>CM059444.1:43544593-45944593 GCA_030390025.1 Squalus acanthias
AGATATTATGAATACTATTTGCTTACATAATGTACCCATACAAACTATGACTGTTTATTTCTAGAATCAGTAATGTGGCAACTGTAGCAAGATCACGTGGAAGAGATGGCCTCAAGCTTAAAACAGTTTTAAAATATTCAAGCACCCATCATACTGCCCTTAAACAGTGCTTTCTAACATTGGAAATTCCACTGGCAATTGGAGGCTGGTGAGTAGAATTGCATGCATGTATTGAAGTTTGTCTGTTTGAAACTCTGCTTTTCAGATTCCAGACAGTGCAGGTGGTCAGTAAAACCACTTCTACTATGCTCAGAAATGCTTCAGATACTACACTACTGGTGCAGTACACTGTTGACATGAAATTCAGCAATTTATGACAATACCCTTATACAAGTAAAACATTATTATTTTTCAAGAATTCAATCTAAATATGAAACTTTCTCCTGAACAAGCATATTAATGAGAACTAGTCCTATAGTAAATATTGGTTATAATATTGAAACAAATGTTGCTTTGCATTTGTTTTACACTAGACAGCATTAGAATTCATTATACAGTACTATTTTCTTCCCTGCGCTGCAAAGCAAAATTTGTTTTTAAAAAGAGAATTTTTTTTCCTATTCCATATGTGAATGGAAGCTTACATTATAGTTACAACCACTGCTCGTGTTAAAACTTTTTTTTTTAAT
The DNA here is from genome assembly GCA_030390025.1 of Squalus acanthias. NCBI lineage: Eukaryota > Metazoa > Chordata > Chondrichthyes > Squaliformes > Squalidae > Squalus > Squalus acanthias. Next base: position 43,545,283 of record CM059444.1, read on the forward strand.
TTTAAAAGAAAAAATGTGAGAATGTTCAGTCATTTCACTGAAGGACACATTATACCATCTACATTGTGGAATTCCAGTTAAAACCAAGGACAAATTAATGCTAAAATCTGCAATTCTAATGTTTCTGTGATTACACTAATGTTGATCTGCACACAAAGAAATAGAAAAGAAACTGAACAGGATCACATAATTATTTGTCAATTCACAAAATGTTCACTAGTGCTATTTGACAAATAATAATTGTGCTTTAGGAAAAACTTGTAAAATAATGTAAAACACGTGAGCAATAATTGACCAATATTTCAGTAATGACTTCATTCCTTATCCAATGTGGCACAGCAAACTGTATATTGACAATCATGTTCAATGCAATTATTCTTAGCCTCAAAGCAATTTTTGTGGGCTGCTCATCTGGTGCTCAATAGCCTAACTACAGTTTTGTTGCGTCAGCATGTCATTTTAGAGTTCACCTTTCTGTATCCACTGCTCAAAGTAGGAAATATTCACAGAATTTCTAGTGAAACAAAACGTGTGTGTATATAATTAACAGTGAAAATTGCACATTTTCATTAAAGTGAATAACAAATACACATACTTTTGTTATGCTAATCAACCCCCTCTTTCTCCAGTTATGTGCATCTATAATGTAAAATCTTCCTATCGAATATCAAACAAATCAATAGATAAGCAGAGATTTAATCAAAATGGCTACTAAAATTATATTTGGTTAGAGGTGCAGAATTGTAATTAACTCAGTAGGAATTGTGGCCGATTATTAAGAGGTCAATCAGTAAGATAAATTGGTCCAAGTTTTCTTTTGCACTCACCAGTCCATAACATTCCTCTCATTAAAATGAATGGGTAGAAAACTCTGCCCATTATTTTTTTCAATATGTAGGGAATTAGCTACAAGATTATAAAGTGCCATTCAGCAAACTAAGGAACTTCTCGTCTCCATGCTGTACAAGCACGACAGTCTGGATATTAGTTCTTTCCATGACCATCTATGCTATTCACTGTGGCTGTGCTGTTTCCTGTGTTATCTTTTAGTTTAATAGTGGCACATTTTTAGGGACAGAATAGGAAGCTGTGCAGATTCTCTCTCCCCCCCACGCCAACCTGAAATGTTCGATTAAAACAAATTTCTGAGCACTGAGTGACAAAGTTTGATATACAGTAATGGCTGCAATAGTGGAATCAAAATATTATTTTGCTAAACCCACACAGGAGACTACTGGAGCTCAAGAGCATTACAGAATCTTAGTGTAAACACAAGGTTTTGCTCACCTGTCTCCTCCATTTCTCTGCTTTATGCAAATCATTACACTCTGATGCAAGGAATGGTCTCCTCTCCTACTGAATAGAGAGACAGTAATCAATCCTTAGTCAACACCAAAACAGTGTCATATCAAAGCTTACTGCTAAGAAACCCAAAATAATGAACAGGTCAGAGCCACATTATTCAACGACAAACAACAATGAAGATATTGGAATGAATGTGTTGATTAAGAGTTTATTATTTTGCTGGAAAATTGCTCTCAGTTAGCCTGGCATTACTCCAACTGCAGCCAGGTAGGCATAATTTAATCAGGACAAGTGCTGAAAAATCTGGTGTATAAGCATAGAAACATAGAAGATAGGAGCAGGAGTAGGCCATTCGGCCCCTCGAGCCTGCTCCGCCATTCAATGCGATCATGGCTGATCATCCAAATTCAGTACCCTGTCCCTGCTTTCTCTCCATATCCCTTGATCCCCTTAGCCTTATGAAATATATCTAACTCCTTCTTGAATATATTTAATGAATTGGACTCAACTGTCTTCTGTGGTAGAGAATTCCACAGGTTCACCACTCTCTGGGTGAAGAAATTCCTCCTCATCTCAGTCATAAATGGCTTACCCCTGATCTTTAGACTGTGACCCCTGGTTCTGGACTACCCCGCCATCGGGAACATCCTTCCTGCATCTAGTCTGTCTAGTCGTGTTAGAATTTTATAAGTTTCAATGAGATCCCCCTCTCATTCTTCTAAACTCTAGCGAATACAAGCCCAATCGACCCAATCTCTTTTCATACGTCATTCCTGCCATCCCAGGTATCAGTCTGCATGCATATTTATGCATGTTTCTATGTCTTCTAAATATAAAGGAGCAACTTATATACTGGAACAGCTTGTATAGTGAATTTTATGTTAATTATTTTATCATTCCGCATGGTCTTCTTTACTGCATCTTGCTTGAAAACAATTACATAATTTACCAACCTTAACTTTTCCATCTTCTAGCTGGGCCTGGCGAAATCTTGCCAGGGCAGTCCTAAAACAAAACAATTATTATGAATTATTAATCCACCTCTCACAAATCCACAAAGATTTTGCATTGGAGTACAACCTGAAAAATTATTTTTCAAATATATGGCATACAAGCTGCTATTTAAATTTTGGTGCAAAAATGATAGCCATTTTCAAAGGCTTAAAAATACTCATGCCAATCCAGAAAATTGATAAAATGCTTCCTCTGATAGGAACGACAAGGCAATAAATGAAATTAGTTACACAAGTCTGAGATCCCTCAATTAGTAAAAATAATTCCACATTGTCACTTTTAGCTCCGTAAAAGCCAGAGTTCGAAGTGTGGAGAATGGAAGTGGCTTATTACTTCCAGTATTCTTTTCAAAATGAGAGACAAGTTGTTGTGTGTAAGCATCAAAACCAACAAGTTAGAGAGAGGTGCAAGAGATCATAAATAGAATTTTGAAAACCTAAAGTAACTCAAAACAGTAGATGTATATTTATAATCTACAAAACATTAATCTTCAAGGTTGGGGGTAAAAAAAAATATTTTCCACCTAGCTTGAGCATCAGGTATAACATGGCATAGATGCAGGGTTAAGCTCCAACTACACTGAACCAACAATATTCTTTAACCCAAATCTCAGAATAGCATCACTATTGTAACATTCTCATTTTTACACCTGACATCTATGTGGGTTTTTTTCCAGCAAAATTAACAAATTGCTACAGGATGCTTTTGGGCAATGGATTCAAATCACCAGGAACTGGATTAAGACTCATCAAAACTATTTAGTTTAATAGCCTTACAGCCAAAGAAAAGAGACTTTCATCCCATCAGTTTGGGCTAGATTCTAACCTAGGTCTCAGGGACAAAAGGACAGTGCTGAATCCACTCACCACTAAATATTAATCTGAATTACCACTGACCTGTATCAAGCATAACCCAAGAGTACTTACTAAAGGGCAATCCACAATTAGTATTTTTTCATAAGTTTACTGTCTGCTTACTTCCCACTCCATCCCAGAAGCATGCTGCTGGAAAAGTGAGATGACATCTATGCATAAACATGTCCTAGGAATACTGTTTGTAATCTTATGAAAATGAAGGCAACTACAAATCGCCCCCAAGATAATCCTATTCTATCACGGTCATTGCCAGGATCAACAATGCCAAAATACTGCTAGCAATGAGTAAAGCACCTAATTAAAAGTTAAAATTAATTTCTCTTCCACCATAAACTGCAAGTTTAACCAAATAATTTGCTTGTTGTGATTATTATTTGATCCTGTTCTCAAAATATTTCAAATACTTTCGTATTTTTAAAAACAAGTAAATTTAAATCGGATACCATAACCAGCTGAAAAAACAAAGATGACCACAGCAAATCCAAGAATTCACAAGACCAGTATTACTTTGTTGAAAGCTGTATTTCATTTTAATTCACTAAATTTTAGTGAGATAATGTACTTACATTGCCTTCTCTGCATTTCGAGCCTGTATAAGGAAAAACGCAGAATGAATTATGCACCAAGTTATGTAATTTACTATGAATTTACAGAACAAATACCTGAACTCTACTTATAATTTCAAGACAGTTTTATAAACCCATTTCAACCAATCAGCAAATGCACACAGCAGGCTAAAACAGGCAACATTGCAATTTATTAAAAACATGCAAAGAAACCTTCACAGTGCACCACAGAAACTAGACTGAAGGCTTGCCCCCACATTCCCCCCACTCAGTAAGCTCCCCGATAACTATGCCACCAGCAGATGCACCAACAAGAGACTATTTGTAATCTTGCACAAAAATCTTACACAATGGGAGGGCAGAGATGTGTTTTATTAGCTATCAAAAACAAGTAACACCTTTACGAGTTTTTTTTAAAGTGCAAGACTCCAAGCTATTTTCTTCTCTTGATCCTTATTCTGGTCTTCCCCAAGCATATGCTATTTCTCTACAAAAACAGGCATGCAACCTGTCCCAGCTCTCTCCAATGCTGCTCTGTAACTAGTCACCAGGAAATACACAACAGTGCATGAAAATTATTTTCCCATTTATTTTCTCTCCTCACAGATGAGTTCTGTAACTCATGGGAAATTATAAGTACAAATCACAATTCCATGATGCATCAAATCAGTGCTCCAACATACACCAGCTTAACCACCCCGCACCCCCCCCCCCCCCCAACACACACATGTATAACAGGGTTGTTACACTGAAAGTACAATTCTCATGAAGAGTCATTAATCCCCTTCTGTATCAGAAGAATAGAGTTTTCCTGTAACATTAATACTTATACTTCATTTTAATAAATCAAAAGTCAATTGTTCTTGGGGAAGGTATATGAATATAATGTATCATGATGTGATTAACCCTGAGCATGCACTGAAGTGGAAGAAGTTGTGTATCACTGTCCTAAATAAACCCACAATATTGTATTGGATATTAAAGTGCCAAACTTTTACCATATAACAGTGAAGTAGGATTGTATTCACATTATGTAAATTACAGAAATATCCAGAACATTTAAACATTTCTACATTAATCTTCCACAATTCACTAAAAAAATGCAATACAAAACTAGTGCCATTAAAAAGATTATGCCAATTTCAGGAAATCTGAAAGAAGACAGGTTCACATCTTGGACTCTTCATTATTTCTGAAGAATTGTTCCATCCAAAATGTCAACCGTTCTTTGTCAAGCTCCCCCAAGTTCATCCAGTGAGCAGCTGAACTATACACGGCAGGAAGGACCCAGATCAATCCCTTGGTGTTAGTGCTGTTACAATTAGCCATAGTATCACAGGGTGGGGGAAGAGAGAGGGAAAAATGGTCAAGGCTACTGGAGAAGATACTTGGAAAGGCCAAGGAAATGGGATTGGAGCTGATAGTTCCAACTGGAACGTTAGCATGATGGACCCGTTTCTATGCTGTAATTCATCTGATTCCATAAATTATACATCAATTTGTGCTTCGACATGCAATTTTGTTTTATAACATCAATATATCACCTCTTAAGTGTTATGTGCTAAATCAACCCTAACTCAAACAGTTGGCTTATCACATTAAATATCTCAATAATAATTGCAATTTAATACCTTGCCAATGAAATTGATATTTGAACTTTGCCAACTCTGATCACTTCAACATATAAGCCTGTGAATAAATTATCCACAACCGGTTCAGAAACTTAAAATTAGCGAATACAATGGATCTATCTCTATGTTTGGGAGAACAGCAGTAACCAAACACAGAGGTACTGCAGCATTGCCGGAATTAATTAAACCCAAAGGCACATGTGGAAGATTCTTATACATCTTTCCGCCAAACAGAACAGAGGCAGTGGGGGTGGAAGAAACGTGCCCCATCCTCCCGCCTATTCTCTAACAGTATTTGAATTACAGATTTGATACGTACCATTATAAAAGTTGTTAACAGGTAGATTCCTCACACAACGCCACACGCCTGATCAAAAACAGGAAGTAGATTCCTCGGGTTGTGGGTCAGAGTTCGGATGTCGCTGAGGGAGATGCTGATTGGAGTGCGGAGTGGGGAAGGAGGCGGGGCCGCGCGCGCGCGGGCGGGGGAAGCGGAGTCACGTGAGCGGGTTGTCCGCGCGTGGCCAGCAACGGCTGTTCTCGCGGCTTTCAGCGAGTACATTCTACCCGCCATCAGCTCTGCAGAGCCGGCGGAGCACCGATCTGGGCTTAAATAGGCACACTTCCTACCGATGGCAGTTGGTAGGCCTGGCCTTAGTTTATAAAGAAACGGTTTAATGTAACTGCGTTTATTTTTTTTGCAATTTGTTTCTCCTCCTCCTCTGTATTGGAATCGCGGGTCATTCCCCAGCTGTATGTAGTTGGTTGGTGCTTCCGATTTAAAGCTACCATCTAGGTCAGTCTTCCCTTCCCTTCCCTTCCCTTGCCTTGACATAGGAACAGGAGTAGGCCATTCAGCCCCTCAGCCTGTTCCACCATTCAATGAAATCATGGCTGATCTGTGACCTAACTCCATGTACCTGCCTTTGGCCCATATCCCTTAATACCTTTGGTTAACAAAAAGCTATCAATCTCCAATTTAAAATTAACAATTGATCTTGCATCAATTGCCATTTGCGGAAGAGAGTTCCAAACTTCTACCACCCTTTGTGTGTAGAAGTGTTTCCTAATTTCACTCCTGAAAGGTCTGGCTCTAATTTTTAGACTATGCCCCCCTAGTCCTAGAATCACCAACCAGCAGAAATAGTTTCTCTCCATCTACCCTATCTGTTCCCTTAATATCCTGAAAACTTCGATCAGATCACCCCTGAACCTTATAAATTCTAGGGAATACAACCCTAATTTGTCTTGCCTTGCCTTGTATTACCTTGACTCAGTTGATTTGGCATTTGCAGTCTAGCTGTACTCTGCCAACTTTCTTCTTTCATGGTCCCATATGCCTCAGATCAAAATGCAGCTGCAAATTGAATGAAACTGGGAGTGTCCGAAACGTGAAACCTTCAGCTTGGTGTGGCCATCAAGCTCAGGTGGTCCTTTGGAATGATTTAGGAGGCACTGTTACCAGGCAGAGGCTTTTTATGTGACTAGCAGAAGCATTGGTAAATACCCTCTCCACCACCGGTGGGTATAGAATGTATTGGAGGAACTCGTAATATATTGAAGGGTTTTGATAGAGTAAGTAAGGAGGAATTGTATCCAGTGGGTTGCTGGGGTGGTAGTCTGGAAGGGTTGGTAACCCCAGATTTAATGTAATTGGCAAAAGAACCAGAGGCAACATGAGGGGGAAAAAATTACGCAGTGAGTTATGATCTGGAATGCTCTGCCTGAAACGGTGGTGGAAGCAGATTCAGTAGTAACTTTCAAAAGGGAATTGATGAAATACTTGAAGGGGAAAAATTGCAGGTCTGTGGGGAAAGAGCAGGGGAGTGGGAATAATTGAATAGCTCTTTTAAAGAACTAGCAGAGGCACGATGGCCTGAATGGCGGCCTCCTGTGCTGTATAATTCTAAAACCCAGACTTCTCTATTCTTACAAAGTCTGGTGACTGGAGACAGCAGTGAGGACTGAAGGCAAATAACTTATTTTTACTTTTTTTTGCTGGGGGTGGGAAGTCTTGATAGGTTTTAGTCTTGCTGCAGTTATTGTGAAATTCATAAAACCGTGGGATAACATGGTTAGTGTCCAAATGCATTCCTTCTCATTTAGCCTGACACCTGAACATGACACAGGCTACCAATGGGAATGCTAAAGTAAAAGTGAAGTCTGCGCAGCTGTCATTTGTCAGTCTTGAAGTGGCAGTGCTTGTGTTCAACTTCAGACATTTCACTGTGGATATGCTTTCAAGTTGGTCATCTTTCTTGGATCCTCTTGTCTAAGGCTTTGTTTATGGGAAGTTGCAAAATTATTGCACAGGAATTCTGCTCACGCCTAAGCAAGTTAAGCGTTTTTGGATCCTAGGAAAAACATAGCTAATGATGCCTACTGTCTTCCAAGTTAAATTTCATGGTAACATTTCACTTAAGTTATGAGGACTGAATAACTCATTAAGTGTTGCGGGCCAATATGAATTGTATGGATCTTATTTGAAAGCACAATTATTTCCATATTCTGTAGGTTAACACAGAATATTTGCTAATGCTGTAAATTGTTATAAAATATTATTTTAGGTTGGATTATTATAAATGTGAAAAGTACTTTCAACACACTTTTTGAACATGAGTTCTCTTACTTTTTGGTATTCTAAATATTAGAAAAATGAAATGTAACTGCTGCTGAAAAGTTGCCTCCCCTGTTAACTGCCAAAACAAGAATGTTTTATCTTCCTGAACTATCAATTTTAAATAGTGAATGATAGAAATTTAGATTATCCTGAAACATTTGGAATATTAAGTGAGGATGTTTTTGGAGTGGAGTTTAGTAAATTGATGTCTGTTTTGGCAACTGAAGATAGTGTGAAGAGACCCTAAATAGCACCTTTTTCTCATCCCACAAGTAATGTAATTAGAGTTACAGCATTACATTCTGTGCTTCAATTGTAGTGAGTTGTGATCTTTTTATGCTGAGTTGTATATATGTTTTTGCTTTTATTTAGTCTTTTTTGTAATATCTGAGAAATGGATGAATAGCACTACTAGACCTCAATGCTGTTTCATCTTTCTCTTGTACCTTGCCCTCCCACCCCCACTTTCCTGAAGGAATTGACCATTCTTCATGTATGAGCCTAGACAGTGAATGTAGGCAAGTTATTCAATTGGCATCACAGATGAGGCTACTCATGGCCTTATCTGATAGTTACATGCAGTTTCGAGCTTGGAGGATCAATGGCTAGCAATAGGATGGAAACCCTGACTTTTTCACCACCTAGCCAGGGGCACTGAAGCCAATTGCAGCTCTCTTACTGCCAAACATGTTGAGATCAACTAAGTCAGCACAGACTGGGAATCAAATGGGACCTTTGCTAAATGCCATCTTTTACCAATTGAGCCATTGAGGAGTTCTCAGTATTTCAGTCTTCTCAGCAATACTACTTTTTTTAAATCATCAAAGCTCTATACCTTTGTTAAAGGCAGTGTTACTCTTGCTTAGCAGAGCAGAATTAAGTCTGGACAAGCAGCTAAGGAAAAGAAAGTCATGTGTAAAATGACCAGGATATAAAATTCTCAAGACAGTAATTGGATTTTGGCTAGTACAGAAAATGTGTGTGTGTCGGGGGCGGGGATGGGGGGGGGTTGGTGGAGTTCAAAATTGTCTGCTGGACTACTGTTTTATTCAGATGGCCGCTGTACTCTATTGTATAAAATTCTTTAAATAAACTTGTCCTGAAGGGGAGGAATATCCTGTATATATTTGGACTACCCTCTGCATCTGGAGAACCTCGCTGATGGGTTTCTTTGCCGCAATAAGTTTGTAAATGTTCATAAATTAACTATCTTTCAAAACAGTTAATTATTTTTAACAGTCCATATTATGGTTGTTTTCAATGCATTTTGTGCAATACTAACCAATGCAATTATTTTTCAGATTGCTGCTTTGAAAACAAATTGGCCAGTTATTTTCTGAAGAGAAATGTCATGAAGACTAAATATAAACAAGGACATTTTGGTTAAACAAGACAAAATGTCAATGAATTTTCATTGTGTTTTCCCACGTATTAGACATCTCACTGTTTGAAAATCTGATACCACCAGATGGCTCTGGACTAAAATAGCTACATCAATGTGACAGCTGTTGTAAACTATGTGGTTATTAACAATGGTAGACTATTACAGGACCTTATTATAAGGATTTATGTTGACAATAGATCATATGCTGACACTTTGTTTTGTTTTATTATAGATACTGTTGATTTAGCACCTGTATCCCCATAGATGGTATTAGCCAATAAAATAGCACTAAACTGATCTCTTCTGTGTAACTTGGTCACGTTGCTAAGGATCTTTGTTTCCTAGTTTAGACCCTGAATGTGAAAAGTTCTGGTCTGATTTATTTTTTCTTAAATAGAAGTAGATAGATAACTTGCCTCCTGCGATAGATAGTCATGGAATTGATTTTCAGGATGCCTCTTATCAATTGGTTGAGTTTTATCAGTTCTGGATCAGCTGATACAGCACTGTCTAGGAGTCATTTCTTAAAGAATGGAGAAGACATTGTACAGCGAACTTGCTTGAATTGTTCCTTCTGTTGGTTGACCACAGACCATTCCTGGTGAAATGTAGAAGCTCTGTATATTTTGTATCTGGAGAGCTTACTAGTAGGGAATTCAGGGGTTAAAACAAAAAAGGAACGAGAAACAAAATGCCCATAATTTGCGGTCAGCGGCGAAGCAAAGACGTTCGTCCTTGACCCGAAGAAAGCTGACCACAAAGATCTCGTGATCTCTGTGGCGAGAAGTTTGGCTTTTTCAATGTACAATTGAGATCAGTGTAGTGGGAATTCCATAGCGTGAGCTGCTGTGACGTCAACAAGCTGTCTAAGCAGCCAATCACAATGCAGAATTCTCCCAGACAGGGAACCAGGAAGTGAAGAAGCTCCTTTTATTCTGACTTTTTAAAGTGTTAAAGAGAGCAAAACAAAGATTGGAGCTCTCACATGGGGAAAAAGGTAAACATGAAATAAATACGAACAAACTTTAAAAATATATATTTTTTTAAATAATTTTAATTTTTATTATAATTGAGAAATTTGTTTCACTGATTTCCCTGATTGCCGGCTATGGCGGGGGGTGGCACAATGCAGCCAGTGTCGGAGCAGTGAATACCGACGGAAAATTCAGGATTTCTGCATTAGGATGCGCATGTGCTAAATCCTGAAGTTTCAGTCAGTTTCAAAGGGGTAATAACAGCGAACGCTGTTCGTTCACTGTTATTACCCACCACAAATTCCGGGCCAATGCTTCTAATATGGGAATTGGGGGGGGATGAAAAGTGAATACAATTTATGGGGGACAAAGTTTCTTTACCTTAAGAATTTTTTTTAAATGCCTTGTTCCTTGTTGCAGATTCTGTAAATTTACTTTTGCTTCCATTTTGTTAGCTGCTTACGGCCTAAACTTTTTAAATCAGAATCCTCATGTACAATATTATCCATTGTTTCAATCAATCATAAAGTTGTGACTCTGAATTTTATAATGTTCTTTTCAGAAATTGTCTATGTTGCCTTATTTGATTTAGTTACACATCTACCTGTAACAAGGTACCAATAAAAGTGCAGCATTCCACTGTTAAATCAACATGCTCACACTGGCCTTGCCTAGAAAACATTTGGCCAAATTTTGTTGTAGCAGGGAATCTAACGGTGTCTGCTGTTAGTTAAACTTGCCCTTGCACATTTAGGTTTTTAATTTTTTGCGCGGCAAGTTGCTGAAAGTGTGAGCTGATAACGGCACAGTGAATGAAACAAGGCATCTAGGACCTGAGTGAACAGTACAAGCAACTGTCTCTCTCCTTAACCAATCAGATTGAAGGATAGTGAAATTAACAGTGCATGGACTAAGAAGGAAGTGTAAATTAGAGTGGGTGAATTCAATGTCAAATCAGGTAGAGAAAGATTGGTTTTAAGAGAGGAAGGAAAAAAAGAGACAAAGGAAAAGTTTTAAAAAATAATCAATTTTACATTTTAAAAATTTCCCAACAACAATTAAAATGATACTCCACGCTTGTTAATTTTCAGTGCCAGAGAGGTTAATTGACAGTAATTAACACTTACCACATCGTTAAAAAGGTACTTCAACTGGAATGGACAAGAGTTAACTTTTGTGGCGAGTTTAGTTCGTATCTACCGCGCAAATACAGCAACTTCACACCATTCAGTGCATTTCAACGGTGAGGCAGACAGTGAGATGCCGTTTTCCCGAATCCAACGGTGGAGTGGCGCAACTCGGACAGCAACTTGGGTATTTGAGTTTAACCGCGTCTAAAGTTGCTATATTATTTGTGCATAAATAACGACGAGCGGCATTACCCTCACCTTATTCTGACAGCAAAATCTGGGTCATTGTTTAGATAGCAGTATGCGTTCTATGGAACTCTTGAAGTCATCATTACAATTGCTTGAAAGAAAAAAGTCTGTCAAGTTATAAATGTTGCTTAGCAGGCAAGCTGGTGATGCACAGAAAGGTATAAGATAAGTGTAGAAAAGTATTGAATTTCTACTTGGCAGAGGGGGGATATAGTGGATGTTGATCATGGACTCTTGGTTACTATCCTACCTGAACTAGAAGCTGTCGAATGCCACCTTGACAGTTCTATATTTGATTCTCGTGGCAGGGGGAAGGAACAAGGTCCTGGCCCTGCTTGCCAGGGCTACAATTGGGCCACTCTGCTCCCATTGGCCGAGAGTACCCTTCTGAATGTCGTCCCAGTATCCAGAGACTGGGAGTCTTGGCTCCGCATTACCAGGCATAGTTGACATAAATTTATCAAGAGTCACATTAATGTCACAATTCAACACTTGGAATTTCAAAACATGCTTTTTCCCAGTGGGTGACAGCCAATTTCTTTGTCTATCTAGGCTTACTTTGTTTGATGGAAGTTGCCAGTTTAATAAGTAATGTCCTTGAGCTCTCTTCTTTTGTATTACTTCTATGTTATAACATTGACTTGTGCACCAGTGTTGGTTTAAAGGTGATTTTTATTGTTGGCAACCAAAATTTATTCAATCCAACTGCCATTATCTTCATTTTGTAATGTTCTGCTGGTGTTTAAACAGCAATTCATGTGGCTGTGACTTTCCTGCTTGGTACTCACACTGACTTTATGGTTTTTTTTTCTGACTTATTGAGAACACTTCAGCTTATATAAGTTCTACACTGTTTTCTTTTGTTTTCAGTTGATATGATCCCACTTCTGACACATTGGTTTCAACCAGAACGTCTCTGAATACTGCCTCTTTAGTACAAGAAAATCTAATTGATCATGAACAAGTAAGGCTAGTGGATCACAGACTATAGATTTGATGCAGAGATCTATTTAGCTTTGAACGTAGCTCTGGTGAGAAACCTATTTATTTTTATTAGTTTCTGGGATGTGGGCGTCACTGACGAGACCAGCATTTATTGCCCATCCCTAATTGCCCTTGAGAAGGTGGTGGTGAGCCGCCTTGAACTGCTGCAGTCCGTGTGGTGAAGGTACTCCCACAGTGCTGTTAGGTAGGGAGTTCCAGGATTTTGACCCAGCGATGATGAAGGATCGGCGATATACTTCTAAGTCAGGATGGTGTGTGACCTTGGAGGGGAACTTGAGGCAGGTGGTGTTCCCATGCGCCTGCTGCCCTTGTCCTTCTAGGTGAAAGAGGTTGCGGGTTTGGGAGGTGCTGCCAAAGAAGCCTTGGTGAGTTGCTGCAGTGCATCTTGTAGATGGTACACACTGCAGCCACGGTACGCCGGTGGTGGAGGGAGTGAATGTTTAAGGTGGTGGAGGGGTGCCAATCAAGCGGGCTGCTTTGTCCTGGATGGTGTCGAGCTTCTTGAGTGTTGTTGGAGCTGCACTCATCCAGGCAAGTGGAGAGTATTCCATCACACTCCTTACTTGTGTCTTGTAGATGGTAGAAAGGTTTTGGGGAGTCAGGAGGTGAGACACTCGCTGCAGAATACCTAGCCTCTGACCTGCTCTTGTTGCCACAGTATTTATGTTGCTGGTCCAGTTAAGTTTCTGGTCAATGGTGACCCCCCAGGATGTTGATGGTGGGGGATTTGGCAATAGTAATGCCATTGAATGTCAAGGGGAGGTGGTTAGACTCTCGCTTGTTGGAGATGGTCATTGCCTGGCACTTGTGTGGCGTGAATGTTACTTGCCACTTATCAGCCCAAGCCTGAATGTCGTCCAGGTCTTGTTGCATGCGGGCATGGACTGCTTCATTATCTGAATGGCGCTGAACACTGTGCAGTCATCAGTGACCATCCCCATTTCTGACCTTATGTTGGAGGGAAGATCATTGATGAAGCAGCTGAAAATGGTTGGGCCTAGGACACTGCCCTGAGGAACACCTGCAGCTGTGATGATTGACCTTCAACCACCACCCTTTGTGCTAGGTATGACTCCAGCCAGTGAAACGTTTTCCCCCCCCCCGATTCCCATTGACTTCAGTTTTACTTGGGCTCCTTGATGCCACACTTGGTCAAATGCTGCCTTGATGTCAAGGGCAGTCACTCTCACCTCACCTCTGGAATTCAGCTCCTTTGTCCATGTTTGGACCAAGGCTGTAATGAGGTCGGGAGCCGAGTGGTCTTGGCAGAACCCAAACTGGGCATCAGTGAGCAGGTTTTTGGTGACTAAGTGCTGCTTGATAGCGCTGTCGATGATACCTTCAATCATTTTGCTGATGATTGAGAGTAGACTGATGGGGCGGTAATTGGCCGGGTTGGATTTGTCCTGCTTTTTGTGGACAGGACATACCTGGGCAGTTTTCCACATTGTCGGATAGATGCCAGTGTTGTAGCTGTACTGGAACAGCTTGGCGAGAGACGTGGCTAGTTTTGGAGCACAAGTCTTCAGCACGATAGCCGGGATGTTTGTCAGGGCCCATAGCCTTTGCTGTATCCAGTGCGCTCAGCCGTTTACTTGATATCACGTGAAATGAATCGAATTGGCTGAAGACTGGCTTCTGTGATGGTGGGGACCTCAGGAGTAGGCTGATATGGATCATCCACTCGGCACTTCTGGCTGCAAATGCTTCAGCCTTGTCTTTTGCACTCAGATGCTGACCTCCACCATCATTGTGGATGGGGATATTTATGGAGCCTCCTCCTCCCGTTACTTGTTTAATGGTCCACCACCATTCATGACTGGATGTGGCAGGACTGCAGAGCTTTGATCTGATCCGTTGATTATGGGATCGCTTAGTCCTGTCCATAGCATGCTGCTTCTGCTTTTTAACATGTATGTAGTCCTGTGTTGCAGCTTCCCCAGGTTGGCACCTCATTTTTAGGTACGCCTGGTGCTGCTCCCGGCATGCTCTTCTACACTCCTTATTGAACCAGGGTTAGTCCCCTGGCTTGATGGTAATGGTAGAGGGAGGGATGTGCCGGGCCATGAGGTTACACATTGTGGTGGAATACAATTCTGCTGCTGCCCCACAGAGCCTCATTGATGCCCAGTTTTGAGCTGCTAGATCTGTTCTGAATCTATCCCGTTTAGCACAGTGGTAGTGCCACACAACATGATGGAGGGTGTCCTCGGTGTGAAGACGGGACTTAGGCTCATTGCTACCAATACTGTCATGAACAGATGCATCTGCGACAGGTAGATTGGTGAGGATGAGGTCAAGTAGGTTTTTCCCCTCGTGTTGGTTCTCTCACCACCTGTCGTAGGCCCAGACTGGCAGTTATGTCCTTCAGGACTCGGCCAGCTCAGTCAGTAGTGGTGCTACCGAGCCACTCTTGGTGATGGACATTGGAGTCCCCCACCCTATTCTCAGTGCTTCTTCCAAGTGGTGTTCAACATGGAGGAGTACAGATTCATCAGCTAAGGGAGGGCAGTAGGTGGTAATCAGCAGGAAGTTTCCTTGCCCATGAGACTTGGGGTCCGGAATCAATGTTGAGGACTCCCAGGGCCGACTATACCACTGTGCCACCACTCCTGGCTGTCCTGCCAGTGGGACAGGACATACCCAGGGATGGTGATGGAGGTGTTTGGGAGTTTGAAAAGTATGATTCTGAGAGTGTGAGTATGACTATGTCAGGTTGTTGCTTGACTAGTCTGTGGGACAGCTCTCCCAATTTTGGCACAAGTCCCCAGATGTTGGTGAGGAGGACTTTGCAGGGTCGACTGGGCTAGGTGTGCCATTGCCATAACCGGTGCTGAGGTCCGTCCAGTTTCATTCTTATTATGTTCTGTAGTGGTTAGTTACAACTGAGTGACTTGCTAGGCCATTTCAGAGGGCAGTTAAGAGTCAACCACATTGCTGTGGGTCAGGAGTCACATATAGGCCAGACCAGGTAAGGACAGCAGATTTCCTTCGCTAAAGGACATTAGTGAACCAGATGGGTTTTTACAACAATTCATGGTTACCATTACTGATAATAGCTTTTTATTCCAGATTTATTTAATTGTATTTAAATTCCCCAGCTGCTGTGGTGGGATTTGAACACTCATCTCTTGATCATTAGCCCAGTCACATTACCACTACGCTACCGTTCCTGTATATAATATATAACTGCATAAGGCCATGATATCAGACCCTGTTAAAGGCTTTGGAGATGTTCAACATAATGGCAAATAATTTACCAAAGTGTTCCAGAGCAACGTGATAGATGCTGAGAGATTCCCCTGGCTGGAGACTCTAGAACTAGGGGGCATAGTCTCAGGATAAGGGGTAGGCCATTTAAGACTGAGATGAGGAGGAATTTCTTCACTCAGAGGGTTGTGAATCTTTGGAATTCTCTGCCCCAAAGTGCTGTGGATGCTCAGTTGTTGAGTATATTCAAGGCTGAGATAGATAGATTTTTGGACTCCAGAGGGATATGGGGATTGGGCAGGAAAGGAGTTGATGTGGAAGATCAGCCATGAGGGGCTGTCTGGCCTACTCCTGCTCCTAATTCTTAAACTAGGGAATAAGATCAGCATGGAAGACGTGCTGAACACCATCTTTCTTGGGGATAAGGTGAACATAAACAAATTTCCCAAGAAGGGGGATTAAGAGATTGCAATGAACAAGGCAAGTTCAGAATTACACAAGTCAAGGATGATGGGAAGAATACAAAAGCAAAATACTGGGGATGCTGGACATCTGAAATAAAAACAGAAAATGATGGGAATACTCAACAGGTCAGGCAGCATCTGTGGAGAGAGAAACCGAGTTAATGTTTCAGATTGATTACCTTTCATGATGGGAAGAATGCTAGTGTAGGGCAGCATGTTTTTTTTAAAGAGTGTAATTGAGTCCTTGAAGTTGTGTGAGGGAAACAAATGGACTTGCATAGAAGTCTCTTAAAATCCATGTAAAATACTTTTTTCTATGCAAATCTGATTTGGAGACTGCATACAGTTCATGTAAGCAATCATTAAATCCGTTACAGAAAGTAATGCAGTACAGTATGCCAAAGAGAAGGGATAAGCATTTTAACAGAATGATGACTTGACAAGGTGTTGATCCAAATTCTTTAAATTTTTTATCAAGTGTATCCCAAGTTATCTGTTCGTTCAGCATATAATGCAGTCTTTTGTGGAGCTGTTTAAATGAAGCTGCTCTCTGATGTGAGTATTGTCACAGCCTGCACAGAGCTCAGAGACTGGTTGCTGACAGAGCTATTCTGATGAACTACATGAACTCTAATTCCAATTATTCAGCAGAGAAACCTTATACATTCATCCCTGTGGTCGCATTCAGGGCTTGCAAACTTAAATGACTGCGATTGCTATCACTAGTCTTTCTAGAACTTGACTCATTTTAAAAACCATTAAAATCTGAAAGCTTTCTTAAATTAATATACCATTTCCTGTTAACTGTTTATACACACTCGATCAACAGCACAAGAGTCTGTTAAATGATCTGTTGGTCTTGAAGTGAATCTATAGTATATCATCCATAGCCATATTAACATAAGTGCGGTAAACGAATTACAAAAGTCAAATGACCTGCTTTGTGTGCTCTGCTTGAATGAATAATTTATTTACCCTTCTGGGAAAAATTGCCACTATTCTTAATATTGGTGAAGTAATCATCAAGATAGTTCTGAAAACTGAATACCTCATTGAAAAATGCGAATCTCACGTTCTTCAGTTAGACTATAGATATGTTAGATGTGTAGGAAATCATTCCTAGCTGCTACCAAGAAATGTAGAATCATTACATTATTAAACAATTATTACAACTGAATCTTTTTATATATAAAATAATACTAAGGAACTCTCATTTTGGATTTCTAATATCAGTAAAACTAAAATAGCAGTTTATGAAAGGCAAGATATTTTAGCTTCCTTATTTAATGCTAATATTTCATTCTGGGAAAGAGTTTGAAGCCTGTACTTCAATTGGGATAGCACTGGTGATGAGAGAAACCAGAAGAAAGCCAAGATTGAATTACAGCTTTGTAATGCCTTCCTCGTAATTGGTTGTTGCATTATATTTGGGTTGAATTTTTCCCTTTAAGTCAAATGTTCTGCACCCATGATATGCAGGATTTCAGACCGATGTTGAACCATCAGAGGGAATGTCAAGATTATTCTTCCAATGGGTAGCAGTAAATATTGGAAAACAAAACCACCTTGAGCCCTTTTTGTACATTTCCAAGCAGCTAGCTGCCAAGATGCATTGGAAGCAAATCTCTTGGATGCCATTAGTCAGGTTATAGTGTGTGGTGTAAGGCAAATAAAGATTGTAAAAATAAGATCTAGAGAGTTGTTTAATGGAAAAATTGCTAATGTATCATGTGATTTGGCTATTTGACTGAAATAACTTTATTATATGTATATAGAAAGTGACTACATTTTTATTATGTTTGAAGATTGACCATGTCTGTGTCTTGAAGGGGATAGGGACAAGATACATGCAGCAGAATTTTGGATAAGTAAACTTTATGGAGAATGTGAAGCCAGCAAGGAAAACATTGGAGTAGTTGAATCTAAAGGTGAAGAATACATATGTAAGGGTTTCAGCAGCAAAGGGGCCGATGCAGGAGTGGAAGTGTAATATTGTGGAGGTCAAAGGAGGAAGCTTATAAAGTTGCCAGAAAAAGCGGTCTGCCTGAGGATTGGGATCTTTTTAGAAATCAGCAAAGGGGGACCAAGAAATTGATAAAGAAAGGGAAAATGGAATATGAGCACAAACTAAATATAAAAACAGATTGTAAAAGCTTCTATAGGTATGTGAAAAGGAAAAGACTGGCGAAGGTCAATGTAGGTCCTTTACAGTCAGAGACGGGAGAATTTATAATGGGGAATGAGGAAATGGCAGAGAAATTAAACAAATACTTTGTTTCTGTCTTCATGGAGGAAGACACAAAAAACCTCCCAGAAATACGAGAAAACCAAGTGTGGCGAGAATGAGGAACTTAAAGAAATTATTATTTGTAAAAAAACAGTACTAGCAAAATTAATGGGACTAAATGTCGATAAATCCCAAGGACCGGATGACCTACATCCTAGGGTTTTGAAAGAGGTGGTCATTGGGATAGTGGACGCATTGGTTGTCATCTTCCAATATTCTATAGATTCTGGAACGGTTCCTGCAGATTGGAGGATAACAAATGTAACCCTGCTATTTAAGAAAGGAGGGAGCGAGCAAACGGAACTACAGACCTGTTAGCCTCACATCAGTAGTTGGGAAAATGCTGGAATCTATTATAAAGGATACAATAACTGGGCACTTAGAAACTAATAGTAAGATTGGGCAGAGTCAACATGGATTTATGAAAGGGAAATCCTGTTTGACAAACCTCCTGGAGTTCTTTGAGGATGTAACTAGTGGAGTAGACAAAGGGGAACTGGTAGATGTGGTGTTTCTGGATTTTCAGAAGGCCTTCGATAAGGTCCCACACAAGAGGTTGGTGAACAAAATTAGGGCACATGGAATTAGGGGTAATATACTAGCATGGATTGAGAATTGGTTAACAGACAGAAAACAAAGAGTAGGGATAAACGGGTCTTTTTCAGGATGGCAGGCTGTGACTAGTGGGGTACCGCAAGGATCGGTGCTTGGGCCCCAGCTATTCACAATCTATATCAATGATTTGGATGAGGGGACTAAATGTAACATTTCCAAATTTGCTGATGATACAAAGCTAGGTGGCAGTGTCAGTTGTGAAGAGGCTTCAAGGGGATCTCGACAGGCTCAGTGAGTGGGCGAGAACATGGAAGATGGAATATAATGTGGATAAATGTGAAGTTATCCACTTCGGTAGAAAAAACAGAAAGGCAGAGTATTTCCTAAATGGTGAAAGGTTGGGGAATGCAGATGCTCAAAGGGACCTGGGTGTCCTTGTACACGAGTCACTGAAAGTGAATGTGCAGGTGCAGAAAGCCATTAGAAAGGCAAATGGTATGCTGGCCTTCATTACAAGAGGATTTGAGTACAGGAGTAAAGAAGTCTTACTCCAATTATATAGGGCCTTGGTGAGACCACACCTGGAGTACTGTGTACAATTTTGGTCTCCTTGCCTAAGGAAGGATATACTTGCCATAGAGGGAGTGCAACGAAGGTTCACGAGATTGATTCCTGGGATGGCGGGACTATTGTATGAGAAGAGATTGAGTAAACTAGGCCTGTATTCTCTTGAATTCAAAAGAATGAGAGGGGATCTCATTGAAGCATACAAAATTATTACAGGGCTTGATAGGGTGGATGCTGGGACAATGTTTCCCTTGGCTGGGGAGTCCAGAACCAGAGGCCACAGCCTCAGGATAAAGGGTAGGACATTCAGGACTGAGATGAGAAGAAATTTCTTCACACAGAGGGTGGTGAATCTTTGGAATTCTCTACCCCAGAGGGCTGTGGAGGCTTAGTCATTGGGTATATTCAAAACAGATGCCGATAGATTTCTGACTCGTAAAGGCATCAAGGGATATGGCGATAGGGCCGGTGAATGGAGTTGAGGCAGAAGATCAGCCATGATCTCATTGAATGGCGGAGCAGGCTCGAAGGGCCGAATGGCCTACTCCTGCTCCTATTTCTTATGTTCTTATGGAAGCAAGCTGTTTTTGTAGTGGAGTCTGAAGCTCAACTTTAGATTAACAGGTTTCCAAGATTGTGAACATTCTGGTCTGAGCTGAGATCGTGACTGGAGGTGGATGAAATAAGTGGCAAGGGAGATAGGAGTTTGTGATAGAAGCTGAAGATGATGTCATAGAATCATAGAAGATAGGAGCAGGAGTAGGCCATTCATCCCCTCTAGCCTGCTCCGCCATTCAATGCGATCATGGCTGATCATCCAAATTCAGTACCCTGTCCCTGCTTTCTCCCCATATCCCTTGATCCCTTTAGCCTTAAGAAATATATCCAACTCCTTCTTGAATCTATTTAATGAATTGGCCTGTACTGCCTTCTGTGGCAGAGAATTCCACAGGTTCACCACTCTCTGGGTGAAGAAATTCCTCCTCATTTCTGTCCTAAATGGCTTACCCCTTATCCTTAGACTGTGACCCCTGGTTCTGGACTCCCCGACCATCAGGAACATCCTTCCTGCATCTAGTTTGCCCTGTCCTGTCAGAATTTTATAAGTTTCAATGAGATCCCCTCTCATTCTTCTAAACTCCAGCGAGTATAAGCCCAATCGACCCAATCTCTCTTCATACGTCATTCCTGCCATCCCAGGTATCAGCCTTGTGAATCTTCGCTGAACTCCTTCCATGGCAAGAACATCCTTCCTCAGATAAGGCGACCAAAACTGCACACAGTACTCAAGGTGTGGTCTCACCAAGGCCCTGTACAACTGCAGCAAGACATCCTTGTTCCTGTACTCAAACCCTCTCGCTATGAAGGCCAACATACCATTTGCCTTCTTAACCGCCTGCTGCACCTGCATGCTTACCTTCAGCGACTGGTGCACAAGGACACCCAGGTCTCGTTGCACTTCCCCTTCTCCCAATCTATTGCCATTCAGATAATAATCTGCCTTTCTGTTTTTGACACCAAAGTGGATAACCTCGCATTTATCCACATTATATTGCATCTGCCACGCTTCTGCCCAATCACCCAACCTGTCCAAATCATCCTGGAGTTTCTCGGCATCCTCCTCGCAGCACACACGCCCACCCAGTTTTGTGTCGTCTGCAAACTTGGAGATATTACATCTAGTTCCCTTGTCTAGATCATTAATATATATTGTGAATAGCTGGGGTCCAAGGACCGATCCCTGTGGTACCCCACTAGTCACTGCCTGCCACTCAGAAAAAGACTCATTTATTCCAACTCTTTGCTTTCTGTCTGCCAACCAGTTCTCTATCCAAGTCAATACCTTGCCCCCAATCCCATGTGCCTTAACTTTACACGCTAATCTCTTATGCGGGACCTTATCAAAAGCCTTTTGGAAGTCCAAATACACCACATCCACTGGTTCTCCCTTATCTATTTTACCAGTTACATCCTCAAAAAATTCCAGTAGATTCGTCAAGCATGATTTACCCTTTGTAAATCCATGTTGACTTTGTCCGATCCTGTCACTGTTTTCCAAGTGCTCAGCTATTACATCTTTTATAATGGACTCTAGCATTTTCCCCACTACCGATGTCAGGCTTACCGGTCTGTAATTCCCCGTTTTCTCTCTACCACCCTTTTTGAATAGTGGGGTAACATTAGCTACCCTCCAATCCATGGGTACTGTTCCAGATTCCATCGAATGTTGGAAGATGATCAGCAATGCATCTACTATTTCTAGGGCCACTTCCTTAAGTACGCTAGGATGTAGATTATCAGGTCCTGGGGATTTATCGGCCTTCAATCCCTTCAATTTCCCTAACACCATTTCCCTACAAATACTGATTTCTTTCAGTTCCTCCCTTTCATCAGACCCTATATTCCCCAACATCTCTGGGAGGTTATTTGTGTCCTCCTTTGTGAAGACAGAACCAAAATATGTATTTAATTAGTCTGCCATTTCTTTGTTCCCCATTATAAGTTCCCCTGATTCTGACTGCAAGGGACCTATGCTTGATTTCACTAATCTTTTTCTCTTCACATATCTATAAAAGCTTTTACAGTCAGTTTTTATGTTCCCTGCAAGCTTACTCTCGTATTCTATTTTCCCCTTCTTAATTAATCCCTTTGTCCTCCTTTGTTGAATCTTAAATTGCTCCCAATCCTGAGGGTTACTGCTTTTTCTGGCCAATTTATATGCCCTCTCCTTGGATCTTATGCTATCCCTAATTTCCCTTGTTAGCCACGGTTGAGTCACCCTTTTTGTTTTATTCTTATGCCAAACTGGGATGAACAAATTCTGTAGTTCGTCCATGCGGTCTTTGAATGTTTGCCATTGCCTATCCACCGTCAACCCTTTGTTCTTGATGTTGAGGTGAAGGAAGTTACGACTCATACAAGACTGGATGTCTGACACCACCGAGGCAGTTGATTAGTCAAGCAATGTGGTGGAAAGGTAGAGTTCAGTGTTATCAGAACATGTGAAAACTTGACCCGGTTTCTTTGGATGATGTTGAGGGGTAGTATGTAGATAAGGAAGAGGAGGGAGCCAAGGATAGATTTTTGAGGGGCTTCAGAGATAACTTTTCAGGGGAGAGAAGAGAAGCTATTGCTGGAGATGCACTGGCTAGAATTGGATAGATAGGAATGGAACCATGCCAGGGCAGTCCCATGTAGCTGGACGATGGAGGAGACGTTGGGAGAATGGCATGGTCAACTATGTCAAATGCAGTGGAGAGGTTAATGAGGACAAGGAGGATAATGCAACAATGAACAAATGTTGATGACTCGTTAGGTTTTTTTTTAATTCTGAGAAATGCAGAAACCGGAATGGAGAGATTCCAACAGGGTGTTACAGGAGAGATGGGCATAGAGCTGTGAAGTGACAAGACGTTGGAGGATCTAACCAGAAATGGAGGTTGGAAATGGGACAATAGTTGGATAGTAGGATGGAAACGTTAAGGGCAGAGCCGGATTAAGAATTCTTGGGGCTGTGGACACCTAAAACATGCAGGGCCCCTTAGCACCCCCACCCATTCCATTAAAATAAAAACTCTGTCATAGAAACATAGAATCTAGGAGCAGGAGTAGGCCATTCGGCCCGTCGAGCCTGCTCCGCCATTCAATACGATCATGGCTGATCATCCAAATCCATTACCCTGTCCCTGCTTTAATCCCCACAGTACACATATCCCACCCTACCCCCGTAACCCCACGTATTTAATTCCCCCTAACATATCCCATCCTATCCCCATAACCCCACATATTTAATCCCCCCTAACACTAAGGGTCAATTTATCATAGCCAAATCAACCTAACCCACACATTTTTGGACTGTGGGAGGAAACCGGAGCACCCGGAGGAAACCCACGCAGACACGGGGAGAATGTGCAAACTCCACACAGACAGTCACCCGAGGTCAGATTCGAACCCGGGTCTCTGGCGCTGTGAGGCACCAGTGCTAACCACTATGCCACCGTGTTGCCACCGTGTCCCCTTCTGACTATTTTTAAATGCTGGAATATTTTGATCCGGAGCCTGCATGCGGTTTTGGTGCATCGTGGGGAATTTTGTTGGGCGCGCTGTATTTGGCTGGGGCCTCTGGGCAAGGGCCTCATAGGTCCATGCGGTAATCCACCCCTGGTCCAGGGTAGGAATTTTCAGCAGGAGCTATTGATGGTGGTTTTGAAGGGGATGGTCCCTCAGGAGATGGATCATGTCAGCTAGCATGGGGGCCCAGGAAGGAAAATTGGGTGTGAGTGGCAAGGGGATTGAGGGAGCAAGAAGTGGGTCTCCATAGGTGAGCTTGGAGAGTGTGGGCGGGAAGAGATGCAGTCTTAGAAAATTATTAACTATTCACATACTTCAGCTTTATTGGCCTGGATTTTTGCAGTCGGCGGCGTAACTATGGATTACGCCACCAGCATCCAAACGGAATGCAAACTTACCTGATGGGGACCCTCCTTCACGAACTTGCTGTTTTACGCTGTGGTAGAGGGCCACTGAGGGCAGCGTAGAGGCCACAGATCCCAGGAAGCGTACCTGGGATCACTTGGGTCTGTGCTCCAATCAGGAAACAGAAGGTCTCATTCATTTATGATCTCCGGAAAGGAAAAAAAATGAACCCTCATTACTAGAGCCTTCCGGGATTTAATGTGCATAAACATCTATACTTTCAGTGCGGATTTTTTTTAAGCTTATGCTCCACACAGATACAAAAAAAACAATAAAACCCTCAATGTAGCGACCGTTTCCTCCGAACTTTTCATGGGCAATAAATATTTCGCTGGACAAAATGCTTCCATTTCCGGCCTTGTAAGTTTTTTAAATTACTTGGATTTGTCAAGAGGTATCCCCTTACGCTGTGCAAACAGGCAATGCACCTGTTTGCATCAGCCGTAATTGCTGGGCAGTTGGTGGGCAATTAGCCCAACTCTGCACCAGCAATTAGGATTTCCCCGTCGGTGCGGATCATCTGTCAAGTTGGAACTTGACAGATTGCAAGTTTGAGATTTAGCGCATGTGCAATCGCATTTCGATGATGGTACTCTGAGTACGCCGTCATACCCACCGCAAAATCTGGCCCATTATATGTAGTATACATACAGTAAATGTTTCTTGTCACTTATCTTACTTAAATTGATCTAGTGCCAGATTGTAATGATGTGTATGCATTAGTAAGACTAGAATTAAAAACCACTTCTGCTTTTCAAGGACGTGTACTTAATTTTTTTTTTAGTTACACAACTCTCCTAAATCAATATATCATAATTGCTAATGGCTACATGGAAAGCAAGTAGCACCTACTCCAGGAAAGGGATATAGAGTAGAGACATTAAAGGGGACAGACCTGTTCCAGTGTCCCGATCTTTTATTATCTTTGTGAAAAGGACACTAGCAATTGTAATATTCCAACAGCAAATAGAATTTGTTTGTGTTGGGAAGAGTGGTGCATAAATAAGTTGTGTGACAGTCTAACACGAACACCATTTCGGAACTTTACAAGTGGTTGGAAGGTTTCTCAAGAAATCTGTTCTAACCACAGCCTAGAAAATATAATGGGATCCTGATAGCAGATGCTGATTTTCTAGATTTAGTACAGATGGTCCATATTTTTTTCCTATTCAGCCTTTCCAAGGATATAGATGAGTGGACAGATGACTAGGGCTATTGGCAATAATCCTCTTGGAATACACTAAACCACTACCCAGGAATTCTTTTTAAATACCGTTGTGCGTATAAGACAAAACAATATAACTAAAGCATTTAATTTTAATAAAGCAGAAAATATCAATTCAAATGTTTTATATTTTGAATCATGGTTTGAAACATAGAAATATAGAAACTAGGAGCAGGAGTAGGCCATTCGGCCCGTCGAGCCTGCTCCACCATTCAATACGATCATGGCTGATCATCCAAATCCAGTACCCTGTCCCTGCTTTAATCCCCACAGTACACATATCCCAACCTACCCCCGTAACCCCACGTATTTAATTCCCCCTAACATATCCCTTCCTATCCTATCCCCATAACCCCACATATTTAATCCCCCCCTAACACTAAGGGTCAATTTATCATAGCCAAATCAACCTAACCCGCACATTTTTGGAATATTGATATGGTGTTTGTGGCAACAACTTGGTCAAAAATTGAGCAGAAATTAATTTGGTGTGGTCAAACAATACATTGGATTAAAGGGGGGGGCGAAATCTGTAGCTCAAATAAAATTGCCTCAAATGTTAGATTTTATATACTGAATGTAACTATGGCCGTAATTTTACCAACGCTCAGAGTGCGGGTTTGGAGGCAAGTCCGCTGTCAAAATCACAAAGATTGACCGGGTCGGTGCCCCGCTGTAAACTCGCCTCCTTGTCAGTTTTCCAAGTGTCGGGTCTGTCATCCCTGAACAGACCCGACACCAAGCGGCGGGTCAGCCAATTTAGATGCGTAAAAGCTTGTTAAAAGGTAGTTAAGCACCATTTTCCCATGTACTTACCATTTTACCAGGTTTTTAACGAGGTTCCCAGAGAGCGGGTATCACGCCAGGTAAGTAGGTCGTGTTCTCAATGACTCTCCATTGCTGTGAATAGGTGACAG
This sequence comes from Squalus acanthias, assembly GCA_030390025.1. Classification (NCBI taxonomy): domain Eukaryota; kingdom Metazoa; phylum Chordata; class Chondrichthyes; order Squaliformes; family Squalidae; genus Squalus; species Squalus acanthias. The sequence goes on from CM059444.1 coordinate 43,571,737, forward strand.
CTGCAAAAGTGGTATAAAACCTACCATTTCACAGCTGTACACTTCCCAATCTTAGAAGCTGGAGCCTTCATGATTTGGAACCCACTTTTGAGCTTTATGCAGTTTGGAGTAAACTCTCTATCCACTGTCACCTCCTTGGAGCAACCTCTCACCATTGACAGATCACTTGTCATCTCAACTTCAGCTGCCTTCTATTCCAGCAGCATCGGTGCCCTTGAGAAAATCTCACCCTGGTCCTCAGAATCCCACCACGATTAGCCCCAACACCAACATCACCAGGCACACCAGCACCACCAAGAACAACACCAACCTTCTCCACAATCATCTGATGCTGCACAGGACACGGCATCAGCACCCGACTGCATTGCTGCCCGGGACGCCAGCAATGGCCTCACCATGGCCAGATTTACTTCACTTGACACTGTACACCCTGGCTGCCACATGATGCGCCAGATTGGCACCACCCCACACCAGCACCAAAAAGCATCCCTACAAAGTCCAAGCCATTCCTTTCACACTCATCACCATTGCGGGGGCAGGCGGGGGTACCCTTATGTCTCACCATTCACTGCAAGTCACTAAGCCATTTCCAAAGGTGCATACAAATCCGTCCAAGAACGCAAAGTGTTGAAAATAAAGATTTCAATGTTTGACAGCACATTACCAGAAACTTCACATGAACATTGGCTAAACCACCCAAGTGCCTACCCTTGTGTGTTCCTAGTTGGTATGCTTGCAGTAGGATGAGGGGTGGCTAGTGAGATGAGGAAGTGATAATGTAGATAGAGAGGGATGGGTGGAGGTGTGAGTAAAGATGTGCAGGAGTAAGGTAGGGAAGGCAGAGTGATGGGGATGTGATGAGTGGCACAGCAGGATGAGGTTGAGTGTAGCTTTGTACTAACGTTTCGTGATCTACTGAGATCATTGAAAGGTTTGTGCCACTGCAGCCTGGTCCTCCTGACGACATCCCTGCTTGTGCCCTCCTGTGCAATGTGCAACCAGGCTGCGTTGGTCTCCTGGGGAGGTCTCTTCCGCCCATTGGAAGGGAAGAGAACCTCCCTGCGTGCTGTGACTCCCTCCATAAGCATATGCAGGGAGTCATGGGAGAGCCTGGGTGCAGCCGTGCACCTTTGTGCAGTACTTGTCAGTGTTTGTAGCACCTCAGTGCTGTAGAACACTGACAGCAGAACTGTCAAAATGAATGTGGACATGGTCCCTTTAAGGAAACTGCTGATGACGCGTCATCAAATGATGTCATCAGACCCGCTTCCTTTTAATTGGCCGGGAACCTCGCAGGACGGGCTTAACCAGCCCAATCAACGGAAAATTCTTCTCACAGAGCGGGATGGAGCCGGGAGCGGGGTCGCAACCTGCCACCTACCTCGGCCGCATTGAGCCCGCCTCGGTAGGCAAAATCGCGGCCTATGTGTCTCGTTATAAAAATAACACTGCTCCTTTGCAAATGGTCAGACTAGAAAAGTCCCAGGTTTAATACCCGATACCTGATCTCAGCTGGGGCATGTTAAGGATGCTAGAATTTCCTTCAACTACCCAGGCTAGGGACAGACAAACCAGCCAGGGTCTTGTTGCTGATCACTATCCAGAAGCCCTTACTGAAAGTGCGCATCTGCTGACTGTATTCAGCTCAGCTGTGTTACCCCTGTGGTTGAATAGCCTGCCAACACTCACTATTAAGACTCACACATGAAAAATTTATGGGCACTTAGACAAGGTACCAGAGGGCTACTAGTGCCTATGGAACAGTACCCCAGCAAGGAGAGGAGAAAATTAATGGATAGAAGAAAAGTCACTCCTTCACTCAGTTTCAAATTAAAACCACACTTTCTGGGCAGAGCGTATAGGCTAAAGTTTAGTGTCTGGAAATTTGACCTGAAACCCATCTTTTCTGACTTAACTTTTGCTTAGATATAAAGTAACTTGGATTTGAGTTACAGGTGAAGTCATCAATTCTTGTAAATTATTTTCTGACTCTTTTTGCTGATATTTGAATACTTACTGACAACTTTAGAAAGACAGGTTTAGATCTGAATGACTATCACATTACTGCCTGACCATCTGCAAAGTATAAACCACTAATAGCTCTGCTGTCAAGAGAGAAACATTACACTCCTGAAAGACTAGAGGATACATCCACTTAGGGGAAGCACATTTATACTCTCTCATATTTTAGACAGGACTGAAGAGTTCAAATTAAATACTGGATTGAAAGCAATCTAATATTTAAAATGTGTTCTAAAATAATCATTTAATTTAATTTATAAAAAAATTAAACAAGGTCTCAGGAAAAAAAATCTAATTTATTAAAAGAACCGATATATTAAGATACCTCAGTCCTTTCAGGAACTATATACTGAAGATATCTAGAAACAACTTAAAACACTTTGTACTGTTGCCTCTACTTGCCATCAGAGGTATTACTCCATTACCAGAACTGACCATTTTCAAACTGATTCATCAGCAACCCGTTTGGCAAAATGTAATATTTTAGAATATTGCACTTTGTGTTTGGAGAGATGTTGCATGTTAGGGATGACTGTTACAAACAAGGTGGTTGGTTGAGTTTCAGTAGGTGAACTGATCAAATGGAGAAACCTTGTTGAGCATACAGGTGTTTTTGCATAATACAACTTGATATTGGTTACTTGTTAGTGACTGCTGGGTACTGTTACCAGTTAATGTACTGCTGATGAGAGCATTATATGATCAATTGAAGGCTGTATATTATGAATTTTTGTGGGTTCACATCCTTGTGTAATCAAAGTTACTGCAACAGTAAACCATTGTGTGGCTGTGGGGTGCTCACTAACTGGTTAACCAAAGGCATATCCACCAAAAGTGGGGTGAAGGTGATCAGGGAAGAGTGGAGATGCACAACAGTCAGAAGAATGGAGAATTTGGGGGAAGGGATGAGGTGGTTGTAGCTGTGGAGGAGTTTAGAGTTGGGGAGGGGTGAGGCCATTCATGGGATTTTAAGCAAGGAGGAGAATTTTAAATTTGGATGTTTGAACAGGGTACCATTGTGGGTGAGTGAGGACAAGGGATTATGGATGAGTGGGACTTGATATAGGATATGAGCAGTAGAGTTTTGGATGAGCTGAAGTTTTTTTCATTTCCACAGTAAGGACATCCTTTGTAGTGTAGTACCACAGCAATGCTAAGTGCAACAGATCTATCAGCTCAAAACTAGGTATCTGAGATGCTATGGGTCATCAACAGAATTGTATAGTACCACAATCTGTAATCTCCTGGTCTGGTACAGCCCTTACTCCTTGATCACCATCAAGCCAGGAGACCAACCTTGGTTAAATGGGGAGTATAGAAGAGGGTGCCAGGAGCCACTACATGGGAAAACCTGCAAAAAACCACCAAAAACAACAGAATTTAGCCAGAGTTTGCGCTAGATGGAGCGCAAACAGCGGAAGGAGCGCACGTCAACCCAAGCACCCCACTCACCCGCCCCTTCAACCACCGTCTGCCCCACCTGTGACAGAGACTGTAGGTCCCACATTGGACTCATCAGTCACCTGAGAACTCATTTTTAGTGTGGAAGCAAGTCATCCTCGGTTCCGAGGGATTGCCTAAGAAGAAGAAGATAGCCAGAGTTAGACACTTCCACAACCAAGATGAGAGCAAAACTATATAGCCCTACACTTCAGTTGAGAATGATGGTAGACAGCCAGGCAATTAACAGGAGGAAGAGGCACAGCCAGGCAATTAACAGGAGGAAGAGGCTCCATGAACATCCTCATTCTCAATCATTGTGCAGTCCATCAAGAGTGCAAGAGACCAGGCTGAAGTCTTTGCAAGGATCTTCAGCCAAAAGGTCCCAGTGGACAATCCTACTCTGCCTCTGAGGTCCCTGCCATTATAGATGCCACTGTCCAGCCAATTCAGTTCACTCCAAATTACATTGTGATGGCTGAGTGCACTGGATACAGCAAAGGCCATGGGTCCTAATAACATCCCAGCTGTAGTGCTAATGACCTGTGTACAAGAACTAGTTTCCACCCTAGCCAAGCTGTTCCAGTATAGCTATGATGTTGGGCAGATGCTCACAATGTGGAAGATTGTCTGATCTACAAAAAAAACCTCTAACTTGGCCAATCACTGCCTCATTGGCCTCCTCCCAATCATCAGGAAAGTGATGGAATGAGTTATCAATAGTGCTTGATCATCAATAACCTGCATGCCCATGCTTAGTTTGAGTTCCATCAGAACCACTTTGCTCCTGACCTCATCACGGCCTCAATCAAGATATAGAAGGGAGGGGGTGGGGGAAGAGAGCAGGCTCCCAAGGGGTGGGGAGAGGAGCCATTGGTAGAGATACTTTAGCTGTGATAAGATAGATAAAAGGTGGAACCAAGTGAGGATACTCTTACTGAGACGAACAGTGGAGGAAGATAGTGTGCTCAACCGTGTCAAAGACTGCAGAGGGTTGGAGGGATAATACACCATGGTTATAAATACAGTCAGTCAACTATTCATCAAAATGACAAATTTTGATAAATAGTTGACTGACTGTATTTATAACCATGGTTGTATTATCTCTTAGGACAATTGATTAGAAAAGCTGTCAAGAGAAGAGACATATTCTAGTCTTTAGGATTTTAATTTCCTGAAAATCAAAAACCTTGAGAGAATGAAGAAAGTCAAAATAATTTCAACAATTGTTGCAATGATGAAATGGCAAAACCTGTATCCAAGATTAGAAAGTTAAATCATTTATAATTATAAAGTTCTGAACAGTCACTATCAAAAACATTGTTGGATCACAAAGAGCAAATAAATGCTTGGCTATCAAATTTTAAAAGATAAATTTTAAAAACTACAACATTGAACAGCCTAGTAGCTGCAACAGTAGAGTGATGAATTCCCTTACTCAGAAGTTCAGCTTTGACTGACAGTTGAACTAGGCTATATGGATACGTATTATGAATTTTTATCAGATCTGGACAGGGTAACAACTCCAGTTCAGAAAAGAGCAAGTATCAACATGGGGCTTATCCCATTCCACAAAATGGTCCTCTTGTCAGGTAGTACAGAGCAGCATTGATAGCATCCAAGTACCAACAGTTATTCACTTTTCCATCTGAAAAACAGAAGCATACATTTGGAAAGGCAGTAGGGGCAACAAATATACGAGAGAAAATTTGTCATTTAAAAAGAATGGGCATAATCTTGTACTTTGTAAATACTTACAAGATAAGTGCTGCATTCAAGCAGAAATTATGTTTCATGTACAAAAACTGACAAAATGGTGTTTTGAGTCCAGTTCAGTAACCTCATTATTCTAATTGGACCAAATGAAGTCATTGGTACTGTTGTAGGATTGAACTCATGATCTTCTGATTCAAGTGCTACCAATTGAGCCAAGTTGGAATTTTAAAGTTTGAAATGTAATTACATTTACAATTATTGTACTTCAAACTTACAATTAAATGTCCATGTACAGTTGAATTTCATTTGTTTTCTTCCAGTCATAGAATCATGCAGACTTTTGAAGTATTTGTAGATGATGGGCTAGATTGGGAAACAGATTTCTTTCCCTGGTGATGTGTGGATTCATTTTGCGTGTGGACTGTCTGTTCACTCATTCTGCGATGAGACTGATGGTTTAGCAGCTCTTCCCGCTGCTTCTCCACTTCATCTTTTGTCTCAGTAGTTTTTGTGCGTTCAGTCAGCTGATCCATCAGCTCTTTTATCCTCTGCTCTTTAATGGCTTGCTGAGATTCTAGCTCTGTAATTCTCTCCCTTAAATGAATTGCAGTCTCTTTGGATTCCTGAAACTAGAGCAAAGAAACAATAACCACTATTAAGTTCGGTTTGTTTTTAAAAAAGTTTTCTCCATGATTTGTAGCAAGTTTTGCGCTTTGCTTCCTGGCTGGCAAAACCTACTGTTTTTCCTCCCCTGCAAGGTATCCATTACCATATGGTATTCAATAATCCATAAACGTGATCACAAGTGTGTCTGACGGATCTGAGTACCGGTCAGCCTTTGAACCAGACCCAACAATCAAACAGAAATGCAAGCAGTTCTGTCGAAAGGCCATCGACCTGAAACATCTCTCTGTTTCTCTCTCCACAGATGCTGTCCGACCTGCCGAGTATTTCCAGCATTTTCTGTTTTTATTTCAAGGACGTATCTTTACTGATACAAAAGGCAAAATACTGCAGATGCTGGAAATCTTTACGGTTCTGCTTACAGGTCTGACTAACTCAACAAACTTTCTGACAACATTGTAGAAACGATATTCTCCTCATGTAATAGATACAAAATAACATTATTCATAAGGATTTGAGACTTTGCTCACACCAACGCACCAGCCTAATATGACAAACTTAAAACATACATTCTACTATTCTCAGAGCAGTGAAAGACAGCTCAGCAATTCCAATCAAAATACCGCTATGTTTATAAGAGGGTGTTTGGACATATAGATAGAAAACTAGTGTATAGTTAGAGTTCAAGGTTTGGCAACCAAATTTCTGAGATGTCCAGATAAAGTTTCAGTAAGAAAGGAGCAATAGGCACATTAAATTGCAATCTCCCTCAATGCAGGAATTCTTAAAATATTGACAGTTATTGATGACCACCTTTTGAAGCTTTTAAAATCCTGATTTTACTACATAAATGTAATTATCAAAAAGATCTTCTCTGCTCTTTTAATTTGACAAAGTTTTGGCATGAACAGGTTCAATATGAATAAGTAGAAAACTTTAGCAAGATCTTTGGAATTCAGATTAAATCTGTAAAGAGCTGTTAAAAGTCTCCAGTGCATCACAACTTTATTTCATAGGAGCCCCTTTAAGATAAATGTTTTTTTTTAAAAGGGGGATAACAACACAAATTGGACTATTAACAAACTTTTAGAAGCCATTAAACACATTCTCTTGTTACACACGTGACCCAGAGGTAAGATTATTCAAATTTCCATTGGTGTACATTGTCTGATTGACAGATGGATCTGCTGTCAATACTGTAATCTCAGTTGATGCCAGACTGGAGCACAGCAGATAACTGACAATCATATCACAGTTTCCTATTGCTTTCTGCATACAAGACACATGGCCATTTTAAAATGATGTAGCAGGCACTATTGATTTTACAGTGAATAGATTGACAGCTATTTCCAAGAAGTTGACAGCTATTTAATATGAGAGCTATGTTTGAACACAGAGCTCAGTGACAAATCCTGTCTGTTTGTTTTTCAGATTAAAGTTTGAGATTGAAAGCATTTTGTAAAGTTATAAAACATTATCACTTTGTGCAATTGACCTCAGTTGTGAGCTGAACAGATAATGAAGAGCGTGATTAAGATGTAACCCATAATTTTATTAGTGAAGTAAATAGTTAAGAACATAGATAGTAATACAAAAGGTATAGCTTTCAGATTTTACTTCTGCTACTCGTAATAAAAAGCCAATTTTTAATTTTTTTTGTCACATGAATGAATTCAGATACTTTATTCAACTTCAAGCCAGTTCCTCTGATAATGTCACAAAATATTCACCATTTAAACAAAAGTATTGAAATAATTTAAATAAGGTAGGAACGAAACAACCAGAGGTAATAGTAATCTTTCAAAAATCAACAATTGATCGGCATAAAGCTTACTTGTTCAGTTGCAGCCCAAAGTGATCAGAATCTAAAATATTCCTGTTATGGTCATCCTTCGATCAATATCATAAATATAAAATCAAGTAACTAACATGATCTCTACCTGATGGCTCATATTGGACAAAGACCATAATTAAAATGATTTCTACAATACACTTAAATAATTTTAAACACTGAATTATCAGCATCCAATGATTAAAAGGAAATTATTATTGTATAATTTCAATACGACTGAATGAAAAGCCTGTGAAGAAGAATCCTGCAACTTCTTGAACATAATCAGTGCTTCTGTACTTTTATTAATGATTCCAAATCAAGATAATGTTTTCAGTACAGATTTAAATAAAAGCATACATGACATAAATCAGCTTTTTATTTTTTTTAAATGTGGCTGAGCAAGAACAGTTCAAAATGTTTTGAAACGTATAACATAAAAATGATAATGATTATGGAATAAAACAATATTTTGGCACCCAAACTTCTCTAATATAGAGATGTTTCTTCTAAGGAAATCTAACCAATTGAAAATGTGCCACACACTTTTTTTCCACAAAACTTACCACAAAGAATTTAACCAGTTTTAAAATTTGGCAGATGGCATTACAGGTATTGACTAAAAATGTTCACTTTATTCGAGAACAATCGCTGGCATGATGAAAACCCAGATGGATACACTTTTGAGCTGATTTTGCCATTGGATCCTCATTTTTGTAATACTGTACTTAATTCTCAGACTAATGTCAACATGATCGGATATTCATTACACAATTCATAAAAGCTATGTAGGTGTTATTTCATCAAGTCTGAATGAAAAATCTACAGAAATACCATAGTGATAAAGGAAATGATCTTGACAATAAGAAAGGCCACTTAGCCTATCTAACTATTAGACTCACTCAATCATTTTCATTTCCTTCAGCCTTGGTACCTACCCTATGTCTTTGTACCCCCTTTTGAGCCAACTCAATTATTTCCATCTCCTTCTGCCTTGGTGTCAGCTCTATATCTCTCTACTCCCCATGAGTCAGAATGTCCACATCTCTTTTTTGAATGCTTCAATCAAAATGCACACTGTATTAGGTTTCATGAGTTAAACAACCATCAAAGGTGAAATAGTTTAATTTAATTTGTGGTCTTTCCCTCCCATACTGCACCCTCCATAAATTTGTTCTCCAAACCCTGCTGCCTATATCCTGTCCTGCATTTAGTCCGGCCTAGCCATCACCCCCTGTCCTGCATTAACAAGAGTTAAAGGATAGATGGGTGTGTCTCCTCATCCTATGAAAATTTGGGAATTTCTTTGCTTTTTCCAAAAGACTTTGAAAGAAACTGGAGATTGAATTCTCAAATCTTTTATTTCAAGCAAGTGATTAAATTATGTAAATATATTACAATTGTGCTTTTCTATTATGAGCTCATATTGCTGTCTCACATGATAACCGCTAATTATATTTATAGAGAATGGATTTTTTTTTTAATCAATTGGTTGTATATATTCATTTTAGAAAACTATTTGAGGCTTAATGTTTTTATATATTAAAAACTTGGATCCTGCATTTACTATAAACTTGGTGTTTTGAGGTCATTAGCTTACATGGAAATTTATGTTTGTTAGAGCCTGTATGACTTGGAAAACTCATTAATAGTCACAGCTACATCGTCAAGACATCACGTACGTCCTCACCAGGATTTTCTGTTCATTGAATTTTAAACAAGCAGAAAATGTATACTTAAATGCTTGAAGGCAAGAACAAAGATAGGGGTCAGGTGACAATGGGGAAATGGTGGTGGAGGTTAGGGACCTGATGGTTCAAAAGGGGCCAGTGGCAGTCTGGGTCCAATTTTTCCAGGCCCCACGAGGGTGTTAGACCCTGCTCCACCCAATACTGCCAGATACCAGCAACACCCAATGCTCCACCACCATTTCCCAGCTAAACCCCATTTACAGTTTTCATAATAATTGACAGTTGTGAAATTTAATTGCCAAAGCACCAATAAAAGTCCCAGAATACATTTAAGAATTAAATTTGACTTGTTCGCTGTAAATCAGTGGCCCTGATATCCCTTACATAGCATAAAGATTGTAAAAAAGACTTCGGGGTGACAGGTGAGGTAAAGGTTTGGGAGCATTCCTGGAATTTTAAAAAAATCTCAGCAGGCATCGGGCAGAAATATACCAAAGAATTAGATACCAGAAGATCAAGTGGGCCACAGACTCTATTGGTAGCTATGGACATTGTAAGTAAGATATAACAAAAGTAATTAAAAATGTGAAGTAGAACAAACTCATGACAGCTGCTCCAAAGGGCTCTCGTAAAACTTAAAATACTTTCTAGAACATTGTCAATCATGGGGGCTCCATGTTGTCAGCACTGTTGACACATGGCTGGCAGAGAGGAGGGCCCTAGCTGCAAAGGTAACCAGAGTCAGGATGGCAGCAGGGCAGGCTGGATGTCGCCAGTAGCATTGCGTTACCCCCGTCCTGCAAGCAAATCCATCCAGGTGTGAAAAGTTGTACCTGGCCCCTGATTCCACTAGGTGTGTTGAGGAGGCTCAAACTCATGGAGTGATTCTGTCCAATCTCGCCCTGTTTGGATGTAGTTGCTCATCGGCGCGAGACCATGGAATCTACCTTGGGAGCCTTCACCTCACAACTTGAGCCTTCTCTCAGAAATTCCCTCCGCACAGAATGGAATGGCACGGAGGGATTTCCTGTATAGGTTGCTCTTGCACACTCTCCACTTCCTTGCTCTCATCTTCTGTCTGGCTCTGTATTTGGTGGATCCTCCTTTGCACCACTGGGGGCCTGGGCTTCAGAATGCTGCACAGAGTAGTGGCATCAAATGCCATTTTAACTCACTTTGTGGATACAATTAAAAAGAACCAAATCCAATAGAAGGATAAAGAGATGCAAAAACTTTGTTAATCAGTAAGCTTAAAGAAAGAGAGTTATGGCTTTAGAGAGAAAGCTACAAGAACTTAACAAGGGCTGACAGAACTGAGGAGATTTTCAAAAGCAGGTGGATAGTATTGGGTTCAACAAGTGAATCATCCCACCTACGTGATAGGGCCAGGATAGCATCAAACCTCAAGAGTGAACCTTCAGAGATTGGAGTTGGAGAACAGTACAACCAGGAACAGTGTTGTCAATGACAGGGGGATGAGTGCTGAGGAAATCCAAAGAAATGTGGATTTCAACTTGATTACGGTTGGTGAAAGAGAGGTAGGATACCCTGTGTAACTACCCAAGAGATTGTAGTAAACAGATACTAGGCACTGTCCAACACTACTTAAGATAATAAAGGTCCCAGTAGAAAGAATAACTAGAAAACCAAAGAGGACAGCCTGGACAAAGATACATGATGCAGATCACAGAGATTGTAGTCACGGGAGATTCTTTGCTTAGGAAAGTGGATACCCATGTGTGTCATAAAGACAATGCTTACAGGATGGATACAGCTGTCGACCTGGAGCTAGAGTTGTACATATTGAGGAATATTAAGGCAACAATAGAACATCATTTAAACTAGACAGGTGAAGGTGGAAGGAGAACAGGAAAGAAACAAGATCTCAGATGAGACAGAGTGTAGGGTAGAAGGTAATCAACAAGCAGGTATGGATGCAAACTCACTTGAACTGGAGACCAGGTATAAGCAGACAATGGGGAATATGAGAGGAGGCAAATCGATAATATGTATATAAATGAATGATAGAAGCATTTGAAATAAGATGCCAGAACTGTTGTGGCATTAGGGAACTAGAGTGTGGTGGGAGTATCAGTAACGTGGCTAAATCCCGAGGATGGAAATGAATACATATTCAACCGTGGGGAGTGTTTGGAAAAGACGAAGTGGACAAAAAGGGGGCGTAGTCCTATGTGTCAGGGACACCTTGGAGCTAAATTATAACTTTAAATTAAACAGAGAGTAGAGCTAGGGAGCACAGGTTCAAGCTAGTAAAAGGCATTAGGACTGAAATTCTTCACACAGGGTTCACACAAATTTGCGGAATAAACTTCAAGTCGTGGAGGCAAAACCCTGGGATCATTTAAGAAACAATTGAATGCTATAGTGGGTGACTTCAGGAACTGGCTGGTTGGGTGAATTAAAATGGGCCAATTGGCCTTCCACATCTGTAATTATGTTGATATTGCCAATACTTTTATTGTTATACAACAGGAAATCATCTGACTTACCGCGAGCAACGCCACATACTAGTATAAGTAAAAACCATGCATTTCAAATCTTTAAACATGTACAGGTAGCAGGAATAAATGTAAATATTAATTCATATTGGGAATTTACATGTGAAAATACCAGTTAAGTGAATACCAAGTGCAACTTTTATGTAGAATGCACACACAGGTTCCATTTATTATGTCTGTTTTGTGCCCAGTTTGCATTACTACTCATTCCAATAGTAATCACTTAGTTCTCTAACACTTACTTTAAATATCAGTTCTTGTGAGAATCGTTTCATTTCTTCTAATTGTTCCACTTTGGTTTTGCAGTCAGAGAGCACTCCGATCAGAGTAGAGTTACTTGTCATGTCATTCTCCAGCTCTTTAATTCTGCGAGTGTGCCGCTGGTTCCTTTCCTTTTCTGTGTCCAGTTCCAGCTCGAGCAACCCAACCTTACAGTTAGAACCATTCAACTTGTCAGCCAGCTGGCTGATTTCAGCCTGACTGGATGCATATTTTACTCTGATGTTCTCAATTTCCTCTACAAGCTCTTCCATTGTCAGATTGCAAGAATTGGAGGCGCCCTCACTCTCTCGGAGTTGGTGCGCTTTAGTTGGTTCGGAATCCTGAGGCTTTGCACCTTCAGGCAATAGGGCCATGATCCCATCAATCTTACCCGATTCAAATGAATGGACTTTTGCATTAATTTCAACACCCAGGCACGTCCTGCTGGTGGGCTGTTGGGGGATTTCTTCAAAAATGTTTCCTCGATCTTTATCATATGTCTCCACAAATTGGTCGCACTCGCGTAGTAAAACTGGACGAGGAGCAGGGGATTCTGCCCCCTGTTTGGTTTCATGTGTAACATCCACATCGATCACAATCTCGCTGCGTTCCGATGTCTACGAGCTGCACAGGTTCTTCAGTATCCAGGGAGGAGCGTTCACACCCCCCCCCCCCCTCGTCCTCACTGGGATATTGTTCAGGGTCCATTTCTTTAGCTGCACGACCAGCTCTTTCAGCTGAAGGCAACTCGCCCCATTTTTGTCCTGTTCTTTCTCCAGCTGTTCGACGTCCTGGCTCACTCACTCCCCTACCTTTTTTTTAAATTGCTTATGGGATCTGGGCGTCACTGGCAAGGCCAGCATTTATTGACCGTCCCTAGTACCCCATGAGAAGGTGGTGGTGAGCCGCCTTCTTGAACCGCTGCAGTCCGTGTGATGAAGGTACTCCCACAGTGCTGTTAGGGAGGGACTGGCACGACCCACAGACTCATGAATTGTTGTGACGGGGTTCTCCCGATCACCCTGTTCTGTAATAAAAACAGAAAATGCTGGAGACACTCAGCAGGTCAGGCAGCATCTGTGAAGAGAAACAGAGTTAACGTTTCAGGTCGATGACCTTTCGTCAGAACTGGAAAAAGGCAGGAAATGGAACCCTGTTCTGTATTCGCTTGTAAGGTATTTCATTTTTCTGCCAGGTCTCAATTGTTTCTGTAAAACTTCCATCCCCACATCCTTGCAATTCCGCTCGTTTTCCTGACCACACACTTACCCGCTTGCTGTCAGCGCTTCCATTCACCTGATCTGCTATTCCCATGGGCCGTTCTCTTATTTCCACCTTCTCATTTGCCTCTATGTCAAAAGTTTGCCTTCCTACAGCCAAGGAGACTTCTCCGATCAGCTTTATCATCTTGCAAGCTGTTCACAAATACCAAGCCATTATATTTTGCAACCAGGAAGTCCAGAAACATTCTGTTTCAAGCCTAACGTAAGGATCCAAAACGAACTGTTAAGAAAAAGTAATTTTCACAAGATTTTAAGTACGAGATTTCAGTGGGGTATAGTATCTGGCATTTATCAATTAAGTTAAAGGGTAATTCAGTAAACACCGATATTTATGTCACGTAATCTGTTGCCACTGCTCCATTACATTTGATATCGTTTAAGGTATTGTAATTATTTTTTCAAAGCAAAGCAGTTAATGAAGTTAGTGAGCTGGTATGATCCAAGTATAGCCAATCGCGCTGGGGAATCAACCTTAAACAGAAACGAGCAAAAGTACATAGATATTTAGTTAAAAAGCTGGAGATAAGCACAAATAATTCAATGAAATTGCACAAAACGTTAGAAATGTAAGAAAAAAACAAGTAATTTTTGAGTTATTTTAGTAGGAGACGTTTACGAAACATAAATCTAGTGCCTTCTCGCGGACTTCGTTCGCTGTGTCCTTTGTTATCTCCTCCCCTTGGTTTCCGACATGAATCAGGATAGGCAAGCTTGCTCCTGGTTGATGCTGTAGGATAGTATTCTAGTGATCTGTCTGACCTCTATGTCTTCAGGCATGCAGATGCAAAACAAATTTACAATTAAGCTAGTCTAATCCTTTAAGTATTAAGCAAAATTAGAGTTTTCACCATTCATTCTAATAAATTCGAACTAAAATCATCGCAACAAAACCAGTGCAGCAATGCCTCCCCTGTATTCAGAAGGTGAATACCTGATCTCAGATTGGGAAAGAATGCCACTGTCTTTGTGGAAACGCTCCATCTTTGAACCACCACACTGAGGAACTTCCTGTATGGGCTGCTCCTGCTTAGTCTCCACTTCCTCGCTCTGGTCTTCTGTCCGGACAAGGCCTGGTGTTTCATCTTGCCATCCGGCGGGAGCCCCCAATGGAAGGCTCTCTATGCAGGGACCCTTCCCTGCCCCATTGGGGATCTCTGGTGAAGACTGTTGCATGGAGAAACGGCATGATATATGATACTGAGTCATTTCAAGGACACCCAGGCCTCTTGTAACTTCAGCAGCCTGGTGGAAACCTTATTTCATATATACCTGGAGTGCGAGAGATTGCAGCCGCTATTTTACTATTTTAAAGGGGTTGGTTCTCAACTTTTGGCCCAACTTTAGCCCCACACTCCTGATCTTTGGCCACCCGGTACTGAGGGGGGGAGGGGGGGGGCGCAAGTTGGAGGACCTTCTCCTTGATCTGCTCCTGGGCCAGGCAAAAACAGTGGTTCACAGGTCCAGGATGAATGACCCTAGGGAGGGCCGCTCTGGCTGCCTGGCTTCTGCGGTCTTGTCCCTGCCCAGGTGGACCTGGAGAGGGAATGTGCAGTGTCCACCGGTATTCCCGAGGTCTTCTGCAACCGGTGGGCACCGCAGGAAATACACTGTTTAATTAATATGGCTATATTATGATTTAACCAGCACACTTCTTTTAATGTTTGATTGAGAATAAGTAATACAAACCGGCCTCCACAACTTAGCCTAGCTTCCCATTTGCTGTTACATGGGACACTGATACTCCATGATTTGAAGGCACGTAGCTAAGATGTACACACACCCCTCGATGGAAACACGAGCTCTTCACGTGTCTGCTTTGCAGCTGTCTTGGTACTGTTACACCTGAGTAGGCTTTCTAGAAAAATTCTAACCTTAATTAAAAATGTGGTGAGTAATATGCCTTTGACGTTTGTCATCTAGTGTTCCCCTTATCTAGTCATACAAATAAATAAATGAGGAATCAGCATTGATTACACTTGTAGTGCACACTGATGTTTGAAATAAGTTGAATTGTAAATAGACGATACTGAACGTAAAGTTGTCAATCCTGTTTATTCAATGAGTGAAGGAGACCAACTAAATTAGCAGGTAGGAAGTTAACCTGCTTCCCTCACCTGTGTAGTTGAATTACAAAAAACTAAAATAAATTTAGATGCTATAATTAGACCTTTGGTTTTCTATTTCGCAGTAAAAATCTATCACAAAGGGTAGAGTTGAGCATTGGCGTGCGTTTCATGTACATCCTCCAATTGGAACAATAAAGATGAATATCAATCACTTTGGCTTGGTGGTAGCATTATAAACTGTGGGTTCAATTCTTACTCCTGGAATTAAATGTCGGCCCGGATTTTGCGGTGGGTATGAGGGCGTACTCTGAGAGCACGCCATTGAAATATACCGCAAGTTCGGGATTTCCGCATGCGCTTTGACAGATCATCTGCACTGCCGAGGAAAAAACAATTGCTGGCGCAGAGTTGGGCTATTTGCCCACCAACTGCCCAGCAATTATGGCCGTTTTCCTTACGGTTAGTGAAAGCAGGCATAGGAGCTTGTTTCACATCGTAAAAGATCTGCAGTTGAAAAATCACCACTTTGCATTTCCCCCCTACCAAGACAAACACAGGATAGCACCGTTTATCAATCGATTTTGATTGGAAATGCATTGCAAAATGATTAGTCTGCCCTTACAGGTTTTCTTAACAATGCTACAAAGCAATTTTAGGAGAAAAGACACTGAGAAAATATCTGCCACTTGCAATAAAAAAGGTTCATGAATATTGGTGGAGAAAATGTGGCAAACAACCTACTCGCTTAACAGGAGCTGTTTGAATTGATTTTATGGATATACAGAGGAAAATAATCTCATTCATCCTGTGAGGTTTCTGTGTGATGAATAAAGCTTTTTGTGATGATGTTTTATGTTAGAACAAAGAACCAGGTAAAAGATCCATTCCTTGTCCCTTTGGGTATAGTGGGGCCAAGCATCTGTGGCCCTTCCAGTACAAAGAACAAATCAAAAAACCTGGCCAGTTGTAAAAGCAATGCCCAGCATAGAGCTGAGCTATAAGCTGGTTCTGTTTGATATCCGACCTGTGCTGAGTAAGCCGATAGTAGGGGCATAATTGGCTTCAATGACTCTGGGATAGGGTGTGGGCAAAAACTACTAGGGTATTCAATCATTAGTCAGTGATCCCTGTTGAAAAGTACATGTGTGTGAATGTCAGGGAGGACTGTATCTGGCTCAGCTGCGATACATCCCATTGAAAGAAATAAAGTACTTGCATTTATATAGGGACTTTCACACCCACAAGAAGGTCCAGAATTTAGCAGCCAAAAATTTCTTTTGAAATATAG
The DNA here is from genome assembly GCA_030390025.1 of Squalus acanthias. NCBI lineage: Eukaryota > Metazoa > Chordata > Chondrichthyes > Squaliformes > Squalidae > Squalus > Squalus acanthias. The sequence continues at coordinate 43,588,478 of CM059444.1, forward strand.
TCACTTTTATGTAGGAAAATATGGCAGCCAATTTGCAAGGTCCCACAAACAGTAAATCAGTTAATCTGTTATTGTTGGTGTTGTTTGAAAGATGAAGGTTAGCTAAGACACCAGAAGAGCTCTGTGCTCTTCTTTGAAATAGTGCCGTAGGATCTTTTATATCCACCTGAACATCACATGGTAGAATAACCTGCTTATGTTCACTGTCCAGACTAGTACATAAAGAATGGCAATTTCCACAATGTGTTAGCACCCTTGGAACTGCAATGCATTCGGAGTCAGTAGTTTTAGGAGCGGAATGGAAGGATGAAAATTGGAAGGAAAAAAATCCACTCTGGGAGGTGTGTATGCAACTTTTTTTCTTACACTAAGTTGGATTTGCATTTGTTTCATCTTCAGCAGATTGTGACTTTTACGGGTCATATGGTATTTAGGTTTAGATATACTAATTCTTATCTGCAAGGTAATGAACCTTCATGAAATTCATGTAAAAAAGAAATAGAAAATCTAAGATTCTGTGAAATCTTCAAATGACAATGGAAACTGCATTACAATAAAAAGGAATTGTACAGAAAATTTCCCATGCAAATATATATGATAGCATTCTCAGTGAATTGAACACAGTAATTGTGTTCAGATTAACAAACTGCCAGAGCTTCAGTCTTGCTATTTAACGCATCATCTGACTTGTTGGATTGGATTACTAACTTCTAAGTCACCAATTGGTGTCTATTATTTTCAAGGTTGCTCAAAATTTCCCAGTTATTGAATTTGTGACAAGGTACTGCTGGACAGTGTTCCCTGGTAATCTGAATGTAAATATTGCATTGTTAACTATAAGCTCATTCTTTGGCCTTATTATTGCAGATGTTGCTTACCCCAAACTGAAACTATCTCTGAAAGTATGACATGCTAAAGTAAATCAGAATAAAAAATACAGAAATCCTCGTATGAGCCCGCTGCTTGAGTCTTTTCATGGAAGGCAATAGCACCACAGGTTGATGTTTCATCACAAGGTGCTATATAGGAAGATATCCACTCAAACCCCAAGATTAATTCCTGATCACAGACAATGGGGATGGTGCCTAGGTTTTAGGAAAAACAAATCAAAGGGCAAGTAACCTAAGACCCATTACTGTACATATCCCAATAACCGGCGTGAATAAGAGTGTGTGCAAGTCAACCTCCTGTGATCCAAGCACACTGGAGTTTGATGGGAGGCGGGGGTATGGAGGGAGAAAGAGTGGAAGACCAAATTTCTCAGAGTCTAAATTTGTTACACAACAGCTTTGGGATCTGGATGGTGTAATCTAAAATTGTTATTGAATGCTAATTCTTTACATTGGTGCGATAACTATTGCAACACTGCATTATTGTTGTGACATTCACTTTACCATCAGAAGATTCAACCAGAAAATCACAACAGAACTTCACTAGAGTTCTGATTACACTCCCCAGACTGCCCATTTAATACAAATTTGTGGATGAAGAAACCATTGTTTAGTCATCAAAAACTACAGGAAACTGCCAATGCTGCAAGTTTCGCAATTTCCCCTCACTATTCTAGATTAAAGTTTATACCCCTTTACATTCGAAGTCCATTAAATTTCTTTTCACTCAAGTTTCAGGTAGCAGTTTCTTCCACAAGTCAGCAACCCCTAAGCAAGTTATTTGTTTTGGTATGGAATGCCGTTTTATAATGCCTCTTAGACTACAATTATAGATTCAAGCAATCTAATTTTTATAAAATTTAAAAAACCTGAACCAGCTTGGTAGAGGCCTCGGGTATTGTTCCTGGTCTATGAGGAGATAATTGATTGTAGCTAGGGCAGCAGTTACGATGCTACAAGTCTTTGGGCTATGGAACATCAGCAGGGATACACGCCTCGGATTGCTACTCAGTGACCCCCCGTTGAGAAGTGCACATGTGGGTATCAGGTCTAGAATTGGGGAGAATTTGTTTGAAAAGCCTGAAGTATAATCTGTTGTCACAGTGCATAGGTGCAGATCCAGAAATAGACTTTGTTCAAAACCAAAGCCTTCTGTTATCTCAGTGCATTTACAGTTAATATCCTTGACTGTATACTGTACTATAATCCTGGCAGAGCACTTAAAGTTTCTTAATTTTCCATCTTATATTTATTAATCAAATTAGATCATCTTGTTAAAATTACTGTTTAATTCCTACATATACTAGCTTGCATTTATTAACATTAAAAAAGTCAATTATTCTAAATTGAGTTTTGCCCAAATCCTTTAAATATTCCTTATTTATTCTCAAATTAAGTCATCAGCAAATTCTGTTTGAACTCACTTCATGCGGGTAATTTGTAAAAAAAATAATCCAAGAGGGCCCTTTATAATTCTATTAATCCTGTCACCAGAGCTCTATTATCAATTGTATACCACAGTACTTTTATTTGCAATTTGCCCACAGTGTATCCATCACATTACAAAACATGATACATACCACAATGATCATTTTCTTCCCTCCTTTGCAAGAAAAAACCCCACATGGCAAGCTGATAGTTTAGTGGGATAAACTGCAGAATCTTGGGCTGAATCTCATGCAGTGGTTAGTTCCCAGTACAGAACTGCTCCCTCATGTATTAAATACATAACTACATTATTCCCAGTTTCAATATTACCAGTCTAATATTTAATCAAGAATTTATGTATCTACAAGAAAATTTTCATGTACCAAATTAACTGCATCCTCAAAGTAATCTAGCAAAACAAATAAAACACTTTACACCCCTATTCCTTGGAAGAAAAGTAACCACTATTGAGAAATGACACTACTCCACCACTTGCGCCCCCCTCCCCCCCAAAAAATACTATCCAAACTTAGGTTTAGCACACCTTTTGTATTACTCTTGCACAGATCATACCCACCTATTCCACGGTAACAAACTGACTTACTTTTTTCTTCAGCTGCATTGTATCAAACAATTTTCATCTTTAATCATTTTCACATATATAAAACAGACTTCCATGATCAACATCTGTTCCAATAGCCAATGAAATAACTCCCCTTTTGATATTTCATACGGTGCAACAGTATGAAATTTCTCATTTTTGTTGTAACAATTTAGCATTCAAGTCTTCCAGTGGCTAAACAGCAAGAAAGCATTATTACATTTCAAATATAAAACTGGCTTTTCCAGTCTGTTGGAAGCAAACAAATTACAAGCACTTGAAAATTTAGGCTAAAGGTAAAGCTTCTCACTTGCAGGCCCAATTAAATCTTTTACTGAATTCCCTTACCAAACTTGATTAGCAATCTTTCAGCTGGTTACAGGAGAGATCTGCTACCACTTATACTTCTCCCACACAATTCACATTGTTCAAGCAAGACACCATAAACCAGGATTGATTCAAAGGAATTTATTAGTACATTTCCCACTGGCATAGAAAAGGTTATGGGGGATCAAATAGAGGTTTTTCAAGGTTATGCAAGGGTTTGAGGTTAAATAGATACTTTCAATTGGGTGCAAACTGGTAACAAGGGCTGTAGACTGATCATCACTAGAAGAACAAAGAGGGAGGTTGTACATTTTTTCTACACAGGGTTGAATGCTTTAACACAAGTGGTTATTGAGGCAGAGCATATAACATTTAGAAGGGAATTGAATAAGTATTTGAAAAAACTAAAAAAAAATATGGGGAAAGGGTAGGGAAACGGGACTAGACCAGATAGCTTCTATTGAAGAACTAGCACCAGCATAAGCCCAAATGGTCACCTTCTGTACAATTTCCAGATTCTATTCTGTTATGCTAAAAAGAAACACATTTGGTTCTCAATTGCAAGAGATCAACTTGGATAACATATCTAGTGAGCTCCCTTCCAGCTGGCTGCTATTGAAGACACCCGCAATCAGCATTCTTTCTGCTTCTGGTTACTAATCTGGTACTGGAACTCATATCCAAATATCAGTATCCAATGAGAAACTTCCAAACATTAGTTAGCCAGAGAGAGGAACCTACTGAATATATTATTGGAGCTCACTTCATTCAGTTGGAAAACCATATAGTGGGTAAATGTGCTGTACAGGTCTAGAAGCAATGTAAATCTCTGGGAAGCTATGCAACATTTTCTTCAAAGCTTTTGGGGTGAAGGGATAATAGGAAAAATGATTACCACATAGTTAACTCCAATGTTTCTGATAATTTTACTCCCTCCTTCAGGCTCAATAAATTCTCCAAGCCAGTTTCCTATTGAGGTCATCAGCATTCACTATTTAAATAATACAATTAAGGCTTGCAATCCTGCATGCCAATTCTGATCTGAAGATTTACCTTCATAGAATAAGGGAACTAGGCCCACCAAAACTTGAGGGGAAAAAGCAGTAGTGTTTAAGATGGAAGCATATGTACCTTCATACTCAATGTTGTGGAACAAACCAGGGAGAAGACTATTTTAGATCTGGTAATGTGTAATGAGGCTGGATTAATTAATGATCTCGAAGTGAAGGATCCTCTTGGGAAGAGTGATCATAGCATGGTAGAATTTCAAATTCAGTTTGAGGGTGAGAAAGCTAGGTCTCAAACTAGTGTCCTGAACTTAAACAAAGGTAATTACAAAGGTATGAAGGCAGACTTGGTTAAAGTCGACTGGAAAAATATATTACAGGGTAAGACTGTAGAAAAGCAGTGGCAAACATTTAAGGAGATATTTCATAACTCTCAGCAAAGATATATTCCAGTGAGAAAGAAAGACTCTATGAGAAGGATGAACCATCCGTGGCTAACTAAAGAAGTAAAGGATGGTATCAAATTGAAAGCATACAATGTTGCGAAGAATAGTGAAAGGCCAGAGGATTGGGAAATTTTTAAAAACCAGCAAAGGACGACTAAAAAAATGAGAGAAGATAGCTTATGAGAGTAAGCTAGCAAGAAATATAAAAACAGACAGTAAGAGCTTCTACAGGTATATAAAAAGGAAGAGAGTAGCTAAAGTAAACTTTGGTCCCCTAGACGATGAGTCTGGGGAATTAATAATGGGAAACAGGGAAATGGCGGAGACTTTGAACAAATATGTTGTATCAGTCTTCACGGTAGAAGACATTAAAAGCATCCCAATAATGGATAATCAAGGGGATTTTGGGGTGGGGGGGAACTTAAAACAATCACTATCACTAGAGAGAAAGTACTAGGCAAACTAATGGGACTAAAGGTGGACAAGTCCCCTGGACCCGATGGCCTGCATCCTAGAGTCTTAAAAGAGGTGGCTGCAGAGATAGTGGATGCATTGGTTGTAATCTACCAAAATTCCCTGGATTCTGGAGAGGTCCCAGCAGACTGGAAAACCGCAAATGTAACGCCCCTATTTAAGAAAGGAGGGAGACAGAAAGCAGGCAACTATCGACCAGTTAGCCTAACATCTGTCATTGGGAAAATGCTGGACTCCATCATTAAAGAAGTGGTAGCAGAACATTTAGAAAATCATAATAGTCAAGCAGAGTCAGCATGGTTTTATGAAAGGGAAATCATGTTTGACAAATTTGCTGGAGTTCTTTGAGGATGTAACGAGCAGGGTGGATAAAGGGAACCAGTAGATGTCATGTATTTGGATTTCCAGAAGGCATTCGATAAGGTGCCACATAAAAGGTTACTACACAAGATAAGAGCTCACGGGGTTGGGGGTAATATATTAGCATGGATAGAGGATTGGCTAACTAACAGAAAACAGAGAGTCAGGATAAATGGGTAATTTTCAGGTTGGCAAACTGTAACTAGTGGGGTGCCACAGGGATCAGTGCTGGGGCCTCAACTATTTACAATCTATATTAATGACTTGGATGAAGGGGCTGACTGTAATGTAGCCAAATTTGCTGTTAATACAAAGATAGGTGGGAAAGCAAATTGTGTGGAGGACGCAAAGAATATCCAAAGGGATATAGATAGGCTAAGTGAATGGGCAAAAATCTGGCAGATGGAGTTTAATGTGGGAAAATGCGAGGTTATCCACTTTGGTAGGAAAAATAAAAAAGCGAATTATTTTTTAAAGGGAGATTACAAAATGCTGAGGTACAGAGGAATCTGGGGGTCCTTGTACATGAATCACAAAAAGTTAGCATGCAGGTACAGCAAGTAATTAGGAAGGCAAATGGAATGTTGGCCTTTCTTGCAAAGGGAATGGAGTATAAAAGTAGGGAAGTCCTGTTACAACTGTACAGGGCGTTGATGAGACCACACCTGGAGTACTGCGTACAGTTTTGGTCTCCTTATTTAAGGAAGGATATAATTGCATTGGAGGCAGTTCAGAGAAGGTTTCCGAGGTTGATTACGGAGATGAAGAGGTTGTCTTATGAAGAAAGGTTGAGCCTATATTCATTGGAGTTTAGAAGAATGAGAGGGGATCTTATTGAAACATATAAGATTCTGAAGGGGCTTGACAGGGTAGATGCAGAGAGGATGTTTCCCCTCGTGGGGGAATCTAGAACTAGAGGGCATAATTTCAGAATAAGGGGGCACCCTTTTAAATTGGAAATGAGGAATTTCTTCTCTGAGGGTCGTGAACCTTTGGAATTCTCTTCCCCAGAGAGCTGTGGTGGCTGGGTCATTGAATATATTTAAGGTGGAGATAGACAGATTTTTGAAAGGTAAGGGAGTCATGGGTTATGGGGAGCGGGTGGGGAAGTGGAGTTGAGGCCGAGATCAGATCAGCCATGATCTTATTGAATGGCGGAGCAGGCTTGAGGGGCCAAATGACCTACTCCTGCTCCTACATCTTATGTTCTTATGTAATATTGGGTTTCTTTTAACATAAAAGTGGTATGATTCCTCATGTTAGTTCTGAGTAGTTTGCCGTGGCTTCAGCAGGCATTCCTTTAGGCTCAGCCAATTCTAGAAATGCCTAGTTTGTCTAAAAGACTAAGTGACATGTCAACCATCCACCCCACTTATATAACAGCAATACACCCAGCAGAAAAAAAAGCACTGATGGTTAACAGTTTGTTTAAAATAATCCAATCATAAGTCAATGATATCCAGTAAACATGCAAATTTAAGAATCTAAAAAAAAACTCTTTTGAATTGGAGCTTTACATTGGATATACGGCACAGAAACAGGCCATTCGGCCCAACCAGTCTATGCCGGTGTTTATGCTCCACACGAGCCTCCTCCCGTCTTTCCTCATCTAAATCTATCAGCATAACCCTTTATTCCCTTTTCCCTCATATGCTTGTCTAGCCTCTCCTTAAATGCATCTATACTATTCACTTCAACCACTCCCTGTGGTAGTAAGTTCCACATTCTCACCACTCTTTGGGTAAAGAAGTTTCTTCTGAATTCCCAATTGGATTTCTTGGTGACTATCTTATATTGATGGCTGCTCATAAACAGTACCAAAATGAAAAGTTTTGTAGAAATTATTCCAGCCCAAGTATTGGGCGATTTGGGAAAATAATGGGGAAACAGGGCTCTTGTAAGTAGGTCTAGCACTGCAAGTTGCATAGGCATAGTTATTGAGAAGTCTCCCACTTATCCTGAAGCCAACGGTTGTCATGCACATATTATTCCAGAGACATATGATTTGAGCTTCACTTATAATTGCTAGATGTATTTTTGAGCTAGCATAGAACTGTGCATCAAACCAAGGTTCCAAAACTTTGCACCCATTCCATGGGTATGTGTTCATTTGTTGTCTGTTTCCTGTTCACATCCATTCATCTAAAGCTGGCTGAACGTTCAATTTTTCCCTAGGCTAGCCTATTGGCTACAAAAATCTTATTACACGGCCACAATCTGTTCCTATGTATTATTTACTGCCAGACACAGTGAACCCTGACGCTTGCACTGCCTCCAAGGTGAAGGACAGAGCACCCCAAATGGCAAACCATGACCATTTCAAAGCCTCTGCCTGTTACTAGAACCACAAAGATGAAGCATGGAACTAATAGCTTTATAACTTTGGAAAGTCTTCAAACAATGCTTGCATATTTCTTTTAAGAATACAAAGCAGCTTGAGAGAATGGACTTAAGAAGTCCAGCTGTACTCAAAATACTGCCATATCCCTTGACTTGCAAGTCATTATCCAAAAGTGTGTACGATATGTACTTCTGCTAACCTACCACTTCAATTTTGCATGTAGAAGTTCTTGCTGATCTGGTAAATGTCTACACAATCTGCATTTTTTCCTCATTCTGTTCAATTTTCTACATGGAATCTGCAATCTACACCAGCTGTTCGCATTAAAACAAATTACACACAGCACTGCAGGCAGTCACAATAAGCTATTCCAATTAGTTTGGAGAACTTCCTTGAATTAGTATTAAATTACAGGTTTGAGGCCTCCACTCTGGGGGTGTAGAAGACATGGCCTACAGGCCAAATCCTGATCATAAGGCTCCTACTGGTTCCTTTCTTTGCATGCAAAGCTGATTTTGATTCCATCTCCTTAAAATTTACTCTTTTCTGGATTCTTTATCTACCTTTAAACAGTTGCTCAACTTTGTAACCCCTCATTTAACCAAGTTACCCAAGTCTTTTTTACTTCCTAGTGGTTATTTAATTAGGAAAAACCTCAAAATTCTCAAAGAAAAGCAATTTCTCTTCAGCTTTTCCTTCTGCAGCAACCACCCCTCCCCCTAAATATTTCCTAATTCCTCCTTCAGAAGGGCAGTAAACACATCTGCACTTGTCATAAAGGAAATAATTCAATCTACTTGTAAATTCCTATGAAACAAGGCAGCTAAAACTAATCTGAACCCAATGTGCACTTGTCTAATGCCATTTACCCAGTTCTCATTTCAATCAGTGTTAACATATTTTTGACTTAATCAGGAGTGCAGTGCACGTGCTCGGGAAAGTACCACAAACCAGTTTTGTACTTTCCTTCCCCAAAATGAAAAGCAAGTCACAGCTATGGAAATTGTAAGATGCATTGCTGTACAACAATCAAAGATCACTCAGACAAGCTTTCCCCTTCCTCCTCCAGCTTTATTGATAGTTTAAAATTACATTTCTATAGTTCTAAGACTTCAGTTGCTTTTACCTTCTGTCTTAAAAAAACTGATTTCAAGCAAATGATTCTTTACAGTAGTCTAATTGTATTATACAAAAATAACATCTTGATTTCTGTGAAAACACATTCAACTGCTGTGTAGTTCCAATCCTGTTTGCTATGTGTTTCTGTTGTGGTATTTCATAATGGGTATAATAGTTGCTAAACTACATTCAAAAATTTATTCAAACCTCTGCTTGAACATCTGTATCTCCGACACCGACTCTGGTTTCAGCTACTGTAAGCTCTTTACTCCTATGATGCTTTAAAAAAAAAAAAAACCTGTACTTTTTTCAGCTGTGGACAGGTTTGCTCTTTGTTTCTTGTTTTCTGTTTACTCCCACTTTGCTGTTTACTGTACGTAGGGCCCCGATACAGATGTTGGTTTATGTGATGAACTGCTCCCAAGATCAAACAATTCAAAGCCAACATTTCAAGAAATCACATGCGGAAGTTTTCACACTTCCAGGTTTGGTTTCCTCTCACACAGAATCACTTCCAGAACCCAGAAAGGGTCACTGATCTGACTCATCTCTTCCCACTCATTAATCCCTATACACCAGTGGCATGGAAAGGGGGTTCTTTTACAAAGCATTATACATAACACCTCTACCAAACTAAACATAAACATTTGTAGTTAAATGCAGAAAGTCGATTTCCACCCCTTTCCTCCTTTTACATTTTTTGAGTAAAGCTCACTGGCCTGGGACTAGCCTCTATCTGCCAACCGTTGGCCAGTGAAGAGGATTCAGAGGAAATAATACAACCATCAATCAGAAAAGGAGGGGCGACAATGTAAGATTTAAGCCGTAGCTTCGATCGTGCATTCCCGTGCAAGATGTCCAGCTTCACCACAGCGGTAGCAGTTCACTTCACTGGCCTTGCTGCAATTGATGGCGACATGACCAGTTTCACCACACCTGTAATTTAAACAAGACACATTAAGTTTCGATATGCATACTGAGCTACACTCAATTTTAGGTTCATTACTACACAAGCAAATACAGAATTATGCAACACAAGTCCAGTGTGAGAAAAAGCATCAAGCTCGATCCATCCAGAGCCCTTATTACAGTCCACCGCTTATAGCGAATGCGTGGGTGTCAATGCAATTCGCGCACTACACGCAGTGGCCGGTGTATCGGGAAAGATCAATTTTAGCTTAACTTCAGAAATTAAAATGCAACTCATTGTTTAAGTACCAGCAGCTCTGCTATTTGCGTTCAGAGCTCAACACCCTCTTTATAAATGTGGTTCTCCAAAGTAGCACTCAGGAAGTGGCCCCTTGCAGAAAGTCTTACCTTTTTCCACCCACTCCGAATGAGCTGCTGGAGATCTGAAGAGGATTTCTGGGTTTCTATATAATTTACGCGCGGTGAACGCTTTTTGCCTGATTCAGCTATGGAGAGCTGAACGATGCAACGGTCTGGTCAATTTCACTACTACAGCATGTACTGTAAATGTAGCTCGAGTTTCAGCAGGCTTTGCCACTTGTTCATCACTTGGGGCTGCCTGAAAGGACTCAACAGGTAATCGTACTTTTAACAAGATGTGAACAGCTGCTTATGTTTTAAGTGGTGCCCTTGGAATTGATGCCTATGGTAATGGCAAATGATTAGCGCTATTTACCCAATATAAGTGGCTATCCAGGATAAGCAGAGACGTTGCAAGTGGTGGGGACTGTATTCAATCTTTGACCCTTTCCTCCCCACCCCCCTTCTGTGCAGAGTGATCTTAAACAGTGTTAAACTTGGGAATTGAGAGTGGGAATTCTCTGCAGAGGAAGAAGATGCTGCTTTTGCTCCACAGGACAGCAGGTAGGTGATTGGTTGGTAGGTATAACAACTTTTTTTTCTAAGCCAGGTAGTGGTTTAAACCAAGAGCTGGGGAACTATAACTAGAGAAACTAATTAATGTAACTAAATAATTATTTGAATAAAAGCTTTAAATTAATTCAGGCTATCAAGAAGCAAATAATGACTAGAGATGGCAGGGCAGGCTGCATGTTGGGACTAGTATGTGGGAGTTTGTGGACAGCGAGACTCTCCCGGATTCCCACATCTGTAGGAAACGTCTCTGCCTTCAGTCACTCTGGCTCAGAGTTATTGAGCTAGAGTGCGAGTTAGACACACTCCAAAATATAAGGGAGGGGGAGGAATTTCTGGATAGTTTTATTGAGAAAACTAACACCGCAGAGGAAAGCACAGGTTCAGGGAGCTGGGTAGTGGGGATTTAGGAGAGGTTGAGAAGGAGGTCCCGCAGACACTGCTCCTGTCCAACAGGTACGATGTACTCGCTACCTGTGAGGACAAGGAGAAAGACTATGGGGAGGACAGCCACAATGCAGACCAAGGCACCGCTGCTCAGAAGGCTGTCTGGGGGCAGGGTAGGGGAGGGAGAAGAGCAGAATAGAAGTGTGGCAGTGATAGGAGATTCTATAATTAGGGAGATAGATAGCGTCCTCTGCAGCCACGAATGAGAATCCCGAAAGGGGTGTTGTCAGGGTAAGAGATATCTCGAGGTGGCTGGAGAGAAATTTGGAAAGGGAGGGGGTAAATCCAGTTGTCATCCATGTTGGAACAAATTACATAGGTAGGAACAGGGAGGAGGCCCTGCCAAGGGAGTATCAGGAGTTAGGAGTGAAATTAAAAAGCAGGTCCTAGAGGGCAATAATCTCTGGATTATTGCCTGAGCCACGTGCAAATTGGTATAGAAACAGTCAGATCAGGAGAATTAACACGTGGCTAAAGGGCTGGTGTGGGAAAGAGGGGTTCCTTTTCATGGGACACTGGCACCAGTACTGGAACAGAAAAGGAGCTGTACCAATGGGATAGGCTCCACTTGAACTGGGATGGGACCTGTGTCCTCATGAAAAGGGTAAACAGAGGTGGCAAAGGCTTTAAACTAGCAAGATTTTTTTTTGGGGGGGGGGGGGGGGGGGGGGGGGTGGAGAAAGAGGAAGCGATCTACAAGAAATTAAACCAGCCTAACTATAAACAAAACAGGAAAGGAGAGCATAGGAAATAAACTACAGGAGAATATTGATGGCCAGGGAATAAAAAGAGTTATAGAACAGGAGTGTAAAAATATGGTTAATAAAGTAAGGGGAACTGCTACTAAAAATGAGTTAAACTGTCTGTACAGCAATGCAGTGTCCATAATAAAACAGGGGAGCTGAAGGCAATAATACGTTGAGGAAACAGACATAGTAGGGATTACTGAGACATGGCTACAGAAAAATCAGGACTGGGAATTAAACATTGCAGGGTATAACATATTTAGAAAAGATAGAGGGAAAAAGTCGAGGTGGAGTAGCTGTACTTATTAGGGATAACAATGGCAGTAAAAAAAAAAAGGGACGCAGCTATCAGCAAGACAAAAATGGAATCCATGTGGATAGAGATAAAAGATAATAAAGATCAATCACACTAATAGGGGTAGCTACAGATACCTGATAGTGGAAGGAGGTGGAGGAAGAAATATGCAAACAAATTAGGGACATGAGTAAAAAAAAAAATGAATAATCATCATGGGGGATTTCAACTACCCAGATATTAACTGGCCAGAAGAGGTAGGTAAAGGGGATAAGGGAATGGAGTTCCTACAATGTGTACAGGATTCCTTTCTAACCCAATATGCAAGAAGCCCAAGGGAGGATTCGCTATTGGATCTAGTAATAGGGAATGAAACAGCAGATAAAAGTAAGGGAACATCTAGGCAATAGTGACCATTATATAATACGCTTTAAGATACTAGATAAGGACATAAGTATGACAAAGATCAGGGTAATAGATTGGAGAAAAGCCAATTTTGCAGGGCTGAGAATAGAACTTGAGAAAAATAAAATGGAGAACAATATTGGCAAATGATGTAGAACAGCAGTGGGAAATATTTAAAACGGTGTTCAAAAGTCCGGGAAAAATATATTCCGCTAAAAAACAACAACAAGCTAAACACTAATGAGACACCATGTATGAATAAAGACACAAGGGAAAAACTGAGGGCAAGGAAAGAGGCATACACTAAGTACATGGACAGCAGGGGAAAGCATGACAAGAGAATACAGAGATTAGGAGAGGAGAGAAGTCAAAAAAATTAAAGGCAAAAAGAAACTATGAAATTAAATCATCAAGGAACAAAAGTTAAATATTTTACATGCACAAATAAAAAAAAGGAATAGGGCCACTAAGGGATGGACAGGATATCACAGGCAGCGATAGAGATGGCAGAAATATTAATTGCTTTGCTTCAGTATTTACCAGGGAGAGAACAGGTGGACATGACATCAGATGATGAGATTAGAAATGAGAACTGCATTTAAAAGAGAGAAATATTAAATAAACTAATCAAACTCAGGATAAAACCCCTGGTCCGGACGGATTACACCCACGCATTTTAAAAGAATATCGGGAAGAGCTAGCAGAGGCATTACTACACAGTTAATAATTTGTTAGAACAAGGTATAGTGCCAGAGGACTGGCAGATAGCCAACGTAATACTTATATTTAAGGGAAATAGAACATGTCCAGGGACCTATAGACCAGTCAGCTTAACATTGGTGGTAGGAAAAATAATGGAATCCCTACTAAAGGAGAAAATAGAACATCTAGAAACCTAAAATATAATGAATAGTCAGCATGAATTTCAAAAGGGAAAGTCTTACTTGACCAACTTCATTCAATTTTTTTTGAAGTAGTAACAGAGTAGACAAGGGTAATGCAGTAGATGTAATTTATCTAGATTTTCAAAGGTCTTCGATAAGGTACCACATAATAGACTAATTAATAAAGTCAGAGCATGCAGAATGGATAACTAGCTGGCTTCAAGACAGAAAGCAGAGAGTAGGGGTAAAGGGTAGCTACTCAGTGGCAGAAGGTGGGAAGTGGTGTTCCATAAGGATCAGTGCTAGGACCACTGTTGTTCACAATTTACATTAACGATTTAAACTTTGGAATCAAAAACACAATTTCTAAATTTGCAGATGACACCAATTTCTGTGGGGGGGGGGGGGGGAAAGAGAAGAGTCAATACTGAGGTACTGAGGACAGCAACAAATTACAAGACATTAATAAACTTGCAGAATGGACAAATAATTGGCAAATGAAATTCAACAGATAAATGTGAGGCATTACATTTTGGTAAGAAAAATAGGGAGGTCACATATTACTTGGAAAATACGAATCCAAGTGGGGTAGAAGAGCAAAGGGATCTCAGAGTACAAATATACATTACTGAAAGTAGCAACAGGTTAACAAAGCCATAAAAAAAGCAAACCACGCACCAAAGTTTATTTCTAGAGGGATTAAATTGAAAAGTTGAAGTTATTCTAAACTTGTATCAAACCTTGGTTAGACCACATTTGGGAGTACTACGTACAATTCTGGTTGCCATATTATAAAAAGGATAGAGGCACTGGAGAGGGTGCAAAAAAGATTTACAAGGATGATACCAGAAATTCGAGGGTATATCTATCAGGAAAGGATGAACAGGCTGGGTTTCTTCTCTTGGGGGAAAAAAAAGAGAATGCTGAGGGGTGACCTAATAGAGGTCTGTAAAATTATGAAAAGGTTTTGATAGAGGAGATACATATAGAGTAGATACAGAGTGTTTCCACTTGTGGGGAAGAGCAAAACTAGAGGCCATCAATATAAGATAGTCACCAGGAAATCAAATAGGGAATTCAGAAGGAACTTCTTTACCCAGAGAGTGGTGAGAATGTGGAACTCGCTGCCACAGGGAGTGGTTGAAGTGAATAGTATAGATGCATTTAAGGAGAGGCTAGATAAGCCTACGAGGAAGAAGGGAATAAAGGGTTATGCTGAGTGTTAGATGAGGAAAGACGGGAGACTCGAGTGGAGCATAAACGCCAGCAGGGACTTGTTGGGATGAATGACCTGTTTCTGTGCTGTGTATCCCATGTAATCCACTACTTTACACAATCACCTGGGAAAAATTAATCAGCACCATAACTTTCTCCTTGATCTGTAATCCCCAGCACAATAAATGGAAATTTGGGGGATTATTAGTGATTAAGTTGGCAATGTCAACTGCAAGAATTACTTGTATATTTATTTTACAGGTAAACAGTTGTTTTGAATTTTAATTGATAGCATTACAAGCTTCTACAAAAGATTCAGTTCTCAATGATGGAGCCAGATAAACTCAATTATGCTTTATACAGGGTGGTGATAGAAATGTGCCTCTAATTAAATAATCTCAAAATAAACAATTAAAATACTCAAATTTCAGTAGAACAAGTAATAGGAAGTCAATATTTAAATGTTAAAAATAGTTCATCCTTGTGAAATGGGCAGACACATGGCAGATGAAATTTAACACAAAGTGTGAAGTGATTCATTTTGGTAGGAAGACTGAGGAGAGGCACTACAAACCAAGTAGTACAATTTTAAAGGGGGTGCAGGAACAGAGGGACCTGGGGGTGTACATACACAAGTATTTGAAGGTGGCAGGACAAGTTGAGAAGGCTGTTAAAGTATATGGGATCATTGGCTCTATAAATAGACATAACAGCACAAAAGCAAGGAAGTTATGCTAAATCTTTATAAAACACTGGTTAGGCCCCAGCTGGAGTATTGTGACCAACTTTGGCACACACTTTAGGATGTATGTCAAGGCCTTGAGGGTGCGGGGGGGGCGGAGAAAGAGGATCTACACCAGGACTGAAAGATTTCAGTTGCGTGGAGACTAGAGAATCTGGGGTTGTTCTCATTTAGAGCAGAGAAGGTGGTTAAGGGGAGATTTAGTAGGTGTTGAAAATCATGAAGGGTTTTGACCGTAAGAAACTGTTTCTAATAGCAGAAGGGTGAGTAACCAGAGGACCTAGATTTAAGGTAATTGGCAAAAGAATCAGGAGACAGAAGGGAACAAAAAAAAATTACGCAGCGAGTTATGATAATTTGAGAAACACTGCCTGAAAGGGTGGTGAAAGCAGATTCAGTAACAACTTTCCAAAGGGAATTGGATAAATACTCGATGGGAAAAATTTTCAGAGCTATGGGAAAGAGCAGGGGAGTGGGACAACTTTTTCAAGAGCCAGTACAGGTACAATGGCCTCCTTCTGTGCTGCATCATTCTATGAATCCACTGTGCAATGGAGTAGTTGGATATGGGTTATTGGCCATGATTCTTCCCTCTGTAAGTGAAACTCTATCTTGCCAGTGCCACACCATTCCTGTAAAGGAAAATAGATGAATCTGTCAAATGGAACTGGGAGAAGGTGATTTGTTTTGTTCTGTGCCAGGAAATGGTGCCGATCATCTGATGGGTGTGTAGTAAAGGGAGCAGAATACTTGGGTAGGTCACGAAGAATTACATGGAACTTGCATCACAGAACCGCAATGGTGTATGTCAGTGTTTAGATGTCACACAAGCCTCCTCCCACTCAGTAGCTTCCCACCCCACCTCTATCCTTATATTCCCTCCGCCCTCATGTGCCAAGCCTCCCCATAAGTTATCAACTGTGGTAGCGAGTTCCACATTCTCGTTAAAAAAAGTTCTCCTAGATTCTTTAGTTGATCTGTTAGTGACTACCTTATATTTATGTCCCCATGAGGTTACATTTGGTGTCAGCATCCTTCAAAAGAGATTTCTAATCAATGTCATTAAACCACAATGTAACTGCAAACAATTACTTTAATCTCATTAATTTCTCAAATATGTCATACATAACCTAACAGTTTAACCAGTATGAAATAAAAACACTTCAAACCTTAATATGTTAACACAATCACAATAGATGACCCCCCTCCCACATGGAGTCTAGACCAAGTGCAGTCTTCAGGTGAAACCAGGGTGTGCAGATGTAATTCAGTCCCCATTTTAAAATCCTACTGTCAGTCCTAATTTTTTTTTTATATAACTTTGATTTTAATACATTTATACTTGAATAGTAATTTGGGAAGCAGTAGTGTTGGAGTATAGGAGTTTCTCTAGTACAAGCCAAGGAGCTGGGAGACAAAACTAAGGTGTTAACAGCACCACTACTGGCATGAAAGTGTAAATACAGTTTGACCAGTTTATACAAGCAGTTCCTTTCAAAATGTTGACAAGAATTTCTAATGGGAAAATGAAACACGAGACAAAAGTTGACAACAGGAAGCTGTTTTGTAGACAGTGTGCGCAGACACAAGATTTTTAATATTAGATACATGGAACACCTAAAAAATTTAGCTGAGATAAATTCATGACAAGAGCTGAGCCAAAGCTGATTATCTCCATTTTTCAGGCTTGATACAAGATGCAATAAGTACAAGCTTCACACGCTAACAACCAATGGTTATTTATCACTCAAATCTCATACACGACCATATATGATCAAATTTGAAGTTCAGCAGATCTTATTTCAGTTACTTGTCCATTTAATATTTTTATTAATGCATTACAAGTAGCCCTGTAATGTACTGGTGTAGCAAATACCCACTATTCTTTCAGAAACCAATATAGATATACATGTATACAGGACTTCTAGCCCTCAATCTCATTTCCATTGGCTTGTCAGATGCACCCAAGTACCCACAGCAAGTTGTTGCAGCCCCCATTCTTGTTGAAAATTTTGAAATGAACGCTGACTAACTAATGCTTCCTTTACACGGGTTTGATGCTAGAGCCGCAAGTTCTGCAGATGAGTTATACTGCTGGCTCGGAAACCCCCTGAATGTTGGAATATCAAACGTGTCAAAAGATTTTTTTAATAGCACAATTCTCATTCAAGCGTACATATAATCACGATTGCTTAAAGGGCTCATGCCAGATTGTGATGGTTTGGTAAGCAAGTGGCTGAGCCATATAGATTGGAAGATCCCAGGTTAATACCTGGCCCATTCAGCCAGGGCAGCAGTATAAGCAATGGCATTAGCCTCAGCAATCCACGGTCAAGGAATGGGGAGGTGGGGGGGCAGGGGAGAAAGAGAAGGGGTGGGGACAGGACACTGGCCAGTGCTCTTGCTCCCGATTACTACCCAGTAACAGCCCCTTACCTTAAGTACACTTGTGTAGATGTTGGGCTCAGCTGCAATGCCTTGTTTTTGGAATAGCCGCACTGTTGAGGGGCTCACATAATGGAATGGCCATATGGGCAAAACACAGGAAGGCACTTGTAAAACTTTAGCCTAGTAGAGAGTCAATATTGGCATTAGAGGAAGGGAGAGAAAAAACTAGCAAGAAAAAAAAGTCTCTTGTGTTGCCTATGTTACAAAAATACAGCCACCCAACTTAACTGAATTGTTGAGATGCCCAAATGCTTTCCTAAAGTTCCCATCGAGGAAAAAGACATGCAATTGGTAACATGAGGTTTTATACTGTTCATTCTCAAGAACACTTCACTATTCTCATCTACACTGCAGTAATGTTTATATAGTTAGCCATGAAGACAACAAATGGACATTTGCACCTGTGATTTTGGTTAACTGAAGAAACATGAACAAAGTATTAAAACAATGAATTAAATGCAGCTCCATGAATGGCCAGTGCGTGCTTGGCTTGTGTGTTATGTTGTAAAAGAAAAAAATTATTCCAGCAGACATTTTAGATTAATAAATCAGTTCATGAAATATTGCTTATTTTCAGAAACCAATAGGCATCTATAACTAGATAGAAATTATAATTAGCAACTAGCAACTGAATCTACAGCACAACATCCAGGAATAAAATTCACAAAAAATGCTGGTCATCTGCTCCATACCTATAGCACTTGACTTTAGTGCAATCCTTCTGAATGTGCCCAAATTCTCCACAAGAATAACATTTCTGCTCATCAGCATGATCACAGTCACGGGCCAGATGTCCAGGTCTGCCACAGTTGTAGCAGCATTGTTCCCTCTCCTTCTTTGGCTCCTTACAGTCTTTGGCAATGTGGCCACCCTTACCACAGTTGTAGCAGGCTGAAATATGACAGTATAAAATTATTTTCGTTTGCAACAAGTTACTTTGTACCATCTCCAACAAAAATGTTTACATATTTACCATCTTCCTGGAGCTCACAATCCTTTGCAAGGTGGCCTGATTCACCACAGCGATAGCAGATATCTGGAAATAGAAGAGTATAGATTTAAAATTGAGTTCAGCAAGTGATAAAAACACACCACTGATATTGTTTACGCTTGAATTCCACTACAATTCTACTTACAGGAAACTCTTTATTAACCGGCACCGGACGTGGTGCCGGTTTATCGAAAGTACCGGATAACAGAGTTATATCTACCGAGGCTATTTTTAACAAAGAGAAATAAATAAATCAAGAAATGTGCAGTATACTTCCGACAGCGCCAGGAGGCCGAGTAGTGGCACTTTTGAAAAGTACCCCTACTGACTAAATCGGCGTTCGCGGACTCGGGATCGGCAACATTGCCGGTTATTTGAGAGGAGTTTTCGGAGTACTCGGCGTTCGCGGAGACTCGACTGCGACTCGGCAACATTGCCGGTTATTTGAGAGGAGTTTTCGGAGGATGATTTTTGCCGGTTAAGCGAGAATTCCGGATATTTGGGTGCCGGATAAACAAAAGTTTCCTGTATATAGTTTGACAGATTCAAAGTACTGAAAACAAGTATTGGAAGAAAAATGCAGACTATCCAAAAGAGTACTGAAAAGAATTTGAAATATCCAGTAATTTGTGTAGATGTGCAATTCTAATCTCTGCAGCTTTATGAGAAGTGGCAATAAGGAACTTTCCATTCCACCTGCCAATCTACCAAACTTGGGTATGCTTAACTTCGGTTTTCCAAGGTGAAAAAGCTTTCCATTCTAAATCTCAACATCCTTCATCTTGATGGAACAAACATATTTTTTTAAAAAAATTAAATCTAGAATGGTCAAACGCCACTTGGATTACTGTTGGCATCATTAAACCTGAACCAGGATATTATTTCAATTTTTGATAGTTTCTTCACAGAAGAATGATGCCAAGTTACCACAGAATTTGATAAAGCCTGCCCATGTTATGGCTCCAATGAGTTGATAAACCACATTTATAAAGGATTGTCCGACATGCCCTCAGTATAAGCAGCTCTTTGTATTCTTGACGGGCTTGGGCCAGGAGCAGTTTACTTTCTGATGGGAGTTTAGTTATAGCAGAATCTTTAACAGAAAAAAAACCATGTCCAAGATGATGGGAAGCCAATTACAATTGGGCAACCTGTTAGGGATTAAAAGATAACCCTACATACAAGGAATTATCAGCAACAAGAGCAGACTAGTCAACCAAGCAGAGGGACTGGTTGCTTCCCCATGCCCACAATCAGGCAAGCCAACCATTGTATTCAGATAGCTCTGGTATTCACCATCCCGTAACTACTTGCAGGTATAAAATCATACATTATATACAGATGAATTACAAACCAGTTATAGCCCAATAATCTTCGGGTTGTAATGTTTACAATTCCAGCTCAGCTTTCTGCTCACTGCTTACAAACTCATCAGAATCCTCAATTATATTATGTTCTCAACATATGCCACCCAACTATTATTCTACAAAATAACATTTAACTTCCAATTTCTAATCACGAAGTTATGGCTATAGAACTGAAATAGTAGGCACGTCTAATGGCTGTGACAGGTTTAAGTATACTAGTAAAAATCTACCACATACCTCAAAGCGCAGTTAGTTATATCAGAGCCATCAGATCCAATATCAAATAATTTGCCTAAAATAAGCAGGCTGTTGCTATTTTAGACTCAACCTTTACACCCCCAAAAAAACATACAAGACAGTGATGATTCAATTACAGTAACAGGGCCAGATTTGAAGTTGGAGTGTGATTATGGACTACCCAATTTGGAATTCCAATCAAAAATTCTCAAACTCCTGTATATGCAATGCGCGGTTAAGAACTCAGGATATCATAGAATACTATTTTGATCTTCTAGTGCAGTAGCCACCACAAGATGTTTTCCCACAAGTTCCCGTGCCAAGATTAAAAAGCAAATTCTTAGGTTACCTCTTGCAGCAGTGAAGCTTCCTCTGCCACGACCTCGAATCCGACCACGTCCACCTGCACTTGGACACTCACGTGCCCAATGCCCAGTACGCCCACATTTAAAGCACTCGTCGCTCATGGTCAACTATATTCAGTCTAAAAAGAGGAAATAGTCTCAGAACACTCAAATAAAGTTAGCCATTAGTCCACTAAAACTAGTCACAACCAATGCTTTCTTTTTTTTTAATGTATGAAGTTAGTTTGGAAGTACTGTACATTTCTACTTGGCAGCATTGTAATGATACAAGTGCATAATACACGTTTGTGATCTTGAAACGATACATTTTGATCTGTTCAATGCCAACTATAAATAAATATATACCCCCCCCCCCCCCGACAAACAGCCTATAATGTAAATCAGTCTGGTTACGAAACATGACAATGCCCAAGATGCAACTTTACAATTTGCATTTTTTTTTCTAAACAGAAAGCACCTAGCATTAGATTACCTGGAAAGGCAGCAAACAGTAATGTCTAATCCAGCCACTCAAATAGTGCAAAAAGGAGAACTCTTGCTGTAAATGGCGTTCACAACAAAACCCAAGAAATACAAAAATGTAAGATTCACCTCCTCCTTTACTAAATAAAAGGGGTCAATTTTCTTTTGCTCCTGGGAGTGCTCAGTTCCCAGCATAAAGGTCACAAAAACAGAGACACAGATCACTAATACTTTTATCACTGTACTTGGATTTCCAATGCCTTTCTTGGGGGTGCAGAGCTTGGCCTGCACCAGCAGTAGGCACAGGCCAGATACAGCTATTGTAAGGTGGTAGGTGGTGTTCTTGACCGGCAGGTGCCCCTATAGATGGTAGAGTTGTAAGTAAAAGTCTCACCTCAAAAAGTTTGAAGAGTTCCTGTTTGTTTGCAATGATTTATACACAAAAAAATTAAAAACTAGTTGCTTCTAAAAAAAAAAGTAGCCTCTATGGAAATTTTCATTTTCACATAATTTTGTTAATACACAGGAGTGCACTACAACCAGCAAGTCCTGACAGGTTGTGAAAAGCCAGTCTTGCTGTTAATCTTTAATTTGTTTTAATACAAGACACAAGGGCATGCTAGGATCTGTAGCCTACAACCTAGTGATTCTCTTCAGTGGACAGTGATAGTTTTGAGAACCTTCATGAAATCCAGGCTGAGGCATCTCATAACACGCTCGGCTTCCAATCTGGAACAGTTACAGGCATTTCAAAAACAAAAAGTGACTACACAAGTTCAATCTTTATTTTAAATTTTGTAATGAAAAAAAAGTTACAATCTAGCTTCCAATAGAAAGTCAACTCAGATATCCCAAGACAGATGAAAAGACTTTAAAATATTTGCAATGATTTAATTGATATCCCTTTTAAAAACATATTGGTAACTATTGCTGACTGCCCATTTGATGCTTTATTCTTTGAAATTCATAATTGGTGTTTTTCTTGGTCCTCACCAGTTCCAATTGTGATTTGTTGCTGTTTTATGAATACGAAAAGTTGGCTTAGTGTGAAAGAAATCTGCAGCTGTAAAACAGACCTATATACAGTACACACACACACAGTAGTTCCAAAGTACTTGTTAAAAAAATAAATTTACTACAGCATTGCACTTTTCTAGCAATTAGATTCCTTAAGACTGTTGCACAATTGCATTAATATTTCCAATGTTCCAGCATATCCACATTACAGCAGCCATAAACATTTACCTCCTGCAATGAGTGTGTCTAAATACACAAGCTGCGCTGAGCTGACCAATTTCAGCTTAGCTGAGGGTAGGGTCATGTTACAGTTAGCTTCAGTGATCCAGGGAGAGTGGGTTTAAAAAAAAGTCATTCCAGATGCTGCTCCCAACTGCCACAGCTTTGGGACGTCCTAAGGTCATGAAAAGCACTATACAAATACAAGTCTTAAAAAAAAAAAAATCGGCCTGGATTTTGCGGCAAGAATAATGACAAGGCTACGAGAGCTCACCGTTCTAAAGGAGTGAATCGGACAGCAACTTCCGACGTCCACACGTGCGCAGTTAAACGCGGAAGTCAGGAAGTTGCTCTGCTCCCCCAGAAGCTTCGCTATACCAGTTTCTCGCCGAGACACTTGGCATTGAAATACTAGGGCTTGAAGTTGCGGGAATTACCCACTAGATACACCAGAATAAGTTAGGGCTTGTCCATTCAAGTGCAAGTGAATTTTTAACGGCATGATAAGCCTTAATTACTGCCAAACAACCTCTCTGGCACTGAAAATGTACTTAAAAGTGTGGAGTCTCATTCCTTCAGATTTTAATAATTATTGTTGACGATTAAATGTTTTCTCACTTTTTTTGTCTCTTAATTCCATATTTCTTTCCATTTCACTTTCTGTACATCATTTGACATTGAATTCTAACTTACATTTTCTGGTTTAGACTCTGCTCGTTTCAGCAAGGATCGTTCAATCCGATTGGTTAAGGAGGCTGTCACTTGCCTTGTTCACAGGTTCTAGATCCCCTGGTAGAGGGCACCATGCTGTTTTGGCTCTCCAATTACCGCAAGTCGCAGTGCAAAAGCCCACAGAAAGTCAGAGGGCAAGTGCTAGGAACGGCGAATGCCATTTGTTCACTGCTGACTGCAAAATCCAGGCCATTAAGCGAGGTCAGGATATGGCTTAGCTATGTTTGGTTTGTGGCCAGAAAGCCTCAGCTCATATCTGAAGGGTGACCACTTAGCTGATGCACCAGTTGTCTATTGGCGCTCTTGAAACTGTACCCCAGCAATACTCTCTGCCATCAGAAGAAAAAAATTGGACAAAACCATAAAGACAATGTCAACCATATTTCCCCCCCAACGATGATATTCAGAACTAATTTTCTATTGTTCATTTAAAATAGTGCAAACAGGCACATCATGAAATCATTCAGAACCAAATTACAGTGAGCAATGAAATGGTCACCATGATGGCTGGAACTTTTGCAGTAGAAACACTACACTGGGAACAAATTATGTAAATATATATGAGTGAAGGCTTTTATAACTGAAGAAATCATTGAATGTGTATGCTAAGTTTCCCGCAGAAACCGTAATGTTAGATTAACAAATCATGTTTTAATTCTTGTGTAACCAGGTCAACAAAAAATCCCATCTCCTTGGGACATCTAAGTTTTCAGGACATGCACTATGATGCTGAAATAGCAAATATTACAATATAAAATATAATTACATTGAGTGGCTATCACTGCAACATTAACCCACAACTATTGATGCTTATTTTAAGTATTTGAACACATCCTACTTGCCCTGTCCTCCATTCCCCATCTGCACTATTTTTACTTCAAGCGTTATTTTACTGTTACATATTTTTTCAACTCACCTTTTCCCCTCCATCACTACCAGCATCCACTTTAGAAATAAGTAATTTTAAAGAAAATTGTTTAATGGGCTAAGCACCAGCTTTAAAGGCCAGGTCTTCATTTAACTTTAAAGCCAGTAATGCAAGGTCTGACATGGTTGCAACATAGCTCTTATCTCAGAACCATTTTCACGTCAAAAGCAGGAGCTCTGCTTACGAGTAAATTTGGCACGAGCAAAAGACTGAATGACAGAACAAATAACCTTACATCGAAGAATTAAAAAGTCACTGCAGCAGTACACTAAATACTAATGCAGTAAGTTCATTGTTTGGTGTCCTCAGTTTTTAATTGACATTTAACTTAAAAAAAGTGTAGCTCATAAGGTATGGATGAGTAAAGGACATTTGGACCATTGAACCCAATCCCTCTAGAACACTAATCTTCCCATCAAGCATACAACTGTACTCCAAATAACCTGGTGTTTTGCCCTCATTATCCTATCTGGCATATTATTCTGAACATTTATCATGCTGAGGGAAAGTTCTTACACATGTTGAGTGGTGTGGTTTACTAATTTTTATGTGTCCTCTAGTTTATTTCCTAGCTACTCCCTGTTAATTATACATGACATTTTACATATTTCAACTAGACCCTCACAGCAGACTTCTTACTAGACTTCTCTAACCTCTGCATTCTGTAAGCTTCTCTAATTCTTCCTCAGCAATTGGAATCAGTCATGTTGCAAATGTAGAACTACACCATACAGATCAGAATATCCCAGGTTTAATTTCCAGCCACAGCATCAGTTAGGGTGCTGCAACTAGGGTTGCCATTTCTGGAGATTTCATTGCCTGACTTCAGGCCTCCAACCACCCTGCCCAGTGCAACAGCAACCCCCGCCCCTCCCCCATTTGTATAACAAACAAAAATGTTCAAAGAAGATGGAAAGAAAACAATTTTTCTGATATCCGATTTTTCTCCTGGTTTCTCGGTCCAGGGATTAGTACTTAATTCCTGGAGACTCCAGGATAATCCTGGAGGGTTGGCAGCCCTAGCTGCAACTGCCCTTCGCACCAATGACCAAAGGAAAAGAAAATTAGGGTGCGAGGAGGCAGTCTCCACCAAGGTTTGCCACATATAATTGTGTCTTTTTTAAACTTACACACAAGATTATGTAAATGCACCAAGAGCACAGATACTCCCACCCACATAACATTTAAATTAGCCCAAGTGCAAAATGCTTCAACCAGACAGCTGAGGCTGACTTTGGATATTACAAAATGTTTTATTTATGACATTGTCCTTCTTGAAGGGACATAAAAACTGTTCCAAGTATCTCAACTCCAATTCAATTAGAGAATACCAAATGGAAACATGTTACAAGGACACAACACATTGAAATTTTGAAGTCCATGCCCTTGCAAAAAGCACATGCAGTTTTACAAATGTCATTGCCGTCCAACATTATTTTACACCTTGACACAATGCCATGTATTATGTACAATATTCCTATTTATGTATATTAGCACTTTCTTTACTGTCATCATTAGAGTTGTTGAGTTATACCATATACCCTTACATCACACAAGTTTAAAATGAGTGGGCACTAGACTAGGAAATCTTAACTGAAAGAAAAAATAAATGCAACCCTTACACATGACTAGAAAGCAAAGTAAAAGAATGATCCCCTACATGACTCAGAAGAAACTTGCTACAAAAAGGAAATGTATAGTACCAGCTGTACATTCCATATGCAATTTGTTAAATGTGTGAAGTATGAGAAATTTGAAGCTAAATTTGTAGGGAAGCCAAATTGAATGTTAATTTAGGAAAAGCAGGATACACAAAAGTGGTGAAAATTAAATACCTCTTGACTGTATCTAGCTTCCTGAAAATACTGTCCATCTGCCTGGCTAATGTCCATACACAACAGCAGAAGCAAAAACCTAACTGGTGGCAGGACCTTTCTCCTTCCTCTCAGGAATTAGGCTGCATGGCCACATTTATTTCCTGAACATTATGAATATGTGCTTAGAGGTGAGGTTTTTTATGAATGCAAGTACAAGAACAGCATGAGTTGCTTCTGGAAATTGTTCACTCCCCCGTTATAAGACAGGTTTCCAGTTAAGAGTACTGATTTCAATTGATACAGTTCTATACATCACAATGAGAATGATTTTTTATTAAGTTTAAAAACCAGAGAACCAACCATAATGGCGGAGCTCAAACTTTAGCTGCATTGGCATACACACAATTTTATTTTCACAGCACTGCCAAGTTTAATACATCAATCTTTAATATAACTAATTCTGGCCTCTTGTGCATCCCAGATTTCCTTTGCCCCACCACTGGCAAACACGCTTTCAGCTGTCTAGGCCCCAAGCACTGGAATTCCCTCCCTAAACCCCTATGCCCTCAAGATGCTCATTAAAACCTCTCTGACCAACACCTGTCCTAATATCTCCTTATGTGGCTCGGTGTCAAATTTGTGTCAGATAATGCTCCTGTGGAGTGCCTTGGAATGTTTTACAAAGTTAAAGGAACTGTATAAATGCAAATTGCTGGTGATATTTAAAGTGTCATCCAAGTTCAACAGTTAAATAGAAAGGTGACAGTTCCAATTTAATGCAGAGATATGTGAAGGAGGTCTACCTTAAATAGAAAGACTAAGTGGAGAAACAGAGCAATTCATGAGTGCGGAATACAGATTTTTTTTTAAAGATGGGAATGCAAGTAGAAAAGGTTTTAAAATGTCAACCGCGGATCTACGTTTTATAAAAGGGCATTATAAAAGTTAGGGAAGTGATGCTGTATTTATCCAAGACATAAGTTAGACCACAGTTGGAACATTGCAGGCAGTGTGGTGCACCTCATTTTAGGAAGGAAATTATAGCCATGGAAAAGGTAGTGGACATTTACTAGAAGTATATCCAAAATTAGAAGTTTGTTATGAAGACAGGTTCAGAAAATTAGGGCTTCTCCTACATGTATAGGGAAGGTTAAAGGGGGTGTCTAATAAAGGTTTCCAAAATTGAAGGGTCAAATAAAGTTAGTTTCTACTGGTTGGTAAGAATGGACTCAGACAGAGGATCATCACTAGAAGAGTAGGTAGTTAGCAGAACTAGTGACTATTGAGGCAGAGACAATATATCATTTAAAGGGAAAGAGCGAGTAAATGTGACTTGGTAGCTAGCCCAGTTGGAGCCAACACTGGCATGGTAGGCCAAATGGCCTTTTTTGCTGTAATTTTTGATATTTCAATTCAGGGAAAACTAAGTAGTTACCCAAAACCGAGTATCCTTACAACCCAATTTGTTTTAAAAAATGTAAGTCAAAAATGTGTATTAACATTTTCTAGTAGTATCAATCATTGAGAACATTCCAGATTACATGGTACCCAATACGAATTGGCATCAACTACTTGGCCCAATATTTGGAATTACAGGTTCCTAAATATAATCCTGCACATTATTAATAATCTGTTTTTTTAATTAATAATCTGTTGTTCCTTAAGGGCTTTGGGGAGACAGGAAGATTGAAATCAAGAATAATTCTCATTTCATAAAAATAAAAGTAGAATATCGTGCTTAGTAGAAGAGCCCTAAACAGGAGGCTTCGGTTGATAGAGATATCCACCTGCAGATATGCCCAGCACATCACCCACGCGTGATATTTTAATTTTATTCACTTTCCCGCCAAAGCCCAGTTCACTCAAGTTTCGGGTTAAAATACGCTTCAAGGGGCGGGGTCTTGGTATTTGCTCAACATTGCTCACATTACCACTAATCAAAAAAGTCGCCTGGGGATTAGTAAACCTCGACAACGGTGAACACGGGCCTATAGGACCGGCCAGTTTAACTGTGTTCAAACTCGGCGGTTTATCGCCAGGCCGTCAAGCGTGGCGGCGCCAAAAGCCGTCATGGCAAACAGCGTGACTCACCCCACTTCTCCCTCACACGTGTAAAGCTCGCTCAAATATAACGGCTCCAAGAAACGAGGTAGACGAGGCAGTCTCAGCCCGAGGGCGGCCCACCGCCGGCCAGGTTCACCTGACACAAACCACGCCACTTACACGCCTTGGGCCTAGCAGCGCCAGAGCTCCAGAGACACCGCGTTTGGCTCAAGCGGCCTCAGTTCGGGGTGGTGGTGGTGGTGGTGGGAGGAAAGGGCCGTGGTGGAAGAGACGTTAAATAATCAGATGGTCGATGCTTTAGGTGGCCGGAGGGGGGAGTCAGGAAAGTGGGGTGGGTGGGGAACCGGAGAGGTAAGGGTCGACCCGACAGCCTGACGCACAGGCCGCAATGCGCCGTCAGAAATTCACTTGTTTACCTCAGCACTTCTTTGGCGTTTAACCCTCAGGAGCCCGCGACCACGCTTGAGCTCGGAGGGAGGGGGAAGGGGGGGAAAAAAAAAAGCCAGGTTCAACACGTCTGTGTTAAGCCTCTCGGCGCCAGGCGCAGAGCTTTTACTCACTCTCTCGGTGCTGCGGCTTCCACTCACCGTCCAGCCGCTTTCACTCCGAGTTTCGGTTTTTTTTTTCTGTCGCTCGCTCTTTCCTTCTGTCCGCCCTCACGCGGTTTGCACACGGCCCGTCCGAGGGAAAAGGGCCGAACCCTCTGCGCCTTTGCACACGGCACGCTCGCTCGCTTGCTGGCTGGCCAATCACTTTAGCCCAGTCCCGGCTACCGCCTCACTGATTGGATAATTTCCATGCCACTCCATCTCGAGCAAGACCCGCCTCTGTCTCCGCGGGACCAATCAGATGTCACCCGTAGGCAGTTACGCGGCGTTGCGTCGGGCCTGCTGCTTTCTTTTCTCAGGTACGTTGCCGTGAGTGCTTAACGGTTCTTGCTGCTTGATTCTTGTGTTCTGTTTAAACCAGAAGTACAAATCGACTCACGTGCAGATCGTTCTCTTGTGTACTAACAGCGCGTTGATTTGTGTTTATCTAACTTTAAATGAAGTAAAATTATTCCAAAGGTCGCTTCAGTGAGTGCGCGCGTTGAATGCCGGGAGTTGCAGTTTCCGCAGTGTGTCCGAGTGAGTGACAGTTCGAGATGGAATTGAGCCCAGAATCTCCCCCACCCCCCCAACCACACCCTAAATCACAATTCTTTCATTCTGCCGTCTTGTGGCATTGCTACTTTGTTTATTAACATTGCAAGGCCACATGGGGCAATTTAAAACATTTACTAGCCGACCTCCCGTGGTGTGGTGCAGGTGATTTGGGGGTTAGATGGGCGGGGAATTATTGCACACCAGGGCCGCAGAAGTAATTCGGGCTGCGTTTTAAAGTCATCAATTCTGTCTTTTTTTTATATAATACTTTAATTTTATAATTATTATTGATAGTTAAGTAGCAACATAAACCGCATTTTGGGAAGCAGAGAGTAAAGTTGTTTCGAGCATAGGAGTTTTTCTGGCACAGGCTGAGGCAGCACTGGCAGGAGGGTGTAACTACAGCATAACAAGCTTACAACGGTAATTTCCATTATAAATGTGGACATGAGAAGGTTGACAAAATGCGTGTGCAGACATAAGATTTTATAATACAATATCTGGAATGGACTTTTGGTAACATTGTGCCATTAATTGGGTATGATATAGGTTTTTTTCCTTTTTTAAGAAAGAAAAACAATTCATCAAAATATATTTTCCTTGAATTTTGATTTTGATAACTATCAGAAAGGTGATGTACATTCGCCACCTGAAGTTATTTTTCTGATGACGCATTACACCTGAAATATCAATATATCTTCCTTTTTCAGATGCTGGTCAACCTGCTGTGACTTTCCAAAGAGTTAGTGGAACAGAAAGCTTGAAAAATATTGTTTGTTCATCTAAATACAGAGTTTAGCTTTTTGGTGTCTTGTCTGTACACTGTAGATACAAGATAGATCTGGAACCTGGTCGTACACTGTTCCTATTGATTGTCTTTCCATTTATTTAATTGTGGACACTCTCAAGACTTGTGGATATCTAGCTATCTCAGCAGGAACTCCTGTATGTCAATTATACTGCTTCACCTTAGGAGTGACAAATTACTACATAATTCAGAATGCAAATCAGAATGATGTGGTTGCTGCCCAACTCTCTGCACATAAGCAATCTGGCTTTAGACAACTACAGATCTGTTTATTCAGGACACATGAAATGTTGCATCACTCTCTCTCCAATTTCCAGCCATCAGATGCACCACATTTTCTCCGCTAGTGTAAAAATTAAAAGCTCTGAGATCTGAAGTATTGGTGAAACTGCAAATTTTAAACTGGTACTCATAGTGCGCCTCTTTGGAATCACTCCAACAATAACAACTTGCATTTATATAGCCCCATTAGTATAATAAAACATCCCAAGGCACTTCATAGGAGCGTAATCAGACAAAAATTGACACCGAGCCAAAGAAGGAGACATTAAGAGGGATGTGACCAATTTAAGGAGTGTCTTAAAGTAGGAGAGATTGGGTATGGTAGCATAGTGGTTATGTTACTAGATTAGTAATGCAAAGGTCTGGACTAATAATTTGGAGAGTGAGACGTGAGTTCAAATCCCACCAATTTAAATTCAGTTAATTAAATAAATCTGGAATAAAATTTTAAAAAGCTAGTATCAGTAATGGTAACCATGTAACTACTGAATTGTTGTCAAAACCCACCTAGTTCACTAATGGCCTTTTAGGGAAGGAAACCTGCCGTCCTTACCCGGTCTGGCCTATATGCAACTCTAGACCCACAGCAATGTGGATGACTCTTAACTGCCCTCTGAAATGGACCAGCAAGCCACTCAGTTGTATCAAACCGCTACGAAAAAGCATGATAAGAATAAAACCGGACTTGCCACTTGAGCTAGGCATCGGATTCGGACACGACAACGTCGCTGCATAGTCCTCCTCATTAACATCTGGGGACTTGTGCTAAAATTGGGAGAACTGTCCCACAGACTAGTCAAGCAACAACCTGATATAGTCATAGTCACAGAATCATACCTTTCAGCCAACGTCCCAGACTCCTCCGTCACCATCCCTGTCCCACCAGCAGGACAGACCCACCAGAGGTGGTGGCACAGTGATATACATTTGGGAGGGAGCGGCTCTGGGAGCCCTTAACATTGACTCTGGACCCCATGAAGTCTCATGGCATCAGGTCAATCATGGGCAAGAAAACTTCCTGCTGATTACCACATGCCGCCCTTGGCTGATGAATCAGTACTCCTCCATGTTGAACACTAGTTGGAAGAAGCACTGAGGTTAGTAAGGGCACAGAACGTACTCTGGGTGGGAGACTTCAATGTCCATCACCAAGAGTGGCTCGGTAGCACCACTACTGACCGAGCTGGCCGAGTCCTGAAGGATACAGCTGCCAGACTGGTCTTGTGACAGGTGGTGAGAGAACCTGACCTCGTCCTCACCAATCTACCTTTCGCAGATGCATCTGTCCATGACAGTATTGGTAGGAGTGACCACCGCACAGTCTTTGTGGAGAATAAGTCCTGTCTTCACACTGAGGACACCCCCCATTGTGTTGTGTGCCACTACCACCGTGCTAAATGGGATAGATTTAGATAGATCTAGTAGCTCAAAACTGGGCACCTATGAGACGCTGTGGGCCATCAGCAGCAGCAGAATTGTATTCCACCACAATCTGTAACCTCATTAAATACAACATAAAATCTCAAAACAACAATTTTAACGTGCAATTTTTAATATCAATTAGAATTTCTAACATAACCTTCAATCAAAAAAATGTTCTTTTTAGAAATGTGCCCCATTTCAATTTACTGATGATATAAACTTTTTTTATTGTCTCAGCACATTAGGTACATTTTATTTTTCAGCTGTCTCACTTTGAAGTCCATTATGGCAGATTATATAACTGAATTGTGCTTAAATTCTGTTTTTCTAAATGGGTTTTTGAAAAGCGATTTTGGTAACTTTCTCCCTTCCTCCTCTCCGAAAGGCACTGGCATCTACTGGAATATACTTCCACAGCTGCCAAGCACCATCCTGTACTGTACCCAAATGGTTATTCTTCATGTCTGTGTTCATCCATGTGATGCATCACGTCTGACATCCATATGCACCCTTTCCAACAGCTGCCATTAGATAGCAATCAGGAGGGGGGACGCTATGGTTGATTTACCCTCTCTTATGCAGGGCACCAATATAAAATTGTAGCACCCATCTACTACCAGGATGAGCACAAACCAGGGATCTAACCTGGAACCTTCCTGGTTTGTATGGCTTAGCTATGCAATGGACAAAACACCTTGAGCCATTCGTGGAGCAACACACAATCTTAGCATACGTACCTGGAGTCCCATCTGCTGCTGAAACTCTCCTCCATGCTTTTGTTACCTCTAAACTCGACAATGCCAATGCTGTCCTGGCCAGCCTCCCATCTTCCATGCTCTGTAAGCTTGAGCTCATCCAAAACTCAGCTGTCCGTATCCTAACTTGCACCAAGTTTTGCTCTTCCGTCACCCTGTGCTCGCTGACCTACATTGGCTCCCAGTCCAGCAACGCTTCAAATTAAAAATTTTCATCCTTGTATTCAAATCCCTCCATGGTCTCACCCCATCTTATTTCTGTAACCATCTTCAGCCCTACAAGCCTCCGAGAACTCTGCGTTCCTCCAATTCTGGCCTCTTGTCCACCATTGGTGGCTGTGTTTTTAGCTGTCTAGGACCCAAGCACTGAAGTTCCCTCCTTAATCCTCTCTGCCTCTCTCCCCTCCTTTTCAGATGCTCTTTAAAACCTATCTCTTTGACCAACCTTTTGGTCACCTGTCCTAATATCTCTTTATGTGGCTTGGTGTCTCCTGTGAAGCACCTTGGGGGATGGTTTACTGTGTAAAGGCACTATATAAATGCAAGTTGTTGTTGACACGTTAAACTGTCTGATCTCAGGTGGACATAAAAGATGCCAGGGCACAATTCCAAGAAGAACAGGAAAGTTCTCCTGATGTCCTGGCCAATATTTATCTCTCAACAAATATCACTAAAACAGATTATCAGGTTATTTATCTCATTGCTGTTTGTGGGCAAATTGGCTGCTGAGTTTTCCTACATTACAACAGTGAATATGCTTCAAAAGTACTCCACTGGTTGGGACATTGAGGTCATGAAAGGCATTATACAAATCGAAGTTCCTTCTTTTTCTTGGAGGACAAATTTCAAAAACTATCCGGTAAAGTTTACATTGAGTTTTTTCTTAAATAAGGATGCCCTGTGTGTGTGTGTGTGTGAGAGAGGGGGAGAAAGAGAGACAGATAAATTACTGATTACACACCTCTTGTTTTAAATGGAGAGCATGTCTTTCCTCATCCTAGTTTTAGTTCATTTTTCAGAAAAAACAACAAATTAGTTGAGCTTAGCAAAACTTCTCTAATTAGTGTTGTGTTTACAGAAAATATAAACATTCTAATTATTGACACCTGCGAGACACAGAGCAGGGGACAGTTTTCAACTGGAGCACATATTAGGTGGGACGGGAAGTGGCAACAGCGGGTCTGAAGAGTTTTTTGGGGTGTGGAAGAGGAGCATTCGTACTCCTGGTTCTACGAAAATCACTAAAAAGTGGTGGGAGATTGGAACCAAATTTATCCTATGTGACAGACTTGGTACTTCAAAATCTAAACAAGATAGGCCCATTTTACGGCAGTGTACTATTGCTGATTGACTAGCCAACCTGGATCATTGATTGAACTCATTGGTAGATCTGTCACTGGGAGCTGAGATGCTTCCTACTTGGCTAACCATATGGTAGGAGTGCCACATATTTTGTAAAAGTGGGCCAGATCCATGTGTCACAACTAGTGAGTGAGTTGTGTCTGATTAAATTGTTGTTGAATTAGGCAGAATTCTGATTAAATATTAAGTCCAACTCTCCATTTATTTTGTGCTTCCTGCAATCATTGGACTACAGCATTTACACCTCTTCCTGTTTGCTCTTTCACTTTTGTTTCTCTCCCATTTCCTGAACTTCTGTCACTCTCCCTATATCTTTCCTTCACTTCTGTCTTTCTCTTTTTCTTAAACTACCCAGGGGAGAAGGGGAAAATTATCATACTCTTTTCCCTTGGCTCGCAGAGCTGAAGCTTTGGTGCACCATGAAGCTGACCCGTATTGTGGTGCAGTTCTGAATCCAGCCAGATCAAGTAATCAAACCCAGCTGCCATTTTGAAGGTTTAGAACATATAACCTAACATATATAGTTCATATAAACTATAGTAAATGGCATATACAATATTATATAAAAATATATACTCTACAAATTCTATTAAATATTCTAAATTATATAAAATCTTCCATATACAATATAATTTCTTTTACATTAATTCATTTACTTTAAACTAATTTCTATATCTAATGTAATCTATTTCACATTTATTTTTAATCACTAGTCATTAAGCACTGAGGGTAGCAAGAGAACACAACGTACTCTGGTTGGGAGACTACAATGTCAATCACGAAGAGTGGCTCGGTAGCACTGCTACTGACCTAGCTGGCAGAGTCCTGAACGACATAGCTGCCAGACTGGGCTTGCAGCAGGTGGTGAGAGAACCAAGACCTACATGACCATGGCAGTATTGGTATGAGTGACCACCGCTAAGTCCTTGTGGGGACGAAGTCCAGTCGTCACACCGAGAACACCCTCCACCATGTTGTGCTAAATGGGATAGATTCTGAACAGATCTAGCAGCTCAAAACTGGGTATCCATGAGGCACTGTGGGCCATTAGCAGCAGCAGAATTTTATTCCACCACAATCTGTAACCTCATGGCCCGGCATATCCCTCATTCTACCATTACCATCAAACCAGGCGACCGACCCTGGTTCAATGAAGAGTGTAGAAAAGCATGATAGGAGCCGCATCAGGTGTACCTAAATACGAGGTGCCAACCTGGTGAAGCTACGACACATGCATGCTGAACAGCGGAAACAGCATGCTATATGGTGGTGGACATTTAAACAACTAACGGGAGTAGGAGGCTCCATGAACATTCCCATTCTCAACGATGGTGGAGCCCAGCACGTGCCCGCATGCAGCAAGACCTGGGCAACATCCAGGTATGGGCTGACAAGTGACAAGTAACATTCGCACCACACAAGTGCCAGTCAATGACCATCTGCAACAAGAGGGAGTCTAACCACCTCCCCATGACATTCAATGGCATTACCATCATCGAATCCCCCACCATCAACATCCTGGGGGTCACCATTGACCAGAAACTTAACTGGATAAGCCACATAAATACTGTGGCTACAAGAGCAGGTCAGAGGCTGGGTATTCTGCAGGTGAATGACTCACCTTCTGACTCCCCAAAGCCTTTCCACCATCTACAAGGCACAAGTCAGGAGTGTGATGGAATACTCTCCACTTGTCTGGATGGATGTAGCTCCAACAACACTCTAGAAGCTCGACACCATCCAGGACAAAGCAGCCCGCTTGATCGCACCCCATCCACCACCTTAAGCATTCACTCCCTCCACCACCAGTGCAATTTGGCTGCAGTGTGTACCATCTACAAGGTGCACTGCAGCAACTCGCCAAGGCTTCTTCGACAGTGCCACCAGCCTCAGGTACAGGAGGCCATCCCTCTGGTGAATTGTCTGGATGTCCTTCTTGTTCTCTACCTTCTAGAGGTTATGAGGAATTCCAAGAGAACTACCAGTGAGGGTTGTTGCTTATGACCCTGAAATACCCATGCTTGGTAGGGAGTAACAGAGGCCAGATAAAAATAAAAGAGTAACTGGAAGTGAAAAAGACCAAAAATAACAATGCTTTAAAACCAATCTACAATTGAAATCCGCAAAGTAAAAAAAAAATTATACTTATATGAGGGCAATGTAGCTTTAAGAGGTGCAGGAAGGCAGTTTTTGTAGCTGTGTGCTGGCAGGCCTGCTTTCTGCTCCAACTTTTTTTGGTGTACTTGGATGAGTTTGCTTCAATGGAAGAAGGCAGTGTAATTTTCCGGGCAGAGAAGACAGTCCCCCAGAATGCCCCAAACACATGTAATAATGAGGCTTGTTCCTTGGTGCAACGCAAGCCCATTCTGCCCCTGGTGCAGCCCCAGTGGAAAACCGAGGGCTGGTGTAAAACCTACTGTAGGAGCACTATCCCAGGTTTTCCACTGCCCTTACATGGCTTGTGCTGTATTTCAAGTCCTATATTTCTAACTTACCCAATAATATGGCAGCAGGATAATACATTCTGCATTACGTTACATCTGTTTCTCTCTTTATAAAGCAGTGCAACTATATGGTTCTGTGCACTCACTGCCCGTCATACTTCAGACATCACACACGAGAGGTAACTTTCAACTTTGGCAGGGCCTAACACTGGTGGTATCGGATCGGCCACCCTTTATACAAGCCACACGATTTTCCTTTCTGTTGAATTCAATGGCTGTCTTTCTCTTTTATTAAAAGATTATTTTGTAGCTGTAACAAAGTGTGACACTTTGAAGTACAGCATTTAGTGTGGAATGTAGAGTGTGATGGACGCATGTTATATGCCAATTCTTTATATAGTGATTTTTTTTTTTTACAGGCAGATAGTTTGTTGTAGTAAATGAGACATTTACACTTAGCAGACAGTGATTTGTAATTACATTTTCATGAACAAGATATTTCAGCAATCAGTAATTCTTGTATTTTGTGAATGGGACATTTAAGCCATTTACCATGCTTTGCTTTCTACAACAAAAAAACAAAGACTTGCATTTTATATGATACCTTATTGTGTTCCTCAGAAATGTCTCAAAGCTGTTCACACAATAAATTGCTTTAAATTATGTAGATATTTCAAAGACCTGCAGAGGTTTTACATATGCTACATATAAATTTTGCCCTATGAAGGCACATTAATGCAAGACTTTAGATTGTTGAACTACAGTAGGTTGGTATTTCATTTGTGCAGCTCTTTACTCTGCTACACTGAGTCAGAAGGTTGTGGGTTCAAGTCCCACTCCAGAAACTTGAGCACAAAAATCTAGGCTGACACTCCAGTGAGGGAGCGCTGCACTGTCGGAGGTGCCGTCTTTCGGATGAGTCATTAAACCGAGGCCCCGTCTGCTCTCTCCGGTGGACATAAAAGATCGCATGGCACTATTTCGAAGAAGAGCAGGGGAGTTATCCCTGGTGTCCTGGGCCAATATTTATCCCTCAACCAACATCACGAAAAAAACAGATTATCTGGTCATTATCACATTGCTGTTTATGGGAGTTTGCTGTGCCCAAATTGCCTGCCGCATTTCCTACATTACTACAGCGACTACACTTCAAAAAGTACTTCATTGGCTGTAAAGCGCTTTGGGACGTCCGGTGGTCATGAAAGGCGCTATATAAATGCAAGTCTTTTACACCACCTAGGCAGATTCCAAGGTTTAGTTCTTTAACTTGGGTCATTAATGGGTGATTAGCTGTAAAGGTAACCAATATAAGGTCATACTTTATCACTGGAATGCCTTGCAACAAGCAGTACACTATATTTTAGCAAATGAACAAAACCACTGTAAACAGAAGTCGTACTGTCATAAAATATAATTGTCATAAATTTACATAAACTTGTCAATAGGTAGAAAATACGGTTTCATTGTTTTAAAACAAATGTTCTCTAATTTGTTCTTTATACGGAATTCAGAATTACATATTTAACTACTAATAAAAGCAAAATACTGCGGCTGCTGGAAATCTGAAATAAAACCAGAAAATGCTGGAAATACTCAGCAGGTCAGGCAGCATCTGCAGCGAGAGAAACAGAGTTAACAAAAGATGACTAGATGGCAATTGCCATTTACACCTCATCTAGAGTCATCGTTTATTTCTTAACTTGACCCATTACCATCTCCTTTTGCCCTGCACCATCATCCCTTTTGTCTTTTAATCTCTCCTGCATTCTATCCTATCACAGACTTTCCCTTTTCTTTCCCCCCCTCCTCCTTTTCCCTGCCCCTACACTTGCTTAAAAATCTGTTACATCTCTAACTTTTTCCAGTGCTGACGAAGGGTCATCGACCTGAAACGTTAACTCTGTTTCTCTCTCTACAGATGCTGAGTATTTCCAGCATTTTCTGTTTATATTTAACTACTATATATGGTAAACTAACATTAAAGAACTTTGGGGGAGAAATTCATTATAGCCCAGGAATGGGCGGTAACTTCAGAAAAGTTTGAGATTTAGCGCCAGGCGCTAATGAATCACGCTGCACGCAAAATTGAGTCTCATCGCTCAAAGAAAGGATTGGAGTGCTAAATCAAGCGCTCCGTGGCGTTACACTCAAAGTGCTCCCGTGCCTGCTTGCGGGAGCTGCCTGTCTTCTACCAGGAACTGCTATGGGTCTGGAACGTCTCCTGATGGAGTTCTCCCCCGTCATGAGTGGCGGCTGTCCTTCGGGAGCCGCTGCTCAGGAATCCACACCTCCACGACCGCATTTCGGGTGGCTGGCGGAGGGCAGGGCTGTGTCTGGCAAGGTGACCAGAGTCGGGGACCTGCTCGTTGGCGGAGGAGCGGGCTGGATGGCGCCGGAGGAGCTGGCGCAGCGCCTGTCCTGGGCCAACGTCCGGCTTGCAGCCAAAGCCATCGAGTCGCTGAAAGGGGCACTGGGCCCCGACTCCACTAGGTGTATCGAGGAGGCTCAAGCACGTGGGGCGATCCCGTCCGAACTGACCCCCGTTCAGACAGAATTCCTCATCAGCGCCCGGCCCCGAAACCCCTCTCGGGAACCGGCGCCTCACAACTTGAGCCGTCTCGGGGAAATGCCCTCCGTGCCTTTTCATTCTGCACGGAGGGGTTTCCTGTACGGGCTGCTCCTGCACACTCTCCACTTTGCCATCTTCGTCTGCCGTCCAGACACGCCTTGGCGTGCCATCTTGCCGTCTGGCGGAGGCAGAGGTCCCCAATGGAGGGCTCTCTACGCAGGAGTCCTCCCTTTTTCCAATGGGGACTTTGTCTGGAGGGTGTTGCACAGAGCAGTCCCGTGCAATAAAGTTTTAAACAGGTTCACAGACTCCCAGGCCGCCTGCCTTTTCTGTGGCCTGGAGGAGTCTGTTTTTCATGTATACACCGAATGTGAGAGGTTGCAGCCCCTCTTTCATTCTTTGAAGGGGCTGCTCCTTGATTTTTGGCTGCATTTCAGTCCCACGCTCCTGATCTTTGGTCACCCGGTGCAGCGGGGAGCAGGCAGACTGCTCCTGGGCCTGGCCAAAATAGCCATTAACTGGTCCAGGCAGCAGGCGGTCGAGGGGGTCGTTCGGCCCGATTGCCTGCCCGGGTGGCCCTGGAGATGGAGCACGCGGTGTCCGCCGGCACGGTTGAGGCCTTCCGCGACCAGTGGGCGCTGCGGGGACTGGAGTGCATCATCAGCCCGGCCAATCAAATTTTAATTTAACTTGTTGAGGTTTATTTAATGTTTTATTAAGTTACAGTTTATTCGTTTAATCACCCAAACCAGAAGAGCACACTCAAAGTGCTCCCGTGCCTGCTTGCGGGAGCTGCCTGTCTTCTACCAGGAACTGCTATGGGTCAGGAACAACGTCTCCTGACGGAGTTCTCCCCCGTCATGAGTGGCGGCTGTCCTTCGGGAGCTGCTACTCAGGAATCCACACCTCCACGACCGCATTTCGGGTGGCTGGCGGAGGGCAGTGCTGTGTCTGACAAGGTGACCAGGCGGGGGTCCCCAATGGAGGGCTCTCTACGCGGGAGTCCTCCCTTTATCTATTGGGGACTTGGCCTGGAGGGTGTTGCACAGAGCAGTCCCGTGCAATAAAGTTTTAAGCAGATTCACAGACACCCAGGCCGCCTGCCTTTTCTGCGGCCTGGAGGAGTCTGTTTTCCTTGTTTATATGGAGTGTGAGAGGTTGCAGCCCCTCTTCCATTATTTGAAGGGGCTACTCCTCGATTTTTGGCTGCACTTCAGTCCCACGCGCCTGATCTTTGGTCATCTGGTGCAGCGGGGAGCGGGCAGATCGGAGGACCTCCTCATCGGACTGCTCCTGGGCCTGGCCAAAGTGGCTATTAACTGGTCCAGGCAGCAGGTGGTCGAGGGGGTCGTTCGGCCCGACTGCCTGCCTCTCTTCCACGGCCACATTCGTGCCTGGGTGGCCCTGGAGATGGAGCACGTAATGTCTGCCGGCACACTCGAGGCCTTCCGCAACCGGTGGGCGCCACGGGGATTGGAGTGCATCATCACCCCGGCCAACAAAATTTTAATTTAATTTGTTAAGTTTCATTTAAAGTTTTATTCGTTACAGTTTATTTGGTTTAGGGTGCATCCAGAAGAGTACACTCAAAGTGCTAACCAATATCAGGTGCAGTCTAATTACAAATCATCATTGCCACAGGCTCTTTCCAGTTCTTAAAGGGGAGGTTCATTGATGCTGCAAAACCTCATTCTCAGCATTGCTGGCTGTGCAGCTGCCTCAGCAAGCAGAAACAGGACAAGGAGAGGAAGGAGAGTAGAGTAGAGTGGTGGTCTCTTTGACCAGGAAGATGAGGAGACCAGACTGCAGACCACCACCACTACAACCACCACAACTACAACAGCTGAGGTGCCTGGAGAGAGAGGACAGGGGAGGAGAGGGAAAGAGAAAGGCCAAGAAGAACACCAGAGGAGAGGCCTTTCCAACACTGCCTCCCCAGTTGGCCTCCATTTTAGGAGGGGGAGAGAGGGGAGAACAGACCAACAGTAAACAACATCATCTGTTTGGGAGGAGGAAGAAACATCTTTTCAACATCTACAGGTGGGTGTTATTTCTGGTGCACTCTCCCAGAGACTTTGTATTGTAGGTGGGGGGAGGAAAGAAGAAAAGAAGGCCTGGAACATCAAGGGGTGTGTGTGTGGCTCTTGTAAAAAACTAGGCCACACACAGCACTATTAAACACCCCTTCCCATTGCCTGACCTGGGACAACTGGAGCTGCCTAGGTGAAGTCCACACTTTAATTCTACTTATTGAACATTGTTAAGACCTGGTGCAGGACTGAGCCTGTGCATCTCCAGCTTCCCAGGTGAAGACATCTTCTCCCCCCCACCAGAAGACCATCAACAAAGACTTTCATTTACATCGGAGAGTGCACCCCTGCCAACACCCACCCCCACCCACCCACCATCCTGAGTGGCGACCCCGCCTTTGCGGCTTCCCACCCCCCCCCCCCCTCTCTCTCTCTGCCTCTCTCTCTAAGAGGCACCTCTATTTATTTTATTAATTGTCTATTGAGCAGAGGGAAGAAGGCCCCTCTCCCAATTCAATTAATAAGGGGAGAGGTGTGCCTTCAATTTAAACAGCTCCCTCTGCTCAAGAGAGGAAAAACAAAAACCTAGCAAGGTCATTACCACCATCTTTAGGCCTGTGACTTGGGGTAAGTGTAGCCCTTCGAAAGAACCACCCAATTATGGCGACCCCATCTTTGCCGGTGGCAAGGTCAGCGAGGACGTACGCGGGTGTGGCAGCCACAGCCACTCCTGCCGCCCCGTCACCTTTCAGGCTTATTACAAAAAAACATGGGGTCAAGAGCTACACTCACCCCAACATGACTATTGAGGTTTGCGTAAAAGCCATGGCTGGGGTTGTCGGCCCCTCAGCCATCATAGCGGCCTCAAATATGTATGGGAAGGCTGTGTTCTTCCTGGTGTCAGAGTAGGCAGTGTCCCTGGCCATCACAAAGGGGCTCACCGTGGGCGGGACCTTCCTGCCGGTGGACCCTCTAGAGGCCACCGTGCAAAGATTGTAATATCTAACGTCCCGCCCTTTGTTCCTGGTGAGCTCCTCCTCCCCCACCTACGTCAACTGGGGGAGGTGAGGTCGGGGATTACTCCCATCCCGCTCGGCTTCAGGGAAGCCAGCCTTCGCCACGTCTTCTCCTTCCGGCGCCAGCTCTTTGTCCAGCTGGTGCAGGAGGAGGACACCGACGGTGCCTTCATGGTGCACCACGAGGGGACTG
This sequence comes from Squalus acanthias, assembly GCA_030390025.1. Lineage (NCBI taxonomy): Eukaryota > Metazoa > Chordata > Chondrichthyes > Squaliformes > Squalidae > Squalus > Squalus acanthias. Next base: position 43,630,720 of record CM059444.1, read on the forward strand.
CCTACCGCGTCTTCTGGACGTCGGACGGTGTGCGGTGCCATGCCTGTAAGGAGGTGGGGCACATTAGGAAAAATTACCCCGCCTCCAAGGCCGCCAGAATATCAAGTGCGGCCGATGCTGGCGCCGCCGCCGCTCCTCCCCCCGATCCTGTCCGCGTGTCAAAGCCAACGGATGCGCGGTCGACGTCGGAGGCCAACGCCATCACGGCCTCCGGCGGGGGGAGGGAGAGCGTCTGAGCGGAAGGAAGGCGCGGCGGAAGACAAAAAACCTTGTGGCGAGTCCCCTCGATGAGCGATCCGAGTTATCGGAACTCACGCCCGCGCTCCTCGTGGAGTTGGTTGCGGAATTCGAGAGTGGGGGGGGGGGGGGCCTCGTGCCCGAGCCTGTGACTGCAACCGCCGAGGTGAAAAAATCAAGACCTGCGGCCGGGTTTGGGCCCAAGGGGCCCAAGAAACCCACTCGACAGGAGGGAGCGGAGGCGGAGGCCTCGGCAGACATGGAGGTCTCCCACCCTCCGCGTCCCTCCAGACTAAAAAGAAGGCGCGACTCCCTGGAAGAGGAGGAGGACCGCGAGGAGGAAGGTCCCTCCGTACAAGGGGAGTTGTCGCACGCCGCGGGTACTGCGCCCCCCCCCCCCCCCGCCGTCACCATCACGAGCAATCGGCAGGGGTCGCCTGTCCCTCGGGAGGGTGAGACAGATGTGTCTGTCCGGCCTGTGCCTCCCGGGGATGGGGAAGAGACCCTGCCCGTGGGGGGGGCCGCGGAATCACCCGCGGAAGAAAATATTATGATAACACCGGAACCGTTACTCCTCGCCGGGTCGGGCGTCCTGGGGACTGGGCTGGGCGAGGCCGAAGAAGCTGAGCTCGCCCATTTACAACCGGATATCTCCCAGGAACTGCTCGACCTGGTCGAGGATTATAATCAAAATACCCAGTCCGCTGGGTCAGTGGCTGGTGGCGGGGAAGGGAAAGGCCCCCTGAGTCCATCTCTGACGTTGACGCCGGACGTGTTGGAGGAACAGGGAATTGTTTTCTCCCCGGTTTCTCCGGACACCCTGGCGCCTGAGGCGGAGGGGGACCCCGAACCGCCGCCGCCTCCTGGCCCGGCACCCCCGGAGGAGCCCAGGGAGGACTCCTCTGCCATCGATCCTGGGGGTGGGATCGGGACAGAGGCAGGGCCGACTGGTGCGGCCGAGCCGTTCGCTGCACCCTGTGCGGCGGACAGGTCGGCCGATGGTGGCGACCTCCTGGAGGAGGCGGGGACTCGGTGGAGGGCACTGGGGACGATTTGGATTCCATTGCCAGCGAGGCGGTGGATGCCCTTGTGCCCCTCACCGAGTCTCCCCTCATCCCTGTTGCGGAACTCCGGGATTTTATGGCCACGTGCCTGGGTCGTCACAATAAAATCCGGCTGGCCCTCGACAGGTGGTCGGAGCTGGCGCTGCTCATCGGGTCCGTCCGCGCCGCTATTAAAATCATGGGCGCGGACAAGGGCGTGAGCCTGCTCGAGCTGTGTCAGCTCAGAACGTTCCTCACTGGGCTGCTGAGGGAGTGGCGGTTGTCAAGTGACTGCGCTCCCTCCCCCCGTTAGGTTTAGGTAGAGGTTGCACTATGCTTCTGATATGAAGATAACCATAGCCAGCCTCAACATCAACGGCAGCAGGGAGGCGCGCCATAGATTTAATAACTTCTCGGTCCTTCGGGACGGGAAGTATGCAGTGTGCTTCCTGCAAGAAACCCACACCGTTCTGGGAGACGAGGCCACGCGGCTCCTGGAGTGGCAAGGAGGGGTCAGCATAAGTCACCTCTCCAACAATTCCTGCGGGGTGGCCATCTTGCTGGCCCCACATTTTCAGCCGGAGATCTTGGGGGTCAAGGTGCATGTGCCGGGCCGCTTGCTCCAGGTCACTGTTTGCCTGGGGGGCGTGCCGCTCCATCTAGTGAACGTGTACGCCCCCCAGACCGGTGCGCAGCAAGTGCGCTTCTTTGAAGAAGTGTCCGCTCTTCTGGACTCCGTCGACGTCGGCGAGTGCGTCATCATCGGGGGGGTTTTAATTGTACCCTCGAGGCGAGGGACCGTTCGGGTCCCCCGCGAAGCCTGGCGGCGAGGAAGAAGTTGAGGGACCTGGTCGGGTCCTTCGACTTGGGGGACGTCTGGCGAAATCTCCATCCCGACTCCAGCGCCTTCTTTGAGGAAGTAACATATAGAGTGGATAAAGGGGAACCAGTGGACGTAGTGTATTTAGACTTCCAAAAGGCATTTGACAAGGTGCCACACAAAAGATTATTGCTTAAGGTAAAAAATCACGGGATTGGGGGTAATATTCTGGCATGGATAGAGGATTGGCTATCTAACAGAAAGCAAAGAGTTGGGATAAATGGTTCATTCTCAGACTGGCAATCAGTAACTAGTGGTGTTCCACAGGGGTCAGTGCTGGGTCCCCAACTCTTCACAATCTATATTAACGATTTGGAGGAAGGGACCAAGTGTAACATATCAAAATTTGCAGATGATACAAAGATGGGAGGGAAAGTAGTGAGTGAGGAGGACATAAAAAACCTGCAAGGGGACATAGACAGGCTAAGTAAGTGGGCAGAGATTTGGCAGATGGAATACAACACTGGAAAGTGTGAGGTGATGCACTTTGGCAGGAAAAATCCTAGAGCAATTTATTATCTTAATGGCAAGAAACTGGAGAGTACTGAAGTGCAAAGGGATCTGGGGGTCCTGGTGCACGAAACTCAAAAGGTTAGTATGCAGGTGCAGCAAGTGATTAAGAAGGCAAATGGAATGTTGGCTTTCATTGCTAGGGGGATAGAATATAAAAATAGGGAGGTATTGCTTCAGTTGTACAAGGTATTGGTGAGACCGCACCTGGAATACTGCATACAGTTTTGGTGTCCTTACTTAAGGAAAGACATCCTTGCTCTCGAGGCAGTGCAAAAAAGGTTCACTCGGTTAATCCCGGGGATGAGGGGGTGGTCATATGAGGAGAGGTTGGGTAGATTGGGACTCTACTCATTGGAGTTCAGAAGAATGAGAGGCGATCTTATTGAAACATATAAGATTGTGAAGGGGTTGGATCGGGTGGATGCGGGGAGGATGTTCCCGATGACGGGTGAGACGAGAACTAGGGGACATAGTCTTAGAATAAGGGGCTGCTCTTTCAAAACTGAGATGAGGAGGAACTACTTCACTCAGAGGGTGGTAGGTCCATGGAATATGCTGCCACAAAAAGCTGTAGAAGCTACAACATTAATTAAATTTAAAACAGAAATAGACAGTTTCCTAGAAGTAAAGGGCATTAAGGGTTACGGGGAGCGGGCAGGAATTTGGACATGAGTCTAGGTTCGGATCGGTCATGGCCCTGTGGGTAGTGGAGCGGGCCCAGGGACTGTGTAGCCTGATTCTGCTCCTATTTCGTGTGTGCAATTCTGTTAGATGCAGGAGATGGTTCTGTGATAGATAGTAGATTGGCGGTTAGGATCAGATCAGCCATGATCTTATTGAATGGCGGAGCAGGCTCGAGGGGCCGATTGGCCTACTCCTGCTCCTATTTCTTATGTTCTTATGTTCTAGCGTGAGGTCTGGAGGAGGAAGGTCCAGAATCGACCGCCTTTACATTTCCCGGGGTTACGTCTCCTGCGTTCCGGCGGCTTCCGTGCGGCCGGTGCTGTGCACGGACCACCACCTGGTGTGGGCGGAGCTCACTCCACTGCGCGTGCTGGGGGGGGGTCCACGTACTGGCATTTTAACAACCTGCTGCTGGAGGACATGCGGTTCTGGGATTTGTTTCGTCGGTTCTGGGCCGACTGCAGAAGGAAGCAGGGGGGCTTCCCCTCCTTGAGGCTATGGTGGGACGTGGGCAAGGCTCACGTCCGTCTCTTCTGTCAGGAGTACGCGAGGGGTCGACCAAGAGGCGGGAGGCCCGGGTCGGACGGTTGGAGAGGGAGTTGCTCGACCTGGAGTCCCGTCTCGGTCAAGTCGTCGAAGACCCGGCCCTGCGGAAGGTGTACGAAGAGAAGAAGGGCGCGCTGAAGGACCTGCAGCTCATCGGGTCCCGAGGCGCGTACGTGAGGTCGCGGATCCAGTTCCTGCGGGACCTGGACCGCGGCTCCCCCTTCTTCTACTCGCTGGAAAAAAGACAGGGGGTCTGTAAGCAGCTCTTGGGGCTGCTGACCGACGATGGATCTCAGATCCGGAGGGCATCAGCACGGAGGCCCGGGCCTATTACGGGGCTCTGTTCTCTTAAGATCCGTCCAGCGAGGATGCGCGCAGAGTTTTGTGGGAGGACCTGCTGAAGAAATTTGGAGAAGAGGGGGAAGGAGTTGTTGTTTTTTGCCTCCACTACTTGTAGTGCTTTGTGTGTTTAATTTCAGTACCCTTAACTTAATCTAGATCAAGTAATTAGTCAAGAAACTACACTGTAAACTAAGTTACCTAATTACAAATGTAATTAAATTTAATTAAATAAAACAAGGTCATATAGGGATGGCAGTGCAGGTGGTGTGCTGCAACTGCAACATTTGGGAGTTTGTGGAGAGCATTGTGATTCCTGACAACCATGTTTGCAGTAAGTGCCTGCATCTTGAGGAACTTCAGCTCAGAGTTTTTGAGCTGGAGTCTGAGGTGCAGACATTGCGGGACATCAGGGATGGGGATGGGGACACTTTGATCCAGGAGGCAGTCACACCCCTTAGGTTAGGTAGTGGTACAGGTCTAGTTAGTGGTCAGGGACAGGAGGGTGTCACTGCAACTCAGGCAGGTAAGGGGACCCCAGGTGCAGTGCTGGAGGAGCCTCAGCCTTTGTACTTGTCCAACAGGTATGAGGTTCTTGCTGCCTGTGTGGATGAGGGAAAATCCTGCAGGATAGATGAGCAAGCTGACCATGGCACCATAGTGCAGGAGGCCATTCAAGTGGGGGGAGTGAAAGGGAATGTAGTTGTGGTAGGGGACAGTATAGTCAGGGGGATAGATACTGTTCTCTGCAGCCGTGACCGAGAGTTCCGAAGGTTGTGTTGCCTGCCCAGTGCCAGGGTTAAAGGAGAAGGATCCAGTTGTCGTGGTCCACGTAGGAACCAATGGCATAGGTAGAACTAGGAATGAGGTTCTGCTGAGGAAGTTTGAGGAGCTAGGATCCAAATTAAAAAGCAGAACCTCAAAGGTAATAATCTCTGGATTGTTACCTGAGCTACGCGCAAATTGGCATAGGGACAAACAGATTAGAGGTTTAAATGCGTGGCTCAAAGAGTGGTGTGGGAGGAAGAGGTTTCAGTTCATGGGGCACTGGCACCAGTACTGGGGAAAGAGGGACCTGTTCCGTTGGGACGGGCTCCACTTAAACAGGGCTGGGACCAGTGTCGTGGTGAACCGAATAACTAGGGCAGGAGACAGGGCTTTAAACTAATGATGGAGGGGTGGGAGGAGTCAGGAAAGAGTAAATTTAAAAGCAGCGAGAGAAATGTCAAGGCTCTAGAGTAGAGTAGAGTTTTGGGTAAAAATAAGCAGAGTGGGTCAGGAAGTGACAGAGAGAGTAACAAAGGTAATAAGGCATCAGTGACTAAGTTGACATCAGGGAAAAATAGAAATAAATCAAAGCTAAAGGCACTATATCTGAATGCGCGAAGCATTTGCATCAAAATAGATGAATTAATAGCGCAGATAGAAATTAACAGGTTTGATCTAATAGCTATTAGGGAGACATGGTTGCAAAGTGGCCATGGTTGGGAACTAAATATTCCAGGATACTTAACTTTTAGAAGAGATAGGCAAAATGGAAAAGGAGGCGGGGTAGCCCTGATAATAAAGGATGGGATAAAGACAGAAGAGAGAAAGGATCTTAGCTCCAAAAATCAAGAAGTAGAATCAGTTTGGGTGGAGCTAAGAAACAGCAAGGGGCAGAAAACATTGGTGGGAGTTGTTTATAGGCCCCCAAACAGTAGTAGTAATGTAGGGCAGAGATGCCCACATCCCATATACGAATAAAAAAAAAGTATAAATCAGGAAATTAGAGGTGCATGTAACAAGGGTAATACAGTAATCATGGGGGACTTTAATCTACATATAGACTGGGCAAACCAAATTTGCAGTAATAGTGTGGAGGACAAGTTCATGGAATGTATACAAGATGGTTTTCCAGATCAGTATGTTGAGGAACCAACTAGGGAACAGGCTATTTTAGATCTAGTATTGTGCAATGAGAAAGGGTTAATTAATAACCTTGTCGTAAAGGGGCTTTAGGGAAGAGTGAGCATAATATAATAGAATTTTATATTGAGTTTGAAAGTGATTTAGTTAAATCCGAAACTAGGGTCTTAAATCTAAAAAACGAAACTACGTAGGTATGAGCAGCAAGTTGGCTAAGGTAGATTGGGAAACTACATTAAAAGGTATGGCGGTAGACAAGCAATGGTTAGCATTTAAAGAATTAATATATAATTTACAACAAATATACATTCCTTTAAGGCACGAAAACCCCACAGGAAAAGTGGTCCAACCGTGGCTAACAAGGGAAGTTAAAGATAGTATTAGATCAAAGGAAGAGGCTTATAATGTTGCCAAAAAGATTAGTAAGCCTGAGGATTGGGAGAATTTTAGAATTCAGCAAAGGAGGACCAAGAAATTGATAAAGAAAGGGAAAATAGAATATGAGAGTAAACTAGCAAGAGACATAAAAACAGACTGTAAAAGCTTCTATAGGTATGTAAAAAGTAAAAGATTAGCAAAAGTAAATGTGGATCCCTTATCGGCTGAGACGGGAGAAATTGTAATGGGGAATAAGGAAATGGCAGAGAAATTAAACAAATACTTTGTGTCTGTCTTCACGGAAGAAGATGCAAAAAACTTCCCGGAAATAGTGGAGAACCAAGGCTCTAGCGAGAATGAGGAACTGAAAGAAATTAGTATTAGTAAAAAAAAAGTACTGGAGAAATTAATGGGACTGAAAGCCAATAAGTGTCCCGGACCTAATGGCCTGTATCCTAGGGTTTTGAAAGAGGTGGCTGTAGAGATAGTGGATGCATTGGTTGTCATTTTCCAAAATTCCATAGATTCTAGAACAGTTCCCGCAGATTGGAAGGTGGCAAATGTAACCCCACTATTTAAGAAAGGAGAGAGAGAGAAAACGGGGAACTACAGACCAGTTAGCCTGACATCAGTAGTAGGGAAAATGCTAGAATCTATTATTAAGGACGTGGTAACAGGGCACTTAGAAAATAATAATAGGATTGGACAGAGTCAACACGAATTTATGAAAGGGAAATCGTGTTTTATGAATCTGTTAGAGATTTTTGAGGTTGTAACTAGCAGAATAGATAAGGGGGAACCAGTGGATTTGTTGTATTTGGATTTTCAGAAGGCATTCGATAAGGTGCCACACGAGGTTATTAAACAAAATTAGGGCTCATGGAATTGGGGGTAATATACTAGCATGGATTGAGGATTGGTTAACAGACAGAAAACAAAGAGTAGGAATAAACGGGTCATTTTTGGGTTGGCAGGCTGTAACTAGTGGGGCGCAAGGATCAGTGCTTGGGCCTCAGCTATTCACAATCTACATCAATGATTTGGATAAGGGGACTAAATGTAATATATCCAAGTTTGCTGATGATACAAAGCTGGTTGGGATTGTAAGTTGTGAGGAGGATGCAAGGAGGCTTCAAGGGGATATAGACAGGCTAAGTGAATGGGCAAGATCATGGTAAATGGAATATAATGTGGAGAAATATGAAGTTATCCACTTTGGTAGGAAAAATAGAAAACCAGAGTATTTTTTAAATGGTGAGAGTTGGGAAATGTTGATGTTCAGAGGGACCTGGGTGTCATTGTACACAAATCACTGAAAGTTAACATGCAGGTACAGCAAGCAATTAGGAAAGCAAATGGTATGTTGGCCTTTATTACAAGAGGATTTGAGTATAAGAGTAAAGACGTCTTACTGCAATTATATAGGGCCCTGGTGAGACCACACCTGGAGTATTGTGTACAGTTTTGGCCTCCTTACCTAAGGAAGGATATACTTGCCTTAGAGGGAGTGCAACGAAGGTTCACCAGACTGGTTCCTGGGATGGGGGATTGTCCTATGAGGAGAGATTGAGTAGACTAAGCCTATATTCTCTAGAGTTTAGAAGAATGAGGTGATCTCATTGAAACATACAAAATTCTTACAAGGCTTGACAGGGTAGATGCTGGGAGGATGTTTCCCTGAAGGGATATTTACTAGTCCTAGCCCCTTTAGGGCTACCCCGGATCAGGCGTATTTCTCAGACGTTCACTTTCAACTAAAGTTTGAGGTAGCCGAATCCTAAAGACACTTAATTGGGTCTAAAGGTCCGGGCTATCTCTCCCTAAAGGAAAGGAACAACCCGAGAATGTTACTGTCCTCCAGATAGCGCTTTTAATAAGTTTAGCTAGACTGTAACGTTCCGGATATTATGAGGGTTTGGAAAACTCCCTCAGAATTCTGCAACTCCTCACCAAAGAGTGTACAGAGATTGAGTTCGCAAGTTTTTGATACAGAAGTCTTATGTGAGACAATTCTAAAAATATATAGATTTATTAAAGAACCGACATGCAATTTACAGTTGGTGAATCTGTCAATCGCAACATTAACCGTTCTAAAAAGAGAAAAAATGCTATCTTATTAAGAGAATCTTACTTTTAAATCTTAACTTCACTACAGTATTACAGTTCTTATACAGGATATCCACCAATATCAAATACCTTTGATCCCTGAGGTACAAAAAGTGGTAGACTACAGAGCCACCTCTGAAGCCGAGAATCGCTTTGCCCGATTAAAGCGAGTCTGTTATCCGTTTTGAGAGTTCAATATTTATACACTTTTCCAGTGGTATTTCCTTTAAGGTTTTCTGCTGAAGCAAGTTAATTATCCCTAGTTATCTTTCTGCCGACCTCTGCAATTCTTACTGCCGCATCAGCCAGAATCATGTCTCATCTCTAGGTGTTCTAAGTTTACCATATAAAAACGGTGTGACGGCAGGTGTTCCTTACTTTGTCATCTTTACGAGGGCAGATGTTCCTTATCTTATGTGCTTCTTTACGAAGTGTAAATTAGAACACCTTATCCAGGGTGAACCATTGTTTCGTTCCCAAAAGTTCAGCCTGTCGGAGCCCTTCACCTTCTGTTTCAATAAGGTTATTTATTCAGGGTCAACAACTGTCTTATCTCAATAGCCAGAATTCTTTCACAGCTATTTCATAGTTAGATTTCTAAATTTCCAAACCCAGTTTGTCATGTTTTAATAAGGCCAGAATTCTTTCATAAGATAGTGTATTTTTCTGAATAGGTTATATGGCTTATTCCTTCACATCCCCTGGCTGGGGAGTCTAGAACCAGGGGTCACAGTCTCGGAGTAAGGAGTCGGCCATTTAGGACTGAGATGAGGAGAAATTTCTTCACTCAAAGGGTGGTGAATCTTTGGAATTCTCTACCCCAGAGGGCTGTGGAGGCTCAGTCGTTGAGTATATTCAAGACAGAGATTGATAGATTTTTGAATATTAAGGGAATCAAGGGATATGGGGATAGTGCAGGAAAGTGGAGATGAGGTAGAAGATCAGCCATGATCTTATTGAATAGTGGAGCAGGCTCGAAGGGCCAAATGGCCGACTCCTGCTCCTATTTCTTATGTAGGAGGAGAGAAAGTTAGTGGAGGAGAGGAATAAACTTTAACACATCCTACTACGTGTAAGGAAAAAAATATATATTTTTGGCATTTGCATATTCATATCACTCATTTCACCTTGAGTACCTCTGGTTCCTTGTAGGTAGTCCAAAGGTGCTATCAATTTGCAAATGGAGGTTGTGCAAAAAATGTATTCATATATTGATCTGTGCATTATATACAACTGTAGTAGAACAATTTCTGTGATACAGCATTTCTCACCTAATAATCATTGTGGATTTTAATAACTTGCCTGCTGAATGTTCATCGGCCAAGTTTCCTACTTTCACGAGTAAAATGCAAAATACTGCAGATGCTGGAATTCTGTAAAAACACCCAGAAAATGCTAGAAACACACAGCAGGTCAGTCAGCAGCTGTGGAGAGAACAGAAACTTTAATGTTTTAGGTGCGGATGGTCAACACCTGAAACATTGAACTTTTCTGTTACCTCCGCAGATGCTAACTGACCTGCTGCGTATTTTCAGCATTTTCTCTTTTTGTCGCATACTTCGCCATTGTCTTTGGAGAGCAGTCTGCTTTTGACACCCTTTTCTGCAGAAATATTAATTTTAAATATTCCAGTAATGTCAAGGTGCTGTTGTGACATTTGAAGCTTGTGTACAATGTAGAGGATATAGGAATAACTATTTAAAAATCAGCTGCAAAACAAGGATAAATGCAGATTTTAAATGTTCTGATATGTGATCTATCAGAAGACTTAATTAAAAATAGCTTCCATTGAAAGAGAAATTGAAAGCAAAATACTCACTTTTGATTTGCTATAAATAAGGGGGAAATGATGAGCTTCGCTGGTAAAAGAGACGCCAAGGGGGGAAAATTCATTCCCTTAGTGCCTCCCATTAGTGTCAGTAGATAGCTAGACCAGTATCGCCAGGGCGAGATGAATCCAGCGCCGCACGCCAAATCCAGCCCCCTCGTAGCACCGCTGGTAAGAGGTATCGCCGGGAACGTCAACGCCAGGTAGATTGTGACGTCAGTGAGTGTGCAATGCTCACTTACTGCCCGATTTGCAAAATTGATTCTCACCACTTACCTCACTGCTTGGAGTAAACACCGACAGGGAGAGCTGGCATGCAGCACCAGGAAGCTGGCTCCAGGGACGTTATTTAAAGGCATCATCAGTAATCACTCACAGCTATCAGGTTACTACAGTTTCAGTGGTTTCTTGTCAGTTTCACCCACTGCAAGTTTCATTCAGTAATTTCAAGGTTCTTTTGCATCAGGAGTCTTCTGACAACTAAAAATTAGATACATTTATTCTTCAAAGATTCAACCTGCTACACTTGGTAACATTAATGGGGGCTGTACTGACATGCCACCTTGCCCTATAGGATCTGCAGTGAAGGGAGCGTAGGCAGCGAGAAATACAGGAACATGTGTGCAGAGGGAGGAGGAGGACCATTAGGGCTCTCACCAGGAGCCCTGACCCTCCGACAGTATTCCGAGAGTACTTCTCCTACCTTCAATTAAGCAAGCAGCAGTGTATGAGAAGGCTTCGCTTCACCAAAGAGGTGGTCACAGAACTCTGCCACCTCCTGCAACCAGACCTCCAGCCTCAGACCAGGGCGACCATGGCTCTCCCAGTGGCTGTCAAGGTCACTGTGGCCCTCAATGTCTTCGCCAGTGGATCCTTCCAGTCTGCAACAGGAGACATAGCTAACATCTCACAGTTCGCCATCCATCGCTGCATCCGGGAGGCCATTGAGACTCTCTACAGCAGGAGAAATGATTACATTGGCTTCCCGATCACCAGAAAGAAGCAGGATGTGCGTGCATGTGGCTTTGCCAGGATAGCGGGCATCCCCATGGTGCAAGGCGTCGTCGACTGCACCCACATGGTTTATGGGCACCACATAACAATCCTGAGATGTTCCATAACCGCAAAGGCTACCACACACTTAATGTGCAGTTGGTGTGCAACCACACACAGCGAATCCTTAACGTCAATGCCCGTTATCCTGGCAGCAGCCACGATGCCATCATCCTATGCCAGACCGGGGGTGCCAGCACTCTTAGCACTCTTCCAGCCATCACGTCAAACTTGAGGGCGGATGCTTGGAGACAATACCATCCGCTCTCCACCTGGCTCATGATTCCCCTCCGCAACCCCAATACTCGTGCCCAGTACTCATATAATGAGAGCCATGCTGCCACCAGGAACATCATCGAGCAGACCATCGGCTTATTGAAGCAGCGGTTCCGCTGCCTTGACCGCTTGGGAGGAGCCCTCCCGTACTCGCCAGAGTGGGTGTTCCATTTCGTGGTGGTCTCCTGCATGCTCCACAACTTGGCCATCATGAGGGTGCAACCCTTGCTCGCAGGGATTGTGGGCCCACCTCAGGAGGAGGACGAGGCAGAGGAAGATGAGGAGGAGAAGGAACAGAATGGAGGGAGGAGGCAGTGACACAATCAGCCTGCTAGACAGGCTGTCCGTGACCGGCTCATCAGACTCTGATTCACATGAATGAAACCCTAGATCCCTGTAGCTCACCACATTCCCATCATACAATCCCTGTCTCATGGCGTATCACAGCATCCTCCTGGGCGCAAAGGTGAAATGAGAGGGAGCACAAAATATTCCAAAGACCATTAATAAATTTATCCATAAACATATCACATATATCACATGAATTCTAATAACTAGTGACCCATATGCCTGCCATAGTTGAATTGTGTGCAAGGTGTGAGATGTGGGTGTGAGTGTTGCTAGGTAGAGATTGTTGGTGGGTGAGTGCTCGGTGTGTGTTGCTTTGGGCAGTGTGAGAAGATTGTGGTACAGATGGTGGTATGTAGCATTTGTTGAAGCATTCATTCACCCTGACCACACGAGTGAGGCTATTTAATTTCTTCCTGCACTGTGTGTGGGTCCTGGGGACCACAGTGCTGCCCGAGGCGTGCTGCGCTACCTCCCTCCACATGGTATGGAAGACTTGTGGCGAGGGCTTCCTGCCACTTGCCAGGTAGAGCACCGCCCTCTGTCTCTCCACAGCGAAAACCAATACCTCCAATACTTCATTGGAGAATCTGCGGGCTCTCTCCCTAGGGTGTCGACCTGCCATGAGCACACCTGGTTCCCTTGCGCTTGCTGAGGCAGCTGCACAGCCAGCAATGCTGAGAATGAGGTGCTGCAGCATCAATGAACCTCCCCTTTAAGTACTGAAAAAAGCCTGTGGCAATCATGACTTGCAACTAGACGGCACCCGATATTGGTCCACCCTTTAAGTCAAATGCCAATGAGCTTGGCTTTTAAGAGTTGATTTAGGGCTCCAATCATTTTATTGAGCAGTGAGGATGAATTTTGGGTGCAGTCTAAAGCATTTGCACCTGGCACTAATTCTCCAACTTTTCTACTGACCATTCCTTGACTATAACGAATTTCTAGCCCATTATCTGTAATAGCTGACCCATCAAGTGATGTTCTGAAAGGAATTTAGTTAATGTCTCAGGATTAGCATTTGTGACCTGAAAGCTTCATATGGCAGAAAGGTGCTGCCAGAACTATTCATCTTTAGGTCCATCCACATTCACTTAATTCAGCTGTGGCAATGGTAAGGAGCGTGGAGGAGTCCGCCTCCAACATTGCACAAGGCTCTGCGCACACCATGGAGCCCATCATTTCCAGTATGCAAAGGATGGTAGACTCCCAGAGAGACCGTGGAGACCTAGACCTGATTCCATGTGTGATGGGCGATCTGGCAGCTTTCAATGCAGCATAGGTGGAAGCGACGCAACGTCTTAGTGCTGTAATGCAGTCTATGCTTGGTGGCATCCAATCTCGGACTGCTCTCATGCAGTCTCAGCTTAATGCCACATAAGCTCTGACTGCTGCCATCATGCCTGGGTCTACCACTGTCGACCGGAGCTTTCACGGTGTCGCAGCAGGCCAGCAATCTGTGCTCCAAGAGATTGTTAGGGATGCTGAGGTGTTGCCCCGGGAGAGTGCCAGTGGGTCAGTGGAGCAGGAACCTACTGTCCTCTCTCAGGATGACAGCATTCCTGCTCCCACCGCTGGCACGCCGCCATTGTCCTTGTCGCTGCCTGTCATCCAGCCAGCCCAGACTGCAGCTGCCCATGCTGAGGTGGTGCAGTCCACAGCTGGCCCTTCCAGGTCCAGAGCTGGTCGAGGGCGTCCTGCAAAGCCATCTGAAGTCTCCCGCACGGACACTCAGCAGCCTTCCACCAGCCCTGCTGCAGCCACTGGGCCAACACTTCGTAGGAGCACTAGAGTAGGCAAGGCACAGTAACGACAGGCACTAAGGGATTGCATAAGGGTGAATAGTTAATATTTTTGGTGTAAAAATGTGTTTACTGATTTTTGATAAATTTATTAATTCACTTACCACTCTTTTGTGGTGTCTGTCATTTCAGCTTTGCGGTGTGATATGGTCTGCGAGAGGGATGGAATGATGGGGATGTGGTGAGCAAAGGGGATCTGGGCTTTAAGTCATCCTGGTGTGAGGCTGGAGGAGGTGGCAGAGTTCTGTGACCACCTCCTTGGTGAGGCGGAGCCGTCTAATACACTGCTCCTCACTTAATTGAAGGTAGGAGAAGTGCTCTCGGAATACCCTCGGAGGTTAAAGCCTCCTGGTGCGAGCCCTGATGTCCCTCCTCATCTCTCTGCACACACGTCCCCGTCTTTCTCGCTGCCTATGCTCCCTCCACTGTAGATCCTGGAGGGTGAAGTGGCATGCCAGTACAGCCCCCATTAATGTTACCAAGTGTAGCAGTTTGATTCTTTGAAGAATAAATGTAGCTACTTTTCAGTTGGCACAAGACTCCTGATACAAAAGAACTTTGAAATTACTGAATGAAACTGTTGTAGTATATGAAACTGACAAGAAACCACTGAAACTGCACTAACCTGACAGCTGCGAGTTATTATTGATGATCCCTTTAAATAACGTCCCTGGAGCCGGCATCCTGGTGCTTCCCGCCAGCTCTCCCTGTCAGTGTTTACTGCAGGCGCTAAGATAAGTGGCGAGAATCAATTTAGCAGATCGGGTGGTCAGTGAGCATTGCACACTCACTGATGTCCCGATTCACCTGGTGTTTCCGTTCCCGGCGATACCTCTTACCGGCGGTGCTCCGGGGGGGGGAGGGGGTGCGGGATTTGGCCTGCTGCGCTGAATTCGCCTCGCCCCGGTGATACTGCTCTAGCGTCCCATTAGCGCCATCTGCTGGCGCTAACGGGAGGCGCTAAGGGGACGAATTTTTCCCCCAATTACTTTTTCTACTTCCCCAGTTGTTAACTTGCATACATTTAGCATTTCAATGCCAGAAGGAAATTCCTGATGTGCTTTAATGTGTAATGATTTCTCTCTCGGAGATTGGGGGTGAGGTAGCAGCAGCCGGGGGTGGGGGGTGCGGTTGTGGGTGGGTGGGGTTGGGTTGCGGCTGAGCCTTCAGCAGCTAAGTGTTTGGGGCTGACTGGAGGGAGAGAAGGGGCTGGATTTTGCGGTGGGGTCAGCGGTCGGTGGCGGGTCGGGTGGGAAAGTGGTTTTATCCCCAGCGGGTCGGGACCCTGCTGTGAACCCGCCGCCACGCGCCTTTACCAAATGTCGTGTCTGTCAGCACTGAGCAGACCCGACATGCAGCAGCGGGGGAGGCAATTAAAATCATTAGTGGCTTGTTTACAACCACTTATCAATGCTTTTTTTCCAGCTTTTTGGATTTGACAGGTCGTCCACCGGTTTCCTGCTGTGCCTAGACCTCGTCTGTGAAGCTGAGGCGGGAGGTCAGTGGCCATTGTTTCAGCTGATGAGTTGACAGCTTCAACTGTCAAGTCAAAGCTCCCAGCTGATTGAGAAATGTTCCCTTAACCACTAGATTCTCTAACCTGCATTTCCATTACAGATTCAGGATGCTGCAAGTCTTTACACAAGTCTCCATCTCCAGTCTGACCTCATTACCTCTCCCACCATTGACAGGTCACTTCTGTCATCTCTACTTCACCTGCCATCTATTCCATCAGCATGGGTGCCCTTGAGACTCTCTCACCTTGGTCCTCAAAATCCCACCATGATCAGCCCCGACACCAGCATCACCAGGCACACCAGCAGCACCAAGAACAACACCAACCTTCTCTGCAATCAACTGATGCTGCACAGGACACAGGACATCAGCACCCGACCAATTTGCTGCCCGGGAGGCCAGAGATGGCCTCACCATGGCCAGATTTACGCCACTTGACACTGCACACCCTGGCTGCCACATGATGCGCCAGGTTGGCACTACCCCACACCAACACCATAAAGCATCCCTACAATGCCAAGCCATTCCTTTCACACTCATCACCATTGTGGGGGTACCGTTATGTCTCACCATTCACTGCAACTCACTAAGCCACTTCCAAAGGTGCAGACAAATCTGTCTAAGAACGCAAAGTGTTGAAAATAAAGGTTTCAATGTTTGACACCACATTAACAGAAACTTTACATGAACATTGCATAAAACACCCAAGTGTGTTGTTAGTTGGCATGATTGCACTCGGATGAGGGTGAGTGTGAGGGGTGGCCATTGAGATGGGGATGTGATAATGTAGATACAGAGGGATGGGTGGAGGTGCAAGGTATGTTGGTGTGAGTAAGGATGTGCAGGAGTAGGGTAGGGAAGGCAGAGTGATGGGGATGTGATGAGTGGCACAGCAGGATGAGGTTGAGTGTGGCTTTGTACTAACGTTTCGTGATCTACTGAGATCATTGAAACGTTTGCAGCACTGCACCCAGGTCCTCCTGACCACATCCCTGCTTGTGCCCTCCTCTGTAATGTGCAACCAGGTTGTGTTGATCTCCTAGGGATGTCTCTTCTGCCCATGGGAAGGGAAGAGGACCTCCCTGTGTGCTGTGACTCCCTCCATAAGGGAGTCATGGGAGAGCATGGGTGCAGCCCTGCACCTCTGTGCAGCGCTTGTCAGTGTTTGCAGTACCTCAATGCTGTAGAACACGGACAGCACAAATGTCAAAAGAAAGTTGGCCATGGTCCCTTTAAGGAAACCGGCTGATGACGCGTCATCAAACAACATCACCAGCCTCGCTTCCTCTAATTGGCTGGCAAACATGCTGGGTGGGCTTAACAAGCCCTATCAAGGGAAATTCATTTCAAAGTACAGGATGGAGATAGCAGCGGGGTCGGGACCCGCCACCGATGTGGCCCGCCACAGACCCACCGAGGTTCGTAAAATCTAGCCCAAGGCTGCTCCAAGGTCCGCTCCGTCCATTGGTCCATTGAGGGAGCATACGGCCTTTACCATTGGTTACTGAGCCTACCGCCACCTTCTACATGGTGGTCCCAGGAAGCAGCGGTAACTGAGTAACTGGGACAGAAAAGAAGTAAATTCGCATTGTGCCCCTGCTGCCATTTGCATGCGTCAGGCAAGGAAGGAGTGGCCAGTGGAGGTCTCAGTCGGGCAAGGGGAGGGAGGAAAATTCCAGTCTGGGTGGTGAGACAACGATAGGCCTCATTACTCAAATTTTCCAACATTCTCCTGTCCAATCTGTCCAATTCCAGAGGAGATTTCCTCTCCATGGTTTTAACCATGGATTGACAAATTAATTACACTGAAACTATAACATAAAATATTTTGCAGAATTCCTAATATGACTAGAGGTGTACAGTAAAAAAAAAAACTCCCAGATGTCAGTAGAAACACTGGTTAAACAGTTCAAAATAAAAGGAAACTTATTTTAATCACTTCTGTGCAGCAAAAATGCCCGTGATGTGAGTTTGCTGAGCATTTGCTACCGTAGAGGATTAGCACAGTTTTCCAGTGAAGGGAATGTCCCTGGCAGTCTGGATGGCCATTGATTTGCAGTGTGAGTAATGCTTTCCAAACATCAGCTGCTGCCTGGTCGGCTCAGCGACTGGTCCTCAGACTCATCCAAATCATTCATTTCCTCTTCATCTTTGCCCTCTCTCTTGTACTTTCTGGTAAGGTTTCGATTTACCGCTCTGATAGCAGCTTTCAGAAGATCAGAAAAAGTAGATTTGACAATAGAAAGTGAGCAGCCGTGCCCCTCGCACCGTGCAGTAGAGTCTGCATTTCTTCGCTGATCTTGATTTTTGCCGTAGAGTTTCTTTGGCAGTTAATTTGATTTTTCTGAGCTCAGAAAAGTGGAAATCTACACGCCGAATGGGTTGATTTGAAGGCTTTTTTTTGTAGGTTTGTATTGATGAAACAATGTGTGAGTATGACCGTCACATTCCTGGGACAGCAGCAGAAGCAGAGATTCATAGGGAGGCATTCGAGCAATTTACAGCTTGGGGTGGAGGAGTGCTCGCATTGCTGACTGAAGTCCTTGCATGAGCCTGAGCCATTTTGAGGGCCGGACCTCATTTGGTTACTGCTGGCAGGCTGCGAGCGCTGTATCAAGGCTCACAGCAGCTCGCTGGTTAGCGAGGGGGTGGGGAGGCGTGAGCCACAAGTTGTATCTTAAAGGGTGGGGAAGCAATCTTGGAGTTGGGGTTGTGGACAGGCCAGCAGTGGCCAGAAAGATTTTGCTTCTGGCCCCACAAAAATCTTTTAAAAACTATTTTGGGCTGTTTTTTGTGTGCTGGGTAGACCGATCAACACCTGGCACCAACTGGTGCAGTGTTTGCACCCATTGGTACCTCTAAATTGCGTTGGGATCCTAGGTACATCACAAGACCACGATTAGCATATTACAATAGGCTGCCGCCTGAAACAGCCCAGGCCAGCCATGAAAAGGCCCCATTGAAAATGGCAGTAGCTGTACTGACAGCAGGAACGGGACAGTAAGTGGTCCACTGCCATTTTCGGCCCTGTTCCTACTGGGAGGAGGCGCTAAAAATCTTCCCCAATGAGTGGAATAGTGATTAGCCTGAGTCATCAAAACAATGGGTCCAAGCACTGGAATGCACTTGAAATGTCCATAACTATCTTGAAATATCCTCTTTAAGGATGGTAAGTGTTAGTTTAATAAACTTGAACAAGCTAATCTTGCACAGATCTTCGAGGGGTGCTTGCACCACCAGTTCCCAACATGTGAGTCTCATGCATCAGGTTTTCCCTGATGCATGAGACTCATATTATGTTAGTCCCAGTGGTCCCCAACAAGCAGGTCCCCCTCAGAAAGCAACAATACTGAAGAGAAACATACCTAGTTTTATATGTGCAGCAGAAGCAAAGACCTACTTTTTGCTGAGTCTCCCCATCTCCCAATGGTTCCTGGAGCTCCTCACAGTGGCCAATAAATGTGTTGAGTTGAAATCAACAAATTATGGCCTGATGTCATCCTGATTCCCAGGACCTATGGACATAATTAATTTGCACAAGTGCAGCGGCCAAAGTGTCACATCATAAGGTGGCCATTCAGCCCATCTTAGTTCATCCATCCAGAACAAATCCATTGTCACAAACAATTATTCAAGCCACACCAATATAAAAAAAAATCAGAAGATCGGAACATGAAAAGCCTGGTGAGCCCATACAGCTCATGCTAACGATTAAGTATATGTTAGAGTTAAATACACAATTTCTGTGGGGAATGATAGCATAGTGGTATGTTACTGGACTAGATAATCCAGAAGGACTGGATGAATGATCTGGAGATATGAGTTCAAATCCCACCATGGCAGCTGGGAATTTAAATTCAATTAATTAAATGAATGTGGAATAGCTAGTATCAGTAATGGTGACTATGAAACTACTGGATTGTCATAAAAACCCATCTGGTTCATTAATGAGCTGCCAGAGTATGCCTCTGACCTGAAAAATATTTTGAACTTATCTCCTGGCTCCACAACTACAGAGAGTTTGAGTCCTGGGCCTCCAGGTGTATGCCTGCATAAAGGCCCATGGATCCCAGGGATGCAGGTGGTTTGGAAGTGTCCCTGGGATCATGTAGGCCAGGTCCTCCAATGAGAAAGGAGGATTCCATTGCAGTCCATTTCCAAATGGAATCCCCAAATAATTAGAGAATTTAGACAACTCTAATAAAAATAAAAGTTCTCATTTTCAAATTTAATTAAAAGTCCCTTCAATACAGCAAATACAATAAAATAAAATAATGTTAAACATTTTAATCTGGACAAAAATTTGCATTAAGTAATTTTAAGTGTTTGTTTGTGCATCATTTTTAATTTTTTAATTTTTAATTTAAGATTAATATTAACTCTTACACTGGTGAAAGCAGGCCCTAAGCCTGCTTTTACCAGCCGTAAGAGTTTTGTAGGCATTTGCTGATAGCCCAACTCTGCGCCAGCAAAAGTGATTTCTCAGTCGGTTCGGCAGACCTGTCAAGGCGTACCTTAACAGATCGCAAGTTCCGGATTTTTGTGCATGCACAGTGCATGCGGAAACCCAGAACTTGCAGGGCCTTTCAGAAGGCTTACGGCGGTGTACGCTGTGCATACGCCATCATCGGGAGCGCAAATTCTGGGCCATCATTTCTATCTCTTGACAACATGCCATCTCTTTCCTGTGAAATCAGGAATCATCCATTTCTATTCTGAACACTTCAGTCAAGTTACATTCATTGCACTAGGTGGCAGTGCAGTCCAGTGAATTAACATCTACCAGTTTGAAGTAACTCAAGTTATATTTAGCTCACCGTTTCCTTCCATTATAATTATAATCCAGGAATTCCAGGACTATTTCAAAGTACTGTATAATCATGTTTATCCATGTATAATCGATTATATATTGAAATATTAGTTAAGTAGTTAGAAAATTGCCTTTATTTCACATACATGCACTATTCTATTAATATTGCATATCAGCTTAGTATCTTTCTTTAAAGGGATAATTATATTACTTAAGTGATGAATAATTTTGCTACAATCACCATTTAATAATAAATTATAAAGCACACTTGTGTTATGGCTGTTTTCAGTCTTATATTTAACTCAAGTTATTGCAAGACAGAAGACATTAAAAAAATTCCATGTCAGCATTCCTTTTCAGCAATGTCATGATAGTAACTTGGATTCATACTAATCCCTGTTTACACCGAGCATGGAGGATATGTTGCCAGCCAGGAAAGCATTGGAGTAGTTGAGTCTGAAGATGACAATGGCATGGATGAGTTTTTCGGCAGCAGATGGGCTGAGGCAGCACAGAGACAGGCCATGTTACGGAGGTGAAAGTAGGCGTTCTTTGTGATGGAGAGGATATGGGGTTGGAAGCTCAGTTCGGGGTTGAATAGGACATCAAGGATGTAAATAGTCTGGTTGAACCTGTGACAGTGGCTGGGGAAGGGGCTGGAAGATGGTCTTCCTACTGTCTAGTGTTTCCACCTCCGTAACATCGCCCGTCTCCGCCTTTGCCTCAGCTCATCCGCTGCTGAAACCCTCACCCATGCCTTTGTTACCTCTAGACTCGACTATTCCAAAGTACTCCTGGCTGGCCTTCCACATTCTACCCTATGTAAACTTGTGGTGATCCAAAACTCGGCTGCCCGTGTCCTAACTCACGCCAAGTCCCGTTCACCCATCACCCCTGTGCTCGCTGACCTATATTGGCTCCCGGTTACGCAACGCCTCGATTTCAAAATTCTCATCCTTGTTTTCAAATCCCTCCATGGCCTCACCTCTTCCTATCTCTGTAATCTCCTTCAGCCCCACAACCCCCCGAGATATCTGCGCTCCTCTAATTCTGCCCTCTTGAGCATCCCTGATTATAATCGCTCAACCATTGGTGGCCGTGCCTTCTGTTGCCTAGGCCCTAAGCTCTGGAATTCCCTGCCTAAACCTCTCTGCCTCTCTACCTCTCTTTCCTCCTTTAAGACGCTCCTTAAAACCTACCTCTCTGACCAAGCTTTTGGTCGCCTGCCCTAATTTATCCTTATGTGGATCGGTGTCAAATTTTTCGTCTTAAAATACTCCTGTGCAGCGCCTTGGGACATTTTACTACGTTAAAGGTGCTATATAAATACAAGTCATTGTTCTTGTTGTTTAACTGGAGTAAATTGTGGCTCATCCAAGATTGGATGTAGGACAAGCAGTCTGGTATCACATCGGCAGTGGAGGGGAAAAGAGAGGTGGTGGAGAGGTAGAGCCGGGTGTTGTCGGCATACATGTGGAAGTTGATCCCATGTCTGTGGATGATATCGTCAAGGGGCATCATACAATCAAAGAATCGTACAGCACAGAAGGAAGCCATTCGGTCAGTCATATCTGTGCTGGCTCTTTGAAAGAGCTATCGAATTAGTCCCACTCCCTCCCTCTTTCCCCATAGCCCTGAAAAATGTTCCCCCATCAAGTATTTATCCAATTCCCTTTTGAAAGTTGCTATTGAATCTGCTCCAATCACCTTTCAGGCAGTGCATTCCAGATCATAACAACTCGCTGTGTTAAAAAAAAAAAATTCTCCTCATCTCCCCTTTGATTCTTTTGCCAATTACCTTAAAACTGTGTCCTCTGGTTACCGTCCCTCCTGGCAGTGGAAGCAGTTTCACCTTATGTACCGTATCAAAACCCTTCATCATTTTGAACAGCTCTATTAAATCTCCCCTTAACCTTAATACAAAAAGAAAATACTGCAGATGCTGGAAATCTGAAATAAAAACAGAAAATGCTGGAGAAACTCAGCAGGTCAGGCAGCATCTGTGAAGAGAGAAACAGAGTTAACGTTTCAGGTCGATGACCCTTCGTCAGAACTGGAAAAAAGCAGGAAATGGAACAGATTTTTAAGCAAGTGTAGAGGCTGGGAAAGGGGGGAGGGGATGAAAGAACAAAAGGGAAGGTCTGTGATAGGATAGAAGGTGGAAGAGGTTAGGAGACATTAAGAGATATTCAAGGCAAAAGGAGATGGTAATGGGACAGGTTAAGAAACAAAGGATGGCTCTAGTTGAAGTGTAAATTGCGCTGGCAGAATGAAAGACAGCTGCCATGTAGGGGAGAAGAAAAAAAGACAGACAAAGAGTGTGGATAAATATATATATATATATATAGGGGCCGAGGTTATGATCTGAAATTGTTGAACTTTATGTTGAGTCCAGAAGGCTGTAAAGTGCCTAATCGAAAGATGAGGTGCTGTTCCTCGAGCTTACGCTAAGCTTCCGTGGAACAATGCAAGAGGCCGAGGACGGTGCGGTCTGAGTGGGAGTGGAGCAGTGAATTAAAGTGACAGGCCACCGGGAGCTCGGGGTCCCCCTTACGGACTGAGCAGAGGTGTTCCGCAAAGCGGTCACCCAATCTACGTTTGGTCTCCCCAATGTAGAGGAAACCACATCGTGAACAGCGAATACAGTATACTAAATTGCAAGAAGTACAAGTAAATCGCTGTTTCACCTGGAAGGGGTGTTTGGGGCCCTGGGCAGTGGGAAGGGGGGAGGTATAAAGGCATGTGTTGCATCTCCTGCGCTTGCACGGGAAGGTGCCGGGCGAAGGGGAAGGGGTGTTGGGGGTGATAGAGGAGTGGACTAGGGTGTCGCGGAGGGAGCGGTCCCTACGGAATGCTGAAAGGGGAGGTGAGGGGAAGATGAGTTTGGTGGTGGGATCACGCTGGAGGTGGCGGAAATGGCGGAGGACGATCCGTTGAATGTGGAGGCTGGTGGGGTGAAAGGTGAGAACAAGGGGAACTCTGTCGTGGTTCCAGGAGGGAGGGGCAGGGGTGAGGGCAGAAGTGCGGGAGATAGAACGGACACGGTCAAGGGCCGTGTCAACCACAGTGGAGGGGAATCCTCGGTTGAGGAAAAAGGAAGACATGTCAGAAGCACTGGTATGGATAGTGGCATCGTCAGAGCAGATGCGGCGGAGACGGAGAAACTGGGAGAATGGGGCAAGAACAGGCTGAAACGATGGGTCTACCAGGGCAGTCCTGTTTGTGGATCTTGGGAAGGAGGTAGAAGCGGGCTGTGCGGGGTTGGGGAACTATGAGGTTGGCGGCCGTGGGGGGAAGATCTCCAGAGGAGATGCGGTCAGTGACAGTCTTGGAAACGGTGGCTTGATGTTCGGTGGTGGGGTCATGGTCCAGGTGGAGGTAGGAGGAGGTGTCAACTCTCCGACACCTCCTTTGACTCCGCTCACTTCCTCCAATTCAAAGGTGTTGCTATGGGAACCCGCATGGGTCCTAGCTATGCCTGCCTTTTCGTGGGATATGTGGAACATTCTTTGTTCCAGTCCTACTCAGGTCCCCTCCCTCACCTCTTTTTCTGGTACATTGATGACTGTATCGGTGCCATTTCCTGCTCTCGCCCTGAATTAGATAATTTCATTCACTTTGCTTCCAATTTCCACCCTTCCCTCACCATCACATGGTGCATCTCCGACTCTTCCCTTCCCTTCCTCGACTTCTCCGTCTCCATCTCTGGGGATAGGTTATTGACAAACATTCACTACAAGCCCACTGACTCCCACAGCTACCTGGACTACACTTCCTCCCACCCCGCCTCCTGTAAGGACTCTATTCCATACTCCCAGTTTCTCCGTCTCCGCCGCATCTGCTCTGACGATGCCACCTTCCATACCAGTGCTTCTGACATGTCTTCCTTTTTCCTCAACCGAGGATTCCCCTCTACAGCAGTTGACACGGCCCTTGACCGTGTCCGTTCTATCTCCCGCACTTCTGCCCTCACCCCTGCCCCACCCTCCCGGAACCACAATAGAGTTCCCCTTGTCCTCACCTTTCACCCCACCAGCCTCCACATTCAACGGATCATCCTCCGCCATTTCTGCCACCTCCACCGTGATCCCACCACCAAACGCATCTTCCCCTCACCTCCCCTTTCAGCATTCCATAGGGACCGCTCCCTCCGCGACACCCTGGTCCACTCCTCTATCACCCCCAGCACCCCTTCCCCTTCGCCCAGCACCTTCCCGTGCAAGCGCAGGAGATGCAACACATGCCCTTATACCTCCCCCCTTCCCACTGTCCAGGGCCCCAAACACCCCTTCCAGGTGAAACAGCGATTTACTTGTACTTCTTGCAATTTAGTATACTGTATTCGCTGCTCACGATGTGGTCTCCTCTACATTGGGGAGACCAAACGCAGATTGGGTGGCCGCTTTGCGGAACACCTCCACTCAGTCCGTAAGGGGGACCCTGAGCTTCCGGTCGCCTGTCACTTTAATTCACCGCTCCACTCCCACTCAGACCTCACCGTCCTCGGCCTCTTGCATTGTTCCTTGGAAGCTCAGCGTACGTTCGAGGAACACCACCTCATCTTTCGATTAGGCACTTTACAGCCTTCTGGACTCAACATAAAGTTCAACAATTTCAGATCATAACCTCGGCCCCTATATATATATATATATATATATATATATATTTTAGCCACACTCTTTGTCTGTCTTTTTTTCTTCTCCCCTACATGGCAGCTGTCGTTCATTCTGCCAGCGCAATTTACACTTCATCTAGAGCCATCCTTTGTTTCTTAACCTGTCCCATTACCATCTCCTTTTGCCTTGAATATCTCTTAATGTCTCCTAACCTCTTCCACCTTCTATCCTATCACAGACCTTCCCTTTTGTTCTTTCATCCCCTCCCCCCTTTCCCAGCCTCTACACTTGCTTAAAAATCTGTTCCATTTCCTGCTTTTTTCCAGTTCTGACGAAAGGTCATCGACCTGAAACGTTAACTCTGTTTCTCTCTTCACAGATGCTGCCTGACTTGCTGAGTTTCTCCAGCATTTTCTGTTTTTACTCCCCTTAACCTTCTCTGCTTTGAGGAGAACAATCTCAGCTTCTCTAGTCTCTCCAAATAACTGAAGTCCCCCATCCCTGGTACCATTCTAGTAAATCTCCTCTGCACCCTCTCCAATGTCTTGACATCCTTCCTAAAGTGTGGTGCGCAGAATTGGACACAATACGCCAGCTGAGGTCTAACCAGTGATTTATAAAGGTTTAGCATAACTTTGTTGCTTTTGTACGCTATGCCTCTGTTTATAAAGCCAAGAATTCCGTATGCTTTTTAACAGCCTTATCAACTTGTCTTGCCACCTTCAAAAATTTGTGTATGTGAACCCTCTCCCTGTTCCTGCACCCCCTTTACTATTGTACCATTTTGTTTTTCTTACCTCTCCTCATTCTCCCTTCCAAAATGAATCACTTTACACTTCTCTACATTTAATTTCATCTGCCATGTGTCTGCCCATTTTACCAGTCTGTCTATGCCCTTCTGAAGTCTGCTACTATCCTCACTGTTTACTACATGTCCGAGTTTTGTGTCATCAGCAAACTGTGAAATTATGCCTTTTATACCCATGTCCAGGTCAATAATATAGATCAAAAAAACTGTATACTTTCCTCCAGTCTGAAAAACAACCGTTCACCTCTACTCTCTGCTTCAGTCTCTTAGCCAATTTCGTATCCATGCTGCCACTGCCCCTTTAATCCCGTAGGATTCAATTTTGCTAACAAGTCTATTATGTGGCACTTTACCAAACACCTTTTGAATGTCCAAATACATAACATTAACTGCACTACCCTCATCAACCCTCTCTGTTGCTTCATCAAAGAGCTCAATTAAGTCTTTAACAAATCCATGCTTGCTGTCATTTATTAACCCATGTTTTTCCAAGTGACAGTTAATTTTGTCCTGGATTATGGTCTCTTACGTGTTTCTCCACCACTGACAGTAGGCTGACTGGCCTGTAGTTGCCGGGTTTATCCCTCTCCTCTTTTTTGAACAGGGTTGTAACATTTGCAACTCTCCAGTCCTGTGGCACCACTCCCACATCCAAGGAGGATTGAAAGATTGTGCTTCCGCTATATTGACCCTTACTTCCCTCAGCAACCTAGATACATCCCATCCGGACCAGGTGACTTTTCTACTATGATTGCTGCCAACCCTTTAAGTACCTCCTCTTTATCTATTTTTATCCTATCCAATTTCTCTACCCCTCCTTCTTTACTGCGACATTGGCAGCATCCTCTTTTATGAAGACAGATGCAAAGTACTCATTTAGTACCTCAGCCATGCCCTCTGCCTCCACAAGAAGATTTCTTCTTGGTCCCAAATCAGCCTCACCCTTCCTGTGACTATCCTTTTACTCTTTATATGTTTTTTAAAGACTTTAGTGTTCCCTATTATGTTACCTGCTAATCTTTTCTCATACACTCTCTGCCCCTCTTATTTCCTTTTTCAGTTCTCCTCTGTATTTTGCTTGATTCTCCACTGTATTATGAATGGCATTTAACATAAGCCTTCTTTTTCTGTTTAATTTTAATCTCAATATCTTTAGTCATCCAGGGAGCTCTAGCTTTTGATGCCCGTCCTTTCCCCACATGGGAATGTGTTTAGTCTGTACCCCAACTATCTCCTCCTTGGAGGCTTCCCGTTACTCATTTACTGTTTTACCTACCAATCTTTGTTTCCAATCCACCTGGTCAAAGCCAGATCCCTTTTCAACTCACTGAAATTAGCCCTCTTCCAGTTAAGCACCATCACATTTGACTGCTCCTTGTACCTTTCCATAACTGCTCTAAACTGAATGATATTGTGATCAGTTTCCAAAATGCTCTCCCACTGAAACATACTCCACTTGCCCCATTTCATTCTCCAGAACTAGATCCAGCAATGCTTCCTTCCTCTTCAGGCTGGAAACATACTGATCAAGAAAGTTCTCCTGTACACATCTCAGGAATTCCTCCCCCTCTTTGCCCTTTACATTGTTTCCCCCCCCCAGTCTACATTAGGATAATTGAAGTCACTCATTATCACTTCTCTATTGTTTTTACATCTTTCTGAAATTTGCTTGCAGATATGCTCCTCCAGCTCCTTCCCACTATTTGGGGTCGATAGCATACACCCAGCAGCGTAGCAACTCATCTTCTATTCCTTAACTTCATCTAAATAGATTCTGTCTTTGAATCCTCAAGCATATAATCCTTTTCCAGAGCTGTAACAGTATCTTTGACCAATACTGCCACCCACTCCAACACCACCCCCCCCCATCTTTTTTTCCTTCCCTATTCCTCCTGAATACATTGTGGCCAGGAATGTTAAGTTCCCATTCCTGCCCTTGTTTGAGTCATGTCTCCATTATTGCTACTCTATCATAACCCCATGTGGCAACTTTTCTCCTTATAAAGTCTAAGTCCACATTTATAAAGGAAATTGCCTATGTATAGGACTACTAACTCTAGTTGGAGTTATTCCTGGAGGTTTGATCATGCAATGCCTGGCCACATGATGCCTACACGTGTGACATCTGCAATTGTTATTGTATGTACCTTATAAAGGTTGGCTCCCCTGTAGTTTAGTGTCTTTGCTCATTGTTTTGCGCCAGCAGCTGTTATGTGAGAAGTTCCGAGAACCAGGAGACCACCTGTGAGTAGGCAAAGAGGGGAATCGAAGGTGGGGGAGGGATTCACAGGGGGGAAACCAGAGGTGTGAAGAACTTTGATTCCACCAGTAACTAATAGTATCTCACTGAAATTGCACCACTAATAGTAATACTGGTAACACTCAGGTTAAACTCGTATCCAACAGTAATACAATAACTCACTGATAGTCTATACATAACTGCTAGTGATAGGTACAATGCCCCGATATCCTACTTGTAACTGGTAGTAATCCTATAACCCGCTGATATTCACCATTTAAGTATAGCCAGAATCCCCCTGCATTGCACAAGGTGTGGTCTGGCTCTCCAGTCGATGCCACTTTTAACAGCACCATCTCTCTCCTCTTTTTCAAATACTTATCTCAATTCCTCTTAAATGATCTTCTAATCTCTGTCTCAATAGCTACTTGTAATGAAGCATTCCATGGTCTCATAGCTCTCAGTTTAAAAGCCTTTCTTTTCCCTTCTCCCAAGGTTCTTCCAGTGACAATGATTGGTCTCTGCCAGCCCCCAGTTCCCCATTCACTCACCAGTCGAAACAAATCTTTCACTATCCACAGGTTTTGTGTACCCCTTTACTGGCTGCTCCTCTCTCGGTGCCACTCCACTCACCATGTTGCTGCTGCAGCTCCTGGCTCTGCAGGAACTGCTGGGGCCCAAAACCACCCATCCCATTTCTCAGTCTCCCTCTCAACCCCCGCCCAATCGCCAATCGCCAATCCCCCAGTCTCCCTCTCTCACCCCACCTGAGCCCAAATCCGCCTGACTCCCCAGTCTTGCATCTGCATGACCTGGTCCAATTATCCCCTGCCCTCTAACCTCTCTACATCTGAAGAGTACAGTTGGTCCTTACTGCTTTTGTGGAATGCCACAAGAGATTGACTAGCATTCCCTGAAATTGACGATATATATTTATGTTTAGGTAATAAATTGGAAGTATTATCTTCAAAATTGGGGGAAAAGTAAATGGGGTAGATTTAATTTTAAATAAGCAGCGACACAAAAGCACCAGCATAACTCTGGTCTCAACCTGGCTCCAGAAGGGGAGCGGTCTGATACCCCAAGAGGAACCAGGCTCACACCACATGGTGTTAAACTCGGTTTAAAAAGTCGAAATTGCGGGAAACACTCAACGGATCAGAACAGGCAGGGACTGAACCTGAAACGTTAACTTGTCTGTTCTCCCCATAGATGCTGAGTGACCCACTGACTGTTTTTCCAGCATTTTCTGTTTTTGTTTCAGATTTCCAACATCTGCAGTATTTTATGTATAATGTTTTAAAATCTGATCATTTGGACCCTCTGGACACTTTATAAACGTACACAGAGACGTTTTAAATGTTTTGTGGAAGTGGGGTGCTCAGGCAGCTACAGTGTAAACACGCCCTAATTCTGCAGTGCTGCGGTGGTAGCTAACAGGCTGGGCTGGTCAAATGACCTCGGTGGAATTTCACTTGCTATTTCCAGTGTACTGTCCCTGTGCCCCGGTAACATGCTGATCGTGGCTGTAATTCCGGACCATCAAGATCCAATATCTTATTTCAACTGCCTGGCGTCATCAAGGCGCTAGTCTTTCAACACTGGTGGAACAAATAGAAAACTTTAACTTACTTCTTAAGTAACCTATTTAACACTGCACCTCCCCCGAATAATATTATGATTTAATTTGTTAAGTTTCCTTTTCTTCGGTATGATTTGGGTAATTATTGTTTGTGTGCCCCTCTAAAAAGGGGGCACTTTTTGTTGTCTCCTTAAGGATGCAATTAAAAGAGTTACACCTCCCCTCCCCCACGAAAAACAAATGCATATTTCCCATGGCCCGCGAACACCACCAGCATAAAGATCAGCAGCTTCTTGCAATGTTTAAAAAGCTTAAGGCTCCGTGTGATTCGAACTCGGGGGGTGGTGCAGGTATTTGCACCTCATGCAGAGAGGCGAGTGTGCATCGTGCAATCGCAGCAACTCACACAAATGGTTGGAAATTAGCATTTTCTTTTTATGTATATTTTTTAAAACTTTTAATCACTAACATTTTCTCCCAGCATCCCACGCAGAGTGCGATGTGAAAGAGTTGCGATCACAACAGTTGGCAGAGTGTGTGTGTGTGAGCAGTTCAAGTGGGGAATATGATGATGTCACCGGGCGACAACTTTTTCGCTTAGTTATGGCGGAGGTCAGCTTTAGAAAGTTACTTGGCCAACTTTGGGATTTCCAACCGGGCGCAATGGATCTGCGCTGAAACCCCCCCCCACCCCCCCCACATTTACCCGGTTTTGTCGCAGGTTAAAGGGGCAGCGAGCGGACTGCTTTCGTTGAAAGCGTGAGTGCCATTTGTGGATTTGGGAAAGGGTTAAAGCTCCAGTTTGTTCCTCTTGTGTTATTTATTTTTGTGTGTGTCCTTCTTCGAGTTTTTCTCTCTCGCTGCGGCAGAAGGGCCCGAAGCGTCGAGCTTTAAATCTCGGTAGGTTGGTGCCAAAGTATCTTTTTGTTTTCTACCCCCGCCCCCCGAATTTCTGCAGACCCGAAAGGATCAGCGGCGTCAGCCCATTTCTCTCTTTGGCGGAACTCGCAGCGACCATTACATTGGAGCTGCTGTTAAAAATAGTGCAAACATCCGAGAATCCAAGCGGCCGTGTAGCCTCCTCTGTCGCTTAGGGTTTTTTTTGGGGGGGGGGTGAATTGCCTTCTTTATCCTGCATTCTCTCTCTCTTTAACTTGCAGAAGTGTCCTGATCTGTGATGTGCTGATTCTTCAGACTGCATTTTCTTTACACAAATTCACGGAGGTGGAACTAAAATTAGAATTTTTGCGGGGAGAAACATGTTTGGTTTGAGGGGAACCGGTCGATGTGTTGATCCCAGGAATGCCGTCAGCACACCCAAGTCTTTACCCGTGCTTCATTCGGCTCAAAATCAAACTCGCCAGTGACTGCGCTCGATGGCTGACACTGTGGGGAGCCGATTACTATCTGTTTTGTGGCTGTGATCTGAGGCTAGTTGTTTCAGTGGCCGCAGAAGTTTGAGAATTCACACGTGTGGGACTCAAGAAGCAGTCACGCGTGTCCGAAATCACACAGGAGAGGAGCTTGGGAGCTGTGAATTTCCACCCAAGTATTTAGGCAAGAAGTGGCATGAGGTTTCTAAAAGTGGAAACATCCATTTTGGCAATAAATTCCAGAAGTACAGATCCTTTCATAGTGATTGATAATTAACTAGTGATCTTTCCTTGATCACACGGACAGAAATACGATAGAGGCAGTACGGTATAATTCTTTTGATGCTATCACAGTAGGAGCCAGACCTCCTTGAAACAACCGAAGCATTTCTAAGTTGCATTGAAGGCTGAACTTAAAATGCAGCCAGGAGCCACACGGCCCACAGAATGAACAAAACACACCAGTGCAAGTGTCACAGTTGTCTTTCCATTTGTGTAAAGCCCTCTGTAACTCGTATGTTGGTGATTTATAGGTCTTTATACCAATGAAAGCATTGCTACAGTTCGTTCCCTGTCACCAATGACAACTTAAAGCAAAATATTTTTTCAATCACTGCTATTTAGTGCTGCAGCCATCTTAGTAAGTTTTCCTTTTTAAAGAAAAACATGTAAATATATTCATGCTTTAAGGTGGTGTGTTGATAACTGGCGACTTGTATTTGGCAGGAAATCTGCTTCCAATCGGCACAAATTTATATTTGTAAGTACTGTAATTTGACAGTACTGTAAAACAACTGAAGATGTAAACTATCGGTGTGACGGTCGTACAGCAAAAATATTAATTGCAACATGCATAGGAGTAAGTGGATTTTACTGACAAAGCCATGGATTGAGGGAAAAAAACCCAACTTTTTTGAATACTGGAAGTGCTAAAATATAGATCCTCCAGCAACGACCCTAAAGTGTCCTTGGCCTTCAGTTTTTGGAATTATATAGGGTGTCTGTGTTGATGCATGTATCTGTCTAGTGACTCACCCAGGAGGGAGCACTGAAAAAAGTATGGTGTCATGTGACTATCACATTGAAAATTCCAGTTTTTGCCTGTAATGATCCCCAGAGGGCACTTTTCTAAATGGGGGTGGGAATATTGTATATACAATAGACCTATCCCCTCCCCCTCCCAACGCTGTCTATGAAACTGTACAAAGAAGCATTTTGTAAATGGGATGTTTTACTTGTTATTGAACTATAAACAGCAATTCTATATCAGGCCAGGAAATAGTAGAGAGCCTTATAAAGAAGATCTACTGTATT
This sequence comes from Squalus acanthias, assembly GCA_030390025.1. Taxonomy (NCBI): domain Eukaryota; kingdom Metazoa; phylum Chordata; class Chondrichthyes; order Squaliformes; family Squalidae; genus Squalus; species Squalus acanthias. The sequence goes on from CM059444.1 coordinate 43,662,918, forward strand.
TTGTACAGTTGATCTGGGCAAGCAGGCTGTTATGCATATTTTTTGCAACTGGCTAAAATACACCAGCAATCCTGATGCTATCCTTGCTTAAATATGTGCAAATGCAACTGCACAAAGACTGGCATTTCTTTGTGTAACCTTATGAATAGGAGTTACACAAATTTGCATTCAGTAACTGTTCTGTGAATAATGACTGTGAACAACAGTCACTGTTTGTGTTGTTATAGCCTTGGGTAGGTCACTTGTCTATACAGAAATAAGGTCGTACTGGGAGAGACTGTTATCTAGGTACTGACACATAAGTAAGCAATGCTGGAATTTGAATTTTTGTAGAAGTGTTTCTTTTACCATGTATAGTAATTACTGCATATTCAAAACAAATAGCATATTCTGTAAATTCAAAAAAATACTCCAGTGTGCAAATTCACTTTTTAGGCTAGTAGGCTGTGTTGTCGCCTGGCTAAATTTGTTAGTCGCTTAATTGTGTTTATAGCTATAGACCAACAACAACTTAGATTTAAATAGCACTTATATACAGAGAAGCATCTTGGAGCACTTTATTGGGTGGTGGATAATCAAGAGGACACCAAGCAGAAGGGAGCAAGAGGAGGAAGTCGAGAGGTGAGAGACGCACAGTCAAAAAGGAAAGTTTTAAGGAGGTTTGTGAAGGGAGGAAGAGAGGTAGCAAGGGAGGGAGTTTCAGAGGGCAAGGCCTTAGTGGCTGAAGGAGCAGCGAGCAATGGTGGGGAAGAATAAATAGACAAGTATCGGAGGAGTAGAGGGTATGCGCTGGGACTATGTGCTGGAGGAGATCTGAGGTAAGGAGCAGCTAGGTTACTTAAGAAGTTGAAGGGAAGGATGAAAGTTGTAAAGTTAATTCTCGGGGACACGGGATACCAGTAGAATTTAGCAGGAATAATGAGGAATTTGGCTTTAACGCAGGTGAGAAAATGGGCTCTGGGATGCTGCATCCTAGATTGTGAGTACATAAGCAATATAGATCTTTAGTAAATAATTTAGTGAATAACTTCGGATCATGATTGCCAGGCTCTGCTGAAATCAAATGAGCGTGCAGTAATATAGGATTTCAGGATTGACTATCGGTAAGTTTTTACAGGGAGCACAATGGAAAATGTAACACATGATTGTGATTCTTACCAAATTTGAACTCTATGCTGTTAAGTCATTTTATTTCCGTTTATAACTGATAGTAAAAGTAATGGTTCTGTTGATATTGCTTGACCAGTTTGGCATGTGATGGTGGTATATTTTTAGTGCTGTACAGTATATGGTGTCACATGTCAATAGTTCAAAGCATATTGTGTATAATATAGTGACTTTCAACCACCACTGTGATGAGAAGTTCTGTTTTCAAAGAGAAGTTCCTTTTTTCACTTCTGCTCTTTTTGTATGTAATTATCACATTGATAAGGGTGTTTTGAGGTGATTCTGAAATTACAGTAACGAAACTGCTGTTTCCAAGTTACATGCTCCCATCTTCCACCCTCCATAAACTTAAGCTCATCCAAAACTCTACTGCCCATATCCTAACTTGCACTAAGCCCCTTTCACCCATCACGCCTGTGTTCACTGACCTACATTGGCTCCCCGTTCCCTAACGCCTCCATTTTAAAATTCTCATCCTCATGTTCAAATCCTTTCATTGCCTCACTGCTCTCTATCTCTAACCTCCTCCAGCCCTATAACCCTCTGAGAACTCTTGCGTTCCTTCAACTCAGGCCTCTTGTCCATCCCCACTTCCTTCACCCTGCCATTGGCGGCCGTGCCTTCAGCAGTCTAAGCCCTAACCTCTGGAATTCCTTCCCTAAAGCTCTCCGCTTCGCCACACCTCTCTCCTCCTTTAAGGCGCTCCTTAAAACCTACCTCTTTGACTGTGTGTGTGTGTAAAGGCGCTATATAAATGCAAGTGTTTCTTTTTATTCAAGTAGTCCAAATGCCTGCTTGTGGAAGTTGTGATGATACTGCACTTTTTCAACACTCTCAATGTTTAGCTTGACGGCAGAACTACCTTGGGGACAAAGGAGAAAACAAAATGCCAAACAAGTGATGTTTTGATTCTTGATTTAGGAGGCCTACAATTGAAATTGAACATTACCTCCTGTTTTAAAGTCCTGGATGTATGTTTGTGAAGTCTGTGTTTTAAATCTCCGCATTGTTTGTTTAAATTTCCTAACTTTTTATTGCACTGTTGTGTTTACTGATCATCTAATTTAAATTGCTGTTTACTGGCTGAATTTTGACTTCACTTGAGCCACCCAGTGAGATTGAAGCCACTCTGAGAGTAGATAATGTCAGTACAGTACTGTTAAAAATCCAATTACCAAGAACAGATCTCCCTCACATGTAGGTGTGTCTTCTAATGATGAGCTGTTCTGCTTTACTTAATATGTTTGTACAAACAGCCCATTGGACAACTGGCATTTTTTATAATTATAGAACGATGCTGAGGGGTTTTGATAGAGCAAGTAAGGGGAAACTGTTTCCTCTGGCAAGTGGGTTGCTAACCAGAGGTCATAGATTTAAAATAATTGGCAAAAGAACTAGAGGGGAAATGAGGAGAAACCTTTTCACAGAGGGTTGATAAGATCTGGAACGCACTACCTGAAAGGGTGGTGGAAACAGATTCATAGAAATATAGAAAATAGGAGCAGGAGTAGGTCATTCGGCCCTTCGAGCCTGCTCCGCCATTCAATATGATCATGGCTGATCCTCTATCTCAATACCATATTCCCGCTCTCTCCCCATACCCCTTGCTGCCTTTTGTGTCTAGAAATCTATCTATCTCCTTCTTAAATATATTCAGTGACTTGGCCTCCACAGCCTTCTGTGGTAGAGAATTCCACAGGTTCACCACCCTCTGAGTGAAGAAATTTCTCCTCATCTCAGTCGTAAATGTCCTACCCCGTATCCTGAGACTGTATTCTAGACCCCCCAGCCAGGGGAAACATCCTCCCTGCATCCAGTCTGTCTAGCCCTGTCAGAATTTTATACGTATCAATGAGATCCCCTCATTCTTCTAAACTCTAGTGAATACAGGCCTAGTCGACCCAATCTCTCCTCATACGACAGTCCTGCCATCCCAGAAATCAGTCTGGTGAACCTTCGCTGCACTCCCTCTATGGCAAGTATATCCTTTCTTAGGTAAGGAGACCAAAACTGCACACAGTACTCCAGGTGTGGTCTCACCAAGGCCCTGTATAACTGTAGTAAGACATCCTTGCTCCTGTACTCAAATCCTGTTGCAATGAAGGCCAACATACCATTTGCCTTCCTAACTGCTTGCTGCACCTGCATGTTTGCTTTCAGTGACTAGTGTACAAGGACACCCAGGTCCCTCTGTACATCAACATTTCCCAATCTATCACCATTTAAATAATACTCTGCCTTTCTGTTTTTCCTACCGAAGTGGATAACTTCACATTTATCCACGTTATACTGCATCTGCCATGTATTTGCCCACTCACTCAACTTGTCAGAATTGCTTTGAAGCCTCTCTGCATCCTCCTCACAACTCCCAATCCCACCTAGTTTCATGTCGTCAGCAAACTTGGAAATATTACATTTGGTTCCCTCATCCAAATCATTGATATATATTGTGAATAGCTGGGGCCCAAGCACTGATCCCTGCGGTACCCCACTAGTCACCGCCTGCCACCCCGAAAAAGACTCATTTATTCCTACTCTCTGTTTCCTGTCTGTTAACCAATTTTCAATCCATGCCAGTATATTACCCCCCAATCCCATGTGCTTTAATTCTGCACACATAATTCTTATGTGGAACTTTATCAAAGGCCTTCTCAAAATCCAAATACACCACATCCACTAGTTCTCCCTTATCTATTCTACTAGTTACATCCTCACAAAACTCCAGTAGGTTTGTCAAACATGATTTCCCTTTCATAAATCCATGTTGACTTTGTCTAATCCCGTTGATATTTTCTAAGTGTCCTGTTATCACATCCTTTATAATAGATTCTAGCATTTTCCCTACTACTGATGTTAGGCTAACCGGTCTGTAGTTCCCTGTTTTCTCTCCCTCCTTTTTTAAATAGTGGGGTTACATTTGCCACCCTCCACTCTGCAGGAACTGTTCCATAATCTAGAATTTTGGAAGATGACAACCAATGCATCCACTATTTCCATGGCTACCTCTTTTAGTACTCTGGGATGCAGATTATTAGGCCCTGGGGATTTATCGGCTTTCAGTCCCATTAATTGCTCCAGCACTTTTTTTTACTAATACTAATTTCCTTTAATTCCTCCTTCTCACTACACCCTTGGTTCCCTAGCATTTCTGGGAAGCTATTTGTGTCCTCTTCCATGAAGACAAAACCAAAGTATTTGTTTAATTGCTCTGCCATTTCCTTGTTCCTCATTATAAATTCTCCCATTTCTGGCTGTAAGGGACCTACAATAGGAACTTTCAAAAGGCAATTGGACATGTACTTGATTCAGACTAATTTGAAGGGTTCTGGGGAAAAAGCTGGGTTGTGGGACTAAATCGTTCAAAAAGCAGGCATGATGGGCCGAAAGGCCTCTTTCTGTGCTGTAAGATTCTATGATTCTATTCTATGTTGACGAAGATGAAGTATATAAGAACATTGCTAAAGAAGTAAACTTTCTAACCTTTTGTTTTGTGTTATTCTGAATTTGCTTTTTGCTGAGTGCATTTGCAGCTTTTTCTTGTAATACTGATACAAGAACAGAAAGATTCTCTAAAAGCACATGCAGGTAAAGCATGGTTGCTGGATAAGATTGGAAATGTTTTGTTACATGTTTTCAATGGTTTGTGCCAAGTGAAGTTGACCGTTCAGCATTATCTCTATCGTTTTCACTGAATTATAGTGTGTAATCTTTGTACCTTTTTTAAAAGAGTGGAAGGTTTCTAGGATAGAAGGTTTATTTAAAATTTGTTTTTGTTTTGTTTACAGTTTATCACATGCACTTCAAGTTAGCCAGTCTTGTGTTCCTCCAGATCAGCTAGAATAACAGACTTGATGGTAAGCTCTTGAAACTGGGTCAGGCTGCAAATGGGTAGGCACATACAGCTGCAGCTTGGCAACACTGAAAATGATAGTTCTACCAGGGTATCAGGAATACTTCACTTGAAACTTACTTTCTAAATTTAACAAGAATGTTGCACATTCCTATCGCTATTCACGTGAGCCTCAGCAGTGAGTATTAGTAGGGTCCTCAACTCTGGGGACATTACAACTGAGTCTGAAGCTGTCCTCACTGGAATCCACCCCACACACATACACACACAAACTTCAGAGTGGGCACTATGGTTGATTTCCCTTCCCTAACGCAGGGGTGCTAAGGGCAGTTGTAGCTCCCTCCTCCCCCCAACCATCACCCTGATTGAGATCAGCTAACTCCGCATAGTTCCAGGTTTGAACCTTAGACCTCTGCAGTCTGTATGGCTCAGTTATTTATTGGATAAATTGAGACACTAAAGGAGAGATCACAATTGTAATGAAGGCTGAGCTGTAGATTACCCCTAGAACTGAATTAATATTTATGCATCAAAATAGGACATTTATTCATATTTTTTCTCACCCCTTATCCTTTCTCTCCTGAAAGTGGTGACTCATGCTTTATGGGTGACAATGGTCCTCTTATTACTTTGCCCAAGTGGCTATTCTTGATATGTGAGTTTAACCAGTAAATATTGTTGGCAAATTACTTGACTATCAAATTATAATGTTGACACACACATTCAACAGAAGCTCAGCCTGGCTTTTTTCCCCACTTACCTAGCCCTGGGATGCTGAGGCCATTTTTTTCCATCACCATTGCCACCCTGAGATTGGCTAACTCAGTACAAAGTATCAAACCTAAACCTTCTGAGGAGCTTAATAACAACTTGCATTAATATAGTGCCTTTAATGTAGTAGAACATCCCAAGGCTTTTCACAGGAACGTTATCACGCAAAATTTGACACTGAGCCAAAGAAGGAGACATTGGGACAGGTGACAAAAAGCTTGGTCGAAGAGGTAGGTTTTAAGAAGGTTCTTAAAGGTGGAGAGGTTTAGGGAGGGAATTTCAGAGCTTGGGGCCTAGATAGCTGAAGGCACGACTGCCAAGACAAGAGGCCAGAGTTGGAGGAACACAGAGTTCTTGAAGGATTGTAGGGCTGGAGGAGGTTACAGAGCTAGGGAGTGGCAAGGCTATGGAGGGATTTGAACACGAGGATGAGAGTTTTAAAATGGAGGCATTCAGGGGACTGTGAGCCAGTGTAGGTCAGCAAGCACAGGGATGATGGATGAGTGGGACTTGAAAGAAAGAAAGAAAGAAAGAAAGACTTGCATTTATATAGTGCCTTTCACGACCACCGGACGTCTCCGCGCTTTACAGTCAATGAAGTACTATTTGAAGTGAAGTCACTGTTGTAATGTGGGAAGTTAGGATAGGGGCAGCAGAGTTTTGGATGAGCTTAAGTTTTTGGAGGGTGGAAGATGGAAGCCGGCTAGGAGAGCATTGGAATAGACAAGTCAATGTGGTTGGGCATGGTTGGAGATGGGCGATATTAGGAAGGTAGAGGTAGCGGTCTTGTAGATGGAGTGGATCTGGGATTGGAAGCTCAGCTGAGGGTGAAATAGGATGGAGAGGTTGCGAACAGTCTTGTTCAGCCTGAGACAGTGGCCAGAGAGGGGGATGCAGTTTCTGGCGGGAGCTGAAGACCATGACTGGTCTTCCCAATGTTTAATTGGAGGAAATTTTGGCTCATCCAGGACTGGATGTCGGACAAGCAGTCTGACAACACAGTCAGTAGTAGGGTTGAGAAAGATGATGATAATGCACCACTTGTATTTTCCTGCTGAGTTATTTGGAGTTCATTCATATAGTTCAGTAAATTAAGAGATATCCTGCAGTTCCAGACATTTATATACAGGTAATTCAAAATTACAACTAGCATTAGAAATTTTTCAGAAGAATAAATGTTATGATTTTCAGATATTCTGTGATAGAATATTTGTGTTTTGAAAGGTTTAAAAGATTTATCAACAGTTTAAAAAAAAAAAATCTTTAGGAATTGATTTGCAGATGAAGATCAGGTTCTTTGTAAATTTGGAGAACTAGACCTGCATCACAGGGTATATAGGATGATTACCCATTACTGGGCAGCAGCTACATGAAAAAAATATTAATAGGTCATAAAACTAGACGGTCAGTGACTGTATTACATTTGAAGTTCAGATGTCATAGTGTTAAACTTGGTAATGCTGTGACACAATGCTTTTTTCACCAGCTTTTTAGCCATTTGTAAATATATTTAGCCACATAAAGCCCAGCATTAGTAATTTGCAAATTGGAGAATGGCCAGAGCAATCCCTGCATTAGATTAACTGGCACTGAATATCACGCAGAGCCCTGTTGAAAATTGATTTGGCTTATGTTAAATTCTAATGACATCAACTGAAAATGGAAATGCTTAAAGTTGGCATTGCACCAAGAAGGAGCTCCACTGAGCAGATTGAAAAACTGATTTTTTTTTTTGGTACAGTGGCTCACCCTCAACTTAATTCAAGTTTATTTGCACTACCAGACATTTCAAATGACTTTTAAATCCAGATTATTTTATAGAAAAAATATTTTGCCGACTCCAGACTTTAACCTCAATTGAAATGGTCCGAACTTTACAAAATTTAAAAAAGATAACTCTATGACTGATCTCTGCAATGTTGTAGTGATGAGGCACTGAGCAGAGCTCTGGGAGCAGTTCACCTACCCAACCTCTTGAAGAAAGAAGGGTAGAAAGTATCTAAAAGGACAGTCTTGCCAATGCCAACAAACATGTAATTCATGGACCCATTAGCCTTCAGTTACATACCCCATATGTTATAACAGTTCTTGTTCATCACCCTGAATTCATATGAAATGTGATAAGTAATTCATTCACCCAGATGCAGTAATTAATGGGAGAACTGGTATTTCAAAAATCTGAAATATCTTGTGCCTTGTAATCAATAATCCATAGACTGTTTGCTAGATGATATTGTTGGGAATGTTTCTTTCCAGGATTAGATGAAGTTGAGGTACAGTTCTTGCATTGGACCAATGGAAGCAATCGTTCACTATCAGTATATAAAGGTCAAGGACGAGAAAAACTTGGGCATTGAAACTCAGTATTCTTAACTCTTCCATTACAGCTTCCATTTAAACACCCCATATGTTTTTATCTTTACTACCTAGACTAGTCGTCACTCTTTCTTCCTAGTATAACTTTCAAATGTACTTTTCACTGATTTTAAATGTATATCCTCTAGTCCTATTTTTCTGTCTTAATTTAAAATTAATAGGTTATTACTACATACAGGAAACTTTCGTTTATCCGGCACCCAAATATCCGGAATTCTCGCTTAACCGGCAAAAATCATCCTCCGAAAACTCCTCTCAAATAACCGGCAATGTTGCCGAGTCGCAGTCGAGTCTCCGCGAACGCCGAGTGCTCCGAAAATCCCTCTCAAATAACCGGCAATGTTGCCGATCCCGAGTCCGAGTCCGCGAACGCCGATTTAGTCAGTAGGGGTACTTTTCAAAAGTGCCACTACTCGGCCTCCTGGCGCTGTCGGAAGTCCGAAACACTGCAGTAGCAGGAGTTGATTCTCCCGCGCTGCCTGGAGTCTCTTTGTTAAAAATAGCCTCGGTAGATATAACTCTCCGTTATCCGGTACTTTCGATAAACCGGCACCACGCCGGTCCCGTCGATGCCGGATAAACGAAAGTTTCCTGTAGTATATAAACATGGCTCCAGAGTATGGATACAATCTATTCTTAAGTTCAAACTAATTTATAATGAAACTTTTTATTTAATGAATATAATCTGTAGGTGTACCATTTTGCACAAGCCCCGTTAGTACAGTGCCGACCAGACTTTCAACAGGGGAATGTTCTTGGCATGATTCCAAGAGACCACATTGCGAGGAGCAGGGCACGTAATACAACCCAGTTTTTGTTACAGTCAGCACTTTTAACATGGTTCTGAAAACAGTACTGTAGTTTTACTGTATGAAGTAATCCTCAGAGTCTAAAACTAAATCTAGACTAACTAAACACTATATATTTTAATGTATGATTCTCTGATGTAAGAGCACCATGAAGTGAAGTCTTCTTGCACATCTAACTAAGATATTTTGGTTGTGTATTCAGTGTTTCTATAAATGGATATCATTAGGGGTGGTTGGCGGGGGGGGGGGGGGGTAACTAATACAGCCCTAGAGTAGGCCAAGTTCCACTTGCCACATTTTTTCATTTTAAATGTATTGCAGTAATCACAAAATGAAACTGAATACCTGTCTTAAGCCCACACTGGACAGTGTACTTTTATGGAAACTGAATGGTGCCACATATTTGCTTTAACTCATTCATTTTTTTTTTGTGTTTGTTTTGGAAGAGGATCTTGGCATTTGAATTACCTACAACCCTTTTTAACCCCATGGTAACTGTAGGCATATGTATGTGTAGCAAAATAAAATCAAGATGCATTTTTGTTGTTGCAAGAATATTGTTTGCAGTGCTGCTTTAATTGTCCTTCATTAAGATTATTAGAATTTTTTGCATAAAAATAATTTCATAGAGTTTGACACTAAATATATATATTGAAAGCAACAAAGGCCACAGTTAAGGATGAAATCCTTTGCTCTGGCTCCAAAAAAAAGCAATTTTTTTTATTTTTGCAAAGCAATTTTTAAGATTGTTATAAAGAAAAAACACTCCTGTTTGTGGGCTTTATATTAAATGTCACATGATGTATTTCAAACAAATCATGGGTAAAAATAGTGCATTCTTTTTATTTTATTTGTATTTGATTAGTTAGGTAATTTTGCTCTACTGTCATCAGAGCTGCGATTTCACTAATTCTGTAAGGAAGGCTTGCATTGGCCAATCTGTGCATTGACAGATTGCAGCTAATAGTTGATCTCATTCAATCATAGGGAGCTAACTGGTCGTGTTGTCTAGTCTTTGGTGAAACAAATCTCTCATTTTTGATAATGTGACCTCATGACCATTTTTATTGAGTATGATGTTTATGGGTCCATATAAACCTGATTGGCAGCCCATTTAGGAACTGGAGCTACTGGTGGTTTTTGAGTTCTGATGATGAGCCCTTTTTAGCAAGCAAAATGCAGTTAGATTAGGAGGTGAGAAGAATTTACAGTGCAACAAGGTGATTCATTGTCGGTTAGCAATTGATGGCATATTTTTCCACGTTTCACCGTACAGACTTCCCATTATTATCCAATGTTCTTTTTACCCAAATTTTAGGATTTTCTTAAACTAGCAATGATACACTGAAATAAATACAGATGCTTTTGTAACTACTTGAACGACACAACCATCAAAATGCTTTATATGTTTTTGTGTGATTCCTGTTTGGAAATTCAGATTTTGGGATTGGTGTTGCATAAATAAAAAAAAAAATGCACAAATTAGCTTAGGATTCAGTAAATGCTCCAACATGAGCGCTTCTGACCTACTTAATGGATTAGAACTGTGATGCAAGCACACTGTGATGAATTTGGGAAATTGCTTGATAGCACGCTAAAGAGGCATCTAGAATCTAAGGAATGTAAACTGTTTAAATGTTACATCTGTTCAGCTTTCATAACCATATTAAATGCAGATGACATGAAGCGGTCCTGTAAATTAAGAGATGAGCAAAAAACACAATAAGCTGAGCCCTTAGATTTTCTTTTTTAAAAAAGCTTGGTTTTAAAACTGTCGTCATTTTGTCCAGATGTTTTAATATTATACGCATTCCATCATAGACATGGATCTATTAGAACGGAATTATGCACACACTGATGTGTTTGTTAAAGCTGCATTCACTTCACCCACGTTTTTGTTTTGCCTAAAACAAATCTCCCTATCAAACAAGGAAAATATCTATTATCCGAAGTTTGCATTTGCACTCTGCAAACTTTACAGAAACAAATGTTCCCACTACAGTTGTGTAATCTAGCCCATACTGATTACAGATGTAGTCCAGGTCCTGTTGTCAAAAACTTAAAAGAACTGTTTTTACTGATGTTCACTTGTTTTGCTTCAAAGACCAGGGTGCAAGAAGCACAGAAGTAAAAACCAGTTGCTTTCTTTTTCCATTTTGCTACCTTAAAAACTAAATGTGCATCAACTGTGATTTGTTTTGGATGCCTCTTGTGTGGGTGAGTCAGTCAATTTCTTTTATATAAAAAAAAATGTTTGGAAATGCAGCTTTGAAACCAGTATTTATACCACTTGGTTTTGCAACCTTAAGTCAGTAAGCCTTGGACACAAAAGTTATACAATATTGATCTTAAATACAGTTTTTTATATATATACTTATTTATTTAGTGACTATGTTGTAATAGGCAATGGAACATTGTTCTCTGAACCCAGTGTCAGCATCAAGTGCTCTGGGATTAGTTAGTGTTGATCTTATTAGTTGTCTTTCCCTCCTGACACATCAGTTGGATATTTCAATTTTACAAACCAGTTCTCCTCTTTATGAATGGGATTGTCTAGCTCTCAGCTATTCTAGGCTAGCTAAATAAAATGCCCTGCATCATTTTACCCCTCTGAATAAAAAGAAAGACTTGCATTTATATAGCGCATTTCACGACCACCGGACGTCCCAAAGCACTTTACAGCCAATGAAATACTTTTGAAGTGTAGTCACTGTTGTAATGTAGGAAATGCGGCAGCCAATTTGCACACAGCAAGCTCCCACAAACAGCAATGTGATAATGACCAGATAATCTGTTTTAGTGATGTTGATTGAGGGATAAATCTTGGCCAGGACACAGGCTCCCCTGCTCTTCTTCAAAATAGTGCCATGGGATCTTTTACATCCACCTGAGGGAGCAGATGGGGCCTTGGATTAAGGAACAGAGATTTATGTATCCAAGTCTGCAGATGACAAGTTAGGAGGCACAGTAAGTTGTGTGGATGGGAGCAGGAGGCCACAAAGGGACAAAACTATAGCAAAATACAGAACTTCCATTTATATAGTGCCTTTCACAATCTCGGGACATTCAAAGTGCTTTACAGCCAATGAAGTATTTTTGTAGTCTAGTCACTGTTGTAATGTAGGAAACGTGGCAGTCAATTTGTGCACAGCATGGTCCCACAAACAGCAGTGTAATAATGACCAGATAATCTGTTTTAGTGATGTTGGTTGAGGGATAATTATGGCCAGGACACCAGGGAGAACTCCCCTGCTCTTCTTTGAAAAGCGCAATGAGTTCTTTTTGTCCATCCGAGACGTCAGACGTCTTGGTTTAACGTCTCATCCGAAAGATGGCACCTCTGACAGTGCTGCACTCCCTCAGTACTGCACTGAGTGTCAACCTAGATTTTATACTCCAGTCTCTGGAGTGGGACTTGAACCCACAGCCTTCTGACTCAGGCGAGATTGCAACCACTGAGCCATGGCTGATGCCTGGCAGATGGAGTTCAATGCAGGGAAGTGTGAGGTTATCCATTTTGGATCAGAGAAAGAGAAATCCGAATATGTTCTAAATGGTGAGAGACTAGGAGCTGTGGAGGAACAAAGGGATTGAGGTGTCCATGTACACAAATCACTAAAAGCTAGTGCACAGGTGCAAAAAGTAATCCAAATGGCTAATGGAATGTTGGCCTTTATCTCGATGGGTTGGAATTCAAAAGCGAGGAAGTGATGCTTTAATTGTACAAAGCCATAGTCAAACCCCATCTGGAGTATTGCTTTCAGTTTTGGGCACTGAACCTGAGGAAAGATATATTGGCCTTGGTGGGGATACAGTGTGGATTCACCAGATTGATGGCCAGGTCTTAAAGGGCTAAGTTATAAGGACACTTGGTTACTATTCCCTTGAAATTAGAAGGTTGAGGGGTGATCTAATAGATGTGCTTAAAATGTTTAGGGGATTCTATAGGGTTTTTCCTCTGGCTGGGGAGTCCAGAACAACAGGGCATAATCTTCTAAATGGCCTAGCTCTAATTTGAAGTGAAATGGAAATCTGGAACTCTCCCCCGAAAGGCTGTGGATGGTGGGTCAATTAAAATCTTCAAGATTGAGATCAATAGATTTTTGTTAGGTAAGGGTATCAAGGGATATGGAGAAAAGGTCCATAAATGGAGTTGAGGCACAGATCAGCCATGATCTTATTGAATGGTGGAACATGCTTGAGGGTTTGATTGGCCTATTATTCCTGTGTTCCTATGTGTAGACTGGGCTTTAAATTGCAAATGATTCTGCAGTGACCAGGCATCAAAGAGAGAAAAACAAACTTGGTTTTTATTTATTCATTCAGGGGATGTGGGCGTTGCTGGAAAGGTCAGCATTTATTGCCTGTCCCTGTCATTTTAAGTTGAATGTAAGTTGTTGACCAGTCAGCATGGAGTTGTGGACCAGGTTGAAGCCCCTTTCTTTTATTCTTTCAGTCTGCTTGATCTGGAACCAGAAATAAACAAGACAATGATGAGTAACTTTTGATTGACTTGATTTTGATGGCAGCAGGACAATGTTGTACAAATCCCTGTAAACAAACACCTGTTTCTGAACTCACTGCTGCCCTCGCTAAATAAACCAGAATGTCAAAATAGCGATTATTGTCATAAGTGCTGTGACTGATGGGGGAGGAGATAGCGGAAGCGCTTGCCATAATTTTCGAATCTTCCCTAGACGCGGGGGAGGTGCCTGAGGATTGGAAAGTGGCAAATGTGACACCATTGTTCAAGAAAGGGTGTAAGGACAATCCTAGTAACTACAGGCCGGTCAGTTTAACATCAGTGGTGGGTAAAGTTTTAGAAACAATAATCAAGGAAAAAATTAACAGGCACTTGGAGAGGTTTAAACTAATTAAGGAGAGCCAACACGGATTTGTAAAAAGGCAGATCATGTTTGACTAATCGAATTGAATTTTTTGACGAAGTAACAGGGAGGATTGATGAAGGGAATGCAATGGATGTTGTCTACATGGATTTTAGGAAGGCGTTTGACAAAGTACCACATAGAAGGCTGGTTAACAAAATTGAGGCTCATGGAATAGGTGGGTCAGTGGCAGCTTGGATAAGGAATTGGCTTAAGGATAGAAAACAGCGAGTTGTGGTAAATGGCTGTTTTTCAGACTGGGGGATGGTAGACAGTGGTGTTCCCCAAGGGTCAGTGTTGGGGCCACTGCTTTTTTTGATACATGACCTGGATATTGGAATACAGAGTAGAATTTCTAAATTTGTCGATGACACCAAACTTGGGGGTGTGGCAAACAGGATGATACCAATTGACTGCAACAGGACATAGAAAGGCTTGCAGAATGGGCAGACAAGTGGCAGATGGAATTTAATACAGAGAAGTGTGAGGTAATGCATTTTGGCAGAAGGAACAGGGAGAGGCAATATACACTTAATGGCACAGTTTGAAAGAGTGTGCAGGAACAGAGGGACCTGGGAGTTAATGTGCATAGGTCCCTGAAGGTGGCAGGACATATTGAGAGAGTGGTTAACCGAGCATATGGGATCTTGGGCTTCATAAATAGCGGTATTGAGTACAAAAGCAGGGAAGTTATGCTGAACCTTTATAAAGCCCTGGTTAGGCCACAACTGGAGTATTGCATCCAGTTCTGGTCACCACACTTTAGGAAGGATGTGAAGGCCCTTGAGAGGGTGCAGAGGAGGTTTACCAGAATGGTTCCAGGGATGGGGGATCTTGGCTACAAGGGGAGGTTGGAGAAGCTGAATTTGTTTTCATTGGAACAAAAGAGGTTGAGGGGATTTGCTAGAGGTGTACAAGATTATGACGGGTTTGGATAGGCTAGACAGAGAAAGGCTGTTCCCACTAGTTGATGGTACAAGGACTAGGGGACACAGATTTAAGATTTTGGGCAAGAGATACAGGGGGGATATAAGGAGAAACTTTTTTATGCAGCGAGTGGTGAGGACCTGGAACTCGCTGCTGACGGAGGTGGTGGAAACGGAAACACTCAATGTTTTCAAGGGGAGACTGGATAGGCACTTGAGGGAAATAAACTTGTAGGGCTACGGGGATAGAGTGGGGGAATGGGACTGACTGGATTGCTCCACAGAGAGCCGGCACGGACTTGATGTGCCGAATGGCCTCCTTCTGTGCCATTATGACTCTCCTATGACTATGATGCTTTAGGGTTAATTATGTTACTCAGAGAGGATAAGTATGTGCTTGGATCATTGAATACTGTGTACTAGTATCGTGTCTTTGCTTTGGCACTGTTTTCATGTGGGCAGTGCTCCCATGTGGAACAGTTTGTTCACTGTACATGCAATATTAACTCATTTCTATATAATTTTGCTCCTCCAGTTTTCTCCCTCTTATTCTGAAGGCGTTGATGTCCTCACTGGGTAGAATTTGCTCAGGTGGTGGTCACCCTGCAATGCATTGCCCAAGTGCACATTACTCGTATGTGAGTCTTGATGATGAATGGCAGCAGGCTATTTCATTGTGGAAAATATCACAACTAATCCTAATCCTGTCTTCACCAAATACCTACATGTGCACACTCTCGCTAGGGATCCCTATGTAATCAGGGGTGGGAGCCTGGTCGATTTTTCTCTTGTCTAGTACAAAGGAACTGGGACAAATATTCTTTCTTGCCTGGCACAGCTCAACTAACTTAGTGTAATGTTTATATTAAGAAAAAATCCTTCACGTTATAAGATGTTGTCTCATACTGGGTACAGAACTTCAGGTACCAAGCAGCTAATGGTTTCTCACCCAAGTGACCATTCTTCATCTGTAAGGCTGTTCCACTGCGAGGAGCACCACAGTCTGATACTGTCCTTAACCAATGTCCACAATTATACATTTTCCAGTAGCGGATTGTGACTAGGAGGGGACTGATTTCCCCCCCCCCCCCCCCCCCCATCTTCCTAACCCAGGAATGCTGAAGAATATTGTAGTACCCCGACCACTGACTCTGGTGGTGATCAGCTAATTCAGCATAGAATGGGAATTGCATTTGGGACCTTTCATAGTCTGTGTGCCTCAGTTCTACACTGAAAACTTAAGCCATCAAAGAGCTGAAACTAATTGTTTAAGTAGCACAGCCTGTCAAGAAAATGTTTAGCTGTAATGTTACTCAGAGAAATCTTGCAGTACATCTTGTGGCACTCCTGTATAAGGTACTTCTCTGGACATGCTGGCAGCGTGACAAGAATTGCCTCTGCATTAAAGCAAAGCAGTGTAGTTTCTGACATTGAGATGGATAATTTCCTTCAACATAATGGCTGGCATTGGACCAAACTGTATATTGATGCCAGTGATCTGATCTTCATAGTTAGGTCATTTATGGTCACAGGTAGGGGAGAGCTAGTACAATATGCAATGGTTAGTGTGTGTGTTTTACTATTTTTAAGAAAAAAGTTCTATTAAGTGAATTCAGTGCATTGCCTCGAATCAGTGTAATCTGTTAAAAGAACTTGATTGAAAATGGCATGTCACACAGGCATGTCCGATCAGGGTCAGTGAATACTGCAGCAGCTACACTGTAGTCCTAGATCTCTGCATTTTCTAAGCTGTAAACTTTCATGATGCTTGCTGTGAATGTTGTGGTTGATTTGCTTTGGTTTTTTTTTAGATTAGTTTTCATTTCTGTGCTATATGTAGCTTGGTGCCAGCTAGATCAAAGGGTTCACCAGTTGCCAAAGGCACTGAGCAAGCAG
Organism: Squalus acanthias; assembly: GCA_030390025.1. Lineage (NCBI taxonomy): Eukaryota > Metazoa > Chordata > Chondrichthyes > Squaliformes > Squalidae > Squalus > Squalus acanthias. Next base: position 43,679,599 of record CM059444.1, read on the forward strand.
AATTTAAAACTGACATGTATTTCACAGCCTAGAACTAGTTCTGGAATACTGCAGTGCACGTAATACCAAAGCCTGCAGTTTGAACCCCATTTTGTGATTGTAGGCTTGTGAGGATTTAGTGAGTTGGGGGAACCATTTTCAGAAGAATATTGACTGGGAAATCAATATCTGTGGGCTGGCAGACATTGGAATCGGGGCTTCAAACCAGTCATCTTTGCTCTGAAGCCAACTGGAACAAATGAAACTCGCAAGCTCTAGTTCTTTGTTGCATCACTATGTCAAACCTCATTGTTATGGGTGTGTTCAGATGCTTGATGAATGTTGAATACTTAGAGAGCCTGTATAGAATCAGAGAATCACTCCGTGTTTAATTTGTGTTTGCTTTGCTTGCAGATCTCCTGCCTGTCTGATCAAAATGGAGTATAATCTCGGATTCTGGAAGTCCATCAGTAATGGTTTCAGTCCACAAGATGTTTTCCATGATGTTTCTACATCTGTTTCCCCCACCTTTGCCCATCACTTTGCATATCGTCGGGAATCTGAGGATGGGAAATTGGCAGATGCTTACAAAGCAGGGGGCACTATTCGGGTTTACTTACCAAACAAGCAGCGTACAGTGGTAAATTTATGTTCCATTACTGGAAAGCCAAATAATATGAAAAGTTTTGCTTCCTTTGGAATTTTAGGTTTTCTGTAAAGAGGTAATTGTTTTTAAGTAACCATTTTGTTTTGTATGTGGTGCAACTTCTGTAGTACCTTTCATCAAAGTAATTAGTATCTGCAAAGTAACGTGATCTTGCAGTGCTAGGAAGATGAGGGTGGGATAGTATTACACAAATGCTTCCATTTAGTACTTGTCTTGGAAAATTAAAATGTGATTGCGTAGCTCAAGCTGCTGGTTACTTGACTCCTGGCCAGAGTGGTACGAGATTTAGTACGAAGGCTGAATTTAGGACTGGTAGATGGGTATCCCATCTCATGGAGATGCAACTTCTTAAAGAATAGGGCATAAACAAAAGTGGTAGAATCTAGAATGTAATTGTATCACTGATTATTTGATCCTTGAATGACTTTGAAGGCAGCCCTGAGGAAAAATTACATCACTTAAGACATTTTTCTTCTCTGAGCTCAAGGGTGTCACACAAGGGTGACTAGCACCTTTTAAAAGAGAAAATTAGTAAGCATTCAGAGATTCATTTTTAATGAGGCATTTAACAGAAGCTGGTACAGGCTGGATTTCCTTTTAATGTAAGTTGATGTACCCATGATCAGCTAGTCATCACTGACTTTATTGCTTTGTCGTTTTCATTTACTTGAGTCCATATAGGCTCATCGTAGCAGAAGTACTCTCTTGAAAACACTTAGCTGTTCCTATCATTAAGACTGCATAGCAAAGGTCAAATTAATCTGAATCTCAGTTTAATTTTTAATTACTTTTCCAGTTCACTGTTGGAGTAACTTGCCTCCAGAAAATCTAAATATCAAGTTTTTGTTTGGTAAATTTATATGAGGACAAAATTATTTGAAAGTAATGCTTCTGTTGCATATTAAGCATGCTAAGACTAGTAGTCTGATTACTGGCCTAAGGTGTGGAAATTTGTTGTTTGACAACATCTAGCATGCATAGTATAGAAGCAGTCTAGCAATTTTCAAAGACGGTAGATTATATCAGAACACTTCCCACACCTGGCTATGACAGATTTGGCAAGATGGAATGGGATTATTGCATTTTTCTTCAAACAATATTGCCATTGAGGGAGAATAGAATGAATTTACAATTGATAATAACAGAGCTCTAAATTAAAATAAAGTAAGCTACTCGAAGGAAAAAACGTAATGCAGGTGGATTGTGATTTATTTGGGTACACTTTCCTCTTTAGTTCAAAAAGAGGTAATTTCTTATCTTGTGAATTGCCTTTGAGCCCTTTTAGGATGTGAGCAAGATACGGAGTACTACTAGAAACAGATTGTTTGGTCTGTTTTCCCTTTACTCCCTGAAGAAATATTCTTTAATGCTATCTTGATTATAACTGTTAAGCCATTGTGTTTATGTAGACCTCTTGTGTAGCCAGTGGCACATGATCTGTAGCACATGATCTGTAGTACAATCAACTTCATATTGGAGTGAATTTCAAACAAAAGTGACTGGAAATCCAGCTTCCAAACCATTTTGTATCTGTAGTTGTCATATTAATGTCTGTTTACAGAATAATTGTAACTGTTTATTGCTGAGTTTTTTTGCTCAGTAGTGTTTTTTCACACCTTTTCAGCCCGATTTGCACAGACTCCCCATTGAATGCTTCCATATTTGATTGTAATTAGCTGCATTAAATATTCTGTGACATTGAAACAGTGAGTGGACAATGGCAACAGGGCTGTCTGATAGCATCTAGTCACTGTGGCAACAGTTGCCAGAAGCGTATTTATCTTAGAAGGAAAAAAATAACATTCAGTCTTTGTATGCTTGTCCTGCATGCTTGGTAATGCTTCAACTGAGAATGGAGACAAGTATGTTCATGTTGCTATGGTCTTTGGTATTCAGAAAGTCCTGTCTGGACCTGGCTGCTAGAGAGTTATATAGATTCTTATTGGTGGATAAAATAATAATTTAAATTTTATGCATTTGCAGTAGGTGATTTATGAGAGCTTGCACTTAATCCTTTCGGAATGTTTAATTGCTTCCGAATGCTCTATTCAAGCACCAGGTCAGTCACTAGTTTTTGTGAGCCACACCCAGATCCACGCCCATATTAATGAGTAAGACTCTTTACTGCAGACTGTATAAAATATACTGACTATCTTATTGTTCATTTAAATATATATATTTATATTCTTTAGTTTTCTCTTGAATATTTAACAACACTTGTCAGGTGGCAAGTGTTTGAGTTTACCAGTCTTGAGGGGGAGGGGAGAAACATCTGAATCAAAATTGCAACTAACTCTAGCCCTGATCCTGAAGGGTGTGGATGAACAGAAAAATCTAAAATACAAAATTCCCTGAAAGGGCAAGTGCAGGTAAAATGGCCAACAGCATTTGGGTGTTGCAAATTTTGTGGGATGGTGACGCTGGATTCCCCGCCCCCTCCTCCCCACCACCTTTTTGCTCCAGTAGGGACAGTGAAGTACAAATTGTATAATCAACCTTAAGTGGAAAACATTCTTTAAAAATAGCAGCACTCTGCGTATCTGACCTGTTGCCCTTCCTTTATGTGGTACTGCAGGTGAGTGTGCGACCAGGCATGACTGTACAGGACAGTCTCAAAAAGGCTCTGAAAGTCCGAGGTCTTCAGCCAGATTGCTGTGCAGTCTTCAGGCTGCCACAAGGATGGTAAGAACATTTGTCTGTTCAGTTACCGTGAGTAATAGCTGAAATAACAACAGAAAATGCTGGAAATACTCAGCAGGTCAGGCAGCATCTGTGGGGAGAGAAACAGTTAATGTTTCAGATCGATGACCAGTGCTGATGAAAGGTCATCGACCTGAAACGTTGGGGGTGGAATTTTTTGGTGGGGTCAGCGGGTGCGATCGGTGGTGGGTCGGGTGGGAAAATGTTTTTTTTTTTTAGAGCGGGTAGGGAACCCGCTGTCAACCCGCCTCCACGCTAGTCTCCCAGATGTCGGGTCTGTCATCGCTGAACAGACCCGACACCAAGCAGCGGGGGAGGCAATTTAGATCATTAAGAGATTGTTAAGAGGCACTTAAATACTATTTTAAACTTACCTTTCAATTTTACGAATTCTCCCACGGGTTATACGCTGCTCGGGGATCACGTCAGCTCAGCAGATCGTGAGTGGATTCAGCATTGGATTATCTGATTACTTGACAGCTGCAAAAGTGGTATAAAAGCTCCCATCTCACAGCTGTTCACTTTCCAAGCTCACAAACTGTTGCTTACTGCATTTGGAAGACAGATTGAGCTTTACGCAGGTTGCAAGTGTTTGGAGCAAACTCTCTATCCAGTGCCACCTCATTGGAACAACCTCTCTCACCATTGACAGATCGCTTCTGTCCTCTCCCGTTCACCTATCATCTATTACATCAGCATCGGTGCCCTTGAAACTATCTCACCTTGGTCCTCAGAATCCCAACATGATCAGCACCAGGCATACCAGCAGCACCAACAACAACACCAACCTTCTCCGCAATCAACTGATGCTGCACAGGGCATCAGTACCTGACCACATTGCTGCCCGGGATGCAAGGGATGGCCTCCCCATAACCAGATTTATTTCACTTGACACTGTACACCCTGGCTGCCACATGATGCACCAGGTTGGCACCACCTCACACCAACACCATAAAGCATCCCTACAATACCCAAGCCATTCCTTTCACACTCATCACCATTCACTGCAACTCACTAAGCCACTTCCAAAGGTGCACACAATTCTGTCCAAGAACACAAGGTGTTGAAAATAAAGATTTCAATGTTTGACAGCACATGAACATTGGCTAAAACACCCAAGTGCCTATCCTTGTGTGTTAGTTGGTATGGTCGGACTAGGGTGTGATGGGTGCCTAGTGAGATGGGAAACTGATAATGTAGATAGAGAGGGATGGGTGGAGGTGCAAGGTAAGTTGGTGTGAGTAAGGATGTGCAGGAGTAGGGTAGGGAAGGCAGAGTGATAGGGATGTCATGAGTGGCACAGCAGGATGAAGTTGAGTGTGGCTTTGCAGTAACGTTTCGTGATCTACTGGGATCATTGAAAGGTTTGCAGCACTGCAGCCTGGTCCTCTTAACAACATCTCTGCTTGTGTCCTCCTGTGCAATGTGCAACCAGGTTGTGTTGATCTCCTGGGGAGGTCTCTTCCACCCATGGGAAGGGAAGAGGACCTCCCTGTGTGCTGTGACTCCCTCCATAAGCATATGGGAGAGCTTGGGTGCAGCCGTGCACCTCTGTGCAGTGCTTGTCAGTGTTTGCAGCACCTCAGTGCTGTAGAACACTGACAGCAGAACTGTCAAAATCAATTTGCGAATGGTCCCTTTAGGGAAACCAGCTGATGAAGTTTCTTGATGACATGTCATCAGACCTGCTTCCTTCAATTGGCCAGGAAACATGCTGGACGGGCTTAACAAGCCCAATCAACGTAAAATCTTTTCACAGCGGAATGGAGCCAGCAGTGAGGTCACACCCCAGCAACACCGGACCCGCCTCGGTAGGCGAAATTGTGGCCGTTAACTCTGTTTCTCTCCCCATAAATGCTGCCTGACCTGCTGAGTATTTCCAGCATTTTCTGTTTTTATTTCAGATTTCCAGCATCCGCAATATTTTGCTTTTGTATGAATAATAGCTGACTGGTTTGTTATGTTCTTCAGTAGTACAATCAAATCTACATTATACACTGAATAAATTATTGATAGCACATTAAGGATGTCAATATTCAGTTCCAATTTGTTCTTCCTGTAATAAACACAGCTGTGTGAGTTGTTCTTGATCCTAGCCTGAGGAATGTAAAAAGATTCCACCACAGCTGCACGTTTTATAGAAGTCTTTAATATCAAATCATTCTGCAAAAATGTTGACCAAAGTATTTTTAAATAACATTAAATGCAATTACTTGCTATAATATGCTGTAGATTTCTATCATGAACTTATTTGACTTTGGTAGCATGCCACTGAAAATATGGGCCCCTATTTTAGACTGATTATTGGCAAGAGGCCCGAACCATTTTGATGATCAGACCTCATTTAAATTAATTGGCAAGTTGCCCGTGTGAACACTGATGGGCAGCTTGCTGTTTGGGGGAATTGGAGAATCTGGTGGGCCTGCAGCATTGTATTAAAGGGGAAGGCTGGGCCATATTGGGGGTGTGGTGGGGGGGCGACGGAGAGAAGTACTGATTTGGGATGTGGCCCGGGGCGGGGGGAGGATTTTTAGTAAGGATCAGTTATGCTCATCCTGAAGCCCAGAAAGTGCTATATATAATGCATTTTCTTCATTCCTGACTTGCTGCCCCTTTAAGGGACACTAGTTCTGGCTGTTTCCCGCTCTCTACAGAACAATTGTATGTAGATTCGAAGAAACAGAATTTTTCATTATGCTAAAAATGAAAGGCACTTGTGCTGTTCTATAATGTTCATGAAGAAGCTACTGTAATATCAGCAGTAATTGCAACCTGGAGTCCGTCTGTATATTTAAATATCATAATTTGTAGAAACAATCACTGCTCTATCTTAAACATAAGTTAAATCAAGTGATAGGCAAATAGATCATTTTTTTCTATGATGTGTTGGTCTTTCATATTCAAGAAGATATTTAAGAAGGGGGATAGAACATGTCCAGGGAATTATAGACGAGTCAGCTTAGAAAAATAATGGAATCCCTACTAAAGGAGAAAATAGAAGAACATCTAGAAACCAAAAATAATATAATGAATAGTCAACATGGATTTCAAAAGGGAAAGTCTTGCTTGACCAACCGAGGTCATAGAGTTATACAGCACAGAAAGAGGCCCTTCGGCTCATCGTGTCCGCGCCAGCCATCAAGCCCTATCTATTCTAATCCCATTTTCCAGCACTTGGTCCGTAGCCTTGTATGCTATGGCGTTTCAAGTGCTCATCTAAATGCTTCTTGAATGTTGAGGGTTCCTGCCTCTACCACCCTTTCAGGCAGTGAGTTCCAGATTCCAACCACCCTCTGGGTGAAAAAGTTTTTCCTCAAATCCCCTCTAAACTTCCTGCCCATTATCTTGAAACTATGCCCCCTGGTTATTGACCCCTCTACTAAGGGGAAAAGTTCCTTTCTATCTACCCTATCTATGCCCCTCATAATTTTGTACACCTCAATCAGGTCCCCCCTCAGCCTTCTCTGCTCCAAGGAAAACAACCCCAGCCTGTCCAGTCTCTCTTCATAGCTGAAGCGCTCTAACCCAGGTAACATCCTGGTGAATCTCCTCTGCACCCTCTCCAATGCAATCACATCCTTCCTATAGTGTGGCGACCAGAACTGCACACAGTATTCCAGCTGTGGCCTAACTAGCGTTTTGTACAGCTCCATCATAACCTCCCTGCTCTTATATTCTATGCCTTGGCTAATGAAGGCAAGTATCCCATATGCCTTTTTAACCACCTTATCTACATGTCCTGCTGCCTTCAGGGATCTATGTACATGCACACCAAGGTCCCTCTGATCCTCTGTCCTTCCTAGGGTCCTACCATTCATTGTGTATTCCCTTGCCTTGTTAGTCCTCCCAAAATGCATCACCTTACACTTTTCAGGGTTAAATTCCATTTGCCACTGTTCTGCCCATCTGACCAACCTGTCTATATCGTCCTGTAGCCTGAGGCTTCCCTCCTCACTATTTACCACTCCACCAATTTTCGTGTCACCTGCGAACTTACTGATCATACCTCCTACATTCATATCTAAATCATTAATGTACACTACAAACAGCAAAGGACCCAGCACCGATCCCTGCGGTACACCACTGGACACAGGCTTCCAGTCACAAAAACAACCTTCGACCATCACCCTCTGCCTCCTGCCACTAAGCCAATTTTGGATCCAATGTGCCAAATTGCCCTGGATCCCATGGGCTCTTACCTTCTTGACCAGTCTCCCATGCAGGACTTTGTCAAAAGCCATACTGAAGTCCATGTAGACTACATCAACTGCACTACCCGCATCTACACACCTAGTCACCCCCTCGAAAAATTCAATCAAATTGGTTAGACATGATCTCCCCCTGACAAAGCCATGCTGACTATCCTTGATTAATCCTTGCCTCTCCAAGTGGAGATTAATTCTGTCCCTCAGAATTTTTCCCAATAATTTCCCTACCACTGATGTTAGGCTCACTGGCCTGTAATTCCCTGGTTTATCCCTACTACCCTTCTTGAATAATGGTACTATGTTAGCTGTCCTCCAGTCCTCTGGCACCTCCCCTGTGGCCAGAGAGGTTCTGAAAATTTGTGTCAGAGCCCCTGCAATCTCTTCCCTTGCCTCACACAGCAGCCTGGGATACATCTCATCTGGGCCTGGGGATTTATCCACTTTTAAGCCCACTAAAACCGCTAGTACCTCCTCCCTCTCAATACTAATTTGTTCAAGTATATCACAATCCCCCTGCCTGATTTCTATGCCTACATCGTCCTTCTCCATAGTGAACACAGATGCAAAATATTCATTTAAAACCTCACCCACATCTTCTGGTTCTACACACAGATTGCCACTTTGGTCCCTAATGGGCCCTACTCTTTCCCTGGTTATCCTTTTGCCCTTAATATACTTATAAAACACCTTGGGATTTTCCTTTATTTTGCCCGCCAGTGTTTTTTCATGCCCCCGCTTCGCTCTCCTAATTTTTTTAAGTACCCCCCTGCACTTTCTATAATCCTCTAGGGCTTCCACTGTTTTTAGTCCTTTTGTATCTGCCGTAACAGAGAGAGTAGACAATGGTAATGTAGTAGATGTAATTTATCTGGATTTTCAAAAGGCCTTCGATAAGGTACCCCATAATAGACTGATGAACAAGGTCAGAGAATGCGGAGTCAGGGGACAAGTAGCCGAATGGATTGCTGGCTGGCTTCAGGACAGAAAGCAGAGAGTAGGAGTAAAGAGTAGCAGTGGCAGAAGGTGGGTAGTGGTGTTCCACAAGGATCAGTGCTGGGACCACTGCTGTTCATAATTTACATTAACGATTCAGACTTCGTAATCAAAAACACAATTTCTAAATTTGCGGATGACACCAAATTGGGGGATATAGTCAATATTGAGGAGGACTGCAACAAGTTACAGGAGGACATTAATAAACTTGCAGAATGGGCATATAATTAGCAAATGAAGTTCAGCACAGATAAATGTGCGGTATTACATTTTGGTAGGAAGAATAGGGCGGTCACATCACTTGGAGGGTGCGAGTCTAGGTGGGGTAGAGGAACAAAGGGATGTAGGAGTACAAATACACAAATCATTAAAAGTTGCGACACTGGTTAGCAAGGCCATTTAAAAAAAAAAAAAGCAAACCAAGCACTAGGGTTTATTTCAAGAGGGATAGAATTGAAAAGTAGGGAAGTTCTGCCAAACCTGTATCGAACCTTGGTTAGACCACACTTGGAGTACTGTGTACACTTCTGGTCGCCATATTATAAAAAGGATATAGAGGCACTGGAGAGGGTGCATAGAAGATTTACATGGATGATACCAGAAATGCGAGGGTATACATATCGGGAAAGGATGAACAGGCTGGGTCTCTTTATTCTCTTTGGAAAAAAGAAGGCTGAGGGGTGACCTAAAATTATGAAAAATTTTGATAAAGTGGCTAGAGAGAGAATGTTTCCACTTGTGGGGAAGAGCATAACTGGAGGCCATCAATATAAGATAGTCGCTAAGAAATCAAATAGAAAATTCAGAAGAAACTTCTTTACCACAGGGAGTGGTTGAAGCGAATAGTATAGATGCATTTAAGGGGAGGCTAGACAAGCATATGAGGGAAAAGGGAATAGAGGGTTCTGCTGATAGATTTAGATGAGGAAAGACTGGAGGAAGCTCATGTGGAGCATAAACGCCGGCATGGACTGGTTGGGCCGAATGGCCTGTTTCTGTGCCGTATATCCTATGTAATCCTATGTAATTCATATTAATTAAACTGTTACAGTTAGTGATATGTTATCTATTTGATAGATTAAATGTTTATGTATGCAATTAGTACTAGTTGCTCACGGTGTGTTGGAGGATATGCGGTTTTATAATGAAAGGAATAATGTGTGTTATATGTATTTGCATTATGTAATGAAGGCAGCAGAGCATATGATGTAAGTTGACAAGGAAAAGCTAAATTAATTCAGAATTGAAATAATTTGTTTTGAGTATTTTGTACTTGTGTACCTGTACATTGATTTTGAACTAAGAGGAAATGCAGAAAGTTAAACTTTTGTACGAAAGGGTTATGATTTGTAACTGATCTGCAATTCAGTTCAGTGCAAATTAGTATTTGCATAACTTGGCATCGTATTACCAGAAGACCTCTTTCTTCCAGATTTATCTGCTATGTATTTAGTTAATTGTGGAGCAGGAAGTGCCAATGGCAGAGGTTGAAGTGGGATGGCAGAGTCAACTACTGGTGTGGGGTGCGCGGCAGATGAGGGATAAACATGAGTAGAGTGGGAAGCAACAGAGGCTGAAACAGCTAAGAGCAGGAGTTTGGAGTAGTGTAGCCCACGAGCATAATGTGGGCAGGCTGCTGGAGGTAAGGTGTGCACACATTGACATGTACTTGGTGGTGAACGACTGGTGGGTACTGCAGGGAGGTTTCGGTTCTGTACAGAAGTTAAAGAGGATGGTCAAATAATGAAACAGTAAAGATTAATTGCAACATAGTGTGAAGCATTGCCGATTTCCTGTTTGCTACAGTTCATTTAAAATACAGGAAACTTTTGTTTATCCGGCACCCAAATATCCGGAATTCTCGCTTAACCGGCAAAAATCATCCTCCGAAAACTCCTCTCAAATAACCGGCAATGTTGCCGAGTCGCAGTCGAGTCTCCGCGAACGCCGAGTACTCCGAAAACTCCTCTCAAATAACCGGCAATGTTGCCGATCCCGAGTCCGAGTCCGCGAACGCCGATTTAGTCAGTAGGGGTAGTTTTCAAAAGTACCCAAATACTGTATACTGCACATTTCTTGATTTATTTATTTTTCTTTGTTAAAAATAGCCTCGGTAGATATAACTCTCCGTTATCCGGTACTTTCGATAAACCGGCACCACGCCGGTCCCGTCGGTGCCGGTTAATAAAGAGTTTCCTGTAAAGTGAATGAGCCAGTCAGATGCAAGAAATTTGCCCACACTTGACTGTAAGCAAGAAGCATGATGGAAATGCATGCTAGAAATTAATATATAATTAAAATGTTGATTTAAAAATTCAGGATTTTGCCACCAGCCTTGTGATTAAAAACCAAGAAACCTACGACAATAAGTAGTACATGCAAGATTATTGACCACTTACTGGTACTGACTTTCTGGAGATAGGGACAATGATTTATTTTTGTGGAAAGCTAGCAGAGATTAATTTCCTGGATACCTATTCTATACCTTACAGAAGGGCCACATGCAACCTTCAACCCTGACAATCCTGTCTTTGAAGCCCAGCAGCTCTGTCCTATTTGTGCTTATTTCTTATTTGGTGGTTTGTCCTATGTCAATTTTGTGAGCCTGAAAGTTCGGAAAGGGTTGCTTTTAGTACTACTGCCTTATTGGTAGATAAATCCTTAAATCAGAACCCTAAAATTGTGCGAGTTAATGGGAACATGGATTTAAGCTTTCTCTGCACCGCCCTTGCCCTCCCCCCCCCCCCGCCCACGAGGCCTCGTGGTACGCATCGGCACAGCTCACAAAGATAAAAACTTGGACTCCCCTGCATTACAATTCTCCTGACATATCGGAAGCTGCCAGTTCACCCTTGCCAACCCTCATCCTTGATGAGTGGGCTTCCTGACTGCACTGCTTCATTGTCTATCTGGAGAGTTGCCATCAGGTTTTTTTTGCCTGCGGCACAGGGGTGATCCAGGATCCTTCTGGGAGCCTTGTATGATACGAGAGTCCGACTTTTAAATTGTGTTCAACCAAGTGCAGAAACTTATGGAAAATCTGGAGCATTTTCAAACTTACCATGGAAATGACTGAAGAATTCTTGATGCATCAGAAGATTCAGGTTTTCCATCGTGACCTTCTGCTCCATGGTGTCCTGCTTTCAGTAGTTTTTTTTTAATATTGTACATGGTGATGTAGTGTGTTGGAACATTAATGCACAGCGCTACAGAATGATGAGCTGTGGGTTTGCATATTTGATGCTCCATGACTTGTAGATGGCCAGCATTTTCCAACAAAAAGAGTGAACTGCAGGAGGGTGAACCATCGATCTGTGCAGCTCCTCGTGGCTGGTTTCCAGGTAACATTATTGAAGGTTTAGGAGTAGGTCAGCTATGCTCACTCTGTTGCTGAAGGTGTGCGGGTAGGGAAGAAAAATATCTAAAAGAGGGAGTTTCACTTTATAAAAAAAACCTTTAATTTGATATCCCTTGTTCCATCTGTAGCCCAAAGTACCGTATAGATTGGACCACAGATGCAATCTCGTTGATTGGTGAAGAGCTGGTGGTTGAGGTCCTGGACCACCTCCCCCTAACTACTCACAATTTTGTAAGTACTTTAGCTTACTTTTGAATTCTGTTTGCACACCCTTTAGTAGATTTACCATTTTAAACCATTCTCATGTTATCTCGTTCAAAGGTTCGCAAAACCTTTTTGAAGTTGGCGTTCTGTGATATCTGTCAGAAGTTTCTTTTGAATGGCTTTCGGTGTCAGACCTGCGGCTACAAGTTCCATGAGCACTGTAGCACCAAAGTCCCTACCATGTGTATCGACTGGAGTAACGTTAGGTACTTCCGAGAACTTTTGTAATATGTTTAGTTGGTTTTGGCTATTGAGCATTTTGAAACCACACATCCTGTAGGGGGATGGTGGCATTGATCATGTCTATAGAAGTAGACTGTGGCTGAGACCATGGTATAATCTCAAAGGTAATAATTGATTTTAAAAGTGTATTAAACTGTTAGAGTTTATTCACTATGGCTAATAAAGGGCTTTACAGGACAAAACTCTATAGTTACTACTCCCGGTTGAGATAGAATGTTTGCTAAAGGCAGTTGTCCAGCTGCTTGAACTTGTTAGTTCCTATGGGAATCTTCTGCCATTACAGCGGAGTTCTGAACATTTTTTCCTCCTCTCCTTCCCTTTTTCTTCTCTTCTGAAGGCATTGATTCGTTGCCAGGGTACAGTTTAGTGGGAATATGTTACCCTCCAGTATCTTGGCTAAGTGATGATTATTCATGTATGAGCTTTGACAATAAGCGTCACAGGCTATTAGATGGTGGGGGCATCACAGCTGAACTCTATTCTGTCCTCACCCAATATGCACACATATGCACTTCCAGTTAGGGTCCCTGAATAGCAAACAGGAGGAGCAACCCTGACCATTTTTCCTCTTTCTATCCCAGGGTCAATGAGGCCAACAGTAATCCAACAGGGTTACTCGGGCTTATATCAGCACAGATTGGGGACGAAACCTGGGACATTCTGGTCTCCATGGTTCAACTACTCACTGGGAAAACTTGCTGAGCCATTGGGTACCTGAATTCAGGACGTTTCTGAAAGGTGTTTAGGTTTCATGTATTCTGTGGTCCTGTAATTTTAATTTAACAATTTGTTGATCTTTGTCAGAGTACAGTAACTGGTTAGCTATTTGTATAATATAAACTATTTTTGACTGAGGGCATTAGTAAGTCACTGTGGTACGAATTGTATTAGAATGACTTATCGTAATTTCCCCCACCTCCCCTCCTTTTTGTCTGCTCCTTCTCTTCCCTTTGTCAGCTGTGGCTCAGTTGGTAGCACAGTCGACTCTGAGTCAGAGGTTGTGGGGCTCAAGTCTCACTTCAGAGACTTGAACACAAAAATCTAGGCTGACACTCCACTCCAGTACTGAGGTGCCGTCTTTCAGATAAGACGTTAAACTGAGACCCCGTCTGCTCTCTCAGGTGGATGTAAAAGATCCCATGGCACTATTTGAAGAAGAGCAGGGGAGTTACCCCCGATGTCCTGGCCAATATTTATCCCTCAATCAATATCACAAAAAAAACGATTATCTGGTCGTCATCACATTGCTGTTTGAGGGAGCTTGCTGTGCGCATATTGGCTACCTCGTTTCCTACATTACAAAAGTAACTACACTTCAAAAGTACTTAATTGGCTGTAAAGTGTTTGGGACGTCCTGAGGTTGTGAAAGGCGCTATATAAATGCAAGTCTTTTTTTCTCCCAATTGGTTGCATTGTACAGCTCCCATTTGGTGGAAGGATGGAAAGATACAGCCTGTCAACACCACCCTTTGGTTGACACTTGAATGATTATCCTTCCCCCTAATCCTCCTGCAGCTGACCAGTGGACTCGTTACCTGTAGGAGAGAGAAGGAAGAGTTGAGGTTGCATATTCCAGTCATTCTTTAAACATTTTGCCACAAGAGAGTATTGCAAACTCATGTTCCAAATAAAAGGACTTTACTACCCACTGCTTTGGTCCCTTCAGGTTCATGACATGACTTTATCTCAAAAGGCTGATATTTTAAAAAACCATCTTCTCTCCTTGTTGGAAATACTTTGTTTTATTTCATTTTAATTCATTTTCCCAAAAATATGTGGTAATTTTGTTACTTATCCTATGTTCAAGGATGTTTTCTTTGTTAATTGCAAAATAATTTCAGTAAATAAATTAGGTATTTTAAGCAATTCTTGCACTATAAATATTCAGAATGCTAGCTCATTTCTTTTTCCATTTTCTGTCAGAGCTTATCAAGCAGCCACGCCATACTCCAGACTGTTCTCATCTTCTAACAGTGATGGGGTAGTGCCATCTATTACGCAGATGACTACACGCCGAGTACGCGAGTCTTTTTCACGACTTCCTGAGAGGTAAGTTGGAAGCGTTAAACTAATTTCAAAGAAGAATTTCCATCACCGTTTGTTGTCTGCTTCTTTTGACTGTTCTTGGCTTGTGTTTTTCCTTTCTCCTTTTCAGCTTGCAGTGCAGGCATTCCACCTCTCATGCCTTCAACTGTCCCATGCCTTTCTCGTCCACACAAGGTCAGCTCTGCCAGCGGCAAAGGTCTTCATCCACTCCCAATGTTCACATGTCCAGCACCAACATGCCGATTGATAACAGCGTTATCGAGGTAAAATGACACCTGTTCCCAGGTGCTTTGACGGAACCCCTTGAACTTGTATGTGCTTAAGAGCATGCAGCTGCTCAGAACACACAGGCATTTGTTGGCTACTCTTGGCTGTGGCTAGTAGATTTAATTTGTATTTGCCATTATAGATAGTTTGCACACATCATAATATTACTTTCATTATAGTTATGCCTTTTTCCTGTAGTCTCCACTTTAATTAAAAAAGAATTGCATTCCCTATTTTTTGAAATTTTGCACTCGCTGTACTGTCACATTTTGAGTGCCGGGGGTGATTTTTGCCGAATACTTTAGGCGGTAAAGAGGTGGCCAAGTTGGGGTCTTGAACTGAAACAGCAGTTTGTGCAAGACGCCATCTTGGTAAAGGAGTTGAAGCCAGGGCTAGGAACAGCCACCCAGAGGCTAGTTAAACAGCTGATTGCCATTTAAAATGCCTGCTAGTGCTCATTAAAGAGGCTGCACGGAATTTTGGTGGCTAGCGCTTCAACTAACACCCTTTCCTAACGACGACCAGCTGTTTGGGAGTAAACATGGTGTTGATGTTGATTTCAAGCTCTACTTAAAGAGATACTCATCATTTCATGGTCATTGCTGCTGGAGCTGTGAAGAGGACCTCTGAAACACATCGGGTGACTTTCTGGGACACTTTGTCAAGACTTCACCAACACTCGAGCAACATTTATTCTGGAAATTCTCTGAGGACTTCACCTAAAAAGAGAGAGTGCTGTGCTACTACACCTTATTGGACACCTTATACGAGTCCCCAGGCGAAAGGGAATGCTTGGTCATCGGCATCTTGCTAGGGGTCCCCTTTGGTCTGGACGAGGAATGGGAGGAGGACATGAGGCCAGGCAGAGCAGCACCAGCAGCTGCAGGAGGGTGAGGTGATGTCCTCCGCCCCCACCCCTTGCAGGTACAGGATATCCCTCTGGACCTCCTCCACCAGGGCCTCCAGTGCTGCATCTGATAACCTGTGCGCCCTCTCCCTCGGTCCCTGAGCCATCCTGCAACTTGCTGTTGTGTGCCAGCCAGAGCACTCCACACCTTCAGCGCAAGTGGGTGCGAGGAGCCCACATATACTGCTCCATGAAAATTGTGTCTAGCCAGCACTTGAGTGCTAAAACCTGCAGGTTTCTGGTTAGCGGCTGCAGACATGTTCAAATTGTGATGATCATCAATTAGCCCAAAAATTGCATGCTAAATCTGAATTTTCAAACAGGTGTTTCTTATTAGCACAGCACCCATTTAGCACCTGTTTTCATTCTTGGGCCAAAATAATCCCCCCTATCTCTATCCGTATTTACACAAAATGTTCATATCCATGTACACTTTATTGTTTTGTGACCCTGATCAGATGAGATGTTTTCAGCTCCCTGTGCAGCACAACAAAATTGCAGTTGCACAAGATAATTTTTATAGCAATTTTATTTTAGATTGTTTTGCAGCGTTTTGTCTTGGCATATTTGTGTCCTGTGTGTATAACTTCAACAGGTTGGCACCTCATTTTTAGGCATGCTGCTCCCGGCATGCTCTTCTACACTCTTCTTTGAACTTTTCTTGGTAGATCCGCCATTCTTTGGACAAAGATTTTCCCGTTTCCTTCATTCACAATCACCAAGCCATTTCAGTAAAAAATTTCCTGCAGATTGTTTCAGTTTTCTTTGTGGTAAAGTTAAGGGCATATTGAGGCCATGCGTAGGGTTTCCCTAATGAACAGAAACAATGAATCTCCATTTCTAGTCCAGTCTTGTTTGTGAAGAGAAAAGAGAAATTGTTCTGGATGTGGGGAGATTATAGGGAATTTAAATAAAATTACCAGTAAAATAATAACATTCCCCTTGGTATTCCTTTGGATTGTTTAGTTAGTTGATTACATGGAGTTAAAATTGTTTTGAAAATTGATCTGTGATGTTAGCTGTTATTCAGAGAATGTTTTCATGACCGTTCTCATAACTCTATGGATTCTACAAATTTATGATCGTCATGTTTGATACAGATATATCTGCCACTTTCTTGAATTTGATAAATACTGGTTCCTGGTGTTATGTACTTGTCTGCAATTTTGTTGTAGAGTAAAATAATGAAAAACCACAATTGACATCCAATAGCAGTCCTGCAAATCCTGAGCGTTAACATTCTATGGAAAATTTGAGAGGTGGGAACTTTGACAAAAATAGTGTTCAGTTTTCAAGGTTTGTGGTTTCAACGAAGGAGATGCCAGTGGAGGAGAATAAAATTAGATTGTTTCATGGTTGGCTAGTGCTCACCAGAACCTTCTCCAAACTTGCAAGTTATTCCAGGAAATTTGTTAGACTGCTCACAAGACAGGATGTGCTTTCAAACTGACAGAAGCTCAAACAAACAGATTGTTCATTGCTCCTGTCTAGTGTTCAGATTTGTCATTTATGATGTTGTCATAGGTCCTGTTTTCAGCTAAGATGGTCATTTAATTTTGAGTCTCAAACACAAACCACATGAACAAGTTAATATTACCACTACGTTACTATCTTTGACAAAGAACCCATATGCTTTGTTAACTACTCTCTCAATATGTCCTGCCACCTACAGGGACCTATGCACATTAACTCCCAGGTCCCTCTGTCCCTGCACACTTTCAAACTGTGCCATTAAGTGTATATTGCCTCTCCCTGTTCCTTCTGCCAAAATGCATCACCTCACACTTCTCTGTATTAAATTCCATCTGCCACTTGTCTGCTAGCCTTTCTATGTTATTGTTGCAGTCGATTGATATCATCCTCACTGTTTGCCACACCCCCAAGTTTGGTGTCATCGGCCAATTTAGAAATTCTACTCTGTATTCCAATATCCACGTCATTTATATATACCAAAAAAAGCAGTGGCCCCAGCACTGACCCTTGGGGAACACCACTGTCTACCATCCTCCAGCCTGAAAAACAGCCATTTACTACAACTCGCTGTTTTCTGATCTTAAGCCAATTCCTATCCAAGCTGCCACTGACCCACCTATTCCATGAGCCTCAATTTTGTTAACCAGCCTTTTATGTGGTACTTTGTCAAACACCTTCCTAAAATCCATGTAGACAACATCCATTGCATTTCCTTCATCGATCCTCCCTGTTACTTAATCAAAAAATTCAATTAGATTAGTCAAAGACGATATGCATTTTACAAATCCGTGTTGACTCTCCTTAATTAGTTTAAACCTCTCCAAGTGCCTGTTAATTTTTTCCTTGATAATTGTTTCGAAAACTTTACCTACCACTGATGTTAAACTGACTGGCCTGTAGTTACTAGGATTGTCCTTACACCCTTTCTTGAACAATGGTGTCACATTTGCCACTTTCCAATCCTCAGGCACCTCCCCCGCATCTAGGGAAGATTCGAAAATTATGGCAAGCCCTTCCACTATCTCCTCCCCCAATTCCCTTAGCAACCTGGGATGCAAGCCATCTGGACCAGGCGACTAGTCCACTCTAAGCATACCCAGCCTTTCCAGTACATCCTGTCTATCAATTTTCACCCCTTCATTGCTTCTACCTTTTCCACTTCTACCGATATTTTGTCAGCATCCACATCCTTAGTAAACACCGACACAAAGTACTCATTGAGTATTCTAGCCTTGCCCTGCGCCTCTAAGCATATATCACCACCTTTGTCCCTAATAGGCCCCACCCCGCCTCTTACTACCTGCTTCCTGTTTACATGCCGGTAGAAGATTTTTGGGTTCCCTTTTATGTTAACTGCCATTATTCTCTCTTTGCCAATCTTATTTTCATCTTCACATCCCCTCTCAACTGATTGTATTTGTATTTGATCTGGTTCTCCCTTGAAGAATTCACCTGACATGCATCATACACCCTTTTAAATGCTCCGCTCTCGCTGTGCTCCCTCCAGGTGCGCTCCTTCTGGTCTCAGCAGAGCAGAGTTTTGGGTAAAAATAAGCAGAGTGGGTCAGGAAGGGACAGAGAGAGTAACAAAGGTAATAGCGCATCAGTGACTAAGGTGACATCAGGAAAAAATAGGAAAAAGTCAAAGCTAAAGGCACTATATCTGAATACGCGAAGCATTCACAACAAAATAGATGAATTAATAGCGCAGATAGAAATTAATAAGTTTGATCTAATAGCTATTATGGAGACGTGGTTGCAAAGTGACCAAGGTTGGGAACTAAATATTCCAGGATACTTAACTTTTAGAAGAGATAGGCAAAATGGAAAAGGAGGAGGGGTAGCCCTGATAAAGGATGGGATAATGACAGTATAGAGAGAAAGAAACTTTACTCAGAAAATCAAGAAGTAGAATCCGTTTGGGTGGAGCGAAGAAACAGCAAGGGGCAGAAAACATTGGTGGGAGTTGTTTATAGGCCCCCAAACAGTAGTTGTAATGTAGGGCAGAGTATAAATCAGGAAATTAGAGGCGCATGTAACAAGGGTAATACAGTAATCATGGGGGACTTTAATCTACATAAAGACTGGGCAAACCCAATTTGCAGTAATAATGTGGAGGACGAGTTCATGGAATGTATGCAAGATAGTTTTCTCGATCAGTGTGTTGAGGAACCAACTAGGGAACAGGCTATTTTAGATCTAGTATTGTGCAATGAGAAAGGGTTAATTAATAACCTTGTCGTAAAGGGGCCTTTAGGGAAGAGTGACCATAATATGATCGAATTTTATATTGAGTTTGAAAGTGATTTAGTTAAGTTCGAAACTAGGGTCTTAAATCTAAACAAAGCAAACTACGTAGGTATGAGCAGCGAGTTGGCCAAGGTAGATTGGGAAACTACATTAAAAGGTATGATGGTAGACAAGCAATGGCTAGCATTTAAAGAATTAATACATAATTTACAACAAATATACATTCCTTTAAGGCACAAAAACCTCACAGGAAAAGTGGTCCAACCGTGGATAACAAGAGAAGTTAAAGATAGTATTAGATCAAAGGGAGAGGCTTATAATGTTGCCAAAAAGATTAGTAAGCCTGAGGATTGGGAGGATTTTAGAATTCAGCAAAGGAGGACCAAGAAATTGATGAGGAAAGAGAAAAAAGAATATGAGAGTAAATTAGCAAGAGACATAAAAACAGATTGTAAATGTTTCTTTAGGTATGTAAATAGGAAGAGATTAGTGAAAGTAAACGTGGGCCCATTAGAGGCAGAGACAGGAGAAATTATAATGGGCAATAAGGAAATGGCAGAGACATTAAACAAATACTTTGGGCTGGATTTTGTCAATGGAGGCGGGACTCACACTTTTTGGGTTGTAGTCCCGCCTCCATCGACTTGTGGCCAACCCACTGTATTTTCCCTTGATTGACCTTGTTAAGCCCGCCCAGCGGGCTTAGCAGGCCAATCAAGGGTCCCTTGGATACAGGTGACGTCAGCCATTGAAATTTCATCTGTCAAGAGCTTTTGACAGATGAAATTTCAGCGTTTGACAGCTCTGTGAAGCTGTCAAACACTGACAATATGATTTCTAACTTGAGTCCCTGTACTTAGACTCAGTTAGAAAACAATCCAGCACAGAAAGCAGAGACTGCAGCTTTTGACAGCTCTGCGGCCATTCTGCTTTCTGTGCCGTGGATGTGAGGGACTCCCGACACCTTAAGGAAGCTAGCCTGCAGGACAAAGTTAAGGTAAGTAAAAGTTCTTAAAACACTTTATATACACACACCAAGCACACTTACCTCTGCACTCATGCACCCATCACTCACCTGCACACCGGACATTTCGACCCCTCCAAGCCCTCCAGACCGACGGTCTGCCTCGCTAAATCGGCGTGGTTTGGACCTGTCGGGAAGCCCACACTTCAGGGCTAAAAATAGGGATTAGGCAAAAAACTGCCTGTTAATTACCTGTTAACAGGCAGTTTATTGGCACGAATCCCCTTCCCGCCTCAGGGAGGTGGGTCCCAGCACAGGTCGGGTACCCGCCTCCTGGGAAACTGGCATGGAGGCGGGTTGGGGGCGAGATGGGTTCGGGACCCCCGAATCTGCTATTTTCACATCACTCCCGCCTCCACGGGCCGGTGAAAATTGAGCCCTATGTATCTGTCTTCACAGTAGAAGACACAAAAAACATTCCAGAAATAATGGGGAACCAAGGGTCTAGAGAGAATGAGGAACTTAAAGAAATCAGTATAAGTAAAGACATAGTACTGGAGAAATTAATGGGACTAAGTGGCGACAAATCCCCTGGACCTGACGACCTGCATCCTAGGGTTTTAAAAGAGGTAGCTGCAGAGATAGTGGATGTACTGGTATTAATCTTCCAGAATTCCCTAGATTCTAGAACAGTCCCCAAGGATTGGAAGGTAGCAAACATAACCCCTCTATTTAAGACCGGAGGAAGAGAAAAAACGGGGAACTATAGGCCAGTTAACCTGACATCAGTAGTAGGCAAAATGCTAGAATCTATTATTAGGGACATGGTAACAGGGCACTTAGAAAATCGTAATATGATTAGGCAGAGTCAACATGATTTTATGAAAGGGAAATCGTGTTTGAAAAACCTGTTCGTTTTTTGAAGATGTAACTAGTAGGATGGATAAAGGGGAACCAGTGGATGTAGTGTATTTGGATTTTCAAAAAGCATTCAATAAGGTGCAACACAAGAGGTTATTACACAAAATTAGGACTCCTGGGATTGGGGGTAATATATTAGCATGGATTGAGGTTTGGTTAATGGACAGAAAACAGAGAGTAGGAATAAACGGGTCTTTTTCAGGTTGGCAGGCTGTAACTAGCGGGGTACTATTTACAGCTATTTACAATCTATATTAATGTCATAGATGAAGGGACTGAGTGTAACGTATCCAAGTTTGCTGATGATACAAAGTTAGGTGGGAAAGTAAGCTATGAGGAGGATGCAAAGAGGCTGCAGAGAGATATAGGCAGGTTGACTGAGTGAGCAAGAACATGGCAAATAGAATACAACGTGGGGAAGTGTGAAGTTATCCACTTTGGTAGGAAAAACAAAAAAGCAGAATATTTTTTGAATGGTGAGAGACTGGGAAATGTTTGCATTCAGAGGGACCTGGGTGTCCTTGTACGTGAATCACAGAAAATTAACATGCAGGCACAGTAAGCAATTAGGAAAGCAAATGGTATGTTAGCTTTTGTTACAAAGGGATTCGAATATAAGAGTAACGGGGGGGGGGAAATTGGGTCGCGCCCCCTTTGGGGCGCTAACTTCGCAGCGCCCCGAAAAAGTTAGCGTCCCCGCGCCCGAAATTCACCGGTAGCGCCCCAAGAGGGAGGCGGGGCGCTACTGGAAGCGCCCTGCCTCCCTCTTGGGGCGCTGCGAGTGAAATGAATTTTAAAAAAAAATAGTTTAGCACTCTTGAATCCAGGTGGCACTATAACTGATTGTGTGGAGGATTTGGAGACTACCTTCTGCCACTAAAGATCCCACTATTCTAGCTCAAGAAAAATGGGAACACTGTACTAACAGGGGATCCGCACCATGTGGCATTTATTTAATACTGAAGATCAGTTGTTGGTACTTAAAGCCACCTCCAGTTAGCAGTTCATGTTCTAAGAATGTTCAAAATAAGTAATTGAGTCAGTTAGTGTTATTGTTAATGTTATGTCACCCAGCAACATATAAGCCAGACGTAACACCAGCAGAAAGCTCATTCAGTCTTTTACATATTGATGCCTGTGCCTAGCCCTTTGGACTTGTTCTCAGTCCAGTCTGTTGAATGTGACGTGGACAGTATCCTAGCAAAACAATGTTATTGATCAAAGAGGCAGTGTCTGGTGATGTGGATATCCGACTTCAGATGGCACCTTGATGCCTTGAGAGAATTTGGTGAATGCCATGGATGCTGCTAAAGATTTTCGAGGAACAGGAAGATACCAAGGTCAGCACTGCTATTAAAGGATGGGGACTGCAATGAGGAGATACACTACAAAGTTGCTATTAATAAGCAGTTCATACTCAGTAGAAAATATACACGAGGTGGCTATTGTATCAGTGTAAACGCATTTTGTGAATGCAATTCCCGTGTTGCTGCACACAATGACCAGCACAATCCTTCCCCAATGGTGATTGAATAGTGAGAGCAAGCCCTGATTGAATGTTAGTCTTTAGTAGACGGCCTAATTGTGCTTCATACTTTCAGAATGAAGTCTTGTATCAATTCAGAACTGATTAACATCTGCTTTGTTACAATTTTGGTTGGCAGCTGAGAGTGGCAATAACTATAACCCACTTGTAGAAATTTTGGTTTGGTTGACACATTTTCAGAATCCTCACTGCTGCAGCCTGCTTCTATCTTTCTAGTTTCCCCATTTTAAGTCAAAATGTAGATTTACTAATTCAGCTTATTATGTTGCTCCATCCCTCCATTTTTATCCACTGTGGCTTGAAATAACTACATTTGATTCCTCTTCATTTGAATGAAGATAGCTACTGCCACCTTACCCGCTCCCATAAACTAAATGAGTTGATTAATCAAGTTTCCCCATTTCATTATATATTTGTGGTGATGGATATTCAGAAATAATATATTTATTTACTTTTGCAGGGTGCAATAAGAAGTCACACTCCAAGAGGTAATTTGATCATTGTTTTTTTTATTCTTCGTGATAACATACTGCCCAATTTCCAGCAAGGTTGGAGGGCAAGTGACCTTATGCCAACATGCTGTTAGGACACATGCAGGAGTGACGCAGACTTTTTTTCCCCCCCATCCTCTCCCTGTGGGGAAGTACCATGTGGTATGCCAGTTTACTGCACCATCATGGTGCTTGCTGTTAATTGATGTACCATTCCCATTTATATATTATACTAGTCAGTGCATTTTACCGAAATTCAGATTTTTATCAGTTACCATTTTTTAATTTTGGTCAGCTGGGTGTCTGACATACATGGAAACCATCTCTGTATGCAAGTCTCCAAACTAAGCTACTGAAACATACTCTTGGGTAAAGTTTCTGGTTGCCTGTCATTAAGTGCACACTGTCTCTCTGTAGTGACACACCTGACTTGGTTAAGTCCAGAGAGTTTAGGTGCAGGTTGGGAATGGCCAAGGTTTAAGGACCCCCAAGTGTGCACAGAGGTACTTCTGTAGTTTAACTGAATATACACCAGGCAGCTTGCCAGCACAGCACAGCACTTGTTAAGGTTCCTGTTGCTTCCCGTGTAGGGCCACCCTGCTGTTGAAGCATTGATGTGCAGGGTTATTTGGATCCAAGTGAGGTGAAACTCAGCCCCCATCTGACGGGTCCTACCTTTCGAGGTTCCATTAATGGGCCAGAGTATCTAATCAAATATCAGTGCCCTGGACTACTGTGGACCTGCTTGGTTCAGGTATTGAATTGCTAAGTTTGCTACAGAGGGTTGACTCAGTTCTAATTTCCCATTGTCAGCATGTCATCTTGGAGTCAACTGGACCCCAAAGAGACCCTACTATCCTCTCCCCTCCAAGGAGTGTAGTCAGTAATTGGTTATTAGACAACTGATAAGTGTGGGTTTGAGCCCTGATGCACTAATACACTCAAGTGCACATTGCCACCTGGCACATAAGTTTCAGTTGTGACATTTACAGCAGATTTGACAGTACTTCAAACTTTCAAGAACACATTCAAAATAACTTTGGATCAGATGAAACCTTTGTAAAAAAAAAAAATTGAAGCCCAATAGTAACAGTAAACTGACGCTACGTGTTTTTATTTAGTTCCTTCATCAGCACTGTCGAATAGTCCACCCAGCTTGAGTCCAACACGTGAATCTAAGCAAAAGTCTCCAGTTCAAACTCACAGAGATAGAAGACCATCAGCGACATCTGAAGGAATAAAGAAGATTGTAAGTAGAAGTAAACTGGTGAAACCTAAATATTACTGTATGCAGAACCATACTGCTTAAGACTCTGGATTTGTAGCCCTTTCACAGTGTTTGTGGCATGATGTACATAGGTGACTGCATTTCAATTGATGACATAATTCACAAGAATAGAAGTGTTGATAAGCTGCACTCTTAAACATAGTTTTTTTTTTGTACTTTAAAAGACATTCTCCCTGTAAATCCAAGAAATACCCTCCAAATTTGTATTTTAATTCATTTTCTCACCTGTCAGCCTGAATCTAGGCCATCATTATCAGTCTGTGCACAGATCTTTTTATTCTCATTGCATAATTTGTAGAGTCAATTATATGAATAACATTGCTTGAAGCACGTCAGAGTCATAACAGCACAGAAGGTGGCCATTTGGCCCGTTGAGTCCGTGCCGGCTCTCTGTAGAGCAATTCAGTCAGTCCCATTCCCTTGCTTTATCCCCGTAGCCCTGCAAGTTTATTTCCCTCAAGTGCCTATCCAATTTCCTTTTGAAATCATTGATCGTCTCTGCTTCCACCACCCTCGTCGGTAGCGTGTTCCAGGTCCTCACCACTCGCTGCGTAAAAATGTTCTTCCTCGCATCCCCCCTGTATCTCTTGCCCAAAACCTTAAATCTGTGTCCCCTAGTCCTTGTACCATCAACTAGTGGGAACAGCCTTTCTCTGTCTACCTTATCCAAACCCGTCATAATCTTGTACACCTCTATCAAATCTCCCCTCCACCTCCTTTGGTCCAAGGAGAACGGCCACAGCTTCTCCAAACTAACCTTGTAGCTAAAATCCCTCATCCCTGGAACCATTCTGGTAAATCTCCTCTGCACCCTCAAGGACCTTCACATCCTTCCTAAAGTGTGCTGACCAGAACTGCACGCAATACTCTAGTTGAGGCCTAACCTGAGCTTTATAAAGGTTCAGCATAACTTCCTTGCTTTTGTACTCAATACCTCTATTTATGAAGCCCAAGATCCCATAATGCTTTGCTAACTACTCTCAATATGTCCTGCCACCTTCAAAGATCTATGCACATGAACCCCCAGATCCCTCTGTCCCTGCACACTCTTTAGAACTGTGTCATTAGGTCTATATTGCCTCTCCCTATCCCTTCTGTCAAAATGCATCACCTCACACTTCTCTCTATTAAATTCCATCTGCCACTTGTCTGCACATTCTGCTGGCCTATCTATGTCCTGTTGCAGTCAATTGGTATCCTCCTTACTGTTTGTCACACCTCCAAGTTTGGTATCATCGGCAAATTTTGAAATTTTACCCTGTATTCCAATATCCAAGTCATTTATATCAAAAACAGTGGTCCTAGCACTGACCCTTGGGGAACACCATTGTCTACCATCCTCCAGTCTGAAAAACAACCATTTACCATGACTCGCTGTTTTCTGTCCTTAAGCCAATTTCTTATCCAAGCTGACACTGACCCTCCTATTCCATGAGCCTCAATTTTGTTAACCAGCCTTTTATGTGGTACTTTGTCAAACGCTTTCTTAAAATCCAAATAGACAACATCCACTGCATTCCCTTCATCAACCTTCTCTGTTACTTCCATCAAAAACTTCAATTAGATTAGTCAAACACGATCTGCCTGTTACAAATCTTTGCTGGCTCTCCTTAATTAACTTAAACCTCTCCAAGTTCCTGTTAATTTTTTCCTTGATTATTGTTTCTAAAACCTTATCCACCACTGATGTTAAACTGACCGGCCTGTAGTTACTAGGATTGTCCTTACACCCTTTCTTGAACAAGGGTGTCACATTTGCCACTTCAATCCTCTGGCACCTCCCCCGTATCTAGGGAAGATTGGAAGATTATGGCAAGCCCTTCCGCAATCTCCACCCCCACTTCCCTTAGCAACCTGGGATGCCAGCCATCCGGACCAGTCTTACTGGTCTTTGGTGACCAATCTGGGAGGGGGGAAATTTAGAATTTATATTTAGAATTGTATTACTGACACCATTGGGCAGGAAAATGCTTTTCTTCCTATTAAATTAACAAAATGCCTAATTTTTTTAAATAAAAAGGAGATGCTATGTATTGTGACGTGTCCCCCATGCCTCCTGTGGAAAGATGAAGTGAACACAAAGCCAGGACAAACCTACTGCACATAACTGGAAATATGTTTTAACATCCAGGGAGGTGTTAAGTGGGGGTTAGACATGTTCCCTCAAGGTGGGATAGGAAACCAGAGGAGATAATGACTTTCACACACCTATTGCACAGTCACAGGGCAGCATAGGCAAAAGCTAGGGAGGAGATTATCTGCTTGTTATCTCAACCAGTGAGTGGGGGTTGGGGGCTGGCGGGGGCATTTAAGAGATAAGAGAAAATAGCTTTTTTTTAAAACATAGATGATGTGAAGTAATATACTTGATTTTTATTTCCTTTTTCCTGTCAATTTTTACCTTTCCCTTGCATCTCCTGCTGAAGATGTTAGCTCTTCCCGGAGTATGGTTCCATGGTCACCCTCTATTATTTTATCCAAGGGGTTGTTTATTCATCTGTGAGCTTCGGCAGTGAGTGTTTCCAGGCAGCTTGATCATGATGGGCATGCAGCTGAACCCAACCCTAACGCACGCACTCACATTCACACTCTTCCAGCAGTAATCTCTGGGGAGTAACCGGAAGTGAGAATCCTAGCTGATTTTCCTTTCCATAACCTAGGAATGCTGAGGCCAATTGTCCTGATCAACTCTGCCACCGCAGTTGATATCAGCTAACACAGCAGATTGGATGTGGAACTGCATGGGGGAGCCCTCAACAAACCTGTTGCCCGTCACTTTGCTTACAGAATTGTATTCAAACAGCTGGAGGAGAATTGAGCCCTAAATGCATTCCAAAGAGTTAATGGAGTAAGATTTGTGATAAATTCGTCATTTCCATCAGGAAGATTTTAGAGGCTTGAATGATTAATATTTTTAAAATTAATATTTTTCAGAGTGCTTAAGCAGGTTTATATCTTCTAAGATATTTGTACAGTTTGTTTGAACATTATACTGTCTGTTACAGCGACCACGTGTTCAAAGAGATTCCAATTACTACTGGGAAATAAAAGGGGAGGAAATTATATTATTGAAGAGAATAGGCTCTGGATCCTTTGGAACTGTATTTAAAGGAAAATGGCATGGTAAGAAGCTGATTATTTTTTTCTATCCATCCACCATCTAAATGTAGTGTAATTTTTTTCTTTAAAAAAGGCTGCATTGCTGAGTAGAAGGAAAACTTAAGTGACCCAAATTGAACTGCCTTGAATAGTGATTAATTTTGTTTTTATTCGTTCATGGGATGTGGGCGTCGCTGGCAAGGCCAGCATTTATTGCCCGTCCCTACTTGCCCTTGAGAAGGTGCTGTCTTCTTGAACCACTTCTTTGTAGCGGTTTGGTACAACTGAGTGGCTTGCTAGGCCATTTCAGAGAGCAGTTAGGAGTCAACCACATTGCTGTGGGTCTGGAGTCACAATAGGTCAGAACGGCATATTTCCTTCCCTGAAGGACATTAGTGAACCAGATGGGTTTTTACGCCAATCCGGTAGCTTCATGGTCACCATTACTGATACTAGCTTTTTATTCCAGATTTATTAATTAACTGAATTTGAATGCCCCAGCTGCCGTGGATGGGATTTGAACTCCTGTGTCAGGATCATTAGTCCAGGCCTCTGGATTACTAGTCCAGTAACATAACCATGATGCTACCGTATCCAGTGTTGGAACTCTGAATTAATTTTTAGATATCATTTATGTAATTCTGGAAGGAAATCCGCCTGATCTGTAATCCTGTAGCTACATTATCTGGGTGGAAAACCTTTCATGAAACAACTGGTGCTTCTATGGATAACTTTTTAACTTTTTTTTCTTTCACTGAATTTTATGTGTTGAATTTTATGTGTTGATCAAAGTGAAGGACGTTAGTGTTGGGAAATTTCAGCCATCAAGCATCAAGCACTCCCAGGCAATGTTCCCCATAATTATTTTTTGGACTGCGCGGCCCATTGAAAAGTCCGCGCTTGCATAGTTTTTTCAGTTCAAAAGTCGGCTCACTGGCTGCGCGGGACCCCTGGAGGGCCACATGGCCGCGCGGGTCAGATGGAGCATAGCCATGTGCAGAACTCCCTCTACTTTCGCCCAACAAAGTGCCTCAGCCCCAGCGTGGTAAAGCACCCACTACTACAGCAATGGGACTTTTATCACATTTTCTCCATAAGCCAACCTGTGGCCTCTCTGAATGAGATGGACCATTTTTTAAAATCTCACTCTCGGGATGTGGGCGTCGCTGGCAAGGCCGGCATTTATTGCCCAACCCTGGTTGCCGAGAGAAGGTGGTGGTGGGCCGCCACCTCCTTCACCATCACTATTTCCTCCTAAAGAGAGAAGGGAAACTGGAGGATATGCCAGGCCAGGGAACTCATCTGTACATCATAACACCCAATTACAAATGGCAGTAGATGAGGCCTGGGAGTTTGTCTCCCATCCTCATTGAGGGGAGAAAGTGATGGTGAATGGTGTATTGTGCTGAGGAAGAAAAATACTGAAAATGAAATTTATTAAAAGATTTAGTTTAAGTAACAAATTGCCCAGTCTCCAGAGCTGAATCTTAAAATCATGTTTGTGTGAATTTTACACTTGATTGATGTGTTTTTTTTAAAATAAGCCATTAGTCCAAAGAGAGTTGGCACTTGTTAGTGCAGTATTTGACCCTTAACCTGCCTGCTACATGTATGGGTCTTGTGTAACAGTTGTTGAGTAATGGTCGCAGTTGGCATATTGTAGCTCATAAGACCATATGTAACGTGTGATATGTTACTCATGTACTGTATGTTTTCACTTTGGCTTTTAAAATCTGGTGCTACTGCCTAAAGCAACTGAAAAACTTAATTAAATTGGTGAGTGCTTTTTGGCATTTACATAGGTGTTATAAAGCCAGTATTTAAAGTTCAACTCAATTCCCCTCTGAAAAGTTGAATAAATAAACAGATCTCCACATTGACTGTTCATACAGTGCCCTGCTTGTGGTTTACTGGAGAGAATATGATTTGGAATTGCAGCACTGACCGCAATGGGTGGGTGTTGGAAGATTGTGGGTGAATTGGCCTGCCTCCTGACTGGTTATTTATACTGTTGATTTATAATGAATGGTTTGTTTAGTCTGATTAGCTGAGTAAGTTTGCAAAACTGTCGTAATGGAAATGTAGCACGTTTGGGTCACACACAGCTTTACTTAAATGTGAAAATGAAAAACCGCTCCAGAGTTGGAACTGGGCACTAAACTGTACTGAAAGCCAGGCTAACTGGAGTTGCAGCTCCTCTTCCTTCCAGTATTGCAGCTTTACAGTTTCATTTGTGGCTTTGAATTGGAACTGCTTCAAAGCTTCCTTTAGAGGTTTACAACACAGAAGGAGGCCACTGGCCCATTATGTTTGTGCTGGCTTTTTGCTGAAGCAATCCAAAACTAACCCTGCTCTCTCTCTCTCCATAGCCTTGTATCTTCCTCTGCTTCAAATATTTATTCCCTTTAAAAAAAATACATTGGTCTCTGCTTCAGCTACTCCCTGTGCTAAAGCATTGCATGCTCCAACAACTCTGCTGAAGAAATTCCTCCGTAACCTTTCCCTTAGCGACCAATTTTAATTGATGACCCCTCATCACTGACTCCCCAAATAGAGGAAATAGCCTTTTCTATTTATCATTTCATAATTTTAAATCTCCTCTTGGCCTTCTGTGCTCCAGTGTAAATCGTGTTAGTATTGCAAATCTTTTCATAACTATAGTTTTCCCATCCCTGGCATCATCCTGTGAATCTACACTGCACATCTCTATGGCTTTATGTTCTTTTTGTAATGGGGAATCCAAAACTTCACACAGTATTCTAACTGGCCTAGCCATTGCCTTGTGTAATCTTACTGTTACTGCTTTGCTGTTGTTCTCTATGCCCCTATTTCCAAAACCCAGAATGCTATTTGACTTTTTATGGCTTTATCTACCTAACTCACAGTTTCAGGAAATTATGTATTTGAACTCCCAGGTCTCGTTCATCCAAACCCTTCAGCATCTTTCCATTAAGTGTATACTCCTATTTCTTGTTTTCCCTCCCAAAATGTATTAATACCATAAACTTATCCATATTGAATTGCACCTGTCTGTCCATTCCACTAACCTGTTTATTTTGTACAATATAAGAGAAATACAGCACAGGCAGGTGTCAAAGCAGAATGTATTTTCTTCCTCAATTCTTATACAGTCCATTTCACTTGTTAAGCCCTCTACTTTACTTTTCTGTCGCCAGCAAATTTTGCTGTTGTGCTCCTGATGCTTCCTCTACTATTTCTTCAGTATTGCTGTGGTATTCAGGCTATTTACTCTAACTCACAAGCTGCATCTGAGGAAAATACATGTGGTTTCTGCCAAAAATCCATCTCTTGTAAGTGAGAACAAAGCAAAGAGCAGCCGAGACTGTTTATAGCAGATTCTAAAGAAAATGGTCAGTTCTAGTCTTGAAAATTTTATTTTGGATCTGGCACAGAATGTACTGCTGTAGTCCAAAGGTTAAAGAGCCTGAGGGTAAGTCTCACTTTGATGATTTGCTCACATCACTGGGAGAGTCAAAGTATAGAGCAGCATCTGGAAGGCACAAAATAAGAGAAATTCTATTTTTTTTTAAAGAAGTTTTCTTATCCTTTAATTCAAATGCATAGGACTGTTGAAGTAAAATGATTACAGATTTTATTTCATGTTCTTTCTTTATCATACATAACACAGCCTCAGATAATTAAATTCACCCATAGCTCCACAGGACTATTATTCTGATTCCTTGTTGATCTTTCTTTGGTGTGGGGGGAAAAAATGCCAAGTCTTAAAACTAAAATTGATCAATCAATTCTCCAATTTATTAGTTTTTAATCCAATTTATTTTTCATCAAGGAAGTTACAGAACCTAAAGAGTATTTTATTGACAAAATGTTAATTGTCTGAAGTGCTATGAGGTGAGGTTAATGTCACATAGTCTGTCTTGTATTAGTTTTGTAATATGACATCCATCTATGTGATCAGTGTCTTTTTAAGTAATTATATATCATGGCATAATAACAGTGTGGCTGAAGACTAGGTTTTAAAATCAGAGACCAAGTAATGGGCCGGGTAATCAGTTTGTTTAAAATGCACATTGTTTGGTCTCGCACAGTAATTATTTTATATCAGCCGTCCAGACAGTAGCTGCTTTATTTGAGGTGTTACCATTTTGGCCCTGTGGTTGTAAGAAGCATTTGGAGAAAATTGTAACGCTGAGGTGCCAATGGAGAAGCGAGAGATTTCTCTTAGTCTAATGCACACTCCAGCCCCGGTATCACAATGACACATAATGGAAGTCACAAGTCACAGATCAGGACAACCTGACTGAATCCTCTGTTGTGTAACTGATGAGAGTGCTTGTGAACTTGGTATTTCAGGTGATGTAGCTGTAAAGATTCTAAAGGTGACTGATCCAACACCAGAACAACTCCAGGCTTTTCGGAATGAAGTTCAGGTACTAAGGTAAGAAAAGTAGGGAGTTTCTCCCAGTATCTTGGTCAGTATTCCTCCCTGGACTAACACCACCAGAAGTGAAGATTAACTGGTCATTTGTCTCCTTGCTGTTTGAGATGTTGCCAGCGCAGAGTGGTTTCCTTTTTGCTTACACAAAAAGTCACTGAGCTCCACAAGTGGTTCATTGTGCAAAGCACTGATGACATTATAAGTCACAACATAAATGTAAATATTTATTTTTCTTCAAGACTGCAACAGGAACACTTGGTTCACAATTCTTGGTAGCAAATCCACTGAGCAGTTTAGGGCTTTGCCTATGGGTGATGGGAAAGCGGAAGAGAGGAGGAGCGCTCCAACGACAACAACATGCATTTATATAGTGCCTTTAACATAGTAAAATATCCCAAGGCGCTTCACAGGAGTGATTAATTTGACACCAAGTCACATAAGGAGATATTAGGACAGGTAACCAAAAGCTTGGTCGAACAGGTAGGTTTTAAGGCACATCTTAAAGGATGAGAGAGAGGAAGAGACGTTTAGGGTGGGAGTTCCAGAGCGTAGTGCCTAGGCAGGTGGCAAGCCTCCCATTTTACATGTTCTGTAAACTTCAGCTCATCCAAAATGCTGTCCTTGCGGACCTACATTGGCTCCGGTCCCCCAATAGAAACATAGAAACATAGAATCTAGGAGCAGGAGTAGGCCATTCGGCCCGTCGAGCCTGCTCCGCCATTCAATACAATCATGGCTGATCATCCAAATCCAGTACCCTGTCCCTGCTTTAATCCCCACAGTACACATATCCCACCCTACCCCCGTAACCCCACGTATTTAATTCCCCCTAACATATCCCATCCTATCCCCATAACCCCACATATTTAATCCCCCCTAACACTAATGAAACCAATTTAAAATTCTCATTCTGATGTTTAAATCCCTTTATGGCCTTGCCCCTCCCTATCCCCTGTAACCTCCTCCAGTTCTACAGGCTCCCTCCCCCAAACTCGCCATTCCTTTTATTTTGGCCTTTTCCGCATCCTCGCCTCCCTTCGTTTCGCCATTGATGTCCATACCTTCCGCAGTCTAGGCCCCAGGCTGTGCTGTTCCCTCTTTAAACCCTTCTGCCTGCCCAGCTCCCTCTCCTTCTTTAAGGCCCTCCTTAAAACTCCACTCTTTGAGTAAGCTTTGGACATCCCTCCTAAAATCTCCTCCTTTGGATCCGTGTCCATTTTTGTCTGATTACGCTTTGTGATGTTTTTCTATGTTAAAAGGTGCTATATAAATTCATCATGTTGATATTTAAAAGTCCCTGATGGCTCAGTGAGTTTATCCAAGTCAATCGGTGAGCCATAGAGACCAAGAAGTTTTCAGGCAGTGTGCATTATCTTAAATAAAAACAGAAAATGCTGGAAATACTCAGCAGGTCAGGCAGCATCTGTGGAGAGAGAAACAGAGTTAACGTTTCAGGTCGATGACCCTTCGTCAGAACTGGAAAAAGTTGGAGATGGAACAGGTTTGCCTTAGTTGATCTCAGCCAGCGCGACAGTATGGGTGCAACAGTTGGCCTCAAACCACTGGTTAGGGAGGAGAAAAATTGGCCACGGTTTGCACTCCTGATTACGAACATATGAACAATGACGGACTGGTAAAGACCCTCTGGTCCATCCAGCCTGTCCCACACAATTGTGATATCTTGTGTATCACAGTATATACACTCCCCACCCTACCAGAAACCACGTCATCTCCTGGGATAGGCGATAAACCAGATTAAAAACCCAGGCCAATTTGCAGGGGGTGGGGCGGGGGGCGGGGGGGAATCTGGGAATTTCCTCACCAACCCATCTAGGCGATTAAAACTAGTCCAGGAGCTATCACTGGCCCTGAATTCTCTGAAATACATACCTTTTGTAAGAGGTGATGTCCGCCCCAACCAGAAACCGGTTCAGCTCTCACTTGAAGGAATTCAGCGAGTTTGTGTCCACCGCACGAGACGGCAGCCTGTTCCAGAGGTCCACTATTCTCTGGGAAAAGAACCACCTCCTGACATCTAACCAAGATCTGGCCTTGCACAACTTGAAATTGTGACCCCGGTCCTCCCTAACTTATTTAATTGAAACAAACTTTCAACTGGAACACAATATATTCCCTTCATCATCTGATAAACCTCAATCAGATCACCCCTAAGTCTACGCTTCTCTAAAGTGTAGAGTCTCAACTCTTTTAGCCCATTTTGATAACTAAGATGCTTTATACTGGGAATTAGTCTAGTGGCCCTCCTCTGCACCCTTTCCAAAGCCTCAATATCACCCATCATGTGAGGAGACCAAAACTGGACACAGTATTCCAAGTGAGGCCTGGCCAGGGTCTTGTACAAGGACAAAATAGTATGCCTCGTATTATATTCAATTGTCCAATGAATGCACCCCAACACCCTATTTACTCTAGCTGTCGCTTCACGGCATTGCTCATGTACCTTTAGGAATGCTATCCAGCATCCCAAATAGAAGTGTGAATGTGTAGATATCGGAATCAAACTTTGATCAAGTAGCCTTCAGATACTTTCAAGGGTCACACGTCAATATGCTCACTTGGGTGAAGTGCGTGGGTGTCTATCACCGATTCAACCTAGCAAGTAGTCAACATCTTCAGGAGCGGAGAGAGGGGAGGAAATTGACAAAGAAAAAAATATAAAATGTTTAAAAATATGTATTCCTCCTTCTCAGTCAATTTCTTTTACAGCAGGTGCTTTTCTGATAGTGATCTGTTTTCTTGTCACAGGAAGACACGGCATGTAAACATCTTATTATTTATGGGCTACATGACCAGGTTTAACCTGGCTATTGTTACCCAGTGGTGTGAAGGCAACAGCCTCTACCAACACTTACATGTGCAGGACATAAAGCTGGAGATGTTTCAGCTGATTGACATTGCTCGTCAGGCTGCCCAAGGAATGGAGTGAGTATAACTTCATAAAAATCAGCATTGTGGTACAGTGACATGACTTCTGATCCTGTTGTGTACATTTAAGTTAAAAACTCTATTGTGGTGTAGTTTAGTTTCACGTTTAACTCTTTAGAGAATTAATGATACTTGTAGCCAGGGTTCTCCTATATTTTATAGCTACTTTTTCTTTGAGTGACGATGTGCTGGTATCTGCATCCCCTATTGTACACATAGCATTAAGCAGTGATAAATGAGTTTGATCTGAATGGACACCAGCAGTGAAGGAGTCCAAGGCAACAGGTCTGCTTGAGTCTGTGGGTTTGAATCCCTACACTAATCTTTTAATATCAGTTGTTCGAGTATTGGATCAGTGTCTTTAGGATCTTTACAGACAATCAGTGTCAGCCGTAGCTTAGTTGGTAGTACATCGCCTCCGAGTCAGAAGGTTGTGGGTTCAAGTCCCACTCCAGAGACTTGAACATGAAAATTTAGGCTGACACTCCAGTGCAGTACTGAGGGAGCGCTGCACTGTCGGAGGTGCTGTCTTTTGGATGAGACGTTAAACTGAGGCCCCGTCTGCTCTCAGGTGGACACAAAAGATCCCATGGCACTATTTTGAAGACGAACAGGGGAATTCTTCCCAGTGTCCTGGCCAATATTTATCCCTCAATCAACATCACTAAAACAGATTATCTGGCCATTATTACATTGCTGTTTGTGGGAGTTTGCTGTGCGCAAATTGGGTGCCGCGTTTCCTACATTACAACAGTGACTACACTTCACTTCAAAAGTACTTAATTGGTTTTGAAGCGCTTTGGGTCATTCTGAGGTCGTAAAAGGCGCTAAATAAATGCAAGTCTTTTTTTTAAATCACCTGGAATGAGTAAACTAGTATTGGAAGGTCTAAGGTACCACCGGCAGGACAGACGCACCAGAGGTGGCGGCACAGTGGTATACATTCGGGAGGCAGTGGCCCTGGGAGTTCTTAACATTGACTCCGGACCCCATGAAGTCTCATGGCATTAGGTCAAACATGGGCCAGGAAACCTCCTGCTGATTACTACCTATCTACCTGTCGCAGATGCATCTGTTCCTGATGGAATTGGTAGGAGTGACCACAGCACAGTCCTTGTGGAGACGAAGTCCTGTCTTCACATCGAGGACACTCTCCATCGTGTTGTGTGGCACTACCACCGTGCTAAATGGGATAGATTCAGAACAGATCTAGCAGCTCAAAGCTGGGCATCACTGCGCTGCTGTGGGCCATCAAAATTGTATTCCACCACAATCTGTAACCTCATGGCCCGGCATATCCCTCACTCTACCATTACCATCAAGCCAGGTGACCAACCCTGGTTCAATGAGGAGTGTAGAAGAGCATGCCAGGAGCAGCACCAGGCGTACCTGAAAATGAGGTGCCAACCTGGTCAAGCTACATCACAGGATTACACGCATGCTAAACAGCGGAAGCAGCATGTTATAGACAGAGGTAAGCGGTCCCATAACCACCGGATCAGATCAAAGCTCTGCAGTTCTGCCACATCCAGTTGTGCATGATGGTGGACAATTAAACAACTAACTGGAGGAGGAAGCTCCATGAAAATCCTCATCCTCAACAATGGCGGAGCCCAGCAAGTGAGTGCAAAAGACAAGGCTGAAGCATTCGCAACCATCTTCAGCTGGAAGTGCTGAGTGGATGGTCCATCACGGCCTCCTCCTGAGATCCCCACCATCACAGATGCCAGTCTTCAGCCAATTCGATTCAGCTCTGATATTAAGAAAAGGCTAAGCGCACTGGATACAACAAAGGTATGGCAGAAAGGTCAATAACCAGGGGCATAGATTTAAAGTAATTGGTCGGAAGTTTAGAGGGGATTTGAGGAGAAATCTTTTCACCCAGAGGGTGGTGGGGTCTGGAACTCACTGCCTGAAAGGGTGGTAGAGGCAGAGACCCTCATCGCATTTAAAAAGTACTTGGCTATGCACTTGAAGTGCCGTAACCTACAAGGTTACGGACCAAGTGCTGGAAAGTGGGATTAGGGTGGATAGCTCTTTGTCGGCTGGCACGGACAAGCTGGGCCGAATTGCCTCCTTCTGTGCTGTAAATTTCTGATTCTATGGGCCCCAACAGCATCCCGGCTGTCATGCTGAAGACTTCTGCTCCAGTATAGCAATACACTGGCATCTACCCAACGCAGTGGAAAATTGCCTAGATATGTCCTGTCCACAAAAAGCAGGACAAATCCAATCCTGCCAATTACTGCCCCATCAGCCTATTCTCAATCATCACCAAAGTGATGGAAGGTGTCATCGACAGTGCTATCAAGCGGCACTTACTCACCAATAACCTGCTCACTAATGCTCAGTTTGGGTTCCACCGGGATTACTCGGTTCCAGACATCATTACAGCCTTGGTCCAAACATGGAGAAACGAGCAGTATTCCAGAGGTGAGGCGAGAGTAACTGCCCTTGACATCAAGGCAGCATTTGACTGAGGCACCAAGAAGCCCTAGTAAAACTGATGTTGATGGGAATCGGGGGGAAAACTCTCGACTGGTTGGAGTCATACCTAGCACAAAGGAAGATGGTTGTCGTTGTTGGAGGCCAATTATTTCAGCCCCAGGATATTGCTGCAGGAGTTCCTCAGGGCAGTGTCCTCGGCCCAACCATCTTCAGCTGCTTCATCAATGACCCTTCCCTCCATCATAAGGTCAGAAGTGGGGATGTTCGCTGATGATTGCACAGTGTTCAGCGTCATTCGCAACTCCTCAGATAATGAAGCAGTCTGTGCCCAAATGCAGCAAGACCTGGACAACATCCAGACTTGGGCTGATAAGTGGCAGGTAACATTCGCACCACAAAAGCACCAGGCAATGACCATCTCCAACAAGAGAGAGTCTAACCACCTCCCCTTGACGTTCAATGGCATTACCATCGCCGAATCCCCCACCATCAACATTCTGGGGGGGGTGGTCACCATTGACCAGAAACTTAATCGGACCAGCCACATAAATACTGTGGCAACAAGAGCAGGTCAGAGGCTGGGTCTTCTGCGGCGGGTGACTCACCACCTGACTCCCCAAAGCATTTCCACCACCTACAAGGCACAAGTCGAGAGTGTGATGGAATACTCTCCACTTGCTTGTGTGGATGGGTGCAGGTCCAACAACACACGGAAGTTCGACACTATCCAGGATAAAACAGCTTGATTGGCATCCCATCACCACCTTAAACATTCACTCCCTCCACCACTGGAGTGAGCACCATCTACAAGATGCATTGCAGCAACTCACCAAGGCTTCTTCAACAGCACTTCCCAAACCTGCGACCTCTGGCACCTAGAAGGGCAAGGGCAGCAGGCACATGGGAACTCCACCAGCTCCAAGTCACATACCATCCTGAATTGGAAATATATAGTCATTCCTTCATCTTCGCTGGGTCAAAATCCTCGATCTACCTACCTACCCCTTACTGTGGGAGTACCTTCACCGGACGCTCAATGGTTCAAGAAGGCGGCTCACCACCACCTTCTCAAGGGCAATTAGGGATGGGCAATAAATGCTGGCCTTTCCAGCGATGCCCACATCCTGTGAATGGATAAATGAAAAAAAAAGAAAACAATAGAACCAGTACGATGGATCCAAAGGATTTTTTTTCTATCTATGTCAGCAAGTAGTAGGCTA
Organism: Squalus acanthias; assembly: GCA_030390025.1. Lineage (NCBI taxonomy): Eukaryota > Metazoa > Chordata > Chondrichthyes > Squaliformes > Squalidae > Squalus > Squalus acanthias. The sequence continues at coordinate 43,718,297 of CM059444.1, forward strand.
ATGTTTATGATGGAACTTGGGTCCTTTCCGTATGACTCATTAGATAAACTTGCTGAGCCCTCAGGGAAGCTCATGTGAAGCTTTTAAAGAAGAGTTGGGTTCATGGAATTAGTTGCCTGATTGAAAAATGGTATGATAATAGAAAGTAAAAGGCTATTCCCTTTCTGGATTCAATTGTTTTATTTTGTATATAAACAGATGGTGTGGGCCAAGTAAGAACTGACAGTGCTTTAAGAAAACAGAACGCTAGAGTTCTAAGCTGATCAATGCTGGCAGAGAGCACTATCCGAGAGCACTATTCGTGTGAATACTCAGTCTGCACTCTGCTATTGCTATAGCTGCCTACTTTTTTTCTAACCTCTCCATATACCCCACCTGGAAAAGTGTTGCGCCCCACAGTTTGTGAACCATAGGTCTAAATGTTAGTTTCTAATACTGAAGATTTCATCACCACAGATGAATTATCTACTTTGCTCATCATTTAAAGCAGTCTCTATCTGCCACTGTTCAAGAAACGGAACAAGGTAAACCGGCCCTGTTCAATATTACTGGAATTGAATAAATAGACACTACTAATCTAGTGCAATGGTTAATTGTCATTGTCGGTAAGGAAATTGTGTCTCCGAGAAAGTCCAACTGTGAATGTTAATGCACTTGTACATTGGATGAATGCTGTCAATTGAACTCTTGCCATTGATGGCTACCCTCTAATGTAAAGCGGGGAAGCTCTAGAGACCTGATGGTGTTGGAGACCCACATTCTCACAAGTTGCTGTTTGATCTCCCGTTAAATCCGATTTCTGTTGTTTTCTATTCATTAATTGCAGGTTGTCGGCTCCAATGAGCCAAAGTTTGGAGCAGCTGCAAAAGAATGGTTCATATGGGAGAGCAGTGCACGGAATTATGGCTCACTCTGCCCGGACTCCTAACTCAAATGTAAAAGTGCCTATAATAGAGGATAAGACAAAGAGCCCTGTGCTGTAACGTTGTAATTACTGGTCTGATCTCTAGAAATCCTTATTTAAATAAATGGTACTTAAGGTTTAGAAAAAAGGCTCCATCTATCGAGTCCCTTTAAAACTTTTGACATAGTTTTTAAGCTTTTTTTAAACTGAAATTGCTTCAAGTGACAGTTTCACAGATCCTAGGTAAAAGTAGCCTTAGACATTCCACGTGGTGAGTTGCACTGTTATGCCAGTGGAAAGTGTGTTGCGCCCACGGATAGACTGGAATGGTATTTACACGAGAAATTCCTGGGTCAGCTCATTTGCATATCTTTTGGAGTCAAACTTGTGTAAAATGGAAGCAATCTGCAGGGGTGCATGAACATTAGAGTGCAGTCCTTTTATTTTAAAAAAACCTGTTCTACCTGAAGATTGCAGGCTGGGGGAGCAGCAGCTAAGTAAGGAACTGTGCTCCGCTCAGTCAGTTGACTGTTAGCGAGCTTGACTGTATGTCTCATGATTATTTTTGTGGCAATTTACAAGAATGTCGAACAAAGGAAAACCTGTCAGACAGCCAAAGAAGGTACAAGAGCTAGGTACAAAGGCAGCGAAGCAGATGCCACAATTTCAGAGTCCTACCTGCAGACCCTCCTCGATGAAACCGAGCAGAGGGGAGACATAGTGGTCAGTATCTGTGGCAGGAAACTTACCAAGAAAGGCAGAGAAGAAGATGCCATGTAGAGCGAGGTGGCACTCCGTGCCAATTATCTTACCCTCGGACTGCAGACCAGTATCACAAAAAGTTCAATGACTTGACCAGGGCATCCAAGATAACACACCGGCCACTCCATTTTCTTCCAGAGACACCTTCTGCACTGCCAAACACCGTATTAATGTGAAAGACAAAACCAGTTTAGGTTTTTAATTAAATATATTTGCTTAGAAAAAGAGAAAAAGCTGCATTAATGGCCGTAAACATCACTGAGCCTGAACAGAATAGCCTGACTGTGGTTTGCTTCTTTTACAGTTATTTACATGCAAAGAATATTATCCATAGAGACATGAAATCAAACAGTATCCTTTTTTATTTGATCTTTAACCCTTATTGTTTATTCTTTAGAGTGATTCAGCAGGATGATGCACAGCAGAAATAAATGCCAAATTTTGATGAGTGGCGAGCATGAGATTTCCCATCATGACATTACTAAAAGTAATGGAATTTACATCCCCAGCCACACTGATCGGTTTATTTTATTTGCAGCTCAGCTTCCTGCAGTGTGCTGCTTTCTCGCCTAACTCTCTGGTATGCATTCTCCTCATTTCACAACTAAGCCAACCAATAAGAAGATGCATATTCCAAGAGTCATCAATTTGAGAGAGGTTTATAGGTGATAACTAAGTTGCATGCTCAGCTCCTGTATGTTGCACAGGAATCTGGTGCAATTGACATGCCTTTCTATGCTGACAAGTTGATAAACAGGCAGTTTCATGGTGATTGGCTATTCAGGATACAATTAGTGAACCTTGGGTCCGTCCCTTCAAGTGTGTTGCAAGGCAACAGGTGAAACAATGTCCACCCTATGGAAGAAAGCCAGTGAACAGTGTGTACTGTAGAGACAAAAATGAGAAGTCGCACAACACCAGGTTATAGTCCAACAGATTTATTTAAAATTACAAGCTTTCGGAACTGTCGCCCCTTCCTCAGGTAAAGTTACTAACTTTACCTGAGGAAGGGGCGACAGCTCCGAAAGCTTGTAATTTTAAATAAATCTGTTGGACTATAACCTGGTGTTGTGCGACTTCTCATTTTTGTCCACCCCAGTCCAACACCGGCATCTCCACATCATGACCACTACTGTAGAGACAGCATTGATTGTATAACTGTTTTACATTTTTGGGAGACTACACTGAGCTTGGTTGAAATATGAGACTTGGCATGTATGCACAGAATATGATGAGCTGAGTGATTTCTATTGGGAACAGTGGTTGATCACCTAGGTGCATGGGGTAAATTTTGGTTAATATATGGAATGACAGCATGTTGCTAAATTTAGGCAAGAGGATACTTAAGCAAATTATGGTTAAATATTGTTAAATATTAGAGATTTAGATAAGACTAGTGGATCTCTTGTAGCATTGTTCACAAGTTAGGTGGTATTGCTGTTTAATAAGAACAGGAATGTTACATGATGTAATGCATAATATATTATTCTGCTGATGAGGTGGTGTTGTGTTCCTATAAGGTTGCAACGTTTGATTGCTGTTTGGTGTAGAAAACTTGCAGATTAGCATTTACTTGTAAATTTCAGACTACAGATCAGAAGAACTCATGTCCTAACTATTTCTTTTTAAGATTGCTTTGAATCTGTAATAAAATGTGACATCCAGAGTGTGCCAGATGCAGGCTATATATTTTTACTATATTATCTATTTATCTATATATTATACATTAAAAATGGTTCAAGATTTCATGGTTCCTGTCTATCACACTTCCTTCAACACACTCTGGTATCAGTCACAGCTATGTAACGATCCACACTCACCTGCAACTATGCTGAATCAAGAAAATCTATGAAACCAGAAACTCAGCCAATCAAATCCCCAAATACTTTATGAAATATTTTTCACCTGCCATTTTTCCCCTCACCTTGCTGACAATGAGTTCAAAATAAGATTTCTATTTTCAGTATGTTCATTAACCGTTTTAAGATGTTTGCATGTTCAGATCTGCTCACAGATGGGAAGGCTGGGGTTATAATTTGGGGCTGTATCCTGTTTTGCAGCTTCCTTTACTGATGTGTAGTGGGAACCATGTCAAAACTGCATTTACGCTGTTTAAGAACATAACATAAGAAATAGGAGCAGGAGTAGGCCATTCGGCCCTTCGAGCCTGCTCCGCCATTCAATGAGATCATGGCTGATCTTCTGCCTCAACTCCATTCACCGGCCCTATCGCCATATCCCTTGATGCCTTTACTAGTCAGAAATCTATCGACTTCTGTTTTGAATATACCCAATGACTGAGCCTCCACAGCCCTCTGGGGTAGAGAATTCCAAAGATTCACCACCCTCTGAAGAAATGTCTTCTCATCTCAGTCCTGAATAGCCTACCCTTTATCTTGAGGTTGTGGCCCCTGGTTCTAGACTCCCCAGCCAAGGGAAACATTCTCCCAGCATCCACCCTGTAATAATTTTGTATGCTTCAATGAGATCCCCTCTCATTCTTCTGAATTCAGGAGAATACAGGCCTAGTTTACTCAATCTCTTCTCATACGACAGTCCCGCCATCCTAGGAATCAATCTTGTGAACCTTCGTTGCACTCCCTCTATGGCAAGTATATCCTTCCTTAGGTAAGGAGACCAAAATTGTACACAGTACTCCAGGTGTGATCTCACCAAGGCCCTATATAATTGGAGTAAGACTTCTTTATTCCTGTACTCAAATCCTCTTGTAATGAAGGCCAGCATACCATTTGCCTTCCTAATGGTTTTCTGCACCTGCACATTCACTTTCAGTGACTCATGTACAAGGACAACCAGGTCCCTTTTTGAGCATCTGCATTCCCCAACCTTTCACCGTTTAGGAAATACTCTGCCTTTCTGTTTTTTCTACCGAAGTGGATAACTTCACATTTATCCACATTATATTCCATCTGCCATGTTCTCGCCCATTCACTGAGCCTGTCGAGATCGCCTTGAAGCCTCTTCACATCCTCTTCACAACTGACACTGCCACCTAGCTTTGTATCATCAGCAAATTTGGAAATGTTACATTTAGTCCCCTCATCCAAATCATTGATATAGATTGTGAATAGCTGGGGCCCAAGCACCGATCCTTGCGGTACCCCACTAGTCACAGCCTGCCATCCTGAAAAAGACCCGTTTATCCCTACTCTTTGTTTTCTGTCTGTTAACCAATTCTCAATCCATGCTAGTATATTACCCCCAATTCCATGTGACCTAATTTTGTTCACCAACCTCTTGTGTGGGACCTTATCGAAGGCCTACTGAAAACCCAGATACACCACATCTACTGTTTCTGTGGTTACAGTGGACGAGTGGAAGAACTCCTGTAGAAATTCACCCCCATTGTGTATTCTATGGAATAATGTTTCTGTTCTTTATAAAGTAGTGCACCCTCTAATTTACAGTTAACGATCGGGAGAAGCCCCCGGAAATTCACCCCCCCCCCCCCCCCCCATACATTCTTCTGCTACAGTGTAGGTATGAACTCCTTTTTAGATTTCCATTATAAACTCGTATATCCACATTAAATAATGGAAACAACCTATGTAAACTTGTCACAGTGTAATTGCAGCCTCCAGCCAATAATAGGACTGCAGTGTCTCCACTGGGGAGAGGGTGTAAGTACAGCTTCTCAAGTTTAACATAGGCATTTTTTAATATAGATGTGGACGTAGGAATTTATAATGGAAAGTTGACAGGAAATGTGTGCAGATGTAAAATTTTAAATATATTATAGATATATAGACAGTAATTATTTACTTCAGGACAGGAAGGTGTTTATTTGGGTATTACAAAAGCCTTGTAATCTTACTGACTCAATAGCTCTTGTATTCTTGTGTCTAATTTTTGGGTGTTAAATGATTTCAAATACATCTGTGTTTTTGTGGTGGCCAGGGTTGTGCCCGTCTCTGCCACAGATTTGCGTCTTTAGATTTGCTATTGAAGAAATGCAACCACTGTCTACTCAAAATGAACAACAACAGAACTTTGCAGTAGGGTTTTGTGAAACAACTAGCAGCAATATATCTGGAAGATCCAGCTTGTTATCAGATGGAGGTTGCCACCTTTTAAATTGATTGGCAGTTAACATTTCAATGTCTGAATTGGACCATCAATTAATACAGGGGAGAGATGTTAATGAGTGGCGAGCTAAAATTTAAACAGGACTAAATGTGCTTTTAGATGTTACATAGCTACTAAGTGGCTAGAAAAGGGAATCTGTGCTGTTTTGTAGTTGTTTCATTGACACTGTTAGCTAAGAATATGAACAAACTAAGGGAATCTCCTTAGATAATTGGTAACCTTATAACTGCCCTGTACAACCACGTGTCTTTGCTGCACTGTCTGTCTTTTTGCCAGATAATATAGATTCTAGAAATGTATCACATGCAGAGCACAAAGTTTCGTAATTATCTTTTTCATAAGTGGACTTTTTCTTGCACTCTCCAAAAGCGTACAGGAAAAATTCCTGAAAATTGATCTTTGTGTCAGATATGTTCTATCTAAGGTGGGCATGTGGAGCATTCATTTCTTTTGGTGGTTTAAAATAATTTTTGGATGCCCCCTTAAGCACTCCACTGTAATGAAGGATAAAGGTTGTAAGATTTGCAGAAATCCAGTATCTCCTATTAAACGGTACAATTACCTTCTGGAAAAAAAACACTGCACTGTGAAGTAAAAGCAGGAATTTAAGCAGAAGCTTAACTGGTTCTCAGTATTTGGATAGAAGTTACTGGGAACAGCTTTCTTTTCTGGGGTAGTACACTGCTACTATCAACAGAAGTTCTCCTTAACAGATGCTCAGACATCTTTCTTCATGAAGGCCTCACCGTGAAGATTGGAGATTTTGGCTTAGCAACTGTGAAATCTCGATGGAGTGGCTCCCAACAAGTAGGACAGCCAACAGGATCCATTCTTTGGATGGTGAGGAATTCAGCACTTTTGGTTGTTTAGAGTGCTTAACTTTGAAAGCTAAGTTTAATTGTAGTAGTTACGGTAAATATAAACTATACAGTTTTGTTAAATAGGCTTCATTCTTATCCAGAGGCCATATTAAACAGATCCATAACCTGAGACTCCTAAACTTGTATGCAGGGCTTTCATTCAGGAAGTGAAAGACCTAGTCTGTCTGCCTCAAATAATTTGACTATTAAGCAAGGGAATAACAAGGTTCCAGTGTTTTCTCATGTCAATAATACATAATCACTGCATCATAAAATGCTCTACTCATTATCTTGGAACATAAGAAATAGGAGCAGGAGTAGGCCATTTGGCCCTTCGAGCCTGCTCCGCCATTCAATAAGATCATAGCTGATCTTCTACCTCATCTCCACTTCCCTGCACTATCCCCATATCCCTTGATTACCTTAATATTCAAAAATCTATCGATCACTGTCTTGAATATACTCAACGACTGAGCCTCCACAGCCCTCTGGGGTAGAGAATTCCAAAGATTCACTACCCTCCGAGTGAAGAAATTTCTCCTCATCTCAGTCCTAAATGGCCGACCCCTTATTCTGAGACTGTGACCCCGGTTCTAGACTCCCCAGCCAGGGGAAACATCCTCCCTGCATCTACCCTGTCAAGCCCTGTAAGAATTTTGTATGTTTCAATGAGATCACACCTCATTCTTCTAAACTCTAGAGAATATAGGCCTAGTCTACTCAATCTCTCCTCATAGGACAATCCCCCATCCCAAGAACCAGTCTGGTGAACCTTCGTTGCACTCCCTCTATGGCAAGTATATCCTTCCTTAGGTAAGGAGACCAAAACTGTACACAGTACTCCAGGTGTGGTCTCACCAGGGCCCTATATAATTGCAGTAAGACGTCTTTACTCTTGTACTCAAATCCTTTTGTAATAAAGGCCAACATACCATTTGTTTTCCTAATTGCTTGCTGTACCTGCATGTTAACTTTCAGTGATTTGTGTACAAGGACACCCAGGTCCTTCTGAACACCAACACTTCCGAATCTCTCTCCATTTAAAAAATACTCTGCTTTTCTATTTTTCCTATCAAAGTAGATAACTTCACATTTCTCCACATTATATTCCATTTGCCATGATCTTGCCCACTCACTTAGCCTGTCTATATCCCCTTGAAGCCTCCTTGCATCCTCCTCACAACTTACATTCCCACCCAGCTTTGTATCATCAGCAAACTTGGATATATTACATTTGGTCCCTTCATCCAAATCATTGATGTAGATTGTGAATAGCTGAGGCCCAAGCACTGATCCTTGTGGTACCCCACTAGTTACAGCCTGCCAACCCGAAAATGACCCGTTTATTCCTACTCTCTCTGTTTTCTGTCCGTTAACCAATCCTCAATTCATGCTAGTATATTACCCCCAATCCCATGAGCCTTAATTTTGTTTAATAACCTCTTGTGTGGCACCTTATCAAATGCCTTCTGAAAATACAAATACACCACATCTGCTGGTTCCCCCTTATCTATTCTGCTAGTTACAACCTCAAAAAACTCTAACAGATTTGTCAAACGCGATTTCCCTTTCATATATCCATGTTGACTCTGGCCAATCCTATTATTATTTTCTAAGTGCCCTGTTACCATGTCCTTAATAATAGATTCTAGCATTTTTCCCTACTACTGATGTCAGGCTAACTCGTCTGTAGTTCCCTGTTTTCTCTCTCCCTCCTTTCTTAAATAGTGGGGTTACATTTACTACCTTGCAATCCGCAGGAACCGTTCCAGAATCTATGGAATTTTGGAAAATGACAATCAATGCATCCACTATCTCTATAGCCACCTCTTTCAAAACCCTAGGATGTAGGCCATCAGGTCCAGGGGATTTATCGGCTTTCAGTCCCATTAATTTCTCCCGTACTATTTTTTTACTAATACTGATTTCTTTCAGTTCCTCATTCTCGCTAGAGCCTTGGTTCTCCACTATTTCCTGGGAAGTTTTTTGCGTCTTCTTCCATGAAGACAGACACAAAGTATTTGTTTAATTTCTCTACCATTTCCTTATTCTCCATTATAATTTCTCCTGTCTCAGCCTGTAAGGGACTCGCATTTATTTTCGCTAATCTTTTCCTTTTTACATACCTATAGAAACTTTTACAGTCTGTTTTTATGTCTCTCGCTAATTTACTCTCATTCTATTTTCCCTTCATCAATTTCTTGGTCCTCCGTTGCTGAATTCTAAAATCCTCCCAATCCTCAGGCTTACTACTCTTTTTGGCAACATTATAAGCCTCTTCCTTTGATCTAATACTATCTTTAACTTCTCTTGTTAGCCACGGTTGGACCACTTTTCCTGTGGGGGGTTTTTGTGCCTTTAAAGGAATGTATATTTGTTGTAAATTATGTACTAATTCTTTAAATTCTAGCCATTAATTCTTTAAATGCTGGTTAGAGCAGTTTCTGAACTACAGTCAACCAGCCTGTCCCCAACCTTGGACTTGAATGTCGAACTTTTGCAGACAAATTCCTGCATATTTACAACCTATTGGTGAATGTGTCCAAATGGACTCTTTGTTATTCTGTGGTTTGTTCTAACCTCTGACTCTCTGTCCTTGAATAATTGGGAACGCTGTAAATGCTGCTTAAATAACAGCAACTTGCGTATATCAAAGAAAACTGTGATTTAAATTTTTACATGTGCATTTTTGGCATCTTACAAACCTAACTTGCTTTCTTTGACTTTTGATTTATGATGGTGTGTGTTTATTTTCCCCGTCTCTTACTTGCAATCTACTTTGATGTTTTATCTCCCTAAATTAATATTTCCTAAATGCACTGAAAATAGAGATGGACTTCACATTGAATATTTTAGTTATAGCACTTCTGTTTCCGTTCATGCAGCCCCCAAACCAGTTTGCTTGTTCCTGCCTTTTCTGAGTTACCTGCAGCAAATGTCACTTCAAAAATAGCAAGAGTGATCTCATCCCAGGCTTTTCAATTTGTCTGATGGTCGTCCAAAAGAAATTTTCTACATGTACGATTTAGTTTTAAATATGAGTTTTACTTTTGCACAGTACTTGTTGCTGATTTTTCTGGGATATCTGTCACTATCCTGTTCCAGTTAGGAAAGGATCAAATAGACAAGAAACTGGGATCTCTGCCATCTGGTCTTATGTTCAACACTGATAAGAATGCACTCCGTTAATTTGTTGTTTTCATGCACACTGCTATATTTGTCTGTGAATAGCGAGCATTCAGTTTTGCACTTGGTTTCTATCTTATCCAAAGGTCACTAGTTTTTTCAAAATTACTTTCAATTAGTGTCAATCTACTTCTAAATTAAAGTATAAATTGACAGTACTGTCAAAATATCTTTAGAAAGATCATTAGAGGTTGAGACATGATTATGTTGTCATAAGATGAGCAGGAATGTAACTTCCTTCTGATCAGGCTAATCGTTTTTGCCCAATCCTGGGGGGTTATTTAAAATTCTGTATTGTTGGGCACAGACAATTTTGATGCTTCGAAATTCAAAGTTGCAGCTTTCCTACACCAGCAGGGGTCTGGGGCGCTGGTTAATGTTGCACAAAAAATAGAAAATGTAACAAAGTATGCTACTTGTTCTAAAATGGGAAGCAGTTTAAACAGTGAATATATAAAAAAAAACTCTCTTTGAAATGTTGCATTCTAGCTTTTTTTCTCTGCAACTACAGTATGTTCTCTTCAAATGGTATATTCCAGCTTGTAGACATCTTCATGGACACCATATAAATGGCCTCCTTTTCCTCTTAACAAAATAAAGTGTTCCAGTTTGGTAGGAGGTATAAGGAGGCCACTTATTTCTTAGAAGCTAAGAAATTAAATGGGGTAGAGGAGCAAAGAGATCTGGGATTACAGATACATACATTGCTAAAAGTAACATCACAAGTTGATAAGGCCATAAAGCGTGCAGAGTACTGGGGTTCATTTCTAGAGAAACACAAAAGCAGGGAGGTAATGTTAAATTTATATAGAACCGTGGTTATACTACAGTTAGAGTACTGTGTGCAGGTCTGGGTCTCCATGCTACAAAAAGAATATTGAAGCGCTGGAGAAAGTGCAGAAAAGATTTACAAGGATGTTATCATAATTGAGAGGATGCAACGATCAGGAAAGATTGAGCAGACAGGGGCTTTTCTCTGGAAAAGAGAAGACTTCGAGGAGATCTGATAACAGTCTTTAAAATTATGAAGGGGTTCGATATGATGGAGAAACTGTTTCCACTTTTGGGTGAGTCCAGAACAAGGGGAATAAATAGAAGATAAACAGATCAAATAAAGAATTTAGGAGGAATGTCTTTACAGAGTGGTAAGAATGTGGAAGTTACTGCCACATGGCATGGTTGAAAGATGGCTGATGCATTTAAGGGGAGGCTTCATGCATACATGAGGGAGAAGAGAATAGAGGGATATGGCAGCAAGGTGGGAAGAGGTAATTAGAGTGGGAGGAGGCTCGTGTGGAGTATAAACACCAGCATAGACTAGTTCGGCAGAATGGCCTGTTTCTGTGCTGTAGATTCTAAGTAATTCTATGTAACCTTCACTAATGTTGCTTGTTGGAGTCACCACTAGGTGTGCTTGAGTGATGTGAAAAGTAACTTGATCCCAGCTGGTTTGCTCAGTGTGTGTGTGTATGGGGGGGGGGGGGGGATGTTTGGGGAGGAGAGAAAAGAGCAGAGATTCATTCCTAAAGAAGGAAAGCATGAATGCTAGCCTGGATTGAGATTGAGCTACAGTCTCCTTTAGTTGCGAGTATAGGACTGTAACTGCTGGGTCACACATTGGAAAAGATTTAAACCATGCTTTTCAGTCTGTTCTGATTAGCCATTTCTAGACAAGATTGGCCAGAATTCTCCCCTGTTCCTTGCCTACTGTTCCGACTAGACAGGCCATAAACAGCCTAGGTTCTTTTGTACTATCTCTCCGTTTCTTCCCCTCTTCTAGGCACCCGAGGTCATCCGAATGGAGGAAGTTAATCCATATAGTTTTCAATCTGATGTCTATTCATATGGTGTTGTGCTATTTGAACTAATGACAGGAGAGCTGCCATACTCCCACGTAAACAACCGAGATCAGGTAAGATGGCAATACGTTCAAGTTCGCAACTTTTTAAAAACGAACTAGCACTTGGTATTCACCACGTCCTCTGTCCCCTATTGTTTTTCTCTGCTTTTTCCCTTTGTCACACACTACTGTGGACAAGTGACTTGTTCTGCACCTCTGATAATGCTACTGTGTAACCGGATGGTGCCAAGCGATTATCCAGATTGATTTGGCTGTTGATTTATTCATTTTTCCCGTCTCCTCCCCAAGTAACAAAATTCCTCCTTTTATGATCAACCAACTGAAACTGGGTAATTGTTTTGTAGGGACCTGCAGCAGCAATGACCTACCGTTTGCGGTACATATGTCGTGGATTTTGTTTTATTTGTGTACAGTTTTACAGGCGCCAAAAGCCATACAGTGGCCATTCTTCATGCGTGAACCAGAGACTACTAAATTGTGGAGAGCATCACAACTGAGCCTGATCCTGTCAACACTTTGCATTTTCCAGCAAGAGTCCACAAACAGTGATCAGAAGCTGAGGTTTCGCGGGCTCCCGCCCTGGGGCATTGAAGCTAATGTGGAATCCCAATTGCTGCCCTGACTGAAACCACCTAACTCAAGACAGACTGAGAAATGATACTGGGATCTCCCAATCTAATATGGTTTAGTACGACACCTGGGGGGAAAAATTCAGTTGGTTGCGCCTCCCGTTAGCGTCTTAAGAGGGCATTAATAGTGCCCGGGTGCGGTGATGTTTGCGCCGCTCGCGAAATTAACTAGACATTTTGCGGCGGCGCTAAACACTACCGCCACAATCTCCTGCGCCAGCAGATCGTGACGTCAGTCAAGTGCACAACGCCCCGGTAGCGCCCCGGAGCAGATATTGAGTGGCGCCCCCTGCCTTACCGCCTGCCGCTAGCAACGACAGGTTGAGGGGAGCGTTTTGCAGTCAGGAAGGGACTGGGGGAGCGCTATTTAAAGGTGACCGCTTCCTGTCTTTTTTTGTTGGTGACATTTTTGCACCACAGAGAGAGAGAGAGAGAGACTTCTGGAGAGATTCAACGCTGTATGAAGGAGTTTTGGGTACTGAGTAGCACATTGCAGGTTCATTTTGATTTGCCCTTCCTTGCATCTATTTAGAAGAGACTGTGGGGGCTGCACTCTGAGCTCTTTCCCTGGTTCTCTCCATTGTTCTTTCCAGCAGATTTGATGCACAGGTTTCTCCAGGCCGAGATTCAAGGCTGCAATAAGCAGGATGTGGCTGGAGAGCAAGATCAACCCTCCCCTTTAAGAACTGGCCGGCGCCATTGTGTCTGTGTTCCATTGTTGACTGACATCACATGAGCTTCGCCAGCGCTCTGAGGTAGCGCCTCGCTCCTCGGCCTTTGCGCCTTGAGAGGTGTGAAGCGCCTGATTTAGCGCTACAATCACCTCCAGGGGCGATAAAAGCCAAGTTTGCAGTCGGAGGTGATAATTAGCGCCAGGCGCTAATCTTTGCGCCCGGCCGATAATTGCGCCCCAAATGGGGCGATACTGAATTTTTCCCCCCTGGTGTTTTACCCACTAGAAATCAATCTGTTTTACTTTTACTTGCAAACATTTCATTTCATAGTGATGTCATGAACGATTTTGATTTCTTTCCAAATTCAGGACTCCAATTTTGTAATGCTATAAATCCAATCTATAATATTTATAAAATTTGCTATTGTATGCTACACTCCTTATTTGGATGTCAATGTTGAGACATAGTCACTCCTGCATCTGCACAACTCTGCCACTAGATGGAGCTTCAAAAACAACAACTTGCATCTATATAGCGCCTTTAACGTAGTAAAACGTCCCAAGGTGCTTCATAGACTCCAAGAAACTTTATACACTCCAGAAGCTGCAAATTCTATATTATTCTCTCTCTAAATAAACAAAGTAATGCAAATTACTGTACAGAATTGTATCAGTCCGCATTGAAAGTATTTGACTTATTTCATGGGCATTTAGTTATTGAAGTGATCTATATGAGAGATTTCTTTCATTTTTGATTTTAAAAAATCACATTTTTTCATCCATTCATAAAACACAACATTAAAATTTGTAACAACAACAGAAAATGCTGGAAACACTCAGCAGGTCAGGCAGCATCGTGTAGAGAGAAACAGAGTTAACGTTTCAGGTCGATGACCCTTCGTCAGAACTGGAAAAAGTTGGAGAAGTAACAGATTTTTAAGCAAGTGTGGGGCAGGGAAGGGAGGAGGGGAGGAGAGAACAAAAGGGAAGGTCTGTGATGGGATGGAAGGCAGGAGAGATTAAAAGACAAAAGGGATGATGGTGCAAGGCAAAAGGAGATGGTAATGGGACAAGTTAAGAAACAAAAGATGACTCGAGATGAGGTGTAAATGGCGATGGCAGAATGAAAGACAGCTGCCATGTGAGAGAAAAAAGAAAGCATAGGGGCCGAGGTTCTAGTCTGAAATTGTTGAACTCGATGTTGAGTCCAAAAGGCTGTAAAGTGCCTAATAGAAAGATGAGGTGCTGTTCCTCAAGCTTACGTTGAGCTTTGTTGGAACAGTGCAAGAGGCCGAGGACAGAGAGATCAGAGTGGGAGTGGAGCGGAGAATTAAAGTGACTGGCGACCGGAAGCTCGGGATCACGCTTAGGGACTGAATGGAAGTGTTCCGCAAAGCGGTCACCCAATCTGCGTTTGGTCTCCCCAATGTAGAGGAGACCGCATCATGAGCAGCGAATACAGTATACTAAATTGCAAGTACAACAAGTAAATCGCTGTTTCACCTGGAAGGGGTGTTTGGGGCCCTGGACAGTGGGAAGGGAGGAGGTAAAGGGGCAGGTGTTACATCTCCTGTGCTTGCAAGGGAAGGTGCCGTGGGAAGGGGAAGGGGTATTGGGGGTGATAAGAGGAGTGGACCAGGGTGTCGTGGAGGGAGCAGTCCCTTCGGAATGCTGAAACGGGGGGGAGGGGAAGATGCGTTTGGTGGTGGGATCACGCTGGAGGTGGCGGAGGATGATCTGTTGAATGTGGAGGCTGGTGGGGTGAAAGGTGAGGGCAAGGGGAACCCTATCGTGGTTCGGGAGGGAGGGGAAGGGGTGAGGGCAGAAGTGCGGGAAATGGAATGGACACGGTCGAGGGCCGTGTCAACCATGGTAGAGGGGAATCCTCGGTTGAGGAAAAAGGAAGACTTATCAGAAGCACTAGTATGGAAGATGGCATCGTCAGAACAGATGCGGCGGTGACAGAGAAACTGGGAGAATGGAATAGAGTCCTTGCAGGAAGTGGGGTGGGAGGAAGTGTAGTCCAGGTAGCTGTGGGAGTCAGTGGGCTTATAGTGGATGTTTGTCTATAGCCTATCGCCAGAAATGGAGACAGAGAAGACGAGGAAGGGAAGGGAAGAGTCGGAGATGCACCATGTGAAGGTGGAAGGGAAGGGAAGGGTGGAAATTGGAAGCAAAGTGAATTAAATTTTCTAGTTCAGGGCGAGAGCAGGAAACGGCACCAATACAGTCATCAATGTACCGGAAAAAGAGGTGAGGCAAGAACAGGCCATTTCCGCCACCTCCAGCGTGAACGTGGGGCAAGAACAGGCTGAAACGATGGGTCTACCAGGGCAGCCCTGTTTGTGGATCTTGGGAAGGAGGTAGAAGCAGGCTATGCAGGGTTGGGGGACTATGAGGTTGATCGCCATGGAGGGAAGATCTCCACAGGAGATGAGGTCAGTGACAGTCTTGGAAACAATGGCTTGATGTTTGGTAGTGGGGTCATGGTCCAGGGGGAGGTAGGAGGAGGTGTCAGAGAGTTGGCGTTCAGCCTCCGCACGATAGAGGTCGGTTCGCCAAACAACAACAGCACCGCTCTTGTCAGCAGGTTTAATGACAATATTGGGGTTGGATCAGAGAGAACGGAGTGCTGCAAGTTCAGAGGGAGGTAGGTTGGAGTGAGTGAGGGGAGCAGAGAAATTGAGATGGCCGATGTCACGCCGGCAGTTCGCAATGAAAAGATCTAGAGAGGGTAAGAGGCCAAAGGGAGGAGTCCAGGTAGACCGGGAAAAAGGGTCCGCTGGGTGGGGGGGGGGGGGAGGAAAGAGAAGACTTCTGGTCAAAGAAGTGGGCACGGAGACGAAGGCGATGGAAAAAGAGCTCGGCATCGTGCTGAGCTCAAAATTCATTGAGGTGGGGGCGTAAGGGGATGAAGCTCAGGCCTTTGCTGTGGACTGATCGTTCGGGGTCAGAGGGGAAGGTCAGAGGGGATAGTGAAAACACGGCAGAGGGTGAGATTGGAAGAAGGGATGGGGTCAGAGGAAAGTGATGGGGAAGAAGGTTCTGGAGGGGTGTTGGTGTCCAAGAGTTGTTGAAGCTTGCGATCCTTGACATCTGAAAGGAAGAAAAAAATTTTGTTGAAGCGTCGGATGAAGCGAAGGATGAAATGGAACTGTGGACCAGGACAGCTTTGAGATAGAGTGCGTCGGTGCTGCTGAAGAGAGAGGTCGAGAGTGTTCATGTGGCGATGCATGGCGTTGAGCGTAGATCTCCGGATGCAGGAAAGAAAACATAGGGGCCGAGTTTATAGCATTTTTTTCAGCATTTTCTGTTGTTTCAGATTTCCATCGTCCGCAGTATTTTGCTATTAAAATTTGTATTTGCCTTTGTCTTTCTGTGATTAGATTATTTTCATGGTGGGCCGAGGGTTTTTAACACCTGACCTCAGTAAACTCTACAAAAATTGCCCAAAAGCAATGAAGAGACTTGTAGCAAACTGTTTGAACAGGAACAAGGATGATCGACCCCTCTTTCCTCAGGTAAGACCAAAGATAGTGAGGGAGTCTGCTGATTTACTAATGATAAACCAAGCAATGAGATGCGGGTTATATTTTATATTGGTTGCAGAGACAACCTTGACAAGTTGTGAACTGATCTCGTGTGTGCTTTTCACACCGTGGGTAAACTAAACTATATAACCAAATCAGCAGCGTACAAGTCAAAAATGATTGTGCTAAAACTGGTGCTCTGGTGAGACCTTGAGTACAGTGTCCAGTTCTAGTCACTAAGACACGAGAGAAACTTGGAACATTTGGAGGCAGTTCAGGGAAGAGTCATGGGGTTAATTGCAGAATCATAGGACTGAGTGAGCCCTGAGAAATTAGCCATGAGATTAGAGACATTTAATCTCTTAGCCTTGAATAAAGGCGACTGAAAGAAATGTTATAAAGTATAGGTTATTACGTGGTATAGAAAAGATAAATGCAGAGCTTTACTTCAGAGTAAACCAAGACAGTAGAACAAGGGTACCATAGGTAAAGGGTAAATTTAGGACTAATGTCAGAAAGAAATTCTGCAAAAGTTGATGAACACTCTGAATAGACTTCCAGAAAGAGTAGTGGAGGCATACACGAGTTATTCACGAGCCTATTGGATGACATGATTGGGAGAATTATAGGTTTTTGAATGAATGAACTGAGATGAGCTGAATGGTCTCTATCATCTGTATTCATTTTGTGATTAGGAAATGATCTGAGCAGGGCTCATGCAATTCAATATCTTGTAGGAGTCTGCTGCTAGACTTGGAAAAGAGTATGGCATGTCACAAGCAAATTATAGAAGCTTACATAGCAACTACCAGGCGTACTGGGGAAATTGCATACCATCAGATAGCACTAAAATGTGCTTTGATAGCACTACCAGTTGCCTACCCATCAGACAACCATCCTTCATAATGTTCTTTTTAAGTAGTTTGATTACAATTGCAAATATCTTTTGATGGCAACAATGTGGGAATTTGGTCCACTTTTGGGGTGATCTTGGGCCTCTCTCTCTCTCAACTGCCGTTGGTAGTATTTTTCTCATTCGATGCAACAAAGTTAAGATTTCCTCTTGGCATGTTTTAAACAATAGCCAAATTGCCACATAGACCGTAGGATGTTTTCCGGAACCAGTGATTTCAAGGCAAGGGTCTCTTATTTCTTTGGGGACTGGGAAAGGGGTTCTAAACACCTTTCTATGACCCATGATCCCAGGACTCTTGAAAGAAGGTTCCAACAGCATCCACTTCCACTGGTTCCTTGCAGTAACTTCAGATTTCATGCTCTGCCCACATCCATGTCTATCCTTGTCCTCTAACTGTGATGATCCTGCAGGAGCCAGACATATTTATATCGTAAAAGTAGAAGGAAAGAATTACCTTGGGTGCTTAGGCCAGAGGTCATGTCTTTTTTTTAAGATTATTCACTGACAAACTGAACATATGTTCGTTCACTGCACCCTCCCAATGCATTGTTTCTTTTCTGGGCTAAGTGTCAGAAAGGATTGGAAAGAGTGCTGAAGGACAGGTTCCAAAATCTTAAGTGTTGTGCAACCAAGACTTTGGTTTCTCAAATGTCTGAGTGATTACTTGTGCCTTTCTAGTGGAGCATATCCCTCTGTTACCAATTGGTAGAATTTGAAGGTCCTAGTGACATTAAAGAGCACATTACTTGAGCTAACATTTATCATAATGGTATTCAGGATATCTACAAGTAATCTGTACATCTCAAGCATTAGTGACCGATATTGGAAAATATGCTGAAACTTTACAATCTGTAGAGAAGAAGGTGAGAGAAGATTTCATTGAGGTGTATAAAGTATTAAGTGGTATACAGTAATAGATGAGATAAAGTGAGCATGTTGATTGCCTGCCTGAAATCTCTTAAGGTCATGTGCCTCTTTTTTCGCTATTCTTCTCCCTCCCACCCACACAATTAGATAGATTACTTTACTTGTAATATGTTAAATAGGTTCTTTTGAAGAATGATGATTACTGCCTTTAAAAATGAGTACTCAACCCTACTCTTTTATAGTATTGTATGACAAGTGCTGTAATAAAAGAGTTATCTTATTGCATTTCTCATTTATGAACTAATTTAATTTGAAGTTATGGACCTCTACTAGTTGAATTTAAATTTAGAAAGCATTTGTGGATATTATATTTTTGGTTCAATCTGCTGTAAATTTTACATGTAAAGAACATTTTGATTTGGCTCTGATTTAGAAGTAATGTTAAGGAAACAAACTCACTCTGAGCTTTGCAGGAGATGAGTACAATTAGCCTTGAGGCACAAGGCTCCCATTTCTACCAGTAAATTACATTCCCATAGGTAGGCTGGAATGATTGACTGCATTAGGAATCTGAAGGCTCACATTTCAGTTTATATAATCGTATGGAATTCTAGATGCAGAATAAAATAAATGTAGGAGATGATTAATAGCATTCAGACATAGAACTGGGAGATGTACTTTCAGAATTTTTTTTGTAATTGGGTTACAAAGAGAAAACTGCATTTCTATTGAACAGTTGAATAAACTCCTGCAGCATTCTGATATCGCAAAAGGTTTCTTAAAAATAGTTATTACAAAGAAGAATACAATTAAATCCTGTTGTATGAATTAATTAGAATGGATAAAAATTCTTAATCATTTCATATACCTTGAATTGCCTTACTTGCAATTTAAATTACATAAAATGCTTGTATTAGCTTCTTAACTTGGTGCCATTGCCTGTTTTTTAAATTTCTTCCTTTCTGAAATTGTTACAGATTTTATCTTCTGTTGAACTGTTGCAACATTCATTACCCAAAATTCATCGTAGTGCCTCAGAACCCTCTCTACATCGAGCTGCACACACTGAAGACTTGAATCCTTTAACCCTAACGTCAACGAGAGTGGTCGCTTACTAACTGAGTCAAGAACAATGGAGAAAGCTGAGCAGTTATGTTTCTTTGGGTGGTGCAAGCAGGTGAATAATATGCAACATACGTTCACTTGCAATCAATCCTGAAAGCTGCTATTGATCAGATTTAATGGTAGTAACTAGTAAGGTAAAAGTGCATCCATTTCATTTAATGTGTGGATTCCTGGTAAATTTCATGAAGCCTTTTCCGGAGATGGAAAAACAACTGACTTGTACACCCTGGACTCTTGTGTGGTAGTCGTATCATGCCCACACTGCCTGCCTTCAGTGCTCATCAACCAGGCTTCAGACTGTGCACTGGTGCAAAATGGCTGAATTGGAGATGGATATTTATTGACAACCATAATAGAGCATGCTACATGATGATCCAATCACCAAGCAACTTGCTTTTCAAAGAAGACATTTCTAAAGCAAACATGCACCGTGACTTAGTAAATGTGAGGGCTAAAGGTAGACGAATGAGGTAAACTGTGAGTCTGTATGATACAACAAGTGTGTTGAAGTGGTTATAAATAATTGGGAGGTTTATTGTTTCAGTTTTATGTGGTTTTTTTTGCTATTGAGTGGGGATAACATGGTATTCCATTGGATACCTGTAGAATTGTTGTCAGTCCCATGTCTTTTAATAAAATAAGTTAAAATTTGCATTTTATACAAAACTATATGCAGTTTTTTTAGATTGGTCTATTACTTCAGAACATTAGATAATTGAAAAATGTAATTACAGAATTTAACAGCTTATTTTCTCATGCATTAAAATGCCATAAGACTATGGATGTACTATTGATTACTCTTGAGGAACAGTATAAAAACATCCAATAGAAAACAGGAGGCTGCTGCAACCGGTTGCAATCATTTATATTCATTTCCATTTTCTGCAATTCCAGTTTATCCAGTAGAACAAGCAGGCCTAAACTTGTGTCTGTGTTGTTCCATGGTCTACCATAATACCACATATCTTTATGACCCATCTTACTAAATTTATCAAGGTGATTTTCCTCTTTGTGCCAATTCCTCTCCTGCCCTCCTTTCCTAATGGTGTTAACTTCTTGATGGAGCACAGTTCGATGGCCGTTGATTGCCTGCATGCTCACTTCTAGGGTGGTAAAAAGAACTTTAAACTAATAAATGGGGGGAGGGCTCAGTCAGAAACAATAGTAAAAATTATATTTTAAAGATTTTTTTTAAAAGGGTTAAGAGCAGAGTTCAGGTCACAGTGATATAGATACTCCAAATGAAGGGAATACTTAAAAAGAAGCTAAAGTAGTTACTCTAGGGGAATCAAGGAATATAGGGATCAGGCAGGAAAGTGGAGTTGAGGTCGAAGATCAGCCATGATCTTATTGAATGGCGAAGCAGGCTCAAGGGGCCGTATGGCCTACTCCTGCTCCTAATTCTTATGTTCTTACAGCAGGAGTGACCAATAAAAAATATGTTGAGTTAAACAGTTTGAGGAATACAGCATCAGGGCGAAAGGACAGGTTACGGTCTGTTGCTCAAATAAGAGTTTTATATACTAAGGCACGGAGTGCAAGAAATAAATTGAGTGAATTAGAGGCTCAAATACAGCTTAGAGGGTATGACGTGGCCATTACTCTGTCATGGTTGCAAGCTGGTCATGATTGGGAGTTAAATATTTCAGAGGTTATAAGGTCTTTAGAAAGGATGGGGAAAAACTGAAAGAGGAGGAGGGCTAGCCTTATTGATTTAAAGATACTACTACAACATTAGCAAGAGAGGATATAGGTAAGGGAAAGCAATCAGCAGAGACTCGGGTTGGAATTGAGGAATAAGAGAGGACTTAAAACTGTAATGGAAGTTGCCTGCAGGCCTCTTGATAGCAGCAATGAAGTGGCAGAATATATTCAGAGATTAGAGAGGCTTGTAGTAAAAGCAGAGTTGTTTTAATTGGAGACTTTAATTCTCATATAGATTGGGAAGAGCAGAGTAGCTCAAGTCAGAAAGGTAGTGAATTTCTTGGGTGCATTCAAGAAAATTTTCTGGAGCAATATGTTCTAGAACCAACAAGAGGGCAGGCCATACTAGATTGAGTAATGAGTCAGACTTGGTTAATAATCTAACCGTAAGGGAACATTTATTTAACATGATCAAATTCAATGTTAGGCTTGAAAAGGAGAAACATAACACACCTACTAAAATGCTAGATTTTTTTATGGCTAACTTTAACGGGATGAGACGGAGACTGACGACCGCAAAGTGGACAAAACTGTTATTGATTAAAACTACAGATGAACAGTGGGAGGGGTTCAAAAAAGAATTTCGCTCAAGACAGGACCAGTATATACCCCTAAGGGGCAAGAGCTCTGCTTACCAAATAAAACAGCCGTGGTCGACAAAAGAGGTGAGAGATTACATAAAACTAAAGGAAAGAGCATACAGATGTGCAAAGAATAGTGTAGATCCAGGGGACTGGGAGAGATAGAACAAACAGCAAAGGACAAAAAAGATAGTAAGAACTGCAAAAAGGAATAGGAAAAGAAACTTGCGAAGATTAACACAAAAAGTTTTTACAATTATATTAGAAGATAAAGGATAGTCAAGGGTAATGTGGGACCTTTTTTAATAACGGATGCGGGTAATCTACCTGACATTCCAGGGAAACTAATAATGAATCAAGGACTGGAACTCACTAAAGTTAATGTAAGCAAGAAAACGGAATTAGAAAAAATAATGGCACTAAAAACTGACAATCCCCAGGACCTGATGGTTTCCACCCCAGGGTTTTAAAGGAAGGTGGTGAGGAAATTATAGATGCTTTAGCCATAATCTTCCAAAGCGCTCTCGATTTCAGGAATTGTCCCTTTAGATTGGAAAATTGCAAATGTAGCTCCATTATTTAAGAAAGGTGAAAGAGAAACCAGGAAATTATAGACCTATTCATCTAATATCTGTTGTGGGGAAGTTATTAGAATCTATAATTAAGGACAGAATGACTGAGCACTTTGAGAAATTTGAGTTGATTTTCGAGAGCCAACATGGATTTGTAAAGGGTAGATCATGTCTAACGAACCTAATAGAATTTTTTGAGGAGGTAACTAAAGCTGTAGATAGGGAAATGTCTAAGGATGCAGTTTATATGGACTTCCAGAAGCATTTGATAAGGTTCCACATAAGAGACTGTTAGCTAGAATTTAAGGCAAATTATTGACCTGGTTAGGAGATTGATTAGGTGGTAGAAGATCGAGAGTAGGGATAATGAGTATGTCATCGCATTGGAAGGAAGTGACTAGTGGTATCCCACAAGGATCTGCGCTGGGGACACATCTATTCACTATATTAATGACTTCGATAACACAGTAGAGAGCCATATATCCAAGTTTGCTGATGAGACAAAGATTGGTGGCATAGTAAGGTAGTGTAGACAGGAGCACAAAATTACAAACAGACATTGATAGATTAAATGAGTGGGCAAAACTGTGGCAGATGATTTTCAACGCAGGTAAGTGTGAGGTCATCCATTTTAGACCAAAAAAGGGATAGATTTTTTTTAAGTGGTGAAAAGCTAGGAACAGTGGAGATCCAAAGAGATTCAGGGGTCCATGTATACAGATCACTAAAATGTAGTGGTCAGGTACAAGAAATAATGGAATGTTAGCCTTTATCACTAGAGGGCTAGGATATAAAGGGGAGGAAGTTTTGCTACAGCTGTACAAAGCCTTGGTTAGACCACATCTGGAGCACTGGGCACCGCACCTTAGAATGGATATATTGGCTTTGGAAGGAGTGCAATGGAAATTGACCAGATTGTTACCAGGGCTCCAAGGGTTAAATTGAGGACAGATTAGATAACTAGGCTTGTATTCCCTGGAATATAGAGGGTTAAGGGGTGATTTGATTGAGGTTTTAGGATTTTGAAAGGAATTGATAGGGTAAATAGAGAGAAACTTTTTCCGCTGGTGGGGGAGTCTAGGACAAGGGGACATAACCTTAAAATCAGAGCCAGGCCATTCAGGAGAGAAGTTAGGAAACACTTCTTCATGCAAAGGGTGGCAGAAGTGTGGAACTTTACCACAAAATGCAGTAGATACTAGCTCAATTAATGTTAAATCTGAGATTGATAGATTTTTGCTAGCCAAGGGTATTATGGGATATGGAGCCAAGGTGGGTAGATGGAGTTATAATACCAATCAGCCATGATCTCATTGAATGGTGGAACAAGCTTGAGAGGCTGAATGGCCTACTCCTATTCCTATCTTCATGTGTGAACTGAGACAATGAGTGTCAATAAGCTAGTCGATTGCAATGGCATCATAGCCGAGCCTGATCTTTTCTCACCAATGTCCACATACACATACTTCCATCGGGAGTGGGAATCATGTCCTACTTTCTTCTCCTTTCTGCAGCTATGCAGAAGCCATTCTTGTACTTCTACTGCTGCCCTGGCTGAGATCAGCTGATTCTTCACAGTGGGGCTCAAAGTTGGGAACTTCCTGGGCTGTATGGTGCAACTAATCACTGTCTAAAGCAGCTGCGCCATCAGGACAGCGTTATTTTTTTAATTCCTTGTGGGCATCGCTGGCAAGGCCTGCATTTATTGCCCATCCCAAATTGCCCTTGAGAAGGTGGTGGTGAGCCGCCTTCTTGAACTGCTGCAGTCCGTGTGCTGAAGGTACTCCCACAGTGCTGTTAGGGAGGGAGTTCCAGGATTTTGACCCAGCGACGATGAAGGAATGGCGATATACTTCCAAGTCAGGATGGTGTGTGACTTGGAGGGGAACTTGGAGGTGGTGGTGTTCCCATGCGCCTGCTGCCCATGTCCTTCTAGGTGGTAGAGGTCGCGGGTTTGAGAGGTGCTGCCGAAGAAGCCTTGGCGAGTTGCTGCAGTGCATCTTGTAGATGGTACACACTGCAGCCATGGTATGCCGGTGGTGGAGGGAGTGAATGTTTAAGGTGGTGGATGAGGTGCCAATCAAGCGCGCTGCTTTGTCTTGGTTGGTGTTGAGCTTCTTGAGTGTTGTTGGAGCTGCACTCATCCAGGCAAGTGGAGAGTATTCCATCACACTCCTTACTTGTGCCTTGTAGATGGTGGAACGGCTTTGGGGAGTCGAGAGGTGAGACACTCGCCACAGAATACCTAGCCTCTGACCTGCTCTTGGTGCCACAGTATTTATGTGGCTGGTCCAGTTAAGTTTCTGGTCAATGGTGACCCCCAGGATATTGATGATGGGGGATTCGGCAATGGTAATGCCGTTGAATGTCAAGGGGCGGTGGTTAGACGCTCGCTTATTGGAGATAGTCATTGCCTGGCACTTGTGTGGTGCGAATGTTACCTGCCACTTATCAGTCCAAGCCTGAAGGTCGTCCAGGTCTTGCTGCATGCGGGCACGGACTGCTTCATTATCTGAGGAGTTGTGAATGGCGCTGAACACTGTGCAGTCATCAGCAAACATCCCTATTTCTGACCTTATGATGGAGGGAAGGTCATTGATGAAGCAGCTGCAGATGGTTGGGCCTAGGACACTGCCTGAGGAACTCCTGCAGCGATGTCCTGGGGCTGTGATGATTGACCTCCAACCACCACAACCATCTTCCTTTGTGCTAGGTATGACTCCAGCCAGTGGAGCGTTTTCCCCCCGATTCCCATTGACTTCAGTTTTACTAGGGCTCCTTGATGCCACACTCGATCAAATGCTGCCTTGATGTCAAGGGCAGTCACTCTCACCTCACCTCTGGAATTCAGCTCTTTTGTCCATGTTTGGACCAAGGCTGTAATGAGGTCTGGAGCCGAGTGTTCCTGACGGAACCCAAACTGGGCATCAGTGAGCAGGTTATTGGTGAGTAAGTGCCGCTTGATAGCACTGTCAACGACACCTTCCATCACTTTGCTGATGATTGAGAGTAGACTGATGGGGTGGTAATTGGCCGGGTTGGATTTGTCCTGCTTTTTGTGGACAGGACATACCTGGGCAGTTTTCCACATTGTCGGATAGATGCCAGTGTTATAGATGTACTGGAACAGCTTGGCTAGAGGCGCGGCTAGTTCTGGAGCACTTGTCTTCAGCACGACAGCCGGGATGTTGCTGGGGCCCATAGCCTTTGCTGTGAGTGGCTTTATTTAATTTCTTTTGCATAGAAGGCCAGTGCAGGTCCTTCATTCTCCCACTAAAAATAGTGAGTTTTGTAGGGCTGCTGGCAGCTGTGAGACTGAGCCCCATGATGAATCACCAGAGATGGGGAAAAACTTGAGCGAGGTGGAGAGCAGGAAAAATTGGGCATGATTGTCTATTTTAACAGGCATCCTATTTATGGCTCGAGACATTGTTTTTCCTGGCATCTTGTCACCATTAGTCAGTGAAGTCTATGTGTGATGTGCTTAAATACTGTTTCATGTCTACCCACTGAAGGTGCACTTTGTATTGCAGGATTGTTTGTCTCTGGCAGCAATAGTAGTTGAGTCTAAGTGGTGGCACTGAATCAAAATAGACCATTTGTCTGTATTTTTTTTCCTCCCTAACTTTGGAAAATGAGTCACCAGTTTATTAGCAAATCATTATTCGTAAGAGTTTGCATCTATAAGTCAAATTGGCTTTTGTAAGCCAGGTTATAATGGATGAGAAATTAAATTAGATGACATGGGGAGCAGGCAACTTTGAGAAATATCAGCAGATGGAAAAAATTAATGGAGAAAAGATGCAGGACTTTAATGGATCAGTTTCTAATCTGTTCAGGATTGGTAGATTTTCCTCATTTCTCAGTTAGATTTCTGATTATTTGTTCGTTTTCTGATTATGAAGTTTGCGCCAATCAGGTGACAGTTTGAGACTGATAGTTGCATATGAAGAGTGTGATGGACACCGAAGTGTGACATACACACAGACAAGCAGATCTCCTGTGGCATTGCTATTAAGTTTGATTATGTGCTGTTTCATGAGGTCAGGAGCATTATATCATGTAATGCCAATGTACTGTACTGAATACTGGTGAGGGCAATAGTTCCTCTGGGGAGTACAGCCAGAGCCAAATCCATGGCAGCATGGGTGGCTCAGCTGTACAGCAGGGGAGGAGAAAGATCGGGAAAGCAATGATAGGAGATTCAATAGTTAGGGGAACAGACAGGCATTTCTGCGACCGCAGACGTGATTCCAGGATGGTGTGTTGCCTCCCTGGTGCCAGGGTCAAGGATGTCACTGAGCGGCTGCAGAACATTGAGGGGGGAGGGTGAACAGCCAGAGGTCATGGTCCATATTGGTACCAACGACATAGGTAGAAAGAGGGATGAGGTCCTGCAGGCAGATTTTAGGGCACCAGGAATTAGATTAAAAAGCAGGACCTCAAAGGTTATAATCTCCGGATTACTCCCGGTGCCACGAGCTAGTGAGTATAGAAATAGGAGGATAGAGCAGATGAATGCGTGGCTGGGGAGATGGTGCATGAGGGAGGACTTTAGATTCCTGGGACCTGTGCAGGCCAGACGGGTTGCACTTCAACAGAGCTGGGACCAATGTCCTCGCCGGGGGTGGGGGGTTTGCTAGTGCTGTTGGGGAGGGTTTAAACTAATTTGGCAGGGGGATGGGCACCAGGATGTAGCATTAGAGAGAAACAAGGTGCACAAAGGATTGGGAGAGACAGATAGCACTAGAGCAAGAAATAGTACGGTAATAGGTGGGGTCAGACTAAGAGAGAATACAAGATGGTCTAAGATAGGTTTACAGTGCATGTATATGAATGCACGAAGTGTGGTAAATAAGGTTGGTGAGCTGCAGGCGCAAATAGACTCATGGGAATATGATGTTGTGGCGATAACGGAGACCTGGCTCAAAAAAGGGCAGGATTGGGTACTAAATATTCCTGGATATAAGGTGTTCAGGAAGGGTGGGGGGGGGGGGGTGCAGTATTGACTAAGGAGAATATTAGTGCTGGAGAGAGAGGATGTCCTGGAGGGGTCAAGGACAGAATCTATTTGGTTAGAGTTAAGAAACAATAGGGGTGCCATTACACTCCTAGGTATATTCTATAGGCTGCCAATTAGTAGGAAGGATATAGAGCAAATTTGCAGGGAAATTACAGAGAGGCGCAAAAACTATAGAGTGGTGATAATGGGGGACATCAACTATCTTAATATAGACTGGGATAGTAATAATGTAAAGGGCAGAGGGGGAAGAATTTCTGAGGTGTGTTCAGAACTTTCTTGATCAGTACGTTGCTGGCCCAACAAGGAAGGAGGTATTGCTGGATCTGGTTCTGGGGAATGAGGTGGGTCAAGTAGAGCAAATGTCAGTCGGGAAACATTTAGGGAACAGTGATCACAGTATCATAAGGTTTAGACTAGCTATGGAAAAGGAGAAGGAGCAATCTAGAGTAAAAATACTTAATTGGAGGAAAGCCAATTTCAGTGGGTTGAGAATGGATCTGGCCCGGGTAAATTGGAATCAAAGATTGGCAGGCAAAACTAATCGAACAATGGGCTGCCTTTAAAGAGGAGATGGTTCGGGTACAGCCGAGGTACATTCCCACGAGGGGGAAAGTAGGGCAACCAAAGCCAGAGCTCCCTGGATGATGAAAGAGATAGAAAGTAAGATGAAGCAGAAAAAGGGCGCGTATGACAGATGTCAGGTTGAGAATACAAGTGAGAACCAGGCTGAATATAGAAAGTTCAGAGGGGAAGTGAAAAAGGAAATAAGAAGGGCAAAGAGAGAGAATGAGAATAGATTGGCAGCTAACATAAAAGGGAATCCAAAAGTCTTATATAGGCATATAAATAGTAAACAGGTAGTAAGAGGAGGGGTGGGGCTGATTAGGAACCAAAATGGAGACCTATGCATGAAGGCAGAGGACATGGCTGAGGTACTAAATGAGTACTTTGCATCTGTCTTCATCGAGGAAGAAGATGCTGCCAAAGTCAGAGTGAAAGAGGAGGTAGTTGAGATACTGGATGGGATAAAAAATTGATAAGGAGGAGGTACTAGAAAGGCTGGCTGTACTTAAAGTAGCTAAGTCACCAGGACCGGATGGGATGCATCCTAGGATACTGAGGGAAGTAAAGGTGGAAATTGTGGAGGTACTGGCCATAATCTTCCAATCCTCCTTGGATACGGGGGTGGTGCCAGAGGACTGGAGAATTGGAACACCCTTGTTCAAAAAAGGGTGTAAGGATAAACCCAGCAACTACAGGCCAGTCAGTTTAACCTCAATAGTGGGGAAGCTTTTAGAAACGATAATCCGGGTAATCCGGGACAAAATTAATAGTCACTTGGACAAGTATGGATTTGTTAAAGGCAAATCGTGTTTAACTAAATTGATTCAGTTTTTTGATGAGGTAACAGAGAGGGTTGATGAGGGCAATGCGGTTGATAAAGTGCCACATAATAGGCTTGCCAGCAAAGTTGAAGCCCATGGAATGAAAGTGGCAGCATGGATACAAAATTGGCTAAGTGACAATAAGAGTAGTGGTGAACGGTTGTTTTTCAAACTGGAGGAAGGGAAACAGTGGTGTTCCCCAGGAGTCAGTACTAGGACCACTGCTTTTCTTGATATATATTAATGACAGACTTGGGTGTACAGGGCACAATTTCAAAATTTGCAGATGACACATAACTTGGAAGTATAGTGAACAGTGAGGAGGATAGTGATCGACTTCAAGAGACCATAGACAGGCTGGTGGAATGGGCAGACACGTGGCAGATGAAATTTAATGCAGGAAAGTGGTAGGAAGAACAAGGAGGGGCAATATAAACAGATCTGGGGGTATATGTGCACAAATCGTTGAAGGTGGTAGGGCAAGTTGAAAAAGCATACGGGATCCTGGGCTTCATAAATAAAGGTATGGAGTACAAAAGCAAGGAAGTTATGATGAACCTTATATAAAACACTGGTTTGGCCTCAACTGGCGTACTGTGTCCAATTCTGGGCACCACACTTTAGGAAGGAAGTGAAGGTCTTAGGGAGGGTGCAGAAAAGATTTACAAGAATGGTTCCAGGGATGAGGGACTTCAGTTATGTGGATAGGCTAGAGAAGCTGGGGTTGTTCTCCTTGGAGCAGAGAAGGTTGAGAGGGGATTTGATAGAGGTGTTCAAAATCATGAGGGGTCTAGACAGAGTAGATGGAAACTGTTCCCATTGGCGGAAGGGCCGAGAACCAGAGGACACAGATTTAAGATGATTGGCAGAAGAACCAAAGGCGACATGAGGAAAAACTTTTTTACGCAGCGAGTGGTTAGGTTCACTGCCTGAAAGGGTGGTGGAGGCAGATTCAATTGTGGCTTTCAAAAGGGAATTGGATAAGTACCTGAAGGAAAAAAAATTGCAGGGTGGGGGAGCAGGACTAGCTGAAGTGCTTTTGCAGAGAGCCAGCACGGGCTCAACAGGCCAAATGGCCTCCTTCTGTGCTGTAACCATTCTATGATTATCTGCCGTTAAGATGAGACTGAAGTCTGATATCTGTTCAGTATGTACTGGGTGAAGTGGGAGTTTAATTGCTGTTGAGGCTACAGATTGGAACCCCAACTTTTTTTTTTTAAGTCAGGAGTAACAATCATTTTGGTTCCTGTGTCAACATATTTTCAATTGATGTGACAATTTGTACATTCCAAATGACTATATTGGTTTCCTTTATCTGCCCTACAGAGCCTTCTTCCCCCCTCCCCACCCCACCAGCTCCACTTACTACCATCTGCATCCTACCAAGCTCTCCCTCACTAGTTGTTTCTCTTCCTATCTCCTTCATGCATATCCAACTATGCTTTTCTAACCAACTGCCCAATTCTCTTGTTACCCACTTTCCTTGCTGTTTCTCTCCCAGCCACTCAGACCCCACTTCTGCTCTTCCCCTTCCCTCTTTTCCCACTGTTCATGCAACTCTGCTGCCTCCTCCCAACCTAATAATTCTGAATAAAAGAACATAAGAAATAGGAGCTGGAGTAGGCCATTTGGCTCTTCGAGCCTGCTCTGCTATTCAACAAGATCATGGCTGATCTACCTAAATTCCACCTTCCCACACTATCCTCATATCCCTTAGTTCCCAAAAATGTATCGACCTGTCTTGAATATACTCAACGACTGAGCATCCACAGCTCTCTGGGGTAGAGAATTCCAAAGAGTCACAACCCTCTGAGTGAAGAAATTTCTCATCAGTTCTAAATGGCTGACCCCTGATTCTGAGACTGTGACCCCGTGTTCTAGATTCCCCAGGCAGGGGAAACATTTTCTCAGCATTAACCCTGTCAAGCCCCTTAAGAATTTTATATGTTTCAATTAGATCACCTCTCATTCTTCTAAACTCTAGGGAATATAGGCCTAGTCTGTTCGATCTCTCCTCATAGGGCAATCCCCTCATCCCAGGAACCAGTCTAGTGAACCTTTGTTGCACTCCCTCTAAGGCAAGTATGTCTTTCCTTAGGTTAGGTAAGGAGACCAGAACTGTACACAGTACTCCAGGTGTGGCCTCACCAATGCCCTGTATAATTGTAGTAAGACTTCTTTACTCTTATACTCTAATCCCTTTGTAACATACTATTTGCTTTCCTACTTGCTTGCTGTGCCTGCATGTTAACTTTCTGTGATTCATGTACAAGGACACCCAGGTCCCTCATTTCCCAGTCTCACCATTCAAAAAATATTCTGCATTTTTGTTTTTCCTACCAAAGTGGATAACTTCACACTTCCCCACGTTATATTCCATTTGCCATGTTCTTGCCCAGTCAACCTGTCTATATCTCTCTGCAGCCTCTTTGCGTCCTCCTCACAGCTTACTTTCCCACTTAACTTTGTATCATCAGCAAACTTGGATACGTTACTCAGTTCCTTTCATCTAAGTCATTAATATAGATTGTAAATAGCTGAGGCCCAAGCACTGATCCTTGCGGTACCCCGCTAGTTATAGCCTGCCAACCCGAAAAAGTCCCGTTTATTCCTACTGTTTTCTGTCCATTAACCAATCCTCAATCCATGCTAATATATTACCCTCAATCCCATGAGTCCTAATTTTGTGTAATAACCTCTTGTGTGGCACCTTATCGAATGCTTTTTGAAAATCCAAATACACCACATCCACTAGTTCCCCCTTATCCATCCTACTAGTTACATCTTCAAAAAACTAACATTTGTCAAACACTATTTCCCTTTTAAAAAACCATGTTGACTCTGCCTAATCATATTACTTCTTAACTCCCTGTCGCCATTTTGCTAGGTTGCCCGGACGGCCAACTGAAGCAAGCAGTGCTTCTTGTTTCATTCTTCCTCCATCTCAATCTACTTCCTGCCACCCACTCTCCAACATGATCTGTTCAGCCACTGCCTCTGCTTACTATAACCAACTCTTTGCTATACCATACAATTCCTAGAAGTTTCTCACACCTGACTTTTTAAAAAAAAAAGTATCCTGCTAGTCACCATGAGCAATGCCACAGATGTGCATATCTCCAATGGGATAAAACACGTTGAGTGTTTATTTGGTGCCATAGCACTAGGGGGAGGGGAAGAGATACAGATGCCACTAGAAACATGTAAATGTACATGTTTTGCCAGTGTTAACTTTTAATAAGTGTCAGCCGTGGTTCAGCAATGGCACTCTTTCCTCAGAGTTAGAAAGTTGTGGGTTCAAGCATAGAATATGGGCTGGCACTTCAGTGCAGCACAGAGTACTATACAGTTAAGAGGCGCCGTCTTTAGGATGAGACGTTACAGGTGGATGTAAAAGATCCCATGGCACCATTTGAAAAACTGGTGAGTTCTCCCGGTGTCCTGGCTAACATTTATCCCTCAACCAATGTCAGTGAAAACAGCTCATTTGGTCAGTTCTCATTGCTGGTTGTGGGACCTCACAGCACAAATAGGCTGCCGTGTTTTCCTACAACTGACTAATGGGGTAAATTCTCCTCAGATTTGTGGTCAGTTGGCTGACTCAGCATTTAAGGATGCCCGCTCGATGGCGCGGACGAGAGTCCCAAACCCTTTTGAGGGCTGGGCCTTGATAACACAGGGATAGCAGACAGCAGACAGAAAACAAGCACCCCGGCTCAGCCAGTTGGTTCTGGACCGCTGCAATACTGGATAACCCAGCCAACCTCCGGGCCTGGAAAAAGGTAGGTCGGGGCGGGGGGGGAGCTGGTGGGAGCATTCCTACTCCTCCTGGCCGCATAACAGTGCTTACCTTTGAGCTTCTCTTCTGCTGGACTGCCAGCTGAGACTGGGCAGAGTGTGACTGATGCATGCACTGCCCAGTTAAGTCCTAAAATGGTATTGGGGTCCTACTGATGTCATAGAACCCCAATTTAAGCACAAAGTAGCTGTGTGCTTGCTTCAGCCACCTCGTCAGAGGACCCTGGCAAAATGGTGAGAGCGAGAACAGGGAATTAAGTTCTTCCCCCCTGGACGCTTCCTGCCCTGTTTCTGCCAGGTGGCAGGCCTCAAAATTCCCCCCATATTACAAAAGTACTTAATTGGTTATGAAGCGCTTTGCGATGTCCTGTGGATGTAAAAGGCTCTATAAAAATGCAATTGTTTCTTTCCTTATACCAAAGAGCAGACACGCTTCTTCTCTACCATAGGAAACTTTTATTCAAAGCAGCACTACTACACAATGGAGAAGACAAGCAGTTGTAAATACTGAACTTTACCCAATATCTGGCAGGTACAATAGAACTCAGAATCCATCTACTAGGAGGAAACTTTCATAACCATTTTTGAGTTTGCTATGGTAGACACTGAAATACCTTTTGGGGGAAATATTAGCACCAGTAAGAGATGGTGAAAGTTTCAGTATTAGCTATTTTTCCCCGTTTCATTAATGCGTTTTACAAAACAGTGCAGACTTAAAAGGATTTGTGTTGTAACATTCAAGCTGTGTAGTTGAAGACTAACCCTGACATTCACAATTGTTTGACAAGTCCCTATATTCTGATATGACTCCGCTACAGTTCACATATGTAACACTCGAGTTAGTTTGCACTTTCACAACAAAATACAAATGCTACCATCAAATAAAGTAGGCTTGGATTGTAGAATAATTATTTTAGTCTCGTTCCTCCTCCCTCCCCTCCCCCAACACACATTTTGGAAGGTGTGTGAACGTGTCCAGGATAGCCACCCTGTCTTAAGTTGGTAGGTAGCATGGGAAAAAGCAGGATTAGGGGTTTGTCCTCTTCTCGAGATGGGCTGCCCATCACATCGAAATAGTCTGGTTAGCAACTGAAAAAAAGTGACTTAAATGGTACTAAGTGTGAATACAATTCTATTTGCATTCCTGGGATACCTTTGACTGATTTTTTTTATCATAATACCGCACCAAACCACATCTTTACAGATTCGACATGATTAATGCAGTTTTCTAGCCATTTGCCGACTTTGACAACATCGGTCCTGCAATCTGATCTGTATTTTCAGGGACTGAAAGGTTACAAAATTTGGCCCATCATTTCCCAGATTTATTAACTAGCAATCTTATGAATGAGCCTTACTGATAAACACTGACCTCTCATCTATTTTCATTCAGGGAGACAGGCTGTTGTTTTGCTAGGATTTTAGTTTCACCCAAGCACAGCTCAATGACAATACTTAGCAAAATAGAAACAAGTAAGAAGAATTTTGCTATTTTATTTAAAAATTGCTTCCAACTTTGAGATCTTGGTATGAGCTGTGGTATAATATTTTAGGTTTCTTCCAGCTGGCAATGTAATTTTTTAAAGAAAAGGCAATCCATTACATTTTTCACAGTTAACATTTGAGGCAATGCCAAAAACATGTACTTTTGTTGCACAGCAGTTTGGTTTAAAATGAGACAGGTTCACAACCTTGGTCAGATCATTTCAGTCCGAGAGCCAGGGAGAGGGGTAACATATGGTTCAGTCACTTCAGGCTGCTCTCATGCAATTCCTGGTAGCTGGTTAAAGAATGGCAAAAAGCAGTGGCCTGGCAGCAGCTTACCTGTCTGCTTTCTAGGGAAGGGAAAGAAAAATTTTGATGGAGGTGGGTGCACACTCCTGCACTGTTACAAGGCACCATTCTGGGACTCAGAAGTCCGGTACTTCATCAGAGGGGGAGAGAGAAGATAAGGTGAATCAATCCCAGACTATTCTAGTGCTCTCCTGAGGCCAGTTCAGAGAAGCACTGATGCATAGTCCACCAACCGAGGGAATGAGTGAAAAGAGAGGGGTCTTATTCTGAAATGAATATATTCTGCAGCTTCAGTTGTGGATTCAAGCTACAGAAGAAGCTTTGCTTTGTTGCTAATGTATACTCTACCAAGGCAATTAACTACAAGTAATATCTCAATCGTTTCATACATCTTTTCCTTCTAAAATTACAGCTAGAAGAAAATTTCTAATACCAGAAAAAGGGCTGTGAACTGTATATGGAGTAGTGCGCTCTGCAGTGACTTTAAAAAAAAAACGTGTTCAGAATTCATAAATAAATCAAAAGTTTACAATTAAATACAGTGAACCCTGCAAAATACAGTCCTGATTCAACCACAGTTTCATTGTACCATTTGTTCCCATTATATAGCAGTTCTAGTTCAAACATAATTTTGAACCAAGCTTCCATGTTTAGGTGAATCAGTTATGTTTCTGCAGAAGTAAGCTGTAATTTAGTTTATAGCATCTTATAACACTACAGAAACAGGCTGATCAGCCTGACTCTCACTGGATGCAGTGCGCTCATCTGCTCCTGAAAGATGCATGAAGAGATCGCCAAGCTCTGCCACTTCATCTTCACCCGTATGCTGGGGAACATCCCTGTGCTCCCGCTCTTCAATAAAATCCCACAGTCGCACCGAGTGAAGGAACTGCAGGATAAAAAAACAAATACAGCATTGCATTTTTTCTGGGACCTATTTTAAAATATATAATTGCAGACAAGTTATGAATATATTTTATTGCAAAAATATTAAGAAGCGGGTAGTGTTCAGTTCTTTTTTGCCTAGTGAATAAGTTCACTAAACCATGGGAGTATCATCCTAACTTAAGTGCCAGTGGCATTGCTCAATAGCTGCTTGGACTGAAATGGATGCAATTTGTTCTCAAAGTAATGAATTAGGTTAAAAAAAAACCTCATTCTGCTACTTTCACAAATTACAAAGGCGGCCATACCCATCTAATGTCAATTGCAGGCAAAGGTAACAGGCCTTCAGGATAGCTTGAATATTAAATCTTAAAATAATCAAAAAGCTACAAACCAGGGGCACTGTGCAATTTGAGACTTCAAAATCAGTGTAAAATTAACATTAAGAAGTTGATACACTCTTCTGTTTCTGTGGGTAGGTGGGCTACCCATCTATAGGTGGCCATTCAGAATATTTAAATTTCATTGAACCTTAAATAAGTACACCCAAAATTTGAACCATCAGTGTACTGAACTCTGTTGGTGTTCAGAGAGATTTGGGTGTCCTCATGCAAGAAACACAGAAAGCTAGCATGCAGGTACAGCAAGCAATAAGGAAGGCAAATGGCATGTTGGCCTTTATTGCAAGAGGGTTGGAGTATAAGAGTAAGGAAGTCTTGCTACAATTGTACAGGGCCTTGGTGAGACCACACCTGGAGTACTGTGCACATTTCTGGTCTCCTTATCTAATGAAGGATACACTTGCCTTGGAGGCGGTGCAACGAAGGTTCACTTGATTGATTCCTGGGATGAGAGGGCTGTCCTATGAGCAGAGATTGTGTAGAATGGGCCTATACTCTCTGGAGTTTGGAAGAATGAGAGGTGATCTCATTGAAACATACAAGATTCTGAAGGGGATTGACAGGGTAGATGCTGAGAGGTTGTTTCCCCTGGCTGGAGTGTCTAGAACTAGGGGGCATAGTCTCAGGATAAGGGGTAGGCCATTTAAGACTGAGATGAGGAGGAATTTCTTCACTCAGAGGGTTGTGAATCTTTGGAATTCTCTGCCCCAGAGGGCTGTGAATGCTGAGTCGTTGAGTATATTCAAGGCTGAGTTAGATAGATTTTGGACTCTAGGGGAATCAAGGGATATGGAGATGGGCAGGAAAGTGGAGTTGAGGTCGATGATCAGCCATGATCTTAGTGAATGGCGGAGCAGGCTCGAGGGGCCGTATGGCCTACTCCTGCTCTTACTACTTATGTTCTTAAACTAGGTAGCTCCATGTTAACTATCACCAAGTTAAGGCAGTGGCATCAAGGGTCTCAGAGAATAGTTCACCAGCTGCTGCTTTTTCAATAGCCCGAAGAGGAACACTGGTAAAGTTCACCAACACAATGTCATGAAATATCTGGTACTTAGATTATTTACCCTCACATTGCCTTCAGAACTGAGCTGTTTTCTTGGCTGCTCAGGCTCTGCCATCGTTCCATCAGGGTAAGCGTGAAGGTAAAGGCACTTTCCACCAAACGGACAGGACCCTTTCCCCTTGTCAAAGTATTTACAAGCCTTCTTACTGTTAAGTGACCATAGAAAAAAATTAGAAAGGAAGAATATACCTTTAATTCACAACTATTGCTGTATTTGATAATCTAGTTTTGGACAAAACCAAAATACATTTTATAACTGCACTTTGCTCTCCAGCTACAGTATTCGAGGCTCCAGACTAGTCATTTACAATGCTGTGTGTGTGGAATTATCAGTAATTATTCTATCATTGTTAACCATTTTGTGTTTCTGAACACCTTTTTGTTCGATTTAATGTTAACTCTTAATCACACCCATGTATGAGATCAAGCTAAATCGGAGTATAATTCATTGACCATCCCGCACCCCTTTATCTTTGATAGAAATACTAATTTATACATCATGTAACTGTATTATGGTACAGTTTTTACTTCCTCTTCAGCTGCACTAGGTGGCATAACAAGAGGTGCCAGTTATAGTAAATATAGTTGCTTCATGAATTTGACCCATTTGGGTGCTGGAATACAGAAGGAATTTGAAAAGTGAGACCAACGTACACGTTGCAAAACTGCAACAGGAACAGGAGGTAAAAAGCTGACGACTCTGAAAGCTGTAAACTTGCCTCAAGGTATTGATATTGAAAGCCATACGCTTTTTAAAAAGACCAGCTGCTATTTCACCCGAAGTGCTGTGTATTCTTAGAACAAGACGTGGTGTGGGCAGAGAGAAGGTTTGTGTGCGCCAAAGATAAAAACATGTAATACAAACACAAGCATTTGGTTCCTCCCAACCTCTTATTAACTAAAGGAGCATTTTAAAATTATTGCAAATCATCAGTATTTACAGAAACATGGACCCCACTGATCCGCATCTTCGGCCCAAAGTTGAAAAATGACTTGTGAAGTATGGTGAAAATTAATTAACATTTTACATGACGGACAGAAAAACAGTCCCATAATTTGAGATGGTTAAGAGCAGAGCACTCATTTTATTATCTTTCCTCAATTTACACACTCTCATTAAAATAAAAGTTGGTGTGCAAAATCTTTGTTGCCAGCCTCTACACTATGCCAATTCTGAAACAAACAATTTTTGCTACATGCATTACATTATAAAGACACATTCAAGTTTATTTATAGAACTTTTTTCAGGAATACAGTTCACACACCATATAAGGTAATCACTCATTTATCTCAGTTGAAATATATTCTACTAAAAGTAAAAACCTTGATGTAGATTCAAAACAGGAAAAAGACTATCTGGAGCAAATGGATACTTTTAATATATATCCCATCTATAATTTCACATACTGAAGCCTAATCATACACCACAAATTGAGATTAACAGTTAAATTTACTTGTAGCAACCTTTGGGGAAAACAGCAATATGCTGGAACGGCCTTTGTTTGAATTTACATCACAGACTTTGTGTATTTTCCCCACAAGTTATCAATGACCTTTTGTAGATCTATTTATAGATGGTCATAAGATAGAGGCACAATGTTCACCTTTTAAACTCCCTTGGATGTTTTCACGACAGCTCTGTAAATTACATTTAAGTCACTCATTGGTTAAAACAGCCAATGCCTTCAGGAAGGAGGGGGGGAAATTGGTGGGAATAAAAACCTGCACAGTTTCAATTTTTGGTGCCAACTTCACTCTGTTGGGTATGAAATCAAACAAGCGCTATACTGGTTTCAACAAGTTTCTTGCACGTTTTATTATAAACTTGTACTTTCCGATTTAGCCTCACGAACGCATGTGTCCTAAGAACATAAGAAATAGGAGCAGGAGTAGGCCATTCAAGCCTGCTCCGCCATTCAATGAGATCATGGCTGATCTTCTGCCTCAACTCCATTCACCGGCCCTATCGCCATATCCCTTGATGCCTTTACTAGTCAGAAATCATCTATCCTTCCTTCGGTAAGGAGACCAAAATTGTACACAGTACTCCAGGTGTGGTCTCACCAAGGCCCTATATAATTGGAGTAAGTCCTTATATCCTCCCTTCAACAGAAATTCAGGAGGATGGAGACCACTTTGGATTTTTGATATTAATGAATTTCTTCCGTTAGCTCCAACAAGAATTGCTCCTCTCTTATGCTCGGCACTGGACAAGAGATATTGCGTTAAGCTAGCATGCCGTCAGGACAAGGACAAAACACTTGCCATGCACCAGAACTCACTGTCTTCGACACAGTTGTTTGCCTACACAATCTTATTTATGCCTGGACTCAATTGTAACAATTTCCCCCCCAAAAAAGTGTCTGATGTTACAAGATCGAGTCCCACACATATCAGTAAACCATATTATATGAAGCTATTCTAGGCTTTAATTAAAATATAAAGTCATTCCCCCTCACCTCCAAGCAGGTTCCAAGTGAGACCACGCCTCTGTTCACATCAGCTCTGTTACTGGTGCCAGAATTCAGTACTATTCCAGCAAGAGAATGCTAGTGGAAGCAAGGTTTTTCCAGCATGCATATGCATAAAGTCAATGTGCTCTGTTGAAACTAACAGAGGGCTTCCATTTGCTATGTGGATGCTGGGATAGCACCATCTCCCAATCTTTCCTTGCTTTCTCTCACTGCTGATTCCTAGCATCAACAAGATCCACAAGTTGGACCGGCCAGGTAAGAAAAAAAATTGTATTTTAAATAGAGAAACTTAATCTTAAGAGTATAGCAC
Organism: Squalus acanthias; assembly: GCA_030390025.1. Lineage (NCBI taxonomy): Eukaryota > Metazoa > Chordata > Chondrichthyes > Squaliformes > Squalidae > Squalus > Squalus acanthias. The sequence goes on from CM059444.1 coordinate 43,757,710, forward strand.
TATGTACTGTAGTGCCGGTTTGGATATTTAAAAAAAATGAATGCCTTCTGACCCCAAGGTGCTTATAACCTAATTTTTTTTCTCGATAAATCAAGAGCTGGTTCAACAGAAAGGTCATGTGCCAAACCACATGCACATCCTCCTAGTTGTAAGAATATGAAACTGCCACACAACCAATGGGCAGAAGTATTTGGCTCAAACAGAATTTAATTTAGATTAATTTAACTTTTCATTAACCATCTTCATTCTGATTTTACTACATACATAGTAGACAATCTCCACTAATGGAAATTCAATAACCCATTTCATAAAGCAAGAACTCCTTACCTCATTCCCTGCTTGAATGCGTCAATAAGCTGGTCCTTTTCCTCTTTTTCCTCCACCCAGTAAGCACTAGGGATCACAAATTCAGACACCACTCGACACTCAGGGCAGGACCTAGGACAATGATTTTTTTAAAATTGAGATTTTTTAAATGGAACACTGGAATGTGCAACATATAAAATACTTAATCATAAACCTAAATGGATGATTGAAGGAATTGGCAGATTTAATTTATAAATGCATTCCTAATATCCTAATTATACATACACATAATATAATATGGCAGAGTTTAAACACGCTGAATTGAGGGGAAGATTGTAAGGGCGCCAGAAGCAGCTCTGATTGGTTCAATGTCCACTTCTAGAAATCTGTGGGGACTCGAACATCCTGTGCAGAGATTACCCGATAATGCATCTCCTCTCGCTATGCAAGGCTGGATTAGTTACAGTGAAAGACATTTCTGTAGCATCTCCTGACTGCCGTATGAGATGAGATCCTTGAAGTAGTTGGCTATTTGAGGTACACGGGCCCTACATGACTGGAGGCAGGGTGAGCATTTTGAACGTGTCTCAATTTTTTCCCCAGTTTTTGAAACCAATAATATTGAATTCTGACATTTTCTTGGGGACTACAAAATATTGTTTCTTAGAAAAAGGGGAGAGGCATGAATGGAACATGAATCTCTGAAGGGGGGGCTCAGCAAAAAGAATGTTTGGGAACCTCTGCTTACAGCGCAACAAAACAATTAGTAATTTCCTGTCAAAATAGACTGTAGCCATTCCCTTTGAGGTTGAACAGCAAAAGATTTTTTTTTTTTAATTCTACAGTGGAGAAAAACAAATCACCTTGGAGCACATTAAAGGGTAATTCAATCTCAGGGTCCAGAGGATATGCACAAACTACTTTGACCTCACATTTCACAGACTTATCGTAACCCTTTGATTGTATAACTAAGTACTCAGAATCCATGGCTGCTTTTTCCCATCTTAGTCCAGAAGCACTGGAGATAATTGTAGTTCGCCAACTGATACTCTGGCTCAATACAGACATGTAATCAAACCAGACACCTTCTGGCCCTGATCACTTAGTGTTAGACATGAGCAGTACTGTTAGGCCATCAAGGGAGGGAGGGAGGGAGGGGGAAGGGGGGGGCAGAATTTCCTCTAAAGTAAAGTCATCCACATAGTTTAAAAGTTTCAATGGATCATGGCATCTAACATAGAATTTTTAAGAACGGGAAATGCCATTAGCCCTAAAAAACTTGTCCATTTTGTACTCTTATGGAAAAAATAATTTTTTTAAATATCAATGGATCCAGTATTATGACTAGCTAGTACAGGGCACTGATTACCCAGTACAGAGCAAATGTCAACTTGCCCATGCTTTCCCAAACAGCACAAGCAGAAACTCTGGTACAAATGAATGTCTCTTTGATACAGTGCCTCAACAAATTAACCTTCCTCCACACCAATAATGGTAACAATGCCCTCAGACCAATGTTTAGGACACATATCCATGGATTGAAATGCTTTCCCCCCCCCAAAAAGTTAGAATGGATATCCAACTTAGCCAACAGCAACTTTTCTCTCACACATGCATATGTGCAGTGCTAGTCATCAAAGGTCTCACTGCAAGGTATCCAATTTCATATGTAAACAGCATACAATAAATTAGACTGGCCCAGTTTAAAGAAAGGATTTTTTTTTCTGTTTTTGCTGGGATTTCTCTCTCCCAAAATACATGCAACATAAATGCCAAATACATTAACCGTGGCACATTCAAGAAAACCCCCCACCTTACCAACCAACTCTCCACCTTACCAATGTTTGTATCCATTCTAAAAGCCTCATTAAAATTGCTGGCCATTTGTTTTGCAGATTGTAAAAATGATTGTGATCTATATTTATCAGTGTATAAAAATTGAAAAGTTGTCACTTATTGACCCACAAAACCAGTTACACTCACTTGATTATTTTATTCTCAAACTGTTTTGCACATCTCCACTGTCTAATGCAAGACAGACAATACGGGTGAATGCAGTCAGAAAGAATTCCAAATCTTCTCTCGGATGGTATCATTTTATCATAGACTATCTCCATACAAATGTTACAGACTTTATCTTGACTCTTTTGTACAGCAAAGGCTTTCTCCATGTCTTGCTCAAAAGCAATGAGACACATCTGATTGAAACAGAAAGGCAACAGTCAGCATTTACAGGACACATATTCCGAGCAAACTGGATAAATTTACCCAACCAACAGACTTAATACCATTGTTATCTGGCGACAGCCCAGTGGGTTTTCTACATATGGCAAAGTTCTCAGGGAGTTCATGTCTTCTCAAGGTGATGTGTTAGTTGTTATTTTATTTGTAGTAAAACATCAGGAAAGCAACACCGAGCAGAGGCAGGAATATTGAGAATAGGAAGAACTGAGGAGAAGAGGAGTCGCTGGACTCAGTATCACCTCACCAGCCTCTGAACCGTGAGTCAGAGTGATCGGCTCAGTGTTACAAGATTATTAGTCAGAGTTAGTTGGGCTAAAAAGTCTTTTGTAAGGCCTATACATTTTAACTACAGTATAGAAACAAATATTTCAACACAATTTTAGGCTCAGTGGTAGCACTCTCATCTCTGGCTCAGACAGTTGCGAGATCAAGTCCCAATTCAGAGACTTGAGCACATAATCGGTGTGCAAATTGGCTGCCGTGTTTCCCTGCATTACATCAGATCTACATTTCAAAAGTACTTCATTGGCTGCAAAATGCTTTGGGATGTCCTGAGGTTATGAAAGGTACTGTATAAATGCAAGTTTATTCTTTCTCAATTTATAATAAACTAGCAGATCTCCCGTGGTTTTGCTCAGTTGGTTGGTGGATATGCTGTTTTATGACAATTGAGCTCTTAACAAATTGTGATGGGGAAAGTATTACAGGAAATGTGTGCTATATGCAACACTTAATATATTATATAGATAATACATATTAGACACAGCATTTTTGCATCAATTAAGATGAGAAACAAGCAGTAAAACATTTTTAAAAATCACTGCAAAAGCAATAATCCCAAGAGGGAGGTGTGAATTTTCAGCACATTGCACTGTTATTCCAGAATTATTTTCTTTTAATCAATGCTTTAGGATGAAATTTCAGCAGTTTTATTTCATGATGAAGATTAAAAGGTAAATTCTTTCACTTCACATAATTGAACGCTGAATTCATTAAAATAAGTTGGCAATAACTAGAGCAAGCTGTGGCTACTGAACATGTAAGACACAAACAGGTTAAACAGTACCAGGGTAAATCCAGGCCGTTGAAAGGCACATTTACTTTGACCTACACTTGCCTGCTCATGTGCTTTACGTTGCTCAAGGTCAGTTGGATGCAGTACTTGCAGTCCACACACTTCACACACATCCCCATGAAGGTATAAACAGCTGTCACCATAATGACATTCACCAGCTGCTGCAAAAGGGCACAGCTGCTGTGTCGAATTATTGCTGCCGACTGACGCGGAAACATCCAGTCCACTGCGAACTGCGTCCAAATACGACGGTGGCTTCACTTGGACATCTTCATAAGCAAACTTTGCTGAGTCAGAGAAATGCGATGCAGTCTTTGTAGTGTTGCAGTAAGATGGTGGGAAAGGAAACAATTTAGACTTTTCTGCTGTTCGGTTGCAAAGGTCTAAAGAGAAGAATAAGCCCAAAAAAAAAGTTGTAGCATGAAATGCATTTAAAAAAGTTACAGGATCATGCTTAACAGACATTATGGAATACAGAAATGGTCACTTCCCTTAAGGTCTCCTCCCCAACCCCTCTAACTGAGCTTATAAACAAAGGAAGAAATGTAAAGGCAAATAATTGCAGGCATACATTAATTAATCTGACACCTCGATCAAAGAGGTTTGCACAATAACAGGTGAGATGCAGAACTGGATGAGCAGGCATTCTGGGGATTGAAGAATGAGGCAAGAATGACAACTGTAGGTAAAAAAGATTATATTATATGTGTGGGTGAGGTGCAAGTATCATTCAGTTTAAGTTATAGCCTATAAGCAAGAAAATTCATAATATGGGGCACAGGATAGAACAAATACAAGAGCCAGGTGCCGCATTGACCATCCACATCCCACTTAAGGTCCTATGGCTACAGTACAGGTCAATAAATTAGTAACAAACCAAAAATCTTTTAAGTGGGGAGCATTTATTTTACTAACTGGGAAGTATACGAACACAACTGAGAAGAAATTTGCACGGTTTCACCCCGTGGTGATAAGATGGTTCTGCTCAGCTTCTGTTTTCAGAGGTCACGGCACAGAAGGGGACAAAAATTGATTTAAGCAGCACTTATATTTTGCACTTTTAAGTCAGGGTGATGGCGTTCTCATTCAGAGCTTGCTGGAGAGGAGATATGCTCAACTACTTCACCCCCTGCCCCCCATAAAACAAATAAAGAATATGTTGGGTAGACAACAAGTTAATGGGCAACAATTATCAGCGTTGCTCCAATTTAACTTATCGGCTGAATAACATCAATTCTGCCAGTTCGTAACAGTTCAAAAAGCCTTTTATGCCACGTTTTCACAAAAATTGCACATTTTAGAATTCGGTCACTGCTAATTACAAACAAAAACAATCTATTTTCATGGATGGAAGAAGTATGAACTGATGTTCGTACAGTTTGTTGAAATGGGAGCAAGGCTCTGTATTAAGACTGGAGAACTACTGGACACCAGTAATTAGATGGAAGACATAAAACAAAATTCATACTGGTTCTATAGTAGCATTGGATCACAAAATTCTTAAACTGAATTAAAGCGCAGGGAAAACCCCACTTAAAATTTCCTCTGCACAGGCACCCCTTAGCCCACATTGGAGTCCGTTCTCTCTCAGTGGATACAAGCTCTGCAGCACAGAAGCAAGACACTACATGGTCCAGAAGAGTGGTGTATTTAGTTATTAATTATTTCCAGATGTAATTTATTTTTTATTGGTACAGAGTAATATTTTAACAAAACGTTAGGAGTTCTGCATAAAAAGAAAGCAATGCTGATGACCAACACATGCTCTAGCTCACTCTAGTGGATGGAAACAAGTCTTGCAACAACCTAAACCGATCTAATTTCTAAGATTTAGCAACAAAACCGGAGTTGGCAGCGTCCTCACAGGCAAACAAACCTTAGTCAAATCGATTTTGCTTTGTACTTGCAGCCTTTAAAGCACTTAACTGAAAATTTACACCATGAATTAAAATCTCAGAAAAAGAAACTTACACTATTGGAACTAAAGGACTATTAATCAGCTGGCACTCCCAATTATCTCTGCTGCCCAATTTGCAGTAATTACTGAAACACTGAAGTACTAAATATCATCCAAGATATACTGGAGCAGTACTGTGCAAATGTACTAGCATTTTTACTTAGAACCGGTCAAATATCATACTGCACTATTCAGACTAAGTAGTTTGAATAATCTAGTTTTTGTTATATTTTTCTTCCCTTTTTTCAATACAACATGCATTTCTTTAGCGCCTTTAATGTAGTAAAACGTCCCAAGGCGCTTCACAGGAACGCAATAGGACAAAAATTGACACTAAGCCTAAGAAGGAGATATTAAGACAGGTGACTTGGTCAAAGAGGTAAGTTTTAAAAAGGATCTTAAAAGCAGGAGAGAGGGCGAGAGACGGAGAAGTTCAGAAAGGTCATTCTAGACCCAAGCTCTCCAATGGTAGGACAAAGGGAATAGGGGGATGCACAAGAGTCCAGAGTTAGAGGAACTCAGTTTTTGGAGGGTTGTAGGCTGGAGGAGGTTACATGGAGAGATTTGAACATTAGGATGAGAATTTTAAAATTGAGAGGTTGGTGGACCAGGAACCAATGTAGTTCAAGGGATGACGGGTGAACGGGACTTGATGTGGGTTAGAATACAGGCAGCAGTTTTGGATGAGCTCAAGTTTATGGAGGGTGGAAGATGGGAGGCTGGCCAGGAGAGCATTGGAATAGTCAAGTCTCGAGGTAACAAAGGCATGGAAGAAGGTTTCAGCAACAGATAAGCTGAGGCAGGGCGGAGACAAGCAACGTTACGGAGGTGGAAGTAGGCACTCTGTGTGATGGAGAAGATCTGGAGTCGGAAGCTCAGCTCAGGGTCAAATAGGACACCGAGGTTACAAACAGTCTAGTTCAGCCTGAGACAGTTGCCTGGGAGGGGAATGGAATCGGTGGCAGTCTTCGGACTTCCCAATGTTTAAATGGAGGAAATTTCAGCTCATCCAAGACTGGATGTCTGACAAACAGAGGTAGCGGAGGGGCCGAGAGACGTCATGTTTTCGGTTGATGTCGCCGAGAAAAAAAAGACAACATGGGGGTGAAGCTGAAAATACAGTCAAAGGGGAGAGTTTTTAGGAAACTTTTGAAAATATCAGGAGAGTTCCACACAGTAACAAAGTAATAAATGAAAGAGCAATTCCCAAAGGTGGAGCAGAGGGAATGGAGGACAAGGAGTAGACCAGTGTCACAGGTTCTCTGCAGCCTCGCAGATTTCACTATATGTGCCAAAAAGAAAAATAAGAGACATCTGTGCGCATCTCATTTTGGGAGACACTTATGGTTTTGGGTAGGAAAATTCTCAAAACATAGTGGAACAAGAAACTCATGAGAGAAAATGGGCACATGACCAAGACACAGCCCCATTTTTAACACACCTCGATCTTTTAGTTCGAGCGTTTTCTTTTTACATCTTCCAGATTCAGTAACTTTGATGGGCACAGTCTGTTCTGCAACGGTAGGTTCTGCAATTGCATCATGAACGACAGGTGTACAGGTGACTCTAGAGATCACTGGTCCCACTGCTCTAGATCCAGGAAGTTTCACATGGTCATATCTTATCAATGGAGGATAAAAAGAGTAAAGTTAGACACCATCCACATTGCACCATCACACCATGAATGCTACTGGTGAACAGCATTCCCTTTTAAGTTAAGCCCAAATATCACCTACTGATATAAAGGGGGAATTTTAACTCCCAGGCAAAAAGCTGGTGGGACAGGCGGGCTGTCCACTGTGGAGCTGCAGTGGGAGGCTGAGTCAATTTTAATGGCCGGGTTTTCATTAACATCTGCCACTCTGCCGTTAGAAATTGGGTGTCCAGAGGCAGCTCATTAGCTTTGGAGCTGCAAAGATTTGGCGACCCTGAAGCCACCAGTCAGGCAAGTCAGGAGGGGAGGGGAGGGGAGGGGAGGGGAGGGGAGGGGAGGGGAGGGGAGGGGGGAGGGGAGGGGAGGGGAGGGAGGCTTTTGCAGGTCAGACCGGAGCGGCTGTGGCCCAAACTCTCTTTGTGGGGCCTAGAGGAGCACTCTGCTCAGTATACAGTCAAAAACTGCATCAGAGTCCAAGTGATATCATCGGACCCCGATTTACATTTATTCGTGAGGCTCCTGCCAGAGTCTGGAGGACGTTTCAATTGCCCAATAAAGCAGCCGCATTGAAATGGCTGCAGGGCAGGAAAAGAGCTGCAAGTCCACCGTTTGGATTTTAACTCGGGCCTGGTTTCTGCCGAGTGGAGGGAGTTAAAATTCCCCCTATATCCACACACCACAAAACTGTCTCACCAGCAGCTACTTGCTAAAAAAGGCAAACAAAAGAACAAAACTATTGAAGTTTTTTTTCCTCTAACAGCTAAAGGGTCTGCAAAGAGCTGAATAAACTAAGGTGGTTAAAGTGTGCATGCATTTAACAAGACTTTGCAGTCTGTTACACCAAGTAATAACATCTTTGGCATTTCACAGAACTCTACTTCTTTGCAGCACTTGAAAATAAAATACCGTTCCTATCCATAAATAATTTCAGGCCTTTTCACTACTGCGCTGGGATTCATGCCATTTTTGTCAGAGCAGACAGGCTCGACTCAAACTGGTCATTTATACGATAGCAAAATATCTCCGACTCTTCCCTTCCCTTCCTCGACTTCTCCATCTCCATCTCTGGGGATAGGTTATTGACTAACATTCACTACAAGCCTACTGACTCCCACAGCTACCTGGACTACACTTCCTCCCACCCCGCCTCCTGTAAGGACTCTATTCCATTCTCCCAGTTTCTCCGTCTCCGCCGCATCTGCTCTGATGATGCCACCTTCCATACCAGTGCTTCCGACATGTCTTCCTTTTTCCTCAACCGAGGATTCCCCTCTACCGTGGTCGACACGGCCCTCGACCGTGTCCGTTCTATCTCCCGCACTTCTGCCCTCACCCCTGCCCCTCCCTCCCGGAACCACGATAGGGTTCCCCTTGTCCTCACCTTTCACCCCTCCAGCCTCCACATTCAACGGATCATCCTCCGTCATTTCTGCCACCTCCAGCGTGATCCCACCACCAAACACATCTTCCCCTCACCTCCCCTTTCAGCATTCCGCAGGGACCGCTCCCTCCGCGACACCCTAGTCCACTCCTCTACCACCCCCAGCACCCCTTCCCCTTCGCCCGGCACCTTCCCGTGCACGCGCAGGAGATGCAACACATGCCCTTACACCTCCCCTCTTCCCACTGTCCAGGGCCCCAAACACCCCTTCCAGGTGAAACAGCGATTTACTTGTACTTCCTACAATTTAGTATACTGTATTCGCTGCTCACGATGTGGTCTCCTCTACATTGGGGAGACCAAACGCAGATTGGGTGACCGCTTTGCGGAACACCTCCGTTCAGTCGTAAGGGGGACCCCGAGCTCCCGGTCGCCTGTCACTTTAATTCACCGCTTCACTCCCACTCTGACCTCACCATCCTCGGCCTATTACACTGTTCCACGGAAGCGCAGCGTAAGCTCGAGGAACAGCACCTCATCTTTCGTTTAGGCACGCTACAGCCCTCTGGACTCAATATCGAGTTCAACAATTTTAGATCATAACCTCAGCTCCAATCACATTTATATTTTATTTTTTCCACCCTTTTATTTGCCCCCCCCACCTTTTTTTTCCTCCTAGAAGCTGGCAGCTGTCCTTCATTCTGCCAGTGGATTTCACACTTCTTTCAGCCTTAATCTGTCACATTAACACCACCTCTAGCCTTGCATATCTCTTAATGTCTCTTCATCTCCCCCTTTGTTCTTTTATCCCCTCCCCCTTTTTCCCAGCTTTACCCTGGCCTTAAATCTATTTGATTTCCGGCTCTTCCCAGTTCTGACGAAAGGTCATCGACTTGAAACGTTAACTCTCTTTCTCTCTCCACGGATGCTGCCTGGCCTGCTGAGTTTTTCCAGCGTTTTCTGTTGTTATTTCTGGTCATTTATACCTTCAGCAACCACAAGACATAATGGAGCCAGGCATTACTTTTATACTTGGGTGCCATGTGTGCGCAATTGTTTACTTTAGAAGGTGGTACTAGATAGGGTTTTAGTGCTCACAGCTGGCCAGCAACAAACTCAGCTCACACTCCCTTAAGAAAACTAATACCGTGAGCTTTTTATTGAAAACCCAAAAAAGATTCAGGAACTCACTGAACATGCACTGTTCTTGGTACTAAAGCCTCATATCATCACCTGAGAATGTTGCTGCCGTTAATACATGAGAAATAAATACATGAGAAATAAATGGAGTCGAGAAATAAAAGGGCAAGTCTTAAACAGGAGGCAAACATAAACAGGTTAGGCATCAGAGCCAGGAAAAGCACGAACAGAAAAGTAGACAATGTATTCAGATTTAAGCATTCATTTTGTGGGAAAGAGAGCGAGCAGAGTGTACAAGATCTTTGTTTTCACAGAAAAACAATTTTGGCTAGCTTTGAATTTACAATAGAGGGCATGAGTCTGACATGCTTGTCCCTATTCCTTAAAATTGTATAACCCAACAATTTACTTCCCAAAATAATTTAGTAGCACGGTATTAGTTAAAAAAAAAAAATCACTGTAACCCTACCTGCAGTGGTCCCCATAGGCACACTGTCCTTTCTGGTAGAATTTACAGATTGTAGATGGCTTGCTTGTAGACAAATCATGGGAAAACATACACCGGTTCCCTTCACGGCAGACCCCATGCATAAAATATCTAAACAGAATTATTGAATAGGGTTTAGACCATTTTACTTCTGTTAATATAAACACAACCACAACGTTTGAGACATCAAATAGATTATACAACATTGTTTATAGAATTATCTGAAAGGGAGGGGGAGCAAAGTAAAAACACACAATATTCTACAAATAAAAACAAAAAAGGGCATTCATAAATAGCTATGGCAACATCACTACACGAATCACAAGTGCGATTTTATATTTTACAAAAGCATTCATACACATGGAAAAAAACTCAGGTTAATTTACATTTTATAAAGTGCTGCCTCAAATTTCTCACTCATCGACCCCCAAGCATATTGTTTTATAAAAGGTGTGGACCTTCAATTACAACCCCCACAAAATAGTTGGCAGCTATACTTAGTTGGGATGCTAGGAATCCATAACAGCTACAAACTGTTAGGGTGTCCATTGTATACTGCAGGTAAGCTGATAATCAAATGTTATGAAAGGAGACAGCATGCTATAATGCTTAACCCATGGTCCTCAGTTGTCTTTTAAACTTTAAAAACTACTGTGCTAAGGCTGTCCAACATAGATTTTGTATAAAATATATGGAGATCTCTTCAACACAATGACAAATATAGTCACAAATGCTCATCACTGCAAGATACCACAGTGGATGCACAACACAGAGCCAAAACTGATGTGTCATATTGTACTCAGATGCTGGAGAATCCAGACAGATTTAATCTGTATTGCCTAGTGTGTGTGCAAACCTAGATTGTAACACAACAACTTGCATTTATATAGCATTTTAACATAGAACAATGTCCCAATGTGCTTCAAAGAGGCACAATGAAAAAGATGGACACCTTGTCAAAGGAGATATCTGGAGGAGTGACCCAAAGTTTGGTCAAATGGATGGGTTTCAAGGAGGGCCTTTAAGTAAATAGAGGTGGAGAGACAGGGTGTTTAGGGATAATTCCAGAGAAGAGCTTTGAAATAATTGAGTCTGGAGGCGACAAAGAATGAGAGTTTCAGCAACAGATGGGCTGAGATAGGGGCAGAAGTAGGCGAATGTTATGGAGGTGGAAGTAGGCAGTCTTTGTGTGGGACTGGATACGAAATCAGAAGCTCAGCTCGGAGTTGAACAAGACGCTGAGATTGCAAACTGGTTGTTTGGACGATCTTGACGCCAATCCAATTCCAGATGTCCAGGGCAAGCACGGTACAAGTTCGTGATGCCACAGAACACAGGCATTCCAAATGTCCCACAAGTAAAACTTGAACTCCTCCAGCACAGAAACAAAATACCACGATGGCTTTTAGAAGTTAATGAGATTAAACTCCAACTGGAAGTAACATCAATCTTAAAATACATTCAACAAGCCAAAAAAAAAAGTTTTTTAAAAAAACCCCAGGATCAATGTATTTGGCTATTTAACAATGGAAGGTCTTAATGTTTAATCCCCAACACACAAACTGTTTTAAAATCGCAAATATGACAGCAGACGGTCAAACAGGGAGCCGGGACCGCCGGCGGTCAGCTCCTTTGTGCTGAGGGAGTTTGTTCGGTGCTGAAAGCGGAGGGGCGGAGGAGGGGGAGGTGAAGGCCTGGCCCTCAGTTACAGCCCCCTGTCTCATGGCGGCTGCAGCACCGGTCTCTCTTCCCTAAAACCCTTCGCCCCGGAACGCCAACCCCCCCCCCGCCAGCAGGGACAGAATTAAGAGGCTCAGTACCTGCACGTCACCTGTTTAGTACTCATCATTCCGCCGCCAGTCCTACATCCTCTTCATTCCCCCACCCTCCCCAACCACCGCCGCTGCCGCCACCACCAACCAATTTCCTGTCCGTCCGTCTAAACCCGCGTACCCACCACAGCGCAGACTGACACACGGTTCCGGGGGCTCAACAGCGCGCCTGCAGTCCCGGCGGCGCCGGAGGGGGGCGCTGCTTGCGGCGCTTGTTTATTTCGTAACCAGGAAGTAATGGTCGCTTGACGTCACGTGCCCCAGCCCCCCAGGCATCAGGCCCAAAACCTCTGCCCTGATTTTTTTCCACATGGCAGCTGTTGATGATTCTGCCATTCCCATTTACACCTCTTCTAGACTTGCCTTTTGTTTCTTTACTTGTCCCATTAACATCTCCTTTTGCTTTGTAAGTATAGTGAGCAGCGAGGAGGATAGTGATAGATTTCAGGAGGACATAGGCTGGTGGAATGGGTGGACACATGGGATATGAAATTTAATGCAGAAAAGTGCAAAGTGTTACATTTTGGTAGGAAGAACGAGGAGAGTATTGTGTCCAATTCTGGTCACCGCACTTTAGGAGGGATATTCAGGCCTTAGAGAGAGTGCAGAAAAGATTTACGAGAATGATTCCAGGGATGAGGGACTAGAGTTACATGGATAGACAAGAGAAGCTGGGATAACAACAGAAAACGCTGGAAAAACTCAGCAGGCCAGGCAGCATCCGTGGAGAGAGAAAGAGAGTTAACGTTTCAGGTCGATGACCTTTCATCAGAACTGGGAAGAGCCGGAAATCAAATAGATTTAAGGCCAGGGTAAAGCTGGGAAAAGGGGGAGGGGATAAAGGAACAAAGGGGGAGATGAAGAGACATTAAGAGATATGCAAGGCTAGAGGTGGTGTTAATGTGACAGATTAAGGCTGAATGAAGTGTGAAATCCACTGGCAGAATGAAGGACAGCTGCCAGCTTCTAGGAGGAAAAAAAAAGGTGGGGGGGGACAAATAAAAGGGTGGAAAAAATAAAATATAAATGTGATTGGAGCTGAGGTTATGATCTAAAATTGTTGAACTCGATATTGAGTCCAGAGGGCTGTAGCGTGCCTAAACGAAAGATGAGGTGCTGTTCCTCGAGCTTACGCTGCGCTTCCGTGGAACAGTGTAATAGGCCGAGGACGGTGAGGTCAGAGTGGGAGTGAAGCGGTGAATTAAAGTGACAGGCCACCGGGAGCTCGGGGTCCCCCTTATGGACTGAATGGAGGTGTTCCGCAAAGCGGTCACCCAATCTGCGTTTGGTCTCCCCAATGTAGAGGAGTCCACATCGTGAGCAGCGAATACAGTATATTAAATTGCAGGAAGTACAAGTAAATCGCTGTTTCACCTGGAAGGGGTGTTTGAGAAGCTGGGGTTGTTCTCTTTAGAGCAGAGAAGGTTGAGAGGAGATTTGATAAAGCTGTTCAAAATCATGAGGGGTCTAGACAGAGTAGATAGAGAGAAACTGTTCCCATTGGCGGAAGGGTCAAGAACCAGAGGACACAGATTTAAGGTGATTGGCAGAAGAACCAAAGGCAACATGAGGAAAAACTTTTTTATGCAGTGAGTGGTTAGGATCTGGGATGCACTACCTGAAAGGGTGGTTGAGGCAGATCCAATCATGTCTTTCAAAAGGGAATTGGATAAGTACCTGAAGGAAAAAAATTTGCAGGGCTAAGGGGAAAGGGCGAGGGAGTGGGACTAGCTGAAGTGCTGTTGCAGAGAGCCGGCAAGGGCTCGACGGGCTGACTGGCCTCCTTCTGTGCCAGAATTGGACACAATACTCCAGCTGAGGCCAAACCAGTGTTTTATAAAGGTTCATCATAACTTCCTTGCTTTTGTACTCTATGCCTCTATTTATGAAGCGCAGGATCCCATATGCTTTTTTAACCGCTTTCTCAACCTGCCTTGCCACCTTCAACAATTTGTACACAAATACTCCCAGGTTTCTCTGTTCATGCACCCCCTTTAGAATTGTACCCTTTAGTTTATATTGCCTCTCCTTCCTACCAAAATGTATCACTTCGCACTTTTCTGCGTTAAATTTCATCTGCCACGTGTCTGCCCATTCCACCGGCCTGTCTATGTTCTCTTGAAATTTATCACTATCCTCCTCACTGTTTACTATACTTCCAAGTTTTGTGCCATCTGCAAATTTTGAAATTGTGCCCTGTACACCCAAGTCCAAGTCATTAATATATATCAAGAAAAGCTGTGGTCCTAGTACCGACCCCTGGCGAACATCACTGTATACCTTCCTCCAGTCCGAAAAACAACCCTTCACCACTACTCTCTGTTTCCTGTCACTTAACCAATTTTGTATCCATGCTGCCACTGTCCCTTTTATTCCATGGGTTTCAACTTTGCTGGCAAGCCTATTATGTGGCACCTTATCAAATGCCTTTTGGAAGTCCATGTACACCACATCAACCGCATTGCCCTCATCAACCCTCACTGTTACCTCATCAAAAAACTCAATCAAGTTAGTTAAACACGATTTGCCTTTAACAAATCCGAGCTGAATTTCCTTAATTAATCCATATTTGTCCAAGTTACTTAATTTTGTCCCGGATTATCGTTTCTAAAAGCTTCCCCACTACCGAGGTTAAACTGACTGGCCTGTAGTTGCTGGGTTTATCTTTACACCCTTTTTTGAACAAGGGTGTAACATTTGCAATTCTCCAGTCCTCTGGCACCACCCCCGTACTAAGGAGGATTGGAAGATTATGGCCAGTGCCTCCGCAATTTCCACCTTTACTTCCCTCAGCATTCTAGGATGCATCCCATCCAGTCCTGGTGACTTACCTACTTTAAGTACAGCCAGCCTTGCTAGTACCTCCTCTTTTCAATTTTTATCCCATCCAGTATCTCAACTACCTCCTCTTTCACTATGACTTTGGCAGCATCTTTTGCCTTGGTGAAGACAGATGCAAAGTACACATTTAGTACCTCAGCCATGCCCTCTGCCTCCATGTGTAAGTCTCCATTTTGGTCCTTAATCAGCCCCACCCCTCCTCTTACTACCCGTTTACTATTTATATGCCTATAGAAGACTTTTGGATTCCCTTTTATTTTAGCTGCCAATCTATTCTCATACTCTCTCTTTGCCCCTCTTATTTCCTTTTTCACTTCCCCTTTGAACTTTCTATATTCAGCCTGGTTCTCACTTGTATTCTCAACCTGACATCTGTCATACGCCCCCTTTTTCTGCTTCATCTTACTCTCTATCCCTTTCGTCATCCAGGGAGCTCTGACTTTGGTTGCCCTACATTTCCCCCTCGTGGGTATGTACCTCGACTGTACCTTGACTTATTATTTAGTCCTCTCCTCAGGACAAAAGTGTTATAACTCAGTGTCATCTTTATAATAAAAACAGAAGATGCTGGAAATATTCAGCAGGTCAGGCAGCATCTGTGGAGAGAGAAATAGAGTTAACGTTTCAGGTCAATCACCTTTCATCAGAAACTGGCAAAAGTCAGAGATGTAACAGGTATTAAGCAAGTACAGAGGCAGGGAAGGGGTGGGAGGGGAGGAAAGAACGGAAGGGTAGGTCTGTGATAGGGTGGAAGGCAGGGGTGATTAAAGGGCAAAATGGATGATGGAGCAAGGCAAAAGGGGGTGGTAATGGGACAATAAAAGAAACAAAAGGGTCTGGAGGAGCTGAAAATGACAAAAGCAGAATCATTACCAGCAACTGCTGTCCGAATAAATGGGAGCAGCGGTTATGATAATCATCTTTATGTATTGTTTTTAAAAAGGCATAACAGCAGGACCAGGTGGAAACCAGACAGTGCACTTTTTGAGTGGAGGTAAAAAAATCCTGCAAATGATGAAAATTGAAATGAAAGCAAAATTCTGTTGAAAGTTCTAGCCCTGAGACAGCAACCCATCTATTCTCTTTACAGATGTTGCTAGATCAACTGTTTATTTCCAACATTTTCTCTTTGTTTCAGTTTTTAATTGAGGACATCGGGCATATATAAGATGAAAGCTGGATGCCAAAAAGCAGATGGTCATTAATTATCAACAAAACAAACATCAGAACAATGATCAGATCAATTTGTAGAAACATTTGTCCTGTTTTTTCTATGTTAAAGGTGTTATATAAGAGGATGTTGGAGTGCAATATAGGGAGTTATTTAGCTCACCTGATCGCGCCATCGGTGGGTGCTATTGTGTAAGTTGTTACATGTAGTGAAATCCTGTGAGAGTTTATAAGTACGTGCGATCTGGAGATTCAGGAAGGATCTTGAATTCTCTCTATGTGACTAAGACTACTTCATTAAGTGTGTTCTTAAGGTGCCAGAAAATGTTCGCATTTTATAGTTCAGCGTTACTGAATTAAACGTAGTTGGAAATATTTCTTGAGCTCCAGCATCACCACAAATAACCACAAAGTTAATTTCACGAGGTAAGTAGTTTTTAGATCCTAACCATCCATGCACTTGCGACAGTATTTGTTGTGCTAACTGTACATAGTTTTTGTTTCGAGATCAGTAAAGATTACGAGGGCTGCACTGTTAATATCTACGTTGTATGTCAGGCTCTCAATTTCGACTACCTGAGCAAAGAATTACAAATAATCTTTAGAATTCAATCAAAAAAGTTAGCCTGAACCATGATGTATGTATCGTACGTATCGAATTGATAATTGCAATAGTAAATAGTATGATCGCCATATTAAATTAAGAACTACTGTTCATACAAAAGATATATAGTTTTTTCAAATTACCCTTGTCGGCAGGGTGGTTCTCACAGAGTGGAAACATCATAATGAGAAGTATTTTTCCCTTTTCTAGAGCTGTAAGGAATGTCCTTTAGAGGAGTAATGTTAAACTTTCAGCAGCTGTATGGAGTTGAAGTGGCGAGAGCAGCATTCTGCTTCTTGCAGGTGTTGACAGAGGTTCAGCCGCCTGTTGTATTTTTTATTTTTTCATTTACCCGGTGTAGCTAACCACTTACACAAGCTCCATTAGTCACTCGGTGAAAGGAATTGTATTTGAATCTCAAATGATCCAGTGAAATTACCCTTTCGCAGGGAATATTCAAAATGGCCATAACAAACATCACAGGACACAATGGGAATAGTGGAGCATGCAGTCTGTTTCACACATGAGAACAACTATAAGGCACTCATCAGCTCTGAAGTCTTCCTCACTTGTGAAATAAGTGAGCATTCCACAAGTCCCCACCCTGTAGATTTTGTACAGTGGCTTATTTTGAGCAGACAGATTTTTTTTTCTCTCACCAATTTTCTCCCTTCTCTACTCCTGGGCTGCAGTTCCATTGGCACCAAATGCCCTTTGGTACCTCACCCAAGTTGTTCATGTACAAGCCTTGTCAATGATTGTTAGCAGGCTATCAACCATGGGGGGCATCATAGTCGAGCCTGATCCTGTCCCCATCTGACATGCACTTAGCATAGACCTGTGATTAAACATGGCACCTTACTGGTCTGTGTGGCTCTCAGCTACTCACTGAATCATTTCATTATCAGCTACATCATTACACCCACTGTACAAACGACATCATTACACCCACTGTTCAATCGTACACAATAAAGAAACAAACCACATAATGTCCAGGATCTAGGACAAATTGCAAGCTTTAAGTTGGAAGAATTAAGTCAGTAAAAAGAAAACAGTCAACAATGACAGCACAAGTTCTCTTTTCCCTTAATGAAAGAAATTGCTGCAAAAGCACATTTTGTGACTGACTCAATGGGATGAATATTTAAATATGTGATTAGTAAGTTGGTTGGATATCTGCATGTTCCTAACAGGTTTAGTTTCATCTTAGATGACTGTTAAGCTTATTCCATTTGATCATTATTCCAAGTGCTCCAGTACTGTGTAAAAGGAATTAATTTCCTTTCAGTGCCATACCATGTACAAAGCCTCACAAATTACGCTAAGATTGTTACTCCAAAACCTCCATATAAAAAGTTCATCTGTATTTGTAAAATATTCAAGCCACGTGTCAGTGCTTGGTACACTTTTGTTCTCGGTTTATAATGAGGTGGACTTGGGTCTGGGGAATACAATTCAAAATTTGCTGATGACGCAAAAGTAGGAGGTTTGGCAAATGGCGAGGACTGTAAAAGACTTCAGGAGGACATAGGTTAGCGGAATGGGCAGACAGATAACAGATGTATTTTAATGTGGATAAATGAGAGAACACATTTTGGGAAGAACACCAAGGAATGGAAGTATATGCTGAATGGAAAGACGCTGAAAGGTGTGGCTGAGCAAATAGACCCGGAAGTTCAAATTCATAATTCCCTGAAAGTGCAAGTGCAGGTAGATAAAGACATAAAAAGACCAATAGAATTTGGGCTGTACTGTAACTGTACTAGTCTTACTGTAACTCATTGTTCCCAGTATCTCAAAACTGTTGAACTTCTTACCTTCTTCAGTCAGTCCTCCCTTTAAAAATTTCAGGCTTTTAAAACTCAAGCTTAGATTCACCTAACTACAGCCTTATGATTTTCCTGCTCTCTTTTTTTGAACTTTGTTGGCTTCCCTACCCAATGAGCCATGGGTCTTCAACTTACTTCTCAAACCATAACAGGGAAGTACTGAGCCAACTGTACCAACTGAGCCTCGGCTGGTGCTTTTCTGGTTAAAATATTTATCACAGTCCAGTTTTGATGATGATCTTAAATTGCCACCTCAGTTCATCGTTACCCTCAGTTTCTGTAAACCAAAGCTACTTGTGTTGGATTATTATTATCTGGCTAAACTTTTGTATCTGTGACAAAATGCCATATATTCTACCCACCCTTCACATCTTTCCGTAAAGATCCTCCTTACACCTCTCGGCACCTTCCTTAACTAAATTTCCTCACTCCTGTCCAGCCGCAGCCTCTCCACCAAGCAACTTCTCATCCTCGGTGTTTTTAACCTGAACTCACTCTCTCCATTTCAATTGATATCTTGGCCCTCATCCTCCCTTCCACGTCAGCTCCTCCATCTACTCACATGGCAATCCCTTTGACCCCGCCATTACATGACTTCAAGTGCTCAGAGGTCCATATCATTTGAAGTGCTTTCAATCTGAAACTCTCCCTCAATAGTCACTTCCTCTGGAAAGAAAAACCTACCCCTACCTCACTTGCAAATTCTCAAATTCTGACCTCAGTCTCTTCTGGCCTGCCACCTGTGATGACGTTAATGCTTCTGAGGACCTTCTCCACAATTGTCCCATCTCCACCTTCAATTTCCTTATTCCCCATAGATCCCAAACTGTCTCTCATCCCAACAGCTGCCCTTTGCAGCCTCAAATCTGCAAGCTGTAAGCTTGACAGCACTTGGCAATTGACTGACCCGACTGTCTACTGCCAGGTATGGCTGGGCCATCTCTAGCTGTGCAGTAGCTCCCTCTCCTTGGCTAAAACTGCTAATTAATGCTAAATCATCTTGGAAAGCACAAACAACTCCACATTCCAATTCTCCAGCACAAGCTGCCTTCACAGACCCTCCACATCCTCTTCCTCTATGGCACTGCGCTCTCCTGGTTCCGCTTATCCCTGTTAAAAGGCTGGCACTCATTACCGCCAATGGCTTCTCCTTCTTTGCATGAATGAACAACTCCAGTGTACCCCAGGGGTCCATACTTGGTCCCTTCCTCTTCATCACCTACATGCTACCCATTGGTGACTTCATCAGGAAACATGGTAGGGCAGGGGGAGGTCAGCTGCCACATGTAAGCTGACCACGCCCAGCTCTACCTTCCTGCTTTCTTCATCCATCCAAAGGCTGTTGCTACACTCTCCAACATCAAGATTTGGATGAGCCAAAATTTCCCCCAGCTTAATGTTGGTAAATCCAAACCCAAAGCCATCCTTTTTGACTACTGCAACACTTACAAAACTACATCTGCCTTTGACTCCATCAACCTCCTCACCCACCGCCTCCGGCTGATTCAGGCAATATGGAAGCTTGCCGTACTGCTTGACCCAGAGTTTGTCTACCTTTCTCACATCCGCTCTGTTAACAGGAGTGCTTTCTTCCAACTCTGCAACATTGCCCGCCTCCACTCCTACTTCTCCCTGTACCTTCATCATCTTGAGGCTTGACTTTGCTAACCCTGTCCCTGTCCTAGCCAACTTCTATGCCTCAACCTTTCACACCTTTACTTATTCAAAACACTGTAGGCCATGTTCACCCTGCACAAAGGCCCATATCTCTGTCCTCTCCAAGCTTCACTGGCTACCTATGCTCCAGCAAGTTGACTTCAAAATTATTTTCCTCACGTTCCAATCCATCCATGGCTTGTCTGCCCAACCTTAGTGATCTTCTCCTGCCTTACATCTTTTCACTCACCTTTTGCTGCTCTGACATTGAGTTTTTCTCTCTGCTCCATCATTGTTCGCCACACATTCAGCTACTATGCTCCTGCCCTCTGGAAGTTCTTGGCCAGTACCCTCTACCCTGCTTTTCATAGAATCATAGAAAGTTACAGCACAGAAGGAGGCCATTTTGACCCATCGTGTCCACGCCGGCCAACAAAGAGCTATCCAGCCTAATCCCACTTCCCAGCTCTTGGTCCATAGCCCTGCAGGTTACAGCATCCCAAGTGCACATCCAGGTACTTTTTAGATGTGGTTAGGGTTCCTGCCTCTACCACCCTTTCAGGCAGTGAGTTCCAGACCCCCACAACCCTCTGGGTGAAGAAATTTCCCCTCAAATCCCCTCTAAACCTTCTACCAATTACTTGAAATCTGTGCCCCCTGGTTTTTGACCCCTCTGCTAAGGGAAATAGGTCCTTTCTATCCACTTTATCTATGCCCCTCATAATTTTATACACCTCAATTAGGTCTCCCCTCAGCCTCCTCTGTTCCAAGGAAAACAGACCCAGCCTATCCAGTCTTTCCTCATAGCTAAGATTCTCTACTCCCGGCAACATCCTTGTAAATCTCCTCTGTACCCTCTCTACTGCAATCACATCTTTCCTGTAATGTGGTGATCAGAACTGCACGCAGTACTCTAGCTGAGGTCTAACTAGTGTTTTATACAGTTGAAGCATAACCCCCCTGCTCTTGTATTCTATGCCACGGTTAATAAAGGCAAGCATTCCGTATACCTTCTTAACCACCTTATCTACCTGGCCTGCTACCTTCAGGGATCTGTGGACATGCACTCCAAGGTCCCTTTGTTCCTCTACACTACTCAGTGTCCTACCATTTAATGTGTATTCCCTTTCCTTGTTAGCCCTCCCTAAATGCATTACCTCACACTTCTCCGGATTGAATTCCATTTGCCACTGTTCTGCCCACCTGACCAATTTATTGATATCTTCCTGCAGTCTACAGCTTCCTTCTTCAGTATCAACCACACAGCCGATTTTAGTATCATCTGCAAACTTCTTAATCATACCCTCTATATTCAAGTCTAGATCATTGATATATACCACAAAAAGCAAGGGACCTAGTACTGAGCCCTGCGGAACCCCACTGGAAACAGCCTTCCAATCAAAAAAACACCCATCAACCATTACCCTCTACTTTCTGTCTCCGAGCCAGTTTTGAATCCAACTTGACACTTTGCCCTGGATCCCATGGGCTTTTAACTTCATGACCAGTCTGCCCTGTGGAACCTTATCAAAAGCCTTGCTAAAGTCTATATACACTACATCAAATGCACTACCCTCATCTACCCTCCTTGTTACCTCCTCAAAAAATTCAATCAAGTTTGTCAGACACGACCTTCCCTTAACAAATCCGTGCTGACTATCCTTGATTAATCTGTGTCTTTCTAAATGAAGATTTATCCTGTCCTTCAGAATTCTTTCCAATAATTTTCTCACCACCGAGGTTAGGGTGACTGGCCTGTAATTACTCGGTCTATCCTTTTCTCCCTTTTTAAACAAGGGTACCACGTTAGCAGTTCTCCAGTCCTCCGGCACCACACCTGAAGCCAGAGAGGATTGAAAAATGATGGTCAGGGCCTCTGCTATTTCCTCTTTTGCTTCGCTTAACAGCCTGGGATACATTTCATCCGGGCCTGGGGATTTATCCACTTTTAAAGCTGCTAAACCCCTTAATACTTCTTCTCTCACTATGTTTATTTCATCTAATATTTCACACTCCTCCTCCCTGATAGCAATGTCTGCTTCACCCCTCTCCTTTGTGAAAACAGACGCAAAGTATTCATTAAGAACCCTACTGACGTCTCCCGCCTCCACACACAGATCACCCTCATAATCTCTAATAGGCCCTACCCTTTCTTTAGTTATCCTCTTACTCTTAATATATTTATAAAACATCTTTGGGTTTTCCTTGATTTTACTTGCCAAGAATTTTTCATGCTCTCTCTTTGCTTTCCTAATATCCTTTTTAATTGCACCCCTGCACTTTCTGTACTCCTCTAAAGATTCTGGAGTATTTAGCCCTCGGTATCTGTCATACGCCTCCCTTTTTTTCTTTACCCTACCCTGTATGTCTCTAGACATCCGGGGGCTCTAGATTTGTTAGTCCCACCTTTTTTCTTTAAGGGCACATATTTGGTCTGAACCCTCCGGATCTCCTCCTTGCATGCCTCCCACTGCTCTGACACTGATTTACCTTCAAGTAGCTGTTTCCAGTCCACTATGGCTAAATCCCCTCTGAGCTTAGCAAAATTTGCTTTTCCCCAATTTAGAATTTTTATTCCTGGTCTATCCTTGTCCTTTTCCATAACTACCTTAAATCTAACTGAATTATGGTCACTAGCACCAAAATGCTCCCCCACTGATACGCGTTCTACCTGCCCAGCTTCATTCCTT
Organism: Squalus acanthias; assembly: GCA_030390025.1. NCBI lineage: Eukaryota > Metazoa > Chordata > Chondrichthyes > Squaliformes > Squalidae > Squalus > Squalus acanthias. The sequence continues at coordinate 43,780,576 of CM059444.1, forward strand.
AAAACTAAGTCCAGAACCGCCCCCTCCCTTGTTGGGCTTGCTACATACTGGCTAAAAAAGTTCTCCTGGATGCATTTTAGGAATTCCGCACCCTCTATACCCTTCACACTAATTTTATCCCAGTTAATATTGGGGTAGTTGAAATCCCCTACTATTACTGCCCTATAGTTTTTGCACTTCTCAGAAATTTGTCCACATATTTGTTCTTCTATCTCCCTCTCACTGTTTGGGGGTCTGCAGTACACGCCCAGCAGTGTGATCGCCCCTTTTTTGTTTTTCAATTCGACCCATATGGCCTCGTTTGATGATCCCTCCAACATATCATCCCTCTTCACAGCTGTAATAGTTTCTTTAATCAATACCGCGACCCCCCCTCCCTTTTTACCTCCCTCTCTATCCCATCTGAAAATCCTGTAACCAGGAATGTTGAGCTGCTATACCTGCCCCTCTTTCAGCCACGTCTCTGTAATAGCTATAATATCATAGTCCCAAGTATCTACCTGTGCCCTCAGCTCATCTGTCTTGTTCGCTATACTCCTTGCATTGAAGCATATACCATTTAGTACAGGCAAATCTCCTTGTTGACTACTATCTAGCCCTTGATTCCTCTGTCCTTCCAATTTACTTTCTACGTTTTTGTTTTCCCATTCCAGTTTTTCTTCCCTCCCTGTTGACTCTATACTTAGGTTCCCATCCCCCTGCCAAGCTAGTTTAAACCCTCCCCAACAGCACTAGCAAACCCTCCCACGAGGATATTGGTCCCGTTCCTGTTGAGGTGCAACGCGTCTGGCTTGTAGAGGTCCCACCTCCCCCAGAAATGGTGCCAATTCCTCAGGAATCTAAAGCCCTCCCTCCTACACCATCTCTCCAGCCATGCATTCATCTGCTCTATCTTCCTATTTCTGTACTCACTAGCTCGTGGCACTGGTAGTAATCCGGAGATTACTACCGTTGAGGTCCTGCTTTTTAACCTCTTCCCTAGCTCCCTAAACTCTGCCTGCAGGAACTCATCCCTCTTCCTACCTATGTCGTTGGTACCGATATGGACCACGACCTCTGGCTGTTCACCCTCCCCCCTCAGAATGCCGTGCAGCCGTTCAGTGACATCCTTGACCCTGGCACCAGGGAGGCAACATACCATCCTGGAGTCACGTCTGCGGCCGCAGAAACGCCTGTCTGCTCCCCTAACTATTGAATCCCCTATCACTATTGCTCTCCCTTTCCTCTTCCCCCCCCCCCCCGCCTGTTCAGCTGAGCCTTCCATGGTGCTGTGGACTTGGCTCTGGCTGCACTCCCCAGAGGAACCATCGCCCTCACCAGTACTCAGCACCGAATACTGGTTGGTGAGCAAGATGGGCTCAGGGGACTCCTGCACTACCTGCCTGGTCCTCCTCTTCTGTCTGCGGTCACCCATTCCCTCTCTGCCTGCACACTCTATAGCTGCGGGGTGACCACCTCCCGAAACGTGCTATCCACGTAGCTCTCAGCCTCGCGGATGCACAGCAGTGACTGCAGCCCCCGCTCAAGCTCCGTAACCCGGTGCTCGAGCTGCTGTAGCTGGCGACACTTCCCGCACATGTGGTTGTCCAGACCACGGGAGGTGTCCAGGACTTCCCAAATGGCACAGGATTTGCATTCCACGGGTGTGAGCTGCCCTGCCATACCTCTAATTAACAGACTATTTACTAACCTAGCTGGAATAAACTTAAAAACTTTAAGAAAGCCAAGTGAAAAACACTTACCAGATACTCACCAATCGGCTCCCTCTTTTTGAACATTTAGTTTTTAATCCCGGCTCTTAATCTAAACCAATGCCCAAGATAAAGAGAGAAATACTGACCAACCAATCACTTCCCTGCTTTCCTGTGACGCCACACCTTGTTTTTTGGACTCCTGGATTTTTTCCTCTCTGATCCGGTTCCCGGCTCGGTCCGCTCCTCCTCGGCTGCTCACAGTGAGTTCAGGCCCCTCTCCGACCGCGCTCTTTATTTACTGGCCTCTGCTCCGGTTCCCAGCTCGGTCCGCTCCTCCTCGGCTGCTCGCAGTGAGTTCAGGCCCCTCTCCGACCGCGCTCTTTATTTACTGGCCTCTGCTCCGGTTCCCAGATCGGTCCGCTCCTCCTCGGCTGCTCGCCCTTCTCAAAAAACCTTATCTTTATCTGCACCTTTGGTTTCCCCAACCCTTCCCATTTTTCCTTTTCCCCTCCCGTCCACTATTTTGTCCACCCAAGTCCTTTGAGATTTCTTCCTGTAAGTTCAGTGTGCTACAAAAATGTGAATTGTTGTCACTTTTTGTTGCTATATCTTTTCTCTGCAGCTCTTGGCAAACTCTCTCCTTCTCTTTCCTCCTTTAAGTTGCTCTTTAAAACCTACCTCTTTGACCAAGCTTTTGGTCACCTGCCCTAATATCTCTTTATGTGGCTCGGTGTCAAATTTTGTCCGATAACGCTCCGGTGAAGCGCCTTGGAATGTTTTACTACATTAAAGGTGCTATATAAATGCAAGTTGCAGTTGTTGTATAATGGAATGTTCCAAACTTGGATTAAGAAATAAAAATCACATCACGATTGGGATCCTATTCATGTTTTTATGTATAAAGAAATATTCTCCAACATGGTACCACAATATATTTTCAAGTAGTCACACAACTAACACAGTATATGTCATTAAAATGCTTTGCTTTCTATTAATACTGGAGATTCTGCATCATAAGATGAATACTCTTAGATCATGACACTTATTAACAAAATCTTCTCCACTGAAATACTCTCATTACACATTCATTCAAAGACAACAAAATGTACAAATCATAACAGCAAGAGAATACTGTATATCATAGGAAATATTATTTTTAGTACAAATAATATCTTTACATAAATCTTTAGATTTAGATGACTTAACATCTTAAATTGTGCAATGATACCCACTATGCAAAGACAGAGAGAACTTGCATTTATATAGCGCTTTAACAACATTCCAAATACAGCCAATGAAGCACTTTTGAAGTGTAGTCACTGTTGTAATGTAGGAAACACGGCAGCCAATTTGCGCACAGCAAGCTCCCACAAACAGCAATGTGATAATGACCAGATAACCTGTTTTATGGATGTTGGTTGAAAGATAGATATTGGCCAGGTCACCGGGGAGAACTCCCCTGCTCTTCTTCAAAACAGTGCAATGGGATCTTTTACGTCCACCTGAGAGAGCAGACGGGGCCTCGGTTTAATGTCTCATCTGAAAGACGACGCCTTCGACAGTGCAGCACTCCCTCAGGACTGCACTGAAGTGTCACCTAGATTATGTGCTCAAGTCTCTGGAGTGGGACTTGAACCCACAACCTTCTGACGCACTGTCACCTCTGGTGTCCCCCAAGGATCTATCCTTGGCCCCCTCCTATTTCTCATCTACATGCAGCCCCTCAATGACATCATCCGACAACACAACGTGAGTTTTCACATGTACGCTGATGATACCCAGCTCTACCTCTCCTCCACCTCTCTCGAACCCTCCACCGTCTCTATACTATTGGACTGCTTGTCCGACATCCAGCACTGGATGAGTAGAAATTTCCTCCCAATGAAATATCGGGAATATCGAAGCCGTTGTCTTCGGTTCACGCCACAAACTCCGTTCCCTTTCCACTGATTCGATCTCTCTCCCCGGCAACCTCCAAGGCTGACCAAGTCTGTTCACAACCTTGGTGTCATATTTGATCATGAATTGAGCTTCCTACCTCATATCTGTTCCATCACTAAGACTGCCCATTTCCACCTTCGTAATATCGCCCGTCTCCGCCCTTACCTCAACTTATCTGGTGTCGAAACCCTCATCCATGCCTTTATCACCTCTAGACTTGATTATTCCAAAGCACTCCTGACCGACCTCCCTAGTTCTACCCTCCATAAACTTGAGGTCATCCAAAACTCTGTAACCTGTGTGCTAACTCGCACCAAGTCCTGCTCACCCATCTCCCCTGTGCTTGCTGACCTACATTAGCTCCCAGTTAAGCAACGCCTCGATTTAAAATTCTCATCTTTGTTTTCAAATCCCTCCATGGGCTCGCCCCTCCTTATCTCTGTAATCTCCCCCAGCCCTATAATTCCCCAGACCTCTGCGCTCTGCCTCTTCTGGCCTTTTCAACATCCTTGATTTTAAATGCTCCACCATTAGCGGTCGTGCTGCCTCGGTTCTAAGCTCTGGAATTCCCTCCCTAAATCTCTCCGCCTCGCCACTTCTCTTTCCTCTTTCCTCCTTTAAAACTTCTTAAAACCTACTTCTTCAACCAAGCTTTTGGTCATCTGCCCATAAGTCTTATATGGCTCGGTGTCAAATTTAGTTTTTTTTTGAAAATGTTCCTGTGAAGTGCCATGGGATGTTTTATTACGTTAAAGGTGCTATATAAATATAAGTTGTTGTTGTTGGTAAGAGCTACCACTGAGCCACGGCTGAGATCTGATGCAAGTCTTTGCTTTGTCTTTTTTTCAATTACAATACACTGGTTCCAGCTTGAATGGGAAATATACGTTAAAGTGATCACAGCACTTGGGTCAATATTCACTTGTCATGAAGAACTCTGGTTTTTACTGGCTAGCTTCTCCCTCTTAAGTTCCTAGAAATAATTTCAGGATTTCTTTATCACAGAGGGCCTGGCCAGTTACACAATTGCTAAGTGATAAAATTGTACAGTTGTGTTGCCAATCACGTCTGCACCTAGAATTGTTTTGCCTTTGAGTTCAAATGGTTGAAAAAACGTAATGCTGCCGCAGGTGTGGCATGAATTTACTTGTGCTGGTGGTTGACACGGCTGACTTTGGATAAGGCTGTTTGACATAGCCTGCAGCTGCAAAGCCCCTTAGGCAGCATAAGGCTTTAACAATGAAGTTACCCTAGCCTGCTTTTTGTCTAAGCTTTTTATAGCAAAAGTCTCATTGCCACTTAGTAAAATAGAGTTGGCTTGTGTCTGCCTCAACCTATTTCCTATTCGAAGAGGTAGCGCCAACACATAAGACGTTGTAAAAGATAACAGGGAATGCTGGAATTACACAGCAGCTCTCAGTGTCTGAAAAAAAGACAGGTTCATATTTCAGACGGAGAATCTGTCTCAGCAGTTTTCTTTTTGTTTTACCTCTACAGATCTGCGCTCTACCCAATAAGTGGAACAGGAGCAACTCACTTTGATACAAGCCGGGCTCCTCCCCCAAAGTCCTGATTGGACCAGCAACCAAACACCATCCGAAATGGAATGATTATTGATTACTGTTCAAGTTCCCATTGGCTCTTGCTTCTGTCAATCACATGGTTACTGACTAGGATATTGAATGGAATTGGTATTTAAAGTGACCGTAGGCTTGCACCAAATTACCTTCCTAGTTTAGGTATCTTCTGCACCTCACTGTTCAGTACAGGAAGAAATGGAGAACCGTGTTATAATGTTTCATCACTGTGAGAAAGATATTTATTGCTTTAATGTACCAGAGCAGTGTCCGATCTGTGGTCAGAGTCTCATGGGACGAAGACTGGAAGATGCCCCGGTCAGTATTCCCAACTCCTTTGTAGATGGACATCATGAAAAGTGCTCATTCCTGATCAAACCCACTAAAGGATCATTCCTGAGGTAAAGAGCCTGTCGATAGTCAAATGGAGATATTAACCAGCAGTAATTTGTAGCATCAAAATGACTCCCAAATCTTCTGCTACCTACTAAAAGCTGGTTCGGCTTCGGTGATACCATTTGAAACCGAAAAAAAGCGTGCCAAAGTCTAATTGTATATTTTAAAATAATAGTTAGGCTACATTTTCTACAATTAACCGCAAAGAATGCGACTGTACTCTTTCATACGGAAAACAGATTGAGAAATGTGTACTGTACAGTATTAGACCTGTTGGACTGGGGGAGTGAGGTTAGGGATGACATCCTGTCCCGTCCAGTTTAATTTGATGATCTGTTTAATATTTTTACAAGTGTTTTTCGCTGCCTGATCATATGTGTTCAGTGCCCCTTACCCAACACCAGAGGACACGGGTCCTGCATATTCATACATAGGATAGAAGATTAATTATACCTTTTAAAATGAAAAAATAAAGCTTTGAGACCTTCAAGTATTGTTCCCAGAAACCAAAAAGTGGAACCAAAAACAATGCATATTCTGTTGGGAATAGCTTAGTGCTTTTGAGAAAACAAAAACTGTAAAGATGTCATTAATATGTGTGGTGTTCTTGTAGTATGTTAAATGGTACAACAGCCAGTTACAAATATGAGACTGATGTGTCACAACATGGACCTGGTGGTTGCAGTGAGCACTAAAAGACTAGTAGGAATTGTCCTAGAATGTTACTGCCAAATCAGATTCCCAATATCCTACATGTTCCAACCCTGGTTCACCAAGTGATGGTTGAACTTCTTGAGAGAGCTTTTGATTTAACGCATCAGAAGAAGGTTCTAAAATGTTCTGTATTAGCAGGAGAAGCAAAGGATTCTTGGAATATACCAAAGACCCCGTGGAAAATAGCCAACCCCACTGTTTCCTAACTGGTTACTTGGCTTTTTTGGTTCCATGTCAGAAGATCCCATTGTTCACTAGTTATTTGGTTCAGTGGTAGCACTCTCGCCTCTGAGTCAGATGGTTGTGGGTTCAAGTCCAACTCCAGAGACTTGAGCACATAATCTAGGCTGCCTCAGGGAGAGCTGTACTGTTGGTGTCTTTTGGATGAGACATTAAACTGAGGTCCCGCCTGCCCTCTCAGGTGGAAGTTAAAGATCCCACAGCACTCTGCAAAGAAGAGCAGGGGAGTTCCCCCAGTGTCCTGGCCAACATTTATCACCTCAACCAACACTTTAAAAAAAAATAGTTGATCTGGCCATTTATTTCATTGCTGTTTGTGGGACCTTGCTGTGTGCAAATTGGCTGCCACGTTTCCTTCATTACAACGTTGACATTTCAAAAAGTACTTAATTGGTCATGAAAGGCACTACATAAATGCAAGTTTTTATTCTTTTCTTTATATAACACTTAAGGGACAAAGCTTTGGATTATTAATTGCCAAAGCAGACCCGTGTCCACAGTTCATTAAATACAATGCTTCTTGCACTTGTAACCTTCAGAGGTCTTGGGTGTTTTTTTTAATACTGTGTGCATGTAAATTTATACAAACAGAAGATTTCACTCCTATGAGAAACATTTGTCATGTTTTTGTTGTGGAATTCTTACTCAAATACAGTAACAGTCATAGGGTTGGAAAAAAATAGGACTTTGATAATAAAAGGGCATTATAATACGCAATGAAGTTTATTGTTTAATTACTTATAATTTTCTTCCTTTCTTGTTTTCCTTATTTCAATTAATGCTTTGTTTTCTGTTCTTTATCTTTCATTTTGCTAACATACTGAGTTGTGAGAATTTCTCTCCAACTTTCTTTTCATTTATTTACTTCTCTCTTTTCTTTTGCATCTTTTCATATTTAACTTCTTTCCAACTTATATTTTGTTTAATCATATTTCTCTAATTTTTCATTCCTTTCATTATTTACTATGACTCTTTCTTAGGCTCCCCTAATTATTTCCTTTTTTTATTTCTTGCGAGTGGATATTTTGTTATCCAGTTAATGCTGTAGTGTAAGAAATAAAGTGTTCTGAAGGACTGTATTTTAACATATTTTTATTGATTTTTTTCTAGAGACTATGATGGGAGATCTGATCTTCATGTTGGAATCTCAAATACCAGCGGTGAGTTTAAAATAAAATCACATTTCCTCTTAGTAAAAAACAACAGCCGTGATTTAAGCACAAAATGACAGATACTCCAAAAACCTTACGGAAAATATAGTGTACAAGATTACAATGTTTTAAGAATAGTTAGGACAAAAAAAATGTGTAACATTTTCCGATTCTAAATTTTTTGCTTATTTATTTATAGGATGATTGGGAGTTTGGGATGAAACTAATAATAATTATGAGATTAATAATTGTGAGCTTGCCCTCATTACTACCCTACTAAAACCCCCTTCGCTCACCCTTTCCAACCCCATACTATTCTTCTCAGCCAGGAGGACACAACCTATGGCATCAATACTGCACTAGGAGTGACCAGGTGATGTGCTTGAGCACTGCAGCAATGGAGCCTTGTCCTCAAAGTACTTGGCAGAGACCAGTAAAGTGAAACCATTCCTTTAGGAGCAATCTATCCTACTCCAAGCTCGAACTAAAATTCAAACTTAAATGTCCCAGATTTAACATATTACACATTTACATATGCTGCATGCAGTAGCTCTTTCAGTTCACACTATTCTTCTTTTGCAGGAGTTGTGTACAATTACATTGAAACTGGTGTCCAAAGAGATGATTGTGGTTGGGAGGAATGTGTTTGTGTTCCACTGGTACAACCAGACATGTACAGTTTAATTAACCAGTGGGATCTTTATTTGGAGCAGTTCTCCACAGCTGATATATGGCGACCAAACAGGTATGATTCATAGTACGTCAAAGCACAGGTCATTTGGCCCATCAAGTTTATGTTGAAATAAAAACAGAAAATGCTGGAAATACTCAGCAGATCAGGCAGAGAAACAGAGTTAACGTTTCAGGTCGATGACCCTTCGATCAAAGTTTATGTTGATGTTTTCGCCATGTGAAACCTTGGTTTAATCCCAGTCTCTGGCTCACTCCCCATACCTTTTAATATTGTTTTTGGAACATCTATCTAATTTCCTTTTAAAATAACTTATGAGTTCTGCTTCAACAGTTTGTGGCAGAGAATTCCACATTTTAACTACCCTCTATGACAATTCATTACAGTAGTAGGTTTAAAACAGATGATACAGCGTTGCACTGATCACAACTACTAAACCCTGTCGCACAATTGACCTGGATTATTCACATTACACAGACTACTGAACCAAAGCCATTGCACATGGGTGCTCCAATTGTAGCTGGGCTTTTCTGTAGCAGACTTAGAGTTTGTTCTGTAAGTGATTATCCTCGATGGTTTTTTTTAATTTGCAAAAGTGAATGCTTTAGTAAAATCTTAGGAGGTATCAAGTTTTTGTGTAATCCTCTTTCCCTTTAGGTCCTCCACCCCCCCTGTTGCCTCCCGTTTATACCAGTGGATAGGTGCACTGATTGGCGTAAGTGCTGAGTTATAATGAACGGAGAAGTTCCAGGTTCGATCCTGGTCTGTGATGTGTTCGCTGTTTTAATCTGGGGTGGCATTACAGGCCCCTTGCTGGAAAGTGAGCATATACAGATGCTGGGCGAAGTCAGGCTGGGCTTGGCTGTGATGCCCTTCATGATTGTCTATGCTCACACGTGAAGAACTGCCACTTGGAGATAGTGGCAACCCCTGAAACTCCACTCCAGCTTGAGGCAACAGCTTCATGAGAATAGATTGAGGGGGGAAAAAAACCAAATAAAACATTCTGGAGCATCAATACTGCAGAATCCTCATTCATGTTACACAGCTGACCAAAAACAAACTAACAAATATCCGCATACTTATTTTTTTTTACAAAAAAACCCAGAAGGTCTGGTTGCCACTACACACTAACATAATAAAGCAGCATGTTGGAGTAAATTCCAATCCTTATAAGGGCAGTTTCTTTTTATTTTTTTCATTATGCCCCTAAATATGTTGCATACAGATAATACAACATGTAGAATACAATATATACTTAATTTGGGAGAGAGACCTGTATTTAAAAAAAATACACTTTAACATCCAGCTCCATCTGATCATCATCATTAACCTACAAGTTTCACGTGATACACAACAATGGCATATAATGTTTCCTTCCGTGGTTCCTTACCTCTTACCTATTCCATCTATACCCAGCTGTTCAAAGCTACTTTTTAATAACCGTGGCAATCACAATAGTCAATTTTCTAAATATGATTGCTGTTGTTTATAATTATAGGTATAATGAATATGAGCACAACTGCTATTCATATGCACTGACCTTCATCAACCGTGTGCTGGTAGCACAAAGTAAACGACAGCTGAGCAGGACTGAATTTACCGAGAGGTTTGTGGTTCCACGGACAAAGAGAGCCTCCAGATATATCACGCTCTACCGAGAGTTATGCAGAAGCTACTTTTATATTGCGGATGGCTTTCAAGCTGAAGAAATCAGCAGCCAGTTTTAAAAAAACTTGTAGATTTAATATCCTGCTGACACTCACTACCTAGGCTCATACATGAAGAAATTGGTGAGCGGGAAATGATAATATATTATAAAGAAAGAAAATGCTGGAAATGCCAAGCAGCATCTGTGGAGAGAGAAACCGAGTTGACGTTTCAGGTCGATGACCTTTCGTCGGAATGTTTACTGTATATAAAAAAAAGACAAACTCAGCCAATCTTCAAGTCGATGACCTTTTGTTTTGACGTTAACGTTAACTCTGTTTCTCTCTCCACAGATGCTGCCTGACCTGCTGAGTATTTCCAGCATTTTCTGTTTTTATTTCAGATTTCCAGCATCCGCAGTATTTTGCTTTTGTATTAATGATAATATATTGTTTGATTTCATAAAATGGGGAGTATAGAAGTTTTTGGGGGTGAAATTGATCAATGCCAGTAACGCAAAACGGGCTGTAGCGAATCTACACCACCTCTGGTTTTCTTTTCCAATGAGTCAATAAATTTTACTCCTATGTTTACTGTATATAAAAAAAGACAAACTTAGCCAATCTTCATTACCTTTGTATGTGACTATTGTTATGCCAGTATGACACTGTCATTTTGCACAGCGATTCATGTTGGAGTGAGATTGCCAGTTAGTGTTGAATTATGGGCAATTTTATGCTATGGCTTTGATTTCCCAGGAAACTGGATTGGGACTACCCAAACGCATTTCAATTAGTGCCCTTCCATCCAGCAGAAAGAGACGTTAACCAGCCTGAACTGGATTTGGATCCCTGGTTCCAGAAATGAAAACATTCCTTGCTAGTGAATCACCCCTATATTATTCTGGACTGCCTCATTGTGGTATCAGCGGTAAATTCATTTAATCACAAAAGGCAACAGCCCTGATCATAACAGGAGTTTGTTCCCTAGAATAAGACTGTTGAACGAATTATAGCATTAGCAGACAAGCTTTAAACTGTGACAAAAATGTATTTCAGAATCATAAACCGGTTGTAATGGATATTTAGACAATAAACCATCAATACCTCAAGGAATGTAAAAATCATGCTTAATGTTAATGTAATGTGAATGATGTAAAATTTATATATATTTCTAAATCATTTCCTGTTCCACTTAGATTATTGACAGCATTGTTTTCTGTTCCACTGGGATTATGTTAATTGCTTTCGGAGAGGGACATAGTATGTGTTCAGTTTGTTATTGATCTGGAGGATACAGCCAAGTGACAAAAACTATAATAAAAGTGAAAATTTAAGTTTTAAAACTACTGTCTTCTTTACTGTCAATACTTTATAGTTTACCATAATGATATACGACTGATCTGTTATTAAAGATAATTACACTGTTTTAAATGGTTTGTAAATAAGAACTTGTTTTTCATCTGAGCCAGATAGACCCTGATTTCATAGAATCAGAATAGTACAGCACGGAGGGAGGCCATTTGGCCCATTGAGTCTGCGCCAGCTCTTTCAAAGTGCAATCCAGTTAGTCCCACTCCACCCGTTTTTTCCCCATATCCCTGCAATTTTTTCTCCTTCAAGTATTTACCCAATTCCCTATCGAAGGCTACTATTGAATCTGTATCCACCACCCTATCAGGCAATGCATTCCAAATCATAGAATGGTTACAGCACGGAAGAAGGCTATTCGGCCCGTCGAGTCCGTGCCGACTCTCAGCTAGTCCCACTCCCCTGCCCTTTGCCTGTAGCCCTGCAAATTTTTTTCCTTCAGATACTTATCCAACTCCCTTTTGAAAGCTAAGATTGAGTCTGCCACTTGCTCGTGAAAAAGGTTTTCCTCATGTCGCCTCTGGTTCTTTTGCCATTCACCTTAAATCTGTGCCCTCTGGTTATCGACCCTTCAGCCATTGGAAAGTGTCTCTTTATTTACTCTATCTAAGCTCTTCATGATTTTAAACACCTCTATCAAATTTCCTCTTGGCCTTCTCTGCTCCAAGGAGAACAACCCTAGGTTCTCCAGTCTAACTTTTTCATACTCTATAACGTCCAGGATCCCATATGTTTTATTAACTGCTTTGTTAACCTGTCCTGCCACCTGAAAGATTTGTGCACAAACACCCCCAGGTCTCTGTTCTTGCACCCCCTTTAAAATTGTACCATTTAGTATGTATAGTCTCTCCTCAGTCTTCTTACCAAAATATATCACCTCATACTTTTCTGCGTTGCATTTCATCTGCTATGTGTCCACCCATTCCACCAGCCTATGCGCTCTTGAAGTCTATTACTATCCTCTTCACTGTTTCCTATACTTCCAGGTTTCGGGTCATCTGCAAATTTTGAAATTGTGCCCTGTCATTAATGTATATCATAAACTGCAGTGGTCCTAATACTGAACCTTGGGGAACATCACTGTATACTTCCCTCCAGTCAGAAAAACACTCATTCACCACAACTCTGTTTTCTATCCCTTAGCCAATTTTGTATCTATGCTGCTACTGCCCCTTTTATCCCATGGGCTTCAATTTTGCTAACAAGCCTAATATGTGGTACTTTATCAAATGCCTTTTAGAAGTCCATGTACACAACATCAACTGCACTGCCCTCATCCACCCTCTCTGTTACCTCATCAAAAAACTCAATCAAGTTAGTGAAACACGATTTGCCCTTAATAAATCCATGCTAGCTCCCCTTTATTAGTCCATACTTGTCCAAGTGGCTGTTAATTTTCTCCTGGATTATTGTTTCTAAAAGCTTTCCCATCACCACCGTTAAAACTGACTGGCCTGTAATTGCCAGGTTTATCCTTCTCCCCTTTTTTGAACAAGGGTGTAACATTTGCAATCCTCCAGTCCTTTGGCTGCCCCCTGTATTTAAGGAGGATTGGAAGATTGTGGCCAGCACCTCCACAATTTCTACCCTTACTTCCCTCAGCAACCTAGGATGCATCCCATCCGGACCAGGTGACTTATCCACTTTAAGTACCGCCAGCCTTTCTCGTACCTCCTCTTTATGTCATCCAGTATCCCAGCAACCTCCTTGTTTACCATAGCTTTGGCAAAGACCTCTTGGTAAATGCCGATGCAAAGTACTCATTTAGTACCTCAGCTATGCCTTCACCAATAGTTCTCCATTTTGGTCCCTAATTGGCCCCACCGCTCCTCTGACAACCCTTTTACTGTTAATATGCCAATAGAAGACCCTTGGATTCCCTTTTATGTTCAGTTAAATTCATGACTGACAATTATTTTGAATGTGAGTTATGAAAATTCAAACACGCCACAGCAATTGGTAAAAGGATATGCACGAGGCTGCATCTGTTTATTAAACTCAATGATTGGAAAAGCTCAGCACCATCCAGGACAAAGCAGTCTGCTTGATCTGCATCCCATCCACTAGCTTAAATATCCACTCCCTCCACCACCTGCGTACCGTGACTGCAGTGTGTAGTAGCCACAGGATGCACTGCATAAAGCCGTCAATGCTTCTTCAACAGCACCTTCCAAATCCACGACCTCCACCAGCTAAAAGGACAAGGTTACCCGGTGCATTGGAAAAACACCTCCAATTCACACACCATCCTAACTTGGACATTTATTGTCATTCCTTCATCGTCGCTGTGTCGAAATCCTGGAACTCCCTACCTAGCAGCATTGTGGGAGCACCTTCAACACATTGACTGCAGCAGTTCAAGAAGGTGGTCCACCACCACCTTCTCAAGGATAACTGGGGATGGACATTAAATGCCAGCCTTACCAGGAACACCCACATTCTGAAGAATGATTAAAAAAACTCAGCTTAGGGTTGAACATGACACCATGTAGCAGCACTGAGTCAGAATCTTTCGTGGAACCCAAACAATGGCTTTGGTCTTCTTCTGTTAATTTGGAGAATGAGTCAGAACTTTCATTACAGGATACAAGCAATCTGACAGCACAATGGTCTCAAGGGTTTCATAGATAACCAGAACTGTGTCATCAGCATACACGTGGAAGCTGATCCCATGCCTACGGATAATGTTGCCACAGAGTAATATAAGTGAAGAAATGCAAAAGGCCAAGGTTGTAATTTTGGGGTACTCCTGTGCTGACTATGTAAGGTGGGAAGAAGCCACTGTTACAGATGCGTTGGGACAGGTAGGAGTCCCAAAGAAGTGGACTACAGAGAGGTGGTGGAGGAATCAAGTCCACTCGACCAAAATAAACTAAAATTAACATTTCTTAAGCAGTTTATTTTGAGCGTAATGGTTTCACTGAAGTCTTTTCGAAATGTAAATACATATGCATACTGCTAAAGAATTCTCCTCCATGAGATGTTGGATATTATTTGAAATATATTATATATTTCCTGGAGGCTTCATTAATATTTATTACTTTTTAAATGATGGCTAAATGCAGATAAACATATCACAGCGCAGCACATTCCCATGGCTGTGCCAACCTATCAAAACTGCTTTAGCGATACAGAACAAATTATTGGGGTCAAGGACAATTAAAAAAATACATTTCTAAAACAAAGGCCTGACCATTAGTTTAGCTGATAGATCTGCTGTTTTTTTCACATTTCCAGCATTTGCTTTGAACATAAATTTTTAATGCCACACAATATAAACCTCATTACAAATGTAATCGAGTAGCATGAAGACTGAGTGAACTTAAAAAGATATTATTCTGTTTCCTTTTTATGATGAATCTACCTAATTCTAGTGCAGTTTCATAGAACAAGTACTGAAAAGTTATCTGAAGCCACATATTCTTTTAATGGACAGTTTAAATAAAATCAACAGGAACAGTCTTTTAAATTAGGATTTACGCCCATTTTCCAATAGCTCTATAAATATTTAATAGGCGTAAAATCTGAATTTGACCTGCATCAGCCCCAAGAGCTGCCATTCACATGGCTCACGATAGACAGATCGGTTTTCAAAAAGTTTCCATTAAGTGTCCAAGCAAAGAGAATAAACTGGTATAATTGTGACTACGTGGCAATGTGGAACGAAGGGATTAGTCATGAAAAATAAATGTGTGATGTATAAACGCTGTAATCTGTGAGTATAAGTTATCAGTGGCAATTATAATGTGATACTCTGCCTTTGTCATGTATGAAGTCTTAAGGTTTTAATTCTTAGTATCGCAGTGCAGTTGAGAGTTGGTGATTTCAGCAGTTGTGCTTAGGTTATGTTTACTCACCAGTTTCACAGAGCTTAATTCGAAATGACTTTAATCAACAGTTTCACTAGACTTTTTTTGCCCACTTGAACAAACCATGTTTTAGTGAAGGCAAATATAAAAGCAAATGCTGTGGACGCTCAGTTGTTGAGTATATTCAAGACAGAGATCGATAGATTTTTGGATACTAAGAGAATCAAGTGAAATGGGAAAAGTGCAGGAAGGTGAAGTTGAGGTAGAAGATCAGCCATGATCTAATTGAATGGTAGAGAAGGCTCAAAATGGCCGAATGACCTACTCCTGCTCCTATTTCTTATGTTATTAAAAACAGCAAATACTGGAAATAGACAGTAAGTCAGTCAGCATCTTGAAAGGGAAGATAGGTAAACTTTTGTTGGAATTGGCACGTTTGCTTTGACTTTTATTAATACTGACATTTTGATAAAAACAGATCTGTTCATTTCTGTTTTCAGAGGATTTAAAAAAAATAGATGTATACTAGCATTTGAAGTGTCAATGAATGCTGCAAATATTCAGTCATGAAATCTCAGTAAAAAAAAAAAATTCTGGTTTTGAATTTTATTTGCCTCCACTGTTCTTGCCCTAGTTGTAGATGCATTTATTTGGTCCCTGCATTAATCCACTGGATCAATACTTTGGAAAATGCTACAACTCTTCTTGGTCAGTGCGTTCTCGGGAAGAAATCCAACGGCTTACAATCAGCTCCTAAAATTGACAGAGACAAACAAAATTAGCTCTGAAATAATGGATGTGCTGTAAACTAAACTAAACAAAGGCAAACACTATGGGCTGGATTTTGACACTGGGGTGGGTTGGGGTCGTGTTATCCACCCGACTGCAATTGGATGTGGGAGACTGATGTAATTTTCACCTAATTGGGCAATTGAGTTCCAGCATGTGGGAACCCATGAACCAATTAGTGTTTTCAGTCTGAAAGTCGCCTTTGATGATGTCATCATTGCTGCTGCATTGAAGGTCTTCAAAGACTGCCTGGCCTTTGCTGTGAGAGGACCTGCAAAATGAGCAGCAGCAGTCCTAAGTCTGCTCCCAGATATTTTTACACCACCACTCCCAGATATGTCTCCTCTCTATCCATCCACTCACATATCCACACATCCACCCACATATCCAGCAACTATCCATATCGAAATGTGCTCCCGCCAGGTTTCACAATCGTGGTTCAGAACAGGCGTGCTTCACGTAGAACAAGGGTTAAAATCACAAAGGCCTTTCAAAATGGCATTATAGAGGCAATTCAGTGCTTGTTAAAGGCCTTAACAGCCTATCCCGCCTCTTAAAGGCAGGACGGAGTCGGGACCAGCAGACACGATTTAATGAAAATTGCGTGGAGGCGGGATGGAGGCGGACTTGTGCCCGCCCGCCAGTTTTCGCAATTTTAACCCCCCACACGCCTCCAAACCCGCCTCCATGAGTCAATGAAAATCCAGCCCTATGGCTACAATCAGTTTTCTCATCTATTGATAATTTCACTAAAAGAAAATCCAATGCACCTGAACTTTAATCCTCTTCATACATTCTGGTGATGTCATTTCTTCATCAGTCATATTTGACGGCTTAATTAAATAGCATAACAGAAGCTCCTGGAACAAAAAGTCATAGCAAAAATGTTAGTGTCAATATTAAAACAAACAAAAACCCTGACATTAAAGATAGATAATACTGGGAATATACAAGAGGTCAGTCAGTATCTGACTGAGCAAGACAGTTCTTTTATCAGACCTGATGATGGAGTATCACCTGAAACATTTGCTCACCTTTCTCCTTCAGATGCTTCCTGACCCGCTGTATATTTACAGCAATTTTCACTGTTATTTCAGATTTTTAGCATTCAGTTTTTCTTTTTAATCTCCAAACAAAAAGATTTTTGTGCTGCTTATACTGATCTGCTTAAAATTTCCACTTCCCACTTAAGGAAGTTAACAGCAAATGCCTTTCATTGCCTGTAAAGCAATGAAATGATGAAATTCCAGGATATTAGCTCAGAAACCAAATAAACATGAAAGGGCAGGATGGTTAACAAAAATGGTTTGTAATATAGCCTTCCTATAACTGACTGTGCTGACACTGACCATACATGGAACAAGTGTGAACTATACAAGAGTGAGTTGTTCAGCAATATCATTTGGAATTTTCTTAGTCACAGACATTACAACAACTAGTATTTATATAGCGCCTTTAAAGTAGTAAAACGTCCCAAGGCGCTTCACAGGAGTGTCCTAAAACAAAATTTGACACTGAGCCACATAAGGGGAAATTAGGGCAGGTGACCAAAAGCTTGGTCAAAGAGGTAGGTTTTAAGGAGCGTCTTAAAGGAGGAAAGAGAGGTAGCGAGGCAGAGAGGTTTAGGGAGGGAATTCTAGCGCTTAGGGCCTAGGCAGCTGAAGGCACGGCCACCAACGGTTGAACGATTAAAATCAGGGATGCTCAAGAGGCCAGAATTAGAGAATCGCAGATATCTTGGGGGGTTGTGGGGCTGGAGGTGATTACAGAGATAGGGAGGGGCGAGGCCATGGAGGGATTTGAAAACAAGGACGAGAATTTTAAAGTTGAGGCATTGCTTAACCGGGAGCCAATGTAGGTCAGTGAGCACAGGGGTGATGGGTGAACGGGACTTGGTGCGAGTTAGGACACGGGCAGCCGAGTTTTGGATCACCTCATGTTTACGTAGGGTAGAACATGGGAAGCCAGCCAGGTGTGTGTTGGAATGGTCAAGTCTAGACTACACAACATATTTTCTCGCATAAAATATTTTCAAATTCAAAAGCACAAAAAACCCCACACACAGCAAAACTCGAGGATATTTTCATGGGTCAGCCAATGATCAAATAAGTTTTAAAAAGTAAATTGAAACTTAGTGTGATAATTATCACAACTAAGGCAATCTTAAGCAGTTATTAAAGTAGGAGGTTAGCAAACAATCGGGATAACTAAAAGACTTCAGGAGGATCTAGCTACATGAGCAGAATGGGCAAACAGGAAGCAGATGCAAATTAAGCTGGAGGTGATGCATTTCGGGAGGAAAAATACGAAATGGGAGTATACGTTCCATCGAAATATGCCGAAGGGTGTTGAAGAACAGAGAAATCTAGGGGAACAAATACAGTTTTCCTTAAAAGTGAATGCGCAGATAAAACCAAAGAAAGGAAAATAGCATTTTGGGTTTAATAAATAGGGGAATAGAGTACAAGAACAATGAGATTATGATCAATTTATATCGTTAGGCTGCAGTTAGAATATTGAGAGAATTTCGGGCACCTTATTATAGAAAGGGCATTAAACCGACAGAGTGTGCACAAATTAGATAAATCAGGATGATATCAGGGATAAGGCACTATTGTAAGGAAATATGAGATGCTGGGACTATTTCCACTTGCATTTATATAGCGCCTTTCACAACCTCAGGCTGTCCAAAGTGCTTTACAGTCAATTAAGTACTTTTGAAGTGTAGTCACTTTTGTAATGTAGGAAATGGGTGAACAGGGAAATCCTATTGCCACTGCTTGGGCAGTGTCAAATTAAAATTGTTATGAAGAGAGAAGGTAGGAGGAATTTCTTTAGAGGGTTGTTAGAGCATGGGATGGAATATTTTGTTACGAGCTGTAGTTGAGGCAGAGACCACTGCATCTTTTAATGAAAGAATAGATACATATTTAAAGCAAAGGAACATACAGGGATGTGGGGAGAGCAGGGATTAGTTTTGAATTGTTCTAGCAAAGAGCCACAATGGGCCAAATGGCCTCTTTCTGTGCTATGAACTTCCATGATTCTATGGTGATTTTGCTGAGGGTGTTAGGAATGCTATCTACTGTTGCGGAGATGCCAAAATGTTTTCAACAACCAAAGTAGATGCTTACTGTGAAAATCTACAATCCACAGAGGAAGTGACAGAAGGAACCCTGGGAACAAATCAGGAATTTTCTATATCATCACAGAATAGCTAAATACGCAGGAGTAGGGATGAGTACCAAAGTCAACTAAATTGAATTTCTGGTTGTAAGTCTTATGAGGACCTTTACCTTAGAGACATTAGTAGTGGTTCGGTTTAACCCAGCAAGTGACCTCCAAGTAAAGGGCCTACGCTGTGAGCCCTGACAACTGTCATCAACCATTTCAACCACCACTGAATAACTGCAGGCAGAAAGAAAAGGATGATTGGAACTTCTGAATATTACAAAGTAGAGTAAGACTCTAATTCAATTCCTATTTCAACCGCACTGTTCATACCTTGCATGATAAAACGGAGGTCCTTTTCGATACAGTACTGAAATACAAAGGAAAATCAACTGTCACAAAAACATGATAGCCAACAAACTGAGATGGACAGGAAGTGACAGAAAACCTCTTAGGCTTGTCATCAATTATTTAACAGAAATGTCTGGGCTCTACGACACAGAAACCTTCGGAATAAATCTCGTGCTGCTCAGGTTTGTGTATAATATGCCAAGTAATCAAATAACTCTTAGTGAGTGGTGCAAACCTACGATTGCAAATAAAAGGTAACCCGATTCTTCTGCTAGTATCCTATTTAGCCGCAATTATCTGGGCCTCAGCCTTTCTAGTGCAGAATACCATTCCTAAAGGATATTGTATTACAATAGCAATGACATAGTCATTGTTCTATATGCAAACAATGTGCTGTCAAAAGAAAGGTGGGATGCAGGTTTGGGCCGTCCAACATTGCCTCGCCAGGTTCTCTATTTCAACCAGGTCATCAGTGCTGGTCAGATGCCAAATGCTGCAAGTCAGGAAACAAGATAGAAGCAGAGGGCATCACCTTGGACTGCTCTGTCCACCTCAACGGCTGCTGAAATAGCAGCAGGACTATATGACCAGGAGCAGCTTACCTGCTTTCCTATGCCCCTAGTTGCTGAATGATCAGTGGCACAGCGATAAAGAAAGAATGGCTTGCATTTATATAATCGCCTCACGACCCCAGGACAGCCTAAAGCGCTTTACAGTCAATCAACTACTTTTGAAGTGTAGTCACTGTTGTAATGTAGGAAACTTGGCAGCCAATTTGCACGCAGCAAGCTCACACAAACAGCAATGTGATAATGACCAGATAATCTGTTTTTTTTAGTAATGTTGGTTGATGCATAAATATTGGCCAGGACACCGGGGATAACTCCCCTGCTCTTCTTCGAAATTGTGCCATGGAATGGCGGCTCACCGCCACCTTCTCAAGGGCAATTTGGGATGGGCAATAAATGCTGGCCTTGCCAGCGACGCCCACATCGCATAAAACGAGTAAAAAAAAATCTTTTGCGTTCACCTGAGAAGGCAGACGGAGCCTCGGTTTAACGTCTCATCTGAAAGATGGCACCTCCGACAGTGCAGGGCTGGAGTGTCAGCCTAGATTTTGTGCTCAATTCTCCGAAGTGATGATTCAGAACACATGAAAAGCTAGTCGAATACAAAGTTCCATGTTGTTCATTACTTTAATGTTTTTCTACAACTATCGTGATGTCTCCAGCTTCCATCATTCAATATGTTACTGATCATATGGTTAAATTATTAGAAGTGCATTAAAAGGGTTGAGACAAAAGAAATATGCAACAAAACAGGACACCATTAGAAGAGATAAAACACTGAAAATGTTGGAAATCTGAAATAAAAACAGAAAACACTGGAAACCCCACAAGTCCGCCAGTACCTGTATAAAGAAAACAGATTTTGACGCTTTAGGTGATTAGAGTCATTAGAAGAATTGACTTCATTTTTGTTTACTAGTCAGAATATAGGATTGTTGATTGAAAATGTAGCCAATACCTTCCGTAAATACTCAACGGGTCTCAGTCATTAAAGATGACGACAAATAATGTAATGGTCCGGTCATGGTCAACTGCAGGAGATGTATGCGGCCCTGAGTTTGTTTTGAGTCAATAGGTGCACAAGTGACAAAGTCCAAAATTCCAACGACCAAATGCAATACATGCCATTGAGTGACAATATATATGTGGTAACTTTTTTCATTCATTTTTCTCCTCCCCTTGTGGGCTTGAACCCAACCTTCTGACTCCGAAGTAAGAATTCTACCAGCTGAGTCCAACTGATGGTCGAACTTATTGTCACTTTAATCACTGAGTAAATCTTATAAAATACAGCTGTTATGCACAAAATAATCAATAATATGCAAGAGTTTGAAAGTACTTAGGTGAAATTTTCAATTCAAGTATTTACAATATTGACAAATTGCACGTGGATATTTCTTATGAAAATTTGTACAAAAATGCGTTAGAAACAGAGATTGGACACTTTAAAATATCATGAAATCTTTGATTAAAAGCTGCCCTAAATCATAGCCCTGTAGTACCCTGCACCATTGGGCACTCTTCATGTGCAAGGCTTGATGATGAGTGTTGACAGGCTATTCGATCACAAAGAGAATTAAAACAGACCCCGATACTATTCTTACCCAACACCAGACGTACACTTCCAGCAACGATTGCTCGATAGTGATCTGGACTTTACCCTCCCCAGCCTATAGAACACCGACTGTTGCCTTGGTTGAGATTAGCTAACACAGTACAGACCAGGGATTAAACCTGGGACATTTTGGGCCTGTACAGTTCAGTTAGTCTTTTTATAAATTCTCTGAGCTATTATGGTGCTACCATTAGATTTGTTTCAATCGAAACATTTCTCCGATGCCAAAATAATGAGGTTCAAAAACATAAATTTAGAAAATACTTACAAAGGTCTGTTCCATACTTCAGTCCAGTTTTTGGCACCCAGCCTTTACTTCGAAAGTAATGATAGCCCATGTAATTGGTTTTAAACCCAGGCTGAATCATACTAAATACTTCCCACAATTTGATAATAGTCAGAGGCTCCTGCAATTAAACAAAAGGACACCCCACCATTAACATAGGGCAAGACTACTGCCATTTCAACCCTCACAAGCAAATGTCACTTATATTGCTTTAAGTGTACATCTTATAAGGCAAATAGATCCTAAAATGCACTGCTACACCCACTATTACAGGAAAAAAAACAGGTATACTAAAATTCAGCATTTAACAGTGACCTGAATTTGTCCATCTCTGGTGCTTACTGTTGGTCATATTACTTCCCAACAGAAAGATGCCAGAAAAAAGTTATCGGGAACAGCAATCAGAATACAGAAGTACTGCAACCTGTATCAGGCAGTAAATGTACATTAACTTTGCCATGTTCATGCAGATTTGAAACAAATAATAGGAAATTAAACCATATGTAATACAGCACAAATACAAAAGCAAAATACTGCGGATGCTGGAAATCTGAAATAAAAACAGAAAATTCTGGAACTACTCAGCAGGTCAGGCAGCATCTGTGGAGAGAGAAACAGAGTTAACGTTTCAGGTCGATGACCCTTCTTCAGAATCCTTAGTTCTGACGAAGGGTCATCGATCTGAAGCGTTAACTCTGTTTCTCTCTCCACAGATGCTGCCTGACCTGCTGAGTATTTCCAGCATTTTCTGTTTTTATATTATATATGTAATACAGCGCTGCCTTACTGTTTCATCTAAGCTTGAGCATTCTAGGCAACGATTCCACCACTGAATTCTCAACCACCACCATTACCAAATTTAATCTCTGAATTTTTAGTGGATAGAGTAATCCAGATGATACACTTTCAAAATAAGCCAGTGTTTCAATCAGTGTTCCCACTGGTTCCATATTCAAAGATCAGCTAGTAATTTTCAGGGCACAAAAAATGCATCGACCCGGGGCTGAGTTTCCAAGTGAAGGATGGACAAGTTGGCACAGTAGGAGGAAGAAGAGTCCTAATCTTAACCCAGGAATGCGAAGACCAATTGTGTTGTTCCTACCACCACTTCAGCTGAGATCAGCTAATTCAGCACAGGTTGGGGATTGAATCTGGGATTTTCTTGGTCTGCGTGGACTCGCTGGTTAAACTTGCTGAACTGTTGGGAGAGCCCAGATCAATTTTATAATTCTCTATCCAAAAGGAAAAAATATAAAACTTACCTCATTATGATAAATGGTCAAACATCCCAAGGCATAGACAAGGAAAAAGGCCTGAAACAGCAGAGAGTTGGGAATAAATTTAAATACAAGTACTGTGAGTAAAAGTTGTGCATGTCTAGATCTAGAAATCTATTGGGAACAGGGATACAGCAAATATAATTATAGTGTTAATTAAATAAAACCTTTGAATAATTTTTGATGCCAGATAAAAATGTTTAGCCATATTAAGAGATGTGAAGGACTAAATATTAAACATGAATTGGCTGTATACAGTCCTGTTCAGTATAAAGAGTTCAGTGACAGTAATAACCATTTGATGACTACATTGTGCAGTCTCACTCATTATAAGCCACAAAGTTGTTCCTTGTGATGGATTAAACAGCTGCATTTACCAAACAAGTAAAATTAAATATTATGTAACATAATCATCTTACAATATTGTGAATTAAGCAACAGGCACCTTTGCCATTTCAAATTACACAGTGGTACTATCACCAGACTCTTAACTTTAATTAATAGTTAAAAATAAAGCTTCCAGATCTTGTACACTTACTGGCTCTATCTATCATACCTCTTCCAAACTGAGCTGAAGATATTCAAAAACTTTGAAAGGGTTCCTCTTGCAGACTAATCTCTCTGTCACTTCAAACTGAAGAAAACAAAAAATACAAATAATTTCTGTTAGGAGAGCCAAATTCATTTTTTTCAAGCAAAATAAATTTTAGTTATTTTATTTTGTATGCGCTCATGTGGAATGACAGTGCTGGATAATGGAATCAAATGTTTTATAATTAGATGTGGTTATAGGCCCAAGGCAACTTAACTCTGATCTCATGGAACATCCCACTGCACCTCAATGCCAATCCACGTACTAACAACAGTTCAATTTAAGGTGATACTATTAAACTTCAGTCACACTATAGTTCTGAATCTAAACTCTTGACCTTGGAGTTAACCAAATCTACAAAAACAGGAGCTTTCCTTTATTCTGTTATATTTATCTGATGCGACTCTCTAGCCCACCACTGCTAGAATGAAAACCCTATCCATCCAGCGATTTTACTCTCGCTCAATACATGAACCAAACTTGGGACAGCTCTGGATATGCACCTCGAGAGATCAGTCAGCCGGAATATATTAATTACTAGGATGAAAGAATAGAGAGCTGTCTATCCAAGTTTGCAGACGATGCCAAGTTAGGTGGCACAGTAAATTGTGTGGACGGGAGCAGGAAGTTACAAAGGGACATAGACAGATTAAATGAGTGGGCAAAACTGTGGCAGATGGAGCTCAATGTGGGGAAGTGTGAGGTCATCCACTTTAGATCAGAGAAAGATAAATCGGAATATTTTCTTAAATGGTGAGAGACTAGGAACTGTGGAGGTGAAAAGGAATGTAGGTGTCCGTGTGCACAAATCACTAAAAGCTAGTGCACAGGTACACGAAGTAATCAAAAAGGCGAATGGAAAGTTGGCCTCTATCTCAAGGGAGTTAGAGTTCAAAAGTGAGGAAGTGATGGTTGAGTTGTACAGAGTCTTGGTCAGACCCCCATCTGGAGCAGTGTCTTCAGTTTTGGACACTGAATTGCAGGAAAGATATATTGACCTTGGAAGGGGTACAGCGCAGTTTTGTCAGAATGATACCAGAGCTAAAAGGAAGGAAGATTTGCATTTATATAGCACCTTTCATGACCTCAGGACATCCCAAAGCACTTTACAGCCAATGAAGTTCTTTTTGATGTGCAGTCACTGTTGTAATTTAGGAAACGCGGCAGCCAATTTAGCACAGCATACTCACACAAACAACGTGTTAATGACCAGATAATCTGTTTTTTTTTAGTGATGTTGATTGAGGGATAAATATTGGCCAGGACACTAGGGATAACTCCCCTGCTCTTTTTCAAAATAGTGCCATGGGATCTTTTACGTCCACGTGAGAGAGCAGACGGGGCCTCGGTTTAACATCTCTTCCGAAAGACAGCACCTCCGACAGTGTAGCACTCCCTCAGCACTGCACTGGAGTGTCAGCCTAGACTTTTCCCTCTGGAGTGGGACTTGAACCCACAACCTTCTGACCCAGAGGCGAGGGTGCTACCAACTGAGCCACAGCTGACACTCTAAGGGTTACATTATGAGGACAGATTGTAGAAACGTGGCTTGTATTACCTTGAGTTTAGAAGGTTGATTGGCGATCTAATTAAGGTATTTAAAATAATTAAAGGTATTCGATTGGGTAGATATAGAAAAACTATTTCCTCTGGTGGGGGAATCCAGAACAAGAGGCCACAATCTTCAAATTAGAGCTAGGCCTTTTAGGGGTAAAATCAGGAAGCACTTTTTTCACATAAAGGGTAGTGGAAATCTGGAACTCACTCCCCAAAAAGCTGTGGATGCTGGGTCAGTTGAAACTTTCAAGACTGAGATTCATAGATTTTTGTTAGGTAAGGGTATCAAGGGATATGGACAAAGGTAGGTAAATGGAGTTGAAACATAGAAGATAGGAGCAGGAGTAGGCCATTCAGCTCCTCGAGCCTGCTCCGCCATTCAATGAGATCATGGCTGATCATCCAAATTCTGTACCCTGTCCCTGCCTTCTCTCCATATCCCTTGATCCCTTTAGCTTTAAGAAATATATCTAACTCCTTCTTGAATATACTTAATGAATTGGCCTCTACTGCCTTCTGTGGTAGAGAATTCCACAGGTTCACCACTCTCTGGGTGAAGAGATTCCTCCTCATCTCAGTCCTAAATGGCTTACCCCTTATCCTTAGACTGTGACCCCTGGTTCTGGACACCCCGGCCATCGGGAACATCCTTCCTGCATCTAGTCTGTCTAGTCCTGTTAAAATTTTATAAGTTTCAATGAGATCCCCTCTCATTCTTCTAAACTCCAGCGAGTATAAGCCTAATTGACCCAATCTCTCCTCATACGTCATTCCTGGTACAGATCAGTTATGATCTAATTGAATGGGGGAACAGGTTCAAAGGGGTTGAATGCCTACTCCTGTCTTTATGAATGCAAACTCTGTACAGGCTCCAGCATAACTGGAGGCTTCATAATAACCTCCACTGAGTAGGACATTTCTATGAATGAACCGCATGTCGTAAGACACAAAAGATGGCATTAAGAGCATGCTATGATGTTGAGTCCAATAGTTGTATAATATTGTATTCAAGAAACACTTGGCATGTTTTCTGTTTATACCATGGATCCATTAGGTTGCAGTGCTGCTTAAAAAAAAAGCTAATACGGAAGGTCTTACCAGGCAATGTGTGATGTGGTTGGGTTGTACTGACTGAACAGGACTTGCATTAGTCAAGGGCCTCAATTGTGAAAGGAGGGCGGAGCTGAGAGTATCCTAGAGATGGTTCAGTGCTAATTAAAGGCGTCAAGAGTAAAGATAAGCTAGGATGCAGTGGGCAGACAATTGGGGACTGGAACTCATTTTAAAAGCAAGTGAATTTTTTTTGAGAAGGTGAATGTATTTGATGGCTTGGATTTTGGAGGGTTAAGGGTGCATTATCTTAACTGTTTGCAATGGGATTTGCAAGAGTGCTTTTCATATTTGGTTTACAAGTAGTCCCATATGAAAGAAGAAAACAAACCCTATTCAATGGATCCTCAGACCATAATGGCCATGTAAATGGCTAACTCAGTTATGAAGATTGTCAAATTAGTGGCATATACACAACAGATTTCCATTTAGCAGACTGGTTTGAGGATTTGAGTATAAAAGACGTCTTACAGCAATTATATAGGGCCCTGGTGAGACCACACCTGGAGTACTGTGTACAGTTTTGGTCTCCTCACCTAAGGAAGGATATACTTGCCATAGAAGGAGTGCAATGAAGGTTCACCAGACTGGTTGGCTGGTGTCGGGAGCAGCAGGAGAGTACAGTGAGTATTTAAACTCACTTTTGCGGGCTTTTTTTTTTTGCAGAGGCCGGTATCAGGAGCAGCAGGAGAGTACAGTGAGTATTTAAACTCAATTTCGTGGGCTTTTCTTCCCCAGAGGCCGGTGTCGGGAGCAGCAGGAGAGTACAGTGAGTATTTAAACTCAATTTCGTGGGCTTTTTTTCCCCCAGAGGCCGGTATCAGGAGCAGCAGGAGAGTACAGTGAGTATTTAAACTCACTTTCGCGGGCTTTTTTTCCAGAGGCTTACCAATCTCGCAGACCGGCGGCGGCGTTCCAGAGCCACGTCATGATTCAAAAAGTGACGCGGGCAAGAGGAAGCAGCTGATTGGGTGAGTACTTATACTACTCTATAGTTTGACAGTTAAGGTTAATAGTTTATAAAGTTTAGAAGGTCTTAATTTTTGTGGTTATAGTTTCCAAGGTCTCTGTTGTGTAGCGGGGAGTGCTAGTAAACAAGGGCCCTTGAGTATATCATTTAATTGTAGTGTAATTAGTGGTATTGATTTGATTTAATTTAATCTGAATTAATTAAAGGGTAAGCACAGCTCGGCCCCGTGGCATGCTCCTCCTGCACTATGTGGGAAATCAGGGACACTTCCTGTGTCCCGGACGACCATGTGTGCGGGAAGTGTATCCAGCTGCAGCTACTGGCAGACCGCATTGCGGCGCTGGAGCTGCGAATGGATACATACTGGAGCATTCGCGATGCTGAGGACGTCGTGGATAGCACATTTGATGAGTTGGTCACACCGCAGGTAAAGGTTGCACAGGCAGGAAGGGAATGGGTGACCGCCAGGCAGAGTAGTAGGTGCAGGCAGGTAGTGCAGGGGTCCCGTGGCCATCCCCCTCTTAAACAGATATATCGCTTTGGATACTGTTGGGGGAGATGGCTTATCGGGGGAAGGCAGCAGCAGCCAACTTCCTGGCACCATGGGTGGTTCTGCTGCACAGGACGGGAGGAAAAAGAGCGGGAGAGCTATAGTTAATGGGAATTCTATTGTAAGGGGAATAGATAGGCGTTTCTGCGGCCGCAAACGAGACTCCAGGATGGTTATGTTGCCTCCCTGGTGCAAGGGTCAAGGATGTCTCGGGGCGGCTGCAGGGCATTCTGGAGGGGGAGGGTGAGCAGCCAGTTGTCGTGGTGCATATAGGTACCAACGATATAGGTAAATAATGGGATGAGGTCCTAAAAGCTGAATATAGGGAGTTAGGAGGTAAATTAAAAAATAGGACCTCAAGGTAGTAATCTCAGGATTGCTACCAGTGCCACGTGCTAGTCAGAGTAGAAATAGAAGGATATTTCAGATGAATACGTGGCTAGAGGAATGGTGCAAGGAGGAGGGATTCAAATTCCTGGTATATTGGAAGTGGTTTTGGGGGAGGTGGGACCAGTACAAACTGGACGGTTTGCACCTGGGCAGGACCGGGAGCGATGTCCTAGGGGGAGTGTTTGCTAGTGCTGTTGGGGAGGGTTTAAACTAAAATGGCAGGGGGTTGGGAACCTGTGCAGGGAGACAGAGGAAAGGGAAGCAAGGATAGAAACAAAAGACAGGAAGGAGGAAAGCAAAAGTGGAAGGCAGAGAAATCAAGGGTGTAAATCAAACAGGGCTACAGTAAATAATAATTCTAAAAGGACTGAGTGTTAAAAAAACAAGCCTGAAGGCTTTGTCTTAATGCGAGGAGCATTCGTAATAAGGTGGACGAATTAACTGCGCAAATAGATGTAAACGGATATGATATAATTGGGATTACGGAGACATGGCTCCAGGGTGACCAAGGCTGGGAATTCAACATCCAGGGGTATTCAATATTCAGGAAGGACAGGCAAAAAGGAAAAGGAGGTGGGGTAGCATTGGGAGTTGTATACAGACCCCCAAACAGTAATGCTGAGGTTGGGGATGGCATTAAATGGGAAATTAGAGATGCGTGCAATAAGGACACAGCAGTTATCATGGGTGACTTTAATCTACATATAGCTTGGACTAACCAAATTAGTAACAATACTGTGGAGGAAGAATTCCTAGAGTGTATACGGGATGGTTTCCTGGACCAATATGTCGAGGAACCAACTAGAGATCAGGCCATCTTAGACTGGGTATTATGTAATGAGAAAGGATTAATTAGCAATCTTGTTGTACGAGGCCCCTTGGGGAGGAGCGATCATAATATGAGGAAGAATTCTTCATTAAGATGGAGAGTGAAGTAGTTGACTCAGAGACTAGGGTCCTGAATTTAAATAAAGGAAACTACGATGGTATGAGGCACGAGTTGGCTAGGATGGATTGGGGAACGTTACTTAAAGGGTTGACGGTGGATAGGCAATGGCAAACATTTAAAGATCGCATGCACGAACTACAGAATTTGTTCATCCCTGTTTGGCATAAAAATAAAACAAAAAAGGTCACTCAACCGTGGCTAACAAGGGAAATTAGCATAAGATCCAAGGAGAGGACATATAAATTGGCCAGAAAAAGCAGCAAACCTGAGGATTGGGAGCAGTTTAGGATTCAGCAAAGGAGGACAAAGGGATTAATTAAGAGGGGGAAAATAGAGTATGAGAGTAAGCTTGCAGGGAACATAAAAACTGACTGTAAAAGCTTCTATAGATATGTGAAGAGAAAAAGATTGGTGAAGTCAAGCGTAGGTCCCTTGCAGTCAGAATCAGGGGAATTTATAATGGGGAACAAAGAAATGGAAGACCAATTAAATACATACTTTGGTTCTGTCTTCACGAAGGAGGACACAAATAACCTCCCAGAGATGTCGGGGAACATTGGGTCTAATGAGAGGGAGGAACTGAATGAAATCAGTATTTGTAGGGAATTGGTGTTAGGGAAATTGATGGGATTGAAGGCCGATAAATCCCCAGGGCCTGATAATCTACATCCTAGGGTACTTAAGGAAGTGGCCCTAGAAATAGTAGATGCATTGCTGGTCATCTTCCAAAATTCTATAGACTCTGGAACAGTTCCCATGGATTGGAGGGTAGCTAATGTAACCCCACTATTTAAAAAAGGTGGTAGAGAGAAAACGGAGAATTATAGACCGGTTAGCCTGACATCGGTAGTGGGGAAAATGCTAGAGTCCATTATAAAAGATGTAATAGCAGAGCACTTGCAAAACAGTGACAGGATCGGACAAAGTCAACATGGATTTACAAAAGGTAAATCATGCTTGACTAATCTACTGGAATGTTTTGAGGATGTAACTGGTAAAATAGATAAGGGAGAACCAGTGGATGTGGTGTATTTGGACTTTCAGAAGGCTTTCGATAAGGTCCCGCATAAGAGATTAGCGTGCAAAGTTAAAGTACATGGGATTGGGGGTAAGGTACTGACTTGGATAGAGAACTGGTTGGCAGACAGGAAGCAAAGAGTTGGAATTAACGGGTCTTTTTCCAAGTGGCAGGCAGTGTCTCGTGGGGTACCGCAGGGATCAGTGCTAGGACCCCAGCTATTCACAATATATATTAATGATCTAGACGAGGGAACGAGATGCAAGATCTCCAAGTTTGCAGACGACACAAAGCTCGGTGGGCGTGTGTGCTGTGAGGAGGATGCAGAGAAACTCCAATATGATTTGGACAGGTTGGGTGATTGGGCAGATGCATGGCAGATGCAGTATAATGTGGATAAATGCGAGGTTATCCACTTTGGTGGCAAAAACAGGAAGACAGATTATTATCTGAACGGCAATAGATTGGGAAAAGGGGAAGTGCAACGAGACCTGGGTGTCCTTGTGCACCAGTTGCTGAAGGTAAGCATGCAGGTGCAGCAGGTGGTTAAGAAGGCAAATGGTATGTTGGCCTTCATAGCGAGAGGATTCGAGTACAGGAGCAAGGATGTCTTGCTGCAGTTGTACAGGGCCTTGGTGAGACCACACCTTGAGTATTGTGTGCAGTTTTGGTCGCCTTATCTGAGGAAGGATGTTCTTGCCATGGAGGGAGTGCAGCGAAGATTCACCAGACTGATACCTGGGATGGCAGGAATGACGTATGAAGAGAGATTGGGTCGATTAGGCTTATATTCGCTAGAGTTTAGAAGAATGAGAGGAGATCTCATTGAAACTTATAAAATTCTAACAGGACTAGACAGATTAGATGCAGGAAGGATGTTCCCGATGGCGGGGGAGTCCAGAACCAGGGGTCACAGTCTAAGGATAAGGGGTAAGCCATTTAGGACTGAGATGAGGAGGAATTTCTTCACCCAGAGAGTGGTAAACATGTGGAATTCTCTACCACAGAAGGCAGTTGAGGCCAATTCATTAAATATATTCAAGAAGGAGTTAGATATATTTCTTAAGGCTAAAGGGATCAAGGGATATGGGGAGAAAGCAGGGACAGGGTACTGAATTTGGATGATCAGCCATGATTTCATTGAATGGCGGAACAGGTTCGAGGGGCCGAATGGCCTACTCCTGTTCCTATCTTCTATGTTTCCTGGCATGGGGGGATTGTCCTATGAGGAGAGATTGAGTAGACTAGGCCTCTATTCTCTAGAGTTTAGAAGAATGAGAGGTGATCTCATTGAAGCATACAAAATTCTTACAGGACTTGACAGGGCAGATGCAGGGAAGATGTTTCCCCTGGCTGGGGAGTCTAGAACCAGGGGTCACAGTCTCAGAATAAGGGGTCAGCCATTTAGGACTGAGATGAGGAGAAATTTCTTCACTCAGAGGGTGGTGAATCTTTGGAATTCTCTACCCCAGAGGGCTGTGGAGGCTCAGTCGTTGAGTATATTCAAGACAGAGGTCGATAGATTTTTGAATATTAAAGGAATTAAGGAATATAGGGAGAGTGCAGGAAAGTGGAGATGAGGTAGAAGATCAGCCATGATCTTATTGAATGGCGGAGCAGCTGGAAGGGCCAAATGGCCTACTCCTGCTCCTATTTCTTATGTTCTTAATTTTACTGGTGCTCTTCAACAGCCAGACAGAATGCCTTTAGCTGTGTTCGGAATTGGGCTCAGCCATGTAACAAACGTTCCAATGCGCTGTTTCAGAGTCTCTAATCATTGTACTTACCTTTCTATTCAATTCTTTATCATCACATGGCAGTATTTTTTCTACCACTAGTACATATTCATGCTCTGTGGAAAGCTTGTTATCTTTAATTGAATTATGTTGCAGAGCCTCTTTCACAGCATCTTGATATCGGCAGCCACAGTGTATCATGAAATCATCGTGTCTGGGACAGTGCACTTTTGCTAGAGCTTCCCCGTCAATTGTTTCACAGTCGACATATCCATATTTTACTAAAGGATCATAAGGTGCATCATCTCCCAAACAATGTTTCTTATTTTGAGGGCTTATGGCAGGATGATTTTCTCCATTATGTGTTTCCTCAGCTCTTTCGGCAGATTCTGTTGTAGTTGTATGGACTTTGGTGTCAATGTTTATTTCTTGTGAACTGTCACCAAATTCACTGCTCCTTTTATCACAAGGCAAGTCTATTGGTTTTGTGTAATTTTCAAGCATTTTCTCAATGAAACTGTCCTCCAGCCCTTGTGCTTGCAGGAGGTTTTTAGCCCACTCTACATGATTCTGAAACCTGTAAAGATAGTGATAACAAAACAGATTTGTTAGTGAGTACAAGTTGCACAACACTTCCAGGGAAGACAGTATAAATATCCTACATCCTCAAAATACCAACCACTGAAAACAATTTTTTTAAAAATAAGTGTTTCCATTGTTTTGTGTATAAAGTTTATAAAGAGTGGTCAGTACAGCCCATTAAAGCAAAATTGCATTGTGTTGTAGAAAGCAAGTTGATACACGCAGTCCCCTGCAAGGTGCTTTCCTGATCTGAACTGCACAATTGTACAGAGATGCTGAGTGGAGACGAGGCCAGGCACTGAAAGAGGTTACAAAGTAGGGACACATATATCCCATTCCTCTTGCACAACTCCCTGCATAGTAATATTGGTGGAGGCCCAAGACTATTTCATTTCACACAGACTCTAAGGCCCCAATTTTAACTCCAGGTGGATTCCCCGCTCAGGCCTGAGTTAAAATACAGTCGGGTCTCAATTATGTCATCGGGTCGCAACATGCATATGTAAAGAAGGACCCTGTTGGCTCCGGGTACGTGTCCTTGCTGCCTGCTCAGGAAAGCAGGTTAAAATTGCAGATGTTGCAATCATGGCAGCTTTCAGACAGCTAAGAGCCAGGGCGATTTTAACTGCCCACCCGCCAGGTTTCTGCTGAGTGAGTAGGGTTAAAATCACCCCCTAAGTGTTTAATTTAACAGGAATAAGTTAATTACTTAGACCTCATTACATGGGACACCTCACACAACAAAAAAAAAACTGCATTTATATATCCTTTTTTAAATTAAAAAAATCCCCAAAGCACATCACAGTGTAAAAATGGACACAAAGCATAAGTGATGAAGTTAGCAGAGGCATGAACAAATAGATAGACTTTCAACAAAATGCAAGATACTGCAAATGCTGGAAATCTGAAGTAGAATCAGAAAATACTGGAAACACTCAGGAGGTGTGGAGAGATGAAAGTAGGGTTAACGTTTCAGGTTGATAATAAAAGGTCAGAATTTCTATCGGTAGACTTTGAAAATGTTTTTAAAGGCATGACAAGAGGAAACAAAGGTGGAGGAGTTTAGGAAGGGAGATCTAGAAGGGAGAGTCAATAGTAACTTTCAAAAGGGAATTGGAGAAATACTTGAAGGGGAGAAAATTGCAGGGCTATGGGGAGAGAGGAGAGTGCGAGTAATTGGATAGCTCTTTCAAAGAGCCGGCACAGGCACGATGGGCCGAATGGCCTCCTTCTGTTCTGTAAGATTTTACGAAGTAGGGCTGAGACATCGGAAAGCTCTGCTGCCATGGTGGAATGGATGGAAAGGAATGCACATAAGGCCAGAGTTAGAGGGACGAAAGGGTTGGGATGAGGTATAAGTGTGCAGGAGGTCAAAGGTAGGGTGAAGTAAAGCGATGGAGGGATTTATAAATGAGGACAGGGATTTTGAAAGTGATGTTTTGGGGGTTAGGGAACCAGTGTAGTTCGTCAAGGATTGGAGTGATTGGTGAGTGGATCATACTACAGACAGGATATGGACAGCAAAATTACGGACAAGTTGGAGTTTATGCAAGGTGCAGCTTGAGAGGCCAATGAGGAAAGCATTAGGGGAAATCAAGTTTGGAGGTGAAAAAAATGTGGATTAGGGATTTGGCTGTGGTGAGAGTGATGCAGGAGTAGGGGAGGTTGATGTTGCAGAGTGGAAATTAACTGTCAAGAGTGTGTCGTTTAAAACTCAGTTCTGGTTGAGCAGGTGGTTGCAGAGTGGTTAGGGAAGTAGATGGAGTCAGTGGCAAGGGTATAGAGGGTTTTTTTTTGCAGGGCTGAATACAATGTCTTAGTCTTCCAATGTTCAACCGGAGGAACTCAACTGACGTACCCATGACATTAAGTCAGACAGGCATTCTGACAGCAGGGCCGTGAGAGAAGTGGTGAAGAGATAGAGCTGGGTGTTGTCAGCATACATACAGAAACTGACCCCATACCTACAGATGATGTTGCCAAGAGGCAATACATAAATGAGTAAAAAAAAAGGGGGCCTAGGATGGTGTACAGCAAATGCGACTATGTGGAGCTGGAAGAAGCTATTGGTGGTGTATTAGGACAGTGGAGGTGGAAACATATAAGATACTTTGAAACATATAAGATACTGAGGGGGCTCGACAAGGTAGAT
Organism: Squalus acanthias; assembly: GCA_030390025.1. Lineage (NCBI taxonomy): Eukaryota > Metazoa > Chordata > Chondrichthyes > Squaliformes > Squalidae > Squalus > Squalus acanthias. The sequence continues at coordinate 43,815,473 of CM059444.1, forward strand.
GCAGAGATGTTTCCCCTCATGGGGAATCTAGAACTAGGGGGCATAGTTTCAGAATAAGGGGTCGCTCATTTAAAACTGAGACGAGGAGGAATTTCTTCTCTCAGAGGGTCGTAAATCTGTGGAATTCTCTGCCCCAGAGAGCTGTGGAGGCTGGGTCGTTGCATATATTTAAAGGTGGAGGTAGACAGATTTTTGAACAATAAGGGAGTGACGGGTTATGGGGAGCGGGCAGGGAAATGGAGCTGAGCCCAAGATCAGATGAGCCATGATCTCATTAAATGGCGGAGCAGGCTCGAGGGGCCAAATGGCCTACTCCTGCTCCTATTTCTTATGAAACATGCAAGGACAGTGCCGTGTAGGTGGACAACAGAAGAAAGGTGAGGGAGGGAACTAGATGTAAACACACACAAGATACAGTCTGTGATCACAATGAGATTCATTGTATAAGCATGAAAGAAAAGTAGAGTAAACATTAACAGGTAATAAATTCAGGTGAGAATGAAACAAAAAATGAAAAATAAAATTTTGAAAATGTAAAATACATTGAAATTTCACACACCAAAAGGTGACCCTCCCAAAATGTGTTTAGTTGTTCCTTCCTTAGCCGTGCTAATTTAATCATATTAAACAATTTCCTTCTTAAATAGAATACTTTCTCTCCAATCATCATTTCGACAAAAAATGACTTTTATCCCTCCTATAAAACCCACAATGCGAGTGGTCTAATAAAAAAAGACAAAAAGACATGTCATCCATCCACAGTAGTAACACTTGTTCAGGGTCTTATTATAGACATGAATTCCAACACACCAAAATGATTTTTCAAAACAATAAAAAAATATTTTTAATAAAAAGCAAACTAGCAGCTGAGAAAGATTTTAGGTAGAAAATGAATACTGAATTACATGGCAAAATTGTTAATGACAGGCCCAAACTTACTTTGTTGATGAAATTATCGGCATGTGCATACGATTGGCATCTACAAACAACCAAAAGGATAAAATTAATGCATTTCAACATACGTGAAAATCAGATACTGGTGTTATTATACTAAAGTATTTGATTAAAATTCCAACTGTCTTCCTAAAACGTACCCCCATAGGCAAGTTAATTTGTCTTCCTCTTTATCAGGCAGCGAACCAATCCCAACCAGGATTATTGCTGCTGTTCCAAATTCACATGTCTACAGGAGATCTTCTCTCAGATTCAGCATTACCAGCCACTCCCATAAGCAGACCTCATGTCTCCTAAAAACTGGAGAGCACCTTTACTGCCCAATATCTAGTTAAGCGATAGCCTGATCTGGGGATTGTAACAATAGACCCCTACTCATATATACTGGATACTATGATTTTGCACGTGCTGCCAGGCGCATTCTTCTATCATTTTGGAAAGCAGATTGAAAAGCACTCTAGTGGGTCAAGGCCAAATGTGAAGGAACAAAGTTTTTTTTTTACATGAAACATATGAATGGACAGAATAGAGTTATCAAAGCGCAGACCATCTAGTTCCCATCGCTCCTCATACCATAAAATATAATAAAATACACAACGCTGCCCTTGTTATGTGCTAAACTTAATCACAAGTTAGCAGTATCTCAACTAACATATCATTTCCTCTTAATAGGCCTCAGCCTGGAGTCTCTCAATCACTGAATAGAAATCAAGGCCTCTCTTCTCTCTGGTTGCCTCAGTCAGCTCCAGATTGACTTCTCCAGAGATGGATTAAGACATAGTCTGACCTCTGACCCCTCTCTGTGATATTTGACTTGATTTACTGAATATACCATTAGTTACTTTATTACATTCATTTTAAACACAGCCTGGATGAAGGGGCAAGCTGGCTGAACTGAGTGGGCTTTTCTTGTTCGTACATTTTTGTACTCTGATTTATAAAGAAAACTTTTTTTGTGTTTTTCTTGTACATCTTAAAATACCAATAGTGCAAACATATAAATAAAAGTACGCTATTTTCTGAACTTCTGAAAACTATTTTTCTCTTGGCTGGGCACCAAGCACTCAAATGCCAAAGTTAATGAGCCATCAGAACTCAGAACCTTTTATCTCCACATAGTATCAAATATTTACTTGCATATTATCAGTTGTTTTCCCCCCCCCAAACAGATCTATCCACCTCAGGATATCTTACTGCTTCTGCTAACTAACTGACCTATTCAATTAAATGCTTGGCTTCCAGTCAGCGGGTCATGTACCTCAGTAGGAGGAAATGTTGGCTTATGATGTTCCAGTGAAAGACACTGCAAGTCAAAGGACAGAAATGGGTGTGCCTGTATAATGCACCTTTGGCAAATGGGTGGGGAAGGCCAAGTGTCTAAAGGTCATCTGTCAATCATTCAACTAGTCTTGAACTCTACAAGGCCTTTTATGTGAGCCAATCACATCTTAGAGGAGGGGGGGGGGGGCGGTGGATGGAATCAGCATAAGTGCTCTCTGATTCAGGCTTACACACCATCTATCAGTTGGCTCAAATAAATGGCAAGGGATAAAACTTGCTTGCTCTCCCACCCCAAACAACTGATGTGGCCTAGGGAGAAAATGGAGGGAACAAACAAAAACAAGATTTTTAAAAATATACAATACTACTTATACAGCTCTCTCTTACTGGCACTGATTGAATCCAATTTGTCATCAGGTTATTCACAGTGAGTTACTATTTACTGCGAGTGTTCTGTCATGCTACATCTTAAGAAAAAAACATCTATTATAGATAAAAGAAATCAGGCCAAATAAGTGTTTAAAGAAGATTTACCTTTCCATTTGGCAATTAAAGTAGGGTCTGAAATATTGTAATCTGGTCTGCTTCTTGACAGCACCCCTTTTCCAAAATAACCCTTTAAACACAAGTAAATAAAAAAAATTACCAAACATTTGAGTTCAAAATTTGAACTAAGAGACCATCTCATCATAGAATCATGAAATAGTACAGCACAGAAGGAGGCCATTCAGCCCATCGGGTCTGCACCGGCTCTTTCAAAGAACAATCCAGTTAGTCTCACTCCCCCGCTCTTTCCCCATATCCCTGCAATGTTTTCTCCTTCAAGTATTTATCCAATTCCCTTTTGAAGGCTGCTATTGAATCTGTATCCACCACCTTATCTGGCAGTGCATTCCAAATCTTAACCACATGTTGCGTTAAAAATGTTTTTCCTCATGTCGCCTCTGGTTCTTTTGCCAATCACCTTAAATCTCTGCTCCCGTTTCTTATGTTTCTTATCTGTGCCCTCTTGTTATCGACCCTTCAGCCATTGGAAACAGTTTTTATTTATTTACTTTATCTAAACCCTTCATGATTTTAAACACCTGTAGCAAATCTCTTAGCCATCTGTCTATTCACATAACTGTAATCCCTCATCCCTGGAATCATTCTAGTAATTCTCATCTGGACCCTCTCCAATGGCTTCACATCCTTCCTAAAGTGTGGTGCCCAGAATTGGACACAATACTCCAGCTAGGGGTGAACTAGTGTTTTATATCGGTTTAGCATAGCTTCCTGGCTTTTGTACTCTATGCCTCTATTTATTAATGAGAAGTCGCACAACACCAGGTTATAGTCCAACAGTTCTATTTGAAATTACGAGCTTTCAGAGCTCTGCTCCTTCTTCAGGTACAGTGAGGGAATACAAATCGATTACTCATTTTTGTCCACCCCAATCCAACACCGGCATCTCCGCATCATGACCTCTATTTATTAAGCCCAGGATCCCATATGCTTTAACTGCTTTGTTAACCTGTCCTGCCACCTTCAAAGATTTGTGCACAGACACCCCCAGGTCTCTCTGTTCTGCACCCCCTTTAAAATGGTACCATTTAGCTTGTATTGTCTCTCCTCATTCTTCCTACCAAAATGTATCGCCGCACACTTTTCCACATTGAATTTCATCTGCCATCTGCCCACCCATTCCACCAGCCTGTCTATGTCCTCTTAAAGTCTATTACTATCTTCCTCACTGTTTACTACACTTCCAAGTTTCATGTCATCTGCAAATTTTGAAATTGTGCTCTCTACCCCCAAGTCCAAGTCATTAATGTATGTCAAAAATAGGAGTGATTCTGAAATACCTTTCCGTACAGAGCTTTTATATTTTCTGGCTTCCTTACAATTACATTGTTATTCATCATTTCAGCATAATAATGTTCTTGCTCCTTTGAACTGATTTCTTCTTGGGTTAATAACACAGGAAAAGGAGCTTCATAAGACTCATACACTCTTCTCTTTCTTTTTGGTGCATGAAAGATTGCTTCTGCCATTGCACCAAGGATTCTTTCAGAAGTAACTTCAGGTAACAGGATGGAATCTTAAAAATAAAAAAGTATTGGGGAGTAAGTCTTAATAGTCTTCAAAAGGGGTTTGCATGAGTAAACAATTATTGAACAGATCAACCAGTTCCTGGATACTATTTAACGTTTCAAGTAAAATATTTGCCAAATGCAATGTGTAGAATCTACAGCTGATAATTTGCTGTGAATCATATGGGGCCTTTAAAGCCCTGTATAAGTCCAGCTAGATCTCATGGCTGGATGCAAGCAGGGCTTTAAATAACTAGTAAAGTACAGCTGCTTATTTTAACATTGTGTCAGCAATGGATGGGCTGCAGTATGCCCACTCTTCAGACAGGCATCACAGACAGCAGCAGCCAATGGAAAGGGGTTGCTGCTCTCCAGTCTGAGCCCACACCGAGGATCAGTAACAGCCAGGAATGCCCCAATGTTGCGACAGGGTCACAGAGTATGAGAGAGGAGGGGATGAGGGATCCTCAATGTGTGGACAGATCCCAGGGTATCAAAGGTGACCAGGCTTTGGCTGCCTCCTGTGCAGACAATCCCTTTCTCTACTTTTGTCCTGACTAATCCTCCTAAGCCTCCGAATACCCCTCTCCACTGCTCCCCCATCTCCTTCTGCCCTGCTATTCCTTCCCCTCTGTTGCTACTCTTTCCATAACCCCTACTGTTGCCCATCTTCTCACCAACTACTTCTCACTGAATCTACACTCTTCTGCACCCTACATCTTCTCTACCTCCACCCATTATCCCTCCTCCATTCCCTTACCCATTGCACCACCTCCTCCTCATGAATGTACACACCCATTCTTTTCCCCATGCTGCTTCTCCTCCTCCGCCCACCAATCCTTCTCTCCGCCCACCAATCCTTCTCCGCTCCACTCACCCGCCCACCAATCCTTCTCCGCTCCACTCACCCGCCCACCAATCGTTCTCCGCTCCACTCACCCACCCACCCACCAATCTTTCTCCGCTCCACTCACCCACCCACCCACCAATCCTTCTCCGCTCCACTCACCCACCCACCAATCCTTCTCCGCTCCACTCACCCACCCACCCGCCAATCCTTCTCCGCTCCGCTCACCCACCCACCCGCCAATCCTTCTCCGCTCCGCTCACCCACCCACCAATCCTTCTCCGCTCCACTCACCCACCCACCAATCCTTCTCCGCTCCCCCACCCACCAATCCTTCTCCGCTCCGCTCACACACCCACCAATCCTTCTCCGCTCCGCTCACCCACCCACCCGCCAATCCTTCTCCGCTCCGTTCACCCACCCACCCGCCAATCCTTCTCCGCTCCACTCACCCACCCACCAATCCTTCTCCGCTCCGCTCACCCACCCACCAATCCTTCTCCGCTCCGCTCACCCACCCACCAATCCTTCTCCGCTCCGCTCACCCACCCACCCACCAATCCTTCTCTCCTCCACCCACCCACCAAACACACTCCCCGTTTTCTCCTCCTCCCAATCCACTTGTCTGCCCACGGTAAAGAGTTGCAATACTCTGAAGGTCCCAGCAACTGTTGCAACATTGGGTAATTATTCAGTGCGGCCACCCATCCACAGGCACTGACAGGGGCCGCACTTTCAACACTGCGCTACTCACTGCCGTCCCACGCATGCGCAGAGTGTCCGCCACCAGTGCACCTCTGAAACACCGCCGGCTGAGCGCGGTGTTACTTTATCTTAGTTCCCACTGTGTTTCCACATTTACACCATTCTGTTGGTTTGGGAAATCGTTAATTAGACCCCATTATATTTTTGATGGCGTTTCATATGTCTTATTTAATATTTAACATGCATTACATTAGTTCTCAAAATGAATGTGTAAGGGCAGCGCCCGCAGTGTTTTGCTTTTGTGTAAGGATAGTGCTTGGGGTGAACTAAACACATCATCAGGATGGAACTGTTAGGAGCAAAGCTTAGTGTTGTTCATGCTGGGGTGCGGCCCCCAGTGAAATGACTAAAACTTTACACAAAGTGATCAACTGCAGGAACATTCATGCGTCCATATGCGCATGCGCGCGGCACATCCCCCCCCCCCTTTTGCGCATGCGCACCAGTAACCACTGGTACCCCACAGTTGCGGCTGCAGTGTACTCTTTTTGAGCAACCCATAAACAAATAGACTGTAACTAAACTTAAAACATTAAATGAAACTTATCAAATTAAATTAAAATTTCATTGGCCTGGTGGTGATGATGCACTCTAGTCCCTGCGGTGCCCACCGGTCACGGAAGGCCTCGAACGGCCGGCGGACACCGCGTGCCCCATCTCCAGGGCCACCCGGGTGTGAACGTGGCCGCGGAAGACGCAGGTAGTCGGGCCGAATGACCCTCTCGACCGCCCGCTGCCTGGACCAGTTGATGGCCACTTTGGCCAGGCCCAGGAGCAGTCCCACGAGGAGGTCCTCCAATCTGTCCACTCCCCTCCGCACCGGGTGACCGTAGATCAGGAGCGTGGGACTGAAGTGCAGCCAAAAATCGAGGAGCAGCCCCTTCAAATAATGAAAGAGGGGCTGCAACCTCCCACACTCCATATAGACGTGGAACACGGACTCCTCCAGGCCATAGAAAAGGCAGGTGGCCTAGGAGTCCGTGAACCTACTGCTCCGTGCAACACCCTCCAGGCCAAGTCCCCAATAGATAAAGGGAGGACTCCCGCGTAGAGAGCCCTCCATTGGGGATCCCCGCCTCCTCCGGAGGGCAAGATGGTGCGCCAAGGCGTGTCTGGATGGCAGACGAGGATGGCAAAATGGAGGGTGTGCAAGAGCACCCCATATAGGAAACCCCTCCGCGCAGAATGAAAAGGCATGGAGGGCATTTCCCGGAGACCGCTCAAGTTGTGAGGTGCCAGCTCCCGAGACTGGGGAGAGAGACTGGGGAGAGAGAGACTGAGGGAGAGAGAGAGAGAGATTGGGGAGAGAGAGAGAGAGACTGGGGAGAGAGAGACTGAGGGAGAGAGAGACTGGGGGAGAGAGAGAGAGAGAGATTGGGGAGAGAGAGAGAGACTGGGGAGAGAGAGACTGAGGGAGAGAGAGACTGAGGGAGAGAGAGAGAGATTGGGGAGAGAGAGAGAGACTGGGGAGAGAGAGACTGGGGAGAGAGAGACTGAGGGAGAGAGAGACTGGGGGAGAGAGAGAGAGAGATTGGGGAGAGAGAGAGAGACTGGGGAGAGAGAGACTGGGGAGAGAGAGACTGGGGGAGAGAGAGAGAGAGATTGGGGAGAGAGAGAGAGACTGGGGAGAGAGAGACTGGGGAGAGAGAGACTGAGGGAGAGAGAGAGAGAGATTGGGGAGAGAGAGAGAGACTGGGGAGAGAGAGACTGGGAGAGAGAGACTGAGGGAGAGAGAGACTGGGGAGAGAGAGAGAGAGATTGGGGAGAGAGAGAGAGACTGGGGAGAGAGAGACTGAGGGACAGAGAGATTGAGGGAGAGAGAGAGACTGGGGAGAGAGAGACTGAGGGAGAGAGAGACGGGGGAGAGAGAGAGAGAGATTGAGGAGAGAGAGAGAGAGACTGGGGAGAGAGAGACTGGGGAGAGAGAGACTGAGGGAGAGAGAGACGGGGAGAGAGAGAGAGAGAGATTGGGGAGAGAGAGAGAGACTGGGGAGAGAGAGACTGAGGGAGAGAGAGACTGAGGGAGAGAGAGACTGGGGGAGAGAGAGAGAGAGATTGGGGAGAGAGAGACTGAGGGAGAGAGATAGACTGGGAAGAGAGGGAGAGAGAGACTGGAAGAGAGAGAGAGAGAGACTGGGGAGAGAGAGACGGGGGAGAGAGAGAGAGACTGGGGAGAGAGACGGGGAGAGAGAGACAGGGAGAGCTACAGAGAGACTCTAGGGGAGAGAGAGAGAGACTGGGGGGCAGAGAGAGAGAGACTGGGGGAGAGAGAGAGAGAGACTGGGAGAGAGAGAGACCTGGGGAGAGAGAGAGAGCAAGACTGGAAGAGAGAGAGAGAGAGAGACTGGGGAGAGAGACTTGGGAGAGAGAGACGAGGAGAGAGAGACTGGGGAGAGAGACTGAGGAAGAGAGATACTGGGGGAGAGAGAGAGAGACTGGGGGGGAGAGAGAGAGAGACGGGGGAGAGAGAGACTGGGGGGGGAGAGAGAGAGACTGGTGGAGAGAGAGAGAGACTGGGGGAGAGAGAGAGAGAGACACTGGGGGAGAGAGGGACCGGGGAGAGAGAGACTGGGGAGAGAGAGACTGGGGGAGAGAGAGAGAGACTGGGGGAGAGAGAGAGAGAGAGAGACTGGGGAGAGAGAGGGACCGGGGAGAGAGAGACTGGGGGGAGAGAGAGACTGGTGGAGAGAGAGAGAGGCTGGGGGAGAGAGAGAGAGACTGGGGGGAGAGAGAGAGACTGGTGGAGAGAGAGAGAGAGACAGGGGGAGAGAGAGAGACTGGGGAGAGAGAGAGAGAGACTGGGGGAGAGAGAGAGACTGGGGAGAGAGAGAGACTGGTGGAGAGAGAGAGAGAGACTGGTGGAGAGAGAGAGAGACTGGGGTGAGAGAGAGAGAGACTGGGGGAGAGAGAGACTGGGGAGAGAGAGGGACCGGGGAGAGAGAGACTGGGTGGTGAGAAAGCGGCTGGGGGAGAGAGAGAGAGAGACTGGGGAGAGAGAGAGAGAGACTGGAGGAGAGAGAGGATCGGAGAGAGAGAGGGAATCGGAGAGAGATGATTGGAGAGAGGGGGGAGGGAGAGACGGGAGAGAGAGAGAGATGGGGAGGGAGAGAGACTGGGGGTGAGAGAGCGGCTGGGGGAGAGAGAGATGGGGAGAGAGAGGATTGGAGAGAGAGAGGGAATCTAGAGTGATGATTGGAGGGGGGAGAGGGAGAGATGGGGGAGAGAGAGATGGAGAGAGAGGATTCGAGAGAGAGGGAGAGAGAGAAAGGGAATTGGAGAGGGAGGAGAAAGGGGATCGGAGAGAGAGAGGGAATCGGAGATAGAAGATTGGAGAGAAGGGGGAGAGAGAGGATTCGAGAGAGAGAGGGAGAGAAAGATAGGGAATCGGCGAGGGGGGAGAGAGAGAGGGGATCGGAGGGGGAATCGGAGGGGGGAGAGAAGAGGCCAGGAACTTGGTGGGGGCGGGGTGGTAGAGCATGGAGAGCACAGCGGGGATGGTGGAAGAACGTGATCCAGATGTAAAGGAGGGGGGGAATGAGAGCGAGAATGTGATCCAGCTGGTAAGATGGATCACGTACTTCCAACCCACCCCCTTTACACCCGCACCACATTCTCCCTCTCCTCTCCCTAGACCTGGTTGATTTATCGGAAAGCTCGGTGCGTGTGTGTCAAGTGACATTGGACTGGATGAAATTCGGAAGTCACGACACTGTCACTATCCACTTCATACTCAATAAACCTGTTAACAATCCGTGACCCACACACAATGCCCCATCTATGGCCGGGGGTGCGGGGGCGGAAGGTCAGGAACTTGGATGGGGTGGGGAGAAGGTCAGAAACTTGGACGGGGGGGAGGAGGTCAGGAACTTGGGCTGTGGGGGAGGGGGTCAGGAACTTGGACGGGGGGGAGGAGGTCAGGAACTTGGACGGGGGGAGGGGGTCAGAAACTTGGGCTGGGGGGATAGGAGGTCAGGAACTTGGGCTGTGGGGGAGGGGGTCAGGAACTTGGGCTGTGGGGGAGGGGGTCAGGAACTTGGACGGAGGGGGAGGAGGTCAGGAACTTGGAAGGGGGGGGGGAGGAGGTCAGGAACTTGGACGGGGGGTGGGGGCAGGAACTTGGGCTGGGGGGGGAGGAGGTCAGGAACTTGGACGGGGGTGGGGGCAGGAACTTGGGCTAGGGGGGGAGGAGGTCAGGAACTTGGACGGGGGTGGGGGCAGGAACTTGGGCTGGGGGGGGAGGAGGTCAGGAACTTGGACGGGGGGTGGGGGAGGAGGTCAGGAACTTGGACGGGGGTGGGGAGGAGGTCAGGAACTTGGACGGGGGGGGGAGGAGGTCAGGAACTTGGGCGGTGGGGGCAGGAACTTGTTTTGGGGGTGGGAGAAGGTCTTAACCTGTGAGGGTGAGCCCTGTCTGTTCCAAGTGAGCTCTGTTCTGTCTGGAGTCGGCAATCAGAATGGCTCCAATTACACTTTGCAAAGTCACTGATTATGGAAGAAGTCGCACAACACCAGGTTATAGTCCAACAGTTTTATTTGAAATCACAAGCTTTCGGAGCTGCTGCCCCTTCGGCAGGTGAAGTCAGGTGAAGGAGCAGCGCTCCGAAAGCTTGTGATTTCAAATAAAACTGTTGGACTATAACCTGGTGTTGTGCGACTTCTCACTTTTGTCCACCCCAGTCCAACACCGGCATCTCCGCATCATGACTGATTATGTAGGCAGGGAGGATCTTATTACACATTCTAGAGAAACTGCTGGGTGTGTCTTATCCCCCAAGGGGACCAATCAGTAATCAGGACTTGTCATCAAGGGGGCCCAATCAGAGCTTTAGGTGTTGCAAATTAACACGTCCAACTTTATATCACCTTTAAAATGTACAGTATATAGAAAATATGGCAGTGCAATATAAAGGGGTTTGAAGCATACAGATATTAAATACTTAATAATGGCATTGGCCTCATGAAAAACATACACGCCGACCTGGCAAACTCACAAAAGCTGATGAATAACTTCAAAAAGTTGACACAACCCCAAAAAAGCTGTTAACTCAAAATATAAGCGACAACACTTCTTAATCATATTTTTCCCTCTGAGTGTGCATCCTCTTGCTCTAAAATTTCTGATTAGGCATTTGTTACACAGGCACTCTCATCATCAAAAATATAGTGATATAAGTCTGTTTACAGCACCTTTCATAGCCTTTGGCCCGATGTTTATGGGGAGGTGGGGAGGTGGGGGTGGGGGTGGGGAGGTGAGGAGGTGGGGGTGGGGAGGTGGGGAGGTGGGGGTGGGGAGGTGAGGAGGTGGGGGTGGGGAGGTGGGGAGGTGGGGGTGGGGAGGTGAGGAGGTGGGGGGGTGGGGAGGTGGGGAGGTGGGGGGTGGGGAGGTGAGGAGGTGGGGAGGTGGGGGTGGGGAGGTGAGGAGGTGGGGGTGGGGAGGTGGGGGTGGGGAGGTGAGGAGGTGGGGAGGTGGGGAGGTGAGGAGGTGGGGGTGGGGAGGTGGGGGGATGGGGGTGGGGAGGTGGGGAGGTGAGGAGGTGGGGGTGGGGGAGGTGGGGAGGTGAGGAGGTGGGGGTGGGGAGGTGGGTGGGGAGGTGGGGGGTGGGGGGGGTGGAGGTGGGGGGGTGGGGGTGGGGAGGTGAGGAGGTGGGGAGGTGAGGAGGTGGGGGTGGGGAGGTGGGGGGGTGAGGAGGTGGGGGTGGGGAGGTGAGGAGGTGGGGGTGGGGAGGTGGGGAGTTGGGGGTGGGGAGGTGAGGAGGTGGGGGTGGGGAGGTGAGGAGGTGGGGGTGGGGGGGGTGGGGGTGGGGAGGTGGGGGTGAGGAGGTGGGGGTGGGGAGGTGGGGGTGGGGAGGTGGGGAGGTGGGGGTGGGGAGGTGGGGAGGTGGGGGTGGGGAGGTGAGGAGGTGGGGGTGGGGAGGTGGGGGTGGGAGGTGGGGAGGTGGGGGGTGGGGAGGTGGGGAGGTGAGGGTGGGGGAGTGGAGGTGGGGAGGTGGGGAGTGGGGAGGTGGGGGTGGGGAGATGGGGGTGGGGAGGTGGGAGGTGGGGGTGGGGAGATAGGGGTGGGGAGGTGGGGGTGGGGAGGTGGGGGAGGGAGATGGGGGTGGGGAGGTGGGGAGGTGGGGGGTGGGGAGATGGGGGTGGGGGGGTGGGGTGGGAGGTGGGGAGGTGGAGGTGGGGAGGTGGGGGTGGGGAGGTGGGGGTGGGGAGGTGGGGAGGTGGGGGTGGGGAGGTGGGGGTGGGGAGGTGGAGAGGTGGGGGTGGGGAGGTGGGGGTGGGGAGGTGGGGAGGTGGAGGTGGGGGTGGGGGAGGGACCTGGGGGGAGCACAGTAGCGTGAGGAAACCTGGAAATCCCAAGGACGCGGAATTCCTGCTGAATTTCACAGATCTTCGAAGTGCTCCTTCCAGCGGGCACTGACTGCCTCTCTGTCCTTGATGAGTACCTCTCCGTTCTTGGCCCGCAGTGGGATAGGACCTTGGGTGCTTGGGCCGTAGGTGGTCTTGACTGCGCTAAAGAATCCACGCACGTCGTGGTTGTCGGCTAGCTGCTGGATCCCCTGCGCTTTCTCCACCCACCATCTGTTCTTTAGGTCACGAGTCTTTTGTTGGACCTCGGCCTTCAGGCGTCTGTAGAGCTGCTTTCTTGCTCTCGAGTTCTGTTGCTGTTTCCAGATCAGGAATGCCTTGCGCTTACGACTTATTAGCTCCTGGATCTCCTGGTCGTTCTCGTCGAACCAGTCTTAGTGTTTCCTGGTCGAGTGACCGAGCGTCTCTTCACAGGTGCTGATTATGGAGGCCTTGAGTGCAGACCAGTCGCTGTGGACACTCTGTGTCTCTGAATCACTGGGAGTCGTCAGGTTGGTTGTGAGGCGCAGGCTGAATAGGGCTTTCTTAGCAGGGTCTTTGAGTGCTCCAGTGTTGATTTTCCTGCGGCATTGCTTCTGTTGCCACCGCTGTTTTGGGGCTACGTTGATGGAGATGACAACGGATTAGGCAGTGGTCTGTCCAGCAGTCGTCAGCTCCTGTCATGGCGGGGGTGATGTGGATGTCCTTGCGGTCCCTCGCTCGGACGATGACGTAGTCCAGCAGATGCCAGTGCTCGGAGCGAGGGCATTGCCATGAAGCCTTGTACTTGTCTCTCTGATGGAACAAGGTGTTGGTTATGACAAGGCCATGTTCTAAGCATTTCGTCAGGAGGAGGGTACCGTTGGAGTTGGCTTTCCCTACCCCTCTCTGCCGATCACACCTCCCCAGAGGTCTGTGTCCTTTCCAACTCTGGCTTTAAAGTCGCCAAGGAGGATCAGCTTGTCGCCTGTTGGGACTGGGGACAGGGATTGTTCGAGGCTGGAGTAGAATTCCTCTTTGGTCTCGTCTGTGGTTTCCAGTGTTGGGGCATATGCACTGAGATGCCGTAATCGTGACCATCTTCAAGAAAGGTGACAAGTCCGATTGCGGTAATTACAGAGGAGTCTCCCTGCTGTCTGCCACAGGGAAAGTCATCGCAAGAATCCTCCTCAATCGCCTTCTCCCAGTGGCTGAAGAGCTCCTCCCAGAGTCACAATGCAGATTCCACCCACTAAGGGGCACAATGGACATGATCTTCACTGCGCGTCAACTACAAGAGAAATGCAGGGAACAGCACCAACCGCTGTACATGGTCTTCTTTGACCTCACAAAGGCCTTTGACACCGTCAACTGTGAGGGATTATGGAGTGTCCTCCTCAAATTCGGCTGCCCTCAAAAGTTTGTTACCATCCTCCGCCTGCTTCACGATGACATGCAAGCCGTGATCCTGACCAATGGATCCACCACAGACCCAATTCATGTACGGACCGGGATCAAGCAAGGCTATGTCATCGCACCAACGCTCTTCTCGATCTTCCTGGCTGCAATGCTCCATCTCACCATCAATAAGCTCCCCGCTGGAGTGGAGTTATTCTACAGAACAAACGAGAAACTGTTCAACCTCCGTCGCCTCCAGTCCAGATCCATGGTCGTCCCATCCCCTGTCATCGAATTACAGTATGCAGACGACGCTTGCGTCTGCACACACTCTGAGGCCGAACTCCAAACCATTGTCAACACCTTCACCAAAGCGTACGAGAGCATGGGCCTTACACTAAACATCCGTAAGACAAAGGTCTTCTACCAACCTGCCCCCGCCACACAGTACTGCCCCCCGATTATCAAAATCCACGACGAGGCCTTGGACAACATGGACCATTTTCCATACCTCGGGAGCCTACTGTCAACAAGGGCAGACGTTGACGACGAAGTCCAACACTGCCTTCAGTGTGCCAGTGCAGCCTTCGGTTGCCTGAGGAAGATAGTGTTTGAAGACCAGGACCTCAAACTCAGCACCAAGCTCATGGTCTACAGAGCAGTAGTGATACCTGCCCTCCTGTATGCTTCAGAGACATGGACCATGTACAGCAGGCACCTCAAAGCACTGGAGAGGTACCATCAACGCTGCCTCTGCAAGATCCTGCAAATCCATTGGCAGGATAGGCGCACCAACGTCAGTGTTCTCGCTCAGGCCAACATCCCCAGCATCGAAGCTTTGACCACGCTCGATCAGCTCCGATGGACGGGCCACATAGTCCGCATGCCCGATACGAGACTCCCAAAACAAGCACTCTACTCGGAGCTCTGACACGGCAAGAGAGCCCCAGGTGGGCAGAGGAAACGCTTCAAGGACACCCTCACAGCCTCCTTGAAAAAGTGCAACATCCCCACCGACACCTGGGAATCCCTGGCCCAAGACCGCACAAAGTGGAAGAGAAGCATCCGGGAAGGCGCCGAACACCTTGAGTCTCTTCGCCGGGAGCAAGCGGAAGCCAAGCGCAAACAGCGGAAGGAGCGCACGTCAACCCAAGCACCCCACCCACCCACCCCTTCAACCACCGTCTGCCCCACCTGTGACAGAGACTGTAGGTCCCGCATTGGACTCATCAGTCACCTGCGAACTTATTTTTAGTGTGGAAGCAAGTCATCCTCGGTTCCGAGGGACTGCCTAAGAAGAAGAAGAAGCTTTACCAGTCTCTGTGATCATCTTTTCTTGCAATATAGTCAGCTGATCAATACCTGTGGGTCTGTTGATCCCTGAACCTTACACCACACATTGCATTTCTGATCTCAACTGGGCTGGCTGAAAAAACAAGCAGAAATGATAATGTTCCTCACTCAGAGGGTCCGGAAAAGAAAATCAAAGGGCACCAAAAGACTGCCATTTATATAGTGTGGCGGATCGCCACCTAAACGGGCATTATCCACTTTTTCGTCCGTGGACAATATATCGAGCACCTTCCCTTTAAGGCACCTTACCTTTAAGGCAGGAGTGGGCGGAGCCTCAGGGTTTTTCCAGAGAATTCTGGGGGCAGTCTGTGCAGCCATTTTGTACCATGCAGTTGTATTAAAAAAGTCTCTTGTTTACCACACATGGATTCAGCCTTAATTCGTGTTTCGCGGCAGCCTCAACATTGGTGACCCCGACGCTCAGAAGGTATTCCGAGCACTGCAATGGCGGACACGAACGCAGTTTCCGTGAAACTGCCGGAGTTAAGGGAAAACCAGCCCGAAGCCTGGTTTCTCCAAGCTGAATCTCGCTTCCGGCTGCGAAACATCACCACAGATGGGACGCAGTACGACTACCTCGTCACATCACTCGGTAGCGCCACAGTTTCGAAGGTTTGGACAGCGCTGCAGAACCCACCAGAGGAAGGCAAGTACGCACATCTCAAGACAGCGCTCCTTAAAAAATTTACGGCCTCGGCATATCAGTGAAACTGCCACCTCCTCGACCTTCCAGGCCTCGGTGATGCCTTACCGTCAGACCTCCTCTCCCACATGCTCTCCCTCACCGACGAGAGCCCACCCGGATCCCTCTTCCGCATGCTGTTCATCCGCCAGCTCCCTCTCAGCATCCGCCCAGCGATCGTGGCGTCCAGTCTCATGAACCTGGAAGCCCTGGCCGATGAGGCCGACAAGCTGCTGTCTGCTCACTCCAGCCGCGACGTCACTCCGGACCTGGCAGCCAATGCCTGGGCGCGCCCCTCACCGGCCACCACGCGGCCACAAGGGCCTGCCACCAGGCCCACGGGGCCTTCACGCCCCACTAACCCGGGCCACTGTTACTACCACGCACGGTTCGGCGCCAGGGCACAACGGTGCACACCTCCCTGCTCTTTCAAGTCCGCCCCCGTACCAGCCCCCGCGATGGCTGTGGGCCACGCGGGCTCCCTGCTGTTCGTCACGGATGACAAAACCGGCCGCCGGTTCCTGTGCGACACTGGGGCTCAGCACAGCATCATCCCGGCCTCCTCCCTCGACATCCAAAAGGGCGAACGGGGACCGGCGCTGGCTGCTGCTAACGGCTCGGAAATCCGGACGTATGGCATCTGGACAGTCACCCTCGACCTCGCTGGTCGCCGCTACCGATGGGAGTTCATCACTGCCAAGGTGCTCTCCCCTCTCATCGGCGCAGATTTCCTGTGCGCCCACGGCCTACTGGTAGACATCCCCCGTCACCACCTCGTGGACATGAACACCATGTCCCCCATCCTGGGCGCCATGGCCCCCCGTCAACCCGCCGACATGGCGTCACAGTGCCACGCCCGGGCCACGGATGACTACTCGGCACTCCTGGCCGAATTCCCGGCCCTTACCAATCCGACCTTCTCCGCGGAGGCCGCCAAACACGGGGTGGAACACTTCATCCCCACCACAGGCCCCCCAGTGTACGCCACGCCCGCAGGCTGGACCCGACCAAACTGGAGATCGCGCGGACCAAGTTTGCCACCATGGAACAGCTCGGCATCATCGGCCGCTACAACAGCCCCTGGGCCTCCCCACTCCACATCGCCCCTAAACCAGGCGGAGGTTGGCGCCCCTGCGGGGATTACCGCCGCCTCAACGACGCCACCACCCCTGATCGGTACCCCGTGCCGCACATTCAGGACTTCTCGGCTAGACTGGCCGGACGCTCAGTCTTTTCCAAGGTCGACCTGGTGCGCGGCTACCACCAAGTCCCCGTCCACCCCGCGGACGTCCCTAAGACGGCCGTAATCACCCACTTCGGCCTGTTCGAGTTCCTGCGGATGCCCTTCGGCCTCAAAAACGCGGCCCAGGCATTCCAACGGCTCATGGACTCGGTCCTTCGGGACCTGAAGTTCCTGTTCGTCTACCTGGACGACATCCTGGTAGCCAGTTCCTCCAAGCAGGAACACCTCGAACACCTTCGCATCCTGTTCGGGCGCCTCAGCGACCACGGGCTCATCCTCAGCCCAGCCAAATGCCAGTTCGGCCTGGATAAGATCGACTTCCTCGGCCACCACATCACCCATGCTAGGGCCATTCCCCTGCCCACCAAGGTGCAGGCCGTCCAACAATTTCCCCGCCCCACCACCATCAAAGGCCTCCAGGAGTTCCTCGGGATGGTGAATTTCTATAACCGCTTCATCCCCAAAGCGGTGTCCCTCATGAGGCCCCTGTATGAAGCCCTCCGGGGCAGGAGCGGCAAGATGGCGGTCGAATGGACGGCAGACACGTCCGCCGCCTTCGACTCCACCAAGACCGCGCTCGCCAACGCCACCCTGCTCGCGCACCCACGGCCCAATGCCAGGGTAGCGCTCACCACGGACGCCTCCGACCACGCGGTCGGCGCTGTGTATGAGCAGTGGGTCGACGGCGCCTGGCAACCACTTGCCTTCTTCAGCTGCCAACTACGCCCCCCGGAGGTCAAGTACAGCACCTTCGACCGCGAGCTCCTCGCGCTGTTCCTGGCGGTCCGCCATTTCCGGTTTTTGCTTGAGGGCCACCCCTTCACTGCGTTTGTCGACCACAAGCCCCTGACATTCGCAATGGCAAAGACAACCGACCCCTGGTCCGCCAGGCAGCAGCGCCAGCTCGCGGCAGTGTCCGAGTTCACCACGGACATCCAACTCGTCTCCGGCCGAGACAATGTGGTAGCCGACTGCCTCTCCCGCCCCGCCATCCATGCCGCACACCTGGCAGTCGACTACGCTCAACTCGCAGCAGACCAGATCACCGACCCTGATCTGCTCTCTGCACCCACCAACCTACCAGGGCTACGCCTGGCCGACGTCGCCTGTGGCCCGACCGCAGTCACGGTCAAGTGCGACATATCCCTATGTCAACCTCGGCCCGTCGTCCCAGCGTCCTGGCGCCGCCGGGTATTCGACATTCTCCACAACCTCTCCCACCCCGGCGCCCGCGCATCCATCAAATTGGTAGCCAACCGCTTCGTCTGGCGTGGCCTTCGCAAAGATGTGCGTACTTGGGCCAACTCCTGCCTAGCCTGCCAACGGGCCAAGGTACAGCAACACACGAAAGCACCCCTCGAGGAGTTTACCGTCCCCTCGCGGCGATTCGACCACATCCACGTGGACATCGTCGGGCCCCTGCCGCCGTCGCAAGGCCACACGCACTTGCTGACGATCGTTGACCGCACCACGCGCTGGCCCGAGGCAATTCCACTGACCTCTACCACCACCGCCGACATCGCCAGAGCCTTTGTCAGCACCTGGGTCGCACGGTTCGGCATCCCCTCCGACATGACGTCGGACAGAGGTCCGCAATTTACCTCTGAACTCTGGACCGCTGTCGCACGCAATCTCGGGGTGACCATTCACCGCACCACAGCGTACCACCCCCAAGCCAACGGACTGTGTGAGCGGTTCCACAGATCCTTGAAGGCATCTCTTCGAGCCAGCCTCCAGGACGGTGCCTGGACCAAACCGACTTCCGTGGGTCCTCCTCGGCCTGCGCACCGTGGTTAAAGAAGACCTCCACGCATCGGCAGCAGAGCTCGTGTACGGTCAGCTGCTGTGCGTACCCGGCGAGTTCCTGCCCACCGCCATGACACCCTGGTCAGCCGACCAGCAACGCCACGACTTCGCCTCACCGGCGCTGCAGTTCGCCCCGGTGCCCATTGCCCGACACGGCGAATCCACCTCACACGTTCCACTAAGCCTGCACCAGGCACGGTTTGTTTTCGTCCGGCACGACGCCCACCGCGGACCCCTTCAACCCCCGTACGACGGGCCCTACAAGGTGCTACAGGCTGGGGACAAATTTTTCACCCTGCAAGTGGGCGACAGGACCGAAAAAGTGTCGGTTGACCGACTCAAGCCAGCACACTCGGAGCCCGGTGAGCAGGTCCCTGTAACTCGTCCACCTCCACGCGGCTGACCTGCCCTCAAGCCGGTTCACCCGGCTGCTCCACGCCCGGCCTTTCCACGTCCACCGGCGTCCTACAAGAGCCGCTCCGGCCGGCCCATCAGACCGCCGCACCGTCTCGTCCACACCTCCTAAGCGGATTCTGGGGGGAGCTGTGTGGCGGATCGCCACCTAAACGGGCATTATCCACTTTTCCGTCCGTGGACAATATATCGAGCACCTTCCCTTTAAGGCACCTTACCTTTAAGGCAGGAATGGGCGGGGCCTCAGGATTTTTCCAGAGAATTCTGGGGGCAGTCTGTGCAGCCATTTTGTACCATGTAGTTGTATTAAAAAAGTCTCTTGTTTTCCACACATGGATTCAACCTTAATTCGTGTTTCGCGGCAGCCTCAACAATAGCACCTTTCACAACCTCAGGACATTCCAAAGTGCTTTACAGCAAAGGAAGTACTTTTGAAGTGTCGTCACTATCGTAATGTAGAAAATGCAGCAGCCAAATTGCAAGCTCCCACACCCTCAGTGCACACGGAAGTGTCAGCCTAGATTTTGTGCTCAATTTTCTGGAGTGGGACTATGAACCCATGAGCTTCTGACTCAGGGGCAAGAGTGCTACCACCTGTGGCGCAGCTAACACTGTCATACTGGGTAATTCAAGAATAGTGCTGGAAGAGACCTAGGAATAGATATTCTGCTTCACTGGTGAATGATACATATTTACTTAGAACTAGAGAACATCAAAGGCATTACTGTTGAAAACTCACAAGAGCACCTGCATTCATTTTTGATTACACTGGTTCCCGAATGACCATGAATTTGAAGATGTCCAAGCTAAATTGACTAATGCTTTTTAGGAAAACTGCTGTGCCAATTCATAAATGAAATCTCATTTTAATATTGCACTACATCATGAAAGTCAGTAGATGGCACTTTTGCTACTGACCAGGCACAATAAATATTCTCTCAAATAATGGTAATGATCATTTAATATTTTTCTTGGGACCTTTTTTCCTCTCCTTTTGTTGCTTAATAAATATGATACCAAAAATAGTGTATTCTAAATTTGACTGCTTCTATTTGTGTTTTTTGCTGTCAGTTCGTTTGACTTAATTTATTGCATTAAAAATGACTATTTCTGTTCGGTATAACAAGGATGGATGATTGCAGAATTGTGGAATATGTAATAATGAGGTATACCTTCCTTTGTTTATTAATTGTAAAGAGTACAAATCTTTAGGGATGGGCAATAAATGCTGGCCTTGCCAGCGACACCCACATCCCATAAACAAATTTTAAAAAAAGGTGAGAAAGACAGTTGGAAAGTGGTAAGAGATTTCTTGTCTGTTTGCATTGTTACTCTGAAAATGTGCTAACAGATTAGCAAAAAGAAGTTGTCTGTTAATGTTTGGCTAAAAACTATTAATAAGAGACTTGTACAAAATTGTGCAGGGTAGAATACAAGTGAAAAGTGAGTCTTGTACTCACTGGCTGGATGAAAGGCAAGATTTGAAAGTCAATCGAATTTTAGGATTTATGAATAGCGGCATAGAGTACAACTGCAACAGCAACTTCCATTTATATAACACTTTAACATGGAAAAAATACTCCACAATGGTTTACAAAGCATAATTGGACAAAAATCAACACCGAACCAAAGGAGAATTTCGGAGTGGGTGGCTAAAAGCTTGGTCGGAGGTGGTCTTAAAGGAGGAGTGGGAGCTGCAGAGATGGCGAAAGGAATTCCAGAGCTCAGAGCTATGTTTCTATGGTTCTAAATAATAATACAGTTTTGTGAATAGTATAGAGGAAATTTCAGCTTTACAACATTGGTGCAACGGCCACTGCCAGGATCCATTCATGTAGAAGGAGCAGCAGGAGAGGCGGCTGGGAGTGCAGAGGACACAGGAGGTGCACAATTCCTCGAACAAATTACCCCAGGAAGAAGATCTCTCACATGAAAGTTAGGTACCTGGACATTACAGGGCACCAGTGCATAATGAGTCTCAGGCTCAGTAGGAAGGCTCTGACTGAGGTATGCCATCTGACCTGCAGAAACAGTTAACCATCCGCATTGCATTAACAGTGGCGATGAAGGTTACCACTGTCCTCAATTTTTATGCCATGGATTCTTGCAACAATGCTCACCCCTAATCAATCTTATCAACCCCACCCCTACCACCCCATTATCACTACTGATTTATGGGTCACTCACTATTCCACATCTACATGACTATATATTTGTCATGAAGTGTCTGTATCTGTGCTCATTAATGCAAATGTGTGGTGATCTGCTGACTGTACCACAGCAGCTAAGCATTGTAGATCATTGGGTTCTCCTTGCTTTGTGAAGCAAGTACATTGGACATGATGGCAGAATGTTCTACAACCCCACCCCACTGGTGGGTCATTGCAGGCAGCCTAAAGCTTATGGCTAAACTGTGGATGCACCCGTCTGCTATTTTCCATCCATTGACATTAATGGACAGAAAATGGCAGGTAATGCACCCGTGATTGTCTGTTAAACCTCCCACTGCTTGGGAGGCCCTGCTGGTGGTGTAAGACCTGAGAAAATTCCACCCTATAGGTCCATAGGCACACTTACCTATTGCACACTTACCTATTTGGGTATTGTATCATCATTATGTAAATTAAGTGGATGTATGGACACACTGAGGTAACATATATGGTTCAAATTATAGAATGTATAATTAGAATGATACATAGCGATTGATCTGCACCTGGGTTCAACCTCCTCCAGCCCAACACCTTTAACAGCCGCCTTTCCTATTAATTTTGCAATCCTGAATTTGAATGCAGTTGAAGGTTTTTCCTGAAAGAAGTCCACCACCTGTCCCACTCCTTGCCCTGCCTTTACGTATGTGTCATTACTGAAATATTTTGCACAACCCACAGTTGGATGAATGATATTTTTGCCAAGTGACTCTTTAGAAATGTGGAAGAAGCATTTTTGCAGGCACATCATTATTAGACACATTCCTGCTATTCCTGTTAACAAAGTAATTTTGTATGAAATTACTCCGAGCAAATAGGCTCTCACCCACTATCATAATTGGTGGTTGTTAGAATATACAGAAACAAGTTTAGTTAATAACCAATTGTATGAAAACAGAAAAATCGACCCCTCCACCGTCTCTAAATTGTCAGACTGCTTGTCCGACATCCAATACTAGATGAGCACAAATTTCCTCCAACTAAATTTTGGGAAGAGCGAAGCGGTTGTTTTCGGTCCACACCACAAACTCCGTTCCCTAGCCACCAACTCCATCCCTCTCCCTAGAACCTGTCTGAGGCTGAACAAGATTGTTTGCAACCTCGGTGTCATATTTGACCCTGAAATGAGCTTCTGGCCACATATCTGCAGCATAACTAAGACCGCCTATTTCCACCTCAGTAACATCGCCCATCTCCGCCCCGCCTCAGCTCTTCTGCTGCTGAAACCCTCATCCGTGCCTTTGTTACCTCTAGAGTTGACTATTCCGATGCACTCCTGGCTGGCCTCCCACTTTCTACCCTACGTAAACTTGAGGTCATCCAAAACTCGGCTGCCCGTGTCCTAACTCGCACCAAGTCCCATTCTCCCATCACCCCTGTGCTCGCTGACCTACATTGGCTCCCAGTTAAGCAACGCATCGATTTAAAAATTCTCATCCTTGTTTTCAAATCCCTCCACGGTCTCACCCCTCCCTATCTCTGTAATCTCCTCCAGTCCCACAACCTCCCCCCCCTCCCCGAGATATCTGTGCTCCTCTAATTCTGGCCTCTTGAGCATCCCTGATTTTAATCACTCAACCATTGGTGGCCGTGCTTTCAGCTGCCTAGGCCCTAAGCTCTGGAATTCCCTCCCTAAACCTACCTCTCTTTCCTCCTTTAAGACGCTCCTTAAAACCTACCTCTTTGACCAAGCTTTTGGTCATCTGCCCTAATTTCACCTTATGTAGCTCGGTGTCAAATTTTGTTTTATAACACTCCTGTGAAGCGCCTTGGGATGTTTTACTATGTTAAAGGGGCTATATAAATACAAGTTGTTGTTGTTGCTGTTGTATTACTGTTGCTCATGGATTTGGAATGCACTACTTGATAGGGTGGTGCAAACAGATTCAATAGTAGCCTTCAAAAGGGAATTGAATAAATACTTGAAGGAGAAAAAGTGCAGGGATATGGGGAAAGAGCTGGGGAGTGGGACGAACTGGATTGCTCCTCAAAAGAGCCAGCACAGACTTGATGGGCTGAATGGCCTCCTTCTGTGCTGTACTAATCTATGATTCTATGATTCCATGTCATGTTTGGTTATCCGGGACCAGAAAACTGAAGGAATGCAGATGATGGCAGCTTTGATTATTATAGTATAATTGGGCATGATTTTTAACAGCAAATTAATTCTCTATAGTATTTATACCCTCCATTCTTATTCATCAGGGATTTATTTTACTGACCATCAAGGCATTTTTTTAAACTTTTTTTTAATTCGTTCATGGGATGTGGGCGTCGCTGGCAAGGCCAGCATTTATTATCCATCCCTAGTTGCCCTTGAGAAGGTGGTGGTGAGCCGCCGCCTTGAACCGTTGCAGTCCTTGTGGTGAAGGTGCTCCCACAGTGCTGTTAGGGAGGGAGTTCCAGGATTTTGACCCAGTGACGATGAAGGATCAGTGATATACTTCTAAGTCAGGATGGTGTGTAACTTGGAGGAGAACTTGGAGGTGATAGTGTTCCCATGCGCCTGCTGCCCTTCTCCTTCTCGGTGGTAGAGGTCGCGGGTTTGGGAGGTGCTGTCGAAGAAGCCTTGGCGAATTGCTGCAGTGCATCTTGTAGATGGTACACACTGCAGCCACGGTGCGCCGGTGGTGGAGGGAGTGAATGTTTAAGGTAGTGGATGGGGTGCAAATCAAGCGGGCTGCTTTGTCCTGGATGGTGTTGAGTTTCTTGAGTGTTGTTGGAGCTGCACTCATCCAGGCAAGTGGAGAGTATTCCATCACACTCCTGACTTGTGCCTTGTAGATGGTGGAAAGGCTTTGGGGAGTCAGGAGGTGAGACACTCACCGCAAAATACTCAGCCTCTGACCTGCTCTTGTAGCCACAGTATTTATGTGGCTGGTCCAATTAAGTTTCTGATCAATGGTGACCCCCAGGATGTTGATGGTCGGTGATTCGGCGATGGTAATGCCATTGAATGTCAAGGGGTGGTGTTTAGACTCTCTCTTGCTGGTGATAGTCATTGCCTGGCACTTGTGTGGCACGAATGTTATTTGCCACTTATCAGCCCAAGCCTGAATGTTGTCCAGGCCTTGTTGCATGCAGGCATGGACTGCTTCACTATCTGGGGAGTTGCGAATGGAACTGTACACTGTGCAATCATCAGTGAACATCCCCACTTCTGACCTTATGGTGGAGGGAAGGTCATTGATGAAGCAGCTGAAGATGGTTGGGCCTAGGACACTGCCCTGAGGAACTCCTGCAGCGATGTCCTGGGGCTGTGACCATTGACCTCCAACAACCACAACCATCTTCCTTTGTGCTAGGTATGACTCCAGCCAGTGGAGAGTTTTCCCCCTGAATCCCATTGACTTCAATTTTACTAGGGCTCCTTGATGCCACACTCGATCAAATGCTGCCTTGATGTCAAGGGCAGTCACTCTCACCTCACCTCTGGAATTTAACTCCTTTGTCCATGTTTGGACCAAGGCTGGAATGAGGTCTGGTGCCGCGTGGTCTTGGCGGAACCCCAACTGGGCATCAGTGAGCAGGTTATTGGTGAGTAAGTGCCGCTTGATAGCACTGTCGATGACACCTTCCATCACTTTGCTGATGATTGAGCGTAGACTGATGGGGCAGTAATTGGTCGGATTGGATTTGTCCTGCTTTTTGTGGACAGGACATACCTGGGCAGTTTTCCACATTGTCGGATAGATGCCAGTGTTGTAGCTGTACTGGAACAGCTTGGCTAGAGGCGGGGCTAGTTCTGGAGCACAAGTCTTCAGCACGACAGCCGGGATGTTGTCAGGGCCCATAGCCTTTGCTGTATCCAGTGCGCTCAGCCGTTTCTTGATATCACGCGGAGTAAATTGAATTGGCATAAGACTGGCTTCTACGGTGGTGGGAACCTCAGGAGGAGGCCGTGTTGAGAAATCCATTTAGAAAAAGGGTTATGGACAATTTGTGAAATGAACAACATTACTGAGTTTTTTTTTCCATCATGAAGGAGTTTGTGTAAAAAGAAAGGATCAGATTTTCCACTTGGAGGTTGGAAGAGATGATTTTGATGACAACGCAGCGATAATTCTGCCTGATGTTCACTGTCCCAGTACTGTATTTTTCTGCAGCACTATGGTGGTAAATTTTGGCAGCCAAGCAGAGTTCAAAATAAGTGACTTAACAAGTTACAAATAATCCCTTTGACCCATGTAAAGAAGGTTAGAAATTTTGTTGCCAGGAGAGAACAGTGAACAATAATGAGATAAAAACAGCGTGGAAAATGGTTTTAGTGATCCAGCTGCTTGCACGTGAGATCCTACAAGTAATATTTGGATCTGAAAAATATACGGGTAAATTCATCAATCTGGGGCTCCCAGCAGGGCGTTGCACTCGAACAGAGTGCTGGTTGGAGAATTGGCACTACGGTGTCGGAGCCCTTTCTCCCACTCACATTCACTTCGAGGGTGGTTCTTGCTGGGAGCATGAAATCAGTGAATTTACTCTATATGCCCACGTCCTTTGGTTATGCTACCTGGTTAAAATTATTAATAGAGCGTCAATAGAGCTGAGGTTAGGCCTCAGATGGAGAATTGCGCGCAATTCTGGGCCCCACACTTTAGGCAGGATGTCAAGACCTTGGAGAGGATGTAGAGGATGTAGAGGAGATTTAATAGAGTGATACCAGGGATGAGGAACTTCAGTTATGTGGAGAGACTAGAGAAGCTGGGATTGTTCTCCTTAGAGCAGAGAAGGTTAAGGGGAGATTTAACAGAGGTTTTCAAAATTATGAAAGGTTTCGATACAGTTAATAAGGAGAAACTGTTTCCACTGGCATGAGGGTCAGTAACCAGAGGGCACAGATTTAAGATAATTGGCAAAAGACCCGGAGAGGAGATGAGGAGAAATTTTCTTACACAGTGAGTTGTTAGGATCTGGAATGCACTGCCTGAAATGGTGGTAGAAACAGATTCAATAGTAATTTTCAAAAGGGAATTGGATATTTACTTTGATGGGGAAAATTTTTCTCGGGCTATGAGGAAAGAGCAGGGGAGTGGGACTAATTGGATAGCTTTCAAAGAGCCGGCACAGGCACGATGGGCCGAATGGTCTCCTTCTGTGCTGTACGATTCTATGATTCAAAAGATAGGGACCTCTGCAGGAAAGCTCTAAATAATATTAAAAGAACTGTAAAGGGCAACATTTTCCTCCGCCATTTCTGCCACCTCCAGCGTGATCCCACCACCAAAAACATCATCCCCTTCCCTCCTCTTTCAGCATTCCGAAGGGACTGCTCCCTCCGCGACACCTTGGTTCACTCCTCAATCACCCCCAACACCCACTCCCCTTCCCACAGCACCTTCCCGTGCAAGCGCAGGAGATGCAACACCTGCTCTTTTACCTCCTCCCTTCCCACAATCCAGGGCCCCAAACACTCCTTCCGGGTGAAACAGCGATTTACTTGCACTTCTTTCAATTTAGTATACTGTATTCGCTGCTCACGATGCGGTCTCCTCTACATTGGGGGTGACCAAACGCAGATTGGGTGACCGCTTTGCTGAACACCTCCGTTCAGTCCGCAAGCGTGACCCCGAGCTTCCGGTCGTCTGTCATTTTAATTCTCCGGACCACTCCCACTCTGACCTCGGCCTCCTACACTGTTCCAATGAAACTCAACATAAGCTCAAGGAACAGCACCTCATCTTTCAATTATGCACTTTATAGCCTTCTGGACTCAATATTGAGTTCAACAATTGCAGATCATAATCTCTGCCCACACTTTTTCGGGCAGCAGCTGTTGCTGATGATTCTGATATTTCCATTTACACCTCCTCTAGACCCATCTTTTGTTTCTTTACTTGTCGCATTACCACCCCTTTTTGTCATTTAATCTCTCCTGCCTTCCACCCTATCACAGACCTTCCCTTTTGTTGTTTCCTCGTCTACCCACTTTCCCTGCCTCTGTACTTGCTTAAAACCTGTTACATCTCTAACCTTTTCCAGTTCTGACGAAAGATCATCGACCTGAAACGTTAACTCTGTTTCTCTCTCCACAGATGCTGCCTGACCTGCTGAGTATTCCCAGCATTTTATGGGGGGAATTTTAACCTATAAAAAGCAGGTGGGTTTAGAGCGTGGGGGTAGTTAAACTGTTAAAAATCGGATTCCTGACCTGATCCCGCCTCCAACCCGCC
Organism: Squalus acanthias; assembly: GCA_030390025.1. Taxonomy (NCBI): domain Eukaryota; kingdom Metazoa; phylum Chordata; class Chondrichthyes; order Squaliformes; family Squalidae; genus Squalus; species Squalus acanthias. The sequence goes on from CM059444.1 coordinate 43,842,983, forward strand.
CACTTCCGGTTTTAACGGAGGCGGGACGGGGGCAGGCAGCCAACCCGCTCCCAGGAGGCGGGATGTCAATTTAAATAGTATAATGAGGCTGGAAGCCTCTTTTTTAACCACCATTTCGTTTTTAAATGCACGTGGATGGGTTTTAGACAATTCGTAAAACCCGGTGGTTACAGCAAGGTGGGGACTGCTGCGTCCAGGCGGTCGGTGCCTTTATACCTACCTCCTGGATCCAGGGTCCTTACCCGCGATCGGAGACCCCTTCATGAGGCCTCCGCTCATGCCCGCGCCCTCCCCCCACCCCCCGGCCGATGATGCTGAGGCCGTCCACGATCCTCCGGTGGCTAGCATGATCTTTCCTTCACCCACCCCGATCATCCGGCCCCGATCATCTGCCCAAACCCCCCCCACCCCCGATCCTATTAACGGCCCGGCCTGCCCCCCCGATCGTCTGCTCAACCCCCACCCTGATACTTTTAATGGCCCGACCCGACCCAACCCCCCGATCCTTTTAACAGCCCGGCCCCCACGCGAACCCTCCCTCCCTCCTCGGTGCAGCCTAGTGACACAGGCCTATCTGCCCGCAGCCAGCCAGCCTCTCAATCTGGCTGGCTGTGGGCAGGAAACCGAGGCCTCGCATGCAAATCAGGCCCTGCGTTTAAAGTCAGCAGGGCCTGCGGGAAACCCAGCGGTTTCCCGACAGCATCGGAGCCCCCCCGCCCCCAACCCGCCTTCCCCTTTAAAATCCAGCCCTATGTTTTTATTTCAGATTTCTAGCATCTATTTTGTTTTTGTACAACATTTTCTGTAATAGGCAAACTAGAAGAAGGCTAGCACCAGCGGCGTCTTTGATCTCTGTTGAAAAGTGGGTGACTCAACTGTCCCACATGGACTCCATAAGTAAGTGGAAAGCCACAGATTAGACTGCAAAGCTCCAGTGATGCAGATGATTTTTAATCATCGTGAGGTGTTTGGAGAACGTCAGTAGAATAACGTTGATGGCTGTAGGCATTTTAATTGCTACTGGGAAAGCAGTGCAAATGATTGAATGAAATTCTAAATCATGCTGTGAGTCAAAACATAATAAAAGTTTTCTATTTTAATTTGAACGGATTAAACCCGCTAAAACACCATCAACAGCGAAAAATGTGGAGTTGGTGTTTATTTTGATCACATCAGTAGAACACAGCAACCCAAAAATGAAGACACCCAGAAATAATCGTTTCTACGATCCTTTTAAACCACAATCAGTAGAAAAGTCTCACAGAAAGACAACTTGGGTCTGGTGAAAGACAAGTGAAAGCACTGTAAAAGCTTAGATTCGGAGAAAACAAAAATGGTTAACATTAAGCACTAGAAACTGTAAAACACCAGAAGTAAGTAATTTTAGGCAGGTTCTGGTTGGATGCCTGTTTTACACCCGATTTTACGTTCCATTGGCATTGGTAATTTACAAGAACCCTATGGTAAACGCAGATACAAGAATGATTTTCTCTGGGCTTTTGATCATAGTGAAATGCTCATAGCGACCTTTTAAGATTCTGAAAATAAATTCAAAGTCAAGTGAGAAGACAAAAACAAATATGAGAACCTTGGGTCAACTTTTTCCTCTAAGCACAAGAGAGAACACAAGAAGAATGGAAACCATTTTATTTGGTGGCTTGTGGTCCGCCAACTGTATAGATGATGCTACATAGATCTTGACGTGATATTGCACTTAAACATCGAGTGGACCATACTGCATAATAGACAAGACAGTTTGGTATATATTATATCGAGCTGGGTGCACAAAATGTCTGTGTTGTATCACACAATACTTTTCATATTAACTATGGTTCACTAGAGAGCCCTCAAAAGCTTACTGGGTATATGCACCATGTGGTGTGCTATTAAACTATATAGACAAGACTGGTTTGAGCCCCAGTCTGTGCTGAGCCAGCAGATCCCAGGTCAAAGTAATGGTTAGGTTTCTACAATTGGCCCAAGCCCCCCCAAGCTGGTGTAGGATAAATCAGCCGGGGTTTCCGATCCTAGATGCTATTAGTGACCCCTGCTGAAAATGGATGTGTGAATGTCAGGTGGTGACAGGACTAGGCACACCTGTGATGCCCTGCATGGTGGAATAGCTAGCTGTCACTTACTGTCTAGGCTCATACATGATGAATGCCAGTTGGAAGAGGTTGCCAAGGCCTGTAGAATGACACTGCATTCAGGAAAGAAAGGAAGAAAAGGGGAGTGAATGACAAAAAAAAATTGCCAGGCTGAAGATAAAATTTCTTAAAATTAAAAAAAAGTGGACAGTTTTTCATAAACTAACAAAAATGAAATAAATTTTAGGCTTAGGAAAGAACAGTTGCATGTGGTGATGTAGTTTGTTTGTATACAGGCTACTGAATTTGCGTCCTTGTGATGTGTGGACATTTTAGAAGATGCGGTTATTGTTACTTTTAATGTATTGAAATTTGACAATTCCATAGGTTTGATATTATTTTGATGATTCTGTGATGAGATGGTTGCACTCTGTGGTTTTATTGACATTTTTCTCCCTTTTTAATGAACTTTTGTCTTCAGAGGATAACCTAAAACCTGTCTGGTGCAGCTTGCAAAAATAGGCCAGTGAAAAATAGGCACCACATTGGTATTATTACACTGCTCCAGAGACCAAAACCAGTGTGTAAATTTCATGGAAAGTTTTATTAGTTTTCTGGGATCCATCATCTGTGGCCAGTACTTATAGATTAATAATATTTCCATTACAGTAATAGTTTTCTAGAGTGGGGGAGCAGAAAGCGGCTGGCTACCATTGTAGATGATATTCAGACTATCCCTGGCCTTTATCATTACTGCCAGAGAGTTGGGTGGACCTTGATGAGATAATCAGACGTATGCTACAGTACTATCCTTATCAGGGACTCTGTTCATCCCACGCTTGTCCTCCCTCTCCTTTTAGGAAGCATCTGGGAGAGGGTAATGACAGAGAATCGTAGCAGGCCAATTAGTTGAGTGTTCTGCAAAAATGGCAGGCTACTTAGCTGGTTCTGTAAGAGGAGGAGCAAGCTGTGCCATATGTACATTTAAATATACACATAGCACATTGGGGCCATGTTTCCTGTCTCCTTTCAGTGTGAAAAATTTCAGTTCCCAGCTGCCCTCCTTATTTTTTTTTCAGTACCTTCACATGTTTGTCTTACCACTCATGGGATGCTTAGTGGTTTAAGTCAATGATCATTTCATTCCTGTCTCAGCATAAAATTAATATGATTTGTAACTCCAGCCATACCACAGTATTATTATTTTAGATTTATGTGGAATAATCGTGAATATAGCATATGGTTATAAAATGAATGACTTTTTTTAACTAGGGTCATAAGTAATAAAACCCAAAAAGTACATGCTTTATATTTTTCCACTGACAAATATATAAATAAGGATGCAGAAGTATGAGGTGCAGGACAATTTTTTTCTGGTAAAGAATGTACTGTGGTTAGCAATACTTACAGTACAATGCGGACTGTAATATTATACGTGTCAGTGATAAAATGTTCTCCAAAACCGTGCAGAAACTGCAGGGTAGATTTTCCTCTCGATAATTCTGGCAGGAGGCCCGGTCTACCTTGAGAGCTGGACCTTATTAGTATCAGGCCGGTGGGTTCAGGCGCAAATCCAGTGCCACGGTGCAGCCCGCTGGTTCCGGGCCGCCGCAATATTGGGCGGACCAGTCAACCTCCAGCCGGGCTACTTCCGCGATGTCTCTACAGTATTCATCACAATGAGAAACATCAAGTCAATTCCACTGATTCAACAATAACATCATCGATATAAGTAACTTAGAACTAAAGTTTTCGTCCAATTTTATGACTTTTCACCAAACCAAAAACAAACCGAATTCAATTCACCGACTTCGACCGCCCCACGCTGAATCCCAACTTCAGGGAGGTGAGACTCGGTCCTCAGTGAGAAGCACTAAAGCTGTCATTATACAACAGCGCACATCACAGCTCAACACATCAACTCTCCCTCCCTCTAGTTTGTGTTTCTCCTACCCCCAGTTTGTTTCTCTCTCCCTCCCTCCCTTTCCCAGTTTGTGTATGTCTCTCTCTCTCCCTCCCTTTCCCAGTTTGTGTATGTCTCTCTCTCTCCCTCCCTTTCCCAGTTTGTGTATGTCTTTCTCTCTCCCTCCCTCCCTCTCCCAGTTTGTGCTGCTCTCTCTCTCTCCCTTCCTCCCCAGTTATGTTGTTCTCTCTCCCTCCTCAGTTTGTGTTGCTCTCTCTCCCTCATGCCCCCAGTTTGTGCTGCTCTCTCTCTCTCCCTCATTCCCCCAGTTTGTGTTGCTCTTCCCCTCATTCCCCCAGTTTGTGTTGCTCTCTCTCCCCCTCATTCCCCCAGTGTGTGTTGCTCTCTCTCCCCCTCATTCCCCCAGTTTGTGTTGCTCTTCCCCTCATTCCCCCAGTTTGTGTTGCTCTCTCTCTCCCCCTCATTCCCCCAGTTTGTGCTGCTCTCTCTCCCCCTCATTCCCCCAGTTTGTGTTGCTCTTCCCCTCATTCCCCCAGTTTGTGTTGCTCTCTCCCCCCCTCATTCCCCCAGTTTGTGTTGCTCTCTCCCCCCCCTCATTCCCCCAGTTTGTGTTGCTCTCTCCCCCCTCATTCCCCCAGTTTGTGTTGCTCTCTCCCCCCCTCATTCCCCCAGTTTGTGTTACTCTCTCTCTCCCCCCCTCATTCCCCCAGTGTGTGTTGCTCTCTCCCCCCCTCATTCCCCCAGTGTGTGTTGCTCTCTCTCCCCCTCATTCCCCCAGTTTGTGTTGCTCTCTCTCTCTCCCCCTCATTCCCCCAGTTTGTGTTGCTCTCTCTCTCCCCCTCATTCCCCCAGTTTGTCTTGCTCTCTCTCTCCCTCATTCCCCCAGTTTGTGTTGCTCTCTCTCTCTCCCCCTCATTCCCCCAGTTTGTGTTGCTCTCTCTCTCTCCCCCTCATTCCCCCAGTTTGTGTTGCTCTCTCTCTCCCTCATTCTCCCAGTTTGTGTTGCTCTCTCTCTCTCCCTCATTCCCCCAGTTTGTGTTGCTCTCTCTCTCCCCCTCATTCCCCCAGTTTGTGTTGCTCTCTCTCTCTCCCCCTCATTCCCCCAGTTTATGTTGCTCTCTCTCTCCCTCATTCCCCCAGTTTGTGTTGCTCTTCCCCTCATTCCCCCAGTTTGTGTTGCTCTCTCTCCACCTCATTCCCCCAGTTTCTGTTGCTCTCTCTCTCTCCCCCTCATTCCCCCAGTTTGTGTTGCTCTCTCTCTCTCCCCCTCATTCCCCCAGTTTATGTTGCTCTCTCTCTCCCTCATTCCCCCAGTTTGTGTTGCTCTTCCCCTCATTCCCCCAGTGTGTGTTGCTCTCTCTCTCCCCCTCATTCCCCCAGTTTGTGTTGCTCTCTCCCCCCCTCATTCCCCCAGTTTGTGTTGCTCTCTCTCTCCCCCTCATTCCCCCAGTTTGTGTTGCTCTCTCCCCCCCTCATTCCCCCAGTTTGTGTTGCTCTCTCTCCCCCTCATTCCCCCAGTTTATGTTGCTCTTCCCCTCATTCCCCCAGTTTGTGTTGCTCTCTCTTGCCCCCTCATTCCCCCAGTGTGTGTTGCTCTCTCTTGCCCCCTCATTCCCCCAGTTTATGTTGCTCTCTCTCTCCCTCATTCCCCCAGTTTATGTTGCTCTCTCACCCCCTCATTCCCCCAGTTTGTGTTGCTCTCTCTCCCTCCTCATTCCCCCAGTTTGTGTTGCTCTCTCCCCCTCATTCCCCCAGTTTGTGTTGCTCTCTCTCCCCCTCATTCCCCCAGTTTGTGTTGCTCTCTCCCTCATTCCCCCAGTTTGTGTTGCTCTCTCCCCCCCTCATTCCCCCAGTTTGTGTTGCTCTCTCTCCCCCTCATTCCCCCAGTTTGTGTTGCTCTCTCCCTCATTCCCCCAGTTTGTGTTGCTCTTCCCCTCATTCCCCCAGTTTGTGTTGCTCTCCCCCTCATTCCCCCAGTTTGTGTTGCTCTCTCTCCCCCTCATTCCCCCAGTGTGTGTTGCTCTCTCCCCCCCTCATTCCCCGTTTGTGTTGCTCTCTCTCCCCCTCATTCCCCCAGTGTGTGTTGCTCTCTCTCCCCCTCATTCCCCCAGTTTGTGTTGCTCTTCCCCTCATTCCCCGTTTGTGTTGCTCTCTCCCCCCCTCATTCCCCCAGTTTGTGTTGCTCTCTCCCCCCCCTCATTCCCCCAGTTTGTGTTACTCTCTCTCTCCCCCCCTCATTCCCCCAGTTTGTGTTGCTCTTCCCCTCATTCCCCCAGTGTGTGTTGCTCTCTCTCCCCTTCATTCCCCCAGTTTGTGTTGCTCTCTCTCCCTCATTCCCCCAGTTTGTGTTGCTCTCTCGCCCCCTCATTCCCCCAGTTTGTGTTGCTCTCTCCCCCTCATTCCCCCAGTTTGTGTTGCTCTTCCCCTCATTCCCCCAGTTTGTGTTGCTCTCTCCCCCCCTCATTCCCCCAGTTTGTGTTGCTCTCTCCCCCCCTTATTCCCCCAGTTTGTGTTACTCTCTCTCTCCCCCCCTCATTCCCCCAGTGTGTGTTGCTCTCTCTCCCCCTCATTCCCCCAGTTTGTGTTGCTCTCTCTCTCCCCCTCATTCCCCCAGTTTGTGTTGCTCTCTCTCTCCCCCTCATTCCCCCAGTTTGTGTTGCTCTCTCTCTCCCCCTCATTCCCCCAGTTTATGTTGCTCTCTCTCCCCCTCATTCCCCCAGTTTATGTTGCTCTCTCTCTCCCTCATTCCCCCAGTTTGTGTATGTCTCTCTCTCTCCCTCCCTTTCCCAGTTTGTGTATGTCTTTCTCTCTCCCCCCTCCCTCTCCCAGTTTGTGCTGCTCTCTCTCTCTCCCTTCCTCCCCAGTTATGTTGTTCTCTCTCCCTCCTCAGTTTGTGTTGCTCTCTCCCCCTCATTCCCCCAGTTTGTGTTGCTCTCTCCCCCTCATTCCCCCAGTTTATGTTGCTCTTCCCCTCATTCCCCCAGTTTGTGTTGCTCTCTCCCCCTCATTCCCCCAGTTTGTGTTGCTCTTCCCCTCATTCCCCCAGTTTGTGTTGCTCTCTCCCCCTCATTCCCCCAGTTTGTGTTGCTCTCTCTCTCCCCCTCATTCCCCCAGTTTGTCTTGCTCTCTCTCCCCCCCTCATTCCCCCAGTTTGTGTTGCTCTCTCTCCCCCCCTCATTCCCCCAGTTTGTGTTGCTCTCTCTCTCTCCCCCCTCATTCCCCCAGTTTGTCTTGCTCTCTCTCCCCCCCTCATTCCCCCAGTTTGTCTTGCTCTCTCTCCCCCTCATTCCCCCAGTTTGTGTTGCTCTCTCTCCCTCATTCCCCCAGTTTGTGTTGCTCTCTCCCCCCTCATTCCCCCAGTTTGTGTTGCTCTCTCTCTCCCCCTCATTCCCCCAGTTTGTGTTGCTCTCTCTCTCCCCCTCATTCCCCCAGTTTGTGTTGCTCTCTCTCTCCCCCTCATTCCCCCAGTTTGTGTTGCTCTCTCTCTCCCTCATTCCCCCAGTTTGTGCTGCTCTCTGACCCCCTCATTCCCCCAGTTTGTGTTGCTCTCTCTCCCCCTCATTCCCCCAGTTTGTGTTGCTCTCTCTCTCCCCCTCATTCCCCCAGTTTGTGTTGCTCTCTCTCTCCCCCTCATTCCCCCAGTTTGTGTTGCTCTCTCACCCCCTCATTCCCCCAGTTTGTGTTGCTCTCTCCCCCCCTCATTCCCCCAGTTTGTGTTGCTCTCTCCCCCTCATTCCCCCAGTTTGTGTTGCTCTCTCTCTCCCTCATTCCCCCAGTGTGTGTTGCTCTCTCTCCCCCTCATTCCCCCAGTTTGTGTTGCTCTCTCTCCCCCTCATTCCCCCAGTTTGTGCTGCTCTCTCTCTCCACCTCATTCCCCCAGTTTGTGTTGCTCTCTCCCTCATTCCCCCAGTTTGTGTTTCTCTCCCCCTCATTCCCCCAGTTTGTGTTGTTCTCTCTCCCCCTCATTCCCCCAGTTTGTGTTTCTCTCCCCCTCATTCCCCCAGTGTGTGTTGCTCTCTCTCCCCCTCATTCCCCCAGTTTGTGTTTCTCTCCCCCTCATTCCCTCAGTTTGTGTTTCTCTCCCCCTCATTCCCCCAGTTTGTGTTTCTCTCCCCCTCATTCCCCCAGTTTGTGTTGCTCTTCCCCTCATTCCCCCAGTTTCTGTTGCTCTTCCCCTCATTCCCCCAGTTTATGTTGCTCCCCCCCTCATTCCCCCAGTTTGTGTTGCTCTTTCTCTCCCCCTCATTCCCCCAGTTTATGTTGCTCTCTCCCCCTCATTCCCCCAGTTTGTGTTGCTCTCTCGCCCCCTCATTCCCCCAGTTTGTGCTGCTCTCTCTCTCCCCCTCATTCCCCCAGTTTATGTTGCTCTCTCCCCCTCATTCCCCCAGTTTGTGTTGCTCTCTCGCCCCCTCATTCCCCCAGTGTGTGTTGCTCTCTCCCCCTCATTCCCCAAGTTTGTGTTGCTCTCTCGCCCCCTTATTCCCCCAGTTTGTGTTGCTCTCTCGCCCCCTCATTCCCCCAGTTTGTGTTGCTCTCTCTCTCCCCCTCATTCCCCCAGTTTATGTTGCTCTCTCTCTCCCCCTCATTCCCCCAGTTTGTGTTGCTCTTTCTCTCCCCCTCATTCCCCCAGTTTGTGTTGCTTTCTCCCCCTCATTGCCCCAGTTTGTGTCGCTCTCTCTCTCCCCCTCATTCCCCCAGTTTGTGTTGCTCTCTCCCCCCCTCATTCCCCCAGTTTGTGTTGCTCTCTCCCCCTCATTCCCCCAGTTTGTGTTGCTCTCTCGCCCCCTCATTCCCCCAGTTTGTGTTGCTCTCTCCCCCCCTCATTCCCCCAGTTTGTGTTGCTCTCTCCCCCTCATTCCCCCAGTTTGTGTTGCTCTCTCCCCCTCATTCCCCCAGTTTGTGTTGCTCTCTCTCCCCCCCTCATTCCCCCAGTTTGTGTTGCTCTCTCCCTCATTCCCCCAGTTTGTGTTGCTCTCTCTCTCCCCCCTCATTCCCCCAGTTTGTGTTGCTCTCTCTCTCTCCCTCATGCCCCCAGTTTGTGTCGCTCTCTCAGGACACGTGGAGCTTCCACGTGATTTTTGTTGGCCCTGATGCCGCCATCCTCACACCCGGTAAGGAGGCGGTGTGTTTCGAATAATGGGGGTCCAGCAGGGCACCGACAACACGAGTTGGCTGCAAGCCATGACAGCCAGGCTATTGCGCGTGCACGAACTGCGCAAACAGGGACCGTTTCTCCAGAGTCACCAGCAGCGCTTGGGAGACCAATCACCCATTCTGGTAGACTCCTGCCAAAAGCAGGAGAGTTGGGAACCCTAATCCATTGCCACGGATACCGAGAGCAATTTGGGCAGCCCAACTGCTGCGCTGCCTGTGATTAGCCAACTCAGCAGTCTGCTCCTCGGTCTTATTCCATGCTCAGATGTATGGAATTTACAGCATAAGCATGTATCTTTCTTTGTTCTTGTCTTTTTATTCTGTTTTGCTTTCAGAGTTATCAGCCCTTTTTGTTTCAATAAAGTGCTCTGAAGTCTTTGCCTTTTGACTAAAAGAACTGCCAAATTTTGAGAGTCATAAAATCATAGTTTATCAAGACTCATCCAGTATCACCTTTGGTTGAAGTAGGAAAAGCTTTCTATTGCTGTGCAAAACTTAAAAACAGAAACTGGCATGAAAATTAAGAAAACACTTTTAAAGCGTTGGAAGTTTTCTAGGTGAAAGACTATGGCAGTCTTTATGCAAACTTACCTTTCCCGTGTGTGTGTGTGTGTGTGTGTGTGCGCGCGCACGCTTGGGAGAGGGGAGGGGGGGGCAGTGGCAGTAAACACATGTGACTGGTGCTAATAGTAGACAAGGAAGAACTGAAACTGATGGAAGAAGTGGGTAGTCTTTTAGGCCAAGCAAAAAAAATCACACAAGCTCTGGTTGAAAGGTCTATCAGAAGTACATATTTTCAATCGTCTATCTTTAGTCATGGATGAGTGAGGTGAAGTTAATGTGAAACTCTATGAACACATTGAAGAGAGATTATTGGAAGACATTTATTCACAGGAAGCAAGATTTTGATGATGACCATGAAAGTGATTTAGGATACATTAGTAGGAAGCAATACTTTAAAAAATATTACTTTATACTTTTTTGGGTTTATTTTTGTGCTCATCCAGGTGAGGGATGTCAATGTCAGGAAAGGAATACTTTCCCACTTTTGTATCTCAATGTCAGTGTCAGCATCAAATTAGGACAGGTATAGCATTGCCAGATACCAGACAAAAGCTTCCTCTATTCTGCCCCAACATCGGAATAGCACCACCTACAGTATGGAATTTTCCAGTCCTCATACCATCCATCGCTCTGAACTCTCCAAGAGTAACATGCAAAGTACCGTGCCCTCTGAGTTAAGACTACCCAAGCTTATGTACAGTTAGCAATCTCATACCATCAGTCTGGATTGAATTCAGGTACCAGAGATGAAAGGGCACTGTGCTAATTCAATAATGTCACACAGTCGCCAATGGTACTAACTGTATTTAAGTAACAATTTATACAGGAAACTGATTTCAGACTTAGAAAAAAAATTACAAATACAGTAGCTGGAGATATCACTTCATTGATAATCTCATGCACACATTCAAAGTAAGGAAACAGGATGTAGCAAAGCCACAATCAATTTAAAAGTATTACTAAGTTTTTTATTTAAAATACTTTGCCAGTACAGAACTGTCATTTTTACAGTTTACAGATAAAAGTTTACATAACCAAAATATTCCCTTTGAGTAATAATGACTGAAATGGCTATGTTATATGGCAAGTGTTAAAATCTTACCACATTTGTGCTTTCTCATCCAACACTTCCTTCGAATCCATCTTTTGCATTATTCAGATGTGAAAAATAAGTTGCTTAGGTTTGTTTGCTAAACAGATTGTTGTGAATTCAAGTTGACAATGAAGAACTCTCAAAAACTCTAGTTGTTTCAGGATAGCTGAAAGTGCATCCCTTGCTAGAAGGTGCAGTACATTTAACTACAACTAGGATTTCTTTAATTCAGTCTGTCGACAGCTGTAGTAGCAACCTCTGGTGGTTGCGAATCAGTACTGCATGAACTTCCTCTTTTTACAATGATCCATTATTGGTTTGGAGGGTAAAAATATTACCCTTGATACAGCACCTAAGCATTCAATTCAACATTGTTCTCGCACATTTTAAAATTATAACAAATGTTATTTTTAGTACATCATGATAGGAGTAACTTGCATTTTTCAAACCAAAGCTGGATAATAAAAAAAATGGATGTGAAAAATCCCTGAATGTCATTTACAGCCAGTCACACAGTATAAAATGTCTCTATACTTCATTTGTAAAATTCACATTTACATTGCATATCATTACCCAGGTGCAATTTCAAAAGTACTCATTTAGAATCTTTAATTATGTTCAAAGAAATAAAAAGAATTGAATGGAACATTTAGCTATGTTTTTATTGACCATTTGTCATTGTAAAATAAGGCTCAGGTTATATACAGACACAAGTCTTATGTAATGCCTCGATAAGGCAAATTCAACACATTAAAACACATCATTATTAAATAAAAAAAAAAGTTGCACAATAAGTAAACCTATTAATATCTATTCTTTTCTGTCTTTAACTTGTGTTACAAAATAGCACAGATTTAACCCCATAAGAATGCATTTGAAGCTATCCAGCTTAATAATCTGCACTGCAGGAATGTATCAATTGAACTACTGTACAAAAAGTGTAAGCAGGGTACATTGGCCCGGAATTTGCGGTCAGCAGCTGACCTTGAAGAAAGCTACCCACAAAGATCTAGCGATTTCTGTGGCATGCATTTCACCTCTCCCCAGGTTATTTTGAATCTGGCACCAAATCAAGTGAATTTCCAGTGTCCAGCAACAGTGATGTCGTCAAGCAGGCTAAGCAGCCAATCACATTGAAGAATTCTCACAGACAGCAAACCAGGAAGTAAAATGCACAGGTTATAATTGACTTTTTTACAAATTTTACAGAGAGCGAAATATCAGTTGGAACATAGGATTAATGTAGAAGCTGAAATATCATAAACAAACTTGAAAAATAAATATTAAAAACCATGTAATTCTTATCATATTAATGGAAATGTGAAATTCCACAAATATAAAATTAGTTTTTCAGGGCCAGAAAGGTTGTTCAACAGTCAATACGCCGTTAAAAACAGTTACATCTCTTTCAACAAGGCTTAACTCTTTTGGGGGAGTTTTTAACAGCAATATTCCAGCGTAATAGGGGACGTTTTCGTCAAGAACTACATTTCAGTGTGATTTAAATTAATTGTGGGCTCTGGGGAGTTCCACAGCGGAACCTGTGGAGAAGCGTTGAATCACTGACAGCAACCTCTGGATTTCTGCGTTTATCTGCGTATGCGCAGACTCCAGAAGTTGCTGTCACTTTCAGAGGAGTAATGACGGCGAAAGCTGACAGTTTCACCATCATTACCACTGCAAAATCTGGGCAATCATAAAATATTCTGATTTTGGATGTCCAAAAGTATGAATTATATGTAATAAAGTTTTCATTCTCACTATTAGGAGTCCAGCACCTCTCACCATTTGATTAGGCTGAATTCCTTGCTTTTTGTTGAACATCCAAAAAAAAAAATACACATGCAAAGCAAACTTTCTGTGTTACCTTTCACAGATTGCATTAGAGACAATAATTCATGAAAAAAATGTTAAAGGTGCTGTGTTGAAGCTGCAAAGAGCTTTCATTATATTGCAATGATTTGATGGGGAAAAAAATCAAAAGCAAATCATAGCATTATTCACAATGTGAAAATGTAAACGAAGCAATTTGTTTATAGTTTGGCAGAAAATGTGAAGAGAATCTGGCACAATGTAATCAGCTGGGATCTAGACCTGACTCTGGATATGCTGATTCAACAGAACCAGTTAATCATCAACACCAACAGCAGGGTGAAGTCCAATGTTATTTTGCCAAGTTTCCATATAATACAAGGGAACCAGTAATACTATTGCTCCTCCTTCCCTCCCAAGCCAGTGGAGGCATTCTGATATTCACAATGGGCTGTTCTTTACTGGTGGGGCTATATATCATAAATAATTTGGCAAACATTTCTACCAGATGATTTGAACAATCATTTCTGTTGGCCCACACAGACTATGTTTCCAAATAGAGAGGCTACATAATATTCCCCTAAACATATCCCAGTTTTAGCAGAAATCAATGTTATTTTCTTAACCCTTTTCTTAACAAGTCTACTGTATATACGAAGTCTTTCTAGAAGGAAAATACTTGCATTTAATTAGTGCCTCTTAGAAACATTCCAAAGCACTTCACATAGAATGAACAACATTGTGAAGTTACTGTTATGTGAATAAATACTGAGCCATATTGCACATAGCAAGGCCCCACAAATAACGATGAGATGAATGACAGGTTACGGTGGTGTTGATTGGGATATTATGTTCTAATAGCTAGGAATCTATGTTTTAAATGAACCTTTATTCATTATGTAAAGGACTTTTTGTTAAAGAAGTAAGAAATTCATGCATTTAGCACAATATATTGATTTAAAATAAAGAGGCTGACTCACCATCATAAACTTTTAAAAATGTAATTGTTAAAATAATTAACATTTGTTTAAGCACACTGCTGATTGAATATTGGTCTACTGGGTTGATGATGTTAAAGGCTGTCTATCAGAGAGATGAATTATACTCAGATGATTCAGCATTTTTTGTTCATATTAATTCTGCTCTGTCTTACTGATTGTTAAGTGTTCCTTATGATTTCATCAGTACTCACTATTTAAGCAAGGATATATAAAAATGATGACTTAAATAATTATATATATATATCTTACAACTGCATGCATTTCCTGACAACTTTTTCCCCATTATAAATTTCTTTGTCCACATTTATCATGGAAACTGCCTATGTAAGCTGGTCATGCTGTAATTACAGTCTCCCACCCCAGTGGTGGAACTGCTGCAGCTCCTCCACTGGTAAGAGGGGTGTAATTACAGCATGCAAGTATACATAGGCTGATCTCATTATAAATGTGGCCATAAGAATTTATAATGGTAATACAAAAATAAGGACAGAATGTATTACAGGCAGGTAGTGCAGGGGACTCCTGCACTACCTGCCTGGTCGTCCTCTTCTGTCTGGCAGTCACCCATTCCCTCTCTGTCTCCACACTCTTAGGCTGTGGGGCGACCACCTCCAGAAACGTGCTATCCACGTAACTCTCAGCGTGCAGTTCTGGTCACCACATTACAGGAAGGATGTGATTGCACTAGAGGGGTGCAGAGGAGATTTACGAGGATGTTGCCTGGGCTGGGGAATTTTAGCTATGAGGAAAGATTGGATAGACTGGGGTTCTTTTCTTTGGAACCGAGGAGGCTGAGGAGGGACCTAATTGAGGTGTATAAAGTTATGAGGGGCCTAGATAGAGTGGATAGGAAGAACCTATTTCCCTTAGCAGAAGGGTCAATAACCAGGGGGTATAGATTTAAAGTAATTGCTCGGAGGTTTAGAGGGGATTTGAGGAGAATGTTTTTCAACCAGAGGGTGGTGGGGGTCTGGAATTCACTGCCTGAAAGGGTGGTAAAGGCAGAGACCCTCATCACATTTAAAAAGTACTTGGATATGCACTTGAAGTGCCATAACCTACAAGGCTAAGGACCAAGGGCTAAAAATTGAGTAGCGCCCCCTTTGGGGCGCTAACTTCGCTAGGACGCTACTTTTAGTGCCCCGGAAAAATTAGCACCCATGACGGAAATTGAGTGGTAGCACCCCAAGAGGGTAGCGGGGCGCTACTGGAAACGCCCCACTACTCTCTTGGGGCGCTGCGAGGGAATATTGCGCCGTGGTATTGCAGGCCTTCCTCCCCTTCTTAAAGGGGAGGGGTCTTGCGCAGCGTGACCCGGGGCCCAGCTGGGCCCCCGGGGATCGGGAGTGCCGGCAAAAGAGCCCAGCACTCAAGAGAAGCGCTGGGCTCATGGAGCGCAGCGGGCACTCCGCGGGGGGAGCAGGTAAGGAGGCTGGGGACGGGAGCGGAGGCAGGTGCTGGCAGGCGGCCAGCAACAAAAATGGCTGCCCCGCACCTTGCCTTTAAATAGCGCATCCCCAGCCGCAGGTAGGCCCCCCTGACCCCGTCGGACATAGCGTCCGGCGGCAAATCAGGGGGCGCTCCCGAAGATCGTGGCCGGGGCGCGAGCAGGGCGCTGCACACGGCTATGATGTCATCGCCAGAGGCGCAGCGCTGCGGGGTGCTAACGGTTAGCGCCGCCGCTAACCTCCCGTTGAATTTCGCGGGAGGCGTTTGCGGTGCCGCGCCCGGGCGCTAGTTGTTTGCCGCCCCATTAGCGCCCTCTTAGGCCGCTAACGGGAGGCGCAAAGCAACCCAAGTTCCCCCCCCCAACCCCAGTGCTGGAAAGTGGGATTAGGGTGGATAGCTTTGTCGACCGACACGGACAAGATGGGCCGAATGGCCGCCTTCTGTGCTGTAAATTTCTATGAAACTTTAAAATGGGGGCTGAATTACACCTACTTCACCTGTAAACTACAACTGGACCTGACTTCCCATGTACAATGTTATGCGAGATCAACCAGCAGGATATTAGAGTCAATAATAACTTTTTGTAGTTGTTTGATTTTGAATAGGGGCTATGATGGTGAGAATCCCTCTTTAAAAGATTAAAATAAATCAAAATCTTTGACGACACCCAATTCATATGCACTCCTTTTTGTAGAATACCATATACAGCAAATGTAGAAGAAATCTCCACCAGTTCAATTACTTATGAAATGGCATTCTTAAACATAATACTTACTGCTAAACTGATTTATAGTTTTATGACACCAGAAGTGTAGCGATGCAACATAAGCAATCTGTACATTTAGCACAACACATATGAAAAATTATCACCAGAGTTCATGAACCCAACTTAAAGTATAAAAGTCGTTTTAGTAATTCCAGGGAGGTGGGGCAGGGTGGGAAGAAAAATCAAAAGGACAAGCTTTTATCCTTCTATTAGAATTTTCCCTTTAAATCAGACTTATAACAGTAAAATTGTTAAAATGCACAAAGGGGCTTCAGGCCAAAATGCAGCAATGTTTTATAACTACATTGGTACTTTTTAACTAATTATTAATTTAATTGAAAGTTATACAACTTGCATCAGGCCAATTTGTTAAATGTAAATAGTTATAGATCAATTATTAGAATAGGTTTTAGAAAGTATCTATTACTATGGCCTTACATTGTACTATTAAATGAATTCAATGTATCCTTATAGAATTCTTTTAATAAAGGTTTTGATTCAGTTTTTTGTAAATAAACAGATTTCGCATTTTTCTGTTGGCTTCACAAAGAATCCAGTGTAACTATGTTTTACAGTTTGTAGATTGAACAACAGTACACACTATTATTTTTCCACATTGTTTTAAATGCAAAACGTTCTTATTGAACAATGAAAATAACTTAATTGTGTGTTCACTTAGAATGCTCCCCTTTCTTACTGGTGATAATTCTATCCCCTTGCAAAATTACTTGGCAGGAAGAGCTTTCAACACACCCTTCAAATATATGCTTAATTATGCAGAAGATATAGTATTGGATGACAAAAAGTGAAAACTGGAGCTAAGTAGTTTAATATAATTAAAAATAACTAACTTCAGTTAATTTTATGAATTTTAATGTTCTGTATTATGCCCGCTAGTATACATGCGGCCACCTAAGAATAGGTCTAGATGATTTTTTTTTACAAAACAGGCAAAAATTTCAGAGAAAGGTATTTGCCAATTGAACAGTTTGCATAATAATTGCTGCCAGCACTGATCAAAAGAGTGTCAGTAAAAGTTTCAATTATCATTATGATAATAATGCTGAGTCAGTACAAGTGTGGCCCTGAAGGACAACACAGACTGGACACAAAGTTAAGTTTGTCAGAAAAATGACAAGTTAAACTGTGAACACTCTAGGCTTTTATTCTTTATTCCTAACTGTGGATAGACAAATTCTGAAAACCTTTCATAGACCAAACAATTTTCAAGATACTCAAACAATTATTCGCATTATTCGGTAACAGCCCAAAAAGACAAGATTCTCGCTGCAGAAAACGTCCTACAACCCTGCCTGTCTTTCTTTTGTATAATGGAGTTGTGTGCAGTTCCACAGACTATTGCTTGGATGCCTAATGAAGCCGCCATTCATGATGTTCAGTTGTTACACTGGACAATAAAACAGTGCAATTTGAGAAAGGGACATTGCTTTGTCTATGGTTCAAGGGGAGGCTTTTCTAATACAAGTCCTTGTATATTTCTTGCAGGAGTGGATGAAGACTCATTTCTGCCTCTGTTTTCCTGATGGTGTGCAGAAGCTGCACATGCTCAGTAACAATCTGTCTTAGATCAGTCATTTTCTGAAGTAGTTTTGCAAATAACTGTGGTGAATCTGGGTGGTTTATCTTAAGTTGAAGGGCAAGGGCTTGTAGGATGCTGTCCTGCAGGTCTTCAATTGGTTTAACATTTAGCAATCCAGGTCGATCTAGGGAAAAACAAGATAAACAGTTTCATATTCTGATATAACAACTACAACCTGCATTTATATCGCGCCTTTGACGTAGTGAATCGCCCCAAGGTGCCTCACAGGAGTGTTATCAAACAAAATTTGACACCGAGCCACATAAGGAGATATTAGTGCAAACTTGGTCAAAGAGGTAGGTTTTAAGGAGCGTCTTAAAAGGAGGAAAGAGAGGTAGAGAGGCGGAGAGTTTTAGGGAAGGAATTCCAGAACTCAGGGCCTAGGCAGCTGAGCTGAAGTGCATATTATGAAGATCTTAGTTTTGAGTGAGCTTCACAATCAGAGCATCTTAAAAAAAATCCACAGTTCACAAAAATATTTAATATTACGTAGTTGACCTTTTATTGTTTGTTTAGTCTTCCTTTGATAGTTTTAAAAATGATGTGTTTACCGGGGAACTGATTAGGTGAAGGTATTGAGTTTCAGGAGTGAGGAAGCTGACTACTCAAGGGTGATTAAGTGATTGTGTTATTTCACCAGTGTATGTTCATTTAAAGAAAGACTTGCATTTATATAGCGCCTTTCACGACCACCGGACGTCTCAAAGTGTTTTACAGCCAAGAATTTATACATTCTTGCACAATCAAATTCAGTAATTCTTCCAAGCAAGTTTCCCCAATATCATGAATCAGTTACTTGTTCAAAAAATGTTAATAAAAGAGAGACAGGAAAAATATGAATCACAATTTTCCTAAAAGGCTCTAATGGTGAAACTTGTGTTTTAAAAATGAGCACCGTAACCCATAACTGCTTTGTATAATGTAGTTTATCCAAGATTGTGCAGAACACAAAGGTGGACATGATGGGAATTTCTCTACCTGTTATGTGTAGCAAAATTGCAAAAGCATTTATAAAGATTACACTGACAGTTTCACTACACACAAATTATATCTGCCCCTGTAATTGACAGTTAATCTCCTGAAAACAAGAAGTGATTTTCCCACAGGGCAAGTATGAGATCTCATTCAGGCCATCAGGGGGAGGATTGAGTGGAGGCTAAAGGAATAATTTTGAGGCTCTGCTGCCAGTAACAACAGCAGGTCAGAGAATTACATAGGATGACATAGGATATACAGCGCAGAAACAGGCCATTCGGCCCAACCAGTCCATGCCGGCGTTTATGCTCCACATGAGCCTCCTCCCGTCTTTCCTCATCTAACTCTATCAGCATAACCCTCTATTCCCTTTTCCCTCATATGCTTATCTACCCACCCCTTAAATGCATCTATACTATTCACTTCAACCACTCCCTGTGGTAGCGAGTTCCACATTCTCACCACTCTTTGGGTAAAGAAGTTTCTTCTGAATTCCCTATTGGATTTCTTGGTGACTATCTTATATTGATGGCCTCTAGTTATGCTCTTCCCCACAAGTGGAAACGTTCTCTCTGTATCCACTCTTATCAAAAATTTTCATAATTTTAAAGACCTTTATTAGGTCACCCCTCAGCCTTCTTTTTCCCCCCCAAGAGAAAAGCGACCCAGCCTGTTCATCCTTTCCTGATATGTACACCCTTGCATTTCTGGTATCATCCTTGTAAATTTTCTCTGCACCCTCTCCAGTGCCTCTATATCCTTTTTAGAATCTGGGCTAAGGTGTTGTAATCCTATCTCTGACCGCCACTTGCATCTAGTGAGGCTTCTCGCTAGTAGCCAAGCCTTGCAAAAATACTAATTTTCATAGATGTTTCCCCACAGAAAGAAAAATAGGTGAGTGAGTAACCCAAAACACTTAGTAACCAGTTACAGTGAGAAATATTTGCCTTCTCTGCCAGGGAATCATTTGTAGTGTGGGGGTGGGATAACATTTTCAAAACATGGTAGAAGTGAGGCTTCCTAGGCCACACTCTAAAGAACACAAAATTACAATCTCTTATCATCTAAAATCCAGTTCAGTGACCTGATATTCACATAGGAACAGGAGTAGACCATTCAGCCCCTCAAGCCATTCAATTAGATCATGGCTGATCTGTATCTTAATCCATTTACCCACCTTGGTTTCATATCCCTTAATACCCTTGCCTAACAAAAATCTATCAATCCCAGTTTTTAAATTTTCAATTGACCTAGCCTCAACAGCTTTTTTGGGGGGGAGTGTTCCAGATTTCCACTACTCTGTGTGGAGAGACTCATGACACCAGTAGCAGCACTAGAAGTGTAAAGAGCAATTTGAAATATTTGGTTTACCCTTTCTTCAATTTTTCACGATTTATGTACCTTGTTGTTGCCTTTTTTAACCAGGATTCCCCCTTAAACTTGGAGAGAATATCCCCATGATTATCATCAACTTTACTTCATGATTATGTGACACGAGGTATGATTTTGCTGTGTAACACTAAAGCTTTATATTATTAATTTTCTGAGACAGAGCATTCTCTTACTGTGAAGTGCTTAATTGGCTAACCTGTTTGGAAACTGGCAAAATGGCTCCTCTTCTTGGGAGTTCATTCCTCCACTACTAAATCTAGCTGTTCACTAAAGACACACTTATTTTAATCATTTTAGTATTGTTGCAACTTTGGCATTTTTTCAAAGACCAAAACAAAATTCAAAGAATGCCATTCTGAAAGAAATTGTATTCACTCCATGTTATTTATACTGGTTCCCTTGAAAATATTCCACATTATACCAAGTAGATGTTAGCTGATAAAAACCAGGTTTGCATTCTCATGTACTGCTGAATTTGAGAATCTAATGTCCCACCGGTAGACATTCAGTAAGATGGTGTCTGGCCAATATTGAAACACATTACAGTTTTGTTACAAGTATTTGACTGCTGAGCTAGAAATTTCTGCACATACGCAGGGAACAGTTTTAAGGTGGCAAAAATACCAGACAAAACCATTGTAATTTCCACAATTTTTTCAAGCAGTTGAGTACAAAAAAGAACTTCATTATTCATGAGAATTTCCAACTAAATGTTATTAGAAAATGTAATACTTATGTTGTAATTATATAGGCTATACAAGCCCTGTTTTTTCTCTGTCCAATATCTGCACAGAATCCAGGATTGGGAAGGACAGTAGTTTGGGTCAACCCAAATGGGACAAATTCAAAAATCCAGCACCAGTACTGGATCATGAAACGTGATCGACATACCCAATATCACAGCTGGATTACACTGTGGTTTCGCAAATCCATTTTTCCAAAGAGTTTTCTGCGATTTCATTTAAATTGAGCCCTAAACCCAGTTTTAGCTCAACGTGTTTTAATCTACTCCAAGAACATCGAAGTACAAAGATTTCTCTGATTCTATGTGAACAGCTAACCTTCAGGCAAGATTCTTTAAATTGCTTGGTTTTACAGACTGCTCTTCAAATGCTGTTTGTCAAAGAGCTGGGAAATCAAAATAAGTAAATAATTCCTGACAGGAATGAATGTTCCAGAATGCCAAGCCTTTTTCATGTACACTGCATCACATGAGTTGACAAATTGCACTTCAAACTAACATTTTTGTACTCAAAGAAGGCAAAATCAATACTAAAAACAGCAGTTACTGGTACACAAAACCTGGTTTGAGAATCACCAATCACCATAAAACAATCTGCAACATGATTCTTAACTGTACTAATTCAGTTCTGGGCAAACTAGTCCCTGTTTACTGATCTAGTTGAAAAACAATTCTAAAAATGACATAGGTTAACCATTACATTTTTAACTTTCAACTAAACTTAACAAATTGTCAAAACTGCAGCATCTTTGATGCCTTCTCTATTTTGTCAGTTACTATAACCATATGGTTGTTGGACAGTTAGTGGACCGAGAAATGTTAAACTTTTTTTTATATTAAAAGACTTGCATTTATATAGCGCCTTTCACGACCTCAGGACATCCCAAAGCACTTTAAAGCCAATTAAGTACTTTTGAGGTGTAGTCACTGTTGTAATGTAGGAAATGCGGCAGCTAGTTTGTGAACAGGAAACTCCCACAAACAGCAATGAGAAAATGGTGGCCAGATCATGAACAGATAATCTGTAATTGGCCATTACTCACTCATCCTTGCTTGGTTTAATGATAATCAAAGACAGACACTGTGAATTTCCTTTTGGGGTTCTCTTGATTAGCTGCCGTAACTTTGGTGGAAATCATGTTTAGACATGTATCCTTGGTTTGCGCCTGACTTCTGACGACGTTACGGCAGCCGATTGGGAGAACCCCCAAAGAAATTCCCAATGCGACTCCGAGAAGCTACCTGGTAACAAAAAATATTCTATTGACCATCCTTACCGTCATTAAAAAGACTAGTGATCGATAGGTTTCCTTTTGAATTTCTATCAGATTTGGACAATTGCACAAAACATTCTGATTTTTTAATTTTATATTAAAGGGAGGGTTACACTTTTGAATGGAAATTGACTTATCCCTTGCTGTAGTTCTGGTGGCTAATTAATAGACTTTATTTCCTGAGAAACTGGCATTTGACAAACTCCTCCAGCTTGATGATGAAGAAGCAAAGTCGACGCATCCTAGTGAAGTGAGACACGGGTTAGGTGTGGAGTTTGCCCACTTATCACTGATTTAAATAGGAGGTACATTTTCAGAATAATGAGGGAAATTTAAAAAAAAGACACGCATATATATCAACAGTTTTTTATTGATAATTTTGTTTCATTTCCTGATTATTAAGATGGAGCCTTCTGTAAACTGTTGAGGAGGCCTTCAATATCAATTTCTCAGGAATAAAAAACAGTATCAAAAATAAGCACAGGGCCGTATCAAGAAGTATGTACTTTATTTTCAAAGTATTTACTCACAGCGACCCACAGCTTTAATGCTCAGGACTGAAGCACCAGCACTGAACAAGTCGCTGCAGAAAGGCATCAAATATCTGTGAAAAGTAAAACAGCCCAGTCACTGTAGCTTCTAAATCAAATTGCCTCTTAGGTCATACAATAGAAGAATATACAGGAGCCAAGATGGTCACAATCAGGCTAAAGTAAAAAAAAACCTGCAATAATGTATTTTGAGGCTCATGGAACTGGGTAGTTACTGGGCTAGAAATTCATCTCCTTACCGACACTCCGTAGCGCCATGAAATGGCAATAAAATGGCGGCCGCCGCTCTTTCGGCAGCTGGTGGCGGGTACCGCGGCGGCCGCCATATCGCTCTCCCCCTTTGCGCTGCTGGTGGTTCCCTGAAAAAAAAATGGCGGCGTGGTGACGTCAATCGGCGAGCAACGCCGACTTAACGTCACCACTGCAAACTTCAACCCTAGCGCTGAATCCCAAGCACGCCAGGTTAACCTGGCATACAAGCAGGCCGACAGTGGCGATGTCTGCAGCTCTTAAAGGGACACACACATCATTCAGGTAAGATTGAATTTAAGGGTTTGGACTGGTTTTATTACATTTTATTGAAGTTGTGGCTTGCTGCAATAGATGTGAAAAGTTTTTTTTTTAAGTGTGTAGGGAGTGCTGCTGGATGCTTGCAAGGGCTCAGATGGTAAATGAAGGCCTTTGAGAAGACAGAAGCATGCTGCGAATACTCAGCAAGTCACGCAACATCCATGGAGAGAAAACAGAGTCCATGTCTCAGGTCGACATGCTGGCTGACCAACTTTTACAGCATTCGCTTGCAGAGGGAAGAGGAAGACATAGAAACATAGAAGATAGGAGCAGGAGTAGGCCATTCGGCCCCTCTAGCTTGCTCCGCCATTCAATGCGATCATGGCTGATCATCCAAATTCAGAACCCTGTCCCTGCTTTCTCCCCATATCCCTTGATCCCTTTAGCCTTAAGAAATATATCCAACTCCTTCTTGAATATATTTAATGAATTGGCCTCTACTGCCTTCTGTGGTAGAGAATTCCACAGGTTCACCACTCTCTGGGTGAAGAAATTCCTCCTCATTTCTGTCCTAAAATGTGTGGGTTAGGTTGATTTGGCTATGATAAATTGACCCTTAGAGTTAGGGGGGATTAAATATGTGGGGTTATGGGGATAGGATGGGATATGTTAGGGGGAATTAAATACTTGGGGTTACGGGGGTAGGGTGGGATATGTGTACTGTGGGGATTAAAGCAGGGACAGGGTACTGGATTTGGATGATCAGCCATGATCGTATTGAATGGCGGAGCAGGCTCGACGGGCCGAATGGCCTACTCCTGCTCCTAGATTCTATGTTTCTATGTTTCTATGTTTCTAAATGGCTTACCCCTTATCCTTACACTGTGACCCCTGGTTCTGGACTCCCCGACCATCGGGAACATCCTTCCTGCATCTAGTCTGTCCAGTCCTTTCAGAATTTTATAAGTTTCAATGAGATCCCCTCTCATTCTTCTAAACTCCAGCGAGTATAAGCCCAATCGACCCAATCTCCCCTCATACGTCATTCCTGCCATCGCAGGTATCAGCCTGGTGAATCTTCGCTGAACTCCTTCCATGGCAAGAACATCCTTCCTCAGATAAGGCGACCAAAACTGCACACAATACTCAAGATGTGGTCTCACCATTGCCCTGTACAACTGCAGCAAGACATCCTTGTTCCTGTACTCAAACCCTCTCGCTACGAAGGCCAACATACCATTTGCCTTCTTAACTGCCAGCTGCACCTGCATGCTTACCTTCAGCGACTGGTGCACAAGGACACCCAGGTCTCGTTGCACTTCCCCTTCTCCCAATCTATTGCCATTCAGATAATAATCTGCCTTCCTGTTTTTGACACCAAAGTGGATAACCTCGCATTTATCCACGTTATATTGCATCTGCCATGCTTCTGCCCAGTCACCCAACCTGTCCAAATCATCCTGGAGTTTCTCGGCATCCTCCTCACAGCACACACGCCCACCCAGCTTTGTGTCGTCTGCAAACTTGGAGATATTACATCTAGTTTCCTTGTCTAGATCATTAATATATATTGTGAATAGCTGGGGTCCAAGGACCGATCCCTGCGGTACCCCACTAGTCACTGCCTGCCACTCGGAAAAAGACCCGTTTATTCCAACTCTTTGCTTCCTGTCTGCCAACCAGTTCTCTATCCAAGTCAATACCTTGCCCCCAATCCCATGTGCCTTAACTTTACATGCTAATCTCTTATGCGGGACCTTATCGAAAGCCTTTTGGAAGTCCAAATACACCACATCCACTGGTTCTCCCTTATCTATTTTACCAGTTACATCCTCAAAAAATTCCAGTAGATTAGTCAAGCACGATTTACCTTTTGTAAATCCATGTTGACTTTGTCCGATCCTGTCACTGTTTTGCAAGTGCTCTGCTATTACATCTTTTATAATGGACTCTAGCATTTTTCCCCACTACCGATGTCAGGCTTACCGGTCTGTAATTCCCCATTTTCTCTCTACCACCTTTTTTGAATAGTGGGGTAACATTAGCTACCCTCCAATCCATGGGTATTGTTCCAGATTCCATCGAATGTTGGAAGATGATCAGCAATGCATCTACTATTTCCAGGGCCACTTCCTTAAGTACCCTAGGATGTAGATTATCAGGCCCTGGGGATTTATCGGCCTTCAATCCCTTCAATTTCCCTAACACCATTTCCCTACAAATACTGATTTCTTTCAGTTCCTCCCTTTCATCAGACCCTATGTTCCCCAACATCTCTGGGAGGTTATTTGTGTCCTCCTTTGTGAAGACAGAACCAAAATATGTATCTAATTGGTCTGCCATTTCTTTGTTCCCCATTATAAGTTCCCCTGATTCTGACTGCAAGGGACCTACGCTTGACTTCACCAATCTTTTTCTTTTCACATATCTATAAAAGCTTTTACAGTCAGTTTTTATGTTCCCTGAAAGCTTCCTCTCATATTCTATTTTCCCCTTCTTAATTAATCCCTTTGTCCTCCTTTGTTGAATCCTAAACTGCTCCCAATCCTCAGGTTTACTGCTTTTTCTGGCCAATTTATATGTCCTCTCCTTGGATCTTATGCTATCCCTAATTTCCCTTGTTAGCCACGGTTGAGTCACCTTTTTTGTTTTATTCTTATGCCAAACTGGGATGAACAAATTCTGTAGTTCATCCATGCGGTCTTTGAATGTTTGCCATTGCCTATCCACCGTCAACCCTTTGAGTGACATTCCCCAATCAATCCTACCCAACTCGCGCCTCATACCATCGTAGTTTCCTTTATTTAAATTCAGGACCCTAGTCTCTGAGTCAACTACTTCACTCTCCATCTTAATGAAGAATTCTATCATATTATGATCGCTCCGACCCAAGGGGCCTCGCACAACAAGATTGCTAATTAATCCTTTCTCATTACATAATACCCAGTCTAAGATGGCCTGCTCTCTGGTTGGTTCCTCGACATATTGGTCCAGGAAACCATCCCGTAAACACTCCAGGAATTCCTCCTCCACAGTATTGTTACTAATTTGGTTAGTCCAATCTATATGTAGATTAAAGTCACCCATGATGACTGCTGTGCCCTTATTGCACACTTCTCTAATTTCTCTTTTAATGCCATCCCCAACCTCCGCATTACTGTTTGGAGGTCTATATACCACTCCCACTAACGCTTTCTGCCCCTCGGTATTTCTCAGTTCTACCCATACAGATTCCACATCATCAGAGCTAATATCCTTCCTTACAATTGTGTTAATCCCCTCTTTAACCAGCAATGCTACGCAGAAGAGGAAGACAAAGAAGTGGAGGAATCAGATGGAAGGATGCATCCCAGACAGCCCCTTTGTGGCCGGGATATCCGGGATGGAATCATCCGTCTGCGGTCCCAATGGCTGGGCAGGCTGCCTCTTCTTGTTGACCCACTGACTGGGCAGGCTGCATTTCTTGGGAGTATGAAATGAGGAAGGGTGGGGTTGTGCTGACGGGAGGGCGGGAAAGCAAGAGATGCATGCCAGAAGAAGGATAATGTACGAGGATACCAGCATCTTTCAGCCCCGCTGCTGGCCAAGGGCTCAACCATGCCCCTGCTAAGAATGACCTGCACCAAGACGGTCTTCTCCAAGGGGGTGAGGTAAAGCTAGGAATGGGAGATGTGCCGCGTCATTGTTGCAGATTGTTGGTAGGTGAGTGATTGCCGGTTGTGCATTGAGCAGTGTGTGAGGTTAGTGGTGCAGTTGGTAGGAGGCGGCTTTTGAAGATGCATTCACTGACCTTGACCAGTGGTCCAAGGTCATAAGCTTCTTTGTGCACTGGAGCCAGGTGGTGGGGACGACACTCCCACATCGTTCTTTCTGGAGGGCCTCCTGGTCCCTGTGGGTAGAGGGCCACTCTTGCAGTGTTGACCCCCTGCACAAAGCTCGAGTGCCACGTGTGAGACCCTGGGTGCCCCTTCCTTGGCTTGCTGAGCCATTTGTGTTAGTGCTGAAGCACTTTTCCCATTTTTTGAGGTTAGGAAGGTAAGTCAGCTTTAACAGCTGAATATTCACATTTGGAACTTCTTTTAAATGCTGAATATTTTTTAAAAGGCAGAAAGGGCTGAAAAATGTATTGATTCACTGCATTTTATTTTGTATTGCTTCAGTGTGCATGGCCCCTTTAATTCTCAGGCCTCTTCATTGCCCACAATTCCTTGCAAACTCCACAGCTTTGCTGAGAGGCTGTGCGAAGCTGCAACACCCGACCTGGACAGGAACTTCATCCCGGATCCCTCCAGCAACGCCACCAGGACGGCATTGCACGGAAGGTGAGCGCTGTGCCACCTATCTCCATGCCCCCCAGACCAATTTGACTTGGTTAGCATTGCCGCCATTTCCAGCGGCCGTTAACCGCAGTTGCCGGTGACACGGACAACTTTGCTGGTGAACAT
Source organism: Squalus acanthias (assembly GCA_030390025.1). Classification (NCBI taxonomy): domain Eukaryota; kingdom Metazoa; phylum Chordata; class Chondrichthyes; order Squaliformes; family Squalidae; genus Squalus; species Squalus acanthias. The sequence goes on from CM059444.1 coordinate 43,870,322, forward strand.
GAATTTTTCCCTCCACTGTGTTTTCAGTCGATCAGCATATGATCCCGAAATGGAAAAAAAATTGCAGGGCTATGGGGAAAGAGTGGAGCAGTGGGACTAATTAGATAGCCCTTTCAAAGAGCCAGTCCAGGCATGATGGAACAAATGGCCTCTTTCTGTGCTGTAAGATTCTATGGTCCCGATAGTTACGTGGAGAGAGAAGGGGAGTGAGGTAGCGGGGGGAATCCAGAAAACCTGGGTACGTGGATGTCCTACTAAATTTAACAGCAGGAGCTCGTTATCATTTTTTAAATTCCGTTTCCCACTTGGCAGCTGGCCAAATTGATAGTTTGGCCACCTACCGGGCGAGAAAGCCAGCAGCAGATGGCCACAGCCGGGGATGGTCTGCGGCAATCAGGAAGGAGGAAGGGAGAGAGAGAGAGAGAGGGTTTGGCCGATTGCGGCAGCGAGCAGAGGCCGCGATCGGCAGAAGGTTTGCTTGAGGGGCCGGGAGGGAGCACTCCTGCCAAGCCCTGGGAAACCCGACCGGCAACCGTTAAATTTAAATCAGTCTCCCAACTGCACTGTGGGAGCCTGATTTAAATATTGTAAGAAAGTGTCCCACCTCTCCAAGACGGGACACAGGCACACCTCACAACCCGCTGCCGTAAAAACATCAGCAGGCGCGTACACGGCTGGTCGGAGTCGCGTTTTGCGATTTTTCAGTTTTAAACCCCTCCCCCCCCCCCATCTCTCCTGCCAGTCGTGGTGGTGGGGGAGGGTTAATATTGACCCTTATGATTCTGTTTATAGACTTGTAAATAGATGCGCTATAGAATTAATATGACAATATATCCTAGTAGAATATTTGTGCATTAAGAGAAACCATCGTGCTCAAATAATTTGAAGTACTAATGTGAAATAAAGCTGAAGTCCAATAAAAATGTAGCATTAGTTTTTTTTAGGGTGAAGTTGCTACATTAGAACATGCCTCAGTTAAAGTAGTAGACAAAAGAATATCATTAACTTGTTGATATGCTAATATCACATGGTGCAATTTCATCCTCTTCAGCATCACTCTACTTTGAAACAAATTAGTTTCTTTAGTGTATTTCACATTACAAAATGTTCCAACAGAAAGGGGGACTGCTAAGGTGCTACATCTGCTACACCACCGCCAAAGAATAATTACTAACACTACTAGACCAAGGCTCTTTTGGGAAAGATATTGGCCCAGAAATTGATCTCGCTCTGTTCCCGCGGGGGTAAGCCTTCCCCGCGATCTCTCACCTCGCTTGTGCTTTTTCAGATCCAGCTCGCACGAACTTGATGTTCCAGACATCAGCTGTGCTGGGCTTGCGTATCCCACCGGCGTAGTGAATTCGTGCGAGCTGTGGGATCACGTGACTCAGTTAGAGCCAATGGCAGCACACCATCTTCCATTCATAAGTTTCACAGCACGGCTGTGAAATCTATGAATCTTACAACCCCCCAAAATAACAGCTAAACCTCAATTAAATTAAAAAAAAACCATCACATTAATAAAATAAGTATAGTTAAATAAATTAACCATTTTAAATAAAAAATTAAATTTTTGAAAAAATTCAAAATCTTTTAAAAAGTTATAAAAATAAACTTACCTGTCTTTAAAGTCTCTAAAAAAGATATACCTGTAAAAAAAAATTCAAAAAAATACTTAATTCACTACTTACCTTGTTAAAAGTGGGTCTTACTCCTCCTTTTTACATTTCTAAAATCTTCAGTACTTACCTGCGCGTCCAAAGCATGAAGTGCACAGCGTGCGCGCAGCCTGTAGCGCGCACGCGATGCACGAGGAACTGCCCCCTTTTCAAAAGAGCAATTGCCGGTTTTCAGCGCATGCGCAAGGCATGCAGAAAACCGGCAATTGCAGAGGGAATACGCGAGAGTACGCAGTGCACCGGGATGAATTTTTGGGCCATTGTTCTTTGAATGTCCCTTGTGGTTAAACAGCCTGCCAGCACTCATTCCCAAGGCTCACACATGAATAATGGCTACAAGGGTGAGGTACTAAAAGGCGACCAGTACCAGTGGAACTGTACCCCAGCAAGGTGTCAATGCCTTCAGGAGAGAGGGGGTGCGGGGGGGGGGGGGGGGGGGGGGGAGAAAATTGGTGATAACACAGACTTTAACAAAGAAATGTATAACTGAGTAGTATTATCTTAACACAAACCAAAAGTAGTATTTCTTACCTCCACTGAGTATGACAACAGCAATAAATATTGCAATGTCAGAGTCGTCTAGCCCCAAACCATTGAACTTCATAGCAAATTCAAATTTGGGCTCCATGATGTCACAAAAGGGTTTCCTCAGGCTCTTTAAAAACTCACGTGTCATGAAACCCTGGCCAGCGGCAATCAGAAGGCCGTCTTTATTCATCAGTGAAGCCAGCATACTGAATATGACTTCGTGGACACCATATTTAAGAAGAGTCACTTGGTCATTTAGGTCCAGGTTTATGAATCCTGGGATAGATTTAGCAAATTCAGTGATTTCCCTCACAGCCTCCACTGAACGAAATTGACAACGTTGAAAAATTCGTATTTCTACCTCCGTGTTCTGTTCTTGCAGTGGTGTTTGTTTGAACGTGATGCGCTCCTCTCCCGCCTTTAAAGAATTCATGTCATAAATAACAAATGGCTACAATAGAAAAAATAAATGCATGTTATGTCAGTGATGTACATTGTATTTTCATTAATACACTATTAGGATCAAGACACAGGGCTTTCACCAACAACTTGTTACTTCACGATAGCAAAATACTGCGGATGCTGGAAATCCGAAATAACAACAGAAAACGCTGGAAAAACTCAGCGGGCCAGACAACATCCGTGGAGAGAGAAAGAGTTAACGTTTCAGGTCGATGACCTTTCGTCAGAACTGGGAAGAACCGGAAATCAAATAGATTTAAGGCCAGGGTAAAGCTGGGAAAAGGGGGAGGGGATAAAGGAACAAAGGGGGAGATGAAGAGACATTAAGAGACATTAAGAGATATGCAAGGCTAGAGGTGGTGTTAATGTGACAGATTAAGGCTGAAAGAAGTGTGAAATCCACTGGCAGAATGAAGGACAGCTGCCAGCTTCTAGGAGGAAAAAAAAGGTGGGGGGGGGGGGGGGGGGCAAATAAAAGGGTGGAAAAAATAAAATATAAATGTGATTGGAGCTGAGGTTATGATCTAAAATTGTTGAACTCGATATTGAGTCCAGAGGGCTGTAGTGTGCCTAAACGAAAGATGAGGTGCTGTTCCTCGAGCTTACGCTGCGCTTCCGTGGAACAGTGTAATAGGCCGAGGACGGTGAGGTCAGAGTGGGAGTGAAGCGGTGAATTAAAGTGACTTGTTACTTCAGTTACCTGTATATTTGTCACTCTTCTGAGATTTACAGATTTATTTAATTAACTCAATTTAAATTCTCATGTCTCCAGATCATTAGTCCAGGCCTCTGGATTACTAGTCCAGTAAGATAACCACTATGCCACCGCTCCCCATCCCAGATGCCTGCACTGCTAAGTGGTGCTTCTAGAGCGTCTGCCATGGTTCAGAGGCAGGATAGTCTGGTGAAGGCCGCTGGTTCTGGGGAAGGATCGGAAGAGGGGGAGGGGACTAGGTTGCTCTTAGAAAGAATTTCAACATGCTCCTCAGTAGACTCCTTTGTAAGAGGGCTGAATTAAATAAAATGTCAGCAATTTTTTTTTGTGGATCCAGACCACAATCCCAGCCTGGATCTCCAGGTTGGCTCCACTGCCACCAAACTTCTATTTTTCAGAAACTATTGAGCTGTAGAAAAAGGCATAGGAGCTGAGGTTAAGTATAACAGTAAAAAACTATTCAGTACCACTATAGCAAAAGGCCAGTCAGAGGAACATAGGAACAGGAGTAGGCCATTCAGCTCCTCAAGCCTGTTCCACTACTCAATTAGATTATGATTGATCTGTATCTTAACTCCAATCACTATAAAAATGCTTGAAATTAAGCGTAAAATAGTAAATATTCTGATTGAGTGTTTCCTCCAAGTAGTCACAAAAGCCACATCCTCTCCAAACAAAGATATCACAAGTAAAATCAATGATTTTATTATAAATAAGTTGGAACTCCTAGATAAAGATAAGTGGGGTAGAAGAGCAAAGGGATCTCGGAGTACAAAAACACAAATCACTGAAAGTGGTGACACAGGTTAACAAGGCCATAAAAAAGCAAAATAAGTACTAGGGTTTATTTCTAGAGGGATTGAATTGAAAAGTAGAGAAGTTATGCTAAACTTGTATCGAACCTTGGTTAGACCACACTTGGGAGTACTGCGTACAATTCTGGTCGCCATATTATAAGAAGGACAGAGAGACACTGACTGGAGAGGGTGCAAAGACGACTTACAAGGACGATACCAGAAATGCGAGGGTATACTTATCAGGAAAGGATGAACAGGCTGGGTCTCTTTTCTCTTGAAAAGAGAAGGCTCAAGGGTGACCTAATAGAGGTCTTTAAAATTATGAAAGGTTTTGATATAGTAGATACAGAGAGAGTGTTTCCACTTGTGGGGAAGAACAAAACTAGAGGCCATCAATATAAGATCATCACCAAAAAATCAAATAGGGAATTCAGAAGGAACTTCTTTACCAGAGAGTGGTGAGAATGTGGAACTCGCTACCACAGGGAGTGGTTGAAGCAAATAGTATAGATGCATTTAAGGGGAGGCTAGACAAGCATATGAGGGAAAAGGGAATAGAGGGTTATGCTGATAGATTTAGATGAGGAAAGACGGGAGGAGGCTCGAGTGGAGCATAAACGCCAGCATGGACTGGTTGGGCCGAATAGCCTGTTTCTGTGCTGTATATCCTATGTAAAAGAGTTCAAAACAATTAAATTCCAGTCATAGATGGCATTTATCCTAGCGTGCTCAGAGAGACTAGGGAGGATTTTTGTGAGGCACTGACATTAATTATAGGGGAGTCAATAGACACTGGGGAAGTATCAGAAGATTGGAAACAGTCTAACAGAATGCCCATATTCAGAAAGGTTGACAAGACAGACATAGTAACCTATAGACCCATTAGTTGTACTTAGGCTGCTTGGCATAAATAGGGTGGTAATGGCTCGAGAATGCCTTAGCACCCTGTTTACACCACTGACAGGGAAAAAAAAATCAAAATACACAGGACTCAGAATCTGCATGGAATTTCAGCCAGTCACAAACAGTGGGATATAAAAGGCTTTAAACAATCTATTTCCAACAGTCAGTTTTGTTTTAATTCTGTGGATGAAATAATACAATAATTTGTTGCTAGGAACTGGATATTAGAGGAGTTTACGCATTAAATAGAAGCAGTTTGAAGCCTTTTGTCCTGATGTATCCTCTTCAGATATCAGGATAAAGGAGGCTGGGTTGAAGAATTTTCAAATAACCACCAATGTACCTTTGTTTTGGATGGACAGGATGTTCACTTCTCTGATTAATGTCTCCTCCTGACAGCATATAGGAGATTAAGAGTTTTTCATGTCGGGTATAATGGGCATTAAACTCACATGCCACCTCTCGGTGTTATAATGTTTTGGCCCTGCAATACACTGAACCACTCAGTTGCTGTCATCTATGCCATTGCCTCGATCATGCCCAGCACAACGGCTACAGCACATTTAAAATATATACAGACACACAAAAATGTGACTAGTATTGTGAAATAGCTTGCAAAATAAAATATTTTATAATAAGCTACTGGCAGATCTTGGGAGAAACTTTTAAAATGCCAAAACTGTTAAAAATCAAACACACGAAAATACCATATTTTATTTTATTCATTCACGGGATGTGGACGTTGCTGCAAAGCCAGCATTTATTGCCCATCTCTAATTGCCCTCAAGAAGGTGGTGGTGAGCCGCCTTCTTGAATACAACTGAGTGGCTTGCTAGGCCATTTCAGAGGGCAGTTAAGAGTCAACCACATTGCTGTGGGTCTGGAGTCACATATAGGCCAGACCGGGTAAGGACGGCAGATTTCCTTCCCTAAAAGGACATTAGTGAACCGGATGGGTTTTTACGACAACCATTACTGATACTAGCTTTTTATTCCAGATTTACTTAAATTTAAATTCCCCAGCTGTCGTAGTGGGATTTGAACTCAGGTCTCCAGATCATTAGTCAAGACCTCTGGATTATTAGCCCAGTAGCATAACCACTATGCTACCTGGTCAATGGATCAAAACAGGAGGGGCTATCATTATTGGTAGCCCACAAAACAAGAGTACACTGCAAAAGTTGTTTATTAATTGACTGCCTAGCTACTCAAATGCAATGCATGACATCTGCATAATTCAACTGTGATGAGCTTGTGAAATAATAGCATTCAATTTTTAAACCAGTGAAAACAGTGAAAAGGTACATACCGCTTTGTCCCCTGTTTTTCCTGCCATGATTGCCCGAGATTTCGCTTTTGTGATAGGAAAATATCTATTGTATGACTCAAACATGTGTTTGGCGAGAGCACGGAGATCAGCAGATTCGGGGTTCAGTTGACCGGCATCGCTGGAGATTTCAGCTAGAAGTTTCTCCTTTTCAGCCTGTGGCATTCTGCCAAATCTAATTGCTATAAAGTAAACATCAAAAACCGTGGACATTTAGTTTTCAAATTAATTCTATGTGCATTCATAAAAGGAAAGTTATAAGATTAAAACAAGTACTATCTATATTAAAGTGAATGGGTCTAAACTCCATTTGCTTATTTATTAATAGAAAATATATTATACTGAGGTTCCACTTTGTGACTACAGATTTTCATATCAGTCAATATTTACTCTTTGTAGTCCATATGTTTCTTTTGTGTGATTGAACCATTTTAAAAGCATATACAGTAGCAAGGTGGAAAAGACCTTTTTTGTATTTCAGTAATCTATTTGAAATGTTTGTTACAAAGTGGCCTTTACCAGCTAATTGCTAGGTCTGACTTGGAGGGAGAGGGACATGGCTCTCTCCTTCCATTGGGGGACCTCGGATCTTTTACTGCTGCTTCCTGGGCCTACTGCCACCCTCTGGGAAGCAGGACTCAGTGGGGTAGATGGTAGGAAAATCCCCCAGGTACCCGGGCCGAGTCCCCTCCACCATTTGCAATGTGGCGGGTAGGGAAGGAATGACCAGCTGTGGTTCTGGTGGGGGCTGGGGGAATAAAATCTCAGTCAGGATGGTGAAGCAGTGGTAGGCCTGACTGCCCAAATTTCCTGTCATTTTGGGTGGGTTTGCAGAGGACAGTTACGCCCAACATATTATGACAAACTGCTTATTTGCAGGAGCTGTGAAGATATAAGGAATACTAAAGGACCATTTATCTCATTTAACCTGTTCTTCTATAATCCACATCACTAAATCCTTATTCTTGATATGCATGTATAACATTACCATTTCAATTTTGATTAATTTACAACTCCAATTCCCAAATTAGCATAAAATAACCCATGAAATGTATCTACATAGGATATACAGCACAGAAACAGTCCACTTGGCACAACCAGTCCATGCCGGTCCACCGAGCCTAAACTGTTTGAATTCCCATAGCCTCTTGCAACAGAATTGCACCAGCTTTTGCTCTCAGTGATGTCAGCTGTTCATTACACTTGTGCTTGCGCATAGACTTTCTATGGGGTTTTGCACAGGAATTTACTATAAATTAGGGAGCCAAAAAGCACAGTGCCCTCTATAGGGCACCTGGGAACTGTGTGAACAGGACAAGCAACTGGGTATCTCCTTATCCAATCAGATTGAAGAATTGTTAATGAGCAGTGTAAAGTCTGAACCAGGAAGTGTAATTGGAATTTTGAATTCTATGTCAAATGAGGTACAGAAAGCAAAATAAAGAGAGGGAAAGAAAGATTGAATTATGAGAGAGAGAAAAAAAGAGACAGAAAGAAAAAGTTAAAAAAAGTTATTAATTAAATTTTAAAAAAAATCTCCAACAATAATTAAAATCTGAAGGAATGAGACGCTAAACTTGTAAAAGTTAATTTTAAGTGCCAGAGAGGTTTGGTAATAATTAAGAATTACCACGCCGTTAAAAGGGTATTTACACTGGAATGGACAAGCCCTAACCTCCTCTGGCGAGCTTAGTTTGTATCTATGAGGTAATTACTTCACGCCGTTCAATGTATTTGAACGTGGAGCCAGATGGCGAGATGCCAATTTTGGGAAGCTTTTGGAGGAGGGTCACATCCCTGATAGCAACTTTTGGATTTCCGCATTTAACTGCGTATGTGTGGTTCCCTGAAGTTGCTGTCCGATTTCCACATAAATAACGGTGAGCACTGTTAATCACAGTTCACAAACAGCTCATACAGATGTCATACTATTCAAAATGAACAGCAGGGTGGGGAGCTGAATCAGCTGGCTGTGAGAAAAATACAAATTTACTCACTGGATTTCTCCACAGTATAGCAGCACATGGTTTAGAACAATTGGCAGAGGATTGTATTACTGAGTAAACAATTGAAACTTAACATTTTATAAACTGGGTTAAGTCCTCTTTCAATGAAGGCACATACTAAATAACTAGTCAGATCAGCAGGGTAATTATTCACCATCTAACCACTAGGATTCAGAGTTGATTGACAAGTGGTATGATTCAGTTGGCAACAAACAGTTTGCTCTTTTTCTACAACTAGTTATTTTCTTTTCAGGATATCAAGCAAGGAATGGCTGTGTTCAAGAATGAAGCATTTCCATTTGACAGGAATTTTAGTGGTTATCAAAGTGAGAGATGTTAGTGTCAGGGGAATGGAATGTTTTTCCACTTAGTTGAATTTAGTGTCAAGCAGGTATATATGGGTTAGGTGCAGGGTAAAGCTCCTTCTACTCTTCCCAAAACAATGGGGTAGATTTTCATCTTTACCACCTGGGTGTTAAGCATCACCTAGGCAGAGCACAGAAAGGAAGATCTGCTGGGGAAGATCGCATGCTGCTTACAGAACCCACTGGAGTTTCTTTCCATTAATTTCAATGGAAGGAAAAACTGGCAGGTTTTTTAAGGGTCGTGTGATTTTCTTTTGTGTTCTACCCAGGTAGTAAAGATAAAAATCTACCACAATGTGTTTTAACCCCACCCATTAAAGCTCAATGTGGCGTTTCCATTTAGCACACCAACGAGGCTTGTGGCTTTTGAGTATGACTGTCAATTTACTGCCAAATAATTCCATTTGGCACACCTACAAATCTGACTTCTCAGAACTAACAATGTTGTGGGCACATACTAAGTTATCAACTTTGAGCTTATATATTGCTCACAAAAAAACCCAATTAGGTTATGGGATGATTCAACTGCTGCTAAATGCAGGTTGTACACACATAGGCAACATAATAGAAAAATATTCAGACATTAGAAATTGCAAACAATAGTTTTAGATGGTTATTTGCTTCTGTGCTTTTACTTTTCGATTTAGTCCATCTCCCTCTCCATTTTCTCTCCTCTCCTTCAAGTTAACTCCTATAACTATACTAGCCTCTTTGATTGATAGGATTGCATGGCCAGCTTGACTATTTCACAATGCCGTCAGTATCAAACTGATCAAAGAACTAGAATGTGCTCAGGTTTGAGAAGGACTCCACAGACCAGTTTTCCCTCCTTCCCACAGACAATCCAGCTGGGAATGATGAAATTATCCCTCCAGGGAAGGGAAGAGTGTGATTATCTATCAAAAGTGAGATTAACTAATTGAGAGTCTACCATTCATTTTTTTAAATTCATTTATTTGATTTTTTTTAAACTAATTTTGTGCACCTTGTCTCCCCACCTGATGGTACTTATTCTTGATGGCATGTCATAATTCAGTGACATAGACTGTAGACAGTGAATCTTGGATATTCCAACTGATGTTATTTTAACACCAGCACTAACATTCATTTAAAATGGTTTAATGTTAGGTTAAAGTAACACTGATCAGATAATTTAGTGTCGGCAGACCACTTGACCATTGAGAGAATGCATCCCTGCTAAGCTCAATCCTGTCCTCACCTAAAATTCACGCATGTGAATTTTCTACAGAGGCCATTGGATAGCAATCCAATGGGAACCGGGGCTGATTTTCTCTCCTCCCTGTGCCCAGTGGCTGAAACCAACTGCAGCAAAAGCAAACTTAGCACAGTTGGGCAATTGAACCTGGGACCTTTTAGTCCATATGGATTAGTACTACAACCTCACAATTATAGCTGTAGGCCTAGAAATTTGTCTTGGGTGGTGGCGCAAAATGGGCGATATCGGATTGGCCGCCCATTATACGCAGCGCCGGATATTCAGTTCCGTTGCAAGTCGTATAACAGCGGCCAATCCGATACCACCCGTTTTGCACCACCGCCCGAGACAAAGTTTTAGCCCGTAGTTATCAAACTGGCAAAACAGCACGCTTTAGTAATTTTGTCGGTTTTGGGGGCCTTCCAGTGGTATAGCATATTAGCGGTTCAAGAAGGTGGCTCACCACCACCTTCTCAAGGGCAACTACGAATGGAGAATAAATGCTGGCCTTGCTAGCAACGCCCATATCTCAAGAATGAATACAAAATAAATGTATCTATGTGACGCACCTCAGTTAAAAAAATACAAGTCCAAATTTGTGAATCCTCACATGCTCAGTTACTGACTGCAGCAAGACTGCCGAAAAACACCGCCCTACAGAGAGGAATAGTTGACTCTCTTGCACACTTCATAGTAGATATTTACAGGGTGGCACTGGGAGGATCTCAGGAGCAGGTTAACATTGCTGCCTACCCTCAGTTGAAGACTGGTGTGTGATATGAGGAGGGAGGGGATTTAAAGAGGGAAAAGGATAGATTTAAATTTGTTAGATTAGGATTTACAGCTCTATTTTTCCCAAATGCTGTATTCCAAACCCTTGACTTTTTGAAGAATGCGAAAAATCGATATGGTTACAGAGAGGCAATTTCACATGCACCTACCATTATGCGACATGCCAACTACGAGACACTTCTGGAACCTGCAATATTGACATTTATTCCTGTTCTTTTTCTGAATCCTACAGTTTAGGTCACATTTGTCATACATCAACTTCAGCCTGATTGTTCTCCGGAAAAAACCCTGTTACGAAATAATACAAATCAAATCATGTCATGGGATGGAACATAAGTGTATAAAATGGAAATGTTAATCTCCTTAGAAAGAAGTTGAATAAATTGTTTTTGTGGTTACTTTTTATGTCCATGAACAGTTTTAAATTCCTGGACTAAATATGCAACAAAAAAAATTAGGTTGAGATTTGAAGTAGTATCTTACTGATTCATACAATATTTTTACATATGTGTGTAACTAAATGTGTAAAAGATTAGCATTTAAACAGTAGTATTCTACACAAATGTTTTTTTATTCTGGTAGATTAGCAATAGTAACGTAAATCCAACATACCTTACATCCTTCACATGCATGGACCCCATAATGGAAGCCGGAGGCCTTGTCTCCACATACCCTGCACTCAATAGACAGGGCTGAATTTGATGAATCTTCTTGCAACTTTGAAAATGATGGTCCTTTCCCTGATGTTTCATTTAAGGAAGATGGTTCAACTTTAATAGTACCTGTGTGGACATAAATCTCTTTTTCATTCAAAATTCACATAATGTCATTCATTAGAGGATGTTGAGTCTAATTTCATATCGGGCATTAAATTAGAGCTGTAAAGTAGATATATTTATAAAATGATGAGCAGCTTCAATCAGGAATTGTGCAATTTCAGTTTTGAAATTCTGGCATTCAAGTAGAAAAATGTTCACTTGACTAGTATCAATGAAACTTCTCTGGGTCATTAACCTGTAACTTGTAAAATATTCAGGCCCAATTCCCTGCAACTGAATGGTAAGGCCCGAGGCTCCCCAGAGCTTTTAATATGTTCTTGAATGTTCCCCTTGTCCTTCTCCCTGCAGGATATGTAGTTTGTTTATCTTCTTTATTTCACTTGATTGTTTTTTGATCCATTTAGGGTGATATTCATTTAGTCTACATTTGCTAATGCTAGGTATGCATTTATCCTTTATTCTCAGTAGTATGGCTTTAATAAGTATTCCATTTGTTCTCCATGGACATGCTGTTAATAATTTCCCCTCCCCAAATCAATCAGCTTAAGCTCACCCTTTATTTCTTTGAGGCTAGCCAAAAGGGCATTAATAGGAAGGTTTTGCTCACATGCATATTATTTATGATAATAGGAATTTAAATACTGTAATCCAAATTTTTTTTTAATAAACAAAAAATTATGAAAATAATAGATAGCTTTCATTAGGTTTTGTTGTCCTATAAAATATAATGAAAGAAATAACATACTTTGATAGTCTAGAAATCTTTCATCATATCTGTAGTCTGAAGAAGTCTCATCAATTCTTAAAGAGGTCCCAGCATGATCCTCATAATGAACTGTAGAAACACTGGAAAAGTCTACTGTAGCAAATGGCTTTACATCGAAGGAATGAGAATGGTTGGCAAGTTCTGACAGGTCCATTGTACCCATAGCAAAGTTGATGGGCCATAAAGGCAATTGTGTGTCTACCATTCTTGATCCTGGAAAAAAAAGGAGAATTATTGTGTGTGTTTTAAGGAATCCTGTTTTGAATTCTTGTGCAACCCAAACTGGTGTAGTCAATAATACTATTTTTGTAGTATTACTAGTATTTTGCAATATATAGTATTAAATAATAGCATTTAATATTTCATTTTTAAGAATTATGTCAAACAGTTCATATAATGTGCAATATGATACTCATCAAACATACAATATCAAAGGTAGCATTACTCCTGAAAAGTTGTTAGGTAATCTTTCATGCCACTGTATTGAAAGTGATCCAGTTTATGTTGGAAATTGCTTTCAGATCTCTTGCATGCGCTCAGGGTAGCATAGCTCTTCCAAGCCTTCATAGAACAACAATGATCCTACTTTAAAAATATAGGGGTAGATTTTCCACTGGGTGGAAACAGAGCAGTAGTCCTAAAATGGTGGGGGAAAGCATACTGTCCAGTTCCCGCTCCCAATCCATCCTGCGCCAACTTCAGAGGGGGCAGATGCCTAAAACAGGCATTAGGCCCTTTGAATATGTTAATTGAGGGCCTACCGCCTCTTGAAGGACCACTGTATAAAATTTGTTTCCGATAAGCGGGACAGGCGTCGGGATTCTTCTGTGGTCCTTGTGGCCGCCAACCACAGGTAAGTTTTAATTGATTTTAAAAAAAAACTTTCTGTGGAGGAGCTGGACCTGACTCCACAGTCCTGGTGATTGCTCTCTCCCCATCTCCTCCCTCCGGCGTTTCTTGCTCGAAATCACCTCCCGGAACTTACCTGAGGGCCGCTGCCAGCGAGGCAGGCGGTCCGAAATTGATTTTCCCCGTCGGGCGAGCTGTCTGTGGAGGCCCGACCAGCGCAGTCAGCTCAATCCAATTATTCAGATGAGGCCCGAGGACTTCTAATTTCTATCGCTCCTTGGGCCTCTAGGTTCTGGCGCGCGCTGCCTCTGCAGCAGCGAGTCTGAGCCTGAAAGCAAGCTCAGACTAATTTCTACCCCTATGCATTTGTGATTGTCTGGTGCATATTTCACTGTAGAAAGAAATCGGTGCAAAACCAGAGTAGATAAGATCAGCACAGGAACTGTCATCAAATTGCTCATGAAGCATGTGCATTATTGCCCTGCTTTAATCTTTCAGATCTAAAGGATTGCTTCAATACTTTGTTTAACAAGGCAAGTGAGCACCGCCAAGTGTAGTTATAGCTACTAAAATCTGCCCAACCGTCTGAAGTTTAACTTTAATTCTACTTTTCCCTCAGTGTACTATAGTTATATTTTTGCATCAAAACAGAAAAATCAGATTGCTTTTTATACATTTTATCTAAGGATGAGAAATGATATTCTGATTCTGTGCAGCTACGTAAATTTACTTTAATGTGATTAATATTTATTTCAAAAGAAACTTGTGAAAGTAAATGCATGAATATATTTAAACATGATAACATATCTCAATGTTGAAAAGATTAAATGGCTACATTTTGCCAATTAGTGTTTTAAATGCAAACACATATTTCTGCTGTATCAATCACTTCAGAAGAACTGTACAGCTCAGCTATTAATAAGTTATCTTCAAATCTCCTGCAAATAATGATTTCCTAGTTGATGCAATCAGCTATACACATTGCACAATATATGTTTTATAAATTAAGGTCACTCAGTACAAGTGTGTATAATGTGAATTGGATTTAAAGCATATAAAAATGTGTAATGATTATGCAACTATAAAAAGTAGAAATGCTAACTTTATTAAATTAAAGCATTTAGCGATTATATTTGCAACAGATATGTTATTCATTTACAGAGTTCCAGCATCAGTGAAGCCAAACTCAGAACAAATACTTCCTTTGTTTCACCACATCACATCAGCAATATCTTAGGGCATTGAAAATTATCTACAAGACATTGTAAGTTTCAGACTGCTGCCATTTTTACATTATATCAAGTAACAGAAACAGAAACAATTGAAATTTAAAAAATACAGCTGTAAATTGCTTACTCTTCACACAATACACACCACTTAAAAAGAATAAAGCAAATAAAACAATAAGTTAAACCACTCAAGTGCATTTCCTTAAATGAAAAAAATAAATCTGCCTTTGCATGGAATTAGGCATTTCAGTTCTCCAATGTAAATTAACTCTCAAATATGGTAAGTAAATTTATCCTGTGAAAATATATTAAACTACTGATTGGATTTAACCCCCCAAAACTTAGGGTGGGCACTAAAAATATATTTAAAATACTATTTTCTGGAAATCAACTGTAAGTTATCAAATCTATAAACTCGCAGTGGTTATGTTACAACTGTTCATCCTTCAGCGAGGATGTTACCATGCATCAACAGCATGCAGCATCCTTTCTGCCAGTGTACATCATGGCAGTGAAATGAAAAGTCAGCAAAAAACTGATATATAAATTGCCAAAGTGGTATACTTCCAGGCAGTATTTCCTCTCTACACTCAGATGGCTGATTTTTTATTTGTTCTTGGGATGTGGGTGATGCTGGCAAGGCTGCATTCTCTGCCCATCCCTAGTTGCCCTGAGAAGGTGATAGTGGATCTTGAACCACTCAGTCCTTGTGGTGATGCTGCTACTACAGTGGTGTCAGAGGTTCCACAAGGAAATTTACTATATTTGTGACATCTTAAAGTGGAAAGGCATGTCAAATAGAACGCAGCCACAACTTGTTACATTGCGTGTGGTTTGTGGGCTTTTATTTTTCACCTCAAATTTACATCTGAATTAATATCAAATAAGTTTTGGTTACTTTGAGTTACAAAGCACCACCATCACTTTACATTAATTAGTATGGTTTGGAAACTAATTTTGGGGTATAAAGTGGATACATTTATTAAGCCTGTAACAAACAGGATGTCCATTTACTGTAGGGACACATATACCAGGCATTCTCATTTTGTACAAAATGGGCCACAGCGTGCTGAAAGCTAGCTAATCACAGATGTATTTTTATTTATTTGGTGATAAAATCTGATCACTTTATTTCCTGTGTCTGTTTTTGCGTCTGAGTTTTGAAGCAGCAGCTCTGACACATGGCTGTTAGAGGTTCTGAAGCTGGATGCAACTGCGCGTATTGTGGATTTTACAATAGCTCTCTACCATTCAGAACTTCTTTTCATCCTTTTACCATAATCAAATTACAGTAAAATAATCAACCTTTTCAGATCTCCAGTACTTTTCTAGACTTGGGGATGGGAAAGGTGTTTATATATGCTGTTATTTTTCAATATATTTATCCTCTGTAACAGATCCAGAGTATTGTAGCCTCAAACATTCATTAAAGCTCACTGCTATTTTCCTAATCATTCTCATTAGGTTGCTCATACCAGGGTTTCCACATTTCCTCTCTGCTGTTTAATTTTTCCTCATTTCCTACTCTGTCACCTGTCCTCTTTTTCTCCATTCCCAGTGTTTTCTCCCCTTTGTTCCACTTCTCTCAATGCCCCCTGTCAACATTTCCTTCTCTCTTTCAATGTCCCACACTGTGGGCTGAATTTTCTGTGGTGGTAGCTGGCGCGATCGGTGGTGGGTCAGGTGGGAAAGTTGGTTTATTTGACAGCGGGTCAGGAACCTGCTGTCAACTCGCTCCCACGTGCCTTTCCCACAGGTGCGTCTGTCAGCGTGAAGCTGACCCGACCTGCTGCGGCGGGGGACCCAATTGAAATCATTATGGAGGTACTTTACAGGCACGCAAGAGCCTTTTCCCCCCTACTTTTTAAATTTCCCTGCATGGCCACGGGATTCATGCAGCTCAGGAACCACGCCTGTCAACCTGAGGCGTGAGTTCCGTGGCCATTGCTCCAGCTGATTACTTGACAGCATGGAAAACAAACCAAAATAAAAACATATTGATTACATCAGCTAACAGATTGATGGAGATTCTGTTCTACTTGAAAAGCTACTGGTAAATATTAATTTTTCACTGGCCATTCTCGGCTGTTGCCTTCCAACTGAACAGTAATTGCAGTGAATTGATCTGCACTATAAAAAATGACATATACCATTTAAATACATTTTTGTGTTGTTTCTGGTCAGGTTTTTCTCACAGTATACTGTGATTGTCCAGTTACACATTAAATCAACCGTAACAATTTCATTCTCATCACTCATTTCACTGGTTCAATTTGCTTTCAGTCCCTGAATATGATTAATTTAATTTTTCAGTCTGAGACTTTAGGGTGAATTTCTGCGGAGGTTCTCTCACTTGTCCATTGTTAACTTCAAGGGATGAGCTGCAGAAATCCCAGAAACACAATGTAAGCACCACTTACACTGTTTGTCAGGGATTCCGCAGCTGTTCTGCTGAACTTGCATAAGATTGTAAATCCACCCCTTTACAATTATATTTAAAATCTGCTTAATTTTATGTATTACCTATACACACACATCTTTTATTTGTACCAGTTACTGATACAAAAGTCTATAGATTTGTGACTAAAGCACCAATAACTTCCCAATTAATGTACTTTTTAAATTATATTCTTGATCGTAATTGTAGATGGAGTCATATTACTTATTATTTAAATATTTCTTTGCCACTCATATATAACTTTTATTATATGATTGTACAGTAAAGATTCAACATCCACTATGTTAGATTGAACTTAAAATTTAATGTGGCCATGGTCCCTTTAAGGATCCCAGCTTATGAGTGACGTCACCAGACCTGCTCCATCTAATTAGGCCGGATAACGCGCTGGGCGGGCTTAATAGGCTCCATTAAGATAAGTTCATTCTTTACAGCAGGATGGAGCCAGCAGCGGGGACGTGACCCACCACGGACACCGGCCGCACTGGACCCGCCAAGGTAAGGGAAATTCCAGCCTGTGATTGCCTCTTCCTCTCAGAGTTTGCTTTATGTGTTTTTCTCTCCTTTATTCACAATGCATGATCCTAGTGAAACTATTACATTTTATATATTTGTTCTATTTGACTGCAATCACATTCAGAAAACTAAACTGGTTCACCTAAATAATGAGAGCTAAACCTATATTTGGTAAATAAAGGGAAATAGAAAAGAACAGCCAAGTCTAATCAGTCCAGACAACTGCATCTTCCCGTGCATCTCTATCGCCATTACAGTGGGACAGATAGACACGGGCCCAGGTTTTGCGGTTAGCAGCAAAGTGACGGCGCGCGCCGCTGACCACGAATAAAACTGCCCACAAAGATTTAGCGGGCTCTAGAGCGTCAATTTCCTCTATTCCAACGTGACTTTGAATCTGACGCCATCTATAGGGGATCTGTGGCGTCCAGCAAGAATGAAGTCATCTGACAGACTGATCAGCCAATCAGATTGAAGAATTCTCACAGGCAGCAAAGCAGGAAGTAAAAGACACAGATCATAATTCACATTTTAATCATGTTACAGAAAGCAAAATAAAGATTGGGACATACACGAGATGAAGGTAGAAGCTGAAATATCATAAACAGTCTAAAAAAAATGAATTTTTATTATTGTAAAAATCATGGATTTTTTAAATGGTCTTCTGAGGGAATGAGACTCCACACTTATCACTGACAGCAATTTCCTGATTTCCGCGTTTAATTGTGCATGTGCAGACGCCAGAAGTTGCTGTCAGTTTTACAAAGTAATGATGGTGAATGCTGACAGTTTTGCCGTCATTACAACTGCAAATTCCGGGCCATGGTGACTATTGGGGTCCAACTTTCAGAACACATAAATTTCCTTTAAGTAATCTTTGTCATGGCATATTAACCTTTTACAATAATATTTTACTGAATATGGTTGTGAAAATGATCAACTCCCAGCTAAAAATTAGTAAAAATATGTACTCAATGGAATATAATCCTGCTTACTTGTATCTCTAGCATCCCCTTTCCCACTTGCTTAATCATTCTGAAATCCACATTCCTGCCAGTTCTATGTCTCCAAGATACTTCCAGGCTTTTCCTTGCATTTTCCATACCCTCTCTGTGTTTCAGATTACCCCACCCTTTCTGTGGGAGGAATTTTTCGGCGGGTCAGCGGGCACGTTCGGTGGCGGGTCGGGTCCCCGCTGTCAAGCGACTTTCCCAGATGTCGGGTCTGTGAGCGCTGAATAGACCCGACACACAACAGTGGGGGAGACAAATCAGGTCATTATGACCTTGTTAGCAGCCCATTAAAAAGTATTTTGAGCTCACCCTAACATTTTCGAGGGCGCTCACGGGGTCCACGCTGCTCGGGGATCATGTCAGGTAAGGAGGTCGGGAGTTGTATGACCATGGAATCATCTCATTACTTGACAGCTGCAAATGTGCTAATAAAAGCTCCCATCTCACAGCTGTTCACTTTCCAAGCTCAGAAGCTGTTGCTTACTGCATTTGGAAAACAGATTGAGCTTTATGCAGGTTGCAAGTGTTTGGAGTAAACTCTCTATCCAGTGTCACCTCATTGGAACAACCTCTCTCACCACTGACGGATTGCTTCTGTCATCTCAACTTCACCTGCCATCTATTATATCAGCATCAGTGCCCTTGACACTATCTTACCTTGGTCCTCAGAATCCCACCACGATCAGCCCCAACATCAGCAGCACCAGGCACACCAGCAGCACCAACAACCTCCTCCGTAATCAACTGGTGCTGCACAGGACACAGGGCATCAGCACCCGACCACATTGCTGTCCGGGACACCAGGGATGGCCTCACCATGGCCAGATTTACTTTACTTGATGCTGTACACCCTGGCTGACGCATGATGCACCAGGTTGGCACCACCTCACACCAACACCATAAAGCATCCCTACAATGCCCAAGCCTTTCCTTTCACACTCACCACCATTGCGGGGGGTACCGTTATATCTCACCATTCACTGCAACTCACTAAGACACTTCCAAAGGTGCACACAAATCTGTCCAAGAAGGCAAAGTGGTGAAAATAAAGATTTCAATGCTTGACAACACATTAACAGAAACTTTACATGAACAGTGGCTAAAGCACACAAGTGCCTACCCTTGTGTGTTGTTAGTTTAAATGACTGGACAAGGATGAGGGCGAGTGTGAGGGGTGGCGGCTAGTGAGATGGGGAAGTGATAACGTAGATAGAGAGGGATGGGTGGAGGTACAAGGTAAGTTGGTGTGAGTAAGGATGTGCAGGAGTAGGGTAGGGAAGGCAGAGTGATGAGGATGTGATGAGTGGCACAACAGGATGAGGTTGAGTGTGGCGTTGCAGTAACGTTTTGTGATCTACTGAGATCATTGAAAGGGTTTGCGCCACTGCAGCCTGGTCCTCCTGACAACCTCCCTGCTTGTGCCCTCCTGTGCAATGTGTTACCAGGCTATGATGGTGTCCTGGGGAGGTGTCTTCCGCCCATTGGAAGGGAAGAGAACCCCCTGTGTGCTGTGAATCTCTCCATAAGCATATGGAGGGAGTCACGGGAAAACCTGGGTGCAGCCGTGTGCCTTTGTGCAGTGCTCGTCAGTGTTGCAGCAGCTCAATGCTGTAGAACACTGACAGAACTACTGTCAAAAATCAATGTGGACATGATCCCTTTAAGGAAACGTTCTCTTCCCTTCCAATGGGCGGAAGACATCAATCAGGGCAAAATCACTTGGAGGAGGTGGGATGAAGACGGGAGCGGGGTTTGAGGCCTCTACCTACTCCGGCCGCAGTGGACTCGCCATGGTTGGCGAAATCGCGGCCCCTGTGAGCAACGCCAAGGGAGATCGACTATTATATATGCTATATATTTCCAGGAGTGGTGTTTGCCTTGCAGGGGCCCCATGTAAAGGTTTGATTTGGGGCCCATTGTGTTGATAAAGTCGAGATCGTTAAACATATCACTGGATCCACACGGAATTGTACGGTCCTAATGCCACCTCTGTATATTTCAAACAAATAGAAAGTACAGAGTGACAACAAACCTTCCTAAAGATGCTCTAGTGAATGCAATAAGTGTTTGTGCATAGGAAAAATTCTACGCCTTAAAAATCTGGTTGCAACAACACGAGAAAAATATCACAACTGGTACACTGTAGACTGTTTATAGACTTTAAAATAGTAGCATTATCTCTGGTTTATTTCCAGCATTTACAGCGGGTAAACTCATCTCCTCTACACACTTCAATATTCTTGTGAGCCCTTGCAAATCTCAAAATCAAATGCCTCAAGCATATGGGTGTGATGTATAAACTGTGGGAAGTTTAGGGCTGGCAATACAGGTGGGTTTAAGAAAACCCTATGGGCGTACCAGACGGTAGCGAAATCTAATGGGAGGACAGAGGATTGGGAAAACTTTAAAAGGCAGCAAAAAATAACAAAAAGATTGATTAAGAAAGGGAAGATAGATTATGAAAGTAAATTAGCAAAAAATATAAAAACAGATAGTAAGAGTTTTTATAGTTATATAAAAAGAAAAGGGTGGCTAAAGTAAATGTTGGTCCCTTAGAGGATGAGACCGGGAAATTAATGGTGGGAAATATGGAGATGGCAAAAACACTGAATGAATATTTTGTATCAGTCTTTACAGTAGAGGACACTAAGAATATCCCAACACTGGACAAACAGGGGGCTATAGGGGGAGAGGAGCTAAACACGATCAAAATCACTAAGGAAGTGGTACTCGGTAAAATAATGGGACTCAAGGCGGATAAATCACCTGGACCTGATGGCTTACATCCTAGAGTCTTGAAGGAAGTGGCGGTAGAGATTGTAGATGCATTGGTAATAATTTTTCAAAACTCCCTGGATTCCGCTAAGGTCCCGGCAGACTGGAAAACTGCTAATGTAACACCCTTATTTAAAAAGGGCAGTAGACAGAAGGCTGGTAACTATAGACCGGTTAGCCTAACATCTGTGGTAGGTAAAATTTTGGAGTCCATTATTAAGGAAACAGTAACAGGACATTTGGATAATCATAATTTAATAGGACAAAGTCAGCATGGTTTTACGAAGGGGAAGTCATGTTTGACAAATTTGCTGGAGTTCTTTGAGGAAGTAACATATAGAGTGGATAAAGGGGAACCAGTGGACGTAGTGTATTTAGACTTCCAAAAGGCATTTGACAAGGTGCCACACAAAAGATTATTGCTTAAGGTAAAAAATCACGGGATTGGGGGTAATATTCTGGCATGGATAGAGGATTGGCTATCTAACAGAAAGCAAAGAGTTGGGATAAATGGTTCATTCTCAGACTGGCAATCAGTAACTAGTGGTGTTCCACAGGGGTCAGTGCTGGGTCCCCAACTCTTTACAATCTATATTAACGATTTGGAGGAAGGGACCAAGTGTAACATATCAAAATTTGCAGATGATACTAAGATGGGAGGGAAAGTAGTGAGTGAGGAGGACATAAAAAACCTGCAAGGGGACATAGACAGGCTAAGTAAGTGGGCAGAGATTTGGCAGATGGAATACAACACTGGAAAGTGTGAGGTGATGCACTTTGGCAGGAAAAATCCTAGAGCAATTTATTATCTTAATGGCAAGAAACTGGAGAGTACTGAAGTGCAAAGGGATCTGGGGGTCCTGGTGCACGAAACTCAAAAGGTTAGTATGCAGGTGCAGCAAGTGATTAAGAAGGCAAATGGAATGTTGGCTTTCATTGCTAGGGGGATAGAATATAAAAATAGGGAGGTATTGCTTCAGTTGTACAAGGTATTGGTGAGACCGCACCTGGAATACTGCATACAGTTTTGGTGTCCTTACTTAAGGAAAGACATCCTTGCTCTCGAGGCAGTGCAAAAAAGGTTCACTCGGTTAATCCCGGGGATGAGGGGGTGGTCATATGAGGAGAGGTTGGGTAGATTGGGACTCTACTCATTGGAGTTCAGAAGAATGAGAGGCGATCTTATTGAAACATATAAGATTGTGAAGGGGTTGGATCGGGTGGATGCGGGGAGGATGTTCCCGATGACGGGTGAGACGAGAACTAGGGGACATAGTCTTAGAATAAGGGGCTGCTCTTTCAAAACTGAGATGAGGAGGAACTACTTCACTCAGAGGGTGGTAGGTCCATGGAATATGCTGCCACAAAAAGCTGTAGAAGCTACAACATTAATTAAATTTAAAACAGAAATAGACAGTTTCCTAGAAGTAAAGGGCATTAAGGGTTACGGGGAGCGGGCAGGAATTTGGACATGAGTCTAGGTTCGGATCGTTCATGGCCCTGTGGGTAGTGGAGCGGGCCCAGGGACTGTGTAGCCTGATTCTGCTCCTATTTCGTGTGTGCAATTCTGTTAGATGCAGGAGATGGTTCTGTGATAGATAGTAGATTGGCGGTTAGGATCAGATCAGCCATGATCTTATTGAATGGCGGAGCAGGCTCGAGGGGCCGATTGGCCTACTCCTGCTCCTATTTCTTATGTTCTTATGTTCTTATATTTCCAAAAAAATTGTCACCCAGCAGAGCATTTATATGGTTTCTTTTACAGAAATATCCATGATCAATTCCAGAAAAGCTCTATGTAAATGCACACTCATTATCACTGTACATCTAAATGGTGATGTTAACAGGACTATAGGATATTGTATTACAATTGCTCTATGGACACTGACATAGGGAGTATCGGAAAAATAAAGGAAAAGGCTTGCTGGCAGCATGCCATGACCTACAGAGAACTGTTGAAAACTGAACACAAAGCCTAATGGAGAGTTTTACACAAGGACTTTTTTTCTGATTTTTTTTTGTTGCTTTTCTGTTTTTTCAGATAGACATAGATTTAAATAGTACTTGCATCTGTTCAATGCCTTTCACATCAAAACATCTTAAAATAAATCATACAACGAATAACTTTGAAGTGCAGTGACTGAAGAAACTGTACTAGCTTCCAAAATTTAGATGTTTATTTAAAAATGTCACAAAAAGTTTTCTAATGTTTAATACAGTATTCATATATGTAATTTTTTCATAAAATACTACTAACCATCAAAAATTAGTCTATAAAAACAATGTAATTCTATCACTGCACAGATCGGTCAGATCTATTTGGCAAATTGACTGGACAGAATTTTTTTTTTGATGACGCAGCAATCACTTCTGCACAGAATACAGTCAGTACAGATGACTTCTAATGTTAATATTACTGCAACAAAACAGAGTAAATTTGTGACTGAAGTTGGATTGGTTTGTTTCCATCATCATTCATCCTCTTATCTCCGTTGTGACTTTCCATACTGTACCTCTGTTTCTTATGTCTTCTCTCTCTATAGCCTGAAAATTACACTGTGCGATGTTATTGTACAAACACTTGGCACATTTTTTTTAAATCACATTTCTCTTGTGCCCTATTTTAACAGAAGCATTAATTCATTTATTTATAGAATTGCGTTTTAACTGAGGTTATTTAACTATGGAGTGTTTGCTGAACTTCCTCACTCTCCAGACCTTTTATTTAAAATATATCTAGACAGTGGTTACACTGACCATGGCAGCATGTTCCACTTCCCCTTATTAAAATGAATCTGATCAGTAGTGAGGGGGGCTTCCCCAGCACTTAGAGGGCACATTCAAGGTAGTGCAAACTGCTGAATTTTCCACTGAAATAAATTTTATTTTGACGTACTACACCACAGAAAAAAGTTCAGGTCTTAATGTTACAATGAGCCTACCGGCCTACAAATTCCTTTTGGTTTGGTTGGTCTTTAGTATAGATAGCTCTTGCCAGTTTCCTAAGTTCTGAAGTAGCCTCCTTCCAGTCCATTAAGTGTTAAAACTTATTCTAAGAACTGCTGTTTTAAAATTTGGATTAAATCACTGGTGAAACAATACCAATCATGTAGAAGTTCTGAAGAAGGTGTTTGACCCTAACTTTGACCCTTCTGTTCTCTCCATGTATACTGGAGACTCACTAAGTGTTTCAGCACTTTCTATTTTTGTACCAATCATGTGATTAGCTGTCACAGCATTGTAAATTTTTGGTACACTCAGAACGTTCACTTCAAATGACAGTTGTTTTCTTTATGCATATCTTGCTTCTATTGCTGGTTCCACTAACTGCTATTTTTAAAGTTTTAAATCATATTTTCTTTATTAAACCTGTCAAAATAGTAAAACAAGGCATTATGGGAAGGTGAGTGACATAATAATGACAATAATAAACTGCAAAGCCGGAAGATAAATTGGGATTTTTTAGCACACTGGTGGCTATCCTATTGGCTGGGTTTGTCCCAGGTCAAAACAATCACCGCCATGGTTAAAACATTCTATTCAGAGATCCCTTATTGTGGTTTATTTAAATATTCAGCTGATCATGACAAAAGTCTATCAATTCTGATATAGTAACTGCTGACTTAACTTAAATCATAACACGTTATTATGCTTTTTAACTATTTGTGTGTTATATAAAACGTACTCTGCCTCAGGATTTTTCCACAAATGAATCGAAAAGTAGTCAAGAATTTTAACTCTTAAAGTTCTAATATGCAAAATATCATCTACTGTATATCAAATTTTACAGTAACTTAAAGAAATCCAATTATATGCATGTGAATTATGCAATATCATTTAGCAGAAATTATTCCTCTCCATTCCACTCCCCTCACCACCTCTTTCTCGAAGATGGTGACACAACTTGGTTTATGGTTCCACAGGCGGTGCTAATCCTCCAAAATCTCACCCAAGTAGCCGCGTCAGCAGGCTATACAGTTGTACGGGGGGGTAGCATCATGGGTCTGGCCCCGTCATCAGCTGATGCCCGCACATATACACTTCCCAAAAGGGGTTAATGTTGAGCAGGAACTTCAGCATAGAATCGTAGAATGGTTACAGCATAGAAGGAGGCTATTCGGCCCGTTGAGCCCGTGCCGGCTCTCTGCAAGAGCACTTCAGCTAGTCCCACTCCCCCACCCTTTCCCCGTAGTCCTGCAAAAAAGTTTTCCTTCAGGTACTTATCCAATTCCCTTTTGAAAGCCACGATTGAATCAGGCCTCACATTCAACCTGTGCCGAGTAAGCTGACTTCAGTCAGGCTAGTGGTATAATTGACCTCGGATCCCCTGGTTTTGGAGGAGAAATTATAAAAATCGACGAGGTTCATGTTCCTGATTGCGATCCAGCAACCTCGGCTGGAAGTGTGCATGTGTTCGCATTGGGTAAGGACAGGATTGAGCTTCGCTGCAATGCCCTCAGTGGTCAAATATTCTGGTGACATTCATTCACAAGGTTCACAGATGAGCAATGGCCACTTGGGCAAGGTACCTGGAGCGCACTGCTTGCTGGGAAACTGTACACAAGCTAATGGCCTGGATTTTGCAGTAAAAATAATGGCGAGGCTATCAGCGTTCACCGCTATTAAAGAGTAAATCGGACAGCAACATCCGCCGACTGCACTTGCACAGATAAACATGGAATTCTTCCAGAAGCTGCGTTATCTTGCCAAGAAACACATGGAAGGGCGTGAAGTTGGTGCACTTACATAATAGATACCCATTAAACACACCAGAAAAAGTTAGGGCTTGTCCATTCAAGTGTAAGTGAATTTTTAACGGCATGATAAGACTTAATTACTGCCAAATAACCTCTCTGATACTTAAAATTAACTTTTACAAGTGTGGAGTCTCATTCCTTCAGTTTTTAATTATTGTTGGAGATTTAAAAAAATTAAAAACTTTTTCTTTGTCTCTTTTATTTCTCTCTCAATCCTATCTTTCTTTCCCACTCTTTATTTTGCTTACTGTACACGATTTGGCATCGAATTAACTATTCTAACTGACATTTCCTGTTTTAGACTCTGCGGGGGGAATTTTTCGGGGCATCAGCGGGCAAGTTCGGTGGCGGGTCGGGTGGGAAAGTTTTTTGTTGACAGCGGGTCGGGTCCCCGCTGCCACGCGCCTTTCCCAGATGTCGGATCTGTCAGCGCTGAACAGACCCGACACGCAGCGGCAGGGGAGGCAATTCAGGTCATTACCTTGTTAACAGCTCATTAAGAGGTACTTTGAGCCCACCTTTACATTTTATGAGGTCGCCCACGGGGTCCACGCTGCTCGGGGATCACGTCAGGTAAGCAGGTCAGGAGTTGTATGACCATGGAATCATCTCATTACTTGACAGCTGCAAATGTGCTATAAAAGCTCCCATCTCAGCTGTTCACTTTCCAAGCTCAGAAGCTGTTGCTTACTGCATTTGGAAGACAGATTGAGCTTTATGCAGGTTGCAAGTGTTTGGAATAAACTCTCTATCCAGTGTCACCTCATTGGAACAACCTCTCTCACCATTGACAATCACTTCTGTCATCTCAACTTCACCTGCCATCTATTACATCAGCATTGGTGCCCTTGAAACTATCTCAACTTGGTCCTCAGAAACCCACCACGATCAGCCCCAACGCCAGCAGCACCAGGCACACCAGCAGCACCAACACCAACCTTCTCTGCAATCAACTGATGCTGCACAGGACACAGGGCATCAGCACCCGACCACATTGCTGCCTGGAACGCCAGGGATGGCTTCACCATGGATTTACTTCACTTGATGCTGTACACCCTGGCTGCTACATGATGCACCAGGTTGGCACCACCTCACACCAACACCATAAAGCATCCCTACAATACCCAAGCTATTCCTTTCACACTGATCATCATTGCGGGAGGTACCGTTATGTCTCACCATTCACTGCAACTCACTAAGCCACTTCCAAAGGTGCACACAGATCAGTCCAAGAACGCAAAGTGTTGAAAATAAAAATTTCAATGTTTGACAGCACATTACCAGAAACTTCACATGAACATTGGCTAAAACACACAGTGGCTACCCTTGTGTGCTGTTAGTTGGTATGATTGGACTAGGATGAGGGCGAGTGTGAGGGGTGGCTAGTGAGATGGGGAAGTGATAATGTAGATAGAGAGAGCTGTGTGGAGGTGCAAGGTAAGTTGATGTGAGTAAGGATGTGCAGGAGTAGAGTAGGGAAGGCAGAGTGATGTGGATGTGATGAGTGGCACAGCAGGATGAGATTGAGTGTGGCTTTGCAGTAACATTTAGTGATCTACTGAGATCATTGAAAGGTTTGCGCTACTGCAGCCTTGTCCTCCTTACGATGTCCCTGCTTATTGTCCTCCTGTGCAATGTGCAACCAGGCTGCATTGATCTCCTGGGGAGGTCTCTTCCACCCATTGAAAGGGAAGAGAACTTCCCTGTGTGCTGTGACTCATGGGAGAGCCTGGGTGCAGCGCTTGTAAGTGTTTGCAGCATCTCAATGCTGTAGAACACGGACAGCACAAATGCCAAAATTAATTTGCGCATGGTCCCTTTAAGGAAACCGGCTGATGATGCGTCATCGAATGACGTCATCAGACCCGCTTCCTTCAATTGGCCCGGGAAACACGCTGGGCAGGCTTAACAAGCCCAATCAGGGGAAAATCATTTTGAACAGTGGGCTGGAGCCGCCAGCAAAGCCAGGATCTGTCACCGACGTCGCCCGCCAGGGACCCACCGAGGTTGGTAAAATCCAGCCCTGCGTGTCTCAGTAAGAATTCTTCAATCTGATTGGTTAAGGAGATACACAGTTGCTTGCCCTTTACACAGGTCCCAGATCCCCTTTAGAGGGCGCCGCGCTGTTTTGTATTTCTTATCACAGCAAGTTCCAGTGCAAAAGCCCATGGAAAGTCTGTGGGCAAGTGCATGTGTAATAAACGGCTAGCACTGTTTGTTAGCCGCTGTCCGCAAAATCCGGGACATTGTCTTCAGCAGAGAAAGGGAGGGAAGAAAAATTGGTACAGCAAACTGGTAAAAAAAAGGGAAAAAAGTGTCTGAATATTACTGTTGAAAAAATTAAAATATTTAAATATGCCCTTGATCACCAGACTGGAAAATAACTATACCAGAGACTGTGGTTAATATTTTATTAACAGTAACCTCTAGCAAGGGTTACTCTGAAAATCCCCCTTTTTAAAACTTTTAATTCAATGATTCTTTTTACAATAATGAGTATTGCAGCACAGTAGATTCTGGTAATTTGTCACACTGTAGTGAATGAATGACACAAGACGTACCTCTTTTTAAAAAGGGCTTGGCTATATCATGCTACCGTTCATTAAACGGTCTTCTTGAGCTTGCGCCAGCTAACACACCCTACTCTGTATTCCTGTCTCAATTTCCTTTCTCTGACTATATATTTCACAAAACATGAATGGAAAGTAGAATGTGATTAATGTGTCCCTCACAAAACAAGGAATGCAATCTATCTTCACTAGAACAACTGCTACACAGAAGAGTAACATTTAGGTTAGCATTACCCAGTTAAAATTAGTTTGGTGGAACAGACAGTAAAAAGTAGTAATTTTCCTATAGTGCATGAGAAGGCCTAGCAAAAAAGTTACCTACAATTTAAGCTAGAAACCTGTTGTGGATTTCATGGAATGAAGGTCCAGTGAATAGCGTTGCTGGCACCACCCAACTATTTTACATTATCAACACGTTGGATTATCACCAGTTCATAGTATGGCTGATCTTTGATAGTTTTATTCACTCTTGCTCGCTTTCCCTTACACAGTCTCTCTCTCTCTCTCTAATTAGACAGGATTTCAGTTCTCGATTTTCACACATTTCTTTCATTGTTCGAAGTGCCAACATTATCCTAAGTACCAAATATGTGCCATCTACCTTACACTCAGTTAGACTGCCAGCACAGATCCACATGCATGAGACGCTAAATCGAGCTCCCATCTGCCCTCTCAGGTGGACGTAAAAGATTCCATGGCACTTTTTGAAGAAGAGCAGGAGAGTTCTCCCGGTGTACTGGCCAACATTTATCTCTCAACCAACATCACTAAAACAGATTATCCAGTCATTTATCTCATTGCTGTCAGTGGGACCTTGCTGTGCACAAATGGGCTGCTGTGTTTCCCGAAATTAGAATAGTGACTAAACGACAAAAAAACTTAATTGGTTGTAAATTGTTTTGGGACGTTCTGAGGTTGTGAAAGGTGCTATATAAATGCAAGTTCTATCTATAAACATAATCATTGCCCCATTCCAACATCACATCAAGAACTACTGCCTTTCTCATGGACAATTATAATACTTTTAATTTAATTACACAGGAATATATACCAACTGTTTACACTATCTACACACAGACAGCCTTTCTACTCAGTTCTATGTTTTATACATTAGTCATCCAATACAATTGTAGTCATACTCTTGTACAGAGGGGTTCACTAGAACATATTGTGGTACGATTCTATAAGAAATCATTTAACAATTTAGCTTCTTACCTGTTTCAGACATTAGAAACCTGAAGATCCCGCAACAGCTAAGTGTCTGAAGTGTACTAACAGAATCTGATTAACCACATTGAAACCCAATGTACCTCTATACACCGGGAAGTGGTACCAGAGTAAACCCTTTGAATTACTGGAGCATTAAAAAGTCACATGATTTAAACTCTTCTGACTTCATACATTTTACACCCACTGATTTTACTTGGGGTTAATCTGGTAAATTGTCACTGGTATAATTAGTTAAAGTAATAGGGTTCCTTGATTTAATTTCTGCATATCTTAGAACCTCCAAAAGCCGACATGAATTTGTTTGTTTACCAATTTTCTCTCCTGCTCCCCCTGCATTTATGGACAAAAGTGAGAAGTCGTACAACACCAGGTTATAGTCCAACAGCTTTATTTGAAATCACAAGCTTTCGGAGCGCTGCTCCTTCGTCAGGTGAAGTGAAGAAATACAAATGGGCACAGCATATATAGACAGAGAACACTGCCAGACGACTACAGTTAAACTTTCTAACTGCCCTTTATCACACCTCGGCAGAGAGACAATCACGGCATACAGACTACAGCATCTGCCACATTAGACCCCTTGTGACCCCACCTCATTGTCTTTGTTGTATTTTGCTATCGTCTTTGATGTAATGTCTTCCTGACTGACCTGGTTGGATTTGATTGCCGTGATTGTCTCTCTACCGAGGCGTGATAAAAGGCAGTTAGAAAGATTAACTGTAGTCGTCTGGCATTGTTCTCTGCACAGGCATTGTTCTCTGTCTATATATGCTGTGCCCATTTGTATTTCTTCACTTCACCTGACGAAGGAGCAGCGCTCCGAAAGCTTGTGATTTCAAATAAAGCTGTTGGACTATAACCTGGTGTTGTGCGACTTCTCACTTTTGTCCACCCCAGTCCAACACCGGCATCTCCACATCATGCATTTATGGAC
Organism: Squalus acanthias; assembly: GCA_030390025.1. Lineage (NCBI taxonomy): Eukaryota > Metazoa > Chordata > Chondrichthyes > Squaliformes > Squalidae > Squalus > Squalus acanthias. The sequence goes on from CM059444.1 coordinate 43,900,988, forward strand.
ACCTTGGTGGAGTACAATTCTATGGGGCCAGGTCACCCTCTGCCACCTCATCTATGTGGCCGATATTTTTGTGAGAATCTTGGCAGCGAGTGTCACCAAGCTATTCAACCATCATTATCACAGATAAGCCAGATCCTGTCTTAAAACAGCCTATGCATACACACGCACATATGGTCGCTTGCGCACAGACACAAGCATGCACTTTCAGCGGGGGTCTCTGAAGCTAAATTGTAGTGCCCCTTCTACTGCATCACATTATCCCAACCCACCTGTATGGCTCAGATACTCACTGGATGAACTTGTTGAGCCATCAGGGAGCTAAAGTGTATTTCAGGGGAAAACAAATGGTAGGCGAGAGAGAATTCAACTTCTGTTAAAATCTCTAGTCTGTAGCAGCCAAGAAGCCCCGAGATTACCTATGGGGGTCAAAGTGAAACAGCCGGTCTTGTTTACTTAATCTTTGGGCTGCCGCTAGGATCTATCGTTGGAGTTCCTAGTGTGAGCCCTGACCGAATGGGTCGCTTTTTTACTCCTGGCTGTGTCTGGAAATTTAGTAATGGCCCCTCTGTTCTCAATGATAGAATGAGAATGGAAGTTGTTGGAAGTTATAAAGAGTTCTAGTTCACCCCATTGGGCAGGAATGAACTGACATAAATATTCCACTGTAGTAACTTTGTTCAATGATTGAGAACTCATTAATGGTGAGAGTAGAAAGACCAGGTTTAGCTGCTTAAAGTTCACTGCATAAATTAATGCACTTCAATGGAAACTGTTAAAGTGCCAGCCACTTCATGAGCTGTAAGACTATCTATGCACCTTTAAGTCCCTCTATTTTTCACTAACTTAGTTTCAAAATGAAAATAAAATTTCTCGGGAAAAACCTGATTCAAATGCAGCTTTATATAGCTGACATTTTTGACAGGCATTTTAATATTATGCTGCATACAACACAGTCAGATTCAATAAAATTGGTCTTGCAGTTGTTTTGACAATGCAATAATTCTATGCCCACAAGAAATGTTAATACTCTTCTGCCCTATATATAGACCTAATATGATGCAACTGTTCTTCCTATTCTCTTGTTGAGTAAGTTTCCGGCATATGTATTTTGGGCCTACAGCATAACAGACATCCAACTACTTCTTCCAGAATTTTCGACAGTTCCGTCAGAACTATAGCTAATGCTAATATTAGTTGCTCACGAATAGACTATTTCTCGTTTTACCAGGAGTCAGGCACAAACTCGGAGTAGGTGAGCAAATTAACTTTCCACTTCAAAGCGGTTAGTCTTCACTAAAATGGTCTGTGGTATACAGGCCATTTCTTCATTAATGCAAAACCACTTCTACAGCTTTTCTAGGAACCATTCGGCACTAAGACAACTTTGACAAGTGCATCACTGAAGCACAGGAGATGTACAAAAATAGAAGTTATTTGCATTTGCTCACTTGTTATATCATGCAAGAGTCAAACCAAAATAAAAACTAAGAAAATGAAAACTTAGTGCTAAAAGAAAAAAACCTGGTTATATTTTGATTCACCAATGTGGAATGCATGGAATGGTCAGCTAGTTTCTTGTTCCTCCACAGTAGGACTGATTAAGTAGTTCTTGTAAGTCAACAATAGGCATAGGTGTTCTGAGGTAACCACTTATTGGAAAAATAATGATGCGTAGATGCCGGTGTTGGACTGGGGTGGACAAAAATGAGAAGTCGCACAACACCAGGTTATAGTCCAACAGATTTATTTAAAATTACGAGCTTTCGGAGCTGTTGCCCCTTCGTCAGGTAAAAGCCAGCATTTGTTGCCCATCCCTAATTGCCCTTGAGAAGGTGGCGGTGAGCTGCCTTCTTGACAACTGAGTGGCTTGCTAGGCCATTTCAGAGAGGCAGTTAAGAGTTAACCACATTGCTGTGGGTCTGGAGTCACATATAGGCCAGACCGGGTCAGGACGGCAGGTTTCCTTCCCTAAAGGACATTAGTGAACCAGATGAGTTTTTACGACAATCCGGTAGTTTCATGGTCACCATTACGGATACTAGCTTTTTATTCTAGATTTATTTAATTAACTGAATTTAAATTCTCCAGCTGCCATGGTGGGATTTGAACTCACGTCTCCAGGTCATTAGTCCAGGCCTCTATGCCACCGTTCCCGTATGTGTCTCTTATTAGCTGGTTATAATAAAGACATTAGCAGAAGCATTGAAGCAGGATTACTGACCACCCTCCTGACTAGAGGAGGTGCAGTTCTAATGAAGGGTTTCCACTGGAAACACTATTCTCTCCTTTTTCTTTTAGATGCTGACTGAACCTACTGTGTTTTTCCAACATTTTCTGTTTTCATTTTAAATTTTCACCATTTGTAGTTTTTCTTTTTATCCTGGAGATGAGCTAAAAAAGGAAGGAAAAATTAAAAATCTTGCCAAAGATCAAACAAGCAATAAAAATAGAAAATGCGTACGCCATCCATTTTCTGTTCAGCTGCTGCTGTATCTAGTAACCTTGGAGTAGTGCAGGAAGTGCACTAATTCAGTAACACAGGAAAGCTCCATAGTTTCCATTATAGTAAGACAATAAACTCTGTTGTAGAAAGTTCATGGGGGTTAAATTGGATAACCCCCAAAAACGGGCGCAGGGATTGCGATGTGCGATTAACCCACGGACGTTGATTGCAATGCAGGCAGGACGGCAACTTCGTGCTACCTGCTCATTTCTATGATTTCTGCGTGCAGCCAGCACTCCCCGTGCTGTTCATCGGCTGCACGCATCAGCAGGGGGCTCAATATCATGGGTGCCTAGCACTACTTAAAGCTGGCCTGCACCTCTTAAAGGGGAGGTGCACTGTGGCTGCTGGTGGTGCTGAGATCATTCTGAATATTGTGTTGTGGAAGAATTAACGATGGCTGACGGTGGGAGAGAGTGTGCACCAAGGTTTCCGCTGTACTGGAGGTCTCGGTGGAAGAGGTGGAAAGGAGAGATGTCCTGTATCCCCAGGGGTGCCGGAGCCTCCCAGACACTTGCTCAGAAGGCAATGGGGAGAGATGTCCTGTATCCTCAGGGGTGCCGGAGCCTCCCAGACACTTGCTCAGAAGGCAATGGGGAGAGATGTCCTGTATCCTCAGAGGTGTCAGAGCCCCCCCAGACACTTGCTCAGAAGGCAATGGGGAGAGATAGCGGCTGAGGTCAATGCCAGGAGTGTAGCCCCAAGGACCTAGATGCAGTGCAGGAAGACATTTAATGATCTCACACGAGTTGTCAAGGTCATTGAGTACATTTCCAAATGCCATATCCTACCAACTGCACTACTAGCCTCATCCACTGCTCGATTCACTACACCCCTATCATTCACCTACCAACAAGCTCTATCAATCAGGACTCATACCTAACATTTATTTGCTTTACCTCACCCTCACAGTTAGCACTGTTGCAAGCCTCGCACCCACATCTCACAGCTTGCACACACTGGCAGCTATTCAACAATGACAGCCACATCACCCAAACATATTGCACGACACTCACTGATATACTTCCCTCTTTCTTGCAGGAGAAGGTGGTGTACAACAGGAGGCAGCAGGAATTAACGGGAGGAGGAGAGGTGTACTTGCATGTTTTAACCCTCTGCCATTACGGGAAGGGCCATTGCTGATGCCATGACCACTGGCAGAGCTGAAGCGATTGAAGATGAGGGTATCAGCATACCTATACTCATTCTCTCACCCCAGTTCTCCTCATCCCTCAATCTCTTCTGACTTACATGCTGCAGATGGTGTAATCATTTACTTCTTACTTTCTCCTCTCCCCTCACCACAACTCAACCCTTGTTCCTTCTCATTTCAGATACTCAAGAGCTGGAACTTGCCCAGGCAGTGGAGGAAGAGCAAGAAGAAAGTGAAGATGAAGGGAGACCGTCACTCGATTTCACAATTGCAGCCACCAGCTCAGATACTGGTACTGCATGTAATTTAGATAGGATAGAGGCGGGATCTGCAGGTGGAGAGACACCGGGCACAATTACGCTGGAGCCAGGGGAAAGGATAGCGCAAGTGCCAGTTCGCTTGTGGGTGAGAATGTACACTAGTTCTACTGCAGAGGACTCAGATGAGGACTTCGATGGGCCAGGCTACAGAAGAAGGCTGATGGGTGTACACACCCAAATGCTTGGTGCACATGAAGCCTGCCGGAAAGCCTGTGTTCAATGTCAAGGAGCATGGAGGAGTCCAGCACCAACTTGGCACAGGGCTTTGTGCAGAGCTTGGAGCCCAAACTTTCCATCATGGAATGGGTGGCCACCTCCATCAACACACCTGTGGAGCCAACCATGATGCAGTGTCTGATGGCCGATGTCTCAGCTTCCTTTGCAGCACAAGCAGCTTCCACCTAACATTTGAGTACTGTAGTGGAAGGTCAGACTGCTGTCGTGCAATCTCATCTTGCTGCCATGGAAGCTCAGATTGTTGCTATCTTGGCTCAGGATACCAGGGCATTACAGCACTCCAGCAATCTGTTCTTCAACAGAGTACTAGGATTGCTGAGGCGCCGCCGCCCCGGGAGAGTGGCAGTGGTTCCATGGAGTATGAACCTGCTGTCCTCTCTCTGGATGACAGCATTCGTCCTCCCACCCCTGCCACCCCGCCAGTGCCTTTGCTGTTGCCCGTCAGCCCAGACTGCTACAGCCCAAGCCGAGATGGTGCCGTCTGCAGCCGGGCCTTCTAGGCCCAGAGCTGCTCGAGGTCACCCTCCAAGGCCATCTGCAGTCTTCTCCGCTGAAAGTCAGCAGCGTTCCACCAGCTATGCTGTAGCCACTGCGGAAGCACCTTGTAGGAGCACCAGAACAGGCAAAGGCACATGGAAGAGGCACTAAAGGAATGCACACGTATGATTAGTTTATTTTTATATGCACTATGGCATGGTTTAAGTTATAAATTTAGATTGGAATGTGTATCTTGCGTTGGCTTCTAATTTTGCAATGTGGGAAAGAAGTCAATGTGATGGTCAGTGACAGAGGAAAAGTAAGGAGTGTGGGACTGAATGGGGAATTGGGGTTGAGGTTACTGGTATCGCTCATGGCTCACGTAGAGCCTGGGCAGAAAGGGACTGTATAGGTTGCAGCCTCCCTTCCTCTTCCTCCTCCTCCTCCCTCTTCTAGCAGCTTGTCCTGCTCTGTGTGGCCTCTGCTCATTCTCCCAGTGATGCTCAATGCCAAGAGGAAGCCCTACTAGGCCACCCATGTCTGGAAGCAACTGGTTTGTGCACAAGCCTTTAAGTCACCAAAAATATGCTTCAGCATCAGCCAGACCACTCCCTGTAGACTATTGAACGTTTAAACAAGTATGAAAAGCACCCAAAATGCACAGAATTGCAGCAACAGCCAGAAGAAATAATCCAGCAAATAACCAGCAAGTAGTTGATGATCCATTTAAATAGCACTGGTGAGGGGTCCTTTATGCCGTTTAATGTCGTGTTCAGCTGTGCGAGGTTAAGAGAGGGCGTAGGCTGGAGCGTGGAGCTCCAAAATGACTGGTGTCAAATCAGCATTACACGATGACTGATGTCATAATCTGCCTGCTCTGCAGGCTGCTGGCAAGCAGCGCGTGTGCTAACCCCTTTATGAAGATGACGTCTGGTGCACTTCCTATTGGAAGTGCGCACGCATGTCACGGACAGCGTTTTCGTAGTTTAAGAGGCTTCATAGCGCCCCAAAAAACGGGCGCTGTAGAGTAAATAAAAATGGGTGCTATAGAGCCCAATTTCACCCCCCCATGTGTGTTCCCAAAATTTTTGGTTTGTAGTTGCACACTCCAATTTGTGAAAAAAGTGCAAAACTAATACTTTCAGCAGTTCTACACATTTATGAACATTGTGCACTGCTGTCTCAGACCAATTAGCCATGTTATGGATGACTACACAATTATATATTTGGTGATTTACAGGCCAAATACCTTATTTACAGTGTTTACGTCATCTGTTAAAAAATTACATACTTTATATACTTATTTTTAAATTGCAGGTGAAGTAGGAGGGCAATGAATCTGCTGGTAGTGAATGAAGAATGGAAAGAAGAAAATGATCAAAGCATGCATGCAAGCTTGTGAGCAAACACATGCTCGCACACACACAAAACACTTTGCACTGCAACAGATAATTCAGCAGTGGCAACATCAAGATATCTCAGTGGTGGAGATGAGCAATTTTTAACCACCTAATGTGAGGCCCTTCTTTATACCACAATGGCCTATTTCTGGGGCCTATGACTGCGTATGCGGTGCGTATGCCGCCCTAAGTGCCGCGCAAGTTCCGGGTTTCCGCATGCGCTGCGCATACGCGAAAACCCAGAACTTGCGATCTGTCCGCATGTGCAGGAAATGGACATTCGCTGGCGGAGAGTTGGGCTCAACTACTGCCCCGTGAATGCCCACGAAACTCTTACGCCGGTAAAAGCAGGCATAGGGCCTTCTTTTACCAGTGTAAGAGTTTAAATAAATATTTAAATAATTTTTAAAAATTATTTAAACATAAAAAAAACTTTAAAATTAGTTATAGGTTATTTTTTAGTCCCTTTAAAATGTTTAAATTTATTTTTCAAAAAATTAAATCTTTGTTTTAAATGTTTAATTTAATTGTATTTTAATTCATTTTGAACATGTAATGATTTATTTTTAATAAAACTGGTGTGTAATTGTGTTTTTTAGCAGATTCCTATTCATGCTTTTGGGGATTCTGTATGTTCCCCAGCTAAGAACTGACTTTAAGTTTGCCATTAAGAAACTCCTACTCTCCAGAATGTGGTCACCCAAGAGGCAGTGCTAGACAGTTCAGGCACAGGGATAATGTAGAAAGGGAGAAGTGGATGACCATCTGCAGAGGCAACATGGGAAACAGAACTCACGGGTGCAGGGAACCCTCAAGTTACTGGAGTTGTTCAATAAATATTCAGGGGACGACTTTAAACCTACTCATCTGGCAAAATCGGGTGGGTGGCTACTTAATTACCCAGGTTAATTACCCACGGTGGAGCTGTGGGGAAGTGGCTGATTGGGATTTTCACCTCTGCAGGCGGCAAGGACAACCAAAGCCGGCGGGGTCCTTTTTAACATATGCAAGGACTGGGAATTTCTAAGGTTTTTCAGGTGGGCTACGGAGGGAAAAAGGGGAGGGGGTAGAATGGGAGTGTTAGTAAAGGGTTCTATCACAACACTAGAATGCAAGGATGTCCTAGAGGGCTGTGTTGAGACAGAATCCATATTGATAGAGTTAAGAAATAGGAAAGGAAATGGTACAAATTCTCAGTGTGAATTACAAGCCTCCAAACAGTACGGGTAGAGAGGGAGATCTGCAGACAGTTTCGAGATATCTGTAACAACTGGTCAATAATATTGGGTAATTTTAACTAGTCAAAAATTGACTGGAATAAAGGTAATGCATGCTTTCTATATCAGTGTATTTCTACCCCAACAAGGAAAGCAGCATTGCTTGATTAAATTCTGGGAAATAAAGTGAGCATAAAGTGACGTGAGAGTAGGAGAACAATTGAGAAATAGCAACCACAACATAGTAAGGTTCGATGTAAGAATAGAAAAAGATAATGGCCCGTATTTTCCGATGCCTACGGGTGTGTACACGCTGTGTACGCACCCGTAGGGACATCGGAAATGCCGGTTTCAGGCATGCGAAGCGCACGCGCTGAAAACCAGCATTTCCGATCTGTCAAGAATGCTCTTGACAGATCGGACGCCTGCCCTAGAGAAGGGCCTCTGCGGGGGGACAGTTCCGCTTTCTGGAGAACCTCCGCCCGCTGAAAACCCTTAGAAATCTTACGCCTGGTAAAAGCAGGTGTAAGGCCTGCTTTTACCAGCATAAGAGTTGAAAAAAGTTAAAAAAAAAATTTTTTCACTCATTTATAATTTTTAAATACATTTAAAAAAGGTAAGTTTATTTTTAGCCCCGTAAAAAACTTAATTTTTTTTCAAAAAATTAAATTTTTGTTTAATATTTAATTTATTATAATTTTAACTCATTTTAAAAACATGATTTTTAAAAAAAAAATGTATTTAATGTTTTACTGTGTTTTTGGGGTGATCTCCATTCATATATTTGACAGGTCTACCTGTCAAAAGTATGAAGGGAGATTCCCTTCTCCTATTGGCTCCCCATGGCCCACGTGATCCCAGGGACGCTTGTGAACCGCATGCGCCTCTGGGATACGCGGGCCCTGCGCATTTCGACTTTGGAGAAGCCCAGGAGCGGAAGTGTCCGGACCTCGGGAGCCCTCAGATAGGTTCGTAGATTTTTTTCCTGATAGGAGGCATCCGCACGCAGGAAGCCTCCTATCGGAAATTACGGGCCAATGGGTTCTGGAGTGGAAAAAGGCAATGTTCAGCAAGGTAAGAAGGATTATGGCCCAAATCAACTGTGCGGAGAAATTTGCAAATAGGTCAAAGTATTAACAGTGGGCAATCTTGAAATGTGAAATGGATAGAGTACAAAGTAAATACATTCCTGTAAAGTGAAAAGGGGGCGCATCAAAGAATAGAGTTCTGTGGATAAAGAGAGATTAAAATAATTTTATATATTTATAACTAATGTGCAGTTAATACAGTAGATAATACAATAAGCTGTTTAATACTGAAGTACTAAACCATCATAATTATTCATCTGCTACTTGTTCTTCACAATTTTTTCATTAGTAAGGTAGCTTATTCAAATTGTATTTGGGCTTTTCATAGAACTGTTATTTAAATTCTGTCTTGGGACTATAATATTCAATTTTGTGCTAGTTCAACTGATTTGAGTAGCAGTAAAAAGCCACAGGTACTATATAGACTAGAAACCACAGACAGGAAAACAGAGGTTAGTAGTCGAACAGACAAGGCTGTGAACTTCTGACCTTGGCTGTAAATGCACCTAAATTCAGTGTCTGTAAAATTAATAAATGTTGCGGTGTGCCAGGCTTTTTTATCATGCACGCAATGCAGTGAGCAAAAAATACTGAACTATTTTCAGATAAGACTCGACATTAAAAATTCTTCATTGTAACTTAGTAAAATGCAGTTGATTTTTTTTTCAATCTTAGAAATCAATTATCTTATTCTTGATCTGCAAAGGCAATGGAATCATTACAAGTGCTTTAATCTGTAGTCTTTCTGGGTCAACAAAAAAAGTGACAAACTTTTATATACCCATTTACTCAAACAAAAATGGACTCACTGCACTTGAATGCGAGTTCAGTTAACATCTCGTGGGGCATTATACTGCGGATTTGAGACTGATTCAGTGTGGTTTTAACATTCCACTGAGGCAGAATCTGTACCATAGCTGCAGTTTCAGTCATCTGAGCATGATTCAACTTAGATGTGAGACAGTCTGGAGAAGGCAGCTTCACCCCTCTTTCATTTCATGTTGGTTGCAATATGAATGCATCAGGCACAAAACCAACGTTTTTTGAATTGAAAAATAAAGCTGTTCACTGGAATGCTTTAATTTCTAATGTTATAAAAGACCTGACTGTCCTATAGGCTCTTTCCTGGCCTATCCACAGCACTGGCACTGCCATGGACAAAGTCATCAGTGACATTCTTTGTGACTGAAACCACAAAGAACATAAGAAATAGGAGCAGGAATAGGCCACTTGGCCGCTCGAGCCTGCTCCGCCATTCAATAAGATCATGGCTGATCTTGGGCTCAAAGCCACTTCCCTGCCCGCTCCCCATAATCCTTCACTCCCTTATCTTGCAAAAATCTGTCTATCTCCACCTTAAATGTATTTAATGACCCAGCCTCCATGGCTCTCTGGGGCAGAGAATTCCACAGATTTATGACCCTCTGAGAAGAAATTCCTTCTCATCTCAGTTCTAAAGGGCGACCCTTTATTCTGAAACTATGCCCCCGAGTTCTAGATTTCCCCACGAGGGGAAACATCCTCTCTGCATCTACCTTGTCGAGCCCCCTCAGTATCTTATATGTTTTAATAAGATCACCGCTCATTCTTCTACATTCCAATGAGTATAGGCCCAACCTGCTCAACCTTTCTTCATAAGTCAACCCCCTCATCTCAGGAATCAACCGAGTGAATCATCTCAGAACTGCCTCCAATGCAAGTATATCCTTCCTTAAATAAGGCTTATCCATCCCCAAATTCTTTATGGCCTTTGATAGTCAACCACTCCATCCTCTTCTCTATAATACCACAGAGATGGACTATCCTCTCATGCTCTCATTCTTAACTTTCCGACTGTGGCCAGCACATGTCCTGCAATAATTTGTTCATCTGTGTCTGCATGGTCACCTCTGGCATGCCTTAAGGTTCCAACCTTGGTGCATTTTTATTCCTCAATCAACATCACTAAAAACAGATAATCTGGTCATTATCACATTGCTGTTTGTGGAAGCTTGCTGTATGCAAATTGGCTGCTGCGCTTCCCACAGTGACTACATTTCAAAAGTATTTCATTGGCTGTAAAGCACATTGGGACATCCTGAAGTTGTGAAAGGCGCTATATAAATGCAAGTCTCTTTTCTTTCTTTCTTGTCTACATGCTGTCCCTTGATGGTAATATTTAGAAGCATGGGTCAGCTTCCATATACTGTATATTGATGACACCCAGCTCTACCTCTCTGTTACCATATTGTGGACAAACCAGAACTTTCTCTAGTTTAACATTGTCAAGATCAAGGCCATCCGGCCTGGCACTTGTGAAAACCTCTGGCACCTTAATCCTTGGTTCTATAACCTTTCCTGGCTACTTGCTCAGGGTGAACTTGATGGTGTGGAACCTTTGGTATTCTGTTTGACCCTGAGCTGAGCTTCAAACCCCCATTTTATATCACCCACCACTGTCCCTACCTTACTGTCACCTCTGTTGAAACTCTCATTTGTGCTGTTTATGCCGTTTTACCAGGGCATCGGTGCCTCTTCTGCCGCATGTAGGGTGGATGATCAGGAGAAGCCCAGTGGAAATTCACCCCGGAGGTATTTTTGTTCTAACATTAAAATTAACATGAAGAATTTTGTTTGCATTCAGACACCACTGAGCAGAGCTCTGTGCATGCACTTAAAGCTGCTTTCATATTGGTATATGCCATGCTAGCGCCGCCAGCTCCTGCCAGCGTGAACGCTCATGCAGTTGGCGGAAACCCGAATGTGCCTGGAGCATGCTTGGTGGCAGTGAGTAAAGGAAATCAGATGTTGGGATGTTGAAAAGTTCCTGCATACTTTATGAGCTGACTCCATTTTCTCCCCTTTATAAAGGAATCTGTCCTTAAAACTACATTTATTTTGATTGGAGGATAAGAAGGTTAGCAATGTTTACCTGACTGTATGTTGAGAGATCTTACATTCCTATAAAAAGCACTTGCCTTCTGGAGCCGGCAGCTCCTGCCTCCATTTTGCTGCCGGGTCTTGCAAGCCCCGGGAAACCCGGCCGGCAGCAGTTAAATTGAAATCAGGCTCCCTATTCCACTGTGGGAGCCTGATTTAAATATGATAATGAAGTGTCCCACCTCTCCAAGATGGGACACTTGCACGACACATTATCCGCTGTCATGGGGACGCGTTCCCCGTTGTTTAGGGTTTAGGTTAGGGTTCCCAAGTCCCAACCCTTCCGGAATGACCGCGAGTTTCCCGGAATCGGGGGTTCCTCCCGAGCGCTGCTGCCAGCAGCTGGGAGATTCAGCGATTTAAATTTCCCACCGAAGTGGAACAACCCCCACACCTCCCCTTCCCCCCCCACCACCTTCGTGACGTCACCGGCTGCTGTTAGAGAAACCTCCAGCTCGGTGACATCACCCGCGGGGAGCCGTGACCGCGTGCAGTAGCCTGGAGAGTCGGGAAATGGGAGGGCTCGGGAATCGCCGATCTCAGCATTCGGGGTGCTCTGAAATGGGGGCGTCTCTCAGTTTCCCCTTTACTTTGCCCTTGGTTTCCTCTCTTCGCCTGCTCGTGGGTGGTCTCCTGGATCTTGGAAGTTTTTGCACAACAGCTACTGGCGTGAAACCACAAAAAAAAACACTCAACTACAGGGGACCCCAACCTTTATAAAGGTAAATGCAATAACATTTGTAGAAGTCATGCGATCGAATGTCACATGATCAGATGTCATGTGATCAGGCATCACACAGTCAGGTGTCATGTAGTCAGAATGCCACGTGATCAAACCTACAGGAATGCCTCCAACCAGAGTTGGCAACTTTAGTTTAACCAGCACCCCCCCCCACCCCGTGTCAAATGAATATCTACAGTTTCAATACAGCATCAGGTTTGTGCTTACTAATTGTAGTGATTCCCTTTTATTTTGTCTAACTGGGTTCTGCACCTTCACTTGTCAGATCCCAGCCACACTCGCCATATTCACACGGTCAAATCATTACATTTTAAGTTTGTATTATTGTCTGCCGCTAAAATGTCGTCAGCCTATATGAGGATATATGACATTTGCTATTCGATGAAAGGTCTACTTCAGGGAGCATACGTCTGAGTCAAATTGCAAGTTTGAATGTCAAAATGCCCATCACTTAGATTTACTTGGGAGTTTCATTAAGTTTCAACCAAGCCTCTAGCTGCAACAACCCTGAAGTTTCTTATATTCTTATTTTCATAAGATTCCAGTCCCTTTTCACTAATGATGTCACACAATCCTCTGTGAAGTGATTGTTATTTAAAGGTCATTGTTTGTGCCAATTTTCTTTTGTCAAAAATCATATTGTTCTCTCAGTACTAAAGCTTGAGAACATGGCACTAAAATCAATTTTTGCTTAAAATCCTCAAGGACAGTTGCAATTCCTTAGGCAATCAGTTTCTCCTTAAGACCAGGTTAAATTTTTGAACAGGTGAGTGCAAATGAATGCACGTCTCCCCACCCCAAATGTAGGCAAACAAGAAAAAAAAAATTCTGAGGCAAAGCCTGCAAGGGCTGAACTTGTAAACTGCCTGGAGATGGATACAGATATGTTTATTATTAGGTGGACCTCAAGATAACTACTTAAACTTCACATTCTGTAAATAAATATATCAAAACTTGTTATTCCTGATTTTCTTTTCTAAGGTACTAGTTTTAGGACTTAGTTTCAGGCAACACTTCCTCCTGTTCACCTATAGGTCATTTATAACGGTAATTCCACTAATTAGAGTAGGAGGGCTGGGGTCGATACTTAATAGAACATCCCACAAAGAATCATACTTCCTATGAACCAACCACAGAGCATCACTTATCCTGGTGCTAAAGAAGTCTAAGGTTCCCATTGCATGCTCTACCACCTAAAGATGGATGTGTGCAAAAGGTTTATAAAGGTGGCAACATTGGGGGAACAAGGAACATTTTCTGAGTTTCCTCTCCCAAACTAATGTTTCCAGTTCACATTATCTTATTGTTCCCAAAGTCTCCAATTTTCTTTTCAAGAAATAGTCTCACTGAATGCACACATAAGTCCACAAAGGCATGGAGCACATTTTTTGAATATCCTTTTCAAAAACCAGTTTTCACACAAATAATAAATGCATTGAACATTTATAGTGTCCTTATTTTGCTGAATACCACTTCAGGTTTCACTGTGTTTCTGCTACTAGGCTTGAAGGACAAGAATCAATGATAGTGCAGTGATAACAACTGACTATAGCTGCTGCTGCCTAGGATAACCAGAGCAGATCAAAAGTCCACTCCAGTTTCTCTGGACTTGTAATTTAATGCAGTTACATGGAGTCACAGCAACATGAAACCCAAAGCTGAAGTTCATCCACGTGTCATCACATGATGTATACTTCAATAAGATTTACATGACATGTTCTAGTCCAGAGTGTAGTCCACACCACCCTAATAAAACTTAGAGCAGCAGTGTAAATGTGATGAAAAAAATCCCTTTTGAATTGTGCTCTTCAAAATGTTTTCATGTAAAGTGCACATTTTTTTTAGTACATGATGAGGATAAAATATTACAAGTGGTGCAATAAACTAGATTCAATCTGTTCATTTACTAAATAAGGATATTTATTGTCTGTCTCTCTCTGGTAGTGCTATTTACATCATTACTGGTTCATTTCTAGAGGAATAGGAATCAAAAGCAGGGAGGTAATGTTCAATTTATATAGAACCTTGGTTAGATAACACTTGGAGTATGTACATGTCTGGTCTCCATACTACATAGAAACATAGAAAAATAGGAACAGGAATAGGCCATTCGGCCCTTCGAGCCTGCTCCGCCATTCAGTATGATCATGGCTGATCCTCTATCTCAATACCATATTCCCGCTCTCTCCCCATACCCCTTGATGCCTTTTGTGTCTAGAAATCTATCTATCTCCTTCTTAAATATATTCAGTGACTTGGCCTCCACAGCCTTCTGTGGTAGAGAATTCCACAGGTTCACCAACCTCTGAGTGAAGAAATTTCTCATCTCAGTCCTAAATGTCCTACCCCGTATCCTGAGACTGTGACCCCTCGTTCTAGAACCCCCAGCCAGGGGAACATCCTCCCTGCATCCAGTCTGTCTAGCCCTGTCAGAATTTTATACGTTTCAATGAGATCCCCTCTCATTCTTCTAAACTCGAGTGAATACAGGCCTAGTCAACTCAATCTCTCCTCATACGACAGTCCTGCCATCCCAGGAATCAGTCTGGTGAACCTTCGCTGCACTCCCTCTATGGCAAGTATATCCTTTCTAAGGTAAGGAGACCAAAACTGCACACACTACTCCAGGTGTGGTCTCACCAAGGCCCTGTACAAAAAGGATATTGCAGAAAAGATTGCAAGGATGCTACCAGAATTGAGAGGATGCAATTATCAGGGAAGATTGAACAGGCTGGGGCTCTTTTCTCTAGAAAAGTGAAGACTAAGAGGAGATCTGATAGAGATTTTTAAAATTATGAAGGGGTTCAACAGGGTGGATGTGGAGAAATGGTTTACACTTGTGGCTGAGCCCAGAACAAGGGGGAATAAATATAAGATAGCCACTAACAGATCAAATAAAGAATTTAGGAGGAATTTCTTTATACAGAGAATGATGTGAATGTGGAACTCTCTGTCTCATGGAGTGATGGAAGCAGAGAACATTGATGCATTGAAGGCGAGGTTTGAGGCATATACGAGGGAAAAGGGAATAAAAGGATATGGGGACAGGGATGAACAAGGTGATTCGAGAGGTAAGAGGCTTGTGTGGTGCATAAGCACTGGCATAGACCAGTTGGACCTAATGGCATGTTTCTATGCTGTAGATTCAATGTAATTCTTTGTGATTTAAAATTTACTGTCAGGGACCAGAGCTCTGTACATGCATAAATCCATGCATGCACACAGCTCCCTGAAGACATGCAGATATACAGCCATGAGCCCCCTCCAATATAACTCAGGTGCTTCTGGTTGTAAACTGCTTTTTGCAGTTAACGCTCTCAGACAGTACAACACCAGCTATGAATGACATAATATAAGGTCTTATGGTAGTGCATAAGTAGGAAATTCAACAACTTTTTGAAACATTTCTAAACTGGTTGATCAGGCTTGGAAATCTGCCAGTTTTATATTCATACCGAAAGTGAATCCCCCAATCACTACAGAAATAAATAGATTCATGCCCAGCAAAATACCAGTAAACTTTGCCATGGTGGGTGAGAGATACACATCGAGAACCTCTAGATCTAAGCCACAGTGCTGTGAGGAAAAATGAAGCAGAGGTTAGACTCAGCTACAATGGAAGTCAATTATACAGTCTTTCCCCCTCCTTACCCACCCCCTCTCTAACGTTAAAAATATAGAAGGGAGGGATTGTTTTTACAATTTTGCCTCCTTTAATTTAGATACTCAGTTGCTATCTCCTGCTGCCTTGCTTCCTCTTTCAGGTAGGTGAATAGGTTAGTGACTGATCAGTTGACTGGGGCTACATTTCTCCAGGGTAGAATTCTTCTGCAGATCCCAGATTTCCCATTCTCCCATAAAATGACACTGTACCTCAGCAAGGCCTTTCATCTAATGACCTAACTGAGAATGGGCAGCTTCGCAAATGACAGCAGGTAAGTTCGAATGACAGTTAAGGCTGCAATTTGGCCTTGCAAAGCCTTGGCTTTGAGGCTTAATACTTTTCCACTAGAGCTACTAGAGCTACAAGGTCAGAGGAAGTGGAATCTTACTTTTGACTTAGAGTCCATTAAATCTCAGTATATTCAAAATAAAGTTGTTGGCACGGCATAAAATTGACTAAACTCTATTTTTCTTTCTATTTCAGACCACCATGAGAATTTAGGAATTGGACGTGATTACATTAAAACTTTCTTTTTTAAAACCACATTCGATCTTTCCCCCAGATTCTTTTGGAATTCACAGAGTTGATTACTCCAATGGGAACTGTTGTATTTCCTTACGGATAAGGAAAAGCTTCAGTGACATATAAAGACATTCAGGCACTAAAATTGGAAATGCAGTGTAGATAAGGGACCACAGCATTCCAAGATGCAAGAAATCATATATTTTCAATTAAACTAGCATGTGTCAAAGTTTTGTAATAAGTTTAATATACTTTGTAAAATGTTTCACTGCGTATCTCTTTACTGGTGTGTGTCTCTACAGCAGCAACTAATTTTGTTATTTGTGTGATTGAATATTTCATAGTTATCTTCTCCAAGTAGGCTTATTACTACTAATATTAAATACCTTACAACAATTTAGTTAGACAAGTACAGTAGGTTTGCAGTAGAACCAGAGGGGAAGATGAGATTTTTTTTAATGCAGTGAGTTATGATGATCTGGATTGCACTGCCTAAAACGATGGTGGAAGCAGATTCAATAGTAACTTACAAAAGGGATATTGATATATGCTTGAAAAGGAAAGAGTGGGACTAATTGGATAGCTCTTTCAAAGAGCCGGCACAGATACGATGGGCCAAATGGCCTCCTTCTGTGCTGTAAGAATCTATGATTCAAATATTTGTCCTAACATGTCCATTTTGTGAACAGCAGCCAAAGGCATTAAAGCAGGTACTACAAAATCTGGTGTATATAGTTTAGCTTAAAAATGTGAATACTGAAAATAGTAGTGGGATCTAGAAACTGGATTTTATGATGCTTTATACAGAAGAAAAGTATTTTCATTAGGAATACAGTTAAAATATGTTGTCAAAGAAACTTAGACCTGGGAAAATTGATTAAACCAACATATTGAAAATTGGTTGCTTAACATGGGTATGATATCGTAATAGTTAAAAAAAAAAGTAATTTCTGCAACATCCAGGTCTTATGCACAAAAAGTAGGATAAATCTAGCCTAGCAAATGGAAGAAGTCATCGATAGTGTGACACCAACTCATCAATAACCTGTCACCGATGCTCAGTTTGGGTTCCACCAGAACTACTCAGCTCTACATCTTGTTGCAGCCTTGGGTCTAGGCATGAACACAAAAGCTGAATATCAAAAGGAGAGGCGAGAGTAACCAGGGGGACATGGTCTAATTTTCAGAGATAATGGACTGACCTGGCCTCTTTGAGGTTGACTTAAGGTGGGACTGACCAGTACAAGTAGGCCAATTTACACGTTGGAAGAAAAAGAATGCCTTTCCACCATTTTTACATAGTAATCTGAAGTATGACCGAAGTAAGTTATTATACCCACAAACCTATTAGATTGGTGATACATAAAGAATGGCTGCACTTGATTTTCACAAACATTGCACAAGTCTTGCTGGAATATAAGTACTATGTAATTGGGTCAGCCACCAAGGTCAGTGACTATAAAGTCTCATCTACAGGAACTGAAACATTCTATATAAAATCCTGACATTGTGTAACCTCGCTGGCTTTATGGATATCATAAAAACATGTGGCTCCTGTGTGGTATATTTTTCAATTCACTTGATTTCCTGTGGGTTTAAGGCTCATAGCAATTTGTCATGCTCAATGTGTGACAACAGTAAACTTCTCAAGTCAGGTATATTGGTTTAATTGGCATCTACTTAGCTGATGCAATATTACAAACATTCAAATTTTTCAGATAGTTGTTACTAACAGCTGAAATGAAAGCCAGTGCAGTGGGCTACAATGATGTCTCTTCACTCCTAGAGCCCTGGGTTAAAATCTAACACAAACTAATAGGAGAAAGGCCCTCTCGAAATGATCTCTTATTTGTTCAGTTGCCAGCTTTATTTTCAGAGTGAGGCTTAGGAAGTAAATTGTGATGGTGGTTCTTTTAAAAAAAAATGCAATTGTTTCTCTGGTTACAATGCCTCACTCTGAAAATAAAGATGGCAACTGAACAAATAAGAGGTAATGATATATACGTTTATACATTATACTGTCACACTCATGGGGGTTAACAATATAATGTAGAACAACGTATTGTTAATATGTTCTTCATAAGCATTTACAATTTTGTTAGAAATAGTGGAACAAGGAAATCCTCTTCAGTGTACAATATACATGGTGTAATATGATAAGTGAGACTTGTGATGTGTGGCTTGGCTTGGCTTGACTTACAGGTGTCTCTGGGAACAGTGGTAGTGTCAGGGTATACTTCTGTGCTTCTAATTCAGGCTAATGGACAGATTTTCTTCTTGGTTCCATGTCTGAGTACTGCTTTGTCTTCCTGGCTCCACTATTTCGCTTGTAGCTCTATCTTAAGCTTTGTGTCTCACTCCTTGTGCTAGTACACACTGTGACATTTATATTCTATGACCAGATGTCTCTTGTCTAACTCTCGAACAGAATTTTAATCCAAAACATTTTGCTTCTCTCCTTTTCTGACAGATTCCTTCTGTTACTGAAGCTAAAGCAGGTTAAAGGGCATTATTACCCTAACAAGGAATTACTAAATAGCTTAATTCCTGAGAACTCAGCTGAAATACCATTATGGGGGATTATTTCCGCTGCTTACTATTTATAGTGAAATTATAAACGTGTTTCCGATTTCGCTATAAATAGTGAACAATGGAAATCTTCCCCCACGTGTTGTTGGGAAGAGTCAATGTTCCAGCAGATGTTCTATCTGCTGCTGTGTGAACTTGTGTCAATATGGTTTTAAGCTTGCTGATGATGTTAGTTAACTTTTTTTTTTAAGAACTAAAGGGCCATGATCTTCTTGAAATTGCAAAATGTAAGCTTTGCATCATGTCATCTTGATGAAAATAACGCATAGCTCTTCTCCAAAGAAAGATCAGAAAACAATTTTAAATATTAAGAGCTTTCACAGTTAGATGTTGACACCTGACATCTGAATATTTGAGTATGATGGGGATAGTGCAGGAAAGTGGAGATGACGTAGAAGATCAGCCATGATCTTAATGAATGGCGGAGCAGGCTCGAAGGGCCAAATGGCCTACTCCTGCTCCTATTTCTTATGTTATGATATATAAAACAGATATATCTATACAGAGGGATTTTTAATTTTATTCAGAAAACCAGGTGAAGAGCCAAGGCACTTTAGTGAAGGATACTACCAAGGTTAAAAAAAGTAGGTAACAAGACATGATGAACTAAGAAATTGTTATTAGATGACGCTAAGCTTGGGTAGTAGAAGCTTGTAGATTCTAAGAGATTGAATTTGTAGGTTGAGGAAGTGAAGACTGAAGAAGGTAGGCAGTTTCAGTTTTTTCAATGCTGATAGCACAGGTCAACCACATCACTCATGAAATAATGGCCCGGATTTTGCAGTAGGAAAAATGGTGAGGCTCTCTGTTAATAAGGAGTAAATTGGACAGCAACTTCCGGTGTCCGCACATGTGCAGTTAAACGCAGAACTCAGGATGTTGATGTCCGATTTGCCCTGCTCCTCCACAAGCTTCACTAAACCGGTACCTTGCTGCATTAAAACACACAAAGGGTGTGAAGTTGTGGTACTTAACCACTAGATACACACTAAACACACCAGAAAAAGTTAGGACTTGTCCATTCAAGTGTAAGTGAATTTTTAACGGCGTAATAAGTCTTAATTACTGCCAAACAACCTCTCTGGCACTGAAGATCAACTTTTACAAGTGTGTAGTCGCATTCCTTCAGATTTTAATTATTGTTGGAGATTAAAAAAAATTAAAATTAAAATAATTTTAACTTTTTCTTTCTGTCTCTTTTATCTCTCTCTCTCTCTCTAATCCCATCTTTCTTTCCCTCTCTTATTTTGCTTTCTGTACATGATTTTACATTGAATTAAATATTCTAACTGACACTTCCTGGTTTAGACTCTGCAGGGGGAATTTGAACCTGGAAGAGCACATGGGTTTGGGTGCAGGTGGGAAAACCGGGAAAAATGTTAGCCTTTGGGAATCCGGCTCCAGCCCACTGACTTCCTCATTTAACTCGAGCACATTCGGCTGCTTGTGCGCAACGCCCTCAGGAGAGGCGGGTTGCCCATTAACATATGCTAATCGCTCAATTGGAGAGATATTTCAACTCACTTTCAAATTTAATGGTCCATCCATGGGTTTCCTGGGCTTCCTGAAACTCACCAGTGAAAGCAAGGCGAGAACACAATGCCAATTAAGTGGCCAGAATCAAACTCATGGAAATACTGCAATAAATACTCAGTACTCACAGCTGCTTTCTTTTGATGAGAGTTTACTTTCTACACTTTGAAAGTTTTCTGAATCACGTCAGGATGGGTGGTGCTTTGGCTGCCTTAGATTGGACCTTGGACGAGGAGCAATATGACCAGCACCAGCAGCCTGCTCTTGAAAGACCTGTAGCTGGACATCAGTGAGGGGAGCAACAGAGGCATGCAGCTCACAGGGGGCATTACCCACGACACAGTGTCTACAGGCAGAGGCTGAGTTTCCTTGACATGTCCGAACAGCAGTGTTTCAGGAGGCTCAGGTTGTTGCATCAGGTGGTGGCAGACATCTGCAGCCTGCTAGAAGACCAGCTGGACCTGGTGGCCACTCATTACCAGTGGCTGTCAAAGTCACCACCACCCTCAACTTTTTCGCCTCCGGATCCTTCCAGGGTTGTGCAGGAGACATATCCAGGATCTCCCAGTCAGCGGCCCACAAATGTATAAGACAAGTGACTGATGGCTTGTTTGCCAAGGATGGCAATTAAGTCAACTTCGCCTGCGATGACACCAGTCAGAATGAGTGTACGCTCAGGTTTGCATCTCCGAGTGGCTTCCCACGGGTGCAGGGCATCATCAACTGCACACACGTGACAATTAAGGCACCCATAAATCACCCTGGAGTATTCGTCAACTGCAAGGGCTTCCACCCCATCAATATGCAGGCGGTGTGCAACCACAAAGAGATATTTATGCAGGTGTACGCAAGATTCCCTGGGGAGCTGCCATGATGCTTTCGTCCTGCGGCAGTCCAAACTCCCTGATGTCTTCGGACCTGGAAGCACACTTAAGGGGTGGATTATAGGAGACAAGGGATACCCACTTCAAACTTGGCTGAAGACACCCCTCAGAAACCCGACCAATAAAGCTCAACAACGCCATATGCCATATGACCACCAGATGGGTAATCGAACAAGCCATCGGCATGCTGAAGATGCGCTTCAGATGCCTAGACAGATCTGGAGGCGCCCTTCAGTATGCACCAGCCAGGGAGTCCTGAATAATTGTGGTGTACTGCGCTCTGCACAACATTGCGCAGCAGCGAGGTTTGGACCTGCAGGAGGAACAAGGGGCAGAGCTCAGATCCTCTTTGGATGAACCTTCAGCTGCTCACATTGCTGCCCGGAAAGCCAGGGATGCCCTTATTAATGCAAGGTTCACTTAGGTTGCACCAGTGGACCGATGTCAGATGCACATGTAACGGCCACTCTTCACGCCCTCGCCCCCTCCCCGCCCCAATGCCACTGACACACAGCAGTCCTGCAAACAACCAACCATCCCTTGCACATCCCCCCATCGGTCCCTGTCAATTCATGTCTTCCCATTCATCATCAAACAAGTTAAAAGGCGACTTGCCACCCAGCAACCAAGAATGGGCAAGACCGGAAAGTGCAGCAAAATAATAAAACTTGATTGAACTAAACAACAGAAACGTCACCACATAACATTTTCTAATATACCCATGTGCTTACCCTTGTGCAATTACAAAGCTTTCCTCTTCCTTTTCCTTCCACTCCTACCTGGTGCAACCCCTATGGCTTCAGCACAGGTAGAGGCAGACAGCTCAGATCCCTGCTCTGACTGCGGAGATGCTCTTGGCTGATGACCTCTAGGTTTTGGAGCCCGTGAGGGTCTCACCAAAGGCTGCTCCACCTGCACCTGTGCAGGGGCAGGCTTGGCCATCGAGACACGAGGCAGCATGTCGGCTACTGACAGGGGGGGTAGGCAGGTGCAACAGGTGAGAAGTGGAAGCGCTTTGAGTGGAGCCCCCACTTCCTTGTTCCCTTTTGCCATCAGCCCTCTCATGGCCCAGCCACATTTCACTACCACCACTGTGCTGGAGGACACGTTGGTGCAGATGTCTTTTTTTTTCAAATTCGTATTTGGGATGTGGGTGTCGCTGGCAAGGCCAGCATTTATTGCCCATCCCTAATTGCCCTCGAGAAGGTGGTGGTGAGCCGCCTTCTTGAACCGCTGCAGTCCGTGTGGTGAGATGTCTAGACAGTGCGTTATGAGTCTATTGGGGAATGGGACCGACTGGATTGCTCTACAGAGAGCCAGCACGGACTCGATGGGTCAAATGGCCTCCTTCTGTGCTGTTATGACTCTGAGATCAGTGCGGCACTGTAAGGCCAAGGCTAATGTATCTGTCATCCTATTTAAGGTGGCAGACATGTTGGCATCCAGAGTGTACATAGCCATGGTCAAGGTGTGCTTGGACTCATTTGATGCAGCGGTTGATGTTCCATGGAGTAGGCTACTCTATCCATGAAAAAACACATCATCGCAATGCCCTGCGACATCAACCCACTGATGCTCGAGGTGGAATCCTCCATTCTCTCTGGAATCGTTCTTGGAAGGCCTGTCAATGCATCGCACATTCTTTGCTGCTGCTCAGTGATTCTCCTTTTCATCAATGGCTCCAGGGGTACAACATCTGTATCCAGCTGAGCAGAGCTTGGAGAGGGCTGTGCCCTCCGACATGGACTCTCCACTGCTGTCCCTGCCACCATCATCTGCTCTTGCTCACTTTTGAATTGTGAGTCACCAGGTGAAAACCCAACTATCTGTCTAATTGGTCTCACCGAAGTGCGAGTATCTGACTGGTGCATGGTATACATGAGTCCTGTGACGGTGCACCCTCAGAAGGTATAATCTCCTCTGAGGAATCGTCGTCCATGACCTCCACTAACTGCTGCTGCACGTGTGAAGGCCCCGTTGGAGATAAAGCATATGAATTAGTACTGGCAAGGTAAGAATGATAGAATTCTTCATTAAGATGGAAAGTGAAGAAGTCCAATCTGAAACTAGGGTCCTAAATCTAAACAAAGGAAACTACGAAGGTATGAGGAGTGAGTTGGCTGTGATAGATTGGGGAGCTTCATTAAAAGGCATGACGGTGGATAGGCAATGGCTAACATTTAAGGAATGAATGCATAAATTGCAACTGTTATACATTCCTTTCTGGCGCAAAAACACAAAAAGAAAAGCGGCCCAACCATGGCTAACAAAATAAATTAAGGATATTATTAGATCCAAAGAGGAGTCATATAAAGTTGCCAGAAAAAGTAACAAGCCTGAGGATTTTAGAGTTCAGCAAAAAAGGACCAGGAGATTGATTAAGAGGGGAAAAATAGAGTATGAGAGTAAACTTGCAAGGAACATAAAAGCAGATTGTAAAAGCTTCTACAAGTATGTAAAAAGAAAAAGATTAGTGAAGACAAATGTAGGTCCCTTACAGTCAGAAGTGGGAGAATTTATAATGGGGAACAAGGAAATGGCAAGGCAATTAAACAAATACTTTGGTTCTGTCTTCACAGAAGAGGACACAAATAAGTTCCCAGAAATGCTAGGGAACCAAGGGTCGAGTGAGAAGGAGGAATTAAAGGAAATTAGTGTTAGTAAAAAAAAAAAAAGTGCTGGAGAAATTAATGGGACTGAAAGCCGATAAATCCCCAGGGCCTGATAATCTGCATCCCAGAGTACTAAAAGAGGTAGTCATGGAAATAGTGGATGCATTGGTTGTCATCTTCCAAAATTCTATAGATTATGCAACAGTTCCTGCAGATTGGAGGGTGGCAAATGTAACCCGACTATTTAAAAAAGGAGGGAGAGAGAAAACAGGGAACTACAGACTGGTTAGCCTATCATTGGTAGTAGGGAAAATGCTAGAGTCCATTATAAAGGATGTGATACCAGGACACTTAGAAAATATCAACGGGATTAGACAAAGTCAACATGGATTTATGAAAGGGAAATTGTGTTTGACAAACCTACTGGAGTTTTTTTAGGATGTAACTGGTAGAATAGACAAGGGAGAACCAGTGGATGTGGTGTATTTGTATTTTCAGAAGGCCTTTGATAAAGTCCCACATAAGAGGTTAGTGTGCAAAATTAAAGCACATGGGATTGGGGGTAATATACTGGCATGGATTGAAAATTGGTTAACAGACAGGAAACAGAGAGTAGGAATAAATGGGTCTTTTTCGGGGTGGCAGGCGGTGACTAGTGGGGTACCACAGGGATCAGTGCTTGAGCCCCTGCTATTCACAATATATATCAATGATTTGGATGAGGGAACCAAATGTAATATTTCCAAGTTTGCTGATGACACAAAACTAGGTGGGCTTGTGATGTGAGGAGGATGCAAAGAGGCTTCAAGGCGATTTAGACAAGTTGAGTGAGTGGGCAAATACATGGCAGATGCAGTATAACGTGGATAAATGTGAAGTTATCCACTTCGGTAGGAAAAACAGAAAGGCAGAGTATTATTTAAATGGTGATAGATTGGGAAATGTTGATGTACAAAGGGACCTGGGTTTCCTTGTACACCAGTCACTGAAAGCAAACATGCAGGTGCAGCAAGCAGTTAGGAAGGCAAATGGTACGTTGGCCTTCATTGCAAGAGGATTTGAGTACAGGAGCAAGGATGTCTTACTACAGTTATACAGGGCCTTGATGAGACCACACCTGGAGTACGGTGTGCAGTTTTGGTCTCCTTACCTAAGAAAGGATATACTTGCCATAGAGGGAGTGCAGCGAAGGTTCACCAGACTGATTCCTGGGATGGCAGGACTGTCTTATGAGGAGAGATTGGGTCGACTAGGCCTGCATTCACTAGAGTTTAGAAGAATGAGAGGGGATGAAACGTATAAAATTCTGACAGGGCTAGACAGACTGCATGCAGGGAGGATGTTTCCTCTGGCTGGGGGTTCTAGAACGAGCGGTCACAGTCTCAGGATACGGGGTAGGACATTTAGGACTGAGATGAGAGAAATTTCTTCACTCAGAGGGTGGTGAACCTGTGGAATTCTCTACCACAGACAGGCTGTGGAGGTCAAGTCACTGAATATATTTAAGAAGGAGATAGATAGATTTCTAGACACAAAAGGCATCAAGGGGTATGGGGAGAGAGCGGGAATGTGGTGTTGAGATCGAGGATCAGCCATGATCATACTGAATGGCGGAGCAGGCTCGAAGGGCCGAATGGCCTACTCCTGCTCCTATTTTGTTTTCTATGAATGTTGCAACTTATCAAAGAAAGAAAGACTTGCATTTATATAGCACCTTTCACGACCACCGGACCTCCAAAAGTGCATGTAGTACTTTTTTTTCGAAGTGTAGTCACTGTTGTAATGTAGGAAATATGATCATCTGCTTAATGTACCATTATGAAGATGAGCATATTTCATTCGTTGTTGAAATCAAGTCAACATGATTGAGTGTTGTATGACATGTGGGTTGCAGATTGCATCACCAGATAGATGCGAGGTCCTCGTCTCCCATCTCCGAATCTCAGGGATGCCGAAACACCACTGATCTCCAGCGCCTCCTCTCCATTTGTGAGCTGCGAGATCTGTTGAAGCCCACCTCCAGTTCTCTCCCTCTCCCTCGTGTTCTGTGCTCTCTTCCTCTGCAACAGGGGAAAGAACAGACCTATTAGTGACTGTACTGGCCTATGTTCACCTGATGGATGCAGTGAATTTGGTAAGCATGACTATGAGGGAGAGGCATGAAATTGAAAAAGAGTGATGGTGAGTGGCAGTGGTGGAGGGATAGGGATGTGAGAAAGTGGATAGAAAGAGAAGGATGGGTGCACTGGCAAGGTAAGTGGGTGTGAGTTGTGATATGATGGAGTAGGCTTGAGAAGGCAGAATGAGGGGGTGGGGTGACGCACACAGCAGGATGCAGGCGAATGTGCAACTGTACTCACCTTTCCTGACCTGGTTAGGTCATTAAAGAGCTTCCTGCACTGAATCCAGGAGTGTGGCACAATGCTCCTGCTGCCGATCTCCTGGACCACCTCCAGCCATGCCTTCTTAGTGTCAGCAGCAAGTTTCTTCCTCCCGTTGCTGGGGAAGAGTATCTCTCTCTGGCTCCTCACTGACCCCAGCAGCACATCAAGGGAGGCATCATTGAAACATGGCGCAGCCTTTGACCATCTGGAATCCATTGTCATAGTTCCTCCTCTTGTTCTTGCCAAATCCAAACGCCTCTAAATTGCATCTTAGGATTGCCCCTTTAAATACTAGAGTTGAGATGTGGGTCCTCATCACGCCCGTTGCTCCGCATTGGATGCCAAATCCAGAGGTAAAATGATAATGAGCTGGCTGAGTTAAAAAGCCACTGACCGATGCGCTGAACTTACTTCCGGGTTTCTCATATCGGACCCCCCCCCCACCCCCCGCTTCCAACGCCTCTCCGAGTTAATATCGTGGCCAGCATGTCTCAGTAAGGATTCTTCAATCTGGTTGCTTGAAGAGCCACGCTGTTGCTTGTCCTGTTCACACAGGTCCCAGATCCCCTGTAGAGGGCACTGCTCCTGATGACAGCAAGTTGCCGCTCAAAATCCCATGAATAGTCTGTGGGCAGTTGCAAGCGTAATGAACAGCGAGCGCCGTTCGTTCGCCACTGACGCAAAATCCAGGCCGATATACCCAATAAGCAAAGTGACATGCTTATTAAAACAAAGTGCTCCAAGAATCAAAGGAAATTTGACAGCACACTTTCTGAATCACAAGGTTATTTTAACTTTTATCGCTGGCCGAAAAACAGGCGATAGTGAATCGGTCGCATGCTTTACACCCCGTATGAATCTTCGTCTGCCGTCTGGACACGCCTTGGCACACCATCTTGCCGTCCGACGGAGGCGGGGGTCCCCAATGGAGGGCTCTCTACGCGGGAGTTCTCCCTTTATCTATTGGGGACTTGGCCTGGAGGGTGTTGCACGGAGCAGTCCCGTGCAATATGGTTTTAAGTAGGTTCACAGACTCCCAGGCCGCCTGCCTTTTCTGCGGCCTGGAGGAGTCTATGTTCTATGTGTATATGGAATGCGAGAGGTTGCAGCCCTTCTTCCATTATTTGAAGGGGCTGCTCCTTGATTTTTGGCTGCACGTCAGTCCCACGCTCCTGATCTACGGTCACCCGGTGCGGAGGGGAGCGGGCAGATCGGAGGACCTCCTCATCGGACTGCTCCTGGGCCCGGCCAAAGTAGCCATTAACTGGTCCAGGCAGCGGGCGGTCAAGGGGGTCGTTCGGCCCGATTGCCTGCCTCTCTTCCGCGGCCACGTTCGCGCCCGGGTGGCCCTGGAGATGGAGCACGCGGTGTCCGCTGGCATGCTCAAGGCCTTCCGCGACCGGTGGGCGCCGCGGGGACTGGAGTGCATCATCACCCCAGCCAATCAAATTTTAATTTAAGTTGTTAAGTTTCCTTTAATGTTTTATTAGTTACAGTTTATTTGTTTAAGAGTGCATCAAGAGTACACCCCGTATGATTTTCTTTTCCACTGATGTCAGTAGCCATGACAGAGGTTGGGTTGCATAGACTAGAGCCCTACCAATCTGATGCCACTGCTCCATGGACATAACTGCTCTGTTTTCCTTGATGTAATAGCCTCAGTAGTCAACAGGTCCTTTATCAATCAAAATATCTGTATTTTACTTCAATAGGTGGTCAGTAAATTGATGGCAAAGTAGATATAATCTAATCAATACATGCTGCTGACGTCGCAAAAGCCAATCAGTGATGATTTTAATCTAATACAACTGTCACATAATGAAATACTCGGATGGAAAATAAGCACAGATTTCCAAATTGAGAATTGAAGTACATTGCTTAACATGAAATTCTAACATGATGTATACAATAAATCTTTCTGCAGGTCTTCTGGGAAAGAGAGACAGCGATAAATTGGTATCAAGCCTACCTATTCAGCTGGCAAAAGAACAATGAGGGGTTCCCAGGGAACTGGCCTGCCTTCAACCACAGAAGACAATAAAAAGGCTCCAGAAGGCTGGCCTCTGCTTTAAAGTACCATCTGATAAACATTATGCAGAACAAAACAGAAAGAGCTCAAGGCCCAAAAGCACAATCAAACCTGCCTCAGTAGAGAGCCCTCCCCTAATATTTCTGTGTTCCCAAACAAACTCAATAATCATTGCTGAAGATGACATATGCACCAATCCACATCACTAGCAAGACATTTATGTAGCTAGTCACATAAGCTATGAGTTTTGCCAACAAATTCACTGCTAAAAACAGGAAGACTAACTGCAAACTTTGTCAAATCCCAGTGGAATTTATGGACCCAGGTGAATTTACTTGAGCAACTGACGATGATTAAAGCATTGCACTTTAGACATGGTTCTCCCAGTGTCCTGACCAACATTTATCCCTCAACCAAAACACTAAAATAGATCATCTGGTCACTTATACTGTAAGTGGGACATTGCTGTGCACAAATTGCCTGCTGCATTTTCTACTTTACACAGTGACTACAATTCAAAAGTACTTCATGGGCTGTGAAAAAAGAAAAGACTTGCATTTATACAGCGCCTTTCACAACCACCAAATGTCCCAAAGCACTTTACAGCCCATGAAGTACTTTTGAAGTGTCGTCACTGTTGTAATGTAGGAAACGCGGCAGTCAATTTGTGCACAGCAAGATCCCACAAACAGCAATGACCAGATAATCTGTTTTAGTGATGTTGATTGAGGGATAAATATTGGCTAGGACACCGGGGATAACTTCCCTGCTCTTCCAAGAAGATGTGCCATAGGATCTTTTACGTCCACCTGAGGGAGCAGACGGGGCCTTGATTTAGCTTCTCATCCGAAAGACGGCACCTCCGACAGTGCAGCACTCCCTCAGTACTGCACTGGAGTGTCAGCCTAGATTTTGTGCTCAAGTATCTGGAGTGGGACTTGAACCCACAACCTTCTGACTCAGAGGCAAGAGAGCTACCCACTGAACCACAGCTGACACTGAAGCGCTTTGGAATGTTCTGAGGTCATGAAGGGTGTTATATAAATACAATTATTTTTCTTTTCTTTCTTTATGATAGTCTGAGCCATATTATGTCTTTGGAGAAACATTTTCATATGTCTCCATAGTCCACCTTCCTCTTGACAACAGGCCCACAAGCTGTACCTTGGTGGTGTTCTTTAAAGGACACTGGTTTTATGAAAAATCTTAGCAAATAAAAGGAGAAAAGTCAGAAGAGTGCTTAACTTTTATCATAATGGCATCACACACAAGTGATATGATGCATTTTAATGCAATTTAAATAACTGATGTAAAGAATGTTTGCCAAACACGATGAAAACAGTGTCCCTTTAAACAACTTTTGGCCATATATTCCGATGCCTATGGGTGTGTACACGCTGTGTACACACCCGTAGGGACATTGGAAATGCCGGTTTCAGGCATGCGAAGTGCATGCGCTGAAAACCGACATTTCCGATCTGTCAAGAATGCTCTTGACAGATCGGACGCCTGCCCTAGAGAAGGGCCTCTGCGGGGGGAGAGTTCCGCTTTCTGGAGAACCTCCGCCCGCAGAAAACCCTTAGAAATCTTACGCCTGGTAAAAGCACGCGTAAGGCCTGCTTTTACCAGCATAAGAGTTGAAAAAAGTTTTAAAAAAAATAATTTTTTGACTCATTTATAATTTAAAAATACTTTTAAAAAAGGGAAGTTTATTTTTAGCCCCGTAAAAACTTTATTTTTTTCAAAAAATTAAATTGTTTAAAATATTTAATTTATTGTAATTTCAACTTATTTTAAAACCGTGATGGTTTTAAAAAAATGTAGTTAATGTTTTACAGTGTTTTTGGGGTGATAGACCTGTCAACTATATGAATGGCTATCTGTCAAGTGTATGAAGAGAGATTCCCTTTTCCTATTGGCTCCCCATGGCCCGCGTGATCCCAGGGACTCTTGCGAACTGTCTGCGCCTCTGGGATACGTGGGCCCTGCGCACTTCGAGTTGGAGAGGCCCAGGAGCGGAAGTATACGCACCTCGGGAGCCCTCAGGTAAGGGCGTAGATTTTTTCCAGATCGGAGGCCTCCACACGCAGGAAGCCTCCGATCGGAAAATACGGGCCAATATCTTTGTGAAGTTTTGAGTTTGTGTTAGTTGTTTCAGAGCAAAAAAGAGACAACAGAACTGAGCACAATATGTTCTGGTATGCCTCCTTGTTAATCTATTTAAAGGAAAAATAGCTCAGACAGCAAAGACCAGAAGAGAAAATACAATGTGTCGAATGGTCCATAAATCCATGTGCTAAAGGTTTATGCTGGCACCAACTGCATTTGTGTTCTTGTGCCCAGCTGAAATTTTCATCCAACACATTTTAAACCAGCTCCATTAACACTCAAAGATAGACACTACTGTAAAGCCTCAATAATAAAAAAAACCAAATATTTATTGCAGTACATATATAGTATAATAAGCTTACTCAATCTAAATAATGCATTGCTTGCACAAAGTGAGGATTATTACATTATACATTTTGTTTTATTATGCAAGACAATTAAGGAATTAAACAATTGTTTTAAAACTACTAGCAAATCTCCCATGCCAGTGCTCACGTTGAGTGGGAGGATACGCTGTTTTATAATAGGTGGTTTATTCCATGTAGGACATACTATGAGGGCCACTGATTTACAGTGACTGGATAAGTCAAATTCCATTTTATTAAATGTTACTCTGCTATTTTACCAGCTTTGGGGATTGAATTCCATTAATATATACAATATACAGTAAACTCTTGTTTAAACGGCACTTTATCATCCGGAATACTTTAATAACCGGCAAAATAGATATATCTCAATACAAAACAACACCTCAATAACCGGTAATCTTGCCGATTCTACCATACATTTAACAGAACATTCTGTAGGTGAGTACCCAATTATACAGTACATTTCTTGATTTTTTATTTTTGTGTTAAAAATTGCCTTGGTAGGTATACCTCTCTGTTATCCAGAATTTTTCATCAACTGGCACCATCCTGGTCATACATACATACACACATAAAAACACACACATAGAATCATAGAAATTTACAGCATGGAAGGAGGCCATTTTGGCCCATCGTGTCTGCGCCGGCCGACAAAGAGCTATCCAGCCTAATCCCATTTTCCAGCTATTGGTCCGTAGCCCTGTAGGTTACGGCACTTCAAGTGCACATCCAAGCACTTTTTTAATGTGTTGAGGGTTTCTGCCTCTACCACCCTTTCAGGCAATGAGTTCCAGACCCCAACCACCCTCTGGGTGAAGAAATTTCCCCTCAAATCCCCTCTAAACCTCCTACCAATTACTTTAAATCTATGCCCCCTCATAGCTAAAATTCTCCAGTCCAGGCAACATCATCGTAAATCTCCTCTGTACCCTCTCTAGTGCAATCACATCTTTCCTGTAATGTGGTGTCCAGAACTGCACGCAGTACTCTAGCTGTGGCCTAACTAGTGTTTTATACAGTTGAAGCATAACCCCCCTGCTCGTGTATCCTCTGCCTCAGCTAATAAAGGCAAGTATTCCGTTTGTCTTCTTAACCACCTTATCTACTTGGCCTGCTACCTTCAGGGATCTGTGGACCTGCACTCCAAGGTCCCTTTGTTCGTCTACACTTCTCAGTGTCCTACCATTTAATGTGTATTACCTTGCCTTGTTAGCCCTCCCCAAATGCATTACCTCATACTTCTCTGGATTGAATTCCAGTTGCCACTGTTCTGCCCACCTGACCAGTTCATTGATATCTTCTTGCATTCTACAGCTTTCTTCTTCATTATCAACCACACAGCCGATTTAGTATCACCTGCAAACTTCTTAATCATACCCCCTACATTCAAGTCTAAATCATTGATATATACCACAAAAAGCAAGGGACCTAGTACTGAGCCCTGCGAAACCCCACTGGAAACAGCCTTCCAGTCACTAAAACACCTGTGAAGTATATGCATTATATTCTTCTACCCACCTTCCTTATACCTAGGAAGCACGGTGAATGGAATCAGTGCTCATCCCCTTTATGTGAATGATATCCTGTCTAGGCTATGGAACTGGATCAATACTGATGGCATCTGGCTGGCCGAAGTCTGCCCCATCACACTTCCAGCAGCCCTCCAAGGATTTTGGGGCTACAATATTCAGGGTGGAATTTATTTATTTATTTTTTAAATGGAAGGTTCTGGCTATTGTGATATTTCGCTCTCTGTTTAAGCATATCCTTATATTTATTAAGCATAACAACAAAATTGTAGCTAATACCATATCTAACCTTATAGGTTGGAGTGTATTCTAGACTCATTACATCATAGATCTAGTTTTAGGTCAGTTAATTGCCAGAAGTGCCTGAATATCTTTTGACCGACTGTGACACTGAATCTTTTCCTTATCTATGTACAAAAACTCTCAGTGGAATTCCAAAAGAATTTGGGGGAAAGATCAAATATCTATATTATAAATCTTGTTACTGCTCACACTTCCTGTCTACATTACCCTTACTTCCTGTGTCACTCTTTTATAATGGAAAACTCATATGTCAACATGTCACAATAGGAAACTATCTATAAACACAATGGGTAAACCCTATATCAGCACATCAATGCATCATCATCACACTTTGTTGTGAACCAATCAAATCACTGAAAATGGTGTGTGAAAGAAAATTTGACCACCATTTCTTTGCTCAGTAACTACATTTCTAATAACCAAATAAGGTTTTAAATAAAACAAAACTTTAAAAGAAATGACACATTTCACAATAACAAAATTAAAGTTATCAATTGAATTGTCTTTTCTGTCTTTTAACACCTTCATTAAAATTTTTAATTTAAGGCCTCAACCTTTCTCAAAAGCCTGGATCTGGACTTGATGGTCTAGAAATTCAATGGTGCCTAAACATCCAACACGGTGGGATGCACGCATATGCTCATTATGTGTTGGAGGTGCGCCGCCCACCATATTGGTGAAGGCAGAAGGAGAGGCGTTCAGGGCTTCCGTCTGAAACAGGCGTTAGGTGCTTTGCATATGCAGATAGTGGCCCGTATGCATGCTTGAGGCCACCTATGCAAAACTGTGCCTATCGTGAGGTAAGTTTTGACTCAGATCTGAGGGGCTGGGCTGCAAAGTTCTCTGGCTCCTGGATTGCTTTTCTATCTTTCTCTCACAAATATACACAGAAGTAAGACGGTTATGAATATAGTTTTATTCAGTCACAGATATGATTTCATTGAGATCCATTTGTGCCAGCTACAATATCAAATTGGCAAAATGTCACAGGTATAATAAAGTTTACATTTATCTGAGCTGTATTAAATAAAACACACAAGCCAGGTTATGGCTCCCTGTTTGGACTAGGGTCTAGTTAAAAGGTATAAAATATAATGTTTTTCAGTGAAAATAATATCAATAATAATTATTTTCAAACAGTCCTCATTAACATCAAGCAATCCCATGTGGTAGTGAACAAGTTTTAATAGTGTGGACCACAAAATAGAAAACTTAACATAAAAATAGTTTCTTTAGCATCGTACTTAGTGAAACTTCAAGTTTCTGCTTAAGTTAAACAAGTGTAAATTTAGGATTATTGTTCAGAACCTCCTGCCAAACTTAAATTTTAGTACTGTACTTCCATTCTTTTTACTGTTATTGTTGAGTTCTTGTTCAGAAACAAATAAATAATAGAAATGCAGCTGTTTGAACCATTTAGAAAGCCATATAAAAAACAATGCCAAAATTTCAAGGCACAACATTTCACTTGTCACACATGGAACGTGCTAAATATGCAGTAATAGTATAATATCCCAGTCCTTATCAAACAGTGACTCCCGGTTTGGCAATGCCTCGATTTTAAAATTCTCAAACTTGTGTTCCAATCCCTCCATGGCCTCGCCCCCCTCTCTCTAACTTTCTACAGCCCTACAACCTTCCAAGATTGCTGCACTCCTCCAATTCTGGCCTCTTGCGCATCCCCGATTTCCTTTGCTCCACTGTTGGCAGCCGTGCCTTCAGCTGTCTGGGCCCCGAGCTCTGGAATTCCTTCCCTAAACCTCTTTGCCTCTCTACCTCTCTCTCTCCTCCCTTAAGTCGCTGCTTAAAACTGGGGCGGAGGGGAAACTTAATTGAGGCGTATAAAATCAGGAGGGGCCTAGATTGAGTGGATTGGAAGGACCTATTTCCCTTAGCAGAGAGGTCAATAACCATGGGACATAGATTTAAAGTAATTGGTCAAAGGATTAGAGGGGAGTTGAGGAGAACTTTTTCACCCAGAGTGGTGGGGGTCTGGAACTCAGTGTCTGGAAGGGTGGTAGAGGCAGAAACCCTCATCGCATTTAAAAAGTACATGGATATGCACTTGACGCACTGGTCAGTTAGCTCAGATGGTTAGAGTGTGGTGCTAATAACGCTAAGGTCGCTGGTTCAATCCCAGTCCTGACGAGCTACATTGTCTGCCGCTGTTTACCGGCATGGGCTCGACGGGCCGAATGGCCTCCTTCTGGCTGTAACCATTCTATGATTCTATGAAGTGCCGTAACTTACAGGGCAATGGACCAAGAGCTAGAAAGTGGGATTAGGCTGGATAACTCTTTCGGCCGGCACAGTCACGATGGGCCGAATGGCCTCCTTCTGTGCTATAAATTTCTATGATTCTAAAACCTACCTCTTTGACCAAGCTTTTGGTCACCTATCCTATTATCTATACGTGGCTCGATGTCAAATTTTATCTGATAGCGCTCCTGTGAAGTGCCGTGGGACATTTTACTAAGTTAAAGGCGCTATATAATATAAATGCAAGTTGTTGTTGTTATTGTATCTATCTTCTGACCTGCCCTGAACAGTGCCATAGAAGATCCATAGTGTGATTAACAAACCATTTCGCACAATCTCGTTATTAGCTGATGTGTAAACATTATGCCACCTGCAAGTAAGTAATTTATTCCCCCCCCCACCCCATTTTATTTGTTCTTCACCCCTCTTTAGGTCTTCCCATTTCATTCACTATCTCTATAAAGGTTATGGCAGGCCACCTGGTTCCATGCTTCTGCCCATACCATTGACATACTCTCCAGGCAGAGTTAAAGGCATTTCTCTCAAACAAAAAGGAGAGAAAATAGCAGAAAGGATCTCATCCTTAAGCTCCTCATGTGCAGCTCATAGTGGCCAAACTGACTGGCAATGCCAGGCACCTCAAGACAGACTGCCCATCCACCCTCTTAGGTGCAGATGATTGACATGAATAAACAAATGATTGGAAAACACAGAGAGACTTACTCTTATTAAAACAAACACAACCATTTTTTTTCTTTCACTTCAGTAACACTAGCAGTTAAATTGTAGGAGTTATGGAATGCAACTCGAGTTGATTGGAATTTTTGAAGAAACTGCATTCCAAAGGTTCTGACACCAAAAATACTTTACAATGAGTAATTACTTTTTTGTTCCTACTACATATGAAGAATATGAACTTTGGGACCAATTAAATAGAAGATACTGATGTAAACTGTGGGGTACAATTTATATCCCATGAATCGCAAGATTGAAAACTCACGCGTGAGTTTGGTCAGCGTCGCAGCTGGGATATATATTATAACCATGGTCTCTGCACCCAGTATTCCGTTTGAAACACATCTTAAGTAATTAAAGATAATAAAAGCTAGATGAAATTGTAATTTTAAATGGAAACTATATTAATTTACAGATTACATGATGGTGACAAATCAATAAAACTCATTTTTCATAGCAGAATCGGTTCTTAATTTTGACACTTCTATGAAATGCAAGAAATATTTTACGAAAAAATCATGACATGTAGTATATAAAGGACTCACTGGGAAAAAAAGCAGCAGTTTCAATTTGCCATGCGCAGTTTCACTAATGCAACTAAAAATTATTTAGGTCAGTTAAGATAATAGCTACTGATACTGAAAAACAGAAATTTGGCAATGCAGATTTATGTGCATATTCTGTGTTATATTGTGTACATGAACTCCTATAACTGAGTTCACAAAGCAGGCTAATTGTAGAAACGGAGTATTTTTTTCCCCCTGAGGCCTGCAACTATGCTGGTTGAAAGATTATTTACTCAAGGTGTGCAGGAAGCTTGCTTGAGAATGACAGAGCAGATCTGATAAAAATCTAAACATACCCTATGAACCCAGCACCAATTTGTTTTCTTGGCCTCACCTTAACTTTACTGCCACAGACATATTTAAAAACTGCCCTGAACAAAGATCATTTAAAAAAAAAACACACACATCCTTGTGACTTAATTCTCCTACCTACAATAATTTAAATAAGTGCATGTTGTGTAATATGCAAGGTCAGGGCTAGAGTGCAAACATGAACCTTGAGACATCGGATAATGTTCTTTAAAAGATAAAGTTAAAATTTGAGACTAAATATATTTGTTTTTTCTGTGGTATAACTGAATATAAGTGTTATGCAGACATAGGTGACTTGGCTTGCTTGTTGAAATTAATGGCCTCACAGCTGATCAAACATTTAAAATATGATTTTACTGTAAGCAACAATCTTCACTAGACCTTAAGGTTTTGAAAGAGTTGACTGAAACAAAAGGACTGAAATCAGACTCCCATGAAAACAGTCTAGTTATGTGTCTTGTAAAACAAACGAAAAATCCAAATCAATTAATATATACATTGAAACACATTCTAATTTTCTCCCTCCTCTCCTGAAGCTGCTGACCACTACTCTTTGCTGGGGTACAGCTCCATGGGTGCCTGTTCAAATAGCTACTCTTCATGTGTGAGCTCAATCCCAAAGAGTTATTTTACTCCCGTTTTTATGTTCTTCATTTCCTTGGATCACTCCCTTCCCGGTAGGGAGGTAACTTGCTTCCAGACCTTTATTAATATTGCTCAGAGTCACAAAACTAGAATTTTTTTTTTACTTCCGCAGCTCAAAACAAAGAGGAGGTATTGCGGTAGAACAGCAGTTGGTGTTCAAAAATGCTGTGCCAGAGAGCTTGACTGCAGGTTCTCACCGACTCCCTGCAGTGAAAGTTCTAAATCACAGCCATTTCATTATGGAGAGGCATTGAGTGACCGTTTACTTCCCCAGAGGCCGGAAGGTAAATTAGGAAGTACATTTTTAGCAGGCTACTCTCAAGAACATCTTAATGGCACTGACAGAGGGCTAAGACTAGTTCACATATCTACCTCCCTAGCCTGTGAGTGATGCATTGGGACCTAAACATTGTACGGAAATCAAATCTATTAAAAAGCAGAAAGAACTGTCATATCTCAGTCCCGTAAATATTTCAATCTACACAGATGGCGGTGCATTCTGGCTGTAGTATTTACTATCTATAGGATAGTGCAGCAGTTGACCAAGCTGGCTTTGACAGTACCTCCCCCCCCACCCCATAACCTCTACCAGCAAGAGAAATATTTAGGGAAACATCGTCACCTCCAAGTAACACAACATCCTGACATGGACATATATCTCCATTCCTTCACCATCCCTGCATCAAAATCCTGGGATTCCCTACCTAACATCATCATGGTAGCACCATCACCACAAGGACTGGAGGTGATTCAAGAAGGCAGCCTACTATCACCTTCTCAGGGCAACTGAGGATGGGCAACAAAGGTGCTCTTGCCAGTGACACCCGCACCATGAGACCAAATAGGAACATCGGAATGTAAAAGAAATTTCACCATATAATGGGATGTGATATTAATCTGCAAGTTATTTCTATACTGGTAAAAACTGGGAATTAATTGATATAATAGCTATTAAGATTATTCAATAAAAATAGCTGGTTGTCTTCACCGTGTCAAAAAATTATGGAAACTAGTCACTTGATTTTGCTTGTTGCAGACATTAGTTCTTACATTATCTGGCAATTCATGGCAGGGAATATGATTTTACACGGATTTACTTCTGTAATTCTATTTGTTAAAATGAATCACCCAGCATTCAAATATCACATTTCTTTAACCTGTATTTATGCCACACATTCAATTCCTTTGCATACAATGGCATTAAGATGGATCATTTATTTATCTCTTTTAAAAATAATTGGTGATTTCATGCCTTATCTAAAATTATGATCCTTTCAGGGTCGCATTAACCTTCCAACAAAGTAAAGATGGTTGAAACAGATGTCACACTGGAATGACTCAGTAGCAAGCAATGATGTGGTCAGAATCAGCTGCCTTTCCATTGTGATGTCTTGCATTATGTCGGTTACGTAACAAGGAGCTTGTGAGTGCAACTCAAATTAGTAACAGATTTATGTGTCGTATACATGCATAATGAAACAAATGAGTTTCTAAAGAGTGATGGAAAATCAACTGTAGATCACTGGTTATCCTTTTCTTTCATTCCATGGTGGGGAGTACGGGGGCGGAAGAACAGGTTTGGATACTAATTTAATCAGTAATCCCCACCTCTTTCAAAAGGTTTCTCAGTCAAACCTGCTAAACACTAAAAATAGTTCGAACCAATGCTGTTTCTTTGTTTGGTGTAAAATGATCTGATCATATATCAAAGTCAGCATTTTATAATGTCTGCCTGAGAATAATTATTAAACACTCAGGCCGAGAAATTCGAGAACGCTGGAAACCTGCTGGTAACAGCGGCAGCCAAGGATAACGGCCACCGGCCGAGAGAGTGCAGGCAGTATTTTGGTGCTGCCTGCCAATTAACATCGGTGGAGCGTTGATTTTGTGCTGTAACGCGCTCTTTCCAGCGCTAAGCTCAGCAGGAGGCCGAAGGTCGCGTCTCTCTCCCGCTTGCAGTGAAGGAGAACGGGGAAGAAAGGAGCGAGCCTGTCGGCCATGCACAGAACAGTTGCCGTACTTGCTACAAAAATATTACCTGCCACTTTGACTTTTTAATAGTTTATGAAATGAATGCATCTGCTTTCTATGTAACACTACCTTTCCCCAATGGTTACTCTTGAATGTGTTTAAATGTGTAGTAATTGTGCCAACTTTTAGTGGGTCTTGCATACTCGACACAAAATAATTATTTGATAAATAATTGGTTTTGGAATTTTGAATAAATTAATTATAGTTCCTTGCAATCTGAAGCAGTTGAGTCCAGATTTGCTAGGGAGTGACATTCTGTTGATAAAGATAAAGGAGATATTATCAGAGATGAACTTCAAACGTTGCAATGGAGTTCATCCATTCATTGACTGACCCACAAGCACTGTAGAACTCCTGGAAAGCCGTCAGAAAATCCAACCCACCCCCCACTGATGGGCAAAAAAGTGAAAGTATAAAAAAAGAACCTTGGCAAAGGAGGTGTTTGAAGTTCCGGCATCTATCGGAGCTGTTTTCCACTTGTCAGCCTCCATCCTCGTATACAATCTGCCAAGCCCTGCCAGACTCCTCACGGCTGTTAATGTGACTGAAACACTTTTAGCGGCTGCACGCACTGGCGTGCTTTAGAGTGGGTGGCAATAGGAGAAGCAAAATCCAAAATGGATTAGCGGGTGTCTACTCTGCGTTACACGCCGACTGACGTCACGCTCCAACTCATTAAAATACTTGATGGCAGGCAACGACAGCGCTGTCGACCTGCCGAAAATGGTGGCCACCGCGGGACCCGCTGGTGATAATGCGGTAGCTGCCATTTTTTCACCAGAACGTGGCAGTAACGGGTGCCCCTAAACCCCCGAATTTCTAGACCTTAACCTTTTACTCTATAAAATATATACAAGGGACCAGTAGTTTTCCGAATAATACCAACTACATCATAGGTTTTCCTACTGGGGTCCATG
This sequence comes from Squalus acanthias, assembly GCA_030390025.1. Lineage (NCBI taxonomy): Eukaryota > Metazoa > Chordata > Chondrichthyes > Squaliformes > Squalidae > Squalus > Squalus acanthias. The sequence goes on from CM059444.1 coordinate 43,941,035, forward strand.
GATCCTAGGGAGTCCGCAAGGTCATCAGATCTCTGTGTGTCCATCATTATGGGGGGAATTTTTCAGGGGGGACAGTGCGCACGTTTGGAGGTGGGTTGGATGGAAAAAAAAAAGTTTTGACAGCGGGTCAGGACCCTGCTGTCAACCCACCGCCACACAACTTTCCCAGATGTCGGGTCTGTCAGGGCTGAACAGACCCAACACGCAGCGGCGGGGGAGGCAATTCAGGTCATTATGACCTTGTTAACAGGCCATTTAAAAATATTTTGAGCTCACCTTACCATTTTATGAGGTCGCCCACGGGGACAATGCTGCTCGGGGATCACGTCAGGTAAGGAGGTCGGGAGTTGTATGACCATGGGATTATCTCATTACTTGACAGCTGCAAATGTGCTATAAAAGCTCCCATCTCACAGCTGTTCACTTTCTAAGCTCAGAAGCTGTTGCTTACTGCATTTGGAAGACAGATTGAGCTTTATGCAGGTTGCAAGTGTTTGGAGCAAACTCTATATCCAGTGTCACCTCATTGGAACAACCTCTCTCACCATTGACAGATCGCTTCTGTCATCTCAAGTTCACCTGCTATCTATTACATCAGAATTGGTGCCCTTGAAACTATCTTACCTTGGTCCTCAGAATCCCACCACGATCAGCCCCAACATTAGTAGCACAAGGCACACCAGCAGCACCAACAACACCAACCTTCTCCGTAATCAACTGATGCTGCATAGGACACAGGGCATCAACACTCGACCACATTGCTGCCCGGAAGGCCAAGGATGGCCTCACCATGGCCAAATTTACTTCACTTGATGCTGTACACCTGGCTGCCACATGACGCGCCAGGTTGGTACCACCCTACACACCATAAAGCATCCCTACAATGCCCAAGCCATTCCTTTCACACTCATCACCATTGCGGGGGGTACCGTTACGTCTCACCATTCACTGCAACTCACTAAGCCACTTCCAAAGGGGCACACAGATCTGTCCAAGAAGGCAAAGCATTGAAATTAAAGGTTTCAATGTTTGACACCACATTAACAGAAACTTTACATGAACATTGGCTAAAACACCCAAGTGCCTAGTCTTGTGTGTTGTTAGTTCGTATGATTGGACTAGAATGAGGGTGAGTGTGGGGGTGGCTAGGGAGATGGGGAAGTGATAATGTAGATAGAGAGGGATGGGTGGAGGTGCAAGGTAAGTTGGTGTGAGTAAAGATGTGCAGGAGTAGGGTAGGGAAGGCAGAGTGATGGGGATGTGATGAGTGGCACAGCAGGATGAGGTTGAGTGTGGCTTGGCAGTAACGTTTCGTGATCTACTGAGATCATTGAAAGGTTTACGCCACTGCAGCCTGGTCCTTCTGACGACATCCCTGCTTGTGCCCTTCTGTGCAATGTGCAACCAGGCTGCGTTGGTCTCCTGGGGAGGTCTCTTCCACCCATTGGAAGGGAAGAGAACCTCCCTGAGTGCTTTGACTCCCTCCATAAGCACATGGAGGGAGTCATGGGAGAGCCTGGGTGCAGCCCTGCACCTCTGCGCAGTGCTTGTAGCACCTCAATGCTGTAGAACACTGACAGCAGAACTGTCAAAATAAATTTGTGCATGGTCCCTTTAAGGAAACCGGCTGATGACGTGTTATCAAATGATGTCATCAGACCCGCTTCCTTCAATTGGCTGGCAAACACGCTGGGCGGGCTTAACAAGCCCAATCAACGTAAAAATCATTCTACACAGCGGGCTGGAGCCAGCAGCGGGGCCGGGACCCGCCGACGTGGGGGAAATCGCCACCTAAATTTCTGTATTTGTTCGGGTGAGGGGAGCGGTGGCCAGCAGTGGCCCACGTTCTGTAGCGATAAAAACAAATTCTGCAATGATAGTTGTGTTTTTCTTTGGTAGCTGACACTGCTTTGCAGAATTTTTTAAGAAGTTAGGAAAAGGAGTTTCTGTGATTGTGCCAATATTTGCAGGTCCTCTAGCAGAAAACTGCTGAACTACATAATTTGCATTTGTGTGGCCGTGATTGAGTTTTACCAGCTGCAACATAAGTGCCAGAATCTCTTTGAAAAATACACAGAGCCAATTTATTTTTTTAATAATCTAACATTTTTAGCATAGTTTTATGGCCCAGGTTTTTGGGGGAGATATTCCATTTAGGTTTGCCTGGTTTTTGGGTGTAAAATCATCAATGGTCTTGCGAATTTTGGGTCGCAATCTCCCACACCCGATCTACCTTGCATGTGTCCCGGATCGCCATACTGGATCGGGCAACTTTTAGTCGTCCAGGGCGACGGTCTGAAAGCAGTGGAGGACTCTTGAATATATAAAGTTATGGTCCTGCACCTGGTTAAGGACTCCTTTGTCATATTGAACTGTGGGCACGCTAGATACGTTGGCCTAGAAATTCCTCATTACCATTGGGCTTGCGAGCTGTGGACATTAAAGGCAGCTCGCTGGTGAAGCGGGATTGAAGATCGGGTCATTGCGACGCTAGCAGTGGCCTTCAGGCCAATGTTGAAGGGGGACGACTGGGTTGGGAAGTAAGAGGAGGCAGAGGTGGGAGGGGAGAAGTTGCGGTGATGATCGGGGGGAGGTGGTGCTGACGATCGGGTGAGGGGAGCGGTGGCCAGCAGTGGCCCACGTTCTTTGAATGTGGGGTCGGATGCAGCTCTCCAGCTTCTCCCGGCTCCACATTCAGGTAACTATATTTTAAATAAAAAGAGAAAATGCTGGAAATACTCAGCATGTCAGGCAGCATCTGTGGAGAGAGAAACAAAGTTAACGTTTCAGATCGATGACCTTTCGTCAGAACTTGAAAAAGTTAGAGATGTACCAGTTTTTAAGGAAGTACAGAGGCAGGAGTGGAGGAAAGAACAAAAGGGAAGGTCTGTGATAGGGCGCAAGGCAGGAGTGATTAAATGACAAAAGGGATGATGGTGCAAGGCAAAAGGGGGTGGTAGTGGGACAAGTAAAGAAACAAAAAGATGGTCTAGAGGAGATGTAAATGGCAATAGCAGAATCATTATTAACAGCTGCTGCCGAAAAAAATGGGAGCAGTGGTTATGATCTGAAATTGTTGAACTCAATGTTGTGTCTGGAAGGCTATAAAGTGCATAATCGAAAGATGAGGTGCTGTTCCTCGTGTTTCATTGAGCTTCATTGGAACAGCGTATGAGGCCGAGGATAGAGAGTTCAGAGTATATTTTAAAATCTTACATCGTTGGTTGCGGCCTAACAGGTCATCCCTTTAAAGACTGCCTGTTTGGAAAACCAGGTCTTCATGTGGCCTGAGTGCAGCCGTCGCTAGCTGTCTCAGGGTAAACCAATCTTACAGTGGGAGCATATGCAAAGCTTTTTATCATGGCATGGGCATTGCACTCCAATGTTTTGACCTTTACCAATGGTGGGTAGCATATTTCTGTCTCGTAATGAGCGTCCACTTCCTATCTGCCATATTGGAGACTTATTGGCCGAATTTCTAAGCCGTTAATTCTTAAACCTGCCTATTACTCCTTGGCACAGTTGAGAATGAAGCTGCACTACCATTATTTAACAGATCCTCAGCTGCATTCAAGTAAGTCCATGGTTAGTCTTTCTTGACCGCTAGTGATCATTTAGTACTTTATTGGCTGTTCTGAATTTAAACAATTTGGGCAGTGGCTTTTTGGAGCTGCAAGACAATCCCTGCTCAGGGACTTCTGGAAAAAACGTATTTTCTTGCCAATATGGGTGTTCTGCTTGGTTTGCCTTAGGGCTGGAGGGTGAGACGGAGAAAGAGCAGCAAGTCAGAGTACAGAGTTCTGCAGCTGCTGGGAGAAGAGAGTGAAGGAGGGGAGGGTTGCAGGAGGCCCTACGCCATTTGCATCATCAGGAACAGACCATCTTACCTGCACTTAACTGAGGAGCAGTGTGTCCAGCAGGAATCTGTGACAGATAGGACTAGGTCACACACATCATTGCCTGTAGCTCTGAAGGGAACTGCGGCCCTGAATTTCTGTGTCTCAGGGTCATTCCAGGCTGCAACAGGTGACATTAGTAACATGTCTAGTTGCAATGCCTTGCTGCATCAAGCAGGTGAGGGATGCACTCCTCACTAAATGCAATGAATTAATCAGTTTCCCCATGGAAGCAGTAAAGTAAGAAGAGCGAGCTCTGTGATTCATCAGAATACCAGGCTTCCCTTGTACAGGGCATCACTGACTGTACCCACATAGCCTTGCATGCTCCATATGAAGACCCAGGGCTATTCCTAAACAGGAAGGGCTTCTATTCACTCAATGTGCAATGACACGAATCGTTACCATGCAGGTTTGAGCTGGCAGTTGTCATGATGCCTTTTTCCTGCACCAGTCCTCAGTCCCCCCCTTTGCTCCACCCAGATCATTGGGTGTCAAGCTAGCTGCATGGGGACGACAGGTATCCCCATAGCACATGGCTCATGACACCTCTTGGGAACCTGGACACCGATGCTGAGGTTTGCTACAATGAGAGCCAAGCCTCTACCAGAACTCTGTTTGAGCCAGCTTGCTGGTAGCATTTAAATGAAGCCCTACGCCAAATTTGTCTCCGGCCTCAGGCTGGCACGCAGGGGGTTGCTCCGCTGACTTTGTGCCCGGTTTGGGCACATGTCGAATTTCTTCATTGTTTTGGCACAAAGGGGGAGAAATTCAGGCGTCAGTGACACCTTCTCAAATGGAGGTTCCACTGCCTGGATAGGACTGGAGGCGTACTGCAGTAGAGTCCTGAGAGAGTCTCCAGATCCATGGTGGTATGCTGCATGCTCCATAACTTTGCCCTGCAAAGGAGCAACCCTCCTGTTGCCCATTGGGAACAGCACTTCCTTCCTCCTGCTCACCATCTCAATCAGAACCTCCAGAGCAGTGTCTGCGAATCAGGGGGCCTTGGCCGCACTTACTCTAGCTGCCAGTTGCACTGCACAGCACACTGATTCAGTTAAGTACAGGCAAAGTGCAACTCGAATTCAAGAGGGATAGGCTGCCTTTAAATGGTGTCACTGATGCCTGATTTCCCGCCCCCCTCAATGGGCGACCTGCCAATTAGCAGCACAAGTAGCGCTGGCAGCTTGCCAATCTTAATCAAATGAGGCTGCACACCAATTTTGCACGTGACTCTCCCTGACATCATCGCAAAGCCCATTTTATGCCAGTTGCCGGTGCGAGTTGAATTTCCCCCCCTTTGTGCCAAAAGAAATTCGACATGCGCCCAAATTGGGCACAAAATCAGCAGAGCAACCCCCTGCATGCCAGCCTGAGGCCAGAGAGACAAATTTGGCGTAGAGCTTCATTTAAATGCTACCAGCAAGCTGCGGGAGCCAAACTGGCACTCCGCTGCAGCTTGCTGGTTGGATGGCTGAGAAATCCTCCAAGGTCTGAGGGGTAAAGGGGGAGGGGGTCTCAAATGTGCCGGGGCTTCTCCAGGGCTCGCAGAAACAAAATCTGAATATTTTGTGGGCCAGTTTTTGAGCGGTCTCCAGTGCTATCTTTAAGGACCACTGCTTAGGCCACTGTGTGCGTCTCACGTTCTGCCCATTTGTACCTGAATTTTGCAAGTGAGGTCCGAGAAATGGCATAGGACCCTCATTTGCATATTTAAGCAGCCTTACGCCTGCTCCTGGTGGGCAGGCTGCTCGCTCATTTACAAGCCCACCTGAATATTGTACAAGGCGGGTCTTGGGCCTCAAACGGGCAGCAGAGGTGCTTCCCAATTTTTCAACTGCTGTCCAATCGCTTTTCAGGTGCAAAATGGGCGGCCGTGAGTTAAATTTCACCCCCAATATAACTAGGGAGTGAGGTTACTGATCTGATGATGCATTGAGTTCTGGCAAGTGGTATGAGGACTACCTTGAGGAAGCAGTCTTATATCACTTCAGTTTTGTGGCAGCTGTTCATCAGGAATTTAAACATTTTTTTTTTAACATTAGCAAAGAGCTGACTGTCCCATTGGCTCTTTGCTAACATTAAAAGTGACAGTTGGATGCCAGTGAGTTTGCCTGACCAGGCAATTATTTGGGGCCAGCTCCACATCTCCCAAAGCAGGTACCAGTCTCAATCTGATAGCTACAGCTTTGCAACAACGTTGTCTATCTTTGGCTGGAGAGTCACTGGAGATCTGTGGTAAGTTTGGGGTTATTAAGCTGTTGTCAAGTCACTTTCAAGCTGAAAGAGGTTGAAGGGTAAAGTCATATTGAAAATGTCAAATTCTGTCAGCCATTTGACCTTTTCTCATTATTATTATGAAATCACATATTTAAAGTTGACATAAATCTAATAAAACAAATAATCATTGAAGCTTATTCAGGGAAAAGACTTCAAATTTAAAATTATAACATGATTGATGCATGATTCGAAAACCATTCTAACTCATCCGAGGCTTAAACCACCATTAAAAATTCAGCAAGTATATTGTATAAAAAAAAAGTTAATCATCGACGAAGCAGGTATGCAATTACTGTTTTATTTCCTTCGTCATATGCCACCAGCCCAGCTTAAAGGGCTGAGGAATTTGTCCCATGTGCTTTTCCATGACTGGTACCAGTACTGTTCTGTGACTGGCTAAGCTCGGGGGGGGAGGGGGGGGGGGAAACAACTGACAAAGCAAGGCAAGCTGGACTGTCAGATTTATTTCCACTTTCACGACCAAATAAACGAATTAAAATCCACTCAAATGAAGTAGGTGGATGTGAGCGACAGTTAATTGTGAAATTTGAACTTTCAGCCTTCTGACTAAGAGCCACATGTCCCATCACTTGACTCAATGGGACTCTTTGACTGCTGCTTTGTTCATCGAATATATTTTTGAAGATCATAAAGGAAATTTGGAAAATTACATTTTCTTCTTCAAATAAGAGTACTACAAGAGCTGTTCCACACTAACTAAAAAAAAAATGAAAAAAAGATTTGCACACATTACAACAGTGACGACACTTCAAAAGTATTTCATTGGCTGTAAAGCTCTTTGGGACGTCCTGAGGCTGTGAAAGGTACTATATTAATGCAAGTCTTTATTTTTTAAATATATTTATCTAGTACCTCACAACAGCACTCAAAACATCTGAACGGCTGCACACAATAAATTGAAGAATTTAAATATTTGTTATGAGCAATTACAAAAAGATTTAATTACTGCAGATCTAAAATTTATGTGAAACAGTAACTATGATATTTAGGCCTATATTACTATTTTCTCTCCAAACGACTGCTGACAATATTTCCCATTTTCTTAGTTACCAGCACAAGAATTTGCATCATTTTCATATATTTGCGTTGAAGACTGTTGAAGATTGCTTAAAAATATATGCATTATTTACTGAATTGGTGCAAAGTGGGAAAGACCACACCAGACTATTTTTGCCTGATCAAAATGCATAGAAACAAACCAAAACGTATTGCTCCTTTCAACTTACTTTCTGGAGTGCAAACACTCTATTCTAAAATAATTGCACAGAATCCAGCCTATACAAACAGATTATATTGGGATTTCAAATGAACGCTACAATTCCTGACTGAATCGAGTTGGAAATTTATATGTCCTGTACTGGCAAAGATCCAACCCCCAAAGCAGAAAGGCACTGGATTTATCACAGCTGTATGTGAATACTGCATCAGAGTTCTCCAACTTACACAATCCGAGTTCTACGTAACTAAAGAATATTAACCTTTCACTGGCCCAAATCTACTGTACATATAAATAAAATGACTCTGTACAGCATGAACTTTGCTCCACAATTATGTGACATTTTTGTGAAAGAGGTGTATGTAAATAAGATGCAATTCAGCAAATATTTGAGTTAAAAAAAAACTTGCCAGTAATTAACAGTACCTCAAACCAGAGTTTCTAATTTATTGATGCAAATAAGCAGATCTCCTGATTCGACATCTAGAATTTAGGAACCTCTTTCATAAAGGGAGAGTGGGAGAGAAGGAGGAAGTTGGCAATGTACAGCATAGGGAAAACAGGACTAATTTTAGGTTTTAACATTAAAGTTATGTTGGCAGCCTACAAAATGCAGTCTAAGAGGAATTCTAGATATTAGAATGAAAATATTTTAGTTTTACTCTCTGCTCTCAAAGCCTACTTTCATTATCTTACAATTTAAAATAAGTAAACAAAATGCTCAGCCAAGTCGAAAGATTTAATGACCAGTGATTTTTCAAATGTTATGGAAAATAACAGAGCAGGAACATTTCCGAGAGCTCAAGTATTGCACGGAGATTTTCTGCATAATTACACTTGGCCATTGAACGAGTTAGTTATCCGCAGTAAGACCCAATGATTCCAGAAACTGTTAGCTGAGATTCAGTTAGAATTAAAGTTTGTGTTGGGTTAATTATCACTGTTTATGGAGCATTATTATATATTATAAAGTGTTTAATTCAAAACAAAATGCACATATAGTGTATGTATTTTCAGTTCCTATCCAAGTGAATTTCATTTCTCATTTTGATCATGGGACATCCAGAATGAAAGTAGTCTGAGTTACGTTCTTCATTGAGCGACGGCGGGGGCTGGGAGGAACTGAAGAGGGAAAATTATAACTGGGCAAGAGGAACTCAAAGCTAAAATATCACACAACTTACTAAAAAAAAAAATCACAGAACTTTTAGATGTTATTAAGAGTTAAACAAAGTATCTACTTTTTGACAACAGGTTAAGCTTTTATAAGAACATAAGAAATAGGAGCAGAAGTAGGCCATTCGGCCCCACGAGCCTCCTCCGCCATTCAATAAGATCATGGCTGATCTGATCTTGGCCTCAACTCCACTTTCCTGCCATTTCCCCATAACCCTTGACTCCCCTGTAGCTCAAATATCTGTCTATCCCCACCTTTGAATATATTCACTGACTCAGCCTCCACAGCTCTCTGGGGTAGAGAATTCCAAAGATTCAGGACCCTCTGAGAGATGACCGTCTTAAATGGGTGACCTCTTATCCTGAAACTATGCCCCCTAGTTCTTGATTCCCCCACGAGTGGAAACATCCTCTCAGCATCTACCCTGTCAAGCCCCCTCAGAATCTTGTGTTTCAATAAGATTTAATTCAATTTAATAAATTGTGCAGAAGACGCAAAGAATCTCCAAAGGGATATAGATAGGCTAAGTGAGTAGGCAAAAATCTAGCAGATGGAGTTTAATGTGGGAAAATGCGATGTTATCCACTTTGGTAGGAAAAATAAAAAAGCAAGTTATTTTTTAAATGGGGAGAGATTACAAAATGCTGAGGTACAGAGGGATCTGGGGGTCCTTGTACATGAATCACAAAAAGTTAGCATGCAGGTACAGCAAGTAATTAGGAAGGCAAATGGAGTGTTGGCCTTTATTGCAAAGGGAATGGCGTATAAAGGTAAGGAAGTCCTGTTACAACTGTACGGGGCATTGGTGAGACCACACCTGGAGTACTGTGTACAGTTTTAGTCTCCTTATTTAAGGAAGGATATACTTGCATTGGAGGCAGTTCAGAGAAGGTTCACGAGGTTGATTCCGGAGATGAAGGGGTTGTCTTATGAAGAAAGGTTGAGCAGGTTGGGCCTATACTCATTGGAGTTTAGAAGAATGAGAGGGGATCTTATTGAAACATAAGATTCTGAAGGGGCTTGACAGGGTAGATGCAGAGAGGATGTTTCCCCTCGTGGGGGAATCTAGAACTAGGGGGCATAATTTCAGAATAAGGGGGCACCCATTTAAATCGGAAATGAGGAGGAATTTTTTCTCTCAGAGGGTCGTGAATCTTTGGAATTCTCTTTCCCAGAGAGCTGTGGAAGCTGGATCATTGAATATATTTAAGGTGGAGATAGACAGATTTTTGAAAGGTAAGGGAGTCAAGGGTTATGGGGAGCGGGCAGGGAAGTGGAGTTGAGGCCAAGATCAGATCAGCCATGATCTTATTGAATGGCGGAGCAGGCTCAAGGGGCCAAATGACCTACTCCTGCTCCTACATCTTATGTTCTTATGTATCATCAGCAGATTTGGCTACAGTACACTTGGTTCCTTCATCCAAGTCATTAATATAGATTGTAAATAGTTGAGGCCCCAGCACTGATCCCTGTGGTACCCCACTAGTTACAGTTTGCCAACCTGAAAATTACCCATTTATCCCGACTCTGTTTTCTGTTAGTTAGCCAATCCTCTATCCATGCTAATATATTATCCCCAACACCGTGAGCTCTTATCTTGTGCAGTAACCTTTCATGTAGCACCTTATTGAATGCCTTTTGGAAATCCAAATACACTACATCTACTGGTTCCCCTTGATCCACCCTGCTCGTTACATCCTCAAAGAACTCTAATAAATTTGTCAAACATGATCTCCCTTTCATAAAACCACATTGACTCTGCTTGATTGTATTGTGATTTTCTAAATGTCCTGCTACTACTCCCTTAATAATGAATTCCAGCATTTTCCCAATGACAGATGTTAGGCTAACTGGCCTATAGTTTCCTGCTTTCTGTCTCCCTCCTTTCTTGAATAGGGGCGTTACATTTGCAGTTTTCAAATCCGCTGGGACCTTTCCAGAAGCTAGGGAATTTTGGAAGATTACAACCAATACATCCACTTTCTCTGCAGCCACTTCTTTTAAGACCCTAGGATGCAGGCCATCAGGTCCAGGGAACTTGTCAGCCTTTAGTCCCATTAGTTTGCCTAGTACTTTTTCCTGTAGTGATAGTGATTGTTTTAAGTTCCTCCCTCCCTTTTGCCCCTTGATTATCTACTATTATTGGGATGCTTTTAGTGTCTTCTTCCGTGAAGACAGATACAAAATATCTGTTCAATGTCTCTGCCATTTCCTTGTTTCCCATTATTAATTCCCCAGTCTCATCCTCTAAGGGACCAACGTTTACTTTAGCTACTCTCTTCCTTTTTATATACTTGTAGAAGCTCTTACTGTCTGTTTTTATATTTCTTGCTAGTTTATTCTCAATCTAGTTTGTCCCTCTTTATTAATTTTTTAGTCATCCTTTGCTGGTTTCTAAAAATTTCCCAATCTTCTAGCCTACCACTAATCTTCGCAACATTGTATGCCTTTTCTTTCAATTTGATACCATCCTTAACTTCCTTAGTTAGCCATGGATGGTTCATCCTTCTCGTAGAGTCTATCTTTCTCACTGGAATATATCTTTGTTGAGAGTTATGAAATATCTCCTTAAATGTCTGCCACTGCTTATCTACTGTCTTACCTTTTAATCTATTTTCCCAGTCCACTTTAGTCAACTCTGTCTTCATACCTTTGTAATTGCCTTTATTTAAGTTTAAGACACTAGTTTCAGACCCAAGTTTCTCACCCTCAAACTGAATGTGAAATTCTATCATGTTATGATCACTCTTCTCTAGAGGATCCTTTACTATGAAATCATTAATTAATCCTGTCTCATTACACATTACCAGATCTAAAATAGCCTTTTCCCTGGTTGGTTCCATAATGTATTGTTCTAAGAAACTGTCCCGAATACACTCTATGAACTCGTCCTCAAGGCTATCTTTGCCAATTTGATTTGTCCAATCTATATGAAGATTAAAATCACCCCTGATTATCGCAGTACCTTTCTTACAGGCCCCCATTATTTCTTGATTTATACTCTGTCCTACAATGTAGCTACTGTTAGGGGGCCTATAGACTACTCCCACCAGTGACTTCTTTCCCTTACTATTTCTTATCTCCACCCAAACTGATTCTACATCTTGATCTTCCGAACCAAGATCATTTTTCACTACTGTACTGATCTCATCCATTATTACAGAGCTACCCCATCTCCTTTTCCTTTCTGTCTATCCTTCCAAAATGTCAAATACCCCTGAATATTCAGTTCCCAGCCTTGGTCACCTTGCAACCACGTCTCTGTAATGGCCATCAGATCACACCCATTTATTTCTATTTGTGCCGTCAATTCATCTATCTTGTTACGAATGCTGCATGCATTCAGATAAAGAGCCTTTAATTTTGTCTTTTTACCATTTTTCAAGACTCTGACCCTATTTGCTGGTGCACTCTTATGTTTGTACGCTCTGTCCCTTCCTGTTACACTCTGGCTATCATTACCCCTATCGCTACCCTGCACTATTGTCTTGTCCTTTTGCCAGGAAAATAATTGTAATAAAAATTATGTTCTTTTCCATAATAGTTGTGTATTAACAAAAAAAACTTCTCATTAATGTTGGCATTTCCAATTCACTAGTGTCAAGCACAGTGTACAGCCAAATTATGAAATTCCCAAAGGTTCAACTGGCAGGAGGCTTCAGGAATGCTGGAACCAATCACGTTAGCCTATTCTCTGCCAGGCGTCTTAAGCAATATTTAGCTCATCCCTTCTTCAGGTCATGTCTAGGATACTCAGCCCCTTCATCCTGCAGAAAGTTAACTATTTGGACAATTAGTGGTTGGTGATATGAATATGATCCAACCAATGTAACCATCAGCAGTGGGTGGAGATATGAATATGATCCAACCAATGTAATCATCAGCATCGGCTATTGGGAGAATGACTCAACTACCCAACCAATCTCACCTAGCTTTTCCAAGGAAGGAGTATAACCAGACCACACAATGTTTTCCAGCCACAAATGATGATCTTGGGGTGGTGATGCCAAAGTTTTGCATTCAAAGAGAAGTGACAGCACTAATCTAGATGAGAATATGTAGAATGAGAGAGGCAAGAAAATCTCCAAATTGATTTGCACAGCTAATGAAATGTAGCCACCACCACTCAATATAGAAAGTGACCTCTGCCATCTGACCAGAGTCACGGGTGAGCACAGTTTTCAAATAGGGGAACTCCCCAATCCTCTCAATGGACAGTCTATCATTCATGATAATAGTGGTGGTAGGAAGATGTCTCATCCTATGGCCAACTCCAGCTACCATCCACAGTCTGAATCTTCTCATCAATGTAAACCCAGACCATGGTGCCATTGCATACACAATGTGATGGCCAATAAAAAATTACTTCAGGAGTATACTCAGGAATTGAACAAAATTCTATAATATCTGCACTTCAAAGATACTTCAGATGGTCACCGATGTCCTTGTGCACCATATGGTCAAAAAAAGCATGAGCTTTTGGTCCTAAACACTAAAAACAAGGAGGAGAGTCCACAAATATGGATATTTGATGGTGTCATAGACCAGTTTGATAAAGCAGAAGTGAAGTAGAGAAAATTGGATCCTTACAGGACTACATTGGCCTGAACACACTGACACCTCAAGCCACTACTCAGCACATTAGCAAAAAATTCTGGTTAGTAACATTCCTAATATTCTGAGAATAGAGATGTCCCAGTAATTTGCTAAATCCTATTTTGCTTCTGCATCATCAACAGCTTCACTTAAATCTCTTCCATTTCCTCACAGCCTCAGGATTGGGTGAGATAGATGGCTTTGCAATTTGATTCCCTAATCATTTTCAGTGGGTCAAGGCCAAGGAACTTTTCTTTTTCTACGTGTGCCTATTTGTATACACTTGGATCGTGTAACCGCTGGTAGGGAAGCTCGTTCCACTGCAGACTACTGAATAATGGACTTGGTTCACATACTACCACCATAATGGCTTGGAGATATTCTTGCTTGATTCCAATTTATATGAGCACTCTCAAAGTGCAAAATTTGAAGAATGTAACAATGAACACTTTCTTCAAGAAAAAATGTTTTGAAATAGAAAATAAAAATATTCCAATAGAATTAATAAATCAATTCTATTCTAGGTGCACAAATTAGAATTCATCTACATGCCTCTTTCCCAAAACCTGTTCAGACTATTTCTATATTCCAGTATGGCACAATCAGTATCCATTTACCGGTGTATTCAAGAATCAAAAGCAATCAATGTCATAGTAAATCAGACTAAATAGATGCCCTCAGTAGGAATAAATTAGGCTATGACCTTTGACAGAATGAATGAATCTTAGAAGTTCTTTGCATGTTCAGGCTGCATAAATGTAGAATTGAATCTTTTAAGTAGTCCATCCATAACATCACTGTCCATTGCTTTAGGTATTCACTTATTGCTGGATGTACTAAATAGCGAGGCCATGAGCTGGCCTATTGGTCACAAGGCAGTCGAGGCAAAGATGCTATGCCATTAGTACCTAATGCCATTAATGTTGATACTGTCAATTTAATGATTGGCACACCAGGGCACCATGCATGGACATCGACTGGGATGCCCTTGCATGTGTCATAATTATTGAATCAGGTTACTTTGGAATTTGCTAAGGTGCTGCAACTTACACCAATGAGGAGATTTTTTACCCATCTCTTAGTACCAATGCAAATTTGTGTTTTTGGGTAGGTTCTTCACGGTCAAACAGCTAGGTTCTGAAGACCTCTAAAGGGACCAATGTGGAAAAACAACTCACGGATAAACCTCTGTCTTAAGGATTGGAGCCGTGAAAATCTAGTCAATAACTATACTTGGACTGGAGCTACTAACACCAAAATGGAGCTTCCGTAGAGAGTTTGTGCGGACGTTAGCCAATTTGCTGTTACTTGGTAGTTGTGGACAACATTGTCCAGCAGGTACCATGAGGAAATCATATATTTAGTTCATGTGGATAGGCTCAATGACAGCAATTAAAGGAAATGTAATAAATGTAAAAACTGTAGAGATACATACAGAAATGTTATGAAAGACGAACGTGAAAATGAATAAAAGTTCAATTGGCCAGCATTGAATGCTGAATTTATAGTTGCATATAGATTGACTGCCAGGCAAGAATAGGAAACATTTTGTAATCTGACCTTTCATCAGAAAAATTATTCAACTTCTTTAACTAATTCAATGAACTTCCACTGAATGTGCAAAATATTTCTACCTTACTGCAAAGAAAGCAAGTTACCACTTCTGTCAATTTCTCAATACTAAACTTTAAAAATGTATAAACAGCACAAATTACTTTATTCATTAATGTTTATAACATACAGCACAGGACCAGTTTGAAAAAGGTAACATTGTAAAATACGTTCATTTAAAAAAAAAGAGGGGCCCGGAATTTGTGGTTGTAATAACGGCAAAACTGTCGAGTTCACCGTCATTACTGTGTAAAACTGACAGCAAATTCTGGTGTCTGCACATACGTGGTTAAACGCAGAAATCCAGAAGTTGCTGTCAGTGATACCCTGCTCCTCCACAGGGTGTGCTATTGCTGTCTTCGCAGAAGTAATCGGCACAGACTCAGTGATTTGATGTGAACTTTAGCTTTTTACGCACTATTTTCGCTGTAAAAACCACTGAAAAAGTTAAGCCGTGTTGAGTGATGTGTAACTGAATTTTTAAACAGTGTACTAAGTCATAATTACTACTGAACAACTTCTCTGGCCCTGAAAAACTAATTTCAGAAGTGCGAGGTATTATTCCCTCCATTCCATAGATTTTTTAAAGTAATAAAAAAATTTTTTTTAAGTTTATTTATGATATTTCAGCTTCTATCTTAATCCCATGTGTATGTCCCAATCTTTATTTCGCACTCTGTAAAATGATTAAAAAATCAATGATAAACAGTGCTTTTTACTTCCTGGTTTGCTGGCTGTGAGAATTCTTATATCTGATTGGCTGCTCAGCCTGCTTGATGACTTCACTGTTTCTGGATGCCAGAGGTCTCTTATAGATGGTGCCAGAATGAAATGGACGTTGTAATAGGGGAAATCTTGGTACTCCCTACCTAACAGCACTGCGGGAGTACCTTCATCGCACTGAAGGCAGCGGCTCACCACCACCTTCTCATGGGCAATTAGGGATGGGCAATAAATGCTGGCCTTGCCAGCGACACCCACATCCCATGAAAGAATAAAAAAAAGGTTAAATGCGTGGCTGAAAGAGTGGTGTAGGAGGCAGGGGTTTCACTTCATGTGCCACTGGCACCAGTACAGGGGAAAGAGGGAGCTGTTCTGTTGAGATGGGCTCCACTTAAACCAGGCTGGAAGCAGTGTCCTGGCGAATCGAATAACTAGGGCAGTAGACAGGGCTTTAAACTAATGAGGGGGGTGGGGGGATTCAGGAAAGAGTGAATTTAAAAGCAGCAAGGGAAATGTCAAGGCTCCAGAACAGAGCAGAGTTTTGGGTAAAAATAAGCAGAGTGGGTCAGGAAGGGACAGAGAGAGTAACAAAGGTGGTGTGCCTAAGGTGACATCAGGGAAAAATAGAAAAAATGTCAAAGCTAAAGGCACTATATCTGAATGCGCAAAGCATTCACAACAAAATAGATTAATTAATAGCGCAGACAGAAATGAATAGGTTTGATCTAATAGCCATTACGGAGACGTGGTTGCAAAGTGACCAAGGTTGGGAACTAAATATTTCAGGATACTTAACTTTTAGAAGAGATAGGCAAAATGGAAAAGGAGGAGGGGTAGTCCTGATAATAAAGGATGGAATAAAGACAGTAGAGAGAAAGGATCTTGGCTCGGAAAATCAAGAGGTCGAATCAGTTTGGGTGGAGCTAAGAAACAGCAAGGGGCAGAAAACATTGGTGGGAGTTGTTTATAGGCCCCTAAACAGAAGTTGTAATGTAGGGCAGAGTATAAATCAGGAAATTAGAGGCGCATGTAACAAGTGTAATACAGTAATCATAGGGGACTTTAATCTACATATAGACTGGGCAAACCAAATTTGCAGTAATAGTGTGGAGGACGAGTTCATGGAATGTATACAAGATAGTTTTCCAGATCAGTATATTGAGGAACTAACTAAGGAACAAGCTATTTTAGATCTAGTATTGTGCAATGAGAAAGGGTAATTAATAACCTTGTAGTAAAGGGGCCTTTAGGGAAGAGTGACCATAATATGATAGAATTTTATATAGAGTTTGAAAGTGATTTAGTTAAATCTAAACAAAGCAAACTGCGTAGGTATGAGGGGCGAGTTGGCTAATGTAGACTGAGAAACTACATTAAAAGGTATGATGGTAGATAAGCAGTGGCTAGCATTTAAAGAATGAATACATAATTTACAACAAATATACATTCCTTTAAGGCACAAAAACCCCTACAGGAAATGTGGTCCAACCGTGGCTAACAAGAGAAGTTAAAGATGTTATTCTCGGGAATATCTCTGATTGTTAGCTGTTTTTGTCCTGGTACTTGTGATGTCTTTATTGGTACAACTTCCTTGACTAGTATAGTAACTGTGTAACTGTTAATGTAGATGATATAAGATTTTAAGATAATTGGCAAAAAATCCAGAGGGGAAATTAGGAGAAGTTTTTTTAACACAGCGAGTTGTTACGATCTGGAATGCACTACCTGAACGGGTGGAGGAAGCACATTCAATAATAACTTTTGAAAGGGAATTGGAGAAATTTACAGGGCTATGGGAATAAAGCAGGGGAGTGGTACTAATTGGATAACTCTTTCAAAGAGCCAGCACAGACAAGATGGGCTGAATGGCCTCCTTCTGTACTGTATGATTCTATGAAGTAATAAAATAATGAGTACATAATAAAAAAGAGAACCAGGCACAAAGCCTATACCATATTTTATAATAACTATTTAAAATATACTATAAAGGCAAGCACTTCAGACAAGAGTTCTAATAATGTAGCAGACATTCCCTACTCCCATAATGTATAGACATTTAATGCATTGAGGGAAAACTAACTTCAACCAAAATCTCATGAAAATATACAGTAGCAATTGTAAAGGCCTCACTCCATCAGTGGAAGAGTTCCAAACAAGTAACCTCTCTAATTCAGTCCCCTAATAGGTAACATTAAACACAATTTCAGAAATGTGACAAAGGACACTACAACAGAAAATAAGGTACATTTCTTCAACTCTAAATAAAAAGGGACTTAATAGATAATGGTTTCCTCACAAACATGTATAAAAGAAGAAAAGCCAAGAAGGATACTTGCTGCAAAAAAACTTCAAATTCCCCCTCCCTTGTTATATCCTACCCATTAGGAGATATTTTTATATTATATTTTCCTCCTTATGGAGCCCTGCCATTTTGAGCTTCTGCTCCCTTCCGAAGCCACTTGCCGAATCCTCCTAGAATTCTTTGTTGCTTTGAGCATCAAGATTTCCTGCCCTGTGCCATTACATATATTATATGACTACTATTGTATAACAATTTTTGCTAATCCAGTACATTCACTTAACATATTTTATATGCCCTAGCAGTTCATTCTTGTATTGTTTTCCTTGAATCTAATACTTCCATTTTGTCCCAAAACACCTCATATAAAGTGAGAGATTACAATGTCAACGAGTTCGTCACTTCTCAATTTTTGGAACCCAGTGTCTATAACGTGTAGACCCAGGTCCCATGTATAGGTAAGACAGAATTCAAAAGAAAAGCTTCTATTACTTAGCTCGAATATGAGCTTCAGAAAAACACCCCTACGACAAGAGTGTTTTTTCCCCATTTTTAGGAAGAGCTTGGGATAGCTTCAGCCCAGTTCCCAGTAGGCATGAACCATAGCACAAAACTGCTCAAAATTGGGCACTAATTGACAGGGTCATTCAAGTGTTGGTCTGGGATATAGAGCTGTTCCAAGATGTTACATAGATACATAGAAGATAGGAGCAGGAGTAGGCCATCCGGCCCTTCGAGCCTGCTCCGCCATTTAAGGAGATCATGGCTGATCCTCCAATTCAGTATCCCGTCCCCGTCTTCTCTCCGTAACCCTTAACCCCTTTTGCCTGTAGAAATACATCTAATTCCCTCTTAAATATATTTAATGAGCTGGCGTACACTGCCCTCTGTGGCAATGAGTTCCACAGGTTCACCACCCTCTGAGTGAAGAAATTCCCCCTCATTTCTGTCCTAAATGGTTTAGCCCTTATCCTTAAATTATGTCCTCTAGTTCTGTTCTCACCCGCCAAGGGAAACATTCCTTCTGCATCTAGTCTGTCTAGACCTGTCAGAATTTTATACACTTCTATGAGGTCCCCTCTCAATCTTCTAAACTCCAGTGTGTACATCCCTAAACTACATAGTCTCTCCTCATAGGTCAATCCCGCCATTCCTGGTATCAGCCTGGTGAATCGCCGCTGCACCCCCTCCATGGCAAGAACATCTTTCCTCAGATGAGGCGACCAAAACTGTACACAGTACTCGAGGTGTGGTCTCACCAGTGCCCTGTACAGCTGCAGCAAGGTATCCCTGTTCCTGTATTCCAACCCTTTTGCTATGAAGGCCAGCATACCGTTTGCCTTCTTGATCGCCTGTTGCACCTGCATGCTCGCCTTCAGTGACTGGTGTACAAGAACACCCAGGTCTCTCTGTACTTCCCCCTCTCCCAATTTATTGCCATTTAAATAATAATTTGCCCTCCCGTTCCTGCACCCAAGGTGGATAACTTCGCACTTGTCCACATTATAGTGCATCTGCCATTTATCCGCCCAATCACCCAGTCTGTCCAAATCGCTCTGGAGCTTCCTGGTCTCCTCCTCTGAGCCCACCCCCCCTCCTAGTTTGGTGTCGTCTGCAAATTTGGAAATGCTGCATCCGACTCCCTGATCCAGGTCATTAATGTAAATTGTGAACAGCTGGGGACCCAGGACAGATCCCTGTGGTACCCCACTTGTTACTGCCTGCCATTCAGAAAATGAGCCGTTTATTCCAACTCTCTGTTTTCTATCTGACAGCCAGTTCTCTATCCACGTCAATACTTTCCCCTTTATCCCATGAGCTTCAATTTTCCCTGCTAATCTTTTATGTGGGACCTTATCGAAGGCCTTTTGGAAGTCCAGGTACACCACATCTACTGGCTCTCCCCCATCTATTTTACCAGTTACTCCCTCAAAAAATTCCAATAGATTAGTCAAGCACGATTTACCCTTTGTAAATCCATGTTGACTCTGTCCTATCCTGTCCCCATTTGCTAAGTGCTCCGCTATTTCATCCTTAATGATGGACTCCAGCATTTTGCCCACAACTGATGTAAGGCTTACAGGTCTGTAATTACCTGCTTTTTCCCTACCCCCCTTTTTGAATAGTGGGGTAACGTTAGCTACCCTCCAATCCATGGGCACTGTTCCCGAGTCTAATGAATTCTGAAAAATCATACTTAGTGCATCCGCTAGTATTTGCGCAGTAAATATGTATTAAACTTGCCGCAGAGTGTTAGGGCTTGTTCTTAACAACGTAAGGACCCTTTTAATGCCACTCAACTTCTCTGGCCTAGAAAGGGGACATATAAAACTGTAGAGTCTCATTCCTGCAGGTAGTAAATTGTTCTTAAAGATTTTAAATTTGATTTTTTTCTTACTTTTCCTTCCTGTCTCTTTCTTCTCCCTCTCTTAATCCAATCTTTCTTTCCCTCTCTTTATTTTTCTTTTTGTACCGAATTTGACTCTAACTCCTCTGTTTCTATCCTTAAATCTCTTTGGTTGAGATAAATTGTTGGTCCCATCGTTCACAAAGGTCCCAGATGCCCTGTTGTACCTGTCCGCTGTTATCAGTTCGCACTTCCAGTAATTTGTGGCACAAAAACTTTTTGAGCTGAAAGGTGAGGGAAAAAGGTCTAAGGGATCCAGCAAATTCTGGGCCATTGTTACGTGACTAATTGAGAAGTTATGGGCAAGCACCTAACATTACGTGACCACCCTCAAACTGTACCCTCAAATGATCCTCAAGTGCTCCTTCCTGAAATGGTCACAATTGAGATCACCCAGGAACCGGCAAACCCAATACCCAACATGCTGGACAATACTCAAAAATAACCTGTGTGGTCTGAACTTGACAGCTGTTAATTCAGGGTGGTGGGGGGGGGGTGGGGGGGGGGGGGGGGGGGGGGGGGAGTTGTCAAAATAAATGCACCCTTCTCAAAGTATGTCCATGAAGTTTGTAAAGCCAGTCTCATAAATGAGAGGTTGTGAAAACAGAATTAATGTCTGCCGAAAATACAACTATTGCTCACATGGAAACAAGACAGGAGGGCCGCCCAGAACCACGAGAACTGGAACAATACATTGCGCAAACCCAAGTAACCATCGAGCGGCTTTTGAGCTGGAGTAAGTGGTAATCGCAGAGAAGCACTGTCTAGTAGTTCTGGAGCTGGAGAAAGTGTTGTGTGTGGGGATGGGCACCAATAAGGAAACTGAGGTACAAAGAACACTTCAAGTCTGTTGCTTAACCACTCTCCCCAACCACCAGAAATCACAGCAGTCCAACACCTCAAACTCAGTTGAAATCGATTCATTAAGGGGAAACTCAAGAGAAAACCAGACCCTCCCGAATTCAAGTCAACAGAAACCCATCTGGCCCACCCAGTGAGCAGCAAATCATGAGTCCCCAAGCAAATAGGCATACAACACTGAACACCCCCTCCAGTGAGCACTGATTCTGTGAACATAACAACAAAGTAACATCCAGTCGCCCCAGTAATCTCTGGATGGCACAACGAAGTACCATTACCCCTCCTAGTGACCAGCAATATATGGATTGAACAGCAAACTCACATTAACCTTCTAACACCACCCACACTGATCAGCAGTACCTGGGTTGTACACCAACTCCCACTCAACCCAACTCCCCACAGAACAGAAATGTCTAGATTGGACCAAAAACCTTACTCCCCTCCCCCCAGCAGAAATTCAGGCATAAGACTGCAAACCTATATTTGTGTTTAAACTCTCCGCCCCCACCCCCCAGGACAGAGAATGCTGGACCAAATCACAAATACCACCCACCCCAGTCCCTGAATGGAAAAGCTGTTTGGACCAAACTCCTCCACCCCATGAGTGAAAATTCCTGGATCAGAGTACAAACCCTCATTAAACCATCCTCTGCACCGAGCATAATTATTGGGATCTGACCCCAACTCCTCAATTTATTTCCTCATCCTATTCAGCAAAGACAGCACAATAGCACAATGCACCCTGCCAGAATTGAGCATCTCTATGGAGCACGAATATTTGCAGAAAACTCCAACTGCACATTGGTTCTTCCTCACAGCCCCTTCTCTCCGGCTTTCTCATCTTCCTTCTCTCCCCTGCCTTCACCTTCCTTCCATCCCCATCCCTTCCATCCCCCACTTCCTCCCTTCCATCCTCCCCCCTCTCATCCCACACCCTTCCCTACTCCTCCGGTTGCATTTTTGATCTGGTGTGCCTAATACTGTCACACTGCACTATGGAAGCTGAGTTAGATAGCAGGAACACATAGCTAGAGTCTGCCCATCCTGAATATATTGAAACCATAAATTGGCAACGTACATTGCATAACATGGCATGAATACTGCAAATTAATTTAAAAAACATGATATATTTCAGTTCAAATCCACAAATTTCCCAAGAGAATAACGTAACCATAATATGCTGCTTACCCAGAAAATTACAGAAACCTATTACATCAGCAACACTTCACAAAAATCTACAACACAGGTGCTTATTTAAGAGCAAATCTTTTTTTAAACAACGATTTCCAAGCTGGTTTTAAATACTTCATCTTAAATTGACTTAGACATGGAATTTTTGGACAAGTATTAGAGAGCTGCTAACCCTATGGAACTGTACCACCGGCAAGGGGTAGGAGAGGAGGGGAGAAAATTTGTGCGCTGTGGATAGATGACTGACATGCCACATGTTTGCAGACTTTTAATGCAGATTTCACAGCACCCAGTTGAAAAGCAATTTGATTTTTTTTCATTCACGGGATGTTGGCATCGCTGGCAAGATCAGCATTTATTGCCCATCTCTAATTGCCCTTGAGAAGGTGGTGATGAGCCACCTTCTTGAACCTCTGCAGTCATGTGGTGAAGGTACTCCCAGTGCTGTTAGGCAGGGAGTTCCAAGACTTTGACCCAGCGATGATGAAGGAACAGCGATATATTTCCAAGCCAGGATGGTGTTTGACTTGGACGGGAACTTGGAGGTGGTGGTGTTTCCATGCACTTGCTCTTGTCCCTCTAGGTGGTAGAGGTCGCAGGTTTGGGAGGTGCTGTTGAAGAAGTTTTGGCGAGTTGCTGCAGTGCATCTTGTAGATGGTACACACTGCAGCCATGGTACGCCGGTGGTGGAGGGAGTGAATGTTTAGGGTGGTGGATGGGATCCCAATCAAGTGGGCTGCTTTGTCCTGGATGGTGTCGAGCTTCTTGAGTGTTGTTGGAGCTGCACTCATCCAGGCAAGTGGAGAGTATTCCATCACACACCTGACTTGCGCCTGGTGGAAAGGCTTTGGGGAGTCAGGAGGTGAGACACTCACTGCAGAATACCCAGCCTCTGACCTGCTCTTGTAGCCACAGTATTTATGTGGCTGGTCCAGTTAAGTTTCTGGTCAATGGTGTCCCCCAGGATGTTGATGGTGGGGGATTAGACGATGGTAATGCTGTTGAATATCAGTAGTAGTTAGACTCTCTCTTGTTGGAGATAGTCATTGTCTGGCACTTGTGTGGCGCGAATGTTACTTGCCACTTATCAGCCCAAGCCTGAATGTTGTCCAGGTCTTGCTGCATGCGGGCATGGACTGTTTCATTATCTGGGGAGTTGCGAATGGAACTGAACACTCTGCAATCATCAGCGAACAGCCTCACTTCTGACCTTATGTTGGAGGGAAGGTCATTGTTGAAGCAGCTGATGATGGCTGGGCCGAGGACACTGCCATGAGGAACTCCTGCAGCAATGTCCTGGGGCTGAGATGACTGGCCTCCAACAACCACAACCATCTTCCTTTGTGCTAGGTATGACTCCACCCAGTGGAGAGTTTCCCCCCCGATATAAGTTAAGTGCTATAAATAGTCCAAATTAAGCAGTGACCACTCAATTTTTCACCTTTCAAGAATGACATAAAGGATGAAATCACAACAAATTAAAATTCCCAACATACATAGTTGTTCAGTGAGTTGTATCTTTAGTAGCAATTTATAGTGGATATGGAGAATCCCAACCCTCACTTTCTCAGTAGCGCATGGATGTTTTACTATATATTATAAAGAATAACTAAAATAATAAAAGCAACCTCACTAGATAAATTACATAAAATAAGAGTCATGCGGTGGTGAATTATATGATTTAGCACATCACAATCTGAGTTTAGGGGCTCTGAAGTCCTGATAATGTTTCAACCATGTATCAGATTCAAAACCATAGGCTTTTCAAACAGGGGCCGCTAAATCCCAGGGTCATCAGTTTTCTACCTATTTTAGACATACTGTGAGCATAGTGACTTGAGAGTTCTGTATTCTACACTTTTTGTGCTTGTTGACTTACGGCATATTGTTTCTTGGGCTGTAAATATTTTCTGCAATGGTAGCACTGTCTTTCTTTTGGTTGCTGATGTTTTTGGAAGGTACAACAAAAGGTCCTGGGAGTGTGTCAACATTTGTAGAGGCCCTCCACACAGAAAAGTATGAAGACCGCTGTTCCAAACTAACCACTAATCTGCATTTTATATACAAAATAATGAAAGTCTAGGCAGTATCGTACATTTAATTTTCTGTCCCATTTCATGTCACATGACTTTTACAGGAGAGCTTTTATTACAATATTGTAACTCCTGTCCCATTCCCATAGAATGGTTACAGCACGGAAGGAGGCCATTCGGCCCGTCGAGCCCGTGCCGGCTCTCTGCAAGAGCACTTCAGCTAGTCCCACTCCCTCGCCCTTTCCCTGTCGCCCTGCAAATTTTTCTCCTTCAGGTACTTATCCAATTCCCTTTTGAAAGCCACGATTGAATCTGCCTCCACCACCCTTTCAGGCAGTGAATTCCAGATCATAACCACTCGCTGCGTAAAAAAGTTTTCCCTCATGTCGCCTTTGGTTCTTCTGCCAATCACCTTAAATCTGTGTCCTCTGGTTCTTGACCCTTTTGCCAATGGGAACAGTTTCTCTCTATCTACTCTGTCTAGACCCCTCATGATTTTGAACACCTCTATCAAATCTCCTCTCAAACTTCTCTGCTCCAACAGGAAAAAACCCAGCTTCTCCAGTCTAGCCACATAACTGAAGTCCCTCATCCCTGGAACCATTCTCAAATCTTTTCTGCCCCCTCTCTAAGGCCTTCACTTGCGGTGCCCAGAATTGGACAATACTCCAGTTGAGGCTGAACCAGTGTTTTATAAAGGTTCATCATAACCTCCTTGCTTTTGTACTCTATGCCTCTAATTATAAAGCCCAGGATCCCGTATGCGTTTTTAACCACTTTCTCAACCTGCCCTGCCACCTTCAATGATTTGTACACATATACCCCCAGGTCTCTCTGTTCATGCACTCCCTTTAGGATTGTACCCTTTAGTTTATATTGCCTCTCCTCGTTCTTCCTACCAAAATGTATCACTTCGCACTTTTCTGCATTAAATTTCATTTGCCATGTGTTCACCCATTCCACCAGCCTGTCTATGTCTTCTTGAAGTCTATCACTATCCTCCTCGCTGTTCATTATACTTCCAAGTTTTGTCTCATCTAAAAATTTTGAAATTGTGCCCTGTATACCCAAGTCCAAGTCATTAATATACATCAAGAAAAGCAGTGGTCTTAGTACCGATCCCTGGGGAACACCACTGTATACCTTCCTCCAGTCCGAAAAACAACCGTTCACCACTACTCTGTTTCCTGTCACTTAGCCAATTTCGTATCCATGCTGCCACTGTCTCTTTTATTCCATGGGTTTCAACTTTGCTGGCAAGCCTATTATGTGGCACTTTATCAAATATAGGATGTGAACTTGAAGGATGAAATTCAGCAATAGCGTAAGCCGTTATAGGTAAGGCAAAACTAAAGGTGACAACCAAAGATATAAAATTGAACTATAAATAGTATAAAATGGCTTTGTCTGAAATGAAACTATTTTTACTGTATTTAATGGTAGGTTCTCACCCCTTTTTTTGTTCAAAAAACTCTTCTGTACACATTGTAAATAATATGGGGTATCAGTGTAATACATTGCTTCTATCTGAAGCCACTGACAACTTATTGCCTATAAACACTGCCAGACCTATATAATTCAGTGTATAACATACATCTCGATTGTGTTCTATTGGTTTGAAATTGCATTGTGATATTAGTAACAAACAATTTAAAGCATTCAAATGTAATTTCTTCATCCGATATTTATTTCAAAAAAGTTAGCACTCTTGCGAAAATACCAAATGGAGGAATTTCATATGAATGGTAACATGTTTGTTAGTGGTATTTCACATAACGATTTCAACTCCTATCTGTTTTATCATGAAAAATGTTCAGACTTGTTTTCTTGCACAACATTTCAATCTTCTCATTGGAGTTTTTGTACAAAAAACAAAAATAGTCAAACATATTATAATCTTAGCTCACGTTCATCCTCATCTACACTAAAGATCTGTCGAAGAGAAAGTGTCAGATATAGTAACATAGATAACGTGACATCCCACAGCTATGTGACTCAGTGCTATGTCATGAGCTATTAAGTAGGTTCTCTGGAAAGTTTATAGAATTTAGGACTTCTGAAATGAGCTCGATTAATTAGTGAAAAGAAATAATGTAAAGGATGGAATTAATTAACCAGAAGTGAAAATATAGTCTCATCTTTAATTTAAAAAGTGAATGAAGCATCCCAACCTTCCCTTTCTCAATTGTACCGTGAAAGCTTTGTATCGTTTCAGAGGTAGTGCTTTAAATATAATTGGAGAACAGCTCCTCAGTACAAAGAATTGTATACACCGTGCTTTTCCAAACTCGTTCCACTCCCTGTGAGAAGGTTGCTCAACATTCAAACACTCTTGTACTTGCCCTTCGTTACGTTTCAATGTATTGATTTACAGACAGTTACATCAGCACTTTCTAACGCCACTAACCTTGACTCTTCAAACATTCAGCAAGAACCTCGCCGCTTCCTCTGTGACACTTATTGGCAGCAGGCACTACTTTATCTTACTGCAGAAGGGAAAACACTGGAACCCCCAACCAAAGCTTTGCGAGTTGTGTGTGTCTCTCTCTGTCTGTGTCCCAGGTGCGCGCGGCTCCCGGGATTGTCCTGTCAAGGCGCGCGCGCGCACGCGCGATTGTTACAGGACTCCAGCCACGCGCTCGCACAGTGTCAACAATCGCAATTGTCACAGGGTTCGAGCGGCTCTGGGGCTGGGAGCCCAACGCATCGCGTGACAGCGAGAGACGGACAGTCACCGGTGCTGCTGCTGCTGCTTGCTGACTGAGCGAGCAACAGAGCGCGCTCCCGTGAACACGGAGCAGGCGCGCCCCCCTGGATCATGTGCAGCACTGCATCATATGGAAGCTGATGATGAGTCCCGGAAGGATAAGTACCTAGGTTGGTGTAGCTCCCCCGCCCCCGTTGCTTTCCACAAATATTTCCTCCAAATTGAACCGCGAAAACCCCACTTATTGTAAAAAAAAATAATTATTAAAAGTGTGGTCTGCAGACAGCGTTTATTCTCAGTTGTGATCATCCTTACTGTTTTCTTTTTAAGTCAGAAGGTTCCTCAAGTTAAGGGGAACTCCTAACTTCAATCTTAACACCAGTAATTTTTCATATAATTTTTTTTATACAGGCCAACCTAGGAAACTACCAAAAGCTGACAATTCAAGAATGGCTTTGGCATGCGAGAGCATGTTGTTACAGGGGCTTTGCATTTTAAGTGGTAGGTATACACAACATTCCTTCACTTGTAAAATAGGAAAAGAACTGAAAATGTTGAAACATACAAGAAATACACCGCAGGTCAATCAACATCTGTAAAAAGATAGGTATGAGATTTTGGGAACATTTGTAGTACAGGAAAGAAAAACATAAGGACATGAAAGCCTAAAGGGGAAATCGAGGTATTAAAGACATAGACCCGGAATTGTGGTCAGCGGCAACGCGCTCGAAGAAAGCTGCCCACAAAGATCTAGTGATCTCTGTGGCATGAATTTCACCTCTCCTGACCTTAGTTTGAATCTGGCGCCAAATCAAGCGAATCTCAAGCGTTCAGTATGATATGTGAAGAGAAAAAGATTAGTGAAATCAAGTGTAGGTCCCTTGCAGTCAGAAGTGAGGGAAGTTATAATGGGGAATAAAGAAATGGCTGACCAATTAAATGCATATTTTGGTTCTGTCTTCACAAAGGAGGACACAAATAACCTCCCAGAGATGTTGGAGAACATAGGGTCTGATGAAAGATATATTTCTTAAAGATAAAGGTATCAAGGGATATGGGGAGAAGGCAGGTACAGGGTACTGAGTTTGGATGATCAGCCATGATCTCATCGAATGGCGGAGCAGGCTCGAGGAGCCGAATGGCCTACTCATGCTCCTATCTTCTTCTATGATGTCATCAAGCAGACTGAGCAGCCAATCGCATTGAAGAATTTTCACAGACAGCAAACCGGGAAGTGAAATGCACAGATTCTAATTTACTTTTTATAAATTTTACAGAGAGCGAAATAAAGATTGGGACATACACATAGGATTAATGGTAGAAGCGGAAATATCATAAACAAACTTTAAAAAACCATTATTTTAAAAACCATGTAATTCTTAATCATATTAATGGAAAAATTTGACAATCCACAAATATAAAATTAGTTTTTCAGGGCCAGAACAAGGTTCAGCAGTCAATATGCCATTAAAAACCCAGTTACACCTCTTTCAACAAAGTCTAACTTTTCGGGGGGGTGCGGTGGGAGGGTGGGGGTGGTTTAACAGCGATATTCCAGCCTAATAGAGGACGTTTTCACCAGGAACTGTGATTTGAATTGATTGTCGGCTCTGGGGAGTTCCACAGCGCAAACTGTGGAGAAACGTAGAATCTCTGACAGCAACCTCTGGATTTCTGCATTTATCTGCACATGTGCTGATTCCAGAAGTTGCTGTCACTTTCAGAGGAGTAATGACGGCGAACACTGACAGTTTCGTCATCATTACCACTGCAAAATCCGGGTCATTAAATTGGTGCTGCATTTCTTGGAAAAAATAAATCGAATGTTTATGATAAGATATACATTCAGGTTCATTTTATATTTATACGTCAATTGATGATAATTTAAAAAAGGAAAAATAAAGTGATATTAGATTTTTAACATCCCTGCTCCCAGCTTTTCTTCTGTTCCCCTCAAAGTGATGCTCCCCGCTCTTCCCCTACCCACCTCATTACCATCCATTTTCCCTCCCTCTCCCATTCAGTTTCCCCACTCTCTTTTCCCTTCATTGACATCCACTCTGCTCAACCTTTCACTGTCAACGACTCCCCTCTCACTGCCACCACTCTGTCCCTTCTCCTTGATATCCATCTCCACTCGCCTCCCCTTGTTGTTTTAATTTTTCTTCTTGCCTGTTTTCACTGAGAACTGCTTCCCCATTTATACCTTCTGCTGTCGGGTTTCCATTCCCCTCCCAAATTCAAAAGAAGACACGATAGGTTTCCCATTGAGAACACACTGTATTTTGTTTATTTTGGAGGAAGAAGAGGAGGAGAAAAGAAAGGAGGCCAGACTAGTCAGGCAGTAGAGGGAGAAGAGGAGCACAGCACCCACTCATTTGGTGTGATTATACTAGAATATACAGATTGAAGCATTGCCACCTCTACTTGACTCAGGGACAATGTTGTGGGGAAAATGCCTCACGAAGGAATCCATCAATTAGTTATGCTACATGCTTCAACCTGACAGATATAGTCCCTTTCCATCACAGGCAATGCCAGTGACTGTTATAATCACAACCGCCTTGAACTTTCATGCAACAAGGTCATTCCAGGCTGCCACTAGGATATCAGTAACATTAGCAAATCAGCTGTGTACAGAAGTATAAAGCATATCAGAGATGCATTTTTGTTAGAGTAAGCCGGTTCATCTACATCCACACGGGCAACTAGCAGCAGCATGACAGGGTGCTACAATTTTGCAGTGGCAGGATTGCCCAAGGACCAAGCAGTCATAGATTTCACCTCTCTGTCAAAAAGTTCTCCCTTGATTATTGCATTAACTATTTTAACAGGAAAGGATTTCACTCTCTCATGTCTAGTTTGTTTGCAACTAGCAGCACCACATCATGCCAGTGAATGCTCGCTTTCCTTGAAACTGCCACAATGCCTTCATGTCAAGATACTTCACAATGCCAGCATTCTTTCACACAGAAAAGCAAGTCTCATAGAATCATAGAAATTTATGGCACAGAAGGAAGCCATTCGACCCATTGTGTCTGTGCTGGACGAAAAACAGCTATCCAGCCTAATCCCACTTTCCAGCTCTTGGTCCGTAGCCTTGTAGGTTACGGCACTTCAAGTGCATATCCAAGTACTTCTTAAATGCGATGAGCGTTTCTGCCTCTATCACCCTTTCAGGCAATGAGTTCCAGACCCCCACCACCCTCTGGGTGAAAAAAGGTCTCCTCAACTCCCCTCTAATCCTTCTACCAATTATTTTAAATCTATGCCCCTTGGTTATTGACCCTTCTGCTAGGGGAAATAGGTCCTTTCTATCCACTCTATCTAGGCTCCTCCTGATTTTATACACCTCAATTAAGTTTCCCCTCAGCCTCTTCTATTCCAAAGAAAACAATGCCAGCATATCCAATCTGTCCTCATAGCTAAAATTCTCAAATCCTGGCAACATCCTCATAAATCTCCTCTGTACCCTGTCCAGTGCAATCATCTTTCCTGTAATGTGGTGACCAGAACTGTACACAGTACAGCTGTGGCCTAACTAGTGTTTTATACAGTTCAAACATAACCTCCCTGCTCTTATATTCTATGCCTCGGCTAATAAAGGAAAGTATCCCGTATGCCTTCTTAACCACCTTATCCACCTGTCCTGCTACCTACAGGGATCTGTGGACATGCACTCCAAAGTGCCTCTGTTCCTCTACACTTTTCAATATCCTACCATTTATTGTGTATTCCCTTACCTTGTTAGCCCTCCCCAAATGCATTACCTCACACTTCTCCAGATTGAATTCCATTTGCCACTTTTCTGCCCACCTGACCAGTCCAATGATATCTTCCTACAGTCTACAGCTTTCTTCCTCACCATCAACCACACAGCCAATTAAAAGGACAGGTAGATAATAAGGTGGTTAAGAAGGCATATGGGATACTTTCCTTTATTAGCCGAGGCATAGAATATAAGAGCAGGGAGGTTAAGCTAGACCTGTATTAAACACTAGTTAGGCCACAGCTAGAGTACTGCGTACATTTCTGGTCACCACATTGCAGGAAAGATGTGATTGTGCTAGGGAGGATACAGAGGAGATTTACAAGGATGTTGCCAGTTTTCTTTGGAACAGAGGAGGCTGAGGGGAGACTTAATTGAGATGTATAAAATTATGAGGGTCCTGGGTAGAGTGGATAGGAAGGCACAGGCATGATGGGCTGAATGGCCTCCTTCTGTTCTGTAAACTTCTATGATTCTATGAATAAGTCTATTCTACCACCAGAGTCATAATAGAGCACACAATGGAATTTTAAATGCATGCTACAGGTGCAGACTTTAGGAGGACCCATTACCTGTGGCCCTTCTCTCTGGTGTTATAAGTCATTGTTTTATTTTAAAAAAATGGAAAATTGAGAATGACTTAGCATAATTTGCAGTCAAATCCACGTGTTAGCATGCAAACCATAATGGAGGGCAATGATAAGTGCATGAACGAAGCAATTACATACTACGTGAGGCTTTCAGTAGGGTGAAAGCGTATAAGGATATGAGTGACGGAATACTTTCAGGGGAAGACTGGGGGTAGAAAGGGCCTCAGCTAATGTATGGAATTCATGGTGAGCTATTGAAGCATTTAAATGCAGTGAGGGGGAGGTGATTTTAAGTTGCACACTTAATTGGTTGAATGCGTTCTTAGTAGATAGGGCTGGCCTCTCCTACTTTGGCAGACTTGGTAATGTTGTTAAACTTTTTGTGACATTGCTTGGCAGTGTATAGGATATGGAGTTGCCACTGACTACCCTGACCACCTCCTGTCACTCTGTTGTGCTGCTCTCCTCGTGGGGTGACGCCACAGTCTTCCAAAAAAACACTTCTGTTGCTTCATTTGGTAGCCTGGGATCGTTCATGCCTCCTGCCAATTTATTATACATTTTTCTGCTGAAGAACTTTCAAAACTTCTGCAATTGGAGATTTTGTCGTGCTGCTAAGCTGCTGCAGGCCTTTAAATCTTGCAGCAGCATGCAAGTTTCTGACCTCATGATAGCGAGCTCCCAATGACTGGTGTTTTTGGCCTCAGGAGTTGCCTCAAACTGTTGTCTCGCCCGCTCATAAAATTAGATAAAGCAAACATTGGAAATAAGTTTAAAGGAAACCAATCTTGAAGCAATAAATCACGCTGCTGCCAAATCACCAAGGGTCCACTAGCACCATACTTTTACAGTCTAAGTCCCAGCGTCGCTAAAAGTAGCATTCATATAGGGAACTCGCGATCGCCATTGATTTTAATGGGGCAGAGCTGTTTCAGCGAGGGTAGCAGCAGAGTGGTGTAAAAGTCCTAGGAAATTATGGCATGGCATACGTAATGGCATAAGTCACTCCATAAGCTCCTGGAACTTCTGTGCTAGAATAATGGCGTACCTTGTAGATGCGCCAATAGTGGACCCAAGTTTTCAGGAACATCCAGGCCAGTATAGCTTCAAAGCTGATGAATGGTGTATTTGGGACAAATTTATGTCAGAGAATGGTCAGTAGCAGCTTTCCAACCAGCAGAAAGGTTCCTTTTTAAAATCTGTGCCAGCTAGCAGGATAGCTAGGCCAGTTTTATAGTCTAAGCAGCGAGCTTCTACCTGAATGCCTATGTATGCAGAGAAAGTGAGTGACATCTTTATTACTTTATGTATTGAGGTGCATAGTGAAGTAAATAGCCTTGATTTTAACCTAACCCTTCTGGCGGGAATGCGGCGGGTTTTTGTTGAACGTTCATTTTATACCCCGCTTGATTTTATGCTCCATTGACTTCAGTGGAGCGTAAAATAGGACGGCGTGTAAAACAGGCCTCCGAACTGAAACCACCCCATTTCCCCCCAAGTGGGTTAGGTTAAAATCGGGGCTCATGGTTCACCGTGTTTCCGAACTTCTTGACCATTTTTCCACAGAAATGTTTTGAAAAAAATGGGTTACATTTGAATGTTGTGTTTTAATGCATTTTATGCATTTTAAAATAAAAGACTTTGGCCGCAAAATTCGGAGGTCAAGCACGGTTGTTAAGGCCAGTTTTGCTGAAAAATGACGGCCACCTTGAGTCCGCCTGCTTTCGGCTCGGAACATGGCGTGCACCATTTTGGGGAGGTCATTGGCGCTGCCATTGCCTGCGCTCGCTGCCCACATGTAAATATGCAGGTTGTGACGTCATTCGGCATGCAACGCCTGAATTGACGCATGACTGTGATTTTGGATGTCGCCGCTCTGGATATTGCCCTTTCCAAACAACACACGAAAGAACGTGCGTGCAGCAGCACTACAGAGACGCTGCCACGCTTCTTTAAGGGGCACACACATCTTTCAGGTAAGTTTAGATTTTAGCTTTTGGATTTTTTTTTACATTTTATTGGAGTTGTGGCTTGGTGCAATACATTGAAAAAGTTGTTAAAGAGTGCAGGGAGTGCTGCTGGACATTTGCAAGGGTTTGGATCCTAGAGGAAGGCCTCTGAGTACACCACTTCCTCCCAGTCCTGGGAGCTCTAGTTGCAGTCCCTCTTGAGCTGCAACTTCACACAGAGAAGAAGCAGAGGCAGCAAAGGGGACAAGCTGGTCGCAGAGGGAAAAGGAAGAAGAAGAAGAGGAAGCAGAAGAGGAAGAGACAGAAGAGGAGGAAGCGGAAGAGAAAGAAGCAGAAGAGGAGGAATCAGAAGAGGAGAAAACAGAATGAAGGAGGCAACCCAGACAGCCCCTTTCTGGCTGGGATATCCGGGATGGAATCATCCGCCTGCGGTACCAGTGAACACAACTCCAATTCCCCTTTCAACATTTGTCCCACACCTTACCTTCCCTCTGTTACTGACCATCACAGCGTCCTCTTGGCCACGATGCTGAAATAAAAGCCACCACAAAGCAAACTTTCCAATCCAACTTTATCCATATATGCATCCAATATTACATCAAAAAATCAGCTGATCACCATTGTGCATTCCCTTAGTGAGTGTATTGCATCTGCCTTTGCCTATCCTAGTGCTCCTACACAGTGCTACCCCAGTGGCTGCAGCATGGCTGGTGGAAGGCTTCTGACTTTCAGGCTGAATTTCTTGGGTGTCTGAAATGAGGAAGGGACAAGGGTAGTGGTGAGGGGAGGGCGGGAAATCAAGAGGTGCATGCTTACACCACGCGCAGCTTGTACATCAGAAGATATTGTGGGATGAGGAGGAAGTGGGATGTGAGAAGGAGGATAACGTATAAAGATACCCGCATCTTGTATTCTTTCAGCTCCGCTGCTGACCAAAGGCTCAGCCATGCCTCTTCCAAGAATGGCCAACACCGTCTCCTCCAAGGGGGTGTGGTGAAGCTAGGAATGTGAGATGTGCCTCACGTTTGGTAGAGATTATTGGTAGGTGAGTGATGGAGGGTCGTGCACTGAGCAGTGTGTGAGGCTAGTAACGCAGTTGGCAGGAGATGGCTTTTGAATATGCAATCACTGATCTTGACCACTCGTCTGAGGTCATGAAGCTTCTTTGGGTACAGGAGCCAGGTCCTGGGGGTGACACTGCTGGCAGTGACCGCCTCGGCAATCTAGTCCCACATCCTTCTTTCTGGAGGGCCTCCTGGCCCCCAGTGGGTAGAGGACCTCTCTTCCAGTGTTGACCCTTTGCACAAAGCTTGAGTGCTGCGTGCGAGACCCTGGGTGGCCTTTCTCTGGCCTGTTGAGCCATTTGTGTTAGCGCTGAAGCACTTTTAAGGAAAGGCAGCCTTGTTCCAGTGATGCTAACTTGGGTGTACAGCCTGTCAGCAGCGCCATAGTCGCTAGGCTGTGCGCTGCAATCATGTTAATTAGCAAGCAGAACCAAATTGACGTGCTGCCTGTGCTTTCTGAACGGGCGCAGGCATATCATGCATCGCGGCGCCCGTGCCCATCTTTGGGCCTTATCGAATTTCACCCCCTTTGAGATGATTGGTAGTTAAAATGCTAATGAGCTGGGCTTTGATGTTTTTCTATCATAGATTGTAATAAGAAGAAATTCATTACCCTGTGTCGGAAGTCAGAAAACACCTCACACCCATTGCATTGGAAAGTTTCTGATCCCTTCCTGTCTGTGAACAGAGGAGATAAACCACAGAGACACTGATGCAGGCAGTTAATTAGGTTTATAAAGGGAAAACTGTGAGGCTGTTGCAGTGACTAAGAGGTTAGAAATGCTGGAGGATAGTTAGAAGTCATCTTGTTTAAGCCAAGTAAGATGATCTACTGTTGTGGAGAAGTGCGGTGCGTTCTTTATTTTGTATTATTATGTAAAGATAAATTATATTGATTGAATTAAATGAGTCTGATCATAACTGCTATTTTATATATTTGCTTTACTGTTGAATAAAATAGCTTATCAATTTGTATCTGGTCTCATTATTAAGTGTTTGCTCGGTCCACCTTCAGAGAGACTGAAGAAGCACACATGTGAAAGACGCAAATATCCATTTCAGGTCACAATGGGGTACTATTACAGGGACACCTCTGCATTACGTATTGTACAAGTATATATAGGGCAATGTGAGTCAACTCCCATAAAATTTAGATCCTCAGACTGGTAATGCGAGTGACTGATTCCACAGATCTACAGGTATCTACAGCAGTTCCGAATTTGTAACTACTGTATACAGTTCATTTACCTGTCTTACTTTAATAATTCATTGCCTTTTTGTTTAAGATCTTCCTAATTTTATATGATTGTTATTTTATTAAAAATATTCACACTTGGATGGCATAAGCAGAAGCCAGGTTATTGCCCACCCAGAGGAAGCAAAGAGTAATCAGAAGGATAAACATTCTGTCTTGTACACTGTCTATGGGATGGTTTCAGAGCAGCATTAGTGAAAGCCTGGCAACAGGTTACCATCCTGTCCCCTTGCCATGGATGGCATGTGACGTGGGAATGAGCCGTGCTCCAGAACTAGCCGTGCCTCTAGCCAAGCTGTTCCAGTACAGCTACAACACTGGCATCCATCCGACAATGTGGAAAACTGCCCAGGTATGTCCTGTCCACAAAAAGCAGGACAAATCCAATCCGGCCAATTACCGCCCCATCAGTCTGCTCTCAATCAGCAAAGTGATGAAAGGTGCCGTTGACAGTGCTATCAAGCGGCACTTACTCACCAATAACCTGCTCACTGATGCCCAGTTTGGGTCCCGCCACGACCACTCGGCTTCAGACCTCATTACAGCCTTGGTCCAAACATGGACAAAAGAGCTGAATTCCAGAGGTGAGGTGAGAGTGACTGCCCTTGACATCAAGGCTGCATTTGACCGAGTGTGGCATCAAGGAACTCTAGTAAAACTGAAGTCAATGGGAATCGGGGGGAAAACTCTCCACTGGTTGGAGTCATACCTAGCACAAAGGAAGATGGTTGTGGTGGTTGGAGGTCAATCATCACAGCCCCAGGACATCGCTGCAGGAGTTCCTCAGGGCAGTGTCCTCAGCCCAACCATCTTCAGCTGATTCATCAATGACCTTTCCTCCACCATAAGGTCAGAAGTGGAGATGTTCGCTGATGACTGCACAGTGTTCAGTGCCATTCGCAACTCCTCAGATAATGAAGCAGTCTGTGCATGCAGCAAGACCTGGACGACATTCAGGCTTGGGCTGATAAGTGGCAGGTAACATTTGCGCCACACAAGTGCCAGACTATCTCCAAAAAGCGAGCGTCTAAC
The DNA here is from genome assembly GCA_030390025.1 of Squalus acanthias. Classification (NCBI taxonomy): domain Eukaryota; kingdom Metazoa; phylum Chordata; class Chondrichthyes; order Squaliformes; family Squalidae; genus Squalus; species Squalus acanthias. The sequence goes on from CM059444.1 coordinate 43,977,733, forward strand.
CACCGCCCCTTAACATTCAACAGCATTACCATCGCCGAATCCCCCATCATCAATATCCTGGGGGGTCACCATTGACCAGAAACTTAACTGGACCAGCCACATAAATACTGTGGCAACAAGAGCAGGTCAGAGGCTAGGTATTCTGTGGCGAGTGTCTCACCTCCTAACTCCCCAAAGCCTTTCCACCATCTACAAGGCACAAATCAGGAATGTGATGGAATACTCTCCACTTGCCTGGATGACTGCAGCTCCAACAACACTCAAAAAGCTCGACACCATCCAAGACAAAGCAGCCCGCTTAATTGGCACTCCATCCACCACCTTAAACATTCCTCCACCACCGGCGTACCGTGGCTGCAGTGTATACCATCTATAAGATGCACTGCAGCAACTCACCAAGGCTTCTTCGGCAGCACCTCCCAAACCCGTGACCTCTACCACCTCGAAGGTCAAGGGAAGCAAACGCATGGGAACGCCACCACCTCCAAGTTCCCCTCCAAGTCACACACCATCCTGACTTGGAAGTATATCGCCGTTCCTTCATTGTCGCTGGGTCAAAATCCTGGAACTCCTCCCTAGCAGCACTGTGGGAGTACCTTCACCACACGGACTGCAGCGGTTCAAGAAGGCGGCTCACCACCACCTTCTCAAGGGCAACTAGGGATGGGCAATAAATGCTGGCCTTGCCAGCGACGCCCACATCCAATGAGCGAATAAAAAAAAAGTTGGGAAAAGGATAGAAAATAATTTGAAAAGGAATAGTGTTACTTTCACAGAAAAACACAATTTAATGCTACTAAATATCCTATTTGTATAAGCATTTCTTTTTAATATTTTGGCTATAGTATATAATTTAAAATAATGTACTGTGTTGGATACTTCTAGCCACTCTTTCTATTGCAGCATTTGGGCATTTTCATAAGGCTTTCTGTAATTGCATGTAATCATAGTGTCAGATGAACTCATTTTTCACCTCTGCATCAAGGGATTATGGATTCAAGCCTCATCCAGGATCTGAACATATAACCCAGGCTGATATTTTAGTACAATACTGAGGGTGTACTGCATTATCAGAGATGCCATTAAACCAATGCTCTGTTTGCTCATTCTGGTGGTTCAGATGTTCATTAAAGATCCTGTGGCACAATTTGCAGAAGAGTACAGAGAATTACCTAGAATTTATAGTACAGAAACAGGCCATTCAGCCCAACTGGACTGTGTCGGTGTTGATGCTCCACACGACCCTCCTCCCATCCTACTTCGTCTAACCCTATCAGCATATTCTTCTATTCCTTTCTCCCTCATGTACTTATCTAGCTTCCCCTTAAATACATCATGAGAGTAGGGAGTTCTCCTGGTCAGAATTTTTCCTTCAACCAACACGACCAAAAGCAGATTAATTGGCCATTCAGCCAATTAGCTATTTGTGGGATGTTCTGTGCATGAATTGGCTGCTGCAGTTGCCTATGTAACATCAGTGACTGCACTTCAAAAGCAGTTCATTTGTTGCTGAAATTCCTTGAAGTGACCCAAGGACACGATAAGGCTTTGTATACATGCAATTTTTTTTTTTTACATTTGTGCTGAGAAACAGGATGAATGGGTTCACTGTTCTAGAGGGATAAAAGATTTTGGAGCAGTGTTATTATGCAACTTAATGTTCTGCATTGTGAGTGCATCGCTGTCATCAATAGTTTTGTATTAGCATTGTGAAAAGAGATAAATAGTCTAGTAAAGTGACCTTAAAAGCTAGACATGCCATCTGGTTTTACCTGATTTTGTTCTTTAAGTATTTATATTTGCAATATTACAAGAAAACTACTAATCTGCAGTGAGATTCAATATTTGTGCCTGTGGTTCGAGATGTAGTCAAGATCTGACACTAAGGGAGAGAAATTCGTGTGGTTTGCACCCCACATTAGTGCCACAAGATGGCGCTAAAGTGCCGTTGACAGCTGTAACGACAGCTGATGCCGGTTCCAGCGCCACACGCCATACTGGTAGCGCTGCCGGTAAACTCAATCGCCAGGGCCCTCGCCATCATGGAGATCGTGACGTCAGTGAGTGTGCAATGCTCACTGGATGTCCGATCTCCCAACTTCGTTATAGCTGCTTACCTTAATGGCAGCGCAGAACAACAACAGGGAGAGCTGGCGTCTACCAGCAGGAAGCAGGCTGCAGCAGCGATATTTAAAGGTACCATCCCCAATCAGCTCCAACTAACATGGTTTCTGCAGTTTCAGTGGATGTTTGCTACTTCCTGCAACTGAAACAGCTTTCTTCAGTTATTTCAAGTTTTTTGTTGACAGGGAGTGTTGTTTCAAGTGCAGAAGTCACTCATTATTTGTTAAAGGCTTCTGCTCACCACACCTCCTCACAGTCATGGGGGCTGCGGGATTGCAAGATTACCTCAGGAGGATGACAAGGCAGAGGAGGATGAGGAGGAGGAAGAATAAGAGGGAGGGTGGAGGCAGCAAGACAATTGGCCTTCTGGACGGGCTGTCCGTGACCGGCTTATCAGAGTCCGATTTGCATGAATGAAACCCCAGATCCCCGTAGCTCACCACATCCCCATCATACAATCCCTGTCTCATGGTGTATCACAGCGTCCTCCTGGGCACAAAGGTAAAATGAGAGACACCACAAAGTATTCCAAACACACTTAATAAATGTATCTATAAACATATCACATGAATTCTAATAACTAATGACCCTTGTGCCTGCCATAGTTGAATAGCTGTCATTGTGTGCAAGGTGTGAGATGTGGGTGTTAGTGCTGCTAGGTAGAGATTGTTGGTGGGTGAGTGCTGGGGGTGTGGTGCATTGAGCAGTATGTGAAGCTTGTGGTACAGATGGTGGTATGTAGCATTTGTTGAAGCCTTCACTCACCCTGACTACCTGTGTGAGCTCATTAAAATTCCTCCTGAACTGTGTGTGGGTCCTGGGGAGCACAGTGCTGCCCGTGACGTGGTGTGCCACCACCCTCCACGTAGTCTGGCAGACTTGTGGCGAGGGCCTCCTGCCAGTTGGAGGGTACAGGACCACCCGCCTTCTCTCCACCGCTAAAACCAATGCCTCCAAAACTTCCTCGGAAAACCTCCGGGCTTTCTCCCTGGGGCGGAGATCTGCCATCAAGATTTGTAAATAAGTGCTCCTTCTCCTTGTCATTCTTCTTATGGTTGTTGAGGAAGCTGCACACCCAACAATGCTGAGAATGAGGTGCCGCAGCATCAATGAACCTCCCCTTTAAGAAGTGAGAAAAGCCTGTGGCAATCATTGCTTGCATTTAGACTTCCCCCGATATTGGTCCATCTTTTCAGTGTAACGCCAATGAACTTAAGCTTTTAGACTAGAATCATAACTGCAATAATTTTAATGAGGAGTGAGGACGAACTTTGCGTGCAGCCTAGACGATTTTTCAACTGGTGCTACTTAACCATTTTTAGTCTAAACACTGCCCACTTCTTGGCTATAATGAATTTCTAGCCCTTAGCCTGCTGTTAAGAGAGCTGCTGAGCAGAATCAAGATGCTTCCCCACCAGGAAGGGAAATCAACAGGTGTGCCAAACTACACTTATTTCGCTCACATTCTAATCTCTGACTACAGAGGTATGGGAGCATGTTACCAGGCCACCCACATGCTCATTTGGGAAAATAGTGCAGAGGGGGATATGAAAAGGGGAGAATATAACTATTCAAACTGGGGAAGAAAGAAAAACACAATGGCTCGGATTTCACTGCAAATGGCAATATTGGCAAAACAATGCAATTGAATATGTATATAACAAAAATCTTTTTTAACAAAATATTCCCTTTAGCAAAATGAATTCTATGTATGAGAATTTTATGTGTTATTTAGTACTGGCCAAAACCCACTTGAAATGGAACTGATTAAAGTGAGATACCACTCATTAAAGCTTTACAGTTTATGTTGATAATTCAAAGTTTTTTTGTGTTAAAAAAACTTGAATTATTCAATAATTAGAGTAAAGCAATGTACACAACCCAGGACAATGGGAATTTAGTGATGAACATTGAATTATCAGATCATTTGAATTAAACAGCTTTGAATTGACGAGTAAGATTATACTGACATTACTCAAGAGGCACATAAGTGTTACTTTTACTTAAGTATAAGTTGTTCCATACATATGTAATCCCATCACCTCCAAGTTCCCCTCCAAGTCACACACCATCCTGACTTGGAAGTATATCGCCGTTCCTTCATTGGTGCTGGGTCAAAATCCTGGAACTCCCTCCCTAACAGCACTGTGGGAGTACCATCACCACACGGACTGCAGCGGTTCAAGAAGGCGGCTCACCACCACCTTCTGAAGGGCAATTAGGGATGGGCAATAAATGTTGGCCTTGCCAGCGACTCCCACATCCCACGAACGAATAAAAAAATGACCTTGATGAGAGATGGTATGAAAGCCATATGAAAGAACTTTACCAATAAGGAAGATTCTGTATTGAGGGTTGGAGATTCTGCTTTGGAGAATGGCAATTCTCCAACAGTTGCAAATAGAAAGAAGAAAGAAAGAAAATAAATCATATAACAATTTGGCATACGCACTTTTTCCTCTCTCAACATTGCTCCAGAGCGGATACAAGTTGAAATCCTGCAAGAAGATGCCAATTGAAAGCAGGTACATGAGCTTACCCTAATACATGTGGATAAGGTGTTGTGCTGGTTTTGACAGGTATTTTCGCAACGTCTGCCAAGCAGTGGTCCATTTCTACCAGTTGCCCTGTCCCAAAATGAGGACCTCAAAGTCACCAATAGGTCGGTGGGTGATGGAAAAAATGTCACAATGTCAAACTGTGAGACATTTGCTGTGAAGCAGGTGCTGTAGACGCAGGTGTTGTCGATGCTGGCAGGAGAGGTTACACTATTGCTGCCTCTCAGAATATGAGCCATCAGACACTTTAACCAAATGGGTCTCTTTTGGTATATGCTCACTGACAAGCTTTACGTTTCTCTGAACAATGTAAGTTAAGTGATGAAAGAGCAATAGTTCTATTATGTGTGAACATTTGAAATTGGGAAATCAAAAAGCAGCAGCTTCCTGTGTGTTACAATACAAATAAGAAAGCATGGATGCAGACTGACATGTTGAAGGTTGTGGGTGAAGTACCTGGACAACAAGACCGATGAAATTGCATTAAAGTAGAATAAAATTTGACTATGTTTAACTGTGACTGAGAAGTGTTTCACAAGAATGTTACAGGAAGTGTTGAGAAACAAAACTCCATGGGAAAAGTCATCCATCCATGGCTAACTAAAGAAGTTAAGGACAGCATTAGATTGAAAGAAGAAGCTTATAATGTTGCAAAGAATAGTAGTAAGCCTGAGGATTGGGAGAGTTTCAGAAACCAGCAAAGGATGACCAAAAAATTGATAAGAAGGGAAAAAATAGACTATGAGAGAAAACGAGCAAGAAATATAAAAACAGATTGTAAGAGCTTCTACAAGTATATAAAAAGGAAGAGAGTAACAAAAGTAAATGTTGGTCCCTTAAAGGCTGAGACAGGAGAAATTATTATGGGGAATAATGAAATGGCAGAAGCGTTAAACACATATTTTGTATCTGTCTTCACAGTAGAAGACACAAAAAGCAGACCAAAATGGTGGGGAACCAAGAATCTAATGAGAGTGAGGAACTTAATGTAATTAATATAAGTAGAGAAAAAGTACTAGAGAAACTAATGGGACTAAAAGCCGACAAATCCCCATGACCTGACGGCCTACATCCTAGGGTTCTAAAACAGGTGGCTGCATTGATTTTGATCTTCCAAAATTCCCTAGATTCTAGAATGGTCTCAGCAGATTGGAAGGTAGCAAATGTAACACCGCTATTCAAGAAAGGAGGGAGAGAGAAAACAGGGAGCTACAGGCCAGTTAGCCTGACATCAGTCGTCAGGAAAATGCTGGAATCCATTGTTAAGGAAGAGGTATCAGGGCACTTAGAAAATCATAACATGATTAGACAGAGTCAACATGATTTTATGAAAGGGAAATCACGTTTGACAAATTTATTAGAATTTTTTGAGGATGTAACTAGCAGGGTAGATAAAGAGGAACCAGTAGATGTAGTATATTTGGATTTCCAAAAGGCATTCAATAAGGTGCCACATAAAAGGTTATTACACAAGATAAGGGCTCATGGGGTTGGGGTAATATAATAGCATGGATAAAGGATTGGTTAATGGACAGAAAACAGAGAGTAGGGATAAACGGGTCTTTTTCAGGTTGGCAGGCTGTAATTAGTGGGGTGCCGCAAGGATCAATGTTGGGACCTCAGCTATTTACAATCTATATTAATGACCTAGATGAAGGGACCGAGTGTAATGTATCCAAGTTTGCTGATGATACAAAGCTAGGTGGGACAGTAAGCTGTGAGGAGAACACAAAGAATCTGCAAAGGTATATAGATAGACTAAGTAAGTGGGCAGTAAGGTGGCAGATGGAGTATAATGTAGGGAAATGTGAGGTTATTCACTTTGGTAGGAAGTCTAGAAATGCAGAATATTTTTTAAATGGTGAGAAACTTTTAAATGTTCAGAGAGATTTGGGTGTCCTCGTGCAAGAAACACAGAAAGCTAGCATGCAGGTACAGCAAGCAATAAGGAAGACAAATGGCATGTTGGCCTTTATTGCAAGGGTGTTGGAAACATAGAAACATAGAAACATAGAAACTAGGAGCAGGAGTAGGCCATTCGGCCCGTCGAGCCTGCTCCACCATTCAATACGATCATGGCTGATCATCCAAATCCAGTACCCTGTCCCTGCTTTCCCACACAGAATCCCCATCGAGCCTACACTGACACATATCCCACCCTATACCCGTAACCCCACGTATTTAATTCCCCCTAACATATCCCATCCTATCCCCGTAACCCCACATATTTAATCCCCCCCTAACACTAAGGGTCAATTTATCATAGCCAAATCAACCTAACCCGCACATTTTTGGACTGTGGGAGGAAACCGGAGCACCCGGAGGAAACCCACGCAGACACGGGGAGAATGTGCAAACTCCACACAGACAGTCACCCGAGGCCGGATTCGAACCCGGGTCCCTGGCGCTGTGAGGCACCAGTGCTAACCACTATGCCACCGTGCCGTTGGAGTATAAGAGTACAATTTTACAGGGCCTCGGTGAGACCACACCTGGAGTACTGTGCACAGTTTTGGTCTCCTTATCTAAGGAAGGATATACTTGCCTTGGAGGCGGTGCAATGAAGGTTCACCAGACTGATTCCTGGGATGAGAGGGCTGTCCTATGATGAGAGGTTGTGTAGAATGGGCCTATACTCACTGGAGTTTAGAAGAATGAGGAGGAATTTCTTCACTCAGAGGGTTGTGAATCTTTGGAATTCTCTGCCCCAGAGGGCTGTGGATGCTGAGTCTTTGAGTATATGCAAGGCTGAAATAGATAGATGTTTTGGGGGGAAAATTCAGTTGGTTGCGCCTCCCATTAGCGCCTTAAGAGGGCGCTAATGGGGCGCAAAGCAACTAGCGCCCGGGCGCGGCGATGTTTGCGCCGCTAGCGAAATTAACTAGCCATTTTGCGGCGGCGCTAAACACTACCGCCACGATCTCCTGCGCCGGCAGATCGTGAGTCAGTCGAGTGCGCAACGCACCGGTAGCGCCCCGGAGCGGATATTGAGTGGCGCCCCCTGCCTTACCTGCCTGCCGCTAGCAACGACAGGTTGAGGGGAGCGTTTTGCAGTCAGGAAGGGACTGGGGGAGCGCTATTTAAAGGCGACCGCTTCCTGCCTTTTATTGTTGGTGACATTTTTGAACCACACATTCTGAGAGAGAGAGAGACTTCTGGAGAGATTCAACGCTGTGTGAAGGAGTTTTGGGTTAGAGCAGCACTTTGCAGGTTCATTTTGATTTGCCCTTCCTTGTATCGATTTAGAAGAGATTGTGGGGGCTGCACTCTGAGCTCTTTCCCTGGGCCTCTCCATTGTTCTTTCCAGCAGATTTGATGTACAGGTCTCTCCAGGCCGAGATTCAAGGTTGCAATGAGCAGGATGTGGATGGAAAGCAAGATCAACCCTCCCCTTTAAGAACTGGCCGGCGCCATTGTGTGTGTGTTCCATTGCTGACTGACATCACATGAGCTTCGCCAGCGCTCTGAGGTAGCGCCTCGCTCCTCGGCCTTTGCGCCTTAAGACAGGTGTGAAGCGCCTGATTTAGCGCTCCAATCCCCTCCAGGGGCGATAAAAGTCAAGTTTGCAGTCGGAGGCGGTAATTAGCGCCAGGCACTAATCTTTGCGCCTGGCTGATAATTGCGCCCCAAATGGGGCGATACTGAATTTCTCCCCCTCGGACTCTAGGGGCATCAAGGGATGTGGAGATCAGGCGGGAAAGTGGAGTTGAGGTCAGTGATCAGCCATGATCTTATTGAATAGCGGAGCAGGCTCGAGGGGCCGTATGGCCAACTCCTGCTCCTATTTCTTATGTTCTTATGTCATGGCATTCGATACACCAAACTTATATATTATAGATAAGTATACTATATTGCCATGGGTAAATACATCATGAATATGTCTGAACCCCCTGTTTTAAGTGTCAAAAATGATGGTTGTTGTGATTCTTTATGAACGGTGACCAAAAACCTGATGTAATAAAAATCAGATATAATGGCCCAGATTTTCCTGGGGATTCGCACCATTATAAAGAAAGAAAGACATTTATATAGCGCCTTTCACGACCACCGGACATCTCAAAGCGCTTTACAGCCAATGAAGTACTTTTGAAGTGGAGTCACTGTTGTCATGTGGGAAATGGCACATCTACATCGTAGGGACCCTTGAGCAGCACAAAGGAAAGAGGAAGTTATGGAGTAAGTGACTAACGCCATTAATTATGCCAATCCATATTTTTCTGGGACTTTTGCACTGCTCCGCCATCACCTTTGCCAAAAACAGTTAGAAGGTATTTATCATAGCTCCGCTCCCCATTGAAATCAATGGTGATTGCCATTTTTCTGTATCTAAGCCAGTTTTCATGCTGCTGCCAGGTAGACTTAAAAATAATGCTGCTGGTGGTCTGACTGCAGCGTGCAATTGACTTTACATAATACATTCGCTTAATCAGACTTTACTTTTAAATGACGCTGAAAATAATTTTGAGCTCCTAAAGAATTTGTTTCCTTTCAGAGTATAAATAACAACGATCTCTGAGCCAAATACATAGTAAAGAACAATGGGCCGGATTTTGCTGTAGAAATAACGGTGAGGCTAACAGTGAAGTGTAAATCGGACAGCAACTTCCAGCGACCACACATGCACAGTTAAACGCAGAAATCCGGAAGTTGCTCTCCGAGTTGCCCTGCTCCACCAGAAGCTGCGCTATACCAGTATCGCGCTGAGAGACTCGCCATTCGAATACATGGAACGGCATGAAGTTGCTGTACTTATGTGATATATGCCCATTAAACTCATCAGAAAACATTAGGGCTTGTCCATTCCAGTGTAAGTAAATTTTTAACGGAGTGATAAGTCTTAATTATTGCCAAACAACCTCTCTGGCACTGAAAATGAACTTTTGTAAGTGTGGAGTCTCATTCCTTCAGCTTTTAATTATTGTTGGAGATTTTTAAAAATAAAAATATTTAAAATATTTTTCACTGTCTCTTTTATCTCTTTCTTAATCCCACCTTTCTTTCCCTCTATTTTGCTTTCTGTACATGATTTTACATTGAATTAAATATTCTAACTGACACTTCCTGGTTCAGACTCTGCGCTGCTCATTAACGATTCTTCAATCTAATTGGTTAAGAGATGCACAGTTGCTTTCCCTGTTAACACAGGTGCCAGATGCCCTGTAGAGGGCGCCACGCTGTTTTAGCTCTCTAATTTGCAATAAGTTCCAGTGCAAAATCCCATCGACAGTCTGTGGGCACGTGCAAGTGTAATGAACGGCTGGCACCGTTCGTTCGCTGCTGAGAGAAAACTCCGGCCCAATGTTTCAGCAAAATACCTGAAGCTCAAGCAACGAGATTGTGCTGTAAAAACAAAAAATGGCTGGAAATACTCAGCAGGTCAGGCAGCATCTGTGGAGAGAGAAACAGAGTTAACGTTTCGGGTCGATGGCCTTTCGTCAGTGTTCTGAGTTCTGACGAAAGGTCATCGACCCGAAAAGTTAACTCTGTCTCTCTCCCCACAGATGCTGCCTGACCTGCTGAGTATTTCCAGCATTTTCTGTTTTTACTTCAGATTTCCAGCATCCGCAGTATTTCGCTTTTGAGATTGTGTTGTTCCGAGTACAAATAAAACACCAGAGAGTCCGTCGTCGTTGTTGTTGTTTCACGAATTGGTGTATGTTTATCAGCCCTTTTGGAGTTCAAACTAAAACTAGCTTTTGAAAACATCATTTAATGGCCATTCTGTATAAGCTAGCTATTTTTTTTAAATTGAGATTTCAATAGACCTTACAGCTCAAATAAAGTATGAAATATGAATTTACTCAACTTCCTGACTTATATTTCTTTCAATAATTGTAAAAAAATGAAGCAGCTCAATGATAATTTCAACCCAAATATGCTTTTTTAAAAAAAACAAAATAACCTGACGATCAATTCGTTCAACTTTCAGTTTGTTTCTGCTTCAGTATAATTCTCCATACGTGATTTTTTTTGAACAAGTTAAGTCCATATGAAGAAAATGAAGATGGAAGTTATCGGTTCCCTTCCGTAAAACTAGAATTCCTTTATTGGCCATTGGCTGCGCCGCTTCTGATTGACTTCTATCCTCGCGGTGGTGTATTCTAATCAATTTTCCAGTAAAACTTGACATCAATTCGCCACTGGAGGATTGGGGGCGCACACCGTCTAACTTAGGCCAGAAAATCTGAGCCTCCTCTTTAGTTATCAAGCGATGTGACGATGCCAAGTTCATCTAACTGTACCTTTATTCATAGTCATAAATCCGTCTTTGTATTTAGGGCTTTGGAGCAAAACCACAGTGTTATGAGCATTTTTTTTCATGCTGATGTATCTCTGAAATTGATGAGTTATTTCACATGCAGGAAGTTGTGCTGTCTTTTGTTCTTTGATGCAATGCTTAGCAAATGGCATGCAGAACCTGTTATCACTAAAAGTTGGCAAGTATTTTAAAATGAACAATTTGGTTATTACTAGTTCACAGGTATGTGTAGCAGACCTTGCTGCACCAACTCAAATCAAAACATAACAAAAATGACAAAATAAATTGTATAGTCTTTCAGTTATAGATATCCATATTAACCCTTACATTGAAAGCAGGATCAGGGAAACCTGTTTCGCTGGGCTGACCAGTATTATTTATTTTCCGTTCACACATGAGCTTCTGCTAAAATAAACAATATTACACCATTAAACTGTGTTTTTGGAAAACAAAAAAAGGTTTGGTAAACACTTTTTCCTCAATAGTGCTCTTTTAACTATTACTTTCTTATACCTCTTCTATTTTCCATTTTTCTCTTTCTTTCTGCTTAAAATCTCGTCACTCTAAATTAGCCACGTGCTTCACGAGTACTCTCACCTAATAGATGGGATTCTGAATATCTGTTTGGACTTGAACATAGTTTTAAATATGGTATCTATACAGTAGTTTATGTAATTGAATAAACAGCTTCCTGTACTTCCTGTTGAGTATATTGTTCAATGGGAACTTATACAAAAAAGAATAAAGGTAGTTTTGACTTTCCCTGATCAGTGGGAAAGGAGCAGGGGAGCAGTTGAAATGGAGTGACTCCATTCCCGCCGATTCCCCATTTTAATGCCACTCATTTTGGTGGCGGATGAGGCACCCGCGGGAGCCTCATTAATATATGCAAATTGGGGACACATGATAGATATGGGACCTGGATTGGATCACCCACCTGTGACCACTTTGCCAGTTAAAGCTGTCGGAAAGCCAGCGAAGCCATTGAAGATAAGTGAAAAAAAACTTTCCTTAGTTGGGCCAGGAAGAGCAGGAGCAGGAGTGCTCCACCGGGTCCCACAAAGAATGTCCGGGTGTCTGCTGCTCCGGGCTCCCCCCTGCACTCCCCTCCACCACTCACCCCCAACGCCCCCCCCACCCCCACTCAGCTATGAGATGCACACGACATCCTCCCCTCCCAGATCTCTTGGTGCCGGCGGGCAGCTTCAGGTCTGCCCAATCTTCGTTCCCCCCTCTGCCGCCCAGCTGCTGCTTTGCCTCCTGAAATGGGCGAGCAGCTACCTAACTAGTGGCATTGAAATAAGGCCCAGCAGTAAAAATCTGCTGGGCTTCCAGTCAAGATTCTCACACAGGCTTCCTTTCCGTTCTCTCTGGCTTCCCACTGGGCGTTAAAATCGGCCCTAATAGCCTAAAAATCCCGTGACACCATTGCTATGCCAGAAGTGTCTGGTGCAGGGTGTCTGCCTTTAGGACCCCATCAAATCCTAGGGATGGGGGTCATTTGAATGATAAAGGTGGACGACCCCACCTCTAATGATGCTACTGTGGTGCCCACTCCGCCGAGTGTGCAGAATTGAGGAGCAGCACTTTACCACTCCGTTGGGATGGGGTAATGGCGGGTGTGGAACAACACAGTCTGGTTGAAGATTTAAGAAGCTCCAATTGCCTTCCTTGATACTCCCTTGCCATGGACCAGGTATCCAAGCAACAATCGATCTCTATTGGATTGATTGCAGTTTGAATATGGCATTGTGGGGCCCTGCTTGTCTGGTTCCATTCTTATCTATCTAATCGTAACCAGAGAATTACCTGCAACGGCTTCTCTTCCCGCTCCCGCATCGTTACCTCTGGTGTCCCCCAAGGATCTATCCTTAGCCCCAACCTATTTCTCATCTAAATGCTGCCCCTCGACGACACCATCCGAAAACACAGCATCAGTTTCCACACGTACGCTGACGACACCCAGCTCTACCTCACTACCTCTTCTTTCGACCCCTCCACTGTCTCTAAATTGTCAGACTGCTTGTCCAACATCCAGTACTGGAAGAGCAGAAATTTCCTCCAATTAAATATTGGGAAGACCGAAGCCATTGGCCACGATTTTACTTAGCTCGGCAGGTCTGTGGTGGGTGATGTCGTTGGTGGGTCCCGACCCTGCTGCTGGCTCCAGCCCGCTGTCTGAAATGACTTTCCCTTGATTAAGCCCGCCGAGCGCATTTCCCAGGCCAATTAGAGGAAGCAGGTCTGGTGACCTTTAAAAGGACCATGTCCAAATTTACCTTGACATTTGTGCTGTCAGTGTTCTACAGCATTGAGGTGCTGCAAACACTGACAATCACTACACAGATGCACAGGGCTGCACCCAGGTTCTCCCATGACTCCCTCCATATGCTTATGCTTTTGGAGGGAGTCACAGCATGCAGAGAGGTCCTCTTCCCTTCCGATGGGCGGAAGACACCTCGTCAGGAGACTTAAACAGCCTGGTTGCACATTGCACAGGAAGGCACAAGCAGGGATATCATCAGGAGGACCAGGCTGCAGTGGCGCAAACCTTTCAATGATCTCAGTAGATCACGAAATGTTACTGCAAAGCCACACTCAACCTCATCCTGCTGTGCCTCTCATCAGATCCCCATCACTCTGCCTTCCCTGCCCTACTCCTGCACATCCTTACTCACACTAACTTACCTTGCACTTCCACCCATCTCTCTCTCTATCTACATTATCACTTCCCCATCACACTAGCCACCCCTCACCCTCACCCTCATCCTAGTGCAATCACACCAACTAACAACACACGAGGGTAGCCACTTGGGTGTTTTATCCAACATTCAAGTAAAGTTTCTGTTAATGTGGTGTCAAACATTGAAACCTTTATTTTCAACACTTTACATTCTTGGACAGATTTGTGTGCACCTTTGGAAGGTTGCTGTTGTTGGTGCTGGTGATGTGCCTGGTGTTACTGGTGTTGGGGCTGATCATGGTTGGATTATGCGGACCAACATGAGACAGTATAAAGGGCACCCATGTTGATGGAATAGATGGCAGGTGAAGTACAGACGGTAGAAGCATTCTGTCAATGGTGAGAGAGTTCTTCCAATGAGGTGATATTGGATGGAGAGTGGAAAGTGGAAAGCCTGCAGAATCTGTGCTGGAAATGGATTGAGAAGCAGCTTGTGGCTGAGGAAAGTGGTGATTTGTCAGGTGGGAGCTTTACTGTACATTTGAAGCTGTCAAGTAATCAGCTGGCCACTGAACTCCTGCCTCAGGTTGACAGCCGTGGTCCCCGAACAGCGTGGTTCCCATGGCCATGAAGTTAAAGTGAAAAGGTAAGTCAAAAAAGCCTGTTAATGATCTATCAACAAGGCAATAATGAGATGAATTGGGTCCCCTGCCGCTGCCTGTCAGGTCTGCTGAGCGCTGACAGACCCGACATTGGGAAAGGCGCGTAGTGGTGGGTTGACAGCGGGGTCCCGACCTGCTGTCAAAAAAAAACACTTTCTCACCCGACCCGCCACCGATCCCGCCGGAAAATTCCTCCCACTTTCTTCGGTCCCCATCACAAACTCCGTTCCCTAGACACTGACTCCATCCCTCTCCCTAGCATCTGCCTGAGGCTGAACCAGACTGTTTGCAACCTTGGTGTCATATTTGACCCTGAAATGAGTTTCCGACCACATATCCGCGGCATAACTAAGACCACTTATTTCCACCTCTGTAGCATCGCCTGTCTCCGTCCCTGCCTCAGCTCATCCGCTGCTGAATCCCTCATCCATGCCTTTGTTACCTCTAAACTTGACTATTTCACCGCACTCCTGGCTGGCCTCCCACGTTCTACCCTACGTAAACTTGAGGTCATCCAAAACACGGCTGCCCGTGTCCTAACTCGCACCAAGTCCTGTTCACCCATCACCCCTGTGCTCACTGACCTACATTGGCTCCCTGTTAAGCAACGCTTCGATTTTAAAATTCTCATCCTTGTTTTCAAATCCCTCCATGGCCTCGCCCCTCCCTATCTCTGTAATCTCCTCCAGCCCCACAACCCTCCGAGATATCTGCACTCCTCTAATTCTGGCCTCTTGAGCATCCCTGATTATAATCGCTCAACCATTGGTGGCCATGCCTTCTGTTGCCTAGGCCTTAAGCTCTGGAATCCCCTGCCTAAACCTCTCTACCTCTCTTTCCTCCTTTAAGACACTCCTTAAAACCTACCTCTTTGACCTCCACCCTAATTTCTCCTTATGTGGCTCAGTGTCAAATTTTGTTTGATAACGCTCCTGTGAAGCGCCTTGGGACATTTTACTACGTTAAAGGCGCTATATAAATTCAAGTTGTTTTTGTTCAGCAAGTGCACCTGCTTCATGCAGGTGTATTCACTGCTGGCCACACAGGAAGCGTAACTGGTGTGTTTTCCAGGAGGGGTGGGTCCACTCCCAAAAGTAATGTCAGGACAGTGGGAGCAAGTGAGCAGAAGAAGTGCCCATTTGTGATGGCTCCTTTGCTAAACAAGAAAAGGTGGAAGCAGGTTCCACCCCTGATCTTTCTACACCAGAGTTCTTCACCTCAAAATAATTACATTCTAGGCTAATGAATATAAAAGAAAAATAGAAAATGGAACACATCATTATAAATCCAGAGAATTATTTTCAACCTTATAATATCTTATTCAAGTAGGAATCGCTATGCCTACCCCATATTCTAGTAACCAAAGGACATACTTACTTAAAATTTACAAATTATAATTATTCCATTACATTAATGGATTCTTTTCTAATTCATTAGAATTGTACTTTTTTTGCAACCATTTAATTAAAGAATAGCATTTTTTTTTGCAGTTTTGGCAAACAATACAGGAAGTTGTAATTATGCACTTGTCCCTGGGATAGTTATAGAAACAGATGATTTTCCTCTTTGAATTAATGGATGCACATGTAGTCATTTTAACTGCACAGACATTGATGTTTTTGGGTTAGTGCCATGACCAAGATGGTCAAAACTCATCCTTGCTGAATTATGGCTTTCCACCTCCCCAACTATCCAGAGAGGTGAATGCTAAGTTAATTACAGAAAGTAGAATTGATGCCTTAAGACGCAAGAAAGCTGATCCCCACTACATTAACCTTGACTATATTGTGGAATGGTTTCACTGTAAGTAGAGAACAGCAGAGCCTCAGTGGACTGGATTCAAGAATTTTCTGAAATTAACAGTCTTCTGAATTTGTTAAACAGGGAGGCCCTGTCTACCCTCTCAGGTGGACATAAAAGATCTCATGGCAGTATTCCAGGAAGAGCAGAGGAGACTTTGCAATGTTCTGGCCAATTCATACCCTTGAACCAACATAGCAAAAAACAGATTAACCGGTCATTCACCTCATTGCCATTTGTGGGACCTTGCTGTCTGCAAATTGATTACCGTGTTTCTCTTACTAAACAACAGGGACTACACTTCAAAGTACTTTATTAGTGAAGTGCTTTGGTATATCCGGAGGATGTGAAAGGTGCTGTGCAAGTTTCTGTCTTTAATATGGAACATAGATTGAGCAGTATTACATGAACACTTTCTCTCAACATTACTCAAGAGCCTATCCATGTTCAAGTGCTGCAAGGAGATGGCAATTGAGAGCCTGTTTCTCAGATATTAGCACACATGAAAACTCTGGTGAAACTTAAGTTGTCTTGAAGTTCATTTTCAAAAAGGGTCTCTGAATAGATGTTCATTATAAATGCTAACATTATTTTGTTAACTATAAAATCATCCTTAATTTTCATTAACTAACTCTATAATTGAAACTAAAATGACTCAATATCTAAAATGAATAACTAAAAATACATCTAGAAAATTAATAACTAAAAATAACATTATTTTGTGCAACTGAAAGCACACTGGATAACATTCCTCACTTTGCACATGTACCATTTGGTGGCAGGATAACAAATGATAGCTTAACAAACTTGGTATAGATTAGAATAATGTTGTATGTTGTGTGTGCCGGCTAGACAGATGTGTGGTTAAGTCAAATCCTTCCTATCCTCTTTTTCACATGTTTGTAGCAGTTACTTACCTTGTAAATTTGGATTAAAACTTTATGGAGAACACCTTTCAATAAAGACTTGGGGTACTATGGATTTTGCAATGATAGGGCTATCTCAATAAAACAATGAATTGTTATAGTTCATAGGCAACATTTGGCTTTAATCCACTGTTTAATTCATCAAAATGATCAGATTAGATAAATGAGGATTTTGTGTGACTATTAGCACAGAATTATATGTCTTACATCAATGAACATTTGCTCACTAAAACTATAATTTGAGTGTGAAAACTGAAAACTATAGTTAGGGTATCCTGAAATAAGACTAGACCTGTTGTAGGATTACATCAATGAATGTAGAAAGAACAGTTTATTTTTATTAGTCTTATAGCTAGAAGGAACGTGGGAGGACATAATATTGGCAATTGTGCTTTTGTTGCTTGTAGCAATATAAACATGACTATTATAGAAATTTAAAAAGTTCCAAGAACGAAACATGCTCAGGAAGCTAATACAATTGATTTGTCAACTTAAATTATAACCAGGGATGACAAATTGTACTTTCACATTAGCATCAAATATGTGGCTCATAAATAATGATACTAATATTACACTTTGCCTCAGGGAAAGGATAGGAACGTAGAAATGAACAAGAATGGAAAAGGCTACTGTGATCCGTCTGGCTGGTTCCAGGAGGAGGGATTAGTAAATCGATGAAAGTGAATTGTACATAGCTGTGCAAAGAATTTGAA
This sequence comes from Squalus acanthias, assembly GCA_030390025.1. Classification (NCBI taxonomy): domain Eukaryota; kingdom Metazoa; phylum Chordata; class Chondrichthyes; order Squaliformes; family Squalidae; genus Squalus; species Squalus acanthias. The sequence goes on from CM059444.1 coordinate 43,995,458, forward strand.
TCAGGATTTCTCTATGAATGGCTTGCCCATCTACCACCATCTCCGCTTTCTTTACTTACAACTTTCAATTTTAAACTTCCCTGCTTCTTTTCAACTCCGCTTTTATTTTATTTACTGAAATTTACTTCTTTGTTTATTTAAACTCTGTTCTAGCCTTTTCAGCGTATTGTCTGTACCTACAATAAGAAAGTGATTGCTGTTAAAGATGTCAAATTTCTGTGACTTTATTCTTGATGTTGATATGTATATAATCGGTCTGTGGTATATTCACTGTAGTTTTATTAGCCAACAATCTACAGTAAAGCGATCAAATTCCAAAACATCTAACCCAATGGCGATCACATGACATAGTATCGATACTATATATTGTAAAATATGATAGAACAGGTGCAATATGCTGGGATGCTGTGGTTTCGTTTGGAGGTATCTCCCCAAATAATCACAATGTCTTCATTTATTTGGTGAATATATGTACACCGGACACAAAGTTGCTCAGTTTTATCAGATCATACAAGTTATGCTGGGTTAGAAAAGCAAGCAAAATACTAAAATATATTAATAACAACAACTTACAACATAATAGATTATATAAGACATACACAAAGATAATACAGAGATTTTTGTTTTACTATACATTGATGTCTATAGGAAGTTATTCTATGACACTACCCCCATTGTCTATATAAGTTGTTACACTTAAGAGGAAAGCAGTTTCTAGAAGTGCAAATATAGAGGAATGCAGTTTTTATTCATTCCTTACATTACAAAGGGATCTCAATCAATTCACACATAATACTGATGTACACTTTTATTACTTTTGACCAATTCAAAAGTAGATTGGCCACAACACATGTACTGTATCGAACTCACTACAGGATAGCATAGCTAATCACAAAAGCAGTCTATTAACTAATATTGCATTCTGGCAAGGAAGTGAACAGAAATAAGCACATTTTAATTGAGTATCATATTGTCAGACTTCACTATGGAGTAAAATATAGAAATGTTACATTCACTATAAGGCATCTCTGTGCACATATCACAACATCACAGTGAATATGCTAAAGGTTAGTTTCTTTCCCCTGTTGAAACCACTCAGATACCGCACTAGTACTGGAGCGTATTTTTTTTAAGTCTACCAAAGGCTTCTTGCACCTAACTGACCTAAAGCAGCTCATTATATCACATCCTACTTTGTACACATTACACTATCCAACCGCAAGTGCATTACAGAAGGCATCAAATCTAGGGCCACAGAACGGAATTTTTCTATAGTCACTGAAGTTAGTACGCTACAGCTTAGTGTAACATTGACATGGGGTTATCCAACACTTCAAGGCATTCAATTTCTTCTAATCAGAAAACAAACTGGCAAAGGACTTCCTCAAGTTACGGATTGTTTCAGCCTTTGCTTCGTCCTCATTCAAATTTGATCGAAATAGTGATGATTCGGTAAGGCTGAATGCATTGGTCAAAGACTGTGATTTGCTGCAAAATCAAAACAAAAATGAATGCACTTAATTATATTTTGATCATTGAAAGATACCACATTTTCAATAATCCATCTTTCTCATAAAATCATCGATATCATGAAAAGTGAGAACATCTCAATTCATGTCTTACTTTTGTTCCTTAAGAGCTACAACAACAACTTGTATTTATATAGCGCCTTTAACGTAGTAAAACGTCCCAAGGCGCTGCACAGGACTATTTTAAGACAAAAAATTTGACACCGATCCACATAAGGATAAATTAGGGCAGGTGACCAAAAGCTTGGTAGGTTTTAAGGAGCATCTTAAAGGAGGAAAGAGAGGTAGAGAGGCGGAGAGGTTTAGGCAGGGAATTCCAGCGCTCAGGGCCTAGGCAACAGAAGGCACGACCACCAAAGGTTGAGTGATTATAATCAGGGATGCTCAAGAGGGCAGAATTAGAGGAGCGCAGATATCTCGGAGGGTTGTGGGGCTGAAGGAGATTACAGAGAAAGGAAGGGGCGAGGCCATGGAGGGATTTCAAAACAAGGATGAGAATTTTGAAATCGAGGCGCTGCTTAACCGGGAGCCAATATAGGTCAGCGAGCACAGGGGTGATGTAAAATATGCCTCATTCATTCTATGACCCCAGTTCATTAACAATTAGTACATTTTAACACATTTTCTACAGCTGTCTTATATTATAAAAATGATATTTAATACGGCTCACCACCACCTTCTCAAGGGCAATTAGGGATGGGCAATAAATGCTGGCTTTGCCAGCAAAGCCCACATCCCATGAACGACTAAAAAAAAATTGTTAATCGCAAAAGCTATTGACGTAAAGTCTGTAAGTGCATAATGTGCTCAGACAGGTTATTAAAAGGGAACAGTAATAATATTCAAATTTGCGTTCTACAGGGATTTCAAGCCTTCTGGTGTGCTTACTTTACTGAAAATAAGTAACTTTTCTGCTGATGCAGAGTTTAGGGAAAATAAGCTTAAATCTAGCAATGTGGAGGTTGAGATCTTCGTTTTTTAGTTGAATATAGCTCTAAACAGGGTCACCTGCTTTTAACTCACAAGAACTAGTTTACAGAAAAAAAACTGGCATTTATATAGCACCTTTCACGACCACCGGAAGTCCCAAAGTGCATTTTTGAAGTGTAGTCACTGTTGTAATGTAGGAAAGGTGACAGCCAATTTGCGCACAGCAAGCACCTACAAACAATGTGGCACTGATCAGAAAAGCTGTTTTAGCGATATTGGTTGAGGGATAAATATTGGCCAGGACACCGGGGATAACTCCCCTGCTCTTCTTCGAAATAGTGCCATGGGATCGTTCATGTCCACCTGAAAGGGCAGACAGGGCCTCGGTTTAATGTCTCATCCGAACTACAGCACTTCTGACAGTGCAACACTCCCTCAGTACTGCACTGGAGTATCAGCCTAGATTTATTTTGTGCTCAAGTCTCTGGAGTGGGACTTTGAACCCACAACCTTCTGACTCAGAGCCGAGGGTGCTACCCACTGAGCCACGGCTGACACACATTGCTCATGCTCAAGCCTCATTGACTTGTCATAAACAAAGCACAAAATAGCACACAGGACTTTGCAAAAATAATTATTTAAGAAAAGGGCATGGTCATTTCTAAGATTGCCAGCCAACAGAACCGTCTCTTCAGCTGTGCTCATCTTTGGTTGCATCAGGGAAAACATTATAAAATGTGCCAGGAGAGCTGTCTGAAAGTCAGAATCGGCCCCAAACAAACTTGTTTATCATGTGCACTAAGCGCAAGTAATGGTGACACAGAACATTGCACCAGATCAGCGTAGGCAATGGGGAAAATAGTTATTTGCCTTTACAGAGCAAGCAACCCTGTACCTGCTGAAATAAGGGGCAACTGGAGGAGTTATTTTGAATTGTGGTTTTATAATTCATGGCCTGGCAGAAATTCCCTGGAGATGTCATCGTTCTGAGCAGGTGACTTGAGAGGCATACCTGTGAACTCAGTTCCTATCAAGACATCTGGAAAGCATACTAAATTTGTAACTCTGGGGGGAGTTTTAACTTTTGGACCCGCTGTGAGAGGGGGGGGACGCGATAGTGCGCGGGAAACCCGGAAATCCGGGTCTCCCTTTGCACGCTGTGATGTTACTGAGAGGTTCCCTGCCCATGAGTCAGCCTGATTGGCAGGCTTGGCTTCCAGTCGGGCGGGAATGCTGGAGAAGAGGCCACAGCCCTGGGTAAGTCCGAGTCCTGACCCCACGGGAGCTCTGATCCCGGGGGGGGGGGGGGGTGGTGGTGGGGGGGGGGTCTGATCCCCGATCCTGAGCGGGGGTCCGATCCCAGGGGGGCGGGGTGGGGTCTGATCCCCGATCCCAGGGGGGTGGGGGGGGGGGGGCCTGATTCCCGATCCTGAGCGGGGGTCCGATCCCAGGGGGGCGGGGGGCTGATTCCCGATCCTGGGTGGGGGTCCGATCCCAGGGGGGCGGGGAGGTGGGTGGGTCTGATTCTTGATCCTGCGCGGGGGTCCGATACCAGGGGGGCGGTGGGGGGGGGGTCAGATTCCCGATCCTGGGTGGGGGTCCGATCCCAGGGCGGCAGGGTTTGTATGGGGGGCTGATGGTGGGGGAGCTTGGGGGGAAGCACTCCTGCTCCACTCGGCCCACAAGCATTGCTCCACAAAGCTGTCCTTCCCTCGCTGCAGCGAGGAACCCCGGCTGGCTACAGTTAAATCTGCAAAGCAGATTAAATCCGAGGCTTCCAGCCTCATTACCATATTTAAAGTGCAAACCCGCCTCCTGGGATCCGGTTCGCTGCCCGCCCCTGTCATGCCTGCATCAAAACTGCAAGTGGGCAGTTTGGAGGTGGGTTGGTGTCGGGATTCAGATTTTTAATACTTTAACCTCCCACCCGACCCAAACTTGCCTGTTTTTTGGGGTTAAAATTCCCCCTTCTGTTTCTCTCTCCACAGATGCTGCCTGACCTGCTGAGTATTTCCAGTAGTTTCTGCTTTTATTTTAAATTGGTAAGTAATGTTGAACCTGCTCCAACTGCTGTCTTGAATCAGGAACCCATATTCCAAGATATTCTAAGTAAACATCTGTGCTTGCCATCACTCTACTAGTTCAGTTCTTTAACTGCCTCCTAATTATAGTTGACAACTGATTAAGAAGATTTGTTGTTTTCCCCTTTCATTAGCTGGCTTGCTGTGTGGGAGATATAACCCACATTTTAGACCACAGACTGAAAACAGCAAAATCATGACTAAACCAGGAGGGAGCAGAAGTGAAAGTGGGAGTATAAAGCGAAGTGAGAGAGGGGAAAATATAAGAGGCAAAGGGGAGGATAAAGGGGAAGAGGGTAAAGGGAATGGCAGAGGAGGAAGAGGAGGCAGGGAAGTGAGAGTTAAGAGAGAAGAAAAAGGAAATGGAAAGAGTGGGTGGGAAAGAGACAGAGGGAAGAGACATGGGGTGAGGGAAGGAATACGAGGGAGGGGAGAGAGTGGAGGGAAGGGGAGAAACTAGGATGGGGAAGCTTACATCCTCATGGTTGGATCACTGTGGAGTTTCGCATTGCGTATTCAACATTTTCAGATCTGATGAAAGAGAAGGAACACTCCTTGTTTGAATATTTTGGCCGGAATTTTCCTTACCTGGGCGGGTCCGGTGCCATGGTGGGTTGTGACCCTGTTGCTGGCTCCATCCTGCTCCACAGAACGCCTATTAAACCCTACCTACGCGTTAATCTGTCCAATTAAATGGTGCGGGCCGGGTGATGTCATTCATGATGCGTTTTCAGCCGGGATCTTTAAAGGGACCATGGCCACATTACATTTGAAGTTTAATCTAACATAGTGCTGTCAGTGCACTACAGCGTTGAAGTGCTGCAAACACTGACAATGACTGCACAGAGGCAGAGGACCGCACCCAGCTTCTGCGATGACTCCCTCCATATGCTTATGGTGGGAGTCAGAGCACGCAGGGAGGTCCTCTTCCCTTCCAATGGGCAGAAGAGACCTCCCCAGGAGACTAAAACAGCCTGTTTGGAGATTGCAGAGGAGGTCACCAGCAGTGATGTGGTTAGGAGGTGGGTGCAGTGCTGCAAATGTTTCAATGATCTCATTAGATCAGGAAAGGTGAGTACAAAGCCACACTCAGCTTCATTCTGCTGTGCCTCTCATCACATCCCCATCACTCTGCCTTCCCAACCCTACTCCTGCACATCCTTACTCACACCAACATACCTTGTATGCCCCCCATCCCTCTCTCTCTATCTACATTATCACATCCCCATCTCACTAGCTACCCCTCACACTCACCCTCATCTTAGTGCAATCATACCAACTAACAACACACAAGGAGGCCACTTGGCTTTGGCATCCCACTCCATCTAAAGATTCAGCCCATCCATTCCTTAGACTCACTCAACCTTCTCTTCTTTCCCTCCTTGCAGGAAAAGAGAGCCCACAATAAGAGGAAGAGGGAGAGAATCAGCGATGGCCCTCCATCATTTGCAAATCCTACAACAACAGAGGAAGCTGCTTTAGAAATATCTGTAGTCGCCGAGCAGCTGGAGGTGGGAGATGGAGAGAGGGGGACATCTCAGCAACCTGATGACAAAATTACATCTCATACAGCCACACGGCATACATCAGTCACTCATATGGGGACTGACTGATGTCAGCAGCCAGTGAATGGTCATCATGTGCATAATGGTATCTGTACCCATTCTTCATATGACATATCTAACTCATCTCTTTACTCTCCCACAGGTCTATCAAGACGCACCCCCACCGCCAACTGTCCAGGAGGAAGAAGAAGATGAGGACCCTCCAGCCTTTGAGGGTGGACCATCACCAGATGTAAGCGCACCCAGCACCAGCGCAGATACGCACACCTAGGTGGGTCCCACGCAAGATAGAGTAGTGTTGTCACCTGGTGTCTCACGACTCACAAGTGAGCAAGAGCAGATGGTGGAGATAGGGGCAGCAGTGGAGAGTCTTCACTGGAGGGCACAGGACGCTCCCAGCTCTGCTCAGCTGCATGCAGATGCTGAGCCTCGGGGGCCATCCAGAAAGAGGGCGATCCTGGAGGTGCAGCAAGAAGTGCAGGGGGCGCCATGTCTGCAAATGTTCAGAGAATGGAGGAGTCCATCTCCAACATGAGCAGCACCGTGTTGCAGGCAATGGCGACTGCAGGCTCTTCCATGTAGGATGGCCACCTACATGGAGCAGCTAATGCACCACTCACAGGAGCACATGGTCTCTATGGAGAATAGATGGCTATCTATGGAGAATAGATGGCTATGTATGGGGAATAGATGGCAGAGGCTCATAGACCTCCTCTGTAGGAGAGATGTCAGCGTAGACGTGGGACCTCATGGCCCCACTGATGTGCAGGAAGGTGCTCTCCAGCTCCTTGGCAGCAGGGAAGTGAGCAGGCTGCCTCTACCTCTGCTGAAGCCACAGAGCTAGCACCTCATAGAAGCACGTGGAAGAGAAAGTTGACACACAAGTAGATTCATAAGGGTAGCCACTTGGGTGTTTTATTCAATGTTTATGTAAAGTTTCCGTTAATGTGCTGTCAAACATAAAAATCTTTATTTTCAACACTTTCTGGTCTTGGACAAATTTGTGTGCACCTTTGGAAGTGGCTTAGTGAGTTGCAGTGAATGGTGAGACATAACGGAATCTCCAGCAATGGTGATGAGTATGAAAGGAATGGCTTGGTCATTGTAGGGATGCTTTATGGTGTTGGTGTGGGGTGGTGCCAACCTGACGCAGCATGTGGCAGCCATATGAGTGTACAGCGTCAAGTTAAGTAAATCTAGCCATGATGAGGCTATCCCTGGCCTCCCAGGCAGCAATGTGCTCGGGTGCTGATGCCGTGTCCTGTGTAGCATCAGGTGATTGTGGAGAAGGATGGTGGTGTTGTTGTTGGTGCTGCTGGTGTGTCTGGTGCTGCTGGTGTTGGGGCTCATCGTGGTGGGATTCTGAGGACCAAGGTGAAATAGTATAAACGGCACCCATGTTGATGGAATAGATGGCAGGTGAAGTAGAGATGACAGAAGCAATCTGTCAATGGTGAGAGAGTTCTTCCAATGAGGTGACACTGGATGGAGACTTTGCTGGAAAGACTTGCACCCTGCAGAATCTATGCTGGGAATGCAGTGAGCAACAGCTTCTGCCTGAGGAAGGTGATCAGCTGTCAGGTGGGCGCTTTTATAGTACATTTGATGCTGTCAAGTAATCAGCTGGAGCAATGGCCACTCAACTCCCGCCTCAGGTTGATAGACGTGGTTCCTGAGCTGCATGAATCCCGTGGCCATGCTGGGAAATTTGAAATGTGGGGGGCGAGGGGGGGGCGGGTGAAAGGCTCTTAATTGTCTGGAAACAAGGTTATAGTGATTTGAATTAAGTCGCCTCTGCCGGTCGGGTCGCTGCTACACCGGCAAACATGCCTAAGGGAAAGGCACGTGGGGGAGAGATGATGGCGGCTTCCTGACCCGCTCCCACTTTTTTCAAATTTCCCACCCGACCCGCCACCATTCCCACCCGCACGGACCCCAGAAAATTCCGGCCTTTGTATCCATTTTTTATTTGTTTGAAATTCTGAATTTGCTCTGGTCGGCTAATGCTTCTTATGTTTTTGTTGTGTTACCAATACTTGTGGTTTAATATTTAAGACGGCAGTTTTACACTTTTCATAAAAGGAAACCCCAAATGAACAATATCTTACTTTAACTGAGGATGGGGTTGTGACTGTTGCTGAGGAGTCTTCGGCTGCGATTTGAGCACCTTCTGCTCAGGTTGCCCCTTCAGCGGTTGACCTTGTGGCTCTGGGTTTGCAAAGTAGGCTGTGGTTGTTGCATTGCTTGGCTTGGCTGCCTTTGTTGCTGAGTTGGGGGGCCAGTGGGACGCAGACCTCCTTGTGGACCCGGCCCCTCAGGAGAAGCATGATGTTGCAGCAGTAGATCTTGGCTTTGTGGATGTGGTCCTTGGGGTTGTGTTGGGCCCCCTATGTTCAGCACAAGAAATACTAAATAATGTTACATTGATAGGAATTCCTTATTCACTTTGAAATCCAGCGCTTCCTTACTAGAAAATTAAAAGGGGGTGTTTATATGTATTTTGGTGGCCTTCACAAATGTGACATTTTAAGGGATTGCATGACTGTGATCATTTTAATATTTTCGATCAATGGCTACATTTAGGCCTAAAGTCATAATTGTAAGCAGTGACTCAGGCCTTTCTCACTAATAAAATACAACCTTGCTTATGAAGGCAATACCAGTGTCAGAATAGTTTTACACAGGAGCTATAGTACTTTAAGTTATAAGTAAACAGTACATGGAGATAATATACTAGGTCGCTGAAAGCAAAAACAATAGAAAAATCCAAAGGAGACAGATAAACAACAAGGTTAGAGTAAGCAATATGGTAGGTGCCACAAGAAAATTGAGCAGAAAATTTACAAAACTTCAGGAAAGCTATGTTGCTAACATAGCACATTAACCCTATTTACATTAACTCACCAGGTAATGGCAAGTTTGCTGTTGAGCAGTTTATTGACCATTTTACCGCCTTTATAAATTAATTCTTTGAAGTAACCCGTGTAATGAAATAGGGTGGTTCATTCACTGCTTAATTGTCAAGATCAATATGTTTTTCAACAAACTTTAAGAACTTTTTAAGGAGTCAAGTGAAATTTTGTTTTACACTTATGTGGATTTGGTAAGTCATAGAAAACTAGTTAATAAACTGCTATAATTGACAGAATTTATTTGTGACAGATTATCAGTCATATTTACTTATTTCATGCTTACACCAGTTGTTGGGAAATTGAAAAATTAGTTAATATGCTAATCCTTGTCAAGAAATCTTTTGTTTATACAAAACTGGCAAAACATCAACTGCATATTGGATTGGAAAGTGGCAAATGTGACACCATTGTTCAAGAAAGGGTGTAAGGACAATTCTAGTAACTACAGGCCGGTCAATTTAGCATCAGTGGTGGGTAAAGTTTTAGAAACAATAATCAAGGAAAAAATTAACGGGCACGTGGAGAGGTTTAAGCTAATTAAGGAGAGCCAACACGGATTTGTAAAAGGCAGATCATGTTTGACTAATCTAATTGAATTTTTTGACGAAGTAACAGGGAGGATCGATGAAGGGAATGCGATGGATGTTGTCTGCATGGATTTTAGGAAGGCGTTTGACAAAGTACCACATAGAAGGCTGGTTAACAAAATTGAGGCTCATGGAATAGGTGGGTCAGTGGCAGCTTGGATAAGGAATTGGCTTAAGGACAGAAAACAGTGAGTTATGGTAAATGGCTGTTTTTCAGACTGGAGGATGGTAGACAGTGGTGTTCCCCAAGGGTCAGTGCTGGGGCCACTGCTTTTTTTGATATATATAAATGACCTGGATATTGGAATACAAAGTAGAATTTCTAAATTTGCCGATGACACCAAACTTGGGGTGTGAAGCAAACAGTGAGGATGATACCAATCGACTGCAACAGGACATAGAAAAGCTAGCAGAATGGGCAGACAAGTGGCAGATGGAATTTAATACAGAGAAGTGTGAGGTGATGCATTTTGGTAGAAGGAACAGGGAGAGGCAATATACACTTAATGGCACAGTTTGAAAGAGTGTGCAGGGACAGAGGGAGTTAATGTGCATAGGTCCCTGTAGGTGGCAGGACATCTTGAAAGAGTGGTTAGCAAAGCATATGGGATCCTGGGTTTCATAAATAGAGGTATTGAGTACAAAAGTAGAGAAGTTATGCTGAATCTTTATAAAGCGCTGGTTAGGCCACAACTGGAGTATTGCGTCCAGTTCTGGTCACCACACTTTAGGAAGGATGTGAAAGCCCTGGAGAGGGTGCAGAGGAGATTTACCAGAATGGTTCCAGGGATGGGGGATCTTAGCTACAAGGACAGGTTGGAGAAGCTGGATTTGTTTTCATTAGAGCAAAGCAGGTTGAGGGGTGATTTGATAGAAGTGTACAAGATTATGACGGGTTTGGATAGGCTAGAAAGGGAAAGGCTGTTCCCACTAGTTGATGGTACAAGGACTAGGGGACACAGATTTAAGGTTTTGGGCAAGAGATAAAGGGGGAATGTGAGGGAAAACTTTTTAATGCAGCGAGTGGTGAGGACCTGGAACTCGCTGCCAACGGAAGTGGTGGAAGCGGACACACTCAATGTTTTCAAGGGGAGACTGGATAGGTACTTGAAGAAAATAAACTTGCAGGGTTACGGGAATAGAGCGGGGGAATGGGACTGTCTTGATTGCTCTGCAGAGAGCCGGCACGCACTCAATGGGCCGAATGGCTTCCTTCTGTGCCGTTATGTTATGACTCTATATAAAAGGGAGACATTAAAACATCAAATTAAAATTGTGATTCTATTTAAATTAAGACAAAGAAACCAACATTATTAATTTGTGTAAGTAGGGTCATTGAAAAACAGTGGAAAAGTAATTAATTCATTAATTTGCAAACATTTGGTATTTGAAGGTGTAATGTTGAGGATGGACATATTTGGTTTACCATTCAGTTCTGTTTGATTTTGGATATAGAGAGAAATATTACTGTCATTTCTCTAAGTACTATTAACGAACATTCATTTATAATTCTCCCCCCCCCCCATTTGTTAAGTAATTTTTCCCCTTTCTCCTTAAGTTCCTTTACAAAACACCCCATTCCCTGACCAGAGGGTGGGTAGGTTTCTTGCTCTGAGGCCTCTGTAATTCTTTAGAGAGACACTTGAAGGTGTGTGAGAGTGACTCAAGGTGACTCACCCTCTGATTTCTGATTTTCCATCTCTCCCTGTGGGAAGTGCTTGGCCTCAGCTTGACGACTCCCACTGATAGTGATTGATTTGAGAACTTACCACGTTGGTAATCATGATTGCTTCAATGTGCCTCCCTTAATTTGTTTCTTAAAGTTTAAATAATAATGCAAGAAATGGTCAAATGCAGCTACACAAGTCTCTGAGATTACATTTTCAATGCATAAGCAAGTGCTGGATTTAAATAATTCACCAATATTCCTCTGTTACAATGCACAATACAGTTGATTTTGCAAAATAGATTCCTTCAAAAGGAAATCTGAATGATTTTTAAATAGTACATTTTTCATTGCATTCAAATTTCAATTAGATTTGAATGAAACAAATGTGATTGAGTGTTTCAACAAGGGATTTGATTTACTAACAATTGAACACAGTTTCACAAAGTGTTGATAGCAAAAATTAACCGTGCCAAGAACCTTACATCATTCTTCAGTATGTCAGGGCACATTAAAATACAGCTTTAAATCCATTGCTAATACAGTAATGGATACATGGGTAATTAGGGCCTGTATTCATAAAATAAATTAGTTATAATCTAAGGAATCCAATGATCTTCATGGTGTAGATAAAACTCATTTCTATGAATAATATTAAGTAGAAACGAATCTAATGAATAGTGGTCTCAATAAACAGATGTACATCCTAACAATTGGTTTGTTTTTCAGGCTTACTAAGAGATTGAATTGTACGTTTAGGAATAATCAGTAGTGGTAGAATTTGAATCAAATTCATACAGAGGAGTTAAATAGGTATGCATAGTCTTTAAATCATTATCCTAGATTGTTGTATTACTATAGACAAGGAATGCCACATCAAGTAAGAGTTAATATTTAAGATGTCATGAAAGCTGTTAATACTTTTACTTTTTTGATACATAAACAAAAGCTCGCACATGATTTTATTTCAGTTAGTACATAACTGTAGTTCCCTTATTGCATTTCTTGTGAGAATTGTCAGTGTAGAAAACAGTGTATGTAAATGTACTTAGCTAACAATGTTTATTATACATATATATGTGTAAAAATTATATCATGAAGACCCGTCTACCTTTTGTGTTTTTATTGCACATCAAGCTGTACAAGTGTGTAGCCACATTATGTAAAATACTGCAGTAAAACCTGAGCATTTTTAAACCAAATACAGTTATAATAAAAAAATAAGAGAGACTTTTACAAACAACTGAACACATTTTGTTATGACCTCAGCTGTAACATTAGACTTTGCATATAGCATGCTTGCATGCAGTTCCGAACGCATTTTTAGTAGGAATGTTTATTTCTGGCTGTGTAATTCAGTGTCCTCCAGGAATTAAAATATTAAGCCATTTATGTTTCTTTTAGCCACAACACTGTACTTTATCTCAACAAATGTCTCTCCTAAAGCAATGCACAAGGTCAACCATATCTACTTCATATGATTAGGACAACTGCAGAATTACATGCAAATGATTATAACATGAGTTCAGAAGCACACCCATTTAAGTTTTAATAGTGGGCCAGAGACAGTTTTTCAAAATTTTTAGCAATAACAGGCTATTCCTCAGTCACACACCACCACATTATGACATTTTTGTGTACACATTTCAAGACGATTTTGGGAATACATGCTCCTGGTGAGGTGCCTCACCTGCCGGGAGCACATATTAGCAAATTGCAAGCATGCTTCCCATGATATTCCATCCATTCATTTTAGCAAAAATGGCCCAAAATCTGCTGTGGCAGGACAAGGAACGGCGCCCGCTGTTACTTAGACTTGCCCCTTGCATGTTTAATGTCGACGATACTTTGCCCTGCAAGTTGCTGGAAGGGTGAGATGGAAACAGCACGGCGCCCTCTACAGGACATCTGGGATCTGAGTGAATAGAGCGTGCAACTGTGTATCTCCTTAACCAATCAGATTGAAGGATTGTGAAATTAACAGCGCAAGACTGAGAAGGAAGTGTAAAATAGAGTGGGTGAATTCAATGTCAAATCAGGTACAGACAAAGAAATAGAGAGGGAAAGAAAGATTGGATTGAAAGAGAGAGAGAAAAAAGAGACAGAAAGAAAAAGTAATAAAAATTTAATTACTTTTTTTAAATCAAAATCTCCAACAACAATTAAAACCTGAAGGAATGAGATTCCACACTTGTAATAGTTAATTTTGAGTGCCAGAGAGGTTGACTAGCAGTAATTAACACTTACCACGTTGAAATGACGTGACTTAACTTTCTGTGGCGAGTTTACCTCGTATCTACCGTGCAAGTACAGCAACTTCATGCTGCTCAATGCGTTTGAATGGGGAGCGAGACAGCGAGATGCCATTTTCGCGAAGCTAATGGTGGAGAGTTAATTGCATCTCCGACAGCAACTTTTTGATTTCCGCATTTAATCGTGCATCCGCCCTCGCCTGAAGTTGTTGTGACATTTGCGCATAAATAATGGCGAGCGCTATTAACCTTGCTGTTATTTTGACAGCAAATTTTGGGCCATTATAAATCATAAGACCTGTATGTTAACTGTTATAAAAATATAGATATGTGTAAATAGGGGCATAACACTGGCAGAAAGTAGTAATGGACTGTTTGTACTACTACTCATAATAGTATTTCCATCCTAAAATAGGTTCAAAGAAATTAGTGAAAACCACGCACCCCCCCACCCCCACCCCCAACTTTCTGTTTATTTAGGCCTTATTAAAAGCCAGTCATGAGAAAATTTTACACAATTATGTGGGTGTGGCAATAAAATCAAAAAGTGAGTATTGAAATCCAGATTAGCTTAATGAACGCCAAGATTTGAAAGAATCACCACAGCTTTCAGGGAGCAGCGTAATAAAAGTTATATCAACATAGTGTAGAACGTAACAATTTTACAGAAATAGGCATTTGAAAAATATACAATTGTTTTCATCTGCTTTAGTCCTCTAGGTTATTCAGTTCCTGTGGCCATGGAGACTATAGTTCATATACAGGCGACAGACCAGAAAAGCTAACAACCTAACAAAGCTAATCATTTCCCCAGTCCTATTGGAATGTCACAAATTACATTCTTTGTGACTGCGACCATGATAAACTATCCCACCTCATTCTTCTCGACCTATCTGCAGCCTTTGACACAGTTGACCACACCCTCCTCCTCCAACGCCTCTCCTATCGATCCGTAGCCAGAGAGTCACCTGCAACGGCTTCTCTCCCCACTCCCGCACCGTTACCTCTGGAGTCCCCCAAGGATCTATCCTTGGGCCCCTTCTATTTCTCATCTACATGCTGCCTCTCGGCGATATCATTCGAAAACACAGCATCAGGTTCCACATATACGCTGACGATACTCGGCTCTAGCTCACTGCCACCTCGCTGGACCCCTCCACTGTCTCTGATTGGTCACACAGCTTGTCCGCCATCCAATATTGAATGAGTAGAAATTTCCTCCAACTAAAAATAGGGAAGACTGAAGCCATTGTCTTTGGTCCCCGTCACAAACTCCATTCCCTGCTCACCTTTTCCATCCCTGGCAACTGTCTGAAGCTGAGCCAGACCGTTCACAACCTTGGTGTTGAGTTTGACCCCGAGATGAGCTTCCGACCACATATCCGCTCCATCACCAAGACTGCCTGCTTCTACCTCCGTAACATCGCCCGACTACGACCCTACCTCAGCTCATCTGCTGCTGAAACCCTCATCCATGCATTTGTTACCTCTAGACCTGACTATTCCAATGCTCTATTGGACAGCCTCCCATCTTCCATACTGCATAAACTTGAGCTCATCCAAAACTCTGCTGCCCGTATCTTAACTCACTCCAAGTCTCGTTCACCCATCACCCCACTGCTTGCTGACCGGCTCTCGGTCCGACAGCGCCTCAATTTAAAAATCCTCATCCTTGTTTTCAAATCCCTCCATGGCCTCACCCCTCCCTATCTCTGTAACTTCCTCCAGCCCTACAAGCCTTCGAGATCTCTGCGCTCCTCCAATTCTAGCCTCTTGCGCATCCCCGATTGCAATTGCTCCACCATTGGCGGCTGTGCTTTCAGCTGCCTAGGCCCTAAGCTCTGGAATTCCTTCCCTAAAACTCTCCCTCTCTACCTCTCTCTCCTCCTTTAAGATGCTCCTTAAAACCTATCTCTTTGACCAAGCTTTTGGTCATCTGTCCTCATATCTTCTTCTGTGGTTCAGTGCCAATAATGTATTTATTGATATCGCTCTTGTTAAGCACCTTGGGATGTTTTGTTACATTAAATGCGCTATATAAATGTAAGTTGTTTTTGTTGTATGGTTCTTTTATAGAAATGCATAAAATCCAGATTTATAATTGAATAGCTCAGAAACTGGGGATACTTAGTGGAGAACAAAAGTGACAGTTTACATCTAAATTGTTTAGAGCACTCACCACATTGAAATAAAGTAAAATATTTAATTTTTCATTGATGGAGTGATGGCCATGTTTCTAACAAAATACTGCAGCAAGTATAGGTTTAGCCAAGGAAGGGTTTCAAAATTGTGTTTTACTTTTTTTTATAATATTTAAAAAAATCCCTCTTGTCTTTGTCACAGAACAAGAACATACAAGTAATATTGATGAAGAAGATACAAACTGCTATATAGATTTTCTTTAGGAGGGGGTTGTTTGAATATAATAACGCTTGAGCTTTTGGTTAACTTTCCTTATTTCTTTTTCTATAGATCACTGAAGTTGAGGTTGGGACACGTCAGTCGAGTCAAGCCTGTAAAATTGGATACACAGTTGAAACACTGCTTTCCAGGACATGTCTGCAGCAGATGAGCTTTGCAGTTATACATCTGGAACTCATTGCAAATGAGCAATATGGATAGGAGAAATGCCAGCAGTGTTCTTGCTTCAGTGCTCTGTAACCTGTGGACTGGAGTGTGTTTGGCCAAAGCAAGTGCAGGGATACATTTTCACATTTATAGCTTAGAGCAGTGCATGCTGGGACCCCATATCGGATATTGGGTGTGGAAGATTGTGCACCCATTGTACAGCCAACCTGATTTTCTGTCCATTTAAATGTGTGTGCAATTCTCCATGCCCAATATTGCAGTAGGAGTTCTCAGTGTCTGCTCCTCTGCACTGGGAACACAAATGTATCTTCATATATCCTACAGTGATGGTGATCATATTTTACCAGTTTTCCGGGCCCAGGATGTTTAACTAGACTGAAGCTTCCACATTGTTCACGTCACAAGGGACTTCCTGGATGGCAGTGGACATGGATGATACATTGGTGATTGGTGCAGCTTGAGGGTCAAAGGGTGGTGATTGCAGTGGGCGTGGCAAGGCAGCACTGGTGGTAGCAGCACTGGGGGTAGCAGCACTGGTGGTAGCAGCACTGGGGGAGCAGCACTGGGGGAGCAGCACTGGGGGGAGCAGCACTGGGGGGAGCAGCACTGGGGGGAGCAGCACTGGGGGGAGCAGCACTGGTGGTAGCAGCACTGGGGGGAGCAGCACTGGGGGGAGCAGCACTGGTGGTAGCAGCACTGGGGGGAGCAGCACTGGTGGTAGCAGCACTGGGGGGAGCAGCACTGGGGGGAGCAGCACTGGTGGTAGCAGCACTGGGGGGAGCAGCACTGGGGGGAGTAGCACTGGGGGGAGCAGCACTGGGGGGAGCAGCACTGGGGGGAGCAGCACTGGTGGTAGCAGCACTGGGGGGAGCAGCACTGGTGGTAGCAGCACTGGGGGGAGCAGCACTGGGGGTAGCAGAGATGTCATCAAAGGCAGCAAAAGGAGAAAGTGGTGTTGGAGCTGGCCAGGGAGTAGCAGACAATGGGGAGAAGAGGAGCAAAAAGGTATAGGCCGGGAAATTGGAGCCATTAGCGCCGGCCGTTAAGGCCAGTTTGGAAGAAAAAAATGGCGGCCGCCTCACTTCTGCCCGCTTTTGGGCAGGTCGGCAGCGTTACCATTGCCTGCGCTCGCTTCCCATATTTAAATGATCCAGATCGTGATGTCAATCAGTGAGCAACGCCTGAACTGACGCACGATATGGGATTTTGGACGTCGTCACTCTTAATAACGCCCTCTCCAAACCACGCATGGAAGAACGTGCATGCAGCAGTAGAACGGAGCCGCTGCCAGCGCTCCTTAAAGGAACACACACAACTTTCAGGTAAGTTTAGATTTTTGCTTTTGGACTGGTTTCTTTACATTTTGATGGAGTAGCGGCTTGGTGTAATACATTTAAAAAGTTGCTAAAGTGTGAAGGGAATGAAGGGAGTGCTGCTGGACTCTAAGAACACCGCTTGCTCCCAGTCCTGGGGGCTCTAGTTACAATCCCCCTTGGGCTGCAACATCACATCGAGATGGAGTAGAGGCAGCAAAGGGGACAAGCTGCTCACAGAGGGAGGAGGAGGAGGAAGAGGAGGAAGAAGAAGAGGAGGAAGCAGAAAAGGAAAAAGCAGAAGAGGAAAAAGCAGAAGAGGAGGAAGCAGAAGGAAGGAGACAACCCAGACAGCCCCTTTCTGGCCGGGATATCCGGGATCCAATCATCTGCCTGCAGTACCAGTGACCACACCCCCAATTCACCTTTAAACATTTGTCCCACACCTTACCTTCCCTCTGTTACTGACCATCACAGCATCCTCTTGGCCACAATGCTGAAATAAAAGCTACCACGAAACAAACTTTCCAATCCAACTTTATCCATATATGCATCCAATATTACATCACAAAAAATCAACGAATCACTCTTGTGCATTCCCTTAGTGACTGTCTTGTGTGTGCCTTTGCCTATCCTAGTGATGCTACACAGTGCTACCCCAGTGGCTGCAGCATGGCTGGTGGAAGGCTGCTGACTTTCAATGGGGGACACTGCAGATGGCCTTGCAGGACGCCCCCGAGGAGCTGGGAGTGTGAAATCGAGTGACGGTGTTTCTTCTTCTACTTCTTCTTCACTCTCCTCTCCTTCTTCTTGGTCAACCACCGACTGGGCAGGCTGGATTTCTTGTGTGTCTGAAATGAGGAAGGCAGAAGGGCAGGGTTGTGGTGAGGGGAGGGGAGAAAAGCAAGAGGTGCATGCTTACACCATGTGCAGCTTGTAAATCAGAAAATATTGTGGGATGAGGGGGAAGTGGGATGTGAGAAGGAGGATAACGTATGAGGATACTCGCATCTTGTATTTCAGCCCCACCGCTGGCCAAGGGCTCAACCATGCCAATGCCAAGAATGGCCAGCACCGTCTCCTCCAAGGGGGTGAGGTGAAACTATGAATGTGAGGTGTGCCTTTTTATTGTTAGAGATTGTTGGTAGGTGTGTGAGGCTAGTGGTGCAGTTGGTAGGAGATGGCTTTTGAAGATGCATTCACTGGCCTTGACCACTCGTCTGAAGTCATGAAACTTCTTTGGGCACTGGAGCCAGGTCCTGGGGGTGACACTGCTTGCAGTGACCACCTCGGCAATCTGGCCCCCTTCTTTCTGGAGGGCCTTCTGGCCCCCTGTGGGTAGAGGACCTCTCTTCCAGTGTTGACCCCCTGCACAAAGCTCGAGTGCTGCATCCAAGATCCTGGGTGCTCTTTCCCTGGCCTGTTGAGCCATTTGTGTTAGTGCTGAAGCACTTTTAGCCTTTTTGATCAGCAGAAGGCAGCTCACCTTTAAGAGGTGCAGACTGCCTAGTGCTGAAGCAATTTAATTTTTTTTTAGCTGCAGTCTGCAGCTCAGCTGCCTTGAAGAGGAGCAGGTTAGCTTTAGGTAAGGCTAGCCTCACTCCAGCAGCGCAAACTTTGGCACGCTGCTGTGCGCACTGCCTGTCAGCAGTGCGTTCACTGCTAGCCTGTGCGCTACAATCATGGTAATTAGCAGGCAGCACGAAGTTGACATGGTACCTGCCCTTTTTGAACGGGTACGGGCATATCTCACATCGCGGTGCCCGCGCCCATTTTCCAGCGGTATCGAATTTCCCGGCCATTGTGTCAGTGTTTGGTGGGGAGTTAGAATTTTAATGTATGAGGGTTACATTTTTATTGGATGAAAGGTGGATTTTTTGTGTCGAATGCTAAATTTATAATATGGAAGGGATAAATTTTTGGTGTGTGGGGGGTTAGATTTTTATTGCTTAGGGGCTTGGATTTTCAGTTTATGAAGGGGTAGCATATGAGGGCTGGATTTTTAGCATGAGGTCTTGGATTGTTTGCGAATGGAGGATTTGATTTTTGGTGTATGGGAGGGGGCTTGGATCCTCTGTGCGCAGGGCAGTTTAGATTTTTTTGCATGGGGGGCTTGGATTTTTAAAGTACAAGGGCTTGGATTTTGCAGATGTTTCTTAAATTAATGTGCAAATGTTTTAGTACAAAAAATAAAGCTAATGTGTGGCACACCGTGTTTGATCACGATTCTGCCTGTCTCCAAAGTGTTCTGATTGTGTGCAGTCCATTCAGTGTTTGTGCCATGTGGATTCGGCCCCCTGACCCAAAAGGTTAGATACCCTTGTTCCAGAGAATGAATGCAGATGAAAACAATTGTGTTTTCACAAGTGTCATCTTCTGGGAATTGTTATGCTGCATATCTTGTTGAGGTAACATCTATGAAAGCCACACATATTATAATTTGTAGTGCGACTGCATTCATTTTAGCATGATCTATGAGGAATAAAAACTTTATTTGTCTTTATAAAATACCATTATTTGTAAAGAAACCTATTCAATTTCTTAGCAATCTACTTAGCTTCAGATTCAGTTTTTTGCAGGTTTCAAAAATCTGTGGGAAAATAGGGTATGCAACCCCATTTTTGCATAGAGGAAAATATGGCCCATGATGTTTTTAATGTGGTGCTATAAATCCTGATGCTAAAATGCCAGGGCACTCCTAGCAATATAATGAGACATCAGGAAAATACGCATATTTTTAATTAAAATAGAAATTTTAACGCAGAACGTCTAGTTGGGATTTGAACATCAAATGACTAAAGCTTTAGTGATCTAAATCAAGATGTCAAGTTCTATTAATAAATCTAGTACTAGTTGAGGAATCTAAGCTTTTACCTGTGGTATAAACAGCAGCTAACAGTGTAGTTCACTCCTGAGCAAGATTTGCATAATTTTTGGCTTATCAGCTCTTTTTAATTTTTGCACAAATTGCATATTCCACCTTCCCAATTGTGTGTCGTCCCTGCACATTTAACTGTTTTAAATTTTGGAATACTGTAATTGATAATCAAATGTGTATTATATAAGTTTTCTGAATGACCTGGATTTTCCGGGGCCTATGACCACGTATGCTAAATGCCCCGCAAGTTCCGGGTTACCGCACGCGCTGCGCATGCGCGAAAACCTGGAACTTGCGATCTGTCAAGTTTCAGCTTGGTTTTTGGCCCCTGGAAAAATGTTTACATTTATTTGTCAAAAAATTTAATTTTTGTTTTAAATGCTTAATTAAATTCTATTTTAATTAATTTTGACCACGTGATGATTTATTTTTATTTAAGTGCTGTGAAAGTGTGTCTTTTAGGGGATTCCTATTAAGCTTCTGGGGATTCCGTACGTAAATGGAATCCCCATAAGCATAATGGGGATCCCCCTTTGTGATTGGATGGGCCGGCCCACGTGATCCCAGGGATGCTTGCGAACCGCCTGTGCCCTCGGGATACGTGGGCCTTTATGCAGGCCTACGCCTGCAGGCCCAGGACCGCAAGTCTTCGAAGGTATGGAGGCACCAGGTAGGTGCGGAGTTTACTTACGGTTCGGAGCCATTCGCCCGCGGGAAGCCTCCGACCACAATTTCCACCCCATAAAGTCAAAACCAAACTGTTTTGTAACCCGACATGGGCATGACATTTATTGGCTCATTAGTGAAGAATTACCTTCTTCATAGCCCTTTCATTAGCAAATTACATAAATAAAATGGCCTAAAAATTAAAAAAATTGTTTACAGGATAAGTTTCCTATAGTTAGGGAAAAGTTTAGAAAATATATTTGTAAAGAGTAATTTTAAATAAGGCTCAATTTTATTCATGTAACTTTTAACTTGTTATATAGATGGTTCAACAATTTACAAATTATCTTTGCTGCTGCATTGAATGCTGGCTTAAATTGGCAATTTTATTTATTAAATCGTTATCAGTTGCCTTTGACTTAATATTACAGTTACATTTTATATTCAGAAAATTAAATTCTCTGATTTTTGCTATAATCCACTGGACCTTTTGTTAAATTCACAGGTAGCATGAATTTAAACACCCTCAATAAATAAATGTATAAAAATGTTAATCGCAGGAAGGCTCAGGGTTCAATCCCCAGTCTGTGCTGAGTTAGTTGACTACAGGCAGGTGGTAGGGGTGCTATAATTGCTAACAATGCCCCTAGTCTAGGGAGGGGAAAGTCAGCTGGAAGTGACCATGTGCAGTAATTTGGCAACGGCAGGACTTGACTGGGGTGCTTCATACAGCCAAATAGCTTGGCAACTATAATAACAAGGTTCAAATGCGAATATTGGCCACTTGGGCGTGATACTGAAGGGTGCCTAGATCCGTGGAACCATATCTCAGCAAAGAGTTATCATTTTCAGGAGAGGCGGAGAGGGGTGAGAATTGGCAACTTAAGAAAACGGCACTAATCAAAGAAGTATAAGATTATATAAAATTCACCCAAGGTTAATATTGCCTTGTAATGCCTCTTTTGAGCTGTTGGTGTCATCCTTTGCTCAAATTACTCTCTAACGTTTCTGTAAAGCATTCCAAAACTAAATTGATTCATTAAACTAAAATGTCATAATTGTGGGAGTGATAGACGGATAGAGTTACCTTACTTATTACAGGAACTAAGAAAAACAGTTGGAAGACTAAAAGTAATGGCTCATTGGCACAAAAATAAAAAAATTGCTAAGAATTAACTCATAAATTAATATAAAGTTTAAGTTTTTAAAATGATCTTTACCTGTTCCATTTAATTCCCATGCAGAACAACAAATAGCACGTGGTAAAAGCAAAGGATTAACTCTGAAACCATTCACCTCACAACATAAAATACTTTGAAACACCATATCTAGCTATTGAATGAAGTACAGCAGCACTGGACTCTGTATAGGCACAATTGTGTGTACTGTTTACAACACCGTGGCTTAAACTGCAGTCCCAAGGTCACAGAATGTACAGTAAAACATAGCCATCAATTACGAGCACAAACATTGACAAATAAACATCAGACAGTACAGTTGACACTGCATAGAAAAACACAGTCCAGGTCAGCACTGAAACACTGCCAAAAATTGCACGGAAAACTTTTCTCTTTTAGCTAAAAATCACCATCCTCTTATTTTTTTTTTAGGAAGCCTGGACTTGTTTTGGTCCTACTGCAACGCCATTACAGTCGAGAATATACTGTAAACAACCTTGTGGTGGTGGTCGCTGCTGAGGAAATGAGCCTGGCTGTGTCTGTGCCTCCTTCAAACTTCCACTCTACAAAAGAAAAGATTGAATTCAAAATCAGTCTGGTATTTAGATAGAATCTATTTGCATTGGTAGAATTGGTCGAGGAAGTTCTGATGTGCCACCAATAGCCACTCAAAGATACTGCCAAACGCGTTTATTTCCTACATTACAACAGTAACTAAACTCCAAAAAGTGCTTCATTGGCTGTAAAGCGCTTTGGGACGTCTGGTGGTCATGAAAGGCGCTATATGAATGCAAGTCTTTCTTTTTATGAATGAAATACTTCCGACACGGGTGGCTTGTTTATGATTGGTGCATTTAATTATTAAAGTAGTAGCTTGAAAATAACTCTTCAAAACTTGGATTTGAGGAAAAAAAGCAAACCATTCAGCATGGGAGATTCTGTTTTCACAGATAAGGTCTATTTTGGTTCTAGCGTCTTTGTTTTAATCCACTACTCTTCACCGCCATCACCGTGAAGAACAATTGGGATCATCTTAGGCCACTTGAGGTGTTATGTGAGTGTAATAAGCCACACTAGGAGATGAATAATGATAGCAGGGCCACTCTCAGTCAAGCTTCTTCTATTTTAAATGCCAAAATGATGTTGCCAGCACAGTTTCCATGTGATATACTGGTGCTGGCTGCAATTAAAGGAGGATGCTACTGTCAGCTGCATTTAAAATGCTCATGCTACTGATAGTTTTGTTTAAACGGGAAATTCTGCTGCTGTAGGTCAGAATGGCATTGTGAAAGATATTTTATACAATTTGGCCACTAATGGAAAATTTAACTGCTGCTGCACATATTTTATAACAATATTACTGTTATAAAGAATTCTGCTTCTTGATTCCAGTCCTTTTCATGAATGATCAAAGGAAACATTAGGATTGAATGACCAGTAGTCTAGTGGCCAGGATAATATTGTACCTGGTTGCTTTATAAGGAGGATAAACTGTAGTTAGTTTACATCAAGGTGCTGAACTTATTTACTGAGGTCTTATAGTATAACAGCAACATGTTACTTCCATAGTAACAAATATTACTGAAAGATACTGAAACATGTCCTGCACTTTAAATATGCGCAATAAAAAAAAGACAAGCACATTAGATAAGTTAATATTTCTTTCTGCTTTGCTTGCCTGAGGTTGCTGTGTGGCAGTAGGTCTCTGAAGTGACGGAATAGGTGTTCTTGGTATCAGTTCGTTCATTTTGGCTAAAACCAGTTCAGTTAGAAGTTCCCTGTCTTCAGCCTGGTGCTCCCCAATCAATGGCATTGTACAGTCCATGACCTGTAAAAGATCATAAATGTGTACCTGTTGTGCTGGTGAGAAATTGCTTCATCCCATCACAAACGCTGGTGAA
Source organism: Squalus acanthias (assembly GCA_030390025.1). Lineage (NCBI taxonomy): Eukaryota > Metazoa > Chordata > Chondrichthyes > Squaliformes > Squalidae > Squalus > Squalus acanthias. The sequence continues at coordinate 44,019,505 of CM059444.1, forward strand.
ACAACATAATTGATTTCAAACATTGCATTACTTAATCTAAAGCCTGTCTGATATAAGCAAAAACCAGACCAGCGTCAATCTGTAGTTCTGCTGCTCCCATTTATATTCCCACTTAGGGCTGAATTTTGCCGGCGCTGAGGGCGGGTTTGGAGGCAGGTCCGCTGTCAAAATGACAGTGATTGACAGCGGGGGCGGAAGTCCGCTCTGAACCCGCCTCCTTGTTAATTTCCCAAGTGCCGGCTCTGCCTGCGGTTTGCAGACCCGGCACTAAGCGGCGGGTCAGGCAATTGAGATACTTCAGAAGCTGCTTAAAGGTATTCAAACAGTATTTTACCAGGTCCTAACAATTTTTCCATGTTTTTTTACGAGTTTCCCGGCGCTCGGGGATCACATCAGTTAAGTGTGTCGGGTTCTCAATGACTGCATTGCTGTGAATAGTTGACAGCTGCAAAAGTGGTATAAAAGCTACCATTTCACAGCTGTTCAATTTCCAGTCTTAGAGGCTGGAGCCTTCAGGATTTGGGATACACTTTTCAGCTTTATGGAGGTTTAAAGTGTTTGGAGCAAACTCTCTATCCAGTGTCACCTCCTTGGAGCAACCTCTCTCACCATTGACAGATCGCTTCTATCATCTCAACTTCACCTGCCATCTATTACATCAGCATCGGTGCCCTTGAAAAAATCTCACCTTGGTCCTCAGAATCCCAACACGATCAGCCTCAACACCAGCAGTACCGGGCACACCAGCAGCACCAACAACAGTACCAACCTTCTCCGCAATCAACTGATGCTGCACAGGACACAGGGCATCAGCACCCGAGCACATTGCTGCCCAGGAGGCCAGGGATGGCCTCACCATGGCCAGATTTACTTCACTTGACGCTGTACACCCTGGCTGCCACATGATGCGCTTGGTTGGCACCACCCCACACCAACACCATAAAGCATCCCTACAATGCCCAAGCCATTCTTTTCACACTCATGACCATTGCGGGGGGTACCGTTATGTCTCACCATTCACTGCAACTCACTAAGCCACTTCCAAAGGTGCACGCAAAACTGTCCAAGAACACAAAGTGTTGAAAATAAAGATTTCAATGTTTGACAACACATTAACAGAAACATTACATAAACATTGGCGATAACACCCAACTGCCTACCCTTGTGTGTTGTTAGTTGGTATGATTGGACAAGGATGAGGGTGAGTGTGAGGGGTAGCTAGTGAGATGGGGAAGTGATAATGTAGATAGAGAGGGATGGGTGGAGGTGCAAGGTAAGTTGGTGTGAGTAAGGATGTGCAGGAGTAGGGTAGGGAAGGCAGAGTGATGGGGATGTGATGAGAGACACAGCAGGATGAGGTTGAGTGTGGCTTTGCAGTAACGTTTTGTGATCTACTGAGATCATTGAAAGGTTTGCGCCACTGCAGCCTGGTCCTCCTGATGACATCCTTGCTTGTGCCCTCCTGTGCAATGTGCAACCAGGCTGCACTGGTCTCCTGGGGAGGTCTCTTCCGCCCATTGGAAGGGAAGAGAACCTCCCTGCATGCTGTGACTCCCTCCATAAGCATATGGAGGAGACATGGGAGAGCCTGGGTGCAGCTGTGCACCTCTGTGCAGTGCTTGTCAGTGTTTGTAGCACCTCAATGCTGTAGAACACTGACAGCACAACTGTCAAAATGAATGTGGACATGGTCCCTTTAAGGAAACCGGCTAATGACGCATCATCAAATGACGTCATCAGACCCACGACCTATTAATTGGCCAGGAACCTCGCAGGGCGGGCTTAACAAGCCCCATCAACGGAAAATTTTGTTGGAGGCTGGGATCGAGACAGATGCAGGGTCCCCACACGCCACGGACGTTGCCCGCCCCGGACCCACTGAGGTTGGAAAAATCCAGCCCATAGTGTGCCATTCTTTTCATATGTAATTCCACATGACTATATGGTTCTATACTGTTAGCTCCCTTTGCAAAGAACTTCAATTATGCCCTTTTACTATTGTTCTTCTATGAGTCCAGGCCATTTTATATTATATCAGATTAGTACCACTGACACAGATATAGGTTGTCACTGTAATGATACAGAACAAATAGGTGCTGCTGCTCCCACCACTACTGCAGCACTATTTTAAGTAGAAATAAAGGGGGCTATTTTCTCAGCCCCGAGGAGGCGTGTATGGAGGCGGGTCTGCTGGGAAAATGGCAGAATTTGGGGGCGGGTGCCCAACCCGCCTCTGTACCCTCTTGCCAGGAAGCGGGAAGCCGACCCGTGCCAGGTCCCATCTCCTTGGAGGCAGGAAGGGATTAAAGCCTTTTAACTGCCTGTTAACAGGTAGTTAACAGGCAGAAAATAGGATTATCCCCATTTTGTGCCCTGAATCACGGTCTTCCTGACCTGGGGGAACCCCACCAGGGTGTAGGAGGTGAGCAGTGGGTCTGCGGGGGTCGGAGGGTCTGAAAGTGCGATGTAGAGGTGAGTGATGGGTGCAAGTGTGGAGTGGTAAGTATGTGAGGTGAGTATAAAGTGTTAGAAAATGTTAACTTACCTTTGTTTCTTCCTGCAGCCTTCAGCCGCTGTGGAGCCGGAGTCCCCGACATCTCCATTGTAGAGATCACAGACTGGCTGCTGCATCCTCCGATGCAACAGTCATCTGATTTCTGCAAAGTAGAAAGGTTTGATGAGTCCTGAACACAAGGTCTCATCAAACTACACAGAATGTCAGTGTTTGACAGCTTCACAGAGCTGTCAAATGATGACATTTCTTCTTTCAAAAATTCTTGACAGCTGACACATCATACATTGACGTGCTCTGCAACCGGCTTCGCCCTAATTGGCCTGCTGAGCCCGCCGGGCGGGCTTAACAAGGTCAATCAGGGGAAAATCTCGCTGGTTGGCCAGAGGCTGATGGAGGCGGGACTGAAACCCGACAAGTGGGAGTCCCACCTCCAAAAGCTTCCCATTGAGAAAATCACCCCCTAAGCCTTAGTTTTTAGTTCCAATCTTTAAAATGATAGAGAACCAACAAAGCAAATAAGAATGTAAGAGAGGATGGAATGACAACAGATAAGTTTGCACTATCGTACAATAATTCAATGCTTTACTCAACTAATTTAATCTCCTAAGGGAGATAGATAACCACAGCTAGTTGTTCAAGAAGATAAATTTCTATGAAATGTCTTCTGAATCTCAAGACAACCTAAGAAATTGATTTAATTGTAAACTTATATGTCAATATAAAGTAGTACTGGTTGGAGCAGCAGCACCTATTGATTCTAGATCAACATTTATTTTATTATTAATTTTCTTTATTCAACCATCAGTTGCGTTTCATTGAAAACACTTTCATGAACCCAGCAACACAGGAGCCATCATGGTCGATAGAATATTTAATCATCTATGTCTGTGCTATCCTTATAACCTTTAATAGCGTTCTAATCCAGATATTCATTCAGATCATTTTTAAAGGAATTAATTGGCATAGCATGAACTGCTTTTGATAGGAGTCTCTTACACTTATTTTTTGCTATGTGTGTGCACTGGATAGGCGGGAGTTGTTCAATAGCTGATTTTTGTATTGCATCATCGACACCAAGATAAATGTTACAGATTCTTTATTTGATGGACAGTGTAAGTTGTTCAACATTGTTGCAAACACTGCAATCCACAGATTGACACGCAATAACAGCTCACTAGTGATTTGTTTAATGTCTTACTAAAATCAAAATATATTCGGGACTATTTTGTCTCACTACTCGCCCTGTGTACCCCTCCTGGCCGGCCTCCCACCTTGCACCCTCTGTAAACTTGAGCTCATCCAAAACTCTGCTGCCCATGTCCTAACTCGCACCAAGTCTCGTTCACCCACCAACTCTGTGCTCGCTGATCTACATTGGCTCCCAACTGGCAATGCCTCGATTTTAAAATTTTCATCCTTGTTTTCAAATCCCTCCATGACCTTGCCCCTCCCTATCTCTGTAACTTCCTCCAACCCTACAACTCTCCGAGATCTCTGCGCTCCTCCAATTCTGGCCTCTTGCGCATCCCCGATTATAATCGCTCTACCGTTGGCGGCCGTGCCGTCAGCTACCTAGGCCCTCAGCTCTGGAACTCCCTCCCGAAATCTCTCCGCCTCTCTATCTCTCTCTCCTTCTTTAAGAGGCTCCTTCAAACCAGCAACTACAGAAACACTCTCTGCACTCAAAGTGGATTATATCTTTCATACCTTTTATAAAACCTCTTTGACCAAGCTTTTGGTCACCTGTCCGAATATCTCCTTATGCGACTCGGTGTAAAATTTTGTTTGGTAATCGCTCCTGTGAAGTGCCTTGGAATGTTTTACTACGTTAAAGACGCTATATAAATTCAAGTTGTTGTTGTTTATGCCCAGAAACAAGACGGTAACGAGACAAAAATAGTTAATGAAACAGAGCTGCTGACTTACCGCTGGTTGTCCAGTGTTCAGTGGGTCTCGGTTTAGGCAGAAACAGGCAGGGGCCGAATGAATATGTGCAAATCGGGGTCAAATTATGTTGTCAAGACTCCTGATGCATTTTTCTCTCATCTCACCCACAAACACGAGTGGCACAAGTCGAGAGGCGGCCACTTCCAGTGATATTTAAATGGATGGTCATCTGCTCTCTGGTAAAATGCATTTTCCTAGTATTACAATGTGGTTTTTGTCTACCTAGACCATTTCTTGTAGCGGCTGAAAAACATTCTGAACTCTTAAGAACCTTCTGGTAACACGCTTTTTTTCTTTATGGTGGTCTTTTCAGCAATTCCACTCTGGCAAGAGGAGGAGCGGCAGCAGGAAGAGGAAGAGGAGCAACACAGCTGCAATTGCAAATAGAATGAGGTGTGCCTGCAGGAATCCTTATCCTCCCAACAGAGTTCATAGACCCAAGATAGCATATCTGTACTTCTTAGAAAGGCAGTACATAAGGAGGCTGCACTTCTCTAGGGAGGCTGTCACAGAGTTGCAATGCCACCTGCAACAAGACCTGCAACCAACCACCACAGCTGGCAAAGCATTGCCTATTGCAGTCAAGGCTACTGAAACCCTTAACTTCTTAGCTTCAAGGTCCTTCCAGGCTGCCACATGAGGTATCAGCTGATATTCAGTCTGCTTGCATTAAGCGGATGACATGTTACACTTTCATCACTTTCCCCGTGGACATCCGGAGCACCAGGGGTTCGTGCAGATTACAGGCTTCTCGCAAGTCCAGGGCCTCACTGACTGCTTCCACATTGCCCTGAGGTCTCCTTCACTTTACCCCACTGCCATCATGAATTGCAAGGGCTTCCACTCCTACAGATACCTAACACTAAATATCAGCCGGGTGTGAGCCCCTTCATGCTTGTCTTAGGGGCTCTCTTCACTAAAATCTGATGCTCCGATGAGGTGCTTCCCCCAGTGGTTGCAGCATGGTAAGTGGAAAGCTGCTGTAGCTCACTCAAGGGCCTAGAGATTTGCACACCAAAATTCCCTGTACCTGAATGGTGAGGCTAAAGGCACATCCGATATTGGGCCTCGGGCCTAATTATCAATGAGCCGGTGATCTGCGGACACCAACAGGCAACTCGCTGGCAAAGTAGAATGGAAGATGAAGCTGCTACGATGCCAGTAGTTGCTCGGGGGTGACCAGGAAGGGGGGGGGCACAATCGGGTCAGGAGGTTGCGGTGGCCAGGGGGAGCGGGTGTTGGGGTTGGGGTAACAGTAGCTGGAGGGGGAAGTAGTGGCGGCGATTTAGGGGGGGGGGGGGGGATGGACGGCAGTGGCCCATGATCTTTAAATGTGGGGTTGGAAGGAGCACTTCTGCTCCTTCCGGCTCCACGTTCAGGGAAGTATATTTTTAAATCTTACCTCGATGGTAGTGGCCTACAACAGCCCCTTTAAGAACTGCCTGTTAGGCAACATATAGATTGTTTTTCCTGAGTACAGCTGGCATCGGCAAACTCAAGGGCAAACCAATCTTGCAGAGGGGCCTCAAACAGGCGTTACGCCCCTTATTTCATATGTTTCAGGCATGCACACTGCACGGAGATTTTTTGGCTATTCCCAATATGGCGGGCGGTGAACTTCTGGATCTGAAGCAGAGTGCACTTCCTGTCCACTATATTGGAGGTTTAGGAGGTTGTTTCACATTTGAAAATTGGGCGCCGCGCATCTGCATTTCTCGGCCAAGGACTCTTAAGATGCTTGTGACGGTGACCTCTAGGAGTTCAGGCATGAGAGGGGGCAGCTGCAGACTGCAGCAACTCAGCGGATGCCAGGCCAGTCTCGCCCAGCTGGCTTTCTAGAACCAGGGCGGGCATTGGTTGAGGGAATTTGCGAGTGTCCAGACATGACAACACGTTCCCTTCCCATTGCATGACTGCTACAGCTACCAGGTTGTGGCTCAGCTCTCCCACGGATCTGTGAAACAGCAGACTGTAGGAAATCTGTTATCCAACTGAAACCCCTTTCCATTCGGTCTCCCAGCTTGTGCAAGGCAGAGGAGATGATTGAGCCCAGAGCTTTTATATCCCTAGTACGAGCATCCCTGAGACTGGTGCTACAGACTCCTACAGGGAAGGCCCAGCTGCAGCGTCCATTGAGGCGAATGTATGCTCCATGTTTGACTTCTGAGTGTCGATGCATCCAAAGGAACCCCACAGAAATTGGGTAGTGAACTGCTCCACAATCTGACATATTTTGCAAGCTCCCTGGCAAGGCCATCCAATGCAATGAGCAATTACTGGTGCACAGAAAGCATCTTTCTTTTAAAGGCTGGGCTCCTGAAATCTGCATCTCTGTGCACTACAGTGGAGCTAGGACGCGAGCTTGCCCTTCAGTGAGCTGTTTTCCGGGTTATCCTTTCCGCCTTCACTTTCTTCTGCTGCACTGTGTTTGATGAATCAGCTACTGTAGACCCCTCTAACTCACCATCTATACCACACAGTGTGTCAATTTTTGAGCTGGGGCTTGGAAGCAAGTGGGTGCATCTTTGGGAGGGTTGTTCCCTCATACTGGGCGCCTGCTAGGCGTGAGGTGTCTGATAGACTTAGAGAAGGGGAGAGGGTCAAGTGCACATGGTGGCAAGGGTAAGCAGCGGCAGAAGAATGCCAGTGCAATGCACCACCAGGTTGTCATGCCGAGTGTGTGAGTGAGAGAGTTAAGTAGAAAGAGAAAAGCAAGGGAAGATACCCAAACAGCTGCTGTACGTGGCCTCCAAGCTGGCCATCTCCAATGATGCGTGCCCTCTCTCTGCCAATGACATCAATGGCGGCCTCTTCCATTGGTGTCAGGATATGTATTGAAACAGGACCTCCTTTTGTTTTTGTGCTCTCTCCTCTGTTGTGTGCCCAGCTTCTCCTGCAAGAAGAGTGTAGTCTGTACCTTGTTGAAGGGTTTTGAAGATGTCTGAGGCAGCTTAGCATTGTGTGCATGATGAGATGAAGAAGCAGCAAATGTGTCAAAGAGGGTGAAGTCGTTGTGAAGGCAGTAGCAGGTTTTGAGAGTGTGACTGCAAGCAGAAGGAGGTGCAGTGATTGGAGGAGAGGCATGGATTGATAGTGATGGGACTAAATGACAATAATAACAAAACAGCAACAAAAAAAACCATTTTACATATATATAGCGCTTTTAACTTAGGAAAATGTTCCAAGGATTTTCAGAAAAGCGTAATCAGACAAAAATTGACATCGAGCTGTAGAAGGAAATATTAGGAGGGGTGCTGCAGGGCTGTGCAGAGCCTAAGAGATGTGAAGGGGAGTCTTACCTTGGCAGTCCTGCTGATTTCCTTATTTGTTTTTCCTGCACTGCAGCCAGGTCCTGGAAGCGAAGCTGCTGGCATTGACTTGCTATCTCTCTCCATTGCTGCTGAGAAATTTGACAGGGCGCCCGTCGCCCATGGGAGGGAAAGAGAGCCTCCAATCTGCTGAATCAGAGAATCTGAGGGCCCTGCCTGCTGCTTTAGAAAATTGCTTTTCATTGTTCCCCCCATTGAAGGAACACCTTCCCTTAAGGAGCTACAGGCTGCCTTTAAGTTGCGGCCGTCCCACCAGATTTCCTGTCCTCCTAATCTGCAAGCTGCCTATAGGAATTACAATTAGTAGTGGCAGCTCGCTGATTCCATTTAAATTAGGCTTGGCCATCAAAATGACACAGCCCCTCAGCCGACTGTATTGAGCGGGTGGAATGGGCCCACGGTCGACCAATCTACGCCAGACATGAAAATCGGCCTCATTAAGTGAAACGTAAGCTCTTCAGTAGAAACTGCATTGCAATATATGCAACGATATATTTTGCAAACGTAACGGCGTAGATTTTCATCTCTCCTGCCCGGGCAGAGCACAACGAGTTTAATTGGCTGGGGAGGATCGGATACCTGTAACAGAGCACGCCCAATTTTCCTTTTGTTATGGAAGGAAAATTGAATGGGTTCCGTCACGGGCGTGTGCTCTTCCCTGCCCAATATTCCTCTCTGCGTTCGCCTAGGCAATGCTTTACGCGAGGCAGTAAAGATAGAAGTCAAAGACTCATGTGAACTTGTACATTATGAATATGGAATGAGGCAAAACCATGCCAAGAATAAATCATGTGACATTTGCGGTTAGGGAGCTGGTGATTTATTGTAATATAATTACAGTTTATGAGCAATAATGAAACAGACATTTGAAATTTTTAAATATTTTATAATTCCTAGATGTTGCCTCTGCTTTGGTGTCATTATGTGTGGAGAAATAGCCATAATTTAGTCCTTCATGCGCTAGCTATGAAACTGTTCCATTTCAATGCCCTGTCTCTTGACTTGCTTCTCTATCCAGTAATAAAACTTTGATAAAATAACCTATTAACAATACTTACCTGACACAATAATGCGAGATAGATGACAAAATATCCACAAACAGAATTAATCACTGCCTTCCTGGTGCAGATATTTCACAAACTAGCTTTTGAGACAACAGCAAGCTTAAGGGACCACTATTTCAACAAGACCTCTGTGAAGCTTCAGGAGAACACCTCTTTAATTTTGTTTTATCACCGTGAAACCAGTATTAAATCATACCTTCATCATTGCCCACCGATATCGGTGTGACTCATCATGGTCTACTCACCCCACAATTTAGTGTAGTTTCCATGACAACCCTTCTACAATGTTGAAAACATGCTGTGAAGTGTTTTTTTCATTCTTCACATGCAAACTCACTCTTTTCAGAACGCCAAATTACCATCTATTGAGGGAGAGACTGCAGTGTTCCAGTTTTGCCTAAAATTATCTTTAATACCAGATTTTCTCCAGTGATTTCAAAAATTGAAGTGGAAGCAGCAAACATATAAAAAGGGTTTTTTCACAGAGCCTAAGGAATGAGAAGAGCCTGCTTCAAAAATCTCATATGTAGTCCTGTATATTTGATTGCTACGTAAAATTATACTGACGCAAATGTTATATAGGCTGCAGCACAAACTTATGCATTCTAGTTTCACTGACTTCAATGGAACTGAATATCGGGCAGGGCATATAACGGGCGGCCAATGCAATACCGCCCATTTTGCGCTACTGCCCAAAGTGAATTTCTATCCCTTCATCTCTCTCAACAACACTTGCTGTCACTCCTTTCACCCCTCCTCACCACTCTCAACAATTCCCTCCCCTCCATCACATCCTTCAACATACAAGCACAAGGGCACATTGCAACATCTCTCTTTCTCATTCCAAACACACCCGCCTCTTCCTTTGCTCTCTTCACTCCACACACTAACAGAATTCTCTCCTCACATCCTAGCACTTGCACAACCATCAACTCCTCCTAGCACTCCTTTCACACCACATTCCACACACTTGGCTTTACATTCATCACTTCCTCATCCTCATTCCATCTTGCTTCTTCTCCAGCTCTTAGCACATGCACCGTATGTACAAGCCCATCACATCTCCATTTACCTTTTCAACGGCCACTCACTAACTCTCCCCTCTCTTTCTGCAGGACCAAACAGCACATAATGCAAGTGAGAGGGCCAAGACTGGAGGAGGAGTACCTAACATCATAGCCCACACCCAAGAAGCTCTGGACGTTAGTGGCCCGGGCAAAGCCATGAGCATCGGGGAAGGTGAGGCTGGTGGCTTATCTGAGCAGGTTGTCTGCATATTACTTATAACCCTTCATTCACCTCAGCAAATATTCAATAAGCTTCACAACTTCGAGCTGCATTCTGAAGACTGTCACTGGCAAATGACCAGCCTCTCAGTACCATCATAACTTTTGTCCTTTTTCTCTTTCCTCTAGGTCCTTCTCAGTAGCAAAAGCTTCCTGCAGAAGATACCTTGGAGGAGGACAATTGTTATTGATATAAATGTTGGATGAATGGCTTCAATATTCTTTAATGTCGTATTAAGGGAGTGGTGAAGGATGTAACGGTGACTGTTAATGTAGCGGGGCTTTTCTCTTGCTGCAAGGTATTGAGGGGGCTCTCCTTCTGCTGCTTCCTCGCTTTCTCCAGGGTCTTCCTCATCCAATGAGGATTGCTGCTGCTGCACTGCCTCCTCCAAATGCAGGTTTCTCTGTATGCCAAGGTTGTGCAGGATGCAGTACACCACTATGATGTGGGAGGCTCTTTGTGGGGCATATTGTAGGCAGTCCTACGGTATGCTCAATAATCATCCGGATGATCCCATGGCATTGATTATACCTGTGTTGCTCAGGCTCGGTGGGGTTGTGGAAGGGTGTCATGAGCCACGTGTGTTGGGGATTTCTCTTGTCTCCCAGCAGCCACCCTGTTATGTTGGTGGAAGGGTCTAATATTGGGGGCATGGTTGAGTGTTGTAGGATAACTACATTGTGACAGCTACCTGGGTACCTTGCACAAACTTGTATGATCCAGTTTCTGTGATCGGAGACTTGTTGGACATTACTGAAGTGGTAGCCTTTCCTGTTGATGAATGTTGCTGGCTGGTGTCCTGATGGCAACATGTGTGCAGTCAATGATGATCTAGACATGAGAGAAGACAGCCACTGCTGCAAATCCCTGAGCTCTCTCCTGCTGCCTGTTGAGGTCACTGGGGAAGGTGATGTATTGGTCAGCCCTGGCGAACAGAGCATTGGTGACTTCCTTAATGCAACTGTGTACTGTCGACTGGGAGATGCAGGTGACAGCGCGTGTAGCAGACTGGAAGGAGGCAGTGGCAAAGTTGAGGTCTGCAGTGACTTTGAGAGCCACGAGCAAAGCATGGCCTCCCTGGTTGAGCAGGCAGCAGGTCATGTTGCAGAATGTTAGAGGTCTGCAACAGCCTGATTTTGTGTTAAAAAGGCACGCCGTCTTAATAATAATCATAATATGATAGCAGTGATCATAATATGATAGAATTTTATATTGAGTTTGAGAGTGATTTAGTTAAGTACAAAATTAGGGTCTTAAATCTGAACAATGCAAACTGTGTAGGTATGAGAGGCGAGTTGGCTAAGGTAGGTTGGGAAGCTAGATTAAAAGATATGATGGTAGAAAAGCAATGGTAAACATTTAAAGAACTAATTCATAAGTCACAATGAATATAAATTCCCTAAAGGAATAAAAACCCCATGGGAAAAATGGTGCAACCGTGAATAATGAGAGAAGTTAAAGAATGAATTGGATTAAAGGAAGAGGCTTATAATGTGGCCAAAAAGAGTAGTAAGCCTGAGGATTGGGAGGATTTTAGAATTCAGCAAAGGAGGACCAAGAAATTGATAAAGAGAGAGAAAATAGAATATGAGAGTAAACTAGCAAGAGACATAAAAACAGATTGTAAAAGCTTCTATCGGTATGTAAAAAGGAAGAGATTAGCGAAAGTAAACATGGGTCCCTTACAGGCAGATACAGGAGAATTTATAATGGGGAATAGGGGAATAAGGAAATGGCAGAGACATTAAACAAATACTTTGGGGGGAATTTTGCCGGCGCTCAAGAGGCGGGTTTGGAGGCAGGACCGGTGGCAAAATTGCAAAGATTGACAGCGGATCCCAAACCCGCTGTCAACCCGCCTCCAAACAATCTTCCCGTGTGCTGGGTCCCCGATTTGCGCATGGACCCGACACCTAGCAGCGGGAAGAGGATTATAAGCACTTAACTGCTTGTTAACAGGTTGTTAACAGGCAGTTAACAGGCTTTTTCCAATTTTGACAGGTCTGCTGCAGACTTCCCGACGTCTGGACACCACGCCAGGGTAAGTGTGGCATGTTGTGAGTCTGCTGTAATGTTTCTTCATTGATGACAGCTGCAGAAGTGGTGTGAAGGATCCAATGGTACACTGGTGAGTTTCAGAGGTAAGAAAATGTTGGGAAAATCATTTTTAATGTATTTAGACTTTTCTGTAGGTAACAAGTTTTGAAGTGTTTGTGTAGTCCCACCTCATTGAGAGAACCTCTCTCACCAGTGACAGATCACTTCTGTAACCTCACCTGCAGCTGCCATCTGTTCTAGCCTAAGAAGGGAGTCACTGGAGAGTCTGGGTGCAAGGGCTCACCTTTGTACAGTTATTGTCAGTGTTTGCAGCACCTCAATGCTGTCAAACACTGAAAAATCACCTGTCAAAAAAGATTGTGTGTGGCCCCTTTAAGAAAACGTGTCATCAACTGATGTCATCTGACACCGGCTTTCTCTCAATTAGCCGGCAAGCCAGCAGGGTGGGTTTAACAAGGCCAATTGACGCAAAATAGCGTCTGTGCATCGGACGTCGTTGGGGGCGGGATCGGAACCCGGAAGGCAGCAGTCCTGCCCCCAAGCCACAGCAAAAGGTAAAATCCAGCCCTTTGTATTTGTATTCACGGAAGAAAACACAAAAATTATTCAGGAAATAGTGGGGAACCAAGGGTTTAGTGAGAATGAGGAACTTAGAGAAATTAGTATTAGTAAAGAAATAGTACTGGAGAAATTAATGGGACTAAAAGCCAACAAATCCTCTGGACCTGATGGCCTACATCCTAGGGTTTTAAAAGAGGTGGTTACAGAGATAGTGGATGCATTGGTTTTGATCTTCCAGAATTCCCTAGATTCTAGAATAGTCCCGTGGATTGGAAGGTAGCAAATGTAACACCGCTATTCAAGAAAGGAGGGAGAGAGAAAACAGGGAACTACAGGCCAGTTAGCCTGATATCAGTAGTAGGGAAAATGCTAGAATCTATTATTAGGGACATGGTAACAGGGCACTTAGAAAATCATAATATGATTAGGCAGAGTCAACACGGATTTATGAAAGGGAAATTGTGTTTGACAAATCTGTTAGAGTTTTTTGAGGTTGTAACTAGCAGGGTAGATAAGGGGGAAACCAATGGATGTAGTGTATTTGGATTTTCAGAAAGCATTCGATAAGGTGCCACACAAGAGGTTATTACACAAAATTAGGGCTCATGGGATTGGAGGTAATATATTAGCATGGATTGAGGATTGGTTAACGGATAGAAAACAGAGAGTAGGAATAAACGGATCATTTTCAGGTTGGCAGACTGCAACTAGTGGGATACTGCAAGGATCAGTGCTTGGGGCTCAGCTATTTGCAATCTATATCAATGACTTAGATGAGGGGACTGAGTGTAATGTATCCAGGTTTGCTGATGATACAAAGCTAGGTGGGAAAGTAAGTTGTGAGGAGGAAACAAAGAGGTTGCAAAGGGATATAGATAGGTTAAGTGAGTGGGCAAGAACATGGCAGATGGAATATAATGTGGAGAAATATGAAGTTATCCACTTTGGTAGGAAAAATAGAAAATCAGAATATTTTTTTAAATGGTGTGAGATTGGGAAATGTTGGTATTCAGAGGGACCTGTGTGTCCTTGTACACAAATCACTGAAAGTTAACATGCAGGTACAGCAAGCAATTAGGAAAGCAAATGGTATGTTAGCCTTTATTACAAAAGGATTGAAGTATAAGAGTAAAGAAGTCTTACTGCAATGATATAGGGCCTTGGTGAGACCACACCTGGAGTACTGTGTACAGTCTTGGTCTCCTTTCTAAGGAATTATATACTTGCCTTAGAGGGAGTGCAACGAAGGTTCACCAGACTGATTCCTGGGATGGGGGGATTGTCCTATGAGGAGAGACTGAGGGCACTAGGCCTATATTCCCTAGAATTTAGAAGAATGAGAGGTGATCTCATTGAAACATATAAACTTCTTACAGGACTTAACAGGTAGATGCTGGGAGGATGTTTCCCCTGGCTGGGGAACCTAGAACTAGGGGTCACAGTCTCAGAATAAGGGGTCGGCGATTTAGGACTGAGCTGGGGAGAAATTTCTTCACTCAGAGGGTTGTGAATCTTTGGAATTCTCTACCCCAGAGGGCTGTGGATGCTCAGACATTGAGTATATTCAAGACTGTGATCGGTAGATTTTTGGATATAAAGGGAATCAAGAGATATGGGGATAGTGCGGGAAGGTGGAGATGAGGTAGAAGATCAGCCATGATCTTATTGAATGGTGGAGCAGGCTCGAAGGGCCAAATGCCTACTCCAGCTCCTATTTCTTATGTTCTTATGTTCTTATATTCTAATTACATCATAGGACTCCGATTTGCACATATTCGTTATCTCTGGCAGGCACCTCGGACAACTAAGAAAACCGTGTGGTTAAATTGGTGGCCAGAGTGAACTCAGTGGGAAGAGGGCAAAAAAAATGATTTTAACCGTCCACCAGCCCCGTTCCCGCTGGGAGTTCAGGGTTAAAATCCCCACTTAAGATTGTATATGAATCTATCAATACTATGTGATAATCATCTTGGAGACAGAAAAACTTTGCCAGTACTGCATATACACAGAAGATTAAGTACCTGTTGTCCTGGAGTGTGAACGAGGACATGATTGCACTACATCAAATCCCTTAGCAAAGCTAGAATTATGTTGAGCAATTTAGCACAGCGAAATGGAAAACATTGATACTTATCATTTTTACCTCCACAAAGGGGGGAATTTTAACCTCCAAGGACAGGTGGGAAGGAAAAAATGTTTAAAATCTCAAACCCAACCCCAGCCTGCCAGAGGCAGGTCAGGGGGCGGGGAACCAATCCTCTCTCTGGAGTCACTGAAAACATTTAAGGATGCTACAGGCCTCCATTTCAACAGGATTTTTATTTTTAACTCATGGAGGCCGGGATTCCTGGGGGCAATCCCGACAGGTAAAAGGAAGCGAGCAGGGCCGGATCCATGATGTAAGTGCCTTTATTGCACTGCTTGTGGGCCAGGAGGAGCAGGGGTGTTTCCTCCAGGCCATACAAGTTTACCTGTACATGATCGGACCCCCACAATTGGCTGACCCCCACCCCCACCGATGTCCCACTCCTCCGCGATGTGCGATTCTACCGTCAGAAGGGGGCAAGGCAGAGTCATAGAATCAATCATAGAATCTTACAGCACAGAAGAAGGACATTAGGCTCATCACATCTGTGCCGGCTCTTTGAAAGAGTTGTTAAATTTAGTCCCACATTCCCAGCATTTTCCCCATAACCCTGCAAATTAGTCCTCTTCAAGTACATGGCCAATTGCCTTTTGAAAGTTCCTGTGGAATCTGCTTCGACCACTCTTTCAGGCAGTGCGTTCCAGACCTTAACAGTCAGCAGATCTGTTACAGAATAAATATACCTTATCCCTGTTCAGATACACAGGCCTGGATATTCCAGCCTTAGCCACCCAAAAGTGAATGCTCAAGTGAGGAGTGTGGGCAGAAAGTGGTTTGGCATCGCACTCCGCTGAGTCTCCACCTATGCATTATTCCATTGACTTTTTTGCTTCCTCTCCCCTGGGGGACAGTGCTGCCAAGGCCTACCAGAAAACAAGTGGAGGACATGCAATTGAGGGCGGATGATGGTGTGATGCCATCCACCATATTTACTATCATCCTGCACCTCTTTACGTTAGTCGCAGAGCCCGTTGGAAGAACAAATCTCAGGATATATATTCCAGTGAAGGATGTTGTCAGCCGCCAAACGTAGTGAGGTGAGATTTTGATTTATTGTAAGGAGAGGATTTTTTGTTCGGAGATATTTTATTGCTGCTGTCAGTTAAATACTTTAACTTAAGATTTGTTATTACTGAGACCTGAAGCTGTGAATTCAGGGTGGGAGTTACTTAAAGGGGTCTACACTCTCTTAAAGCGAAATTTCCTTGCGGTGTCAGAGAGTATTGCAGTACCTCTAGGTATTCCTCTACATTTGGAATTCCTTGATGAAAAGGAGCAGGGGTGGGTTAACGCATAGGCTTACAAAGCCCTTACCCTTGACAAATATGAGGCCCCCGAGAAGTCACCATACACTGAAAAACTGCATTCACCCACTGGATCAAAAGATAAAGTGGAGGGAGGGGTTCTAGAGTTGGGCACGTAAGTAATTGCTGTGAGGGGAGCTGGTTAACCATAGTGTAAGCTGCTGAGTTAGAGCTCCCCTTCACCAGAGTGCAGTGTGAAGGGTTAGTTGTGGAAGTGTTGCTTTAAGTGAATGCAGAGTGTGATGGTGCTCATTATGGGCAAGGAAGAAAAGGAGAGAGTGCCAGCCCTGGTGAGATCATTTTTCTGGCACTGTTCTGCGGTCCTGGGGGTGAGGACGTTGACACTCAGTGCCAGTGCCAGTATCACCTCCCTCCTGGCAGCACGAGTTACATTTCTGCATGGCACCCACACACGGGAGTCTGTGCCTCTTGCCTTTGATTTCCTTTAGGAGGCTTTGGAGGTCTAAATTATTGAAGTCCTGTGTTCTTCTCTGGCTTGGTGCCATGCCCTGCTGCCCTCTGAACCCAGATGGTGTCCGCACAGTCATAATTCTATGTCCGCATAGTCATAATTCTGTATATGTGTAATAAAAATATTGCCAAGACATACAGTGAAGTTATTCGAGAGTTCAAGTAAAAGCACCAAGCACTGTTCCTCTCTTACCTATCCCTCAGTCTGCTACTGAAGAATGAACGTAGGAACAGGAGTAGGCTGTTCTCTCTCTCTCTCTCTCTCTCTCTCTCTCGAGCCTGTTCTGCAGGCTGAATTGTCTTTTTAAAGACTGCACTGAGGTTTCCGGGGAGTTCAAATGCTTACAATCGTTTTACACGGGTTTTGGGCAAAAGACTGCACCAATGTGAATGCAAATTATTTGACCCAGGAAACCTGGGTGTAATTTCCTCTGCAAGCTACCGGTGGGTGCAGATTTTCTTACAAGGTGCCATAGTGACATAACTCACTTTGAGGAAATTCTAGAGGTTTGATTCAAAACAGATATCAGAACAGTTCAAGATAACAGCTCTATGTGCTTGATTTGGCAACACAATTACTAAAAAGTAGCTCCTTATATCTTTGAGTAATCATTAAATGCATGCTTCAAGAATGCTAAGGTGAACTTTGAACTTAGTTGTCTGGTTGCTAATCTAGCTCCACAGAAAATCAGCAAACTTGTGACATTCAAATTTATAGTGAAGAAATCGAACAATTCTCTTAAGGCTGAGCAAAAGCCGACAGCAGTTGACTTTAACAATTCTAGAACCTTTGATTAGGTGTGTTACTTTAGCCTAATTGAGAAGCTGACCTCTAGTGGCATATCTGGTAAGCCACTGAATGGCACCGAATTTCCTTGATCCGGCTCGTGCTAAAATTTATGCCGGTTTCTACGCCGATCTTGCCAAAGGCAGCTTACCCTGAAAGTTCCTGAAAATCTCATCAGTGTACGCCCGAACATAAAAACTGGTGTTAAACAAACAGAAATCAGCGTAAACAATCGGGGCCCAAGGAAAGTGCGAAACATACGCCATCTATCCTCTTTAAGTCGCTCTTTATCTTATTAATGTTATGAAAATTAAAGTTTGCAGCAATCAAAACATTATTTAACACAGCATGTTTAAGAAAATGCAGTTGTGGAAGCTTTTCGCTTTTTAATGTAACAGATTCTGATGCCATAACAAAGCATTCAAAATATAAAAATACAGTGCTGGTCTCAGTAAAGGGAAATTAAAAAGAATTGCTAAGAAAAATTACTATCACCCACCAGAATTGATGACTTTGGGTTCTGATGCACCTCAAATTTTGGGCTTAAAATTATGGCCGTTCAGAACTGGTGTAAATGCAGGAAACTCGCGTGTTAGCCGGGCGGCTCAGTGGTAGCACTCTTGCCTCTGCGTCAGAAGGTTCTGTGTTCAAGTCCCACTCCAGAGACTTGAGCACAAAATCTAGGATGACACTCCAGTGCTGCACTGTTGGAAGTACCGCCTTTCAGATGAGACATTAAACCGAGGCCCCGACTGCCCTCTCAGGTGGATGTTAAAGATCCCACGGCACTATTTCGAAGAAGAGCAGGGGAGTTCTCCCAGGTGTCCTGGACAATAATGATTCCTCAACCAACATCACTAAAACAGATCAATTGGTCATTATCACATTGCTGTTTGTGGGAGCTAGCTGTGCACAAATTGGCTGCCGTGTTTATTACATTACAACAGTGACTACTCTTCAAAAGTACTTCATTGGCTGTAAAGCACTTTGGGACATCCTGAAAGGCACTATAAAAATGCAAGTTCTTTCTTTACTTTTTTTCTCAATCCATAATTCCACGTGATATAGAAGCCCATTTCATGAGTTGATCACTCCTTGTGTGAAGAATTTCCTAATATCAGCCCTAAATTTACCTTTTATTAGTTTCATCATCCTCCCAATCCTCCCTCACTCCCATTCTCCACCTTCTCCTCTCACCTTATTTAACTCCTCTCAACCTTCTACCTCCACTCTTCCCTCCTCACAACTTCTCTCTGCTACTTCCTCCCCTCTCCTGCCCCACCTCTCCCCTCCCTCCCTTACTCTACCCTCCTTCACTCTCTCTACTCCTGTTTCCTCCCCTCATTCTCCTCCTCCCTCCCCATTCTCCTTCTCTCTCCCTTTCCCATCACTCTCTTCCTCCCACCACCTTGCTCCCATTCCTCTTAAATGGCCAACCCCTTATCCTGAGACTATGACCCCTAGAGGAGGAGGAATTTCTCCACTCAGAGGGTTGTGAATCTTTGGAATTCTCTACCCCAAAGGGCTGTGGATGCTGAATCGTTGAGTATATTCAAGGCTGAGATCGATAGATTTTTGGACTTTAGGGGAATCAAGGGATATGGAGATCGGACGGGAAACTGGAGTTGAGGTCGAAGATCAGCTTTGATCTTATTGAATGGTGGAGAAAGCTCCAGGGGCCATATGGCCTATTCCTGCTCCTAATTCTTATGTTCTTATGAGATCTCTGCGCTCCTCCAATTCTGGCCTCTTGTGCATCCCCGATTTTAATCGCTCTACCATTGGCAGCCGTGCCTTCAGCTGCCTAGGCCCCAGGCTCTGGAATTCTCTCCTTCTCTCTCCTCTCCTTAAGGCTATCCTTAAAACCTACCTCTTTGACCAAGCTTTCGGTCATCTGTCCTGATATTTTCTTATGTGGCTAGGTGTCAAATTTTGTTCGATTACGCTCTTGTAAAGCACTTTGGGACATTTTACTACGTTAAAGGTACTATATACAAATGCAAAATGCCCGCTGACTCCCACAGCTACCTTGACTACACTTCCTTCCACCCCGCTTCCTGTAAGGACTTTATTTCATTCTCCCAGTTTCTCCGTCTAGGTCGCATCTGTTCTGATGATGCCACCTTCCATACCAGGGCTTCTGATATAGAATCATAGAATCATGGAATGGTTACAGCACAGAAGGAGGCCATTTGGCCCATCGAGCCCGTTGAGCACTTCAGCTAGTCCCACTCCCCCGCCCTTTCCCCGTAGCCCTGCAAATTTTCTTCCTTCAGGTACTTATCCAATTCCATTTTGAAAGCCATGATTGAATCTGCCTCCACCACCCTTTCAGACAGTGCATTCCAGATCCTAACCACTCGCTGCGTAAAAGTTTTTTTCCTCATGTCACCTTTGGTTCTTTTGCCAATCACCTTAAATCTGTGTCCTCTCGTTCTCGACCCTTCCGCCAATGGGAACAGTTTCTATCTTCTCTGTCTAGACTCCTCATGATTTTGAACACCTCTATCAAATCTCCTCTCAAACTTCTCTGCTCTAAGGAGAACCACCCCAGCTTCTCCAGTCTATCCACTTAACTGAAGTCTCTCATCCCTGGAACCATTCTCGTAAATCTTTTCTGCACCCTCTCTGAGGCCTTCACATCCTTCCTAAAGTGTGGTGCCCAGAATTGGACACAATACTCCAGTTGAGGCCAAACCAGTGTTTTATAAAAGTTCATCATAACTTCCTTGCTTTTGTACTCTATGCCTCTATTTATAATGATGTGAAGATGCCAGTATTGGACTGGGGTGGACAAATGTGAGAAGTCGCACAACACCAGGTTATAGTCCAACAGCTTTATTTGAAATCACTATTTCAAATAAAGCTGTTGGACTATAACCTGGTGTTGTGCGACTTCTCACATCTATTTATAATGCCCAGGATCCCGTATGCTTTTTTAACTGCATTCTCAACCTGCCCTGCCACCTTCAACGATTTGTGCACATAAACCCCTAGATCTCTCTGTTCATGCACCCCTTTCAGAATTGTACGCTTTAGTTTATATTTCCTCTCCTCATTCTTCCTACCAAAAATGTATCACTTCGCACTTTTCTGCATTAAATTTCATCTGCCATGTGTCCGCCCATTCCACCAGCCTGTTTATGTCCTCTTGAAGTCTATCATTATCCTCCTCACTGTTCACTATACTTCCAAGTTTTGTGTCATCTGCAAATTTTGAAATTGTGCTCTGTACACCCACATCCAAGTCATTACTATATATCAAGAAAAGCAATGGTCCTAGAACCGACCCCTGGTGAACACCACTGTATACCTTCCTCCAGTCCGAAAAACAACCGTTCACCACTACTCTCTGTTTCCTGTCACTTAGCCAATTTCTCATCCATGCTGCCACTGCCCTTTTATTCCATGGGTTTCAACTTTGCTGGCAAGCCTATTGTGTGGCACTTTATCAAATGCCTTTTGGAAGTCCATATACACCACATCAACCGCATTGCCCTCATCAACCCTCTCTGTTACCTCATCAAAAAACTCAATCAAGTTAGTTAAACACGATTTGCCTTTAACAAATCCATGCTGGTTTTCCTTAATTAATCCACACTTGTCCAAGTGACTATTAATTTTGTCCCCGATTATCATTTCTAAAAGCTTCCCCACCACCGAGGTTAAACTGACTGGCCTGTAGTTGCTGGGTTTATCTGTACACCCTTTTTTGAACAAGGATGTAACATTTGCAATTCTCCAGTCCTCTGGCACCACCCCCGTATCTAAGCAGCATTGGAAGATCATGGCCAGTACCTCTGCAATTTCCACCTTTACTTCCCTCAGCATCCTAGGATGCATCCCATCTGGTCCTGGTGATTTATCTACTTTAAGTACAGCCAGCCTTTCTAGTACCTCCTCTTAATCAATTTTTAGCCCATCCAGCATCTCAACTAGCTCCTCTTTCACTATGACTTTGGAAGCATCTTCTTCCTTGTTAAAGAAGACGATGCAAAGTACTCATTTAGTACCTCAGCCATGCCCTCTGTCTCCATGCGTAGGTCTCCTTTTTGGTCCCTAATCGGCCCTACCCCTCCTCTTAATACCCGTTTACTATTTATATGCCTGTAGAAGACTTTTGGATTCTCTTTTATGTTTGTTGCCAATCTGATCTCATACACTCTCTTTGTCCCTGTTATTGCCTTTTTCACTTCCCCTCTGAACTTTCTATATTCAGGCTGGTTCTCACTTGTATTCTCAACCTGACATCTGTCATACACCCCATTTTTCTGCTTCATCTTACTCTCTATCTCTTTCGTCATCCAGGGAGCTCCAGCTTTGGTTGCCCTACCTTTCTCTCTTGTGGGAATATACCTCGACTGTACCTGAACCATCTCCTCTTTAAAGGCAGCTCATTGTTCAATTACAGTTTTGCCTGCCAATCTTAGATTCCAATTTACCCGGGCCAGATCAGTTCTCAACCCACTGAAATTGGCCCTCCTCCAATTAAGTATTTTTACTCTAGATTGCGCCTGTCCTTTTCCATAGCTAATCTAAACCTTATGATTCTGTGATCACTTTTCCCTAAATGTTCTCCTACTGACACTTGATCCACCTGACCCACCTCATTCCCCAGAACCAGATCCAGCAATGCCTCCTTCCTCGTTGGGCTGGAAACGTACTGATCAAGAAAGTTCTCCTGAACACACTTCAGAAATTTCCCCCCTCTCTGCCCTTTACACTATTACTATCCCAGTCTATATCAGGATAATTGAAGTCCCCCATTATCACTACTCTATAGTTCTTGCACCTCTCTGTAATTTCCCTGCAAATTTGCTTCTCTATATCCTTCCCACTAGTTGGCGACCTATAGAATACACCTAGTAGTGTAATGGCACCTCTATTGTTTCTTAACTCTAACCAAATAGATTCTGCCCTTGACCACCACAGGTCATCCTCTCTCCCCAGCACTGTAATATTCTCCTAAATCAATACTGCCACCCCACCTCCTTTCCTTCCTTCCCTATCTTTCCTAAACACCTTATATCCAGGAATATTTAGTACCCAATCCTGCCTTTTTTTGAGCCAGGTCTCCGTTATCGCCATGACATCATATTCCAATGTGGCTATTTGTGTCTGCAGCTCACCAACCTTATTTACCACACTTCGTGCATTTACACACATGCACTGTATACCTATCTTAGAGCTTCTTGTATTCTCTCTTAATCTGACCCCACCTAATACCTTACTATTTCTTACTCTTACATTTTCTGTCTCTCCCAATCCTTTGTGCACCTTGTTTCTCCTTTCTAATGGTACATCCTGGTGCCCATCCCCCAGCTAAATTAGTTTAAACCCTCCCCCAACAGTACTAGCAACCACCCCCCTCCCCCGAGGATATTGGTCCTGGCTCTGTTGAGGTGCAACCTGTCTGGCCTGTACAGGTCCCACCTCCCCCAGAACTGGTCCCAATGTCCCAGGAATCTAAAGCCCTCCCTCCTGCACCATCTCGCCAGCCACGCATTCATCTGCTCTATCTCCCTATTTCTATATTCACTAGCTCGTGGCACCGGGAGCAATCCGGAGACTACTACCTTTGAGGTCCTTTTATTAATCTCTTTCCTAGCTCCCTAAATTCTGCTTGCAGGACCTCATCCCTCTTTCTACCTATGTCATTGATACCGATATGGACCACGACCTCTGGCTGTTCACCCTCCCTCCTCAGAATGTTCTGCAGCCGCTCAGTGACATCCTTGACCCTGGCACCAGGGAGGCAACATACCATCCTGGAATCACGTCTGCGGCCGCAAAGACACCTGTCTTCCTTTTTCCTCAAGCAAGGATTCTCCTCCACTGTGTTTGACAGGGCCCTCAACCGCGTCTGTCCCATTTCCTGTACTTCTGCTCTCACCCCTTCCCCTCCCTCCCAGAACCACGATAGGGTCCCCCTTGTCCTCACCTTCCACCCCAGCAGCTTCCATATTAAATGGATCATCCTCCACCATTTCCGCCACCTCCAATGTGATCCCACCACGAAACACATTTTCCCCTCCCCTTTCAGCATTCGAAGGGGCCGTTCCCTCCACGACACCCTGGTCCACTCCTCAATCATCCCAACACCCACTCCCCTTCCCACAGCACCTTCCCGTGCAAGCACAAGTGTTGCAACACCTGCCCTTTTACCTCCTCCCTTCCCACTGTCCAGGGCCCCAAACACTCCTTCCAGGTGAAACAGCGATTTACTTGTACTTCTTTCAATTTAGTATACTGTATTCGCTGCTCATGGTCTCCTCTACATTGGGGAGACCAAACGCAGATTGGGTGACCACTTTGCGGAACACCCCTTTCAGTCTGCAAGCGTGACCCCGGGCTTCCGGTCGCCTGTTATTTTAATTCTCCGCCCCATTCCCACTCTTACCTCGGCCTCCTACACTGTTCCAATGAAGCTCAACGTAAGCTCGAGGAACAGCACCTCATCTTTCTATTAGGCACTTCACAGCCTTCCAGATTCAACATTGAGTTCAACAATTTCAGACCATAACCTCTGCTCCCATTTTTTCGGACGGCAGCTATTGCTATTTGCACCTCCTCTAGACCCATCTTTTGTTTCTTTACTTGTCCCATTACCATCTCCTTTTGCCTTGCACCATCATCCCTTTTGTCATTTAATCTCTCCTGCCTTCCACCCTATCATAAACCTTCCCTTTTGTTCCCCTCACCCTTTCCCTGCCCCTGCACTTGCTTAAAATCTGTTACATCTCTAACTTTTTCCAGTTCTGATGAAAGGTCATCGACCTGAAACGTTAACTCTGTTTCTCTCTCCACAGATGCTGCCGGACTGGCTGGGTATTTCCAGCATTTTCTGCGTCTATATAAATGCAAGTTGTTGTTGTTGTAATTACTGATAGAATACCATCATAGTTTCTGGATGATATAAACATTGCAAGGACACCAACACCAACGAAGACAGAAGCAGCATCAATCTCAGTGTCGTGCTGAGAGCCTAATTATTTTAGTATGGCAGTAGAAGTCATTCTGGGCCCCTGAGAAAGCAGTTAGCAGACATTAAGCACCAGCGTGTACAATTTTAAAACTCTAAACTTGCATAGATTCTTTGATAAATTGATTCAGAAAGCTAATGAAAACATGGTACAAATTACTTTAAATATGTGAATTAATCATCATTTTAGACTTTTTTGGCATTTTCTCAAATGGAATAAATCAAGCAATGTAATGAAAGAATGTAATAAGTATGATAATATTCATAAAAGATTAGCTGATGATTTGAGCCGATATGCATCTTTAGTTTTTGGAATAACAATTTGCTAAATTGGAGGAGGGTTAAATTGCAATTTAAAACCCCCCACATTTTTGTCAGATATAGCCATTGTTACTCTAGGAACAGCTGGTTAAATTAATTGCATAATTCAACGGCAACACTGGATAATGCTGCCCAGTATTACATTAGATGGAATTACAAGCTGTTCGGTCTTTTAAAAAAAAAATTGCCTGTTTTTCAGTCCTGCAATTTCACCGTGTGAAGCCCAATTTGTATTTATCTTGGAGTTGTCATGTTTTCAGTCCATTCTATTTCTACTGAGCCTGCTGCTGAAAAGGCCATTGTAAATTTGGAAAATAAAGCCTGACAATAATGAATTCAAATTATTTTTCCCTCCAGCTTCATACGTCCATTATAAAATTCCAAATGGTATTTCCAAATGTATCTGTTATGAGTTTGGGTCTGCTGTACATATCTCGTCAGCTTCAGTGGCATTAGTCGTGCTCATAAGTGGTCTAAGCATCTTACTTTTGTAGGCGTTGACTCACACTGCCCTATATTTACTTGTATAATAGCATGACCTCGGGTATAACAAGAGCAACCCAAACCAGATATTCATGTCTTTCTCACGTGCGTTTTTCTTCAATGTCTCCGACGGCAGACTGATCAAATATTTCCTGAGATAAGGCCTGATACAAATCAATAAGCTGCTTTCTTTCACATTAAGATGAACATAAGGAATAGCAGTTACGATTGAACTCACCTGATGCAATCAGTACAATTTTGTCTTGGCGCAGTAATACAAAACTCCTTTTTTCTGGTGGCAGGTAGGCGACTTACTCGCAAGATTCTGTCAATATATTGCATTAAGCTGCACTGCAAACTACATAATAGTGACCTTCTGTGAATTGCAGCCTGATTTTTCCCTCTTGGGAAATGTCTGGATTCGAATGAACCCCTCCCATTAATGGTACTCGCTGCAAGGGAGATTGCAGGTGCACACTTGCATTCTCCTGCTCCCTGGTAATTCTCAGACACAATTCAATAAATCAGTTACTACAAGTACACAGCAATGGTAGTGAAAGTCAGCCTACTTTACGTCATTGTTGATGATTGTTACCGGTTATGTCTGTAAAAATGGATGAACTTTGAAATTCTGCAATAATTACAGTTGCAAGTGCATCTTACTTCAAATAAACACATTCACCCTGAATTTCCTTGGATCCTGGTCTGGAAACCCCCAAAAACCAACCGGCATACTGAGGTATATCGGCCCCCTTATAAAGAGGGCCCATAGGCAATATTTTTAAAAAAGCTTTGCAGTCAAATACACTGGTTGGCCTCCTGAGCAGATTGCGAGCACCGATATCCCTCCCTAGCTGCCCTCCTCGAGCAGGTCTATCCTGGCACAGTACCTCCTTTCAATGACCTATGCTGGCAGATGTTTGCTGTTCCAAGTGTTCTTGGCTATAGCTAAATATTCCACCAATTACTACTCAAGTTGGGCTCCAAATACTGAAGTGCAAAATGGTACATTTCACATCTCCATTTCCTGTACATAATGATCGAATTTTTACACCAGTTAAACCCCTCTGTCCTATAACGTAGAACATTGGCAAACATTAAAATGCATTCTACAAATACATTCTACAATAGTAATATCTGGTAATGCTTGTCTTGCTGTGCCAAGCCCCTCTCTCTCTCAGCCCTCCCTCTCTCTCTGAACCTCCCTCTCTCTCTTCCCCTTTTATGCACCCTTCCTATCTACTTCTCTTAAAGAGGCTTTGTTTGCTTTCAAAATTCAATTCTCTTTTTAAAAAAATGATCTAATTAGAATGAGGAAAGAAAATTGTCTGGCTACCTTTCTGTCTCTGTCTGTCTGTCTTTACCTCCCTTTGCCTCATGTGTGTTAGAAATCTCACAGATGAAAGCCATTAGCATTGGCCTTTTCTATCCATCAGTCAAAACAAGTGGAGATAACTAGCTGGCTTGAAAAATCAACTTGTGTTTTTTTTCCAAAAATTTAACATTACCATTAAGAAAGGCACCTTCTCACATCCCTTGCTTCTCCCTCTCACAGTCTTTCTATCTATCTTGGAAGTTCGCAGAACACCAAACAAAACAAGAACAGGTGTGTAATTAGTACATTAAGGGGGAAAATTGGGTCGTGCCCCCTTTGGGGCGATAACTTCACCGGGGCACTACTTTTAGCACCCCAAAAAAGTTAGTACCCCCGCACCCGAAATCCAATGGTAGCGCCACAAGCAGGAGGAGGGGCACTACTGGA
Source organism: Squalus acanthias (assembly GCA_030390025.1). Taxonomy (NCBI): domain Eukaryota; kingdom Metazoa; phylum Chordata; class Chondrichthyes; order Squaliformes; family Squalidae; genus Squalus; species Squalus acanthias. The sequence goes on from CM059444.1 coordinate 44,046,522, forward strand.
GGCGCTCCCCCTCCCTCTTGGGGTGCTCCCATGGAATATCGCAGCACTATGTGCAGCAGCGCCACATGCGCTGGCACGTAGCGCTGCGGTACTGCGGGCCTCCCTCCCTAGCACTGCGCGCACCGGGGCCCTGCTGGCCCACTGGGGAGCGGGGTGCCAACAAAAGAGCCCGGCACTCAAGAGGAGTGCTGAGCTGACGGATCGTGGCTGGCACCCCATAGGAGGAGGCCAGAGGGGGCAGGTGCTGACAGGCGGCCCCCCCAAAAAATGGCCGCCCAGCACCTGCCCTTTAATTATCGCCACCCGGCCGCAAAAATGCCCCCCTGATCCTGTTGGACACAGCGCCCGGTGGTAGGTTGGGGGCGCGAGCCAAGTTTGCGGCCGGGGCGCGAGCGGGGCACTGCGCACGGCGATGACGTCTCACTGAATTTCGCGGGAGGCGTTAGCGGCGCCGCGCCCGGGTGCTAGTTGCTAGTTACTTTGCGCCCCCTTGGGGGCGCTAATGAGGCACAAAGCAAATGAATTTTCCCCCTTTTTTTCCTCACTCTGTCCCTCCTTCTCTCCTCTGCTATTCTCACCCTTCCTCTCCTCTGTGCATCACATGGTGAAATAATATTTTTACTAGGACACTTGCAGAGCAGTATCTCTACAGAGCATAAACAGTTCCTTTAAAAGTGCTCCCCATGTTGTTCCAGCTAGTTCCCTGGCAGAAGGTTGATATTTTAGAATACAACAGGGTATGCTGCAGCTTTTCAAAGAAAGTTGTTTTACTCACATATGATACTGCTCCTCAGACTCAGATTCAATTCCTTGTAAGATAAGACAACAGCTGCAATATTTTAAAGTAGGTTACAGGAATAAAATGACATGAGCAGCAGAGAACACTGCATAGAATAATTAGTTTCTAATCCCAGTGATGAAGTTGACAACCATTTCTTCGGGCCAAGAGATGGTGTCACAATATTCATTATACTCTAATAAAGCTCAGAGCTTTGATGGGAGAAACAGTAATGTTGTTAAAATAGATTTAGTGTGGCATTTCTTTCTCATTATATACACACCGCACCCAATGCAAAAGAGTCCACGATGGACCTGGTGCCTTTTAGATTAGCTCAGCTGTCACAAACCTAACTTTTCCACCAGAGACAACCAATAGGCAGAGATAATTGAGAATGAAGTTCATTTAAATGTTCAGTGGAAATTGCAGTAACATTAAATAAGGAATTAGTATTCACACATTGCTTCAGTTTTATTAAGCACATTCTAGCATCTATCATGTACTACAGTCAATGTAGGCGATAATGAAGGGGTTTCTAATTTATGCAAATCTGTAATGACTATCTGGTAACTGCAAGGAAAACCAAACCACTAAGGAGTTGTCACATTCTGGGAAATAATGACAACCCTGAGTGGAAAAACAAATTATCTAAAAAGGCTAAAAGGGATGTGCCAGGATATAATGTAGGGGGGAAAAAAACATGCAGAGTGACTTTCCTGTTGCAAGGGCATTTCATAGCTTAGTCAATTCATTTGTAATGGCCTTCATTTGATTTGTATTATCAGAGACCTTGATCATTGTACTGACAGCTGATTATTCACTGCACACACCTTGCTGCATATGACAATCATTTCTGCATTCAAAGTGCACAACTGGATGTTTCTAAATTTACTGCGTTTGAATCTGGGCAATGTGTGTGATCAGTTGAACAGTTTCATACTTATGGAAGGCAGACCCAGGCACTTAAAGCAACTGAAGCCTGCCTGTGGACAAATGGTAAGTGACTGAAATCAATACTTTGGATTGAGTTACATAAGAAAATGAAATTCCAAATGGGAACTTTACATCGAGTCTACAGCGCAGAAGCAGGCCATTCGGCCCAGCTGGTCGATGTGCCACACGAGCCTCCTCCCACCCCTCTTCATCTCACCCTATCACCATTTCCTTCTATTCCTTTCCCCCTCATGTGCTTATCTAGCTTCCCCTTCAAAGCATCTACACTATTTACCTCAACTTCTCCTAGTGGTAGCGTGTTCCACATTCTTACCACTCTTTGGGGTAAAGAAGTTACTCATGAATTTCCTTTTGGATTTATTAGTGACTATCTTATATTTATGACCTCTAGTTTTGGACTCCCCCACAAGTGGAAACATTTTCTCCACATCTACCCTATCAAAACCTTTCATTAGCTTAAAGACCTCCACCAGGTCACCCCCCAGCCTTCTCTTTTCCTCAGAAAAGAGCCCCAGCCTGTTCAGCTTCCCTGATAAGTATATCCTCTCACTTCTGGTATCATCCTTGTGAATCTTTTTTGCCACTTCTCCAATGCCTCTATATCCTTTTTATAATATGGAGACCAGAACTGTGCACAGTACGCCAAGTATGGTCTAACCAAGGTTCGATACAAGTTTAACATAACCTCTCAGCTTTTCAATTCTATCCCTCTATAAATGAACCCGGTGTTTGGTTTGCTTTTTTTATGGCCTTATTAACCTGCGTCGCTACTTTTAGTGATTTGTGACAGTGTACCCCTAGATCCCTTTGCTCCTCTACCCCATTTAGGCTCTTATTATCCAAGCAGTATGTGGCTTCTTTATTCTTCCTACCAAAATGCATCACCTCACACTTACTTATATTGAAATTCAGTTGCCAATTACACACCCATTCTACAAGGACGACAGTGGTCCCAGCAACGATCCCTGTGGAACACCACTTCATACCTTTCTCCAGTTTGAGTAGCTACCCTTAACCCCTACTCTCTGTTTTCTGTTTGGTAGCCAGCATGCTATTATTCTGTTACCTGTCCTCTGACTCCACATGCTCTGACCTTAGTCATGAGTCATGAGTCTACCATATCGAAGGCCTTTGAAGCGGAGATTTGGATTCCCTGGTTGTGCTGAAGTTTAGATTAATAAGCTTTCGAAATCATTCAAAGGAAAATTCCTGTTGTGTTACTGTTTTTATATTCAGCAGTAGATACATTCATTACTACCACTCCAAGTTACATACTTCATCACAAGAACAGTTATTCATTAATATCCACAAGTAATGTTGTTTTACATAACTTGAGCATTGTTTTATTTAATGAATGAAATTTTCTTCCACAAATATCCATGTAATGTATACTTTCCTTCAATTTCCAGCCAATTTCCCATTACAATCTAGTGCATAAGTTATTTGCTACTAATCTCCAAAAAGCCTTATAAATATGCTGTAGTAGCAGTCACATGATATCATATTGAATGTCACAATTGACTGCATTGCCCTTTTAGTTACATTATGCTACATGTACCATGCAAACACTCTCAGCGCGTCTAATTGGTAAAAAAAAAGTAGCAATTATTTTTGAAAGAACTATTTAATATATATAATACAGAATAACCAACAGCTGTCATTAAATATACGATTGTGATTTATTCTCAACGTTCTGCTAATATTCATAAACAATTTGAGCTTTGTTCATATGGTTTATAATTTAATCAGATCTACTCGATTGAATTAGAGGCTTGCAACTCAAAGCTAGCTATCCAGTATTGTATAAATTACTGTTGCACTAGTTCCATTTATTTTTTCCTAATTATTTGTATTCTAGAAATTACATGTTACTTTGTTCCCTAAAACACTCACACACTGACTTATTATTATACTTGTTGTAGGTTAAGGCTTTACCCCAGCGTGTTTGTCTAGTATTTATGCAAAAAAAGCAGTTTCCACAAACAGATGAAGACTCCCAGGATGCCAATCATGGGATAACATGCCCAGGGTTAATAATTATTCCCTAATTGCAGTATATGGTGCACCAGACATCGCTTGTGATGTCCACCACATTCTCCCATCTCTACCAAAATGTGGAAAGTACCACATCGACAGACCAATGGGCCAAAACTATTTTGTCAGATTTATTCACAAGTTAATTAATGCACAAAGTGAAATGATACTGAATCAGCATAATACTGAAGTAAAATTGGAATCAGTCCATATTGGTTCAAAATACCCCTTTTAGAACATATTTCTTATAGAGTCCGATAGCGGTAAATATTTCGGATGAAACAGTCAGATTTGTTTCTCGATGGATGTTCCAGATACAGCGGACAGGTTTTCAATTTCCGCCTGAAAGAGGTGCGGAGTCGGAGGAGCGGCTGCACCGCTCACCTGAAGCCAGCATCAGGGGGGCCTGAACCATTTTCGGATACGGGTCTCCTTTGAATGCCGCCAGTGAGCTTCAGGTGCTCCGCTGTAGCTCGCTGGTTGTGGGAGGGCGGGAATTTGGCTGCCTCCCATGTTGAGCCGGCCAGCAGGTTGGGGCTGGGGGCAAGAAACGACCGGCCGGTCGGCAGTTGGTGCTTACAATGTTGTTTGGATAGAGGTGAGATTGCAAACAGACTGGGCTATTCCTGGTTGTCTCAGACATTGTGTAGCCACCAAATATGGGTGGCAGAATGATAAAGGACTTTAATTTGCTATGGAGAGGCATAGTTGTACAAATGTACCTTCTCATTTAAAATACTGCAGATGCATCAGTTTGAATACACCTATTCATCTTCTTCCACTTCTTTCCACCTCCACAGGCTTTTATTGACTTGGTGCTATGAAAAATAATTGTTTCCTTGTTGACCCCTGTGGAGTCTTCTACTTTATTTAATTTCAAAGCAGAACACTGGAACATAAGAAAAGGTCATTTGGTCTATCCTTCCACAGACTTTGTGCTCAAGTGGAAGGAAGTCTGAACTGTACTAGACCTGTTGGGATTGTCAGCTCTCTACTTATGCAATGTACATATATGTTAACATGTAGTATGAACTTGGTAAATGAGTTCTACAAATCTCACTTCCGTTCCCAAACTACAATGTGTGTGGGTCCTTTAGTGCTCCCTCTGAAGTACACTATTATATGTTACTGCAGATTAAAACACGATAACCACATGCGTAATTTAATATTATTAATTTCCATTAATTCTGGTAACAAATAATATATCACTGTCAGACACAGCAACCACCCTTCCCCAATAACAATTCGACATCCATTATCTGCAAATAAATATCTATCTGCAATCTGTTTTAAATTACATGTGTTAGTAAGTACACCATAGATAATTATAACACGAATTATCTTATAGTAACTGGAACTCTTGTTTCATTCCATTGTCTCTTTTTTAAATTCCATTTGTACTTTAAGTTTTGAACAGGCTTATCTTAGTCACTTACAAAAATATTTTCATCATACTGATTTTCACAGCCTTTGCCATTGGAGTCTGAGATTTGGAAGGCAAAGATGAGATAGAAAATGAATATAAAAAGAAATAGTAAAGTATTCAATAGGCACAAAAGGAGAATTAAGATAGGCAAAGGGCCACTAAGTGATGAGCAAAATAAACTCACAGAAGATGATACTGAAATCGCAGGGAACCTGAACAGATACTTTACCTCAGTTTTCACTGAAAAGGCTACCAAAGAAGAAATGACAACAATAGAAGCGGTCAAGAACCATATGACAACAGTGAAAGTGCTTCCACAATTCTGTTAGGGAGGGACTTCCAGGATTTTGACCAAGTAACAATAAAGGAATGATGATATACGTCTTAAGTCAGGATGGTGCGTGACTTGGTGGGGAACTTGGAGGTGGTGGTGTTCCCATGCGCCTGCTGCACTTGTCCTTCTAGGTGGTGAAGGTTGCGGGTTTGGGAAGTGCTGTCAAAGAAGCCTTGGTAAGTTGCTGTAGATAATATACAGTGCAGCCACGGTGTGCCGATGGTGGAGGGAATGTTTAGGCCAGTGAATGGGGTGTCGATCAAGCAAACTATTTTGTCCTGGAAAGTATCAAGCTTCTTCAGTGTTGTTGGAGCTGCACCCATCCAGGCAAGTGGAGAATATTCCAACATGCTCCTGACTTGTATATTGTAGGTGGTAGAGAGGTTCTGGGGAGTCAGGAGGTGAGCCATTTGCCACAGAAAAAACAGCCTCTGACCTGCTCTCATAGCCATGGCATTTATATGGCTGATCCAGTTCAGTGTCTGGTCAATGGTGACACCCAGGATGTTGATGGTGGGGGACTCGGTGATCATAATGCCATTGAATATCAAGGGGAGGTGGTTAGTTTGCTTACCATTTATCAACCCAAGTCTGGATGATGTCCAGGTCTTGCTGCATACAGACATGAACTGCTTTATTACCTGAGAAATTGCAAATGGAGCAGAACACTGTGCAATCATCAGTGATCAGCCCCACTTCTGATGGGGGCAAGGCCCATTCCTAGTTGCCAAGGGAAGCATGTAGATGAGGAGAAGAGCCAGGATAGATTGTTGGTGGACTGCGGAGATAACGGTGCGGAGGCTGGAAGAGAAGCCATTGCTTTGAGCAGCTCTGACTTTGATTGGATTGATGGCAGTCTCACTGAGCCAGACAACTCAGGAAAGGCATTGAAGGAGGATGGTATGGTTGACCATGTTGAAGGCTGCAGAGAGGTTCAGGAGGACAAGCAGGGATAATGCATAATGGTTAGAGTGACAGAGGATGTCATTTGTGCATTTCTTGAGAGCCGATTCAGTGCTGTGGCATGCCAGAAACTTGATTGGAGACATTCAAAATTGGAGTTGCAGGAAAGATAGGCACAGATTTGGGAGGCAATAACAGGTTAAAGATCTTTGGAGAGGAAAGAGAGTTTGGATACGGAGTGGTAGTTTGTAAGGACAGAGGGTTGGTATTTTGAGGGGGGCGGAGGCTGACAACAGTAGTTTTCAAAGAAAGAGAGATAGTACTGTTAGACTGCCAAGAATATCCAGCAAAAAAACAAACCCATGAATCTGCCTTCAATACATTCCACATATTAAAATAATATATGGCAAACAGCAGCAACCATGGCATGTTATTGGAACGACATAACAAACATAAAAGATCAAAAAGTTATGAGGAACAGATCAGTGAAATACACCTAATTTGCTGTCTATGCATATTATGTTTATTTCATAGATTTGCTTTTAAGTGGATTTCAGAATCTGTTGTGTGGGACAGTCTACTCAATGGTAATTAACCAAAATTAGTTTGCATTTTTACTCTTCCTGGAATTAAGTATGACATTTGTGATTTGTGGAATTACAACTGACTTATAGTAATAGGCTTTGCTCCAAGCACAGTAGGTGTTAATTATTTCTATAGACTATTGCTAGATGGGGGTCGGTAGTAAAATGGTTGCAGTGATCCACTGTGGACTTGCAGCCTCCCTTTCTTACCTCAATAATATAATCCTTTCCATCCTTTCCATGGACAGCCTTCACAGCACAGATATCCAACCCACCAAATATTTCACAGCATGTATCAACCCAAAGCTTGTACCTGTTGTAGAGAAAAAAAACAGGTTTTAGGTGATGTTCATATATTTTATTTTAACTATGCTACATTTTTGAACAGATCACAACCATTATTGCAACTATTTGAGCAAAGAACATCCTTTGTAGCTTTCAAGAGGTGTTTACTTTCTGCTCTGTAAATTAAAAAAAATGGTGTAAAGTGCTACTGCTAAATTTTATAGCTCAGGAGTACAGAAACAAAAGCCCCGATTTTAACCCACGGCCAGGAGTTGTGCGGGCAAGGGCCGAGGCAGATTGTAGACCTTCCACCTTCTGCTGTGTGAGGCCCGGGAGATTTTAACTCCCGCGTCTCATCTGCATAGGCCTTGTCAGTCTCCCCCCCCCGAACCAAGCGGGAAGCTGCAGCTAGCCGGTGGGCGGGAGCGGGGTTTCAGGCTGCAGGAGCTCGCTGGCAGTGACGTGAAGGAATGGTCCCTGGCGCTCAGGTAAGTAATTGGAAGGGATGCCAGGAGGGCAACATGGCCAGAGGAGGGAAGGGAAGCCTGGGGCCCACAAGGAAACTATATTTAAAAAAAAAACACTCACCTTTCTGGGCTTCTTCTGGTCTGTGCACCTCTTGCCACCAGGTTGGCCTGGTGGGGAAGCCACAATGGCTTCCCATGAAGGCCTCCAATTAAGATTGAAATTGGGTTCTGATTACATAATCGGAGCCCGATCTGCATCTTTAAAGAGGATCCAACAGCCTTCCAGCGGTTGTCGCTCTTGCCTGCTCAGAAGAGCAGGTAAAGATCACTATCTGCAGGAAGGCAGCGGTACCGGTGTGGGTAAGTCACACCGGCCATTTTAACTGCCTGCCAGCTTGGTTACCAACAGGCGGGCAGGGTTATAAGCGGCCCTAAAGGTTCTACAGTGCAGTAAGAGACAGAAAACGAATTAAGGATGAGGCGATAGTCGTAGCATTTAATGAGCTAGAACACTGCCTGCACATTCCTGTACAGAGCTGCGTGTAGACATTTTGACAAATGGCCCTTTTAAGAAGGTGTATGTAACTGCTTTTGAACTTAATAACTTAAAATGGGGCACTGTCAAGAACTGGTGCCTGCTCGTTTGTCTGGTTGCATTATGTTAGCAATGCAGCTGGTGACATAAAGTAGAATTTCAGACCTGTAAAGAACATTCTCAAAAGAAGATGGTTGTCTTTTTATTGCAGCTCTTAATGAAGGTGACATCCTTGCCATTGACGGGGAGCTTTTGGGCAGGCTCCTTTCCTGAAACAGCCAGGAGCAGGCTGCTCTGTAAATTCCATTGCCACACTCACACGTGAATTTCTGTGAGGCAGTTCCTGCAGGATGATTTGCATTTTTTTCAGTGACTTTCTACTTTAAATCTGCAGTCGTGATTGATGAGATTATAATGTCACCACTTCATTGAACATCTCTGTTTACAGTCGGTAAAATGAAATCGCAATCATTTTATTTGGACAGTTATATTATTTTAATATAGATACATAGATCGACCACATTCAACATTGTGGCACAGTGCTAATGATGGGCGAGTATGTGTGTGGAGGGGGAGTGCAGGGTCGACACCCCTTTTAACAGTCCATTCCTTAATGTCATGCTATCTTCGGGAAAGAAGAACAGGAAGGAAGAACATGAGAATCAGGAAACAACAATAAAGGCAAAGGACACTGGACTTCAGGGATTAGCGCAGATTAGCAGAAAGCGCCATTTGATACATGCAGCTGCCTGAGAAATGCATAATCTTACTGGAAAATGTGGCTATTGATATTATGCAAAGTCCATTATACAGTCAAAGTATCAATGATTCTATCTAGTTTTAATTTGGATTGGTAACGATCCCAGCTCCTCGTTTTTTTGCAGGGCTAGGGAGAAAGGGCGGGGGAGTGAGACTAGCTGAGGTGCTCTTGCAGAGAGCCGGCACGGGCTCGACGGGCCGAATGGCCTCCTACTGTGCTGTAACCATTCTATGATTCTATGCCAGCAGATTGTGGGCAGAAGGAAGAAATGGAGATTGAAATAATTTGTCCTTCTCATTAGTGAAATTGTCAGCAAGCTTAGTCTGTCAAAACGGTGAAACTGCCCTTAATCCCTGAATACCAGAGTTCTTTCTGGACAGGACAATTTAGTGAGAAATTCATAGCCAATGCATGACAAAAGATACCACCTCCTCACACTGCAAAATCTACAGATAATTTGATAGCTAATAACTTGCAAATAAAAAGCTTCCTCAAGGTTTCCTAACACAACAGCTGGAGTAGGAAACAGCTTAGCTCACAAGCTTTCTTTTTCTACCCTCCAAAGTAAGGTTGGTTAGAAACATAGAAACATAGAATCTAGGAGCAGGAGTAGGCCATTCGGCCCGTCGAGCCTGCTCCACCATGCAATACGATCATGGCTGATCATCCAAATCCAGTACCCTGTCCCTGCTTTAATCCCCACAGTGCACATATCCCACCCCACCCCCGTAACCCCACGTATTTAATTCCCCCTAACATATCCCATCCTATCCCCATAACCCCACATATTTAATACCCCCCTAACACTAAGGGTCAATTTATCATAGCCAAATCAACCTAACCCGCACATTTTTGGACTGTGGGAGGAAACCGGAGCACCCAGAGGAAACCCACGCAGACACGGGGAGAATGTGCAAACTCCACACAGACAGTCACCCGAGGTCAGATTCGAACCCGGGTCCCTGGCGCTGTGAGGTACCAGTGCTAACCACTATGCCACCGTGTTGCCCATCTGAAACTGAATTTTTATTATGTATCATTATTACTGAAGAAATAAGTCAAATATCTAAAGATTTAAAAGTACAGTATTTGATCATTTTAAAGCAAACGGTTCTAGTAAATGAATTATTTTATACTCATGTTTAATTCAGCACAGCTGAAAATCACTATCAGTGCTTCCCCAAAGAGTGCGTAGATGATGCCCAACAGTCACATAGATCTCATGTTTTTAACCTAATTACTCATAAGTTTAACTGTTGCCTCTATTTTCGAGCACACAGTACTGGATTGTCACAAGGAACAATTAGTCAAAGGAGTCACATGAGCAGGAACGCTCTTGGACGAGGAAGACCAGGGGAAGGCGAGGAAGCAGCAGAAGAAGGAGGACCACCTCAACACCTTGCAACAAGAGATGTGAGGGATGAAGTAATTGCTCAGTGACCTGCTCATTCCTCTGCCCTCAAAACTTACAGAGCCCTTCTACATTAATAGTCCTTGTTACATCCGTCACCACTCTCTTAATACTGCATGAAAGACCATTCAAATCGTTCAGACAGCTTCTATATCAACGACACACTGACAATGCTGACTCAGAAGCTGCTATTAAACAATACTTCAAACCAAATTGTCAATTTTTTTTGCCAAATTGACGATGTCCTGTTTGCCTGGGCTGACCAGTACATCACCTTCCTCGTTGACCTCATCAGTCAACAAGTGAGAGCTCGGGGGTTTTGCAGCAGTGGCTGCCGTTCCTCACATCTGGGGCGTCATTGACAGCACACATCGTCATTGGAGCCTCAGAACACCAGCTAGCAGCATTCGCCAACAGAAGATGCTGCCACTCCATTAAGGCTCCTTAGACTCCGATTACAGAAATAGGATCGTGCAAGGGACCCAGACAGCGGTCACGATGCATTTATCCTGTGATAGTCTACCACTCCCCCCACCCCCACCGCAATATTTGACCCTTCCAGGAATATAGCAGGATGGCTGCTGGGGGAACAAGGGAGACTCCATACACCCGTCTCCCGCATTGTAGTGGTGACCTCGCCATACAGGAAGACATGCACTTGGAGGATGCTATTTGAACTGACATTGGCTTGAAATTTCCTGGAAAGTTCTGGTGTAATTATGGCATAAGAGCGGAGTTGTGCCATTTTGTTCTGAGGAAATTCAAAACTCTCCGTCATTTATTTACGACCAGCTCGCGTGAATTACCTGGATTTATGTGAATAATGCTCTGGTGCAGATTTATATTATTCCTTCCCCTTGTCCCCTTCCTCCTCCTCCCTTGTGCGCCTCCTCCCATCTCATCCTAACACCTTCCTCCTCCTCCTCCTCCTGGGCATGGGCAAAATTTCTGTTGTGGGCGAAGGGTGAGGCTAAAATGCTGCTCAGTGGGGTAGGGATAGTGGCATGTCCCTCCTCTCCTCCTCCAGTCCCTTGCCCCCTTTTCTCCTCCCCCCCACCTTTCCTCCTCCCTCTTTTCCCAGGGGAGGTGGTGGAAATGTTGCTCGGGGCACGGGAGTGGTGGGCATGCTGCTTTTTTTTTGGAGGGGGGGTTCGGTCAGGGTGATGGGCATACTGCTTAGTGGGACAAAGGGGCTGGTGCCGTGGATGCTGGTCAGTGTGGTGGGCTTGCCACTTTTTGGGGCAATGAGTTGGGGATTGGTAGGCTGTTTATTGGAGGGAGTAAAAGAGTAGTGCAAATATTGCTCCGGTAGAGGGCTCTGGAGATCCTGCTCAGTAAGGGGAAATTCAGCGCTCCCACATTCTAATTAGGGAGCCCTACTCGAAAGAAATGCAGTTCGGAGAAGCAGTACTCCTGTCTTGTAACCCTATCTCAACCCATGCTCTGTTTGAATATGGGAGCATTAATTTTACCGAATGGTTTAATTTTCAGATAAAATTCCCCTTTAGTTTAAAAAAGCAAAATACTGCGGATGCTGGAAATCTGAAATAAAAACAGAAAATGCTGGAAATACTCAGCAGGTCAGTCAGCATCTGTGGAGAGAGAAACTGAGTTAACGTTTCAGGTCGATGACCTTTCGTCAGAACGTTCTGACACAAGGTCATCGACCTGAAACGTTAACTCTGTTTCTCTCTCCACAGATGCTGACTGACCTGCTGAGTATTTCCAGCATTTTCTGTTTTTATTCCCCTTTAGTTTAGTTTACCTAGCTGCAAGATGGGCTGGAACACTAAATGAGTCACTAACAGCTGGTAGGCACTGATCAAGAAAGAAAACATCATTGATAAAGAAAATTAGAAAAGTTTATCCTAAGTACTTGCAGTTTGAGATAATTGGTTGAGGGCACCGCTGGGTACAACATAAGGCAAGATTCATGAAATATTACTTTCTTCTAAATCAGGGAAGGTTTTTCATTTATGTGAATGTATAGCTGTGGCAAGAACTCAATGGTTTCATGGATATGCTCTAGGGTAAACATAATCTGAACTTTCTCTCTATTAAAACGCTTTATCCATGCTTCATGCAGTGCAGTATTGGAGTATGACATATCATTAGCAGCTTCAAGATTTTCAAGGAAATTGGAACCAGGTGTTCTGTTGCTATTTAATCTAACTTAAAGTATACAAAAAGTTGAAAACTCACGTCAAGAAAATTATTAGCAAAATCAGACTAAAGCAGCGTCCAGTTCATCCAGCAGCTTGAATATAAATGTTCTATTAACAAGAATTTAAACAATTACATCCATTTCCTCTCCTTATGCTCGTCGTCTCTCAGCCCGTTCTTCAGCTACTCATATTCTACCTGGGTTTCCCGGCTAGTGTGGTGGGGGCACGTTAAACGTCCTGAAACTGTTCAGACTTTTTGCCCGAGCGCCGCCAGAATATCATCAGAGGTGCAGCAGGAATGTAAACGGGTTTTCTGCCGCACTTCCAGCGAAGCTACGGTGGCGGAGCAGCAGAAAATCTGAGGAAATTCAGGGCCAATATTTCAAATTGCATCTGCAGCAATGTAACTCGCAGTTTTTAGCTTCCTCAAGTGCCTCTCATCCCCCCCTTTCCTTTCCTCATACCCATCCTCTCTCTTCCCCTCCCTGGTTGGGGGGGGGGGGGGGCGGTGGGTGGCGGGGATTGGGGGGGGTGTGGGTGGGTGGCGGGGATTGGGGGGGGGTGATGGAGAGAGGTTGGGTCATGACTCTTTGCAAAGGCTATGGCTACAAATGTAAAACTATCATTAGCTGGGAGTTCATAGAAAGTAAAAAAAAAGAAAAAAACCCTGCACACATGCTGGAAATCTGAAATATAAACAAAATTGCTGGTAATACACATCAGATCCATCATCATCTTTAAAAAGAAAAGAAAGACTTGCATTTATATAGCGCCTTTCACGACCAACGGACGTCTCAAAGCGCTTTACAGCCAATGAAGTAATTTTGAAGTGGAGTCACTGTTGTAATGTAGGAAACGCGGCAGCCAATTCGCGCACAGCAAGCTCCCACAAACAGCAATGTGAATGACCAGATAATCTGTTTTTGTTATGTTGGTTGAGGGATAAGTATTAGCCAGGACACTGGGGATAACTCCCCTGCTCTTCTTCGAAATAGTGCCATGGGATCTTTTACATCCACCTGAGAGAACAGACAGGGCCTCGGTTTAACGTCTCATCAGAAAGATGGCACCTCCGACAGTGCAGCGCTCCCTCAGCACTGTACTGGAGTGTCAGCTTAGTTTTATGTGCTCAAGTCCCTGGAGTGGGACTTGAACCCACAACCTTCTGACTCAGAGGCGAGAGTGCTACAACTGAGCCACAAAAAGAGAAACAACAGGTTAACATCTTAGGTATTTAGCATTTGTAGAATTGGACACTTGAAGAGAAGTGAGTCCATTAATAGGACTGAACAAAAGGTGGAAACATATGGGCATTGGTGGACTTGGCATGTACTTCTGGCACATACTTCGAGCATTTTCTGTTTTTATTGCACATTTCCAATTTTGTTTTATTTCTTCCATTGACTTGCTTTTTTGTGTGCATTTTTCCTATGCCATTTCTCCACCTCATTTAGCTGTTTTCACAGCATTTATCATTTAAATGCTTTTTCAGTACCTTGCTGAGATGATCCACCAGTTTTCACCTTTTCAATAAATCGGTTTGCTGGCCATTCACCCCGCTCACCTCCGCTCTGTGACAGGAGTCAGCAGTTGTGATTCTTGACTACTACCTGCTGTTCTCCTCCCTTTGTTTATTCATTCCTAGTAATGGGCTCACTTATGTTCTCTTTACAGATGCCAACAGATCTGCTGTGTATTTACAATGCTTTCTAAAGAAAATTAATAATTTGATGCATAAGACTAACAAAACAGAAAAAATAGAACTACTTTAATTCACAATAGTGCCTTGCATTGTGTGGTGCTTTGCTCTTGTATTTTGCCCTGCAATCACAGTGTCCTCCAGAGTCAGGAAGGTGAAGTAGTTTAAGGATGTGTTATGAATGGTATTGGTAGAGGCCCTTCACAGGCAGCTTTCCTTCCTTCTGTTAATTAACCTACATGAGACAGGTAAACACACCCTTTGAGGAAGCCACAGTGTGGGTTCATATCCAGGTTCAGTCTCTACTTTTGTTATTATTGATCTTTACAGCTATTATTTTTTTAAGGACTTGACATGTTCAGATTTGATGATAGTGAAGTTGGTTCCATATGCCTTTTGGCATGATGCCCTGGTGACTATATATCTGTCAATCAAAGTTCCCCTTGTGATCCAGTGATTCAGATGCATCCAAGTTTCCTGAAAGTCTAGTTGGAGTTGGAAGTCCTTCTTGTGTGTCCAGTACCATGTTCCCTGTGGGTTCAGTGTGTGTATGCATTGCCAAGTGATCTAGTCAATGTGATGTGATGAGAAGTTACTCTGGGAGTCTGGTGAAACCAGTCTGTCGATGCAACCTGACAGTTTAAGGAAACCATTTCTCGCACCTTTTTATTTTAAAAGGGTTTGAAGACTGTAATGGATATGAATCTGAATCTCTAATAATATTCCTCTGGGTAATAATAGCTGGTGCTGTCAAGTGCAGAATTAAAATTTAGAAAATAATTGCTCAGGTTAAGTTTCAAAAAGTTTTCTTCTTTAATTAAGTTCTACCATTTGACCTTTTGCCATTGTTTTTGCTGAGTTGTTAGTTTCACAAGTATTCTCATTACAGTATATCAAGTGTGTCAGTACGGCTCCAGTGCAGGAACGATAATGAAGCTATCCTGGACAGCTCTTCAGATTAGCAGAGATTCAGCAAACTACAACCAAATTGTACTTTGTTATTATTCAGACACCACAGTATAGCATGCATTCAGCAATTCAAAAGCCATTTAGATGCTAAAAACGCAATAGGTAGATCAAAGATCAAAGATCGTGCTCCCCTAACTAGGGAAGTAAAAATGTTTAAAAAACTCTAATCTCTTTTTGTATTTGTTTTTATGGGATGTGGGCATCGCTGGCAAGGCCAGCATTTATTGCTCATCCCTAATTGCCCTTGAGAAGGTGGTGGTGAGCCACCTTCTTGAACCGCTGTAGTCCGTGTGGTGAAGGTACTCCCACAGTGCTGTTAGGTAGGGAGTTCCAGTATTTTGACCCAGCGACGATGAAGGATCGGCGATATATTTCCAAGTCAGGATGGTGTGTGACTTGGAGGGGAACTTGGAGGTGGTGGTGTTCCCATGCGCCTGCTGCCCTTGTCCTTCTAGGTGGAAGAGGTCGCGGGTTTGGGAGGTGCTGCCGAAGAAGCCTTGGCGAGTTGCTGCAGTGCATAATAATCTTGTAGGAGACATTTCAAATTTATTTCTCATTTGCTACAAAGACCTATCATTTTGGGTTGAGTCAACAGAGATCCATTCAACTGACATCAACTACAAGCTCAAACTTATCTATATGGGAGGAATATTTTACATTGAATGATCCTCCATAGTTACTTTCTCCTTTAAGATATGGATTCATGTGGTACACAAGTAGGTACAGATAATGGAGTCATGCTACTGGGGTGAATTTCCTCACCGGTTTCGGAGTACTTACTGTGCAAGAACGGCGCAGGAAATTTTTTAGTAAGGAATTTCGGGTGGAAGCTGTTTCCGACAGATTTCTGCTTTTGAAACGCTTCCTTTAATTTTTCCTCGCACTTTTTGAGCCTTCCCGCGATCCACCTGTTATATTGCTACTGGCCTCATTTGCATATGTTAAAGTGACAGTCAGTGGCTGTGAAGTTAGTGCAGTCAAATTGGGCGGCTGTTTTTCAGTGAGAAAGCAGATACATGTGTGTGCAGCATCTTAGCTGATATTGTAGTTCTAGCAGGAATGAGCAACAGGTAGTAAGTGCAGTGATGATGTTGACAACACTGACAGTGTCCTCCTTATGTTCCAACTTGATTGTAGGTGTCCTTGCCTCACATAGCAAAGCTCTGAAACTGGTTCCTTGCTGATCCGGAACATGCCGAGACAGTTCTCACTCATTAGCAGCTAGGCATAAAAGAGAATTCAAAAGTCTTCTATAAGCATATAAATAGTAAGCGGGTAGTAAGAGGAGGGGTGGGGCTGATTAGGGACCAAAAAGGAGACCTACGCATGGAGGCAGAAGACATGGCTGAGGTACTAAATGAGTACTTTGCATCTGTCTTCACCAAGGAAGAAGATGCTGCCAAAGTCATAGTGAAAGAGGAGGTAGTTGGGATACTGGATGGGATATGAATTGATAAAGAGGAGGTACTAGAAAGACTAGCTGTACTTAAAGTAAATAAGTCATCAGGACCTGGATGGGATGCATCCTAGGATGCTGAGGGAAGTTAAGGTGGAAATCGCGGAGGTACTGGCCATAATCTTCCAATCCTCCTTGGATACGGTGGTGCCAGAGGACTGGAGAATTGCAAATATTACACCCTTGTTCATAAAATGGTGTAAGGGTGTAAGGATGAACCCAGCAACTACAGGCCAGCCAGTTTAACCTTGGTAATGGGGAAGCTTTTAGAAGCGATAATCAGGGACGAAATTAACAATCACTTGGACAAGTGTGGATTAATTAAGGAAAGCCAGCACGGATTTGTTAAAGGCAAATCGTGTTTAACTAACTTGATCGAGTTTTTTGATGAGGTAACAGAGAGGGTTGATGAGGGCAATGCGGTTGACGTAGTGCACGTGGACTTCCAAAAGGCATTTGATAAAGTGCCACATAATAGGCTTGCCAGCAAAGTTGAAGCCCATGGAATAAAAGGGACAGTGGCAGCCAGGATACGAAATTGGCTAAGTGACAGGAAACAGAGAGTAGTGGTGAACGGTTGTTTTTCGGACTGGAGGAAGGTATACAGTGGTGTTCTCCAGGGGTCGGTACTAGGACCACTGCTTTTCTTGGTATATATTAATGACTTGGACTTGGGCATACAGGGAACAATTTCAAAATTTGCAGATGACACAAAACTTGGAAGTATAGTGAACAGTGAGGAGGATAGTGATAGACTTTAAGAAGACATAGACAGGCTGGTGAAACGGGCGGACACGTGGCAGATGAAATTTAACGCAGAAAATTGCGAAATGATACATTTTGGTAGGAAGAATGAGAAGAGGCTATATAAAGCACAGGGTACAATCCTAAAGGGGTTACACGAACAGAGAGACCTGGGGGTATATGTGCACAAATCGTTGAAGGTGGCAGGGCAGGTTGAGAAAGAGGTTAAAAAAGCATACGGGATCCTGGGCTTTATAAATAGAGGCATAGGGGGAGAAATTCAGTATCGCCCCATTTGGGGCGCAATTATCGGCCGGGCGCAAAGATTAGCGCCTGGCGCTAATTATCGCCACCTACTGCAAACTTGACTTTTATCGCCCCTGGAGGTGATTGGAGCGCTAAATCAGGCGCTTCACACCTGTCTTAAGGCGCAAAGGCCGAGGAGCGAGGCGCTACCTCAGAGCGCTGGCGAAGCTCATGTAATGTCAGTCAGCAACGGAACACACACACAATGGCACGGGCCAGTTCTTAAAGGGAATGGTTAATCTTGCTTTCCATCCACATCCTGCTCATTGCAGCCTTGAATCTCGACCTGGAGAGACCTGCACATCAAATCTGCTGGAAAGAACAATGGAGAGTACCAGGCAAAGAGCTCAGAGTGCAGCCCCCACAGTCTCTTCTAAATCGATACAAGGAATGGCAAATCAAAATGAACCTGCAAAGTGCTGCTCAGGACCCAAAACTCCTTCACACAACGTTGAATCTCTCCAGAAGTCTCTCTCTCTCTCTCTCTCTCTCTCTCAGAATGCGTAGTTCAAAAATGGCACCAACAATAAAAGGCAGGAAGTGGTCACCTTTAAATAGCGCTCCCCCTTTCCCTTCATGACTGGAGAACGCTCCCCTCAACCTGTCGTTGCTAGTGTCAGGCGGTAAGGCAGGGGGCGCCACTCAATATCCGCTCCGGGGCGATACCGGGGCGTTGCGCACTCGACTGACGTCACGATCTGCCGGCGCAGGAGATCGTGGCGGTAGTGTTTAGCGCCGCCGCAAAATGTCTAGTTAATGTCGCGAGCAGCGCAAACTTCGCCGCCCCTGGGTGCTAGATGATTTGCGCCCCATTAGCGCCCTCTTAAGGCGCTAACGGGAGGCGCAACCAACTGAATTTTTCCCCCATAGAGTACAAAAGCAAAGAAGTTATAATGAACCTTTATAAAACACTGGTTCGGCCTCAACTGGAGTATTGTGTCCAATTCTGGGCACTGCACTTTAGGAAGGCCTTAGAGAGGGTGCAGAAAAGATTTATGTGAATGGTTCCAGGGATGAGGAACTTCAGTTACGTGGATAGACTAGAGAAGCTGGGGTTGTTCTTCTTGGAGCAGAGAAGGTTGAGAGGAGATTTGATAGAGGTGTTCAAAATCATGATGGGTCTAGACAGAGTAGATAGAGATAAACTGTTCCCATTGGCAGAAGGGTCGAGAACCAGAAGACACACATTTAAGATGATTGGCAAAAGAACCAAAGGCGACATGAGGAAAAACTTTTTTACGCAGCGAGTGGTTAGGATCTGGAATGCACTGCCTGAAAGGGTGGTGGAGGCAGATTCAATCTTGGCTTTCAAAAGGGAATTGGAGAAGTACCTGAAGGAAAAAAATTTGCAGGGCTACGGGGAAAGTGCGGGGCAGTGGGACTAGCTGAAGTGCTCTTGCAGAGAGCCGGCACGGGCTCGACAGGCCGAATAGCTTCCTTCTGTGCTGTAACCATTCAATGATTCTAGGTGTATTATTATGTCTACAGACATGGTCTGGTGTTTGCTGATCTCCATGGCATGCCGCCTATTAACTTATTGTACCTCAACCATGAAATATTGTATTTGAGGCACTTTAAAAACAAACTTACCTTACAGAGTGAAAAAGATGTTACTGAAAAAAATAATAAAAATATATGATGAAAAGAGTACTAAAAAGAAAACTGATACAAAGCCTTTGTAACTTTAAGAGCTTCTTTGTCCATGGAAATTCTCTTTTTCCCATTTCAAATGGGTGCACAAGGAAAAGGAGCAAACCTGGAAGAATCATGTAGAATTGTGTGAGGTGCTCATTTAAATATTTCTGTGTAAAATCTGGGGCCTTAATAAAGCTAAATCACAAATCGGCATAAGCACTCTAACACGCTATTATTGCAGACCTCAGAATTGTAGAGCTGTAGGAAATGTGCAAAGGGCCTGCATTTCAGGTTAGGATAATGCACCTGCTCTCTTGGTGCATAACACCATAAAATTGGCCCCATATTCTCTAAAACTGATTTAGAAATAATGTGCGCTGAGCTATGCTGTGACATATATTTATACTTCAGCGAACATATTTGTATGTAGTATGATTCTTTGTCTGTATCAGCGATGTACCCACCTTTCTGTCATTGCAATCTGTTCGAGCATGGCTGATCCAGTGTTTGTTTTCCAGTTCCCAGATATTGATGTTCTCCTGGAAAAGATGAATAAATTACAGTTAGTGTATTTGGTTCTATTTCTCAATGATTCTGTAGTTTAATATTTCAGCATGACTTCTAAATATGTTTAGCCATAATTTACATGCAATCACCATTTGTCAGATCTGCTAACCTTATTTTAACTGGTACCGTTTAACAAATTAAATTGTTGTCTGCTTTTGAACAGGGTCCCAACACTATGTAGGATGAGATTAAGGAAAGACCAAGTATGTTGCAGCTTTGTTTCTTGTAATTGATCTACAATTCAGTTTCATAATTAAGCAGCCTGAACTGATCACTTCAATGCTACATTGGCGAGCCATTTAATAATCACCTTTCTATTCAATTATCAGGAAAATACTACTTATTTGTATTTTTCACCATACCTTGTAAACCTATATAGCTTCAAAAACAGACAATTGATTCAATACATTTAATAGAGTCATTAGCCAGAGTGGCAAAACAATATTATTAGAAAAATGTATTTTTTTATCTTAAAGATATGTATTAAAAGTTTTGCTGTTGCAGTGAAAGTGCAGCACCTCATAAGCATTACATTTACATTTTAAAAAACCCTTTCAGAAATATTCCTGTTGTACAACTTAATTGTAAAAACCTGCTTTCTTTATCTATCCTAAGTTGGTTTTGTTTCAGATTCACAAGTTCCAGCAGAGAAAACTCCACGGAGTGAGCTGGTAATGGAGTGAGGTGGAAATCGAGTGAAAACAGTACTTCCAAAATGGGAATTTGACTGGGATGGGAATTCAGTGATGAGTAGGGTTAAGTAGTGGGTATATAATTTAGAATATCTTGTGTGTTTTCCCCCTCTTTGACTGAACTTGAAATTCAAATTTGTGCAACTGTAGTGAATTGGCAGCCAACAGATAGTAGGTGATCATTAGTCACTAGCTAGGTGTTAATTAAGCTACTTTGTAGTTGAGCTGCCCGAAATTGGTTTGTGACTGTATTTTGTAGGACTATAAAAAGGGAAGTAGTGGCGGGACCACATAATTTCGAGCGGAGAGCTGGTAAAGGAGTGAGGTGGAAGCCAAGCAAATCTATACTTCCATAATGGGAATTTGACTAGAGTGGGATTTCTTAGCAGAGGGGGAAGGAGGAGCAGAGTAGTTTGATTGAAATTTAAGTAGATAAGAATATAAATTTAAATATAGTTTAACTAAAATTTATCGTAAAAATGGCAGCACATGAAGAGACTGTGATATAGTGGTCCTGCAGGATGTAAGAGTTTCGAGGTGTAACAACTGTTAACTCGGGCAAACACATCTGCGGAAGTTTGTCTGATTGAGATTATTTGAGCTCAAGATCTCAGAACCTCAGGTGGAATTGGAAGCAATTCAACATATCAGGGAGTGAGAAAGGTTTCTGGAACAAGAGTTTTGAGGGTAGCCACCCCACTGAGGGAGCTGGCAGTGTTAGGAAGGAATGGTGACTATCCATAGGTCAGAGAGATGAGGGAGGTCAGGCTAGAACACCCTGAGCAAATTATCCTCTCTAACCGACTTCCTGTGGGTAGAATGAGGACAATGGCACCAGAACATATGAGATGGCTTTGGGGCGGGGACGTTAGCAATTCAGTTATGAATACAGTAGTAACAGGAGATTAGGAAGCATGTTTAGGAGCAGGACTTCTTCAAGGGCGGTAATCTCTAGATTACCCACCCAGCGACGGATAAGGAAGCAAAGGAGCTCAACATGTGTCTAAAGTGGTGATGTCATGAAGAGGATGTCCATTTTTTGGGCTGATTGGGCTGAATGGCCTGATTCTATGTTGTAATTTCTATGCAATGCATTGGTGATTTTCAGAAAAAAAGGTTTTTATCCCTTCTATTTAAAAAAAGCTCCTTTCCTTTTTGTCTCCAACACTTGTTTTCAAGTACTACATGCGTTAAATGACAGATGTTTTTGTACAGTTCCCACCACTTAAAAGTCCACGTTTAAAATGGGCAGTCACTTATGTCGGCCAAAAAGCCATAACCATTATCCATGCATCTGTATCAACGCCAATTCAAAGTTGCCAGTCTTAACTTAAGTGCTCCGCTTATTTTGGGCAGACACACAGTTGTGCTTACTCACTGGTTTGCACCTCGGTGAGGTGCACTGAATGTTAAAATAAAATTACCACCCCCCACATTGTAGCAGTAATACTAATTAAGAAGCTGTATCAGCAAAGAAATCTTCCTGTGTGTGCAACATCTGTGCTCGATAGCAAAACATGCAGTCCAAACTAAAACAAAAACCATAAATATTCTGCATGGGAGGAATCCTCAACAGCATAGGTTGGGTTTATCAAGAAAAACAAGAATGCTGTTTTTTTTGATGGTCGAAATATATTTTTTATTCACTTTGATACCCTCCAAGGAATGCAAAAAGCAATTCTTTCACCAATGAAGTGCAGCCTTTGTTAATTTGCATCATGCTCTGCAAATTGTAGCAGGTGTAATTAGCACAATGCTAAATCAGCCCGGAGTGTGCAGCTTCTTTAATTACGCTGTCTGCTACAAGCACTTAACAGAAGCTTTCGAGTCAAAGTCGAAAGTTCTGGCAGCTGTGGCAACATTCAGTTTGAGACTTTCAACATCCGCCCGGCAATAGCACCATTATTAAAAGTGGTGCTCACCTGCCATAAAGCAGGTGGGGACTGTACTAAAGAAAGTTACCATCACGACAAATATGGAAAATAAATCAATTAAAGACACATGAAGAGGGAAGAGGGTTTGGGATTAATGAACACAAATGAATTATATTTTAAAGTCATTTAAAAAATATTTTTATTACAGAATGTGGTTTCAAAGAAATATATATAATGTTTGCTCACATGTAAGCCTTGTAATTATTGCCTATTTTTTGAATCCTTATATCATATTTGGAGTCTACGAAAGGTTCTGTTGTGGCGTAGGTGTTTGTCAGGGCTACCACGCTTGCTATATCCTGAAAATCATAATGATTTTCTACTTTCACCTGGTACCATCCAATAAAAGGCAGCATAGGGGAAAGGTAGAAGAGAGAGAGAAGAGAAAAGAGTCAGATGAAGTGCTACTGCTGAAACATTACAAATGTAGTTTTGTTTAATGAGGATTTTGAAATGATCTTGCAAAGTTCCTGCATCACATTTCCATGGCATAATATAATTCCACACAGTGTATGAAATACAAAATAAAATTTGTTTTAAACTTTTGATTGTTGGATCAAAATATAACGGGGCTGACAGCCGGATGGAAGCTTTGGCCAGCCGCTAAGTGCATAAGGTTTGGGCCCACATTGCATACAATCTTCTGACTTTTCAGGCACTTGGGTCAGTAGACTGTAGACAGAGTGGACTAGTTGACATCATCAAAGAAATACAGTCCTATCACATTGTAATTCAGCAACATATCATTAATGGGAAGCAATGAGAATTTCTAAGTTAAGATTTAGAAAAATGTTTCTGTTCAACCACAGAGTTTTTGACATAGTACTGACTTTTGGCTGAGACAATTGTAAAAGATTAGTTACCTTTCCCATGCCTGAATGAGCGTGCCCAATCTTCACAACAACAGGAAATGTTGGCATGGATAACTGAAAATACAGAAAATGTTCCCAATAGATTTAATAAATGTCACTTTTATTCACAACATGCTTAAATGGAACATATTTTGTACAACAAAGGAAGAACCACATCAGATATTAGCAAGGGCATTGAGTTCTGTGCATGATTACTCCTTAAAGGGGGACTTTAGGATTTAGTGGCAAGCCAGATGGATAAATGTTGTAGCTCTGTGCACCAACAACAACTTGCATTTAAAAAGCACCTTTATGCAGCAAAATCTCCCAAGAAATCCACATTCGGGTGTTAGACCCGAGCCAGAGTCAGTAGGGGAGGTGACCAAGGGGTAGATTTTCACGTGACCACTTTCATCGGACGGGAGGAGGACAGAGCAAGTCCGCCGCCCACCTGATGCAAGTGGTTGGAGGCTCGAATCATTTTCATGATCGTGCCTCACCTAAATATAATTGGTGAGCTGCCAGCACTACACGAGTGCTGATAGGTAGATCGCCAGTCGAAGAAGGGAGAAGGCGATGTACCACCTTCTGCGACCCTCTCCCTCACTCTCAACTTATCTACACTTCAGGGCTCCCTGGTGGAGCCGCCAGATTTTCCACCCCTTCTGATTGGCGAGCAGCTCGCTTATGAATGCAAATGAGGCCTGACCACAAAAATAGTTTGGGCCTCCAACCACTTCCATTGCAACGACGTTATAGTCAGTCCGCCTGCCTCCCATCTGATGGGACGATCACTTGAAAAGTAACCCCAGTATATGCAGATTTGTGTTGTAGTTTTAACTGCCCGATTAAGCATAATGCACGATGATGCCACTAATATGGATGACATTCTTTTCCCCAATTTAAAAAAATGTTATAATGAACAACAATAAGAAGCAATTTAACAATCGGAACATAAGCTGACATCAAGCCTAGCATGTAAAACACAAACTTCTGAAAAAGTGGTAGAAGTATTTCAAATGAATCCCTATTATACCCCTGCCTCTAATTAACCTTACGAATACAAACAAGAAACAATTAAAATAGAAATAAGAACGAACCGTGAGAACAGGAAAAAAGAAACTGAAGAAGAAAAAGGGAGATGTTCTATTCCAACCCAGGACGGACCCAGAAATCTGAATCATAGCTTCCTCGAGTTTTCTGAACCTAGGCATGAAGTCAGGTCATCTAACTTTGTACTCCAATTGCCCTCCTCATCCCTTCCCAAATCGCACAGTGCACTTATACCTTATAGGTTCTGTAACTTAAACTGTCACCCACCTTGTTGAATATTGTATAGGTTTTGGCCACAAGCACGGATTGTTGGTTTCTTGATCGATAAACCTTTCAAGCTCGGAGGGATTCAGACATGGCCTACCATCCCGGAAGTGAACCCTTAATGCCCCTCTATGCTGCAAGAATGTATAAAATTGCTGATGGGGCAGCTTGTATTGCTGTCTTATCTGTTGGACTGACTGGCGAAACTATCCTCCATCACAAATCTGATTCCAGCCACTGCCCAGCCGTGCTGCTCTATGTTTTTATGTTTTACCTTAAACATACAAAGGCTTAGGCTATATTCGCCTAAGGTGTAATAGGGCTGTATATGGGGTCGGGTTGGTCAGAATTGTATGAGATTCACGGAATTTTTGGGGGTCAAAATCAGTTAAAACCAATATTTTAAAGCTCTGCTTAAACGCTTTGAAAGCTGGTTATCAGCCTCAGCCACTTATCTGGGAATTCTATGTCCTTTTCCCAAACTCAGTAAAATCTTAATAGTAAATAATAAATAGAACCAAAATGTTTAAAAATAAATCTACATCCTACACAGAATTACATAGAAATTACCAGTCCATGCTGATGTCTACTCTCCACATGGGGGTACGGTAGTGCAGTGATTATGTTACTGGATTGTAATCCAGAGGCTTGGGCAAATAATCTGGAGACGTGAGTTCAAATCACACCATGGCAGTTATAATTTCTCCTAAACAAAAATCTTACACAGATTAATTTGGACTACTGGACAGGAAAGTAGAAGGTATGTTTATTATAGTAATATTGCTAGAAACAGCTTTAGGGAGATAATCATGTTGCAAATGTGTTTTTGTTATATGTGTGTGGGAAGAACGAAGAACAGCTAGTGTAGCCAACTTTTACAGTGCAGCGAAATTCAACGCTGAAAGCTCTTCTGAAATATATTTGCGTGAAAATCTGGTTATTGACCCATCGGTACTTATTAAGCTTATTTATTCCGTCAAACCGAGCAAACTTTACACTTAGCCTTTCTCTTAGTACCAGCCTAAACTGGAATATTAAATGTCCTTAGTTTATTACAATACTAATATTTAGTTATTAACAATGTTCAGCAAACCAAATCTGTAGCTCAGACCAAAACTAGGCAATGTAAAGGATATTTACAAATAACCAGCATGATCCAATTTAGGTTCGGATATATTTATTCCTTTAAAGTACGCTAGCTTTCATGATCCTTTATGCATATGTGGTTGGTATACACCGAATGTTTCCTCGACATGATGCCTCTCTCTGGCCAAAGTCACAGGAACAAAGATTTTTAAAAACTATTTCTCACAAGGCAGATTTTATTTCCTATCTGGTGGAGCAGTGGGTTCGGTATCTGTGGTTCACTACTTGTCCATCTATATTACAGTAGATGGGCTGTCAAAATAAAGGCGAGTGTCATAGCGCTTGCCGATACTTATGCGTAAATGCTACAGCAACTTCAGGCGAGGGCAGATGCGGGGTTAAGCACTGATAACCAAAAGTTGCTGTTTGCATTGTGCCGCGCCGCCGTTAGCTTCGCGAAAACGACATCTCGCTGTCTGACTCACCATTGAAATGCATTGAACGGCCTGAAGTTGCTGTATTTGCACGATGTAACTCGCCACAGAAAGTTAAGTCTTGTCCATTTCAGTCTAAGTTCCCTTTTAACGATGTGATAAGTGTAAATTACTGCCAGTCAACTTCTCTGGAAAATTAACTATTACAGGTGTGGAGTTTCATTGCTTCAGGTTTTAATTGTTGTTGGAGATTTTTAAAATGTAAAATTTGCCATTAATTTTTTTTGTTACTTTTCCTTTCATAGAATCATAGAATCACATAAGAAGACCATTCGGCCCATCGAGCCCGTGCCAGCTCTCTGCAAGACCACTTCAGCTAGTCCCACTCCCCCGCCCTTTCCCCCTAGCCCTGCAAATTTCTTTCCTTCAGATACTTATCCAACTCCCTTTTGAAAGCTCTGATTGAATCTGCCTCCACCACCCTTTCAGGCAGTGCATTCCAGATTTAATCACTCGCTGCGTAAAAAAGTTGTTTCTTACGTCACCATTGGTTCTTTTGCCAATCACCTTAAATCTGTTTCCTTTGGTTCTCGACCCTTCTGCCAATGGGAACAGTTTCCCTCTATCTACTCTGTCTAGACCCCTCATGATTTTAAACATCTCTATCAAATCTCCTCTCAATCTTCTCTGCTCCAAGGAGAACAACCCCAGCTTCTCCAGTCTATCAACGTAACTAAAGTCCCTCATTCCTGGAATCATTCTCGTAAATCTTTTCTGCACCCTCTCTAAGGCCTTACTGTCTCTTTTTTCTCTCTCTCTTAATCCAATCCTTCTCTCCCTCTCTTTATTTCTCTTTCTGTACCTAATTTGGCATTGAATTCACCCACTCTAATTTATACTTCCTTCTTAGTCCTTGTGCTGTTAATTTCACAATCCTTCAATCTGATTGGTTAAGGGGATACACATCTGTTCACTCTGGTCCCAGATGCCCCGTTTCCCTCGCTGCGATGTTATCAGCTCGCACTTGCAGCAACTTGTCAGGCAAAAAATTAGAAAAACAAAACGTGCAAGGGCATGTCTAACTAACGGCAGCTGCTGTTAGATTCACTGATACAGCAAATTATGGCCCCACATTTTATTTCCGACGTAGTGAGAGAAAACAGAAGATTCCCAATAACCCTCGCAGAGTATGTGTCTATCTCCTGAGTGTTTCTCAGTCTAGTCAGCCATATGTACCTTTAGCAAGTCAAAGGGGTGCTCTTTTTTAGTAGTGATTGGCAGGTTAATCAGTCTATATTTGACACCCATCAGTGCAGTGTTGAGTATATATTTGTGTCCCTTAATTGGGAAATGTGCTGTGTCTGTGTTTGCCATACAGTATACAGATTGATCTTTTGTTCTGACCTTGCAAATAAACATATTGAAGCCAAAACCCTTGAAAGCTTATCAATATAAAAAACACAGTTTTCAAAGAACTAATTCCTGTAAGATAGGATTTTGTACCTTGCATACAGCAGCTGGAAATGCTGATATTGATATTGATCAGCAGCAAAAGATTTCCTAAAGATCACAAAAGGATGGACCTGAGGTAAGTGGGGTCTCTTTAGAGTTGGAGATGGCTCCACAATGGCAGCAATGGAAGTCCAGAACCAAGTCAACCTCTTGTGGGAGACTCAATAATCTGATACCTGAGCCAGGGAGCTCTATGGCACTGTTAACTGACCAAAAGGAAGCCCTTCGTCCGATTGTGTCTGTGCTGGCTCTTTGCCAGAGCAATCCAAAACAAAATCCCTGCTTTTCCCATAGCCCAGTATTATGGTCTGCTTCAAATCATCTACTCTTCCTTTAAAGGTGTGATGGTCTCTGCCTGAACTATTCCCATTGACAAAGCATTTTCTAAACTTTCTGAACAAAATTCTCCTAACCTCTCTCCTCACTTTCTTAGTGAAAATGTTAAATTGATGCTCCCTTGTTACTGATTCCTGAGTCAGAGGAAATGTTCTTCCCCGATTCATTCTGTCAAAACCTTTCATAAGTTTATAAACCTTGTAAATCTTCTCTAGTAGAAAAAGTTCTAGTATCTCAGATCTCTCCTCGTAACTATAGTTTCTCATCTCTGGCATCATCCTGGTTGATCTACACTGTACATTCTCTATGGCTTTATATTAATGTTGGTTTCTCTAATGGGGATTCCAAAACTCTAAGGGGGAAAAATTCAGTTGCTTTGTGCCTCCTGTTAGCGCCCTAAGAGGGCACTAACGGGGTGCAAAGCAACTAGCGCCCTGGTGTGGCGCTGCCAACGCCTCCCGCAAAATTCAGCGGGAGGTTAGCGGCGGCGGTAACCGTTAGCGCCCCACGGCGTGTGCGCATTGTCCCGCTCGCGCCCCAGCCGCGATCTTCGGTAGCGCCCCCTGACTTACCGCTGGATGCTATGTCCGACGGGGGTCAGGGGGGCCTACCTGTGGCCGGGGCAGTGCTAATTAAAGGCGAGGTGCCGGGCGGCCATTTTTGTTGCTGGCCACCTGCCAGCACCTGCCCCCGTTGCCGTCCCCGGCCTCCTCTTCAGCACCCCTGTGGAGTGCCGGCTGCGCTCCGTGAGCCTGGCACTTCTCTTGAGTGCCGGGCTCTTTTGACGGCACTCTGATCCCTGGTGGCCCAGCTGGACCCCGGGTTGCGCTGCGCAAAGCCCCTCCCCTTTAAGAAGGGGAGGAAGGCCTGCAGTACCGCGGCGCGACGTGCTGCCAGTAACGCACCGCTTCCCTCTTGGGGTGCTACTGATGAAGTTCGGCCGCGAGGGCGCTAATTTTTTCGGGGCGCTAAAAGTAGCGAAGTTAGCACCCCAAAGGGGGCGCAACTCAATTATTCCCCCTAACAGTGGCTTAATCACTGCCTGTACAAGTCTACCATTACTTCTTTGCTCTTGTACTCGATGCCCTGATTAGATCTTTCTTTTCCAAGCTTACCATTGAGCTTATCCTCCCATTTCTTGCTTTTCCTCCCAAAATGCATAAGCTCACACTCTCTGTGCATTAAATTGCATCTGCCACCTGTCTGCCCATTCCACTAACCTACCTAATTCTTTTACAGTCCTCTTTGATATTTGCCAAACCCCTTTTGTGCTGCAGAAATTTTGATATCTTGCTTCCTATGTTGTACTGAGAACAAAAGTGGACCCAGCCAAGAACAGTCTGTGCATGCACAACACCAACCAGTGAAACCATAATTTTAATGGATTTCCATACTGTGTATGTACCTAGTGCTTCTTACAACCAATTTGTGAAGACTGTACTTGGAACCCTAGCCTGAATGCTACCGGAGTCCTGGAATATGTGAGCTGGCTGCATGCTCTTTCGTTTTTGGGGCCTCCTGGAATGAAAGTGGCCCTTGTTTGAAGGCAACTAAATCCTAATCCTTCTGTACTGCTGCATTGACAGCCTGACTTTGTGTTCTTTCAGCTGTATGTTCAGGCTAGGGCTGAGTAGATCCATTTCTGCCTTGCCACTATTCCTGCACTGCCTCCACATGACCACTGTTCCGAAGAATGGTAGTGGTGAGATTACTGAGGGCATCTGTGATGCTAGGCTGGAACTCAGTTCCCATCATTTGGAGGCTGGAAGAGAAAGCACTATTCAATTTGGCATCCCAGGTTTCTGCGACAGTAGTTTGAGCATCAACGAAGGAAGCATACACTCCTCTTCGGACCTCTGTAATGGGAACCTCCGCTGTGGATGTCCCTGGAGCTGCCACATGCTCCATGGTGGACTACAGTGCTGCAAAGCCATCCAGCATGATATTACACATATGGGTAATGGATTCCTACTCTGAACTGTCACCTGTGATGATTCCCAGTGCCTGCACATACATTTGATGCTCTTCAAGCATCCTTCTTTTAAAAGCAGGGCCAACAAGATCTGGATCCCAAGGCTCTTCATCCAGGTGGTTATGGGTCCTGACTCTCCAATCAGCAACGTCCTCTTCCTCATTTGCCACCAGCAGCTGTTTCTGCTCATTCACCCAAAGTACCCCCCGAGATGGATATGTCTGGGATGGTGCTTGTGATGGAGACTGATGCGGGTCGCACGCCATTAACATGGGATTCGTCAGGTGATTAGTCAGGTGATTCCTTACATAAGAACATAAGATGCAGGAGCAGGAGTAGGTCATTTGTCCCCTCGAGCCTGCTCCGCCATTCAATAAGATCATGACTGATCTGACCTTGGCCTCAACTCCAGTTCCCTGCCCGCTCCCCATAACCCTTGACTCCCGTACCTTTCAAAAATCTGTCTGCTCGGGGTGCTTTGCAGCCTCCTCTGGCTCTTGAAATCCACAACGCGAATGCTGCAGAAAAGTGGAAGAGATTCGAGTGAGCTCTTGCGACAGAGCTTGATTAGAAGCCAGGACAAGTGCAGATAGCGACACTTCTCACTGTAATCGGGGAAGAAGCTCATGAAGTCTACTCCATGTGGAAGGACTGGGTCATGGTTGAAGACAGGAACAAGATAGAGCCGGTGCTGAGGAAGTTCTCTCTATTGCCAACCGCACAAGAACGTACCTTTTGAGTGATAAATGTTTAACAGGAGAATGCAAGATACTGGTGAAACATACAGCCAGTACCGTACAGCACTGCAATAACTTGCCAAAGGGTGCGAGTTCGACGCCTTAACGGCAGTAGAGATACTCTGAGACCGACTTGTGTTTGAAATTGTGGATTCGAGGGCTACGAGAGAGACTGCTTCGAGAGGCTAATCTAACCTTGTTGAAGACGATAAGACTTGTCACGCAGCTGAAAGCATGGTGGTTCAACTCAAAATTATCGAGGAGTTGGGGGGACAGAATGTGAGTGCGGTATTTAAAGCCAGGGAAACCCCAAAGTGCAACAGAGGCAAGCTTCGGGACAATGCTAAAGAATCCACAAAGACTTGTGAGTGCTGAAACTGTGGGAAGAAACACAAGTTTCACAAGAGAGAGCTGTGCCTTGCCTTTGTGAAGATGTGCAACAAGTGCAGAAAGAGCAACCATTTCGCAGTGATGTGCCATGGAAAAGAATCGCCTGCACACAGACAGACAGCTAGCGTGATAGATGAAGAATCAGGGACAAAAGAAGTCTTTGTCACCAATGAGATCAGTCCTATTGGTTTGGAAGACTCGGAGTGTATTACACTTAAGCTGGAGTCAAATAGATTTCAAATAGACATGGGTGCACAATGCAACGTAATTCCGCTTCACCTCTACCAAAAAGCAACAAGAGATTTTAAGCTTGCAAAGGTGGAACCGCTGAAGTCAGTGATTGTAGCTTATGGCGTTACAAGTCTCCCCATTAGAGGACAAGTACGAATCCTGGTCCAACGTGGTGACTATAAGTGCAAGCTGGACTGTAAGCTCATCAATAGCATGACTATACGGCCTCTGCTGGGTAGAAAGGCCTGCCTGGGTATGGACATCATTAGGTACAATGATAATGATGAAATTAATAGAACACCATCTACTGGAGTAACAGTATACACTATCAGTACCTACAAGGCCACTAACCGAGGAGTGTTTAATACTGAAACATCCTCAAGTATTCAGTGATGGGGTAGGACAAGTTTAGAGAGAGTGCCGAATCAGGCTCGACAAAGCAGTAGATCCGATCCAACATGTCCTGCATCGTGTACCAGTTGTTTTAAAGGATAAGCTGAAGGAAACCCTGGATGATCTGGTCAGACAGGACATCATCGCTCCTGTAACAACGCCGGCCTCATGGATCAGTTCGATGGTCATCGTACCTAAGATGAACAGTACACTACGCATCTGCTTAGATCCTAAAGACTTAAATCAAGCAAGAACATTATCCTCCACCAGCTATTGAAGATGTAGCTACATGCCTGCATGGTGCTAATGTCTTCACGATTCTCGATGTCCGCAATGGGTTTTGGCACTTGAGTCTTGATGAACAATCATCATACCTAACCACATTCCACACACCTTTTGGATGATACTGCTGGAAGCGTATTCGGGATCAGCTCAGCGTCAGAAGTGTTCCAATGAAAGATGCATGAGCTGGTGGAAGGTCTGCAAGGGATAGAGGTCATTGCAGATGATTTTGTGACAGTTGGTTTTGGAGAAACGCTTGAAGTCACGATTCGAGACAATGATAAACACCCGGAAGCTTTCCTACATGGATGCAACGATCATGGAGTGGTGTTAAACATGAATAAAATGAAACTTCGTATGCAAGAAGCATATTTTATTGGACACGTTGCGACCGGAACAGGACTTTGTGTGGATCCAGCCAAAGTTAAAGCTGTTTTGGAGGTGCCGACACCGACTGATGTAGCAGGGATCCAGCAACTGCTTGGACATGCTCAATATTTGAGTAAGTTTCTCCTGCATCTGTCAGACATAACAAAACTGTTCAGAGATTTAACACAGAAGAGTGCAGCGTGCTTCTGGGGAGAATCGCAAGAATTGGCGCTGCAATGATTTAAAGTACCAGTTCTTAGGTATTATAATCTCAAGGAAGAAGTTACTCTACAATGCGATGCATCTCATTCTGGACTTGGAGCAGCAATGATGCAAAATGGACAACCAGTCGCGTATGCATCAAGGGCAGTAACATCAGCAGAGACGAGATATGCATAGATCGAGAAGGAACTTCTAGCGATCTTGTTCGCCTGTGATAAATTTGAAGCTTACACCTACGGCTGGAACGTGGAAAATATTGAAATGCATCACCCTCCGTTAGAGTCAATCGTTCTCAAGCCAATAAACAGCGTGCCTGAGAGACTTCAAAGAATGCTGTTAAGACTCCAAAAATATTGTCTGAAAGTATCTTATAAGAAAGGGGAGAAGATGGTCCTAGCTCAGCACACCTGCCAGAAGTTAACGCCTGTGATTTTACACGTGAGTGGGAAGAAATTGATCACCTTAATTCACTTCCGGTTGAAGACAGAAGCAACTGCGGGTAATTCTTCGGCAAGGCTGGCCTGGGATCAAGTCAGTGGTACCTGAATGCCCCACCCCTACTTTGACTTTCGAGATGAACTAACTGTCCAAGGGGAATTGATATTCAAGGGCCAGCAACTCCTGCTACCAGCTGTATTGCGTAAGGAATTAATATCAGTAGCTCATTCAACACACATCGGCATAGAAGGTTGTACCCATAGAGTCCGCAACAGCCTCTATTGGCCCAGGATGTCAACAGAGCTTAAACTATACATTGAAAAGTGGGATATCTGTTTGGCTCATCGCAGTTCCCCAAGTAATGAACCATTATTACAGCACGAGATTGTGGCTAGGTCTTGGTCGAAGGTGGGGGCTGACCTTTGAGAGTTACATGGTCGTACCCTACTCATGGGGCTGGATTTTGAATGACCCGTGGAGTCGGGTTTGGAGGCGTGTGGGGGGTTAAATTTGCGTGGTCGGGGTTTCCGACCCCATCCCGACTCCATCCCGCCTCCACGCAATTTTGACAGAATCAGTCGCGGGGTTCCCGACTCCGTCCCGCCTTCAAGAGGCGGGAGAGGCCATTAAAGCCCTTAACAAGCTCTAAATTGGCTGTGTAATGCCATTTTGAAATGCTGTAGCTAGTTTAACCCTCTTCTGACGTTAAGCACGCCTGGTGTGAAACACTCCAGTGAAACCTGGCGGGAGCACAAGTGGATAGCTGACTATCAGCTGCAGGTCCACTATTACAACGGAGATGTGATGAAGGTAGGTAGGTAGTAGTAGTGTGATGAAGGTAGTAGTATTAGGTCTGAAAGTCGCCTCTGATGCTGCTGCATTGAATGTCTTCAGAGACTGCCTGGGAGGACTTGCTTGGCAAAAAATTCTCTCTCTCTCTCTCTTTCCCCCCCTCTCTCTCTCTCTCTCTCTCTCTCCCCCCCCCCCCCCCCCCCCCCCCCCATTTTTGCATCCAGGTCCACTCACATCAAAAGCCAGGCAGGTCCTCTCTGAGACTAGGCGACTTTCAGACTGAAAACACTCATTAGTTCATGGGTTCCCACATGCTCCAACTCAATTGCCCAATTAAGTGAAAATTGCATCAGGCATCCACATTAATCTGGAGTCATGGGGGGAAACACGAAATGCGGATTACACGACCCCAAGACAAAATCCAGCCCATTGTGTGTGACTATTACAGCAACTTTATCGAAGTAGCCAGCCTCACTTCCGCTACTGCACGCAGTGTTCTGAAAGAACTCCAAGAGATGTTTGCAAGCTTTGGGATACCAGACATCCTAGTAATGGATAACGGGCCACGATTTGCATCTGCAGAATTTGCAGTGTTTAGCAAGAGGTGGGGATTTAAACATGTGGCACCATCACCTCACTACCCGCAGTCCAATGGCAAAGTCGAGAATGCCGTCAAGACCGTCAAACGACTCTTCACGAAATGCAGAGAGTCCGGTCAATCAGAGTTTCTAGCTCTATTAGATTGGCACAACACGCCAAGTGATGGTGTAGGAACAAGCCTTGCACAGAGACGTATGGGTCATGTGTGCAAGACACGACTTCCTATAGCAGGAACACTCCTGCAGCCCCGATATTCGACTGAGGAAGACACATGTGCGCTTGTCGGCATGAAGCAACATCAGCAGTATTACTGCGACAGGAATACTAAACCACTTCATATACACCCCTGGTGATACAGTGTGGATAAAACTCCCTGGCCACACGACGTGGAGTGCTGGTACATGCACAAGTGTGGTGGGTCCTAGAAGTTACGATGCGCAAGTCGGAGACTCATCATACCGCAGGAAATGGCGTCAGTTGATTTATGCTGATGAGCCACCTGTAAGCCATCTGAAATGCAGGTCCCCAGCAGTCCTCGGAACAGCCCACAGTCTCCGAAACAAGTCACAACAACTACAACACCCGAAACTCCTGGAAGTCAGACACCAATCACCGATCGCAGATCTGGACGACGACGTCCGCCTCCATCTCGATTGAAGCACTATTTGTTTTTATAGTGCCTGCTTGTGATTTCAGGGCGCAAAATTGGGATCGGTAGCGCCCGCTTTATCGGCGCTACGAGTGTCGTTTTAGTTCCAAAATGGCGTCTGCGGCGCGCGCGAGCACTTCTGGTGCAAGTCGCACCGGATGCCATATTGGTGAAGGCGTTAGCGCACGCACAGTGAGTGTCCGCCGAAGTACGCAGAGTAGGCAGATCATGATGTCAATCAGAGTGTAATGCTGATTTGATGCCAGCGCTGCCATTGTGGAGCTCAACCCTCCAGCTAACGCCCTCTCTTAAAATCGCGCAGCAGGAAGGACCTCCCACCAGCGCTATTTAAAGGGATCATAGAATCATAGAAACTTACAGCACGGAAGGAGGCCATTTTGGCCCATTGTGTCCGCGCCGGCCGACAAAGAGCTATCCAGCCTAATCCCATTTTCCAGCTCTTGGTCCGTAGCCCTGTAGGTTATGGCACCTCAAGTGCACATCCAAGCACTTTTTAAATGTGGTGAGCGTTTCTGCCTCTACCACCCTTTCAGGCAGTGAGTTCCAGACCCCCACCACCCTCTGGGTGAAGAAATTTCCCCTCAAATCCCCTCTAAACCTTCTACCAATTACTTTAAATCTATGCCCCCCTGGTTGTTGACCCCTCTGCTAAGGGAAATAGGTCCTTTCTACCCACTCTATCTCGGCCCCTCATAATTTTATACACCTCAATAAGGTCTCCCCTCAGCCTCCTCTGTTCCAAAGAAAACAAACCCAGCCTATCTAATCTTTCCTCGTAGCTAAAATTCTCCAGTCCAGGCAACATCCTCGTAAATCTCCTCTGGACCCTCTCTAGTGCAATCACATCATCAACTACTTTCAGATTAGTTGCTGATTGATTTCTACTGGCTGTTGCTGCGATTGTACAAGTGTTTGGTGCTTTCTAGAATTCTTTAAACTTGCTAAAGTCTACAGGGAGTGATGTGGCAGGTGCTGAAGGACTTTGTGTGACTTCAAGGCTTCTGCACAAACCAGTTGCTCCCAGACATGGGAGCATCACAGCATGCGCTTGGCCACAATGTAAAAATAAAAGCCAACACAAAATAAACATTCCAAACCAAATTTATAAATCAAAGTATGCCATATTGCATACAAACATCAACTAATCACCCTTGTGCATTCCCTTAGTGCCTGTCTTCAGTGGGCCTTTGCCTAGTGCTCCTACATATTGCTACCCCAATGGCTGCAGCATGGCTGGTGGAAGGCTGCTGCCTTTCAGTGGGGGAGACTGCAGATGGCCTTGGAGGACAACCTCAAGCAGCTCTGGGCCTAGAAGGCCCGGCTTCGGACTGCACTATCTCGGCATGGGCGGCAGCAGTCTGGGCTGGCTGACAAGCAACAGCAAGGGCACTAGCAGAGTGGCAGTGGTGGGACGACGAATGCTGTCATTCGTGCCCGGTGTCTCACCACGTGCAGATCCCGCCTCTAAGCTAACCTCTAAATTACGCGCAGTCAGTATCTGAGCTGGTGACTGTGAGTGTGAAATCGAGTGATGGTGTTACTTCATCATTACTGTCTTCTTGCTCTTCCACCACTGCCTGGCCAGGTTGCAGTTCCTGGGAATCTGAAAGGAGAAGCCGGAGGGGTTGCACCTCAACAGGGCCAGGACCAATATCCTCGCGGAGAGGTTTGCGAGTGCTGTTGGAGAGGTTTTCAACTAGCTTGGCAGGGGGATGGAAATCTGAGCGTAGATTCAGAAGGGAGAGAAGCAAAGCTGAAATGGAAGGCAGTAAATTAGTAAGTGAGTTTGGAAGGCAGAGGGAACAAAGGCTAGAAAATAGACAACAAGGGAGTTTGGCAGTGCTTAATGGCATTTGCTTTAATGCAAGGAGTCCAGTGAATAAGGCTGATGAGCTGAGGGCACAGATAGACACGTAGAAGTATGATATCATAGCTATTAATGAAACATGGCTTAACGAAGGGCAGGAATGACAGCTCAACATTCCTGGATACAGGGTTTTCAGACGAGATAGAGATGGGGATAAAAAAGGAGTGGGGGGTTGCAATATTGGTTAAAGAAACAATTACAGCTGTGAGGAGGGATGATATGCTAGAAAGATCATCAAATGAGGCCATATGGGTTGAACTGAATAACAAAAAAGGGGCAATCACACTGCTGGGTGTGTACTATAGACCCCCAAACAGTCAGAGGAAGATAGAAGAGGAAATATGTGGGCAAATTTCTGAGAAGTGCAAAAACAATAGGGCAGTAATAGTAGGGGATTTCAACTACCCAAATATTAACAAAGGTAAAATCAGTGTAATAGGTATAGAGGGCACAGAATTCTTAAAATGAATTCAGGTGAACTTTTTTTAGCCAGTACGTAGCAAGCCTAACAAAAGAGGGGGCAGTTCTGGACTAAGTTTTAGGGAGTGAAGCTGGGCAGGTGGAAGGGGTATCAGTGGGTGAGCATTTTGGTGGTAGTGATCATAATTCAGTTAGATTTAGCATAGTTATGGGAAAGGACAAAGATAAACCTGGAGTAATAAGTTCTCAATTGGGGAAAATCCAATTTTACTAAGCTGAGATGTGATTTAGCGAAGGTGGACTGGAAACAGCAACTTGAAGGTAAATCACTAGCAGAGCAGTGGGAGGCATTCAAGGAGGAATTCAGTGCAACAATGTTCCCACAAAGAAAAAGGGCTCCAAATCTGGAGCCTCCTGGATGTGAAAGGGTATACAGGATAGGCTAAAGCAAAAAAAGGGAAGCTTATGTCAGATACCAAGAGCTTAATACTGCAGAAAGCCTAGAGGAGTATAGAAAGTGCAGGGGTGAAATTAAAAAGGAAATTAGGAAAGCAAATAGAGAGCATGAAAAAATATTGGCAAGTAAAATTAAGAAAAACCCAAAGATGTTTTATAAATACTTAAAGAGCAAGAAGATAACTAAGGAAAGAGTAGGGCCTATTAGAGACCAAAAAAGTAACCTGTGTGTGGAGGTGGAAGACATGGGTATGGTTCTTAATGAATACTTTGCATTTGTCTTCACAAAAGAGGGGGACGATGCAGACACTGTAGTTAAAAGAGGAGTGTGAAATATTGGATGGGATAAACATAGTGAGAGAGGAAATATTAAGGGGTTTAGCATCTTTGAAAGTAAATAAATCACCAGGCCCAGATGAAATATATCCCAGACTGTTAAGAGACGCAAAGGAGGAGTTAGCGGAGGCTCTGACTATCATTTTCTAATCCTCTCTGGCTACAGGTGTGGTGCTGGAAGACTGCTAACGTTGTACCGTTGTTTAAAAAGGGAGTAAGGGATAGACCAAGTAATTACAGGCCACACAAATACAAAAGCAAAATACTGCAAATGCTGGAAATCTGAAATAGAAACAGAAAATGCTGGAAATACTCAGCAGGTCAGGTCACGTTTCAGGTCGATGACGAAATTCTGATGAAAGGTCATTGACCTGAAACGTTAACTCTGTTTCTCTCTCCACAGATGCTGCCTGACCTGCTGAATATTTCCAGCATTTTCTGTTTCTAATTACAGGCCAGTCAGCCTAACCTCGGTGGTGGGCAAATTATTGGAAACAATTATGCAGGACAGTATTAATCGTTATTTAGAAAGGCACGGATTTATCAAGGACAGGCAGCACAGATTTGTGAAGGGAAGTTCATGTTTGACTAACTTGATTGAATTTTTTGAGGAGGTAACAAGGTGGGTCGATGAGGGTAGTGCATTTGATGTAGTCTACATGGATTTTGACAAGGTCCCACATGGCAGACTTGTCAGAAAAATAAAAGCCCATGGGATCCAAGGGAAAGTGGCAAGTTGGATCCAAAATTGTCTCAGTGGCAGGAAGCAAAGGGTAATGGTCGACAGGTGTTTTTGTGTCTGGAAGGCTGTTTCCAGTGGGGTTCCGCAGGGCTCAGTGCTAGTTCCCTTGCTTTTCATGGTATATATCAATGATTTAGACTTAAATGTAGGGGGCATGATTAAGAAGTTTGCAGATGATACTAAAATTGGCCGTATGGTTGATAGTGAGGAAGAAAGCTGTAGACTGCAGGAAGATATCAATGGACTGGTCAGGTGGGCAGAAAAGTGGTAAATGGAATTCAATCCGGAAAAGTGTAAGGTAATGCATTTGGGGAGGGCAAACATGGCAAGGGAATAAACAATAAATGCTAGGATACTGAGAAGTCTAGAGAAACAAAGGGACACAGATCCCTGAAGGTAGCAGGCCAGGTAGATAAGGTGGTTAAGAAGACATACGGGATACTTTCCTTTATTAGTCTAGGCATAGAATATAAGAGCAGGGAGGTTATGCTTGAACTGTATAAAACACTAGTTAGGCCACAGCTATAGTACTGTGTACAGTTCTGGTCACCACATTACAGGAAGTATGTGATTGCACTAGAGAGGGTACTGAGGAAATTTATGAGGATGTTGCCAGGACTGGAGAATTTTAACTATGAGGAAAGATTGGATCGGCTGGTGTTGTGTGCTTTGGAACAGAGGAGGCTGAGGGGAGATTTAATTGAGGTGTATAAAATTATGAGCAACCTAGAAAGAATGGATAGGAGGACCTATTTCCCTTAGCAGAGAGGTCAATAACCAGGGGGCATAGATTTAAAATAATTGGTCGGAGGATTAGCGGGGAGTTGAGGAGAATTTTTTTTACCCAGAGGGTGATGGGGGTCTGGAACTCACTGCCTGAAAGTGTGGCAGAGGCAGAAACCCTCACTGCATTTAAAAAATACTTGGATATGCACTTGAAGTGTTGTAACCTACAAGGCTATGGACCAAGAGCTGGAAAGTGGGATTAGGCTGGATAGCTCTTTTTCATCCGGCACAGACACGATGGGTCAAATGGCCTCCTTCTGTGCCATACATTTCTATGATTCTATGAGAAAGGCACAAGGGTAGGGTTGTGGTGAGGGGAGGGAGGGAAAGGAAGAGGTGCTTGCTTACACCATCTGCAGCTTTAAATCAGAAGAGATCATGGATGAGGGGGAAGTGGGATGTGTGAAGGAGGATTAGGTATGAGGATACCGTCATCTTCTATGGTTTCAGCCCTGTCGCTGGTCACAGCCTCAGCAATGGCTGCTCCAATGATGGTGAGCACCGTCTCCTCCAGGGGGGTAAGGACATGCAGCCGCGTCAGTCCCCCGCTGGTTACGTCCTGCTGTCTCTCGTTCTGTGCCACCTTGTCTTGCAAGAGAGAGGGAAGTGTCTCAGTGAGTATGGTGCAATTGGGTGATGTGGCTGTCATGGTTGAATAGCTGGCAGTGTGTGCAAGCTGTGAGATGTGGGTGTGAGACTTCCAGCAGTGCTAAGTGTTTGAGGGTGAGGTAAAGCTATGAATGTTAGGTATGAGTCCTGATTGATATAGATTATAGATCCCATGGCACTATTTCGAAGAAGAGCAGGGAAGTTATTCCCAGTGTCCTGGCCAATATTTATCCCTCAACCAACATAACAAAAACAGATTATCTGGTCATTATCACATTGCTGTTTGTGGGAGCTTGCTGTGTGCAAATTGGCTGCCACATTTCCCACATTACAACAGTGACTACACTCCAAAAGTATTTAATTGGCTGTAAAGCGCTTTGAGACGTCCGGTGGTCGTGAAAGGTGCTATATAAATGCAAGTCTTTTTTTTAGTTGAGTGATGGGGGTGTGGTGCAGTGAGCAGTTGCTGAGGCTAGTGGTGCAGTTGGTGGGATATGGCATTTGAAGATACATTTGCTGACCTTGACTACTCATGTGAGGTCATTGAACTTTTTGCGGCACTGCATCCAGGTCATCAGGGCTTGACTCCTGGCATTGACCGCCATGTCTATCTGGTCCCACTGCCTTCTGAGAGTTTGTCTGGAGGGCCTCCTGCCCCCTGTGAATGGAGCACATCTCTCCTCTCCACCTTCTCCACCAAGGCCTCCAATGCAGCATTGGAAAATCTTGGAGACTGCTCTCAGCCATGCTGTGCAATTATTCAGTCTTTTTCCACATCAGTATGAGTCCCACAACGACTTCCACCACCTGCTCCAGGCACAATGCACCTCCCCTTTAAGAGGTGCAGGCTGGTTTTAAGTAGTGCAGGCTAGCTTTAAGTGGTGCTAGCCTCTCACAATTTTGCACCTCCTGCTCAGGCATGCAGCCATTCAACAGTGCGGTTAGCGCTGGCTGCATATCATATTAATTAGTAGGCAGCACGAAGTTAGCGTGTTGCCTGCATCAGAAGCAACAGGCGTGGGTTAATCCCACATTGTGATCCCCGCGCCTATTTTCGGGCCCTGTCCAAATTAGCCCCCACCCCGTCGTGTTTTGTTTCAGTTAAATTTCAGACTTCCTCTATATATGCTTTTTTTTTAACTCTGAAATAATTAGATAGAATATCATTTTATTTTGAGGGGAAAGATGTGATGTGAGGCGCACGTTGGCTGTACATGCGTGGCGTCTGTGTCAGCATCATGGGATTCGTCAGGTGATTCCTTTGTTCTCTCTCTCTCCTGTGTGGGGTCCGGTAGAGCAGCAGGCTCCTGCAGCTCCTGAAAGTACTGTAAGTTTACTTGTTACTTCTATGCTTAAATAAAACGTTGATACTCTTTATAAAAACTCACAGCTACGCCTACTATTTAAAGAGGTATCGACACAGAGACTACCATTTCTAGGCTTACAAAATGATTATTACCTCTTTAAATCCATGTAAACAAGTCTCAAACAATCTCTCAAAATCCATGTTATACTTGATGAAGTACAACACTCAGTTTTATCATTTCAAAACCTTATAATACAAACCTCTCCAGACACACATCACCACCCAATACTTTATCCAAACACTTCTGTTTATTTTAATTACCAGTCATGGAAAAAATGAAACTGACAAGGTGCCAAGTGACACAGCCATTTGCTTTAATCATTCAGATTCCTATAACAAGCGTATAACTAAAGTGCCATGCAGAAAATTAAAGATAATACAAAGTGTTCCATTTCCTAGCACATTAGTCCCAGGTCTATTAATCTGTATATTAAATCTATCAGTTGCTGTTCATACAATGTCAAGATTTCTGTGCTGTGTCACAACGTTTGAAGGGAAACATACTGATTATCTGTCTTGGTTCTTCAGTTCCTGTTTTGCTTGGTGCCGTGTCTTGTGTTCTCATTGATCTAGAATTCAGCCATGCCAGTTACTTGCGCTCGGCCATCTTGGGTGATCTGCTGCTGTTTCTCACTAATTGTTTACTGGTGGGCCACAGAGCTTCAGCAATGCCGTCAACATTTTTTTTAAGCAGACTGCCACAGTTGCGAAAAAGATCATACAGTTTGTTGTGAAAAAATACTACAGGTTATGGTGACCTTGTGCCGTCCTTTTGGATGGCATGTACTGACCAATGACGTTGTGCTCTTGTTACCACTGGCATTATGCTAGTCATGTTTTCTTTGAGATTTATAGCAATAATTTAAGTTGCTGCATACAAAACTTTTGTGTTCTTTCAATTGGCTCCTGATGACGATTCAGGGTTTAAACTAAATTGGCAGGGGGTTGGGCACCAGCACATAGAAGTAGAAAAGAGGAATAAGGTGCATAAAGGAGGGAGAGTGTTGATAGTACTAGAGAAGGAAGTAGTACCATATTAGATAGGAGCAGACTAAGAAGGGCTATGAGGAATATAAAGACAGGTTTGGAATGCATGTATGTAAACGCACAAAGTGTGGTGAATAAGGTTGGTGAGCTACAAGCACAATTAGCCGTGTGGGAATATGATGTAGTAGCAATAACAGAAACGTGGCTTAAAAATGGTGAGGACTGGGCACTTAATAATCAAGGGTACGAGGTTTTCAGAAAAGATAGGGAAGGAAAAAAGGGAGGTGGGGTGGCAGTACTGATTAGGGAAGACATTGTAGTGTTGGAAAGAGAGGATGTCCTTAAGGGGGCAAGGAGAGAATCCATTTGGTTAGAGTTGAGAAGCAAAAAGGGTATGATCACGCTATTGGGGGTATTCTATGGGCCTCCAAATAGAGAGAGATAGAGGAGCAAATCTGCAGGGAAATCACAGAGCTGTGCAAGAACTATAGAGTGGTGATAGTGGGGGACTTTAATTACCCAACTATCGATTGGGACAATGTTAGGGTAAAGGGAAAGAAGGGGGAGGAATTTCTGAAATGTGTTCAAGAGAACTTCCTTGACCAGTATGTTCTCGGCCCAACTAGGAAGGAGGCATTGCTGGATCTGGTGCTGGGGAATGAGGTGGGCCAAGTGGACCAAGTGTCTGTGGGTAAAATAGAACCAAAGATTGATAGGAAAAACTGTAACGGAACAATGCGGTGACCTTTAAGGAGGAGATGTTTCAGGTACAGGCTAGGTACATTCCAACAAGATGGAAAGGTAGGGGAACTAAAGCCAGGGCTCCTTGGATGACGAGGGAGATAGAGAATATGATGAAACAAAAAAAGAGGGTGTATGATGCATGTCAGGTGAATTCTTCAAGTGAGAACCAGGCCAAATACAATAAGTTGAGAGGAGAAGTGAAGAGCATAATAAGACTGGCAAAGAGAGAATATGAGAATAGAATGGCAGTTAACATAAAAGGGAACCCAAAATCTTCTACCGGCATGTAAATAGTAAGAGGCGGGGTGGGGCCTATTAGGGACAAAGAAGGTGATATATGCTTAGAGGCGTAGGGCAAGGCTAGAATACTTAATGAGTACTTTGTTTCGGTGTTTACTAAGGAAGAGGATGCTGACAAAATATCGGTAGAAGTGGAGATGGTAGAGGTAATGGATGGGGTGAAAATTGATAGGCAGGATGTACTGGAAAGGCTGGATATGCTTAGAGTGGATAAGTTGCCTGGTCCAGATGGCTTGCATCCCAGGTTGCTCACGGAAGTGGGGTTGGAGATAGCGG
This sequence comes from Squalus acanthias, assembly GCA_030390025.1. Classification (NCBI taxonomy): domain Eukaryota; kingdom Metazoa; phylum Chordata; class Chondrichthyes; order Squaliformes; family Squalidae; genus Squalus; species Squalus acanthias. The sequence goes on from CM059444.1 coordinate 44,090,681, forward strand.
AAGGGCTTGCCATAATTTTCCAATCTTCCCTAGATACGGGGGAGGTGCCAGAGGATTGGAAAGTGGCAAATGTGACACCATTGTTCAAGAAAGGGTGTAAGGACAATCCTAGTAACTACAGGCCAGTCAGTTTAACATCAGTGGTGGGTAAGGTTTTAGAAACAATAATCAGGGAAAAAATTAATAGGCACTTGGAGAGGTTTACATTAATTAAAGAGAGCCAGCATGGATTAGTAAAAGGCAGATCGTGTTTGACTAATCTAATTGAATTTTTTGATAAAGTAACAGAGAAGGTTGATGAAGGGAATGCAGTGGATGTTGTCTATATGGATTTTAAGAAAGCGTTTGACAAAGTACCACATAAAAGGCTGGTTAACAAAATTGAGGCTCATGGAATAGGAGGGTCAGTGTCAGTGTCAGCTTGGATAAGAAATTGGCTTAAGGACAGAAAACAGCGAGTTGTGGTAACTGGTTGTTTTTCCAACTGGAGGATGGTAGACAGTGGTGTTCCCCAAGGGTCAGTGCTAGGACCACTGCTATTTTTGATATATATAAATGACTTGGATATTGGAATACGGAGTAAAATTTCAAAATTTGTCGATGATACCAAACTTGGAGGTGTGGCAAACAGCGAGGAGGATACCAATTGACTGCAACAGGACATAGATAGGCTAGCAGAATGGGCAGACAAGTGGCAGATGGAATTTAATACAGAGAAGTGTGAGGTGATGCACTTTGGCAGAAGGGATAGGGAGAGGCAATATAGACTTAATGGCACAGTTTAAAGAGTGTGCAGGGACAGAGGAACCTGGGAGTTAATGTGCATAGGTCCCTGAAGGTGACAGGACATATTGAGAGGGTGGTTAACAAAGCATATGGGATCTTGGGCTTCATAAATAGAGGTATTGAGTACAAAAGCAGGGAAGTTATGCTGAACTTTTATAAAGCTCTGGTTAGGCCACAACTAGAGTATTGCGTCCAGTTCTGGTCACCACACTTTAGGAAGGATGTGAAGGTCCTTGAGACGGTGCAGAGGAGATTTACCAGAATGGTTTCAGGGATGAGGGATTTTAGCTACAAGGTTAGGTTGAAGAAGCTGGTGTTGTTCCCCTTGAAGCAAAGGAGGTTGAGGGGAGATTTGATAGAGGTGTACAAGATTATGACAGATTTGAATAAGGTAGACAGAGTAAGGCTGTTCCCATTAGCTGATGGTACAAGGACTAGGGGCAATATATACTTAATGGCACAGTTTTACAGAGTGTGCAGGGACAGAGGGACCTGGGAGTTAATGTGCATAGGTCCCTGAAGGTGGCAGGACATATTGAGAGAGTGGTTAATAAAGCATATGGGATCTTGGGCTTCAGAAATAGAGGTATTGAGTACAAAAGTAGAGAAGCTATGCTGAACCATTATAAAGCGCTGGTTAGGCCACAACTGGAGTATTGCATCCAGTTCTGGTCACCACACTTCAGGAAGGATGTGAAGGCCCTTGAGAGGGTGCAGAGGAGATTTACCAGAATCGTTCCAGGGCTGGGGGATTTTAGCTACAAGGACAGGTTGGAGAAGCTGAATTTGTTTTCATTAGAGCAAAGGAGGTTGAGGGGTGATTTGATAGAGGTGTACAAGATTATGACGGGTTTGGATAGGCTGGACGGGGAAAGGCTGTTCCCACTAGTTGATGGTACAAGGATGAGGGGATATAGATTTAAGGTTTTGGGCAAGAGATACAGGAGGGGACGTGAGGAAAAACTTTTTTACGCAGCGAGTGGTGATGACCTGGAATTCACTGCCGACAGAAGTGGTGGAAGTGGTGAATGTTTTCGATGGGAGACTGGATAGGCACTTGAGGGAAATAAACTTGCAGGGCTACAGGGATAGAGCGGGGGAATGGGACTGACTGGATTGCTCCACAGAGAGTCGGCACGCACTCGATGGGCCGAATGGCCTCCTTCTATGCCGTAATGACTCTATGACTATGTCTCAGGTATATACATCTTGACCTTCATCTGCTGTTTCAGGTCACATTGCTCCAATGCTCCGTACTTCAGCCTTCCTAAATATTTTTTTCACATAGTACACAATGTCCTTCTCGGTGGTGCTATTAGAAGCAACAATGCTGAGCGACGTGGACACTAGACTGTTTTCACCTGCTGATCTTGAACCCTGATACCAACATACTTATGCTGATTGCCAGGAACAAGCCAAAACACCTCACCCAATTTATAAAGGCTAATGGTAAGCCTAAACACCAAGGGGGAGAAATTCAGTATCGCCCCATTTGGGGCGCAATTATCGGCCGGGCGCAAAGATTAGCGCCTGCCGCTAATTATCGCCACCGACTGCAAACTTGACTTTTATCGCCCCTGGAGGTGATTGGAGCGCTAAATCAGGCGCTACACCTCTGTCTTAAGGCGCAAAGGCCGAGGAGCGAGGCGCTACCTCAGAGCGCTGGCGAAGCTCATGTGATGTCAGTCAGCAATGGAACACACACACAATGGCACGGGCCAGTTCTTAAAGGGGATGGTTAATCTTGCTTTCCATCCACATCCTGCTCATTGCAGCCTTGAATCTCGGCCTGGAGAGACCTGCACATCAAATGTGCTGGAAAGAACAATGGAGAGTACCAGGCAAAGAGCTCAGAGTGCAGCCCCCACAGTCTCTGCTAAATCGATACAAGGAATGGCAAATCAAAATGAACCTGCAAAGTGCTGCTCAGTACCCAAAACTCCTTCACACAATGTTGAATCTCTCCAGAAGTCTCTCCCTCTCTCTCTCAGAATGCGTAGTTCAAAAATGGCACCAACAATAAAAGGCAGGAAGCGGTCACCTTTAAATAGCGCTCCCCCTTTCCCTACATGACGGCAGAACGCTCCCCTCAACTTGTCGTTGCTAGCGTCAGGCGGTAAGGCAGGGGGCGCCACTCAATATCCGCTCCGGGGCGATACCGGGGCGTTGCGCACTCGAGTGACGTCACGATCTGCCGGCGCAGGAGATCGTGGCGGTAGTGTTTAGCGCTGCCGCAAAATGTCTAGTTAATTTTGCGAGCGGCGCAAACTTCGCCGCGCCTGGGCGCTAGATGCTTTGCGCCCCATTAGCGCCCTCTTAAGGCGCTAATGGGAGGCGCAACCAACTGAATTTTTCTCCCCAAGCTTCTAGTGCAAAATTGTTGATGAGGTGGCAATCTTGCACTGACAGAGTCACCAGGGTACACTCACTGGCAAAGAGTACCTTATCAAGACATTGTTGCACATCCAGAAACATGGCAGTAAAGAACAATGAGACAGCTGAGGACAATTCCATTGCTTTGTTTCAGTTTAGTTCTCACTGCGAAAGCCATCAAGCATTCTCCATCTGAGATCACTTTGATCATTAAGCCATCAAAGAGTCCTTTAGAAAATCAAATAAGCTTTTCTGTCCACTGTGTCGACAAACACCATAAATTGATTCTGTTTTAAGACTTCTCCTGAATTTGATGTGTAATCATGTAATAGCTGCCGCAGTTAGCATGAAACCCACACAGTCTCTCAGGGGAAACAGCTGCTGAAATGGTACAGATGAACCTATTTCAAACGATCTTTCTGTCAATTACAAGAAAGATGCCATGATAGTTGTTCCAATTTGACAGCCTTCATTGTCCTTTTGATAGTGACAAGGAGAGCATCCTCCAGATTTTTGAGGCCCATAATCCTCTGTCCTTATTCCAGTGAATATCTTCAATTGTGGGTTGATTGCATCAGAATATCTGTATAGGTTTGCAGAAACACCATCTGGTCCAAGTGTCTTGCCATTCTTAAGTTGCAAAACCTTTCAGATGTAAGTGGGATTCCAAATTCTTTGTGAACTGGTTGCTGTGGAAATTTATTGATTTCCTGCTCTTCACCTTGTGATGGCCAATTTAGTAGATAGTTGAAATATTTGACTGATCTTCGTATGATTTCATCCTTGCCACTGAAGATCTATCTGCCACTTCCAATTTTAATGAACACCTAACACTGTGAATAGCCATACACTGTTTTGATCGCATAATAGAACTGATTTATATTGTGCCTATCAGGGAATGCTTGTATTTCTTCATCATCTGCCTTCACTGCTGATTTCTAATCTCTCTCACTTGTCTTTGGATCATATACCTGAAGTCTACCAACTTATTCTCATGATTAAAAAAATACATTCTATATTAGCTCTGACAGTTACTGGTATAGAATAATATCATATCCAAAAGTGGAATATTTTGCGAATGATCAGTGGGTTATTGGTGCAAAATGTATAAATATGAAAGAGGGTCTTGAGAGGGAATTGCATTTCTACATAGAATCCTAACCACCATATATTTTTAATCAAATGACACTAGTTGGCTAGTCCTGTAAAATATAGGCTCTCTCATTCCCCAAATGTTTGCTCTGCCCCCACGAGTAATTATGGAATACGAGCGGCCAACATACAATAAGTTCTGTGCTAATCTAATAATGGAGCTCAAAAATAAAAACATAAAATAGAAAATGAGAAATTACAAATACAAGTTGGAAGGATTGAAAAATTCCATGAAAAGAAAAAGAAATAAACAGACGAACAAAAGGTTTTGTCCAAAGCAAAATAAATCCAAGTTCGTTTTTTGATTAGCCCCTAATCATTCAGAATCTTGAAAGTGCTCAATGCGAGAAGGCAAGATATACCCCAAAGAAGGCTTATAATATGTTGACTGAAATTGGAAACCAGCCAGGCAATAAAGGAGAAAGATAAACAAAAAAAAAGTCTTGCATTTATATAGTGCCTTTCACTACATCAGGACGTCCCAAAGCATTTTACAGCCAATGAAGTATTTTTGAAGTGTAGTCACTGTTGTAATGTAGGAAACGCGGCAGCCAATTTGTGCACAGCAAGCTCCCACAGACAGCAATGTGATAATGACCAGATAATCTGTTTTTGTGATGTTGATTGAGGGATAAATATTCACCAGGACACTGGGGATAACTCCCCTGCTCTTCTTCAAAATCGTGCCATGGGATCTTTTAGAGAGCAGACTTTGGTTTATCCGAAAGACGGCACCCCCGACAGTGCAGCACTCACTCAGCACTGCACTGCAGTGTCAGCCTATTTTTTTTGTGCTCAAGTCTCTGAACCCATGACTTTCTGACTCAGAGACGACAGTGCTACGAACTGAGCCACGATGACACCATAGTTGAAAGGAAATGTTACAATAACTGCAGGAGAAAAATCAGCAAGTTGTAAAGAAACAGATCACTTAAAAAAATTGAAAGGCGTAAAAATAATTTAGGCTGCAAAAGATCAACTGGCTTGAAGATTGAACTGCAAAAAAAAAGATGAGAAGATAATGCAACTGGAAAACAGGGTGGTAGGGGGGTAACTTTAACTTTAATCGGCAGGCGAAAAACGGGCAACATGAATAGGCTGCTCATTTTACATCCAGCCCAATGGAAAAGAAAATTAGGCGGGTGCGAAACAGATGGCAAGTTCTCCATCACCCGGGGTCGGGGTGGGGGGTGGGTGGGGGCATGTTGGCAGTTTGATAACAAGGGTAGATGCATCAAAAGCAAGAAAAGGAACAAATGAAGAAAGGAAACCAATGAAGGAAGATGAGCAGTAAAGTAGAAACAATGCCAATGTGAAGGCAGAATAGCTCAATTGCTACCAATTGGCTGAATAGAATAAGCAAATGGAAAAGGGGGAAGAATGGGGTATAGAAAAGGTTATTTGTTGACCATAGATTTTAGAAGGACCCAATTATTTGAGGAGCTAATTGATTTATTGAATTGGAATGGAAGGAGATTAATCATATGTCAGGTGGTAATTTCATTGAAGTTTTGTGGAATTCATTGTGGAGTCAGCGTTAATTTCACAAGAAACTGAGGAAAGAGTAATTGAAAACCAAGTTGTGGGCTCATTGAACTAAATTAATTTTCCAGCAACTAATTTATTGAGAAGAGTTTATTGGCCTAATCATTATTTTTTTAAAGCAAGTTTTTTGTCCAGCTACTAATTTATTGAGAGGTTATTTATCTAACAAGTAATCCGTAGTAAACTGTTTACACAATGATTAATTTAACATAGAAGTTAATTCTATTAGTAAATAATTTACCTGTAAGCGAGGATCAAAAGTTCTGAAAAAAATTAATTAGCACTAAGGTCAATCACAACTTAGATTCCAGATTTGTGAGTTAAGATAGTATACACTTGAGGGCAAACACAAGTAAGAACTACAAGTACCATGGTAAAACAATGTGTTATGGGTAGAACAAGAGGCCTGAGCTCAGGAAATGTGCAGCAAAAGGCAACAAGATGTAAAAAGAATCAAAGTCCTGAAGTACAATAATGGGTATCAAAGGATAATAAGTAAGATATCAGTCGGGTCGTGTAAAGGCATTCGAAAGACAGAAGTTGAGGAAACAGCTCCAATGAGACTCAGGAATAGTCGTGTCAGGATGGCTCCAGTACTGCAGTAAATGTCTCTCTTTGATCAGCTGAAAATGCTCCCTCAGAGCCAGATAGTTGACAACTGATGTAGACGCTCCTTTTAGATGGAAACTTCAGGCACAAGGAAGGGGTTTATCTAATGTCCCAGCCTCAAACCAATAAAAGTCACTCTCATCTTTGGCTTGTGCGGATCAATTTCCCTAGGGAACCACCTATCCCCAAGCACAAGGATCAGGAAAAATGGAGTGTAGACCTGTTCCCCAGATCTCTGTCCCCTTTACAATGCCCCAAGATTTGCAGGGATTCCTAGTGTGGTGATTGTGCTAGTCGCAGGCCCATTGCTGGCATGATAATGAGATGGAAAGAGACGTTCCTGGCCTATAGCATCTTTTTCCTATAATTATGTTGGGGAACCCCAAGAAGCAAGATGGTCTTTGAGGAGCCTGGTAGCAAGCCAAAGAGGACCCCTAATGGTGAGTCAGATAGACCTGCCAGATCTTTGGGTCTTCCTGGCTGTTGCTGGAGAGCAGTAACCAAAAGGGCCAGTATGCAGGCATGAGCTGTAGCCTTTTAAGACCAAAGCTGTGCTTTTTTTTCTTGCTAAGTTTTCTGGTGCCAGGGGATGCCCAGTGAAGAGAGGAAACTCGCCTTGGGCCACTTCCTGGTCCAGAGTGACAATGCCGTTTCAGAATATATTAGAAATGAAAAACATGTTAATGGTCCTGGACAGAACATTCTGGCACAGCGCAATTTGAATGTGCTGCTCCTGTCCGGCACAGGGCGGAGAGGGGCCAGGAAAATTGGCCCTGTAGAGTTTCTGGTAGCTCTGGACTTTAAACCTGACCATAATTGCAGGGAGGGAGACAATGGTAGAGCTAAGGTGGAGCTGGTAGGAGGGGTCTGTTCCACTTTATCTGAAAATATATTGTTTTAAGAAAATAGTAAAGGTCCTGAGCAAAAATGGTGATCGGAGTATTTGGAAAACAGCCATCTACCACAAAACCTTCCTCTGCCATCAGTGGATATTGGAGTACAGCCACATTTACAGTAACTGGTTTGATCTTAACCCAGAGTTTAAGTGTTGCATACTTGAATTTACACAGACTCAGCATCTAGCTGAAAGGACCATGATGTTCTGTGTACAGTATTTCCATGTTTTAAACTGAATTAACGATCGCCCAATCTGCAGAACAAGACAAATGGCAAAGCTTGGGCACTTTCTTTGGGGTGCTTTTTGTAGGTTCAAGCATTTAATTACTTGAAATATATATTGCACCCAAAAGTCTCTTTAAAACCCGTGTAGTGAATACTAAGCCTGCGATTTAGGGTGATGAAAGATTCTGTACTGGCTCATATTTGACAGGTATTGTATATGGATATCTGACCTACTTAAGTTTGTGGTGTGGCAAAGCGATCTTTGCATTTTACACTGTAAAATTATTACAATAAATTATAAATATATAAAAAATACAAGTCCACTTTCTAAAATGCAATGAAATTAAATAATGAAACTCTCAGTATAATGCAATAAGGAAATACATCAACTGTTCCCCTTCCGCTGCCTGTTTAATTATCTGATAACATTTTCAAAGTTTGACAATAAAGATAATATTAATCCTTTTATGTTGCAATTCATTTCATCCAACTGCCTACCCAGTTTGATCACAAATTGGTTTTTTGACAAAACTATTGATTTCAATCTTACCCTACCTGCGCCTATTCCTTTTGTTCAGTAGTGTTGATCTTTGCATCGCATCTAATTGTTTTTCCATTGTTAGTAATGTGAAATGATTAATATAAATAAATCATAAACTGTTTATCTCTGTCTCTTTATGCTTTCAACAGAATATAAAATTGATCGTGGTTGTTGACATCTTAGACTCAGGCGCGACTCTGTGTGTGATGATCAGTCCCGCATTTTGGCACAAAATCTGAGCCACCTGATTTGTATTTTGCGCTCAAAACAGATTCGAATTCCTTGTCTGATTTGCATTTTCCACATCCTGCCCAAACCCAATTTGAACTCTCCTCGCGAACAGCACCCCAGTTTTAATCTTTTCTACCTGCGAGTGCATGTCGAGCAGCCACAAGCAACATGCCTGCCCCCAGTGAGTCGAAGGAAGTGATTTCAGATCGGGGGTTGGGGGGGGGGCGGTGGTGGTGTAGTTCACCCCCAATATTAACGCTGGGTGCAGTTGCTCTGCCTGTGCCAACAATTCCATTGTTCACTATAATTTCAATACTTTGCTGTGTAGTCGGATAGCGGGCAATATGTACTTTTATGGTCATAACCAAAAACTGGTATGTTCCTATGTAGTTTCCTTCTCTTCCTACAAGTGTGCAGGGGTGGTAAACATTACATGCTGACACATATGGTTTGTTTCTATCACCAAAATGGAAAGAGATGTGCTGTGGAGGTGGGGTGCAATCTGCCAGAAAGAACGTCTACAACTTCAGCAAAAAACCCGATAGAAAATAAGATGGTGAAATCAGTAAACAGGACTTCACAGTTAAAATTAACAGGATTGATTCAGTTTAGCAACAATGAACACAATGATGTAGTCAAGGTGTTTTTTGCATTTTCCATTTTTTATTAATTTAAGAGAATAAAGACACTTATCAGGCCATTTACAGGACCTTGCCATTTGATAAAATGTTTTCTAAAACAAGGCTTGTGGGAAGGTGGGCATGTGATAATGTGATTGCATCACCCATGGTGCTTGCTGCAACAAATTAAAAAAGTTTCATTCTAAATAACCTCGGTGAATCCGTGCCAGGTGACATTGGTGGTGGGTCCTAGCCCCACTGCTGGCTCCAGCCCGCTCTGTAGAATAGTTTTACCGTGATTGGGCTTATTAAATCCGCCCAGCGCATTTGCCGGCCAATTGAAAGCAGCGGGTCTGTTGACGTCATTTGATGATGCATCATCAGCCGGTTTCCTTAAAGGGATCATGCGCAAATTTACTTTGACATTTGTGCTCTCAGTGTTCTAAAGCATTGAGGTGCTGCAAACACTGACAAGCACTGCACAGAGATGCACGGCTGCACCCAGGCTCTCCCACGCACGCAGGGAGGTTCTCTTCCCTTCCAATGGGCGGAAGAGACCTCCCCAGGAGATCAACGCAGCCTGGTTGCACATTGCACAGGAGGACACAAGCAGGGATGTCGTAAGGAGGACCAGGCTGCAGTGGCGCAAACCTTTCAATGATCTCAGGAGATCATGAAACGTTACTGCCAAGCCACACTCATCACATTCCCATCACTCTGTCTTCCCTACCTTACTCCTGCACACCAACTTACCTTGCACCTCCACCCATCCCTCTCTATCTACATAATCACTTCCCCATCTCACCAGTCACCCCTCACACTCACCCTTATCCTAGTCCAATCATACCAACTAACAGTAGGCACTTGTGTGTTTCAGCCAATGTTCATGTGAAGTTTCTGTTCATGTGAAGTTTCTGTTCATGTGCTGTCAAACATTGAAATCTTTATTTTCAACACTTTGCGTTCTTGAACAGATCTGTGTGCACCTTTGGAAGTGGCTTAGTGAGTTGCAGTGAATGGTGAGACATAACGGTACCCCCACAATGGTCATGAGTGTGAAAGGAATGGCTTGGGCATTGTAGGGATGCTTTATGGTGTTGGTGTGGGGTGGTGCCAACCTGGCACATCATGTGGCAGCCAGGGTGTACAGCGTCAAGTGAAGTAAATCTGGCTATGGTGAGGCCATCCCTGGTGTCCCGGACAGCAATGTGGTCTGGTGCTGATGCCCTGTGTCCTGTGCAGCATCAGTTGATTACGGAGAAGGTTGGTGTTGTTGGTGCTGCTGGTGTGCCTGGTGCTGCTAGTGTTGGGGCTGATCGTGGTCAGATTCTGAGGACCAAGGTAAGATAGTTTCAAGGGCACCGGTGCTGACGTAATAGATGGCAGGTGAACTTGAGATGACAGAAGTGATCTGTCAATGGTGAGAGAGGTTGTTCCAATGAGGTGACACCGGATACAGAGTTTACTCCAAACACTTGCAACCTGCAGAAAGCTCAATCTGTCTTCCAAATGCAGTAAGCAACAGCTCCTGAGCTTGGAAAGTGAACAGATATGAGATGGGAGCTTTTATAGCGCATTTGCAGCTGTCAAGTAATGAGATAATCCCATGGTCATACAACTCCCGACCTCCTTACCTGACGTGATCCACGAGCAGCATTGTCCCCTTGGGCGACCTCGTAAAATGTAAAGGTGAGCTCAAAATGCTTCTTAATGGGCTGTTAACAAGGTCATAATGACCTGAATTGCCTCCCCTTCCGCTGCATGTCGGTTCTGTTCAGCACTGACAGACCCGACATCTGGGAAAGGCCCGTGGCAGCGGGTTGACAGCGGGGTCCAGACCCACGGTCAAAAAAAAACATTCCCACCCGACCCGCCACCAAACGTGCCCACTGACCCCCAAAAATCCCCCCCATAGTGTTTGCTGCAGTGTAAAATTATTCTGGCAGTCAACATAGCAGAGTTTGAACAATGTCTGCAGAGAGGTTCTTCCTGGATCCTAGCTTGACTGCTAACTCCCCTGTGTGGCTACATCACCCTTAGGAGGGGAGTTAAATGTACTGTAACCCTTGTACCTTACTCCACATAGCCAGCTCCACTTCAGTTTATAACTGATATATTAAAAGAAATTGAAAACTGAAAAAGATTTTCTATTTATGCCTCATGTGCTCAATCCTGTTAACTGATTCATTTCTCAAATGGAATTTTTTTTGAATAGATTACAGATTTTGATATGATATTGCCAAATTACAGACAGCCATTTTTCATGAGTGACTTTTTTTGTTTCCTAAATCTACCACACAGTAGGAATTATAAAGTAATGGCTGCAGTAACTGCTAATATATTAGAAAATCTTCCATTACAACTGAAAGAAATTGTGCAGTGGAATATCTTTAGTAATATTTTGCGATGAACTCCTGATTAGTGAATTCAATATTGTGGAAAGCAGATTACTGACTTAAAAATAAACCTTTAACAATAGGAATACATGGAGCTGTTCATGAAACAGTGAAAAATCTCCACACCATTTCAGCAGGTGGATTTAACTTTCAAAGATTTAGCATATTAAGGAATTGACATAAATGGAAATTAAGTTTAGAATAATATAATTGAAAAAGCAATCTGTATGAATGTGTTTAACTTATTTCTTAACATACATTGTAATAAATTGACACAAGTCATGGCAAAGATTATTTGAATTTAAAAAAAAATTAAAGGTAATTTAAATAAATTCTATACCTGAAGCTAATTTTTTTCTCTTAAGAAGTTTCATTGTCACAGCAATTATACTGAGTCATAACAAACCGTTTGATGAAATCACCTGAAATGACTGGTCTGTGTGGGAGTTGGAGTCCAATAACGTGCTGTCATACAAGATCTCAAGCAACGACAGGCCATTTCCTTCATGGGAAGGCGGGGCTAGAAAGAAGTGGCAGGACCATAAATATGAGGGTCCACTGTGTTGAAAGTGGAAATCAGGCAGCTCAGTCAGAGAACCTTAAACAAGTTTGCTGCATTGTGCTATTGCTGAAACGAGCTTCTTATCTTCCAATCACTCCTGCCGCAGGCAAAAAAGAAGTTTGCTGAGACGCTCCTCCACGAGGTTAGGTCTGCACATAGTCTACAACCTCTACTGAGCAGAAAGACTTGTGTTTTTTGTGTGTGCTATAGGACAGCATGAACACCCCGGTGACAGGCTTGCTACTCTCAGTGCTGCTACTTCTGACTCTAAAGCTTCAGGAACTCGTGGATGGATGTACCTGTCTTCCAATTCATCCACAAATAGCATTTTGTAACTCCGATATAGGTAAGTCGAATGCTCTAGCTAATCTCGTAGCTGCACGATTGTGATTAATTTTTTTTGTCTTTAATTAATTAAATATTTAATGGCTTTCAGACTTTGAAAAAAATTCTAATCAGTTTGCTTCAGGAAAGCAGCGAGCATACTAAGTATTGGAGGGAAAGTCCTATCAAATTCAACTGTCACTTTCTGAAGCTTAATTAGGATTTCATTAAAAGGAAATGCAATCTTTTTAATAGACGGCTTAAAATAAAGGCTTAAACACTCAATTCTTTTAAACATACAAAAGTAACGGTTTTCAAACTGTCACTGGATATCGGCCAAACACTTCTAACAATAAATGTAAAAAAAATGAGAAAACAAGGCACAACATTTGCATTTCTTTGGGAAAGACAATTCTCTCTGCATACTGATTAATTGCCCTTAATATTCTGATAGAAAGATCTATGTGCAAATTGAAAGTCCCGATCTTTGGTTTAGATACTTCAGTCTGTAATTTTTTTTTTAAAGCGAATCTCTAATCCTCTTTGTAAACTTTGAGTGCACCAGCCTGTTTGAATAGTGACCGATCTGATGATAGCAACGACTGGTTGCCAACCCAGGGGCTTCCCATTCAGTGGAAGGAACAGGTTAACCTAATTTTTCCAGTTTGGATAGATGTTGTTACACTAAAAATAAAGGCTGTTGAACTATCTCAAGCAAAAATGTGATCATAACTGCTGCAAAGATCAGAAACACTCAGTGGGGTGAAAAAAACCCAATGTTTAACAACATGTCTAATACTCTTGGTGGGGTGAACTGTTTACCCGGAGTTTACAATCAATAGAGAGAATTCCATCAATGTTTAAATCCGAGAGACCACCACAACCGTTGCATTTTCTGTGTCTGTTCTTTACGGTTACAAGCGGGAGAATTGATAAAGCCTGGGCCAAGCACCTTTTACTCTCCGTTTTCTTTGAAGTGATTAGTGGTGTGGCACTCAAGGACAGCTTGACAATGTGGCTTTTGTTTCATGAGCCTGTCCCTTCAATAGATTTCAGCCAGCACACAGCATGACAAACTGGACTAAAGCTGCACACAAACTGACAGCTGAAAGATCCTTTGGCACCTTGACGTGTGATAATAGTGTTTGTATAAATTGCAGTGCCACATCACATATACAAAACTCAAACCCAAAATTGAGTTTTCAGAACAGTCCTCAGACGAGAAAGTTATGCCACCCGTAAGAATCAACAGAAATACAATCTTGATGCAATCTTCCATGATTTGTTTTTCATTTTGATAAAGTGTGCATTAATGTTAATTTACAACATTCTTTACTGTAACGGAGTCTCAGTCGGTTTTGAGACGGTCACAGCGTTTTGTTTCACCACACTATCTTTCAGTTTGCTTAACAAAGCTATCCTCTGGACACACTTCAGCATAATAGAATTTTTCGGGCTCTTCCTTGGGAGCCTTAGCAAATGAATGGGAATAGTCCCAAATCTTGCAATAGAGAGAAAAGATTCCACCAACGGCGAGGAGAAGATTGATAAACACAGCCACTTTCGGACGCAGGAAATTTGCAAAAAAATAATCTGTTCGGTTTTATGTTAAAGATGGCAACCCAACTTGGAAAGGGGAGGTTTTTCTTTAATTCCTCGTTTTTTCGTTCGGACCAACAACGCTGCTTTGTTTTACTCGGTGCATTTTTCTAATGCAAATAATTAGATTCTCAGGGCAAAAGTTTATTCCCCTTCCCCTACTCCAAGAGTCTGCATTCAAGAATTTAACAAAGTCATCCTGCGTGAATGAAGATATATATGATGGGGTAATGTGTGATGCTGCTGGTTTTGCACTAGCATCATCCCTTGTGTGAATGCACAGCAGCCTAGTATAGCTGGTCATCAAAAGGGACAGTTTTCCCTCATAACAAAGTCGTTCATGTGTATGGGTAAGGTACTTGATCCTGTAGCCACTCTTACTTTGGGTAGAATTAAAAAGGACAGAACTCAATAAAATTGTCTTTTTGTCTGACATTTGATCAAGCAGCAAAAAATTCAGCTGCAGTGTTCAATGTTTGATTAGAAAGGCAGTTGCTTAATTGTCTTACCATCAGACCATGAGTGTCACGGTCATTAGAAAACCTCTGATGTGTTTGCAGGAACTAGGACAAACATTATGTTATCAGTGTGGGATTTAAATAGGTAACAGCTAAGAGAAAATGCACAACCACTTTTATTAAAGCACTACTTTATTGGGAGTGGGCCACATTAATAACTGCAAGTGATTTTATACATTTATGAATATTTGAATACAAATGTCATGGTAACCTGAGTCTTGCCAGACAACTCTCCACAGCATCAGCATTCTGATAGATTTAAATTCAACACTAGAATTTAAGAATTATTTAGCAAGCACAATTTCTTCTAGTGCTAATTTTGAACACTTTTCTGACAGAGAGAATGAAGTTAGTCCTAAAATCAAGTCTTATTAAATTTGAGATGTATATACATATAAAATGGGATGGATTTTGCAGTAGAAATAACGGTAAGGCTAACCACGCTCACCGTTATTTATGTGGAAATTGGACAGCACCTTCTGGCGACCGCACATGCACAGTTAAATGCGGAAATCAGGAAGTTGCTGTCCGAGATGTCCTGCTCCTCCAGAAGCTGCGCTATACTTGATATCACGCTGTCTGACTCACCATTCAAATACATTGCATGGCGTGAAGTTGCTGTACTTACCCGAGATATATATATATATATATATATAAACTCGCCAGAAAAAGTTAGGGCTTATCCATTCCAGTGTAAGTACTCTTAACGGCATGGCAAGTCTTAATTATTGCCAAACAACCTCTCTGCCACTGAAAATTAACTTTTACAAATGTGAAGTCTCATTCCTTCAGATTTTAACCATTGTTGGAGATTGAAAAAAACATTAAAAAAATAAAATAAAACGTTTTTCTTTTTACTTTTTCTTTCTGTCCCTTTTATCCCTCTATTAATCCCATCTTGCTTTCCCTCTCCTTATTTTGCTTTCTGTACCTGATTTGACATTGAATTCAATACTCGAACTGACACTTCCTTGATCAGACTTTGCGTTTCTCATTAACGATTCTTCAATCTGATTGGTTAAGGAGATACACAGTTACGTGTCCTGTTTACACAGGTCCCAGATGCTCTGCAGGGGGCACTGCACTTTTTGGCATCCTAATTTACAGTAAGTTCCAGTGCAAAACCCCATAGAAAGTCTATGGGCAAATGCAAGTGTAATAAACACATCCGGCCCAATATATTAGATGGAAATGCAAAAATCTGCATCAAATATTTCTTTATCGGCTATATTTTCACTTTGATCTATCACCTCAGATATTTACATTATAGGATTTCAAAGACTTTGAATACCTTGATGGAGCAGATTTCCTCTGTGCATTATAAACTATTCCTTATAAATAGAACTAGTGGTCATAGTCTCAGGATAAGGGGTCGACCATTCAGGACTGAGATGGGGAAACATTTCTTCACTCAGAGTGTTGTGAATCTTCGGAATTCTTTACCCCAGAGAGCTGTGGAGCAATGTCCCCCTAATTTCTTTTGGGCCGCGCGGCCCCTTTAACGGGCTGCTGGGCCCATTCAGACACCCGTGCATGCATGGGTTTTTGCCGGGTCACCAGCTGTGTGGGACCTCGGGACAGCTTGGGACAGCGTGGCTTAAAGGAAACGTTGCTGTGGAGCATATTCAAGACTGAAATCGATAGATTTTTGGGCACTAAGAGAATCAAGGAATATGGGGATCGGGCGGTAAAGTGGAGTTGATGTAGAAGATCTTATTGAATGGCAGAGCAGGCTCGAGGGGCCGTGTGGCCTACTCCTATTTCTTATGTTCTCGGTGACACAGAGCAAATCTTTGCCCATGGAGCGCAAATCCTTCTGGGCCTGGCTGTACTAATAGGCGTCTACATTTTGCCTGATTACAAAGTCTGGCAGCCAGGTTATCAGTTCGGATGCATGGAGGATGTCAACTCGCTTTTCTTATTCCCAGGAGACCTTTTGCCGCACCGGTCTTTACCCAATGATAATTTAATGAGCTGACAATCTGTGTGCACTCAAATGCTTTTCTTCACAAATTTGTGAGAGTTTGCACTCTGCGCAGATTCCTGGGTTTTTCACATCCCTTAATCTGATTCTGCTACTGGACTGGAAGTGTGCATTCACATGTCATTTTTAATCACAACACTACAGATAGAGTGTAACCAAGGTCAATCCACCCCCAGACCCAAAAGTTGAACATCCAGCACACCTGATGGTTTCAGACCCGATTTGCAGGTTTCCGACTGCAGTGTAAACATGGTCTTTTGCCATATGGGTTTAAAAGGTAAAGTTGAGCAGGGCTAGGAAGGGAAAACTAGGAATCTTTTCTAAAATATTTCCCCAACTCATTGTTCCGCCTAAGGATATTGCTCAAAAATATTTTCAATGCCTGAGAAACTTCTGAAAACTGTTTTGCGTGTATCTGACATGATGTCACTATGCAAACAAATCCCAACAAACTCCAACTGGATTTTGGAAGTATCAGTCTGAATTTGCCTTCCAAACCTGAAGCAAGCTCGAGAGCGATTCTCTTGAGTTTGTGTGAATGTGCCACAACATTTATATTCTTAACAAAGAAAAGCAGTGAGTGGGAAAAGAACTATTCAAACTTTGAACGTTCTACAGTACCAAACAAATATCAATCCGTGCCAATATGAACTCATGCTATTTTGAAGATTCTACCAGTACAGTAAGCAAATCGAATCAATGTGTGTCTTCTGTAAAATGCTTCAACAGTACCACTAACCCAATGTCACAGCATAATTTGCTTGATTTCTGCTATCTATAAAGTTTTTGAAAATTACATTAATAAATAGAATATTTATATACTGCGTTTTTGTGTTTAGTACATCATCCTTCATACTTCAAAACAGCAATAAAACATTGTGGGGTAGAAATTGGACCTCGTTGTGTCCATTATAAGGGCATAGAATGGGCGCAATGAGGTCCACTTTTGGGGACCAATGCCTTGCGCTCCAAGAACGCCTGAAAAAACGTCCGATCCGAAATTGGGTCGGGCCATTTTTCAGGCGTCCTTGGTGGCTGCCTAAAACAGGCGTCAGATCATATGTAAACGTGGGGCCTAATGCCTGTTTTAAGTCCCCTCACAGAAATCGGGTAGCAAGGATCTTTCAGCGACAGAAGCAGCGGTTGCCATCTAAGGTAAGTATTTCTTAAAATACCAAACCTTCCTGTGGAGCCAGGAGGAGCAGGAGGGCTCCTCCCAGATCCACAGCACTCCTGCCGGTGCGATTTGCCCCCTGCCGCTGTCCTATTGCGATCAACCCCCCTCGTGCTGTCCTGCTGCATCTGGCACTTAAGTGGCCTGAAATTATTGGCCGCAAAAGGGAGAGCTGTCTGTGGAGGTGCGACAGGCGCCGGCAGCTCACCCATATTATTTATATGAGGCCCGGGGCCCATATTCAGGCCAGCCTCAG
Organism: Squalus acanthias; assembly: GCA_030390025.1. Lineage (NCBI taxonomy): Eukaryota > Metazoa > Chordata > Chondrichthyes > Squaliformes > Squalidae > Squalus > Squalus acanthias. The sequence continues at coordinate 44,108,473 of CM059444.1, forward strand.
GTTCGGGCGCGTGTTGCCTGTGCAGCGCTGATTCGGGGCCCAATAACAGACCCAGACGAATTTCTACCTCCGTGTTAACACCCAATTAAAATGATGTATTCATCAAGTCAGATTTAGCAACAAACATCCTGATCAAAGACTGCTTACAACAGTTCCTGGTGTCACCGTTTAATAGGTACTGATGGAGCCGACAATTTAAACTGTCAATCATAAATAATTGCTGGTTTTAGAAGTCACCGGTGCAAATATCTTCAGAGCAAATATCTTCAGAGAGGTTTCTTCTTCTTCTTCTTCTTCTACACTATGCTGCAGGAGTGTTTCAACAGGCAAAATATAACAATCCGGCCTTTTAACAGAGGATAGGTATAATCATAGGGCATGCGGATTAAGGATGAATGGGCAAGTACAAACAGGTTACTGATGTTCTCAATACAAGTCAAATATAAATAATGATACACACAGTGTTGGGATTCAGAGAGCCCTGTGGTCGAGACTCCAGTAAAACATTGTAAACTGAACAGTGAACAGACAGTTCTACAATCTAATACTGCTAGAGAGTGGAACTCTCAGGGGACTGCACCAGAATAACAAAACAGAACAGCACTGCAATGTCTCTACACCATTCTACGAATACTATTAAGTAAGAAAAAAATCTACAGTTGGGCTATTCCTCTAATTGTACTTAATAACCATTATAGATTTACATTAATAATTTCTGTAGACCTTGTGTATGAAGAAAATGGTTTGATGACCTTGATAGTTGAAAAGAAATGGCATTTTACAGGTTAAAGATCAGTTGTGTCTGCAATACAAAACTAATCCAAATTTGTATCTGCAGCATACTGGTGCCTGTGCTTTGCATCTCTCCCTCATGGCTTGTCCGAGATTGGCAATGTGAGGTGTGCAGAATAGTTGGTGTGAATGTATGCCATAGTACGTTAGTGTGCCAACCCATTGTGCCACTGTGCTGGCCAGAAAAAAAGCCAACAACAAAAATTATACTTAGACAAAAGGAACTGATCCAGAACACATCTTTCACGGACCGGGATTAAATACTCGCAAAAACATTAGTAGTGCATGCTCCCCACATCATTAAATTATTAACAAATAACCTTCCCTAGCTCTCTGGAAAACAAATCATCTCCACTGAAAGGACTCAAGATGGAACTCCCCCAAATGAGATTCCAAACACTCTGCAACTCATCATCAGCACATTTATCAGTGTTACAATCCTGACAGAAATGCCTATATTTAAATAAAAGGTGTTATCCATCTTGGAACATAGAACAAGAATAGCCATTCAGCTCCTCGAGCCTGTTCTGCCATTCAATTAGATCTTGGCTGATCTGTATCTTAACTCCCTTTACCTGCCTTGGTTCCATATCCCTTAATACCCCGGCCTAACAAAAATCTATCAATCTCAGTTTTGAAATTCCAATTGACCTAGCCTCAACAGCTTTTTTGAGGGAGAGAGTTCCCGATTTCCATGACCCTTCGTGTGAAGAAGTGCTTCCTGACATCATCCTTGAATTGCCTAGCTCTAATTTTAAGGTTATGTCCCCTTGTTCGGGACTCCCCCACCAGAGGGAATAGTTTCTCTCTATCTATCCTATCAACTTCTTTAATCATCCTAAACTCCTCAATTATATCACCCTTTTAATCTTCTATACTCAAGGGAATACAAGCCTAGTCTATGAAACCTATCCTCATAATTTAACCTTTTTAGCCCTGGTATCATCCTGGTAAATTGCACTGCACCCCCTCCATCCTTCTGGAGATGCGGTACCTAGAACTGAACGCAGTAATCCAGATGTGATCTAACAAGAGCTTTATACAACTGTAGCATAACTTCCACCCCTTTGTATTCCAGCCCCCTTGAGATGAAGGCTAACATTCCATTAGCCTTTTACAGTTTTGTACCTGTACGCTAGTTTTTAGTGATTTCAGTACATGGATCCCTAAATCTCTCTGCTCCTCCACAGTTCCTAGCTTCTTACCATTTAGAAAGTGCTCTGACCTCTCTTTCTTAGGTCCAAAGTGGATGACCTCACACTTCTCCATGTTAAACTCCATCTGCCACAGTTTTGCCCATTCATTTAATCTCAATGTGCCTTTGCAGGTTTCTGCTCCCATCTACACTATTTACTGTGCCACCTAACTTAGTGTCAGCAGCAAAACTAGATATACGGATCTCTATTCCTTCATCTAAGTCATTAATAAATATAGTGAAAAGCTGAGGCCCTAGTACTGATCCCTGGGAGACACCACTAGTCACATCCTGCCAATTGGAGTGCATACCCATTATCCCTACCCATTGTCTCCTACCTCCTAAACAATTCCCTACCCATGTCAAAAGGTTGCCTCCAATTCCATGCGCTTCCATTTTTGCTATCGGTCTTGTGTGTGAAACCTTATCGAATGCCTTCTGGAAGTCCATATGAATAACCTCCCTTATCTACCATGTTAGCTACATCCTTAAAAAATTCAACTAGGTTCGTTAGACATGAATTACCCTATACAAATCCATGCTGGCTTTCTCTGATCAGTTCATATTTGTCCAAGTACTCAGTCACTCTGTTCCTAATAACAGATTCTAGTAATTAAAAAAAATGCAGATCTGCAAAACACCAATCAGATTTCCTTGGTTAACGATATCCACAACCATGGATTATTGAGTACTGCAGGACAGGGCCTCAGCCTCTGGTTGCTATAGAAAGGAGTTTACACTGACTGCTAGTATTCACACTTGCACTGACAATATAAAAGTGGAATTCAAGCAAACTTTCAGGATTCAGAAAATTAAATTGCACCACAGAAATGCTTTCCACAATCTGAACTTAAGAAAAAAAACCTCTTCAGTAATTTTAATTAATTTGTGTTAGCTTTTAAGTTATTTAGCACTGTGCAAGTTGCTGCTACCATATTGGCTCGCTTTAGCCCCATGAGCAATGGATATAAGGAGAAAGGGGTGGATTTTGAATGACCCGTGGAGTCGGGTTTGGAGGCGTGTGGGGGGTTAAAGTAGCAGATTCGGGGGTCCCGACTCCAACACGCCTCCACGCAATTTTGACAAAATGGGTCGCAGGGTTCCCGACTCCGTCCTGCCTCCAAGAGGCGCGAGAGGCCATTAACGCTCTTAACTATCCCTAAATTGGCTCTGTAATGCCATTTTGAAACGTTTTAGCTAGTTTAACCCTTTTCTGACATGAAGTACGCCTGATGTGAAACACGCCAGTGAAACCTGGCGGGAGCACAAGTGGATAGCTGACTATCAGCTGCAGGTCCACTATTACAATGGAGATGTGATGAAGGTAGTAGTAGTATTAGGTCTGAAAGTCACCTCTGATGCTGCTGGATTGAATGTCTTCAGAAACTGCCTTTGCTGTGAGAGGACCTGGATGCAAAAAAAATCTCTCTCTCTCTCTCTCTCCTTAGAGCTGCTGCTCATTTTGCACCCAGGTCCTCTCACACCAAAAGCCAGGCAGTCTCTGACCTGCAATGATGACATCATCAGAGGCGACTTTCAGACTGAAACCACTAATTAGTTCATGGGTTCCCACATGCTGGAACTCAATTACCCAATTAAGTGAAAATTGCATCATTCATCCACATTAATCCGCAGTCAGGGGGGCAACACGAAATATGGGTAACACGACCCCAACCCGACCCCAAGACAAAATCCAGCCCAAAGTATCTTGGGAAAAGCTGGTTTTCCTCTACTGATTCACGGGAGAAGCCCTCAGTTTGTTAATCCAGATTGGGCCTGTTTATCATTTCAAGGGCGCTGGAAGCTGATATTTTATTGGATGACATTCAGTTCTGCTGTCAATTTTGAATTTGGTATTTATGTTATACGAATCATTAACCAATGAGAATTTACAATGATTTGAAAGTTGTAACCATCTTCCGTGCTGTCACAGTGTGAGTCCTTCAGGACCTATCAAGTATATCAATTCACTTTTTTGAACAGACACTGCCTCCAGATAATGTTAGACTGCATGCAGCTGATAAAACAGTTTTAAGGGTAGTGAACCCAAATTTAATTTAGTCAATGACCTTACAGAGGAAGAAAAAGCATTTTCCAGTTTTATGCAGTTTCCATCTCATGCCCCCATGAGTTCTGAACCTATATCAGTGCTCCATCTGTCTGTATATTACAACTGAGGCTAATAACAGCTGTACTACCTCCCCCATGGATTATTATTTTGTGGAGTGCTAGCCTGTCACAAACAATAATATATTCATTTCAAGACTGTTCCATTATCAGCAAGCCAGAGCTTAAGCTACCCAGGCAATGTACGTGGACAATCCGCACCCTATATGTACAAAGACCATCACCGTGTAGTGCTTCACTATGGTCTACCACATGCTCAGTTTGTCATTCTCCTTCCTCCATTCCTTGCTTGTAGGGTAGTACAGGCAAAATCTTAAATTCATCCAAGATCCAGTTGGATGATGGGGGGTATTTAAAAAGGATTTCCTGGATGGACTGGATGTGAATCATGGCTTCTCCACTCCATAGTTCTAGGCTAGGTTTCTGCAGCTGAGAGCACAGATTAAGCCAAAGATTGTTCTGTCACTTTAGTCATTAATACTTTTTGATTCATCTAAATAAGGTGTACTTAGTATTGGTTGAAATGCTTTGCAGCTCACCTAGCACCTCAGCTGCAGTTGCTGAAGCTCAGTAGCAATGAGTGCAAAAATTAATGTAGAATTTAAAAAAAATTCTTAGATGCTACTCTAAAAGGCTACAATATCCTTTTTAATCTACAGCTATTCAAGGCCAAAAAAAATAATTTCCACATATGTGCCAGCCTTTAAAATTGCACAATGAAATTAATCACTGGAGAAAATGGAGCATAGGTGAGCGGTTGAGACTATCTGAGACACCAGACACAGTACTCAATGGTATGGAAATTTACTGGCCCATGGTATGGAAACCAACCAGATTTCAATTACACATTCAGGCAGATGAACAAGCTTATTCTATCAGTTCACTTTTTCTAAATGTTTAAACAAATGTACAGACATTACAATTGAGAACTTTCAAAGTACTTAACCATAAAGCTGATATTAATCTCAACAGAGCAAACCTACAGTAAGCTTTCAATAATCTTTGAGTTTCCTTCCCAGCTACAAACACAATTTCATTATTATATCCTTCAGCCCAACACTGAAAAAATCACTCTGTAGTGAAGGCATTACTACAGCCTCTTTCAGTTTTTTTAATCAATGTCATTGAACCACTCCACTATCTTTAACTTTGCTTTTCATTTGCTGAGACCATAATACTGCACATAATAGAACCAAAGTGATGGTGTAGAATAGGACTAATAATAACAACATGCATTCATATAGCATCTTTAATGTAGAAAAACATCCTAAGGTGCTTCACGGAGGTGTAAAGAAAATGGATACCAAGTGAAAGGAAATATTAGGAGAAGTGACCAAAGGCTTGGTCACAGAAGTGGGTTTTAAGAAGGCTCCAAAAGGAGGAGAAAGAGGTGGAAAAGTTTATGGAGGGAATTCCAGAGAGTGGGACCTAGGCGGCTGAAGACACTGTTGCCACTGGTTGGGTGAAGGGAGATGGGGTGTCAAGAAACTTTAGTCAGAGGCATGTAAAGTTTGTGGCGGGGGAGGATGTTATGGAACTAGGAAGGAGTGAGGCCATGAAGTGATTCAAACATAACAATGAGAATTTTAAATTTGAGGCATTGGTGAATTGGAAGACAGTGTATGTCAGCAAGGGTGACGAGTGAGCATGACTTGGTGTGGGATAGGATACAGACCGCAGAGTTTTGGAGGTTGAAGGATGGGAGGCTAGCCAGAAAAGCATTGGAATAATCGAGACTGGAGGTTATAAAGGCACGAATAAGAGAGTCAGCAGCAGATGGGCTGAGGTAAGGACAGAGACAGGCGATGTTATGTCTTTGTGATGGAAAGGATATAAGGTCGGAAGATCAACTCGGTACAAGAGGATGCCAAGATTGCAAACAGTCTGGTTCAGCCTGAGACATGGAGGGGATGGCCTTAGTGATGAGAGTACGGAGTTTGTGGTGGGGCTGAAGACGATGGCTTTGGTCTTCCCAAGTTTAACTAGAGGAAGTTATGGCTCATCCAAAACTGGATGTCGGACAAGTAGCCTTACAGCACAGAGGCAGTGGGGGGGATTGAGAGAGATGGTGAGAGACAAAGCTGGGTGTTATCACACTGTATGTGGAATCTAACCTCACGGCTTCAGATAATGTCACCAAATGACAGCATGTAGCTGAGGATGAGGACCGAGCCATGGGGGACTCTGGAGATGACGGTACGGGGGGTGGGAAGAGAAGCAATTGTTGGAGATTCTTTGGTTATGATTGGGACCAAGCAAGGCTAATCTCAGGGAGCTGGACAATGAAGGAGAGGTATTGGAGGAGGATCATGTAATCTATTGTGTTAAAGGATGCAGAGAAGTCAAGGAGAATGAGGAGGGATAATGCAACATGATCACAATCACAGAGAATATTGTTTGAGACTTTGGTTAGGGCTATTTAAGTACTGTTGGAAGGACGAAAACCTGACTGAAAGGATTCAAATGGGATTATAGAATCATAGAAATTTACAGCACAGAGGGAGGCCATTCAACCCATCGTGTCTGTGCCAGATTATGGGAGAGATGGACACAGAGCTGGGAGAAAACAAAATGTTCAAGGATCTTGGAGAGAAAAGGGAGATTGGATGATAGTTCACGAGGATAAAGAGATGGAGGGTGGGTTTTTGAGAAGGGGATCATTTTGAAAGGTAGCGGTACAGTACTGTTATTAAATCTTGCGGTTGTTCAGATGGCATCCAAGAAAGGCATACAGCAATTAGATCCTCATGGTTTGTGATATGATCTGGACTCCTTAATTAATTAGTCTTTTCACTCTTTCCAAACTACAGTGTTGTGTGTATGTGTTTGTATCAAGTATGTAGTCTATGTTAGGACATTGCCTTGTCCTGTTGTGTCTCAGTGAGACCTCTGCTATTATTTCTGTCAGTCTCTTTCAGATTTCTATTGCAACGACTTCTAGGACTTTGCCATCATTGATCAAGCACAGCTAATTAAGGATTAGAATGTTTTGCATTTGTGAGGTTACAGATATGTAAATTAAATTACTAACTTGGAATTCAAAAAATAAAACTGGTTTAATTTAAATATTTTAGACCAAATTAACAAGCACAGCCTCAATTTGTAATTTTATTTTCCTTTTTTTAAACCAGTGGTCTGCACTTAGTACAACAGAAAGGCTGTCAATATGCGACTGTACAGATTAAAAATGCAGAAAGGGAGAGAGAAGCAAGGATTAAGTATGTAGCAATGGGGTGAGATGTGGAATACTATTACTGCTATGGCTTCTGACTGCATTGCATATGTGACTGAATTGTACAATGAGTTAATCTGCAGGCAGTGGAAACCTGAAAAGTAACATTTTCTTTGATCTAGTAAAGAAATTGCAAATAACAAACAGACTTTTCCCAGCAGGGAATGTGAACCGATTATTGAATGTTTGTTCATGAAATATCTCAGACTGGCAATAAAACAATTTACTTCCTATCGAGAGTCACTACAGTATTCAGAATAAAGTGACTTTGTTTTCATCAACTCTATTAAAAAATTCTGCTACAATGACTAAGAGGGTAAAATTATGTAAGTGTAGGATTGGCTTTCCGATCCCATTATACATTAATTACCATCAGGAGTATTCTACTGACAGCACAGAACAGGGGTTAACCACTAAGTAACAGCAGCAGAATGCTAATTATAGCAAAATGTCTGATACGCCAGATGCAGTGGGACTCCTAATACACCCAAGCTGTGCTTGTCAGGAACACTTACTGCAGTATCTTGATGCAGTGTCTATTATTGGGAGAATTCACCATATTAAAAACAAGTTGGGATAGTCACAGTTACCTGCAAGGAGGAACAGCCAACCATTCTCTGCCCTTCCCAGGATCAGCTCCCCCACTGAACCCCACCCCCACCGCCCCTCCCCCCGCTCCCCAAAACAGGCCCAAGCTGCCGGCTGGCACCATGCAGATGCTGGACGATTTTTGGTCTTCCATAACCAGTGAGATGCAACGGGGATGTCTATTTGGCACCCACAGCTCACTTGTTAAATTCAAATGAGGCCCAACCCTGAAAATGGTGTTGGGGCTCCAGACGGTGGCTTTGGTCAGGTGCTGAGGACACACCACTGACCTCATGCCCATTTTGGACTGAAGTAAAAAATGACTCCCGGTATGTTAAAACAGGAGATTAAAATGCAGTCTATACCTCATTATTTGTTTTTCCACCAAAAAATGTGAATAATCCAATCATCTGAATTGAGCAATATAAATATAGTAATATGGAGATAGCACTTAAAAGAATCCAAATGATCAGATAGTTTGAATTAAGCAACTTTGCATTAAGAGGAGCAGACAGTAGATCTATTCTAGATGAGAAGATGTTGCATTTCCACTTGTGGTGCATTAGCTACATTTTGAAATTCAATGAGGAGGATTTACAACTACTGGTTGCCATGCCTCGCCTGAAAAATGGGCGCTTGGCAGAGTAAAAATCTGGTGGGCACCTTGGTCATCCATTTGCCCGGCTAATTCAATTTTCAGCAGGCCTTTAAATGGGTGCTCAATACTCCTGCCCAAAACAATTGGGAGGCTTTAAATACACAAATTGGGGTTCCACACTGGTTGAAGGTCCCCAATTGCAATTTTAATGTACAAATTGGTGGAGCATGCATCTAGTCCCATATCTACTAGGCATTAAGCGGCCTAATCAGAGGTCCTTAAAGGGACCACTGAAGGCCCCTTGGGAAAAGGTAAGTTTTGGCATTTTTAAAAGAATTTTGTGGGGCCAGAAGAGTATTCATGCTCCTCCTGGCCCCACAAAAGTCTTACAGCCCGCTGCCAACCCGTTCTTCGCCCCCCCCCACAGGATCCATGCCCTCCCCCCACCCCCATCCCACAACCGGCATTACCTGCCGGCCATCTCAGTGCAGAATCTAGCCAATTTTCCGGTGCGTCGCAGTGGAAGTCAATGGAGAAGAAAGTCAGGCGGGGTGTAAAATGGGCTGTCGATTTGTTGTCACCCGTTTTACACTACTGCCAATGACCAATTTCTGCCACCCCCCCCTTTGTTTTGGCTCTAGCTAGAGAATAGCGAACAGTGAAAACAACACTAGTGAGGGACATGGGCTGGATTTTGTCAATGGGGACGTGATGGAGGTGGGACTCCCACTTTTTGGGTTGTAGTCCCACCTCCATCGACTTGTGACCAACCCACTGTATTTTACCTTGATTGACCTTGTTAAGCCCGCCCAGCGGGCTTAGCAGGCCAATCAAGGGTCCCTTGGATACAGGTGACGTCAGCCATTGAAATTTCACCTGTCAAGAGCTTTTGACAGATGAAATTTCAGCGTTTGACAGCTCTGTGAAGCTGTCAAACGCTGACGATATGATTTCTAACTTGAGTCCCTGTACTTAGACTGAGTTAGAAATCAATCCAGCACAGAAAGCAGAGACTGCAGCTTTTGACAGCTCCGTGGCCATTCTGCTTTCTGTGCCGGTGAGCTAAGGGACTCCCGAGAACTGAAGGAAGGAAGCCTGCAGGACAAAGTTAAGGTAAGTAAAAGTTCTTAAAACACTTTACGCACACCAAACACACTTACCTCTGCACTCATGCACCCATCACTCACCTGCACACCGGACATCTCGACCCCTCCAGACCGACGGTCCGCCTCGCTAAATCGGCGTGGTTCGGACCTGTCGGGAAGCCCACACTTCAGGGCTAAAAATAGGGATTAGGCAAAAAACTGCCTGTTAACTACCTGTTAACAGGCAGCTTATTGGCACTAATCCCCTTCCCGCCTCGGGGAGGCGGGTCCCAGCACAGGTCGGGTACCCGCCTCCTGGGAAACTGGCGTGGAGGCGGGTTGGGGGCGGGATGGGTTCGGGACCCCCGAATCTGCTATTTTCCCACCCCACACGCCTCCAAACCCGCCTCCACGGGCCGGTGAAAATTGAGCCTTATAGGCTCTGACAAGACAGCAATATTCCTTTGTATGTGTACAACAGATAGTTCATTTGAATCCAAATAAACCCAAAACACACTATGAATCACTTTGGATTTTTACATTGGTTTAGTGTGCAACCCGACAAAATTAAATGCATAAAAATAAGACTTGTTAAATTTTTCTTCATCCAATGAGAGTTCGTTCAGTACTGTCAATTGTAAAAGTTAATATTTAGTTTTTGATGGGTTTGGCGCACTAAATAAGATTTAGTGCAGGGAAGTAATTGCAGCTAAACCCAGTGAGGTAACTAGGCTGAGCTAAAGGTGCAGAATTATTTTCGAATGCAGCCGTACACCATTGGTATAACTGATTAATATGACCATACTCATTCTAGTAAGGAAAATCTTCATCATTAGCAGAGTCAGATCTTTGAATTATACCAGAATGAACTGATAACCTTCCTCCTGAATATGTCTAAAACTAGTAAGAAATACTTCTCCATAGAAACCTTCACTGTTGCACAGAGGTACAGTTGTTACAACACCTCATTTTTCCATGTCTGTTTATTAGTATATTTTTATTACCATGACATTTTCTCTCTCATTTTGTTTTTAATAGTGATACGAGTATTAATCACTAGTAAAAGGTTGGTTTCTTCCGACAACATGCAACCTGACACGATCCAGTACGCAGTAAAACAAGAAAAGGTAAACAAAGGTTAAAGAGTTTAGCAAGCCGAATGGGCCTTTGGTGTGAAATAAAAAACAGAAAACATTGGAAATGCACAGCATGTCAGTCAACAGCTTAAAGACAAATTAACATTCTGACAAAGAGTCTGATCCAAATCATATCCCTGTGTTCCTCTATTAGAAGCTGGCTGACCCGCTGTGAATTGCTCGCATTTCTGTTTTTATTTGGATTTCCAGGCGTCATATTCTACCTTTTTTATCTTAGGCCTTTAGCATTACTATATAGTAAACAATACTGTATTTTGATTATTTAAAATATCATTTCAAATAATTAAAGAGGATTAATTGTAATTTTCTATCTCTGTGCTGGCTGAAAGTGAACCATTTGCCCAAATTACCACAGATAGTTCCGAGCAGTCCTTTTGTTGTTTTTCTAATCTTTATGTTAATTCCATAATAAATTTCCAAACCATTTACTAAAGGTTTATTTTTCTTTAGTATACATAGAGCCCTCGATTTAAAAAAATATCTTTGTTGTCAAGAGATCAGAGCAACATACTTAAGTAATCAGCTAAGCCTTATTTGGAAAATATTGATGTGGAATAAAGTTAAACATATTTGAGTAATTTACACCAAAGCTCCTTCTAATATATAAACCCATTACCCATAAATGCTCTTCACAGCCACCCTGACAATGTAAGCAATTGCACAATGACCCTTTGTCTTGCAAGCCAAGTTTTCATGTATGAAAACGGATTCACCAGTTGGGATAGTACAGTTTTTCTAATCAAGATAAGATTCAGGGCAGTTTAAAAGTGTGGTGTTCAGTGAAGAAAAACTAGCTGTTTAAGAGAAGCTGTTGTTCATGATGATATAGTCTTTGTTTCTAAAAGCATTAATGTTCAAACCTTTACCAGATGTACAAAGGATTTGAAAAGATGAAAATGGTTGAGTATGTCTACACAGCTTCTAGCTCTGCTGCATGTGGTGTAGAGCTTGAAATCAATATCCAGTACCTCATAACAGGTAAGATAAGAACTTAATGAGAACAATTTCATTGTTTGAATGCCTTCATTTATATTCATTGAAAAACTTGCAGATCTCCTGTGGCGTTACTTGAGTGAGTGGTTCAACTGGGGAAGGGGAGGGGGAGGGAGAGAAAAGAGGGGAAGGGGAAGGTGAGGGGGGGAGGGAAGATGGGGAGAGGGAGGGCAAGGGGAGGGGGGAGGGAAGCAGGGATGGGGAGTGGGAAGGGGAGAGGAAGGGAGGGGGAGAGGGGAGGGAAAGGGGAGGGAGGAGGGGGGGAAAGGGGAGGGGAGAGTGGAAGGGGAGGAGGCTGCTGCAGGCTGGAAATGAGTTCAGATCCACACTGAAAGAATTGGGAAAGACGTTTTGAAAAAGGTTGTAAACGAACAGGAATGTTTTTGATTGGTTCTTGGAAAATAGTGCTTTGTGTACCCACTGCAAGTAGGCAAATAAATAAATTTATTCCCTCAAAATACCACAGTTAAATACATTAAAAAATGACTGCATGTAACATAGGAAAACAACTATTTATCTTTATGGTAAAACTGTTTACTACATGGCTTTTTATAGCAAGGGCTACAAATTATAAAACTTTGCAAAGATTCAACTCTCTTTCATCTCAATTATCAAAAAAAATTGCAACAGTTCTTGATTGTACCATAAGGTTCTGCTTAAAATTGCAGGTTTAAATTCAGGACTTTTATTCAGAACTATCCTTCAAACTCAATTAACTGTACAATCCTTCGGAAGTTCTGTAATTTTTATCAATCATTTTGTTTTCCTGGTTGTTTTTCAGTTGTGAGATAAACATAAATAATAGTTGGTGTACCCATTTAGAATACATAATAAAATATAAAGATTAAACAATACATTATTCATTTTTCCGATATATAGCATGCTGCATCTGTTAAATAAATTACCCATTGAATATAATGGCCTACTTCTAATTGGCGGCTCTTCCAGCACATTCCCGCTGGAGTTAAAGTGGGAGTGTGCTGGGAGGACCAGAGATTTTCAGCCTAATTGGGCTGGATATTAACTCCAAGGCGGGGAGGGAGCGGGGGCAGTGGGATGGGAGGGGGGTGGGGGCTGGATTGAAGTCTGGAAACCCAGAAGTACGAGTTTCCCTCAGGCCCTGCCGATTTTAATGGCAGGACCTGATTAACATTTTTTGTCTCCGTTTCCTGGCTGCAGCCAGCCAGATTGAGAGGCTAGCTGGCTGTTGGGCGGGTAGGCCTTCGGCACCAGGCCGCAGCCAGGGAGCGGAGCAGAGGGAGGGAGGCTGGGGGGAGGAAGATCGAGAGTCCTGAGCCGGGCAACACTGGGGAGATTGGAGGCCGGAGGCCTAGCAGGGGGGAGATCGGAAGGATCGGGGATGAGATTGGAGACCTCGTGGAGAAGATCGGAAGGGTCGGGGGGTGGGTGGTGTCCGATCATGGGGGGTGGGTGAAGCAGGTATGCTGGATCCAGCAGGTAAGTGGAAAAGCACGCAGCTCCTGGATCCAGCAGTCCTCGCCTCCCTTTAGCCGCCGGGTTTCCCATGGCCCGGAAACCCAGCCAGCCAAGGTTAAATTTAAAATGGCGGTTTAATGTGAGTTTCCCGGCCTCATTATAATATTTAAATTGCTATCCCGCCTCCTGCGAGTGGATTGGTTGCCCGCCCCGGCCCCACCCCCCCCATCCTGCCTCCGTTAAAACCGGAAGTGGGTGGGTTGGAGACGTGTTGGGGTCAGGATTCAGATTTTTAATGTTTTAACATCCCACCCGACCCCAACCCGCTCATCTTTGGAGGTTGAAATTCCCCCCATTGTGTCCTTGGAGAGAGGGAGGTGATATGCACAGTATTTTAAGATTGTTTTGCATGAGTAAGAAAGAGGTTGAGTCGAGAGGTGGAACATGTAAATAATTCCAGTTGTAAGAATGATTGTTTAAAGGGTTCAAATCTTTCTTACATTTCCACCCAGATTGGACCTGCTCAATTGTTTTCGGTTTTTGTAACTTATCTTTGGTCTGCTGAGAAACTGAAAGTCGGGGCTCAGAGTCAATTATGTGTTAGAATTAGACAGACAATCAAAAGTAAGTAAAAAAAACTTGGGTAGATTAGAATACATTTTGGGATAATTATAATAAATGTGACTATGATTAATAGTCAATGAAGGGTGTGACATAGCTAAGTGTTACACTTACAGGAAGTATGCACATACACAATACTTCTAAGGACAGTAATAACAGGGTTCTACTGCCACTGCAGGGCTTTGCTAGACTTTAGCCTGGGTTGGAGAAAGGGCTAAAACATTGTAGTCCCAATTCTGTGTGTCGCACTCTTGTCTAATGCTGCTCCAAGCAGCAGCAGATTGCAATTTCTGCCCTTTAATATATTATATATAAATATTCATTCTTGTTTTAGGCCAAGTTGGTAATCAGGGAAAAGTTCATATTGGGCTTTGCAATTGGATTGTTCCATGGGATGATCTAACTTCATTACAAAAACGGAACCTGAAGTGGAACAAATATGAAACGGGCTGTTCCTGCCAAGTAAGTCAAATTCCTAGTACACTTTCCCACCCTCCCCCCTTCCGTTTATTCCCCAACTCGTCTCCTGATGGCACTGACTGTTGTGCTGGAACAGTTCCATGGGCTGGTAACACTTCAGTATCGCAGCCATGTGGCCATTCTTTGTGTGAGCCTAGACAGTGAGGGATGACTGACTATGGAGGGCATTACAAGGGAGCTGATCTTGTCCTCGCCTGACATCTACATGTGTACTTTCCATCTGGGTCACTGATGGCAATCAGGAGCAGGAACCCTGGCTGATTTGTCCCCTCTCTAACTGATGTCAATTGGAGTGCACTGGCACAATTTTGATGTGATGCCAGCTGTCTTTATGCTAAACTTACTGCTACTGCCACCACATTGGAATATATGAATCCAATTTATTTTGTACCTGTGGAATGGAATAGTTGATATATATACCAATCCAACGCATCAGGCAACTAGGTACTTGGACTATATAATAGCAGTTGGGTCTTGTGTGATTTTTTTCAGTAGCTGGATACACTGGAGATGATTACCAAACTGATTAGTTAGCCCAAAGTGACCTGAGTTTCAGACTCTCCTGAGTAAAATCTGAATGAACTCAACTATACCCCTGTAAGATACACAAGTATTATGTATCTATATATTATCTAAAGACACATGATCTGAATCGTTTCTTTTACAACCCTGCTAAATATACTTTGATGTTTCTGTTCTCCAGATTGTCAGCTGCCACAGTCTACCCTGCTCTGCTCCAGCAAAGAACCAGTGTATTTGGACTGACCTGGCAACGGAGAAAACCCCAGCTGGATCTCAGGCAAAGAACAGTGTCTGCATGAAGCGAGATGATGGTTCCTGTCACTGGTACGGAGAAGGATCAGCCAGTGTGAATGAAAATACCTATTACAGTGAACCCTGAGTCTCCCTTCACCCCACAAAAGTTGTGTTCCTATATCAGCTGCAGGTGGTGCAACTGTATCAAAGATCCCCAAGTTCTGCTGTCTATACAAACATTTTGTCAGTTTACTGCATTCCTGTATGCTATGTGAAGCATAGCAGTGTCTCCATCCATTCTTACACCTGTATGAATGTCTCCCAATGAATGAAAAGCAACATTTATGGCCGCTCATTAGATTCTGCTACAATGCTAAGTTCTGTCACATGAGGCAAACTGAAGCATAACCACCACTACAATACTTGTAAATGTATATTGGCTCTGTCGTTGACTGGTGAAGTTTCACATCAAAAACTATAAATCGTACAGATACGAGTTGAACTAGAAAGAAAATGTATCTTTGTAATTCAGAATGATGCTGCATTAGTTATGTTATTCAGGATTTAAGTGTGCACCAGTGCAATCTTTACACTGGCCGTGATGAGATTACAATTGTGTCAAAAATTGGTGTTTGTTTTCTTTTTAAGGCTGTGCCACATGCAGGGTAATATTAACATGCGGCTGACAGCACAAAGGGCACATAAGCTGCCATTATGTGCGATGCACCAGGTCACATGAATACAATAATGAATGCCAACAAGCAAAGAGGCTGTTCCTTCCCTTGTCCCCTGAAATATTCCTTTTTGTTTTAGGGTTTGATGTTTTCTGAGGGACAGAGTCCCATTAAAAGGAAATTATATGTTTTTTTTTAAAAAGGTTAGTGCCAAATAAAATGATTAACAGATGTTCTTATTAACATTGTTTGCCCCATTGCCTGTGGCAAAGTACTATTCGCGCTGGCGCTACAAAGGATAAAGTGGGGCTGCAGCCAAATGCCATGAATGCGAGTATAATATCTGCGTGTTAGATCTTGTTATCTATGTTGTGTAAAAAAAAAGTTCCATGTTCTATCATTCATGTACTGAAGCAAGACCAGTAACTGATGCCACATGCATCAGTTGGCCTGCCAAACAACTGGTTTTAACAGCTTTTTAAAAATATCATTAGAAACTAAGTATACTTGGGGAAATTCTGCGAACAGATACAACAAAGATAGACGATCGAAGCCCATTGGGGCTCCCAATCAACAGCCTTCACGTTCAGATAGCAGAATCCAAATTCCATCAATTTCCCATTGAGCATGTTTGATTAGTCTAATTGAATAGGACATAAAAGGCAGCTGGGAAACTTGTTTTGTCATTAGCATATTTCAATCTAATTGTACGGCTAATAACTGTGATCAATATTTCCTAAAATTCAGCAAGAAAGCTATACTGTAAAAAAGAAAATGAAAGAAAATCCGAAATCGACAATATATTCGAATTCAAAAGCAAGCTTTTTGCAGTTCCTCCCCCACTTTCACACAAAGCACTTATCTTAAATTTGACAACATATTCATTTGCAAATGTACTGCTTTAAAATATAGATACAAAGATGATTTCTCATATTTGATATGAATGTCATGCTTTGTAAGAATTACGCTGTCTTGCCAAATATCTAACAAAAAGCTTTCTTATTAATGTTTTAATAAATGTGCTGTGAGTTTTCTGTAAAACTTCTGAGACCTCAGATATACTTTATTTTGAAAGCATCTAAGTGTGTGTGTTTAATTTATTTTTGATTAGTTGGACATCAGATAAGCATGGAAACCCATCACCATGCATTAATCTTAAACCTACTGTGAAATCCACATAAGTAGAGTTCCTGTTTGCTTAGTATGAAGTGCACACTCTCCTTGTAGGGACCACCCCACTTCTTACAACTCAGGAAACATAGGCACAGGCTGGTGAGCCAAGGTTTAGGGATCCCAAATCTATGTAGAGGTAGTTCTGGAACTTAACCAGCTTAAACTATCCAGCCTACCAGTACAAAGCCCCGGTAAATTTCCTACTGTTTGTCCAGCTAGTACCATCCCATTCAATAGGTTAGTGGCTTATACGGGCCAAGTGGGAAGAATCCCAGTCACCAGTTACAGAGCTACCCCTCCAGGGCCAATCAATGTGCACAGCTAGCTGTTCAATCATCAACAAGACTCTAGTATTGTGGACTTACCTGGCTCAGGTTTAGGTTACTAAGTTTTTCAAAGAGACTTGGTTCCAATCTCAGGCAAGTTATCCTGGACCTAACACAATCCCAAAGGAACCCTGTTTTTTTCCTCTACCACCTCACAAGAATAGCCACTAGTTGGTCATTGCACCATTGACAAGTGTTGGTGTTGAGCCCTTACAAGGTGAACGCTAGGTACAAAGAACTCATCCCTAGTGGCACGGTGAGCAGCACAATTCAGCATAAAATGATTGAGTGTATTGCAATTGTCCTCTTCACCAGAACATGTGCACACACCATATCCTATCGAATGGTTATTCCACCAGTTGGGGGTGCAGAACTTCAGAAGCAACTGCTTGCCTTGGCAAAACAATCCAAGTGGCAATAAATCATGGGTATATTTTCATATGTTCCCACACGCAGCTTAAAGTAATATCCTCCAGCTGCTGTTATGACAAGCCTCAGAGTTTCTTCATGGGTTATATAATGAATGTATGGCTTTAGTATGGTGGAATAGCTTACATCGGACAGCTTGTGACATGTCTGTCACCTTAATGTTATAAATGTCCAAGTCTGGTAACCCCAACCAAAAACGATACTTATACCAATGGGCTTTGTGTGGCCATTAATGAAACCTAATGTGCCAATATCATAGAAAATGTATGTTTTCATATATACATCAACATATAATATGGCATTTTTAAGTACAAACTAAATGACTTCATTAATAGGTAGCACTAAAGAGACAGTTTGTCATAAGCTTACAACATTGGCACATTTAGATGGCATAATTGTAAAAACTATTAGAGTAACAATGCGATTGTGTGCACAAACCATAATGTCCATTGCCTGGAATGTGCCTTGGATTGATTTACATTCATTTTAATGAAAGGTAACAATGAAAGGCTACATTTTCAAGTCTTAAATTTGAATTCTAAGAGAACAAGAAGAAGCAGTCTTGCTAAATGCAATATATTATTTCTGTGGTGCCCTCTTCAGTCCCTCACCCATACTGCATGTTGTAGTAATCATTGGTTGTGATCAAAACAACTTCGAGTTGTTATGAACCCTCTACATTTGATGTTCCTGAGCACTGAAGCCAGTGTGCTTTTATGTTCGGAATTCTTACAGTAGCCTGTCCTACCGTACAAAGAAAAGACACTTGAGCTGCACTTACCATTTCCTTGTGATTTGGATAAAAGACCTGTTCAATCAGTGGAAATTTCTCCGGGCCCATGCTTTTGTAGATGCTCACCAACTGAGCAAACTGAAACAGAACAAAGCCATGCTATTATAAGTAATGTATATATGCCAATAACATTTATACAGATTTTGCCTCTGGCGCTTTATGCTTTGATCCCTCTCAAGAACTCAGAGGGAACAAAAACCTTTCAGTGATGTAATGCAGCTCTGACAGTGCTGTGATAGTTATGGTCCAGAAGCTATAATTCAGGCACTAATCTTCTCTGGTTCCACCTGCCGTTTCAGATGGGCTTTCACACCAAACAATAGCAGAGTCATAAATCACATGAGCACATTTTTCCAAAAGTTTCAATTATTTTTCTTTTCTTTAGGTCCTCTTTTGCCATGTACTGCCTTATAACAAAGAGGATAAGTAGAAATTTCTTAACCAAGGCCTCTCACAATGCCACTGGCTGCTAGGGGTTATCAGAGCACACTCGACAAGCCCTCCAATTTTTCCCTCCATCAGTGCCCCAATATTGTACATATGTATGTGGATGTGTATTTCTGCACCTATGTATTGTTTTGTTATATAATGTGGCATAGAAACAAAGAAATGTGGAAACATAGACTGAGATTTTCCGGAGGGGTCAACGGGCGGGATCGGTGGCGGGTCAGGTGGGAAAGTGTTTTTTTTCCCCCAGCGGGTCGGGACCCCGCTGTGAACCTGCCACCACGCGCCTTTCCCCGATGTCGGGTCTGTCAACACTGAGCGGACCCAACACGCAGCGGCCGGGGACCCAATTCATGAAACCTAATGTGCCAATATCATAGAAAATGTATGTTTTCATATATACATCAACATATAATATGGCATTTTTAAGTACAAACTAAATGACTTCATTAATAGGTAGCACTAAAGAGACAGTCCACAATTAAGTAATTATGACTTTATTTAGAGATCATTAAGAATACACTTGAGCTCACTTTTTGATTTTACGTGCTTGCCCACGGTGTCCTCGCTGCTCGGGGAACACATCTGTTAAGCTGAGGCAGGAGATGAATAACCATTGAATCAGCTGATTACTTGACAGCTTGAAATGTGCTATAAAAGCTCCCACCTCACAGCTCTTCACTTTCCAAGCTCAGAAGCTGTTGCTTACTTCATTTGGAAGACAGATTGAGCTTTATGCAGGTTGCAAGTGTTTGGAGTCTATCCAGTGTCACCTCATTGGAACAACCTCTCTCACCATTGACAGATTGCTTCTGTCATCTCTACTTCACCTGCCATCTATTCCATCAGCATGGGTACTGTTTATACTCTCTCACCTTGGTCCTCAGAATCCCACCACGATCAGCCCCAACACCAGCAGCACCAGGCACACCAGCAGCACCAACAACAACACCAACCTTCTCCGCAATCACCTGATGCTGCACAGGACACAGGGCATCAGCACCCGAGCACATTGCTGGCCGGGAGGCCAGGATGGCCTCACCATGGCCAGATTTACTTCACTTGATGCTGTACACCCTGGCTGCTACATGATGTGCCAGGTTGGTACCACCTCACACCAACACCATAAAGCATCCCTACAATGCCCAAGCCATTCCTTTCACACTCAGCACCATTGCGGGGGGTACCCTTATGTCTCACCATTCACTGCAACTCACTAAGCCACTTCCAAAGGTGTACACAGATCTGTCCAAGAACACAAAGTGTTGAAAATAAAGGTTTCATTGTTTGACACCACATTAATATAAACTTTACATTAACATTGCATAAAAAATCCAAGTGCCTACCCTTGTGTGTTGTTAGTTGGTATGATTGGACAAGGATAAGGGTGAGTGTGAGGGGTGGCTAGTGAGATGGGGATGTGATAATATAGATAGAGAGAGAGGGATGGAGGTCCAAGGTAAGTTGGTGTGAGTAAGGATGTGCAGGAGTAGGGTTGGGAAGGCAGAGTGATGGGGATGTGATGAGAGGCACAGCAGGATGAGGTTGGGTGTGGCTTTGTATTAACATTTCGTGATCAACTGAGATCATTGAAATATTTGCAGCACTGCACCCAGGTCCTCCTGACCACATCCCTGCTTGTGCCCTCCTCTGCAATGCGCAACCAGGCTGTGTTGATCTCATAGAGTCATAGAGTCATAGAGTTATACAGCACAGAAAGAGGCCCTTCGGCCCATCGTGTCCGCGCCGGCCATCAAGCCCTATCTATTCTAATCCCATTTTCCAGCACTTGGCCCGTAGCCTTGTATGCTATGGCGTTTCAAGTACTCACCTAAATGTTTCTTGAATGTTGAGGGTTCCTGCCTCTACCACCCTTTCAGGCAGTGAGTTCCAGATTCCAACCACCCTCTGGGTGAAAAACTTTTTCCTCAAATCCCCTCTAAACCTCCTGCCCCTTACTTTGAAACTATGCCCCCTGGTTATTGACCCCTCTACTAAGGGGAAAAGTTCCTTTCTATCTATCCTATCTATGCATCTCATAATTTTGTACTCCTCAATCAGGTCCCCCATCAGCCTTCTCTGCTCTAAGGAAAACAACCCCAACCTGTCCAGTCTCTCTTCATAGCTGAAGCGCTCCAGCCCAGGTAACATCCTGGTGAATCTCCTCTGCACCCTCTCCAATGCAATCACATCCTTCCTATAGTGTGGCGACCAGAACTGCACACAGTATTCCAGCTGTAGCTTAACTAGCGTTTTGTACAGCTCCATCATAACCTCCCTGCTCTTATATTCTATGCCTCGGCTAATGAAGGCAAGTATCCCATATGCCTTTTTAACCACCTTATCTACCTGTCCTGCTGCCTTCATGGATCTATGTACATGCACACCAAGGTCCCTCTGATCCTCTGTCCTTCCTAGGATCCTACCATTCATTATGTATTCCCTTGCCTTGTTAGTCCTCCCAAAATGCATCACCTCACACTTTTCAGGGTTAAATTCCATTTGCCACTGTTCTGCCCATCTGACCAGCCTGTCTATATCATCCTGTAGCCTGAAGCTTCCCTCCTCGCTATTTACCACTCCACCAATTTTCGAGTCATCTGTAAACTCACTGATCATACCTCCTACATTCATATCTAAATCATTAATGTACACTACAAACAGCAAGGGACCCAGCACCGATCCCTGCGGTACACCACTGGACACAGGCTTCCAGTCACAAAAACAACCTTCGACCATCACCCTCTGCCTCCTGCCACTAAACCAATTTTGGATCCAATGTGCCAAATTGCCCTGGATCCCATGGGCTCTTACCTTCTTGACCAGTCTCCCATGCGGGACTTTGTCAAAAGCCTTACTGAAGTCCATGTAGACTACATCAACTGCACTACCCTCATCCACACACCTAGTCACCCCCTCGAAAAATTCAATCAAATTGGTTAGACATGATCTCCCCCTGACAAAGCCATGCTGATTATCCTTGATTAATCCTTGCATCTCCAAGTGGAGACTAATTCTGTCCCTCAGAATTTTTTCCAATAATTTCCCTACCACTGATGTTAGGCTCACTGGCCTGTAATTCCCTGGTTTATCCCTACTACCCTTCTTGAATAATGGTACTACGTTAGCTGTCCTCCAGTCCTCTGGCACCTCCCCTGTGGTCAGAGAGGTTCTGAAAATTTGTGTCAGAGCCCCTGCAATATCCTCCCTTGCCTCACACAGCAGCCTGGGATACATCTCATCTGGGCCTGGGGATTTATCCACTTTTAAGCCCACTAAAACCGCTAGTACCTCCTCCCTCTCAATACTAATTTGTTCAAGTATATCACAATCCCCCTGCCTGATTTCTATGCCTACATCGTCCTTCTCCATAGTGAACACAGATGCAAAATATTCATTTAAAACCTCACCTACATCTTCCGGCTCTACACACTTTGGTCCCTAATGGGGAGATCTCTTCCACCCATGGGAAGGGAAGAGGACCTCCCCGCATGCTATGACTCCCTCCATAAGCATATGGAGGGAGTCGTGGGAGAGCCTGGGTGCAGCCCTGTGCCTTTGTGCAGTGATTGTCTATGTTTACAGCACCTCAATGCTGTAGAACACTGACAGCACAAATGTCAAAATAAATTTGGACATGGTCTCTTTAAGGAAACCGGCTGATGACGCATCATCAACTGACGTCACCAGACCCGCATCCTCTAATTGGCTGGGAAACGTGCTAGGCGGGCTTAACAAGCCCAATCAAGGGAAATTCATTTCAGACAGCGGGATGGAGCCAACAGCAGGGTCGGGACCCGCCGAGATCAGCAAAATCGCAGCCATTGAAACAGAAGTAGGCCATTCAGCCCTTCAAGCCTGTTCCGCCATTCAATTAGATCATGGCAGATCTGTAACCTCAACTCCATTTACCTGCCTTTGTTCCATATCCCTTAATACCCTTAACTAACAAAATTCTATCAATATCAGTCTTGAAAATTTCAATTGCCCCAACAGCTACAACCTTTTGGGGCAGCAAGTTCCAGATTTCCACTGCACTTCCTGTGAAAAAAGTGCTTCCTGATTTCATTCCTAAATGGCCTAGCTCTAATTTTACGATTATGTCCTCTTGTTCTGGATTTATCCACCAGAGGAAATAGTTTCTCTATATCTACCCTATCGAATCCCTTAATCATTTTAAATACCTCGATTAGATCACCTTTTAAACTCAAGGGAATACAAATCAAGTTTATTCAACCTGTCTTCTTAATTTATCCCTTTAAGCCCCAGTTTCATTTTGGTGAATCCGCGATGTACCCCTTCCAAGGCCAATATACCTTTCCTGAGGTTCAGTTCCCAAAACTGAACATAGTACTCCACGTGGGGACTGACCACGGCTCTGTACAGTTGAAACATTGCTTCCTCACTTTCCAATCTCCTTGAGATAAAGGCCAACATTCCATTGGCCTTGTTGATTACTTTTTGTACCTCTGCACTAACTTTTAGTGATTTGTGTACATGAACACCTATATCCCTTTGCTCCTCCAAAACATCTAATCTCTCACCATTAAGAAAATATTCCAATTTGACTTTCTCAGATCCAAAGTGGACAACTTCACACTTCCCCACATTGAACTCCTTCTGCTATAGTTTTTTTGCCCATTCACTTAGTCTATCTATGTCCCTTTGTAACGTTTTCCTCCCATCCACACAACTTACTGTGCCTCTAAACTTAGTGTCATTTGCAAACTTGGATATACAACACTCTATTCCTTCATCCAAGTTAATATATGGTGAAAAGCTGAGGCCCCAGTACAGATCCCTGGGGAATACCACTTGTCACATCCTGCTAATCAGAAAACAAACCCTTTATCCCTGCTCTCTGTCTCATCCTCCCTACCAACCCATATCACAAGGTTACCTCCAATTCCATGTGCTCTGATTTTTGTTAATAATCTCTGGTATGGAACATTATCAAATGCCTTCGAGAAGTCTGTATGGAAAATATCCATAGACACTCCCCTATTCAGCATGCCAGTGACCTCCTCAAAAAATTCAATTAGATTAGTCAGACACGACCTACCCTTCTCAAATCCATTCTGACTCTCTTTGATACTTGTCCAAGTGCTCAATCACTGTGTCTCTGATGATAGATTGCAGTAACATCCCCAAAATTGATGTTAAACTGATAGGTTTATAGTTACCTGGTTTTCTTCCCCACCCTTCTTAAATAATGGAGTGACATTTGCAATTTCCAATCCAAATGATGACTCCATCTGCAATTTCCTCACCAATTTCTTTAAATATCCTGGGGTGGAGACCATCAGGTCCTGTGGATTTTTCTATCTTAGGTCCAATTATTCTCTACATTGCCTTTTTTAACATGTTACATCCACTAAGTTCCTCCCCTTGACTTACTTTTAGGTTCTCATGTCCCATTGGCATTTTGTCCTTTTCCTCTACTGTGAAAACGGATGTAAAGTACTCATTTAACAATTTTGCCATTCCCTTATTATCTATTATAATCTTGCTTGCATCTGTCTTTAATGGGCCCACATTCCCCTTTACCACTCTCTTCCTCAATATATTTAGAAAAACTTTTGCTGTTACCTTTGATATCACTTGCAAGTTTTTTTTCATATTTTCTTTTTGCACCTCTTTAATGCTTTCTTTATACTCTTTGTTGCATTTTGTAGCTCTCCCAGTCCGTTGGTTTCCATTTTACCTTGCCTTTGTGTAAGCTTTTTCTTTTAGCTTGATACTGCCTCTTATCTCATTTGTTGACCATGGTTACTTAACTGCAAAAGTGAAGCCTTTGCCTTTTAGAGGAATGTGCTGGATTTGTATTGTACCAATAATGTCTTTGAATATTTCCCACTGTTTGTCTATAAGCATGGTGTGCCTTGTCATTGTGATATTCCCTCTTGGACCCATTTAGATGAATTGTTAAGAATAAAATGAATTTGTTCTCCCAACACTTTTAACTTACCACCCATGGCTTGTCACAAAAGTTGTAGATGGATTCTAGTGAGTTCACACTTGGAAGACCCCCATACTGAAGTCCTATAATAATACTCCGGAAATCCTCATTTTCTGCCATGCTAAAGGGATGTTGCCTCACAATGATAAAGTCAGGTTTGATTGATCTGTTGATAAAACCACAAAATATATCTGTGTTAAAGAATTTTGATAATAAACAGTGTTTTGCCCTCCCAAAATGGCACATGTTGGCATTGATTATCTTCATTAATATATATTGAGCAATTGAGGGATGACTATATGGAATTAAGAACATTTTAATGTGTACAGCAGCCTGGTGTCACAGCAGGATCGAGATTCTGCAGCTTCACTCCAGTGAGGTTCTGACTTCAGCCAGGCTATTGGTCAGTAATGAGCAGAAATCAGGTGATTTGTCTCAGGGATAAACGGAAAATCGGAAAACAAGGTCGGAATTTTCCAGAGGGTCAGCGGGTGGGATCGGTGGCAAGTTTGATTTTTTTGACAGTGGGTCAGGACCCTGCTGTCAACGCGCCGCAACACGTCTTTCCCAATGTCGGGTCTGTCAGCGCTGAGCAGACCTGACAGGCAGCAGCAGGCGACACAATTAAACTCATTAGCATCTAATTGACAGATCATTGACAGGCTTTTTTAACTTACCTTTTCACTTTCACTTCATGGCCACGGGAACCACGCTGTTCGGGGCAGGAGTTCAGTGGCCATTGCTCCAGCTGATTGCTTGACAGCTTCAAATGTACAGTAAAAGCTCACACCTGACAGATCATCACTTTCCTCAGCCACAAGCTGTTTCTCAGTCCATTTCCAGCACAGATTCTGCAGGCTTTCCACTTTCCACTCTCCATCCACTCTTACCTCATTGGAAGAACTCTTTCACCATTGACAGATCGCTTCTGTCATCTCTACTTCACCTGCCATCTATTCCATCAACATGGGTGTCCTTTATACTGACTCACCTTGGTCCTCAGAATCCAACCATGATCAGCCCCAACAACAGCAGCAACAGGCACACCAGAAGCACCAACAACAACACCAACCTTCTCCGCAAGCACCTGATACAGGACACAGGGCATCAGCACCTGAGCACACTGCTGCCTGGGAGGCCAGGGATGGCCTCATCATGGCCAAATTTACTTCATTTGATGCTGTACACCCTGGCTGCCACATGATGCGCCAGGTTGGCACCACCCCACACCAACACCATAAAGCATCCCTACAATGCCCAAGCCATTCCTTTCACAGACATGACCATTGCGGGGGGTACCGTTATGTCTCACCATTCACTGTAACTCACTAAGCCACTTCCAAAGGTGCACACAAATCTGTCCAAGAACGCAAAGTGTTGAAAATAAAGGTTTCAATGTTTGACAGCATATTAACAGAAATTTTAGATGAACATTGGATAAAAGACCCAAGTGGCTACCCTTGTGTGTTGTTAGTTGGTATGATGGCACTAGGATGAGGGTGAGTGTGAGGGGCGGCTAGTGAGATGGGGATGTGATAATGTAGATAGGGAGGGATGGATGTGCAAGGTAAGTTGGTGTGAGTAAGGATGTGCAGGAGTAGGGTAGTGAAGGCAGAGTGATGGGGATGTGATGAGAGGCACAGCAGGATGAAGTTGAGTGTGGCTTTGTACTAACGTTTCGTGATCTACTGAGATCATTGAAAGGTTTGTGCCACTGCCCCCAGGTCCTCCTGACAACATCCCTGCTTGTGACCTCCCCTGCAATGTGCAACCAGGCTGTGTTGGTCTCCTGGGGAGGTGTCTTCCGCCCATGGGAAGGGAAGAGGACCTCCCTGCATGCTGTGACTCCCTCCATAAGCATATAGAGGGCGTCATGGGAGAGCCTGGCTGTAGCCCTGCACCCCTGTGCAGTGATTGTCAGTGTTTGCAGCACCTCAATGCTGTAGAACACTGACAGCACAAATGTTAAAAGAAAGTTGGCCATGGTCCCTTTAAGGAAACCGGCTGTTGACGTGTCATGAATGACGTCACCAGACCCGCTTCCTCTAATTGGACCGGGAAATGCACTGGGCAGGCTTCACAAGCCCCAGCAATGTAAATTCATTATCCAGAGTGGGTTGGAGCCAGCAGCGATGGGTCGGGACCCACCACCGACGTTGCCTGCCCCGGACCTGCCAAGGTAAGGAAAATCTCGGCCCAAGTCTCTCCATGGTACCTATCTTATATCACCAATCAGCAGATAACGAGGCAAGAGATTAGGCATTTGAAAGTAAGTAACATTGCCTGCCCTTTAGCCAGGGAGTAGTGGTTTATGACAGGGGGGGGAAGAATTAACTGACAAAAGGGAGAGGAGAATATATTACTATTAAAATTCTTATTAAACTCACTGCTGCAGTGTATGCAGCAGATTATCCATTCAAAACTTCTGCACACAAACTTTTCCCTTCTTCTGCTCATTTTTGTTGAGATGCCTACAAAATATTTCAGCTGAAAAAGAAAAATAGTCAGAATGCACAGAACAATTGTTAGCTGGGCAGCCCTTGCACTTGAATTTCAATTTTCATAGCTCAGGATCTTGTTGAGTTTAATGGGCTCAATTACAATCCAAGCTGCGGCTGCTTCCTCCATCCTTGCTAATTGGACTCTCTACAGAAAAGGAACGCAGTTGATCCCATTTAACAATGGTTTGTCAAAGAATAAGCCACAGTTTTGTATTGTAGCTTTACTGTGTTGATTGAATGCAACTGCGCAACACTGTATTTTGAATTCATGTACGTGTATGACTTGAGAAAAATGCTATAAAGCTCACAATACAAACAAGTACATGCTAAATTGAAGGTAGATTTTCTCAGCAAGGGTACAAAAACACCATAATAAATGCATGTTAACACAAGATATGTTTTCTAAATGAAGGAATTTCCAGGTCACATTTCCATGCACATTCCTGGAATAAATATCATTGATAGCTACGCTTCCTGACCAGCTGCTATGTTAATGAACCAAGTTTGAAAATGCCTCATGCAAAGGTAAGTTGTAAAAGCAACCATCAGAAATGTCCGCAGTCTAACTTCAAACAATTTTGTTTCGCAAAAGGTGCGAAAGATATATCACAGCAACTTTGTAAGAAACTGGCATTGGAAAGGGCATGTTTAGTTTTGAAAATGTGATAAAGTTTGCAAAAGCACACATGCTTCAAATTACACAGTTGAAAGCAACTCACTTCTGTGCCTCTGAGGTTAGTCAGTTGTACTTTTAAGTGTGACATAAAGTTGTTTTCAGCCCCATTAAAGGACAATTTTTAGTGATATAGTTTATGAGTCAATCATAAGAACATAAGAAGGAGTAGGCCATACAGCCCCTCGAGCCAGGTCTGCCATTCAATAAGATGATGGCTGAACTTATACGTCAACTCCACTTTTCCGCACTATCCCCATATCCCTTGATTCCCTTAGTGCCCAAAAATCTAGCGATCTCAGTCTTGAATATACTCAACGACGGAGCATCCACAGCCCTTTGGGGTAAAGAAATGCCTCCTCATCTCAGTCCTAAATGGCCAACCCCTTATCCTGAGACTGTGACCCCTAGTTCTAGACTCTCCAGCCTGGGGAAACAGCCTCTCAGCATCTACCCTGTCAAGCTCTCTAAGAATTTTATACATTTCAATGAGATCCCCTCTCATTCTTCTAAACTTCAGAGAATATAAGCTCATTCTACTCAAACTCTTCTCATAGGACAGGCCTCTCATCCCAGGAATCAATCTAGTGAACTTTTGTTGCACCTACTCTAAGGCAAGTATAGACCAAAACTGTATGCAGTACTCCAGGTGTGGTCTCACTAAAGCCCTATACAATTGTAGTAAGACTTCTTTACTCTTATACTCCAACCCCCTTGTGATAAACGCTAACATACCATTTGCCTTCCTAATTGCTTGCTGTACCTGCATGTTAACTTTCTGTGATTCTTGTGCAAGGACACCCAAATCCCTTTGAATACCAACATTTGCTAGTCTCTCATATAAAACGTTACCCCACTATTCAAAAAGGGGGGTAGGGAAAAAGCAGGTAATTACAGACCTGTAAGCCTTACATCAGTTGTGGGCAAAATGCTGGAGTCCATCATTAAGGATGAAATAGCCGAGCACTTAGCAAATGGGGACAGGATAGGACAGAGTCAACATGGATTTACAAAGGGTAAATCGTGCTTGACTAATCTATTGGAATTTTTTGAGGGAGTAACTGGTAAAATAGATGGGGGAGAGCCAGTAGATGTGGTGTACCTGGACTTCCAAAAGGCCTTCGATAAGGTCCCACATAAAAGATTAGCATGGAAAATTGAAGCTCATGGGATAAAGGGGAAAGTATTGACGTGGATAGAGAACTGGCTGTCAGATAGAAAACAGAGAGTTGGAATAAACGGCTCATTTTCTGAATGGCAGGCAGTAACAAGTGGGGTACCACAGGGATCTGTCCTGGGTCCCCAGCTGTTCACAATTTATATTAATGACCTGGATCAGGGAGTCGAATGCAGCATTTCCAAATTTGCAGACGACACTAAACTAGGAGGGGGGGTGGGCTCAGAGGAGGAGACCAGGAAGCTCCAGAGCGATTTGGACAGACTGGGTGATTGGGCGGATAAATGGCAGATGCACTATAATGTGGACAAGTGCGAAGTTATCCACCTTGGGTGCAGGAACGGGAGGGCAAATTATTATTTAAATGGCAATAAATTGGGAGAGGGGGAAGTACAGAGAGACCTGGGTGTTCTTGTACACCAGTCACTGAAGGCGAGCATGCAGGTGCAACAGGCGGTCAAGAAGGCAAACGGTATGCTGGCCTTCATAGCAAAAGGGTTGGAATACAGGAACAGGGATACCTTGCTGCAGCTGTACAGGGCACTGGTGAGACCACACCTCGAGTACTGTGTACAGTTTTGGTCGCCTCATCTGAGGAAAGATGTTCTTGCCATGGAGGGGGTGCAGCGGCGATTCACCAGGCTGATACCAGGAATGGCGGGATTGACCTATGAGGAGAGACTATGTAGTTTAGGGATGTACACACTGGAGTTTAGAAGATTGAGAGGGGACCTCATAGAAGTGTATAAAATTCTGACAGGTCTAGACAGATTAGATGCAGAAGGAATGTTTCCCTTGGCGGGTGAGAACAGAACTAGAGGACATAATTTAAGGATAAGGGCTAAACCATTTAGGACAGAAATGAGGGGGAATTTCTTCACTCAGAGAGTGGTGAACCTGTGGAACTCATTGCCACAGAGGGCAGTGTACGCCAGCTCATTAAATATATTTAAGAGGGAATTAGATATATTTCTACAGGCAAAAGGGGTTAAGGGTTACGGAGAGAAGGCGGGGACGGGATACTGAATTGAAGGATCAGCCATGATCTCATTAAATGGCGGAGCAGGCTCGAAGGGCCGGATGGCCTACTCCTGCTCCTATCTTCTATGTATCTATGTAAAAACATAAGAACATAAGCAATAAGAGCTGGAGTAGGCCATTTGGCCCTTCGAGCCTGCTCTGCCATTCAACAAGATCATGGCTGATCTACCTCAACTCCACCTTCCCACACTATTGCTTAATTCCCTTAGTTCCCAAAAAATTATTGACCTCTGTCTTGAATATACTCAATGACTGAGCATCCACAGTTCTCTGGGGTAGAGAATTCCAAAGATTCACAACCCTTTGAGTGAAGAAATTTCTCCTCACCTCAGTCCTAAATGGCCGCCCCCTTATCCTGAGACTGTGACCCCGTGTTCTAGATTCCCCAGCCAGGAAAAACATTTTCTCAGCCTGCCAACCCGAAAAAGTCCCGTTTATTCCTACTCTCTGTTTTCTGTCCATTATCCAATCCTCAATCCATACTAATATATTACCCCCAATCCCATGAGACCTAATTTTGTGTAATTTTGTGTGGCACCTTATCAAATGTCTTCTGAAAATCCAAATATACTACATCGACTGGTTCCCCCTTATCCACCCTGCTAGTTACACCCTAAAAAAACTCTAATAGATTTGTCAAACACGATTTCCCTTTCATAAAACTGTGTTGACTCTGCCTAATCAGATTGTGATTTTCCAAGTGGCCTGTTAACATGTCTTTAATAATAGATTCTAGCATTTTCCCTACTACTGATGTCAGGCTAACTGGCCTGTAGTTCCCTGTTTTCTCTCTTCCTTCCTCCTCTATCTATCAGTGAACTTGACAGCTACTGCGTCACTAAAGCCAAAAAACCATGAAAACAAAGGTGGGTCTGGGGCAGGTGATATCGGTGGTGGGTTGCGGCCCCCATGCTGGCTCCATCCTGCTGTCTAAAATGAATTTACGTTGATAGGGCTTGTTAAGCCCGCCCAGCAATTTTCCCGGCCCAATTAGAGGAAGCAGGTCTGGTGACGTCATTCATTATGCATCATCAGCCGGATTCCTTAAAGGGACCATGGCCACCTTATTTTTGACATTTGTGCTGTCAGTGTTCTACAGCATTGAGGTGCTGCAAACACTGACAATCACTGCACAAAGGCACAGGGCTGCACCCAGGCTCTCCCATGACTCCCTCCATATGCTTATGGAGGGAGTCAGAGTATGCAGGGGGGTCCTCTTCCCTTCTGATGGGCAGAGGAGACCTCTCCAGGAGACCAACACAGCCTGGATGCACATTGCAGAGGAGGGCACAAGCAGGGATGTGGTCAGGAAGACCTGGGTGCAGTGGAGCAAATGTTTCAATGAGCTCATTAGATCACGAAACATTAGTACAAAGCCACACTCAACCTCACCCTGCTGTGCCTCTCATCACATCCCCATCACTCTGCCTTCCCTACCCTACTCATGCACATCCTTACTCACACCAACTTACCTTGCATATCCACCCATCCCTCTCTATCTACATTATCACATCCCCATTTCACTAGCCACCCCTCACACTCACCCTTATCCTAGTGCCATCATACCAACTAACAACACACAAGGGTAGCCACTTGGGTGTTTTATCCAATGTTTATGTAAAGTTTCTATTAATGTGGTGTCAAACATTGAAACCTTTATTTTCAACACTTTATGTTCTTGGATAGATCTGTGTGCACCTTTGGAAGTGGCTTAGTGAGTTACAGTGAATGGTGAGACATAACAGTACCCCCCGCAATGGTGGTGAGTGTGAAAGGAATGGCTTGGCATTGTAGGGATTCTTTATGGTGCTGGTGTGGGGTAGTGCCAACCTGGCGCATCATGTGGCAGCCAGGGTGTACAGCGTCAAGTGAAGTAAATCTGGCCACGGTGAGGTCATCCCTGGCCTCCCGGGCAGCAATGTGGTCGGGTGCTGATGCCCTGTGTCCTGTGCAGCATCAGGTGATTGCGGAGAAGGTTGGTGGTGTTGTTGTTGGTGCTGCTGGTGTTTGGGCTCATCGTGGTCCGATTCTGAGGACCAAGGTGAGACAGTATAAACGGCACCCATGCTGATGGAATAGATGGCAGGTGAAATACAGATGACAGAAGCGATCTGTCAATGGTGAGAGAGGTAATGAGGTGAGACGGGATGAAGACTTGTGGAAAGACTTGAAGCATGGTGAATCTGTTGTGGAAATGCAGTGAGGAACAGCCTGTGGCTGAGGAAAGTGATGATCTGTCAGGTGGGAGCTTTTACTGTACATTTGAAGCTGTCAAGCAATCAGCTGGAGCAATGGCCACTGAACTCCCGCCTCAGGTTGACAGCCGTGGTTACCAAACAGCATGGTTCCCGTGGCCATGAATTTAAAGTTAAAAAGTAAGGTAAAAAAGCCTGTTAAGGGTCTGGTAAGTACATTATAATTAGTTTAATTGGGTCGCCTGCTGCTGCCTGTCGGGTCTGCTCAGCGCTGACAGACCCGACATTGGGAAAGGCGCATTGCAGTGGGTTCCCGAACCGCTGTAAAAAAAAAACACGTTTCCACCCGTCCCGCCACCGATCCCGCACGCTAACACCCCGGAAAATTCCGGCCAATAGTGTGCTGAAAACTTAATATGATTAATTTATAGATATATACCGTATAGAAGATACCATTTGCTGTATCAGTAAACATACACTGTTTTAACTGACCAACATTTTAAACTTCACTCTAAAAATTGGGAAGATTTTATTCCAACTAAATTTCTAATCTCTGCTTGCTCATGCAGCATTTACCAAAACTAACATTTACCAACATGAAGGATACTGGCCAAACTGACAGTTGCAAATACAATTTGTACTTGCTGTGCATGTAGGTTTTTTTACATTTACAAACTGGGAGCAATTGCTTATTTACAGTTATTTACTGTAGACAAATCCGCCCTGCTGCATGAATGGGGCAGATCTGGCTGCAAGTGAATTAGATTTTAGTACAGTACCATGAGGCATAGAATGACTTACAGCGCAAATAGCCCAAATCTTGCCAGAATTTTGATTGGAACAGCCTGTCCTCTTCATCAAAGTGCTGTTTATATGAAAATTGCAAATTTTATTTACTAAACATTTGTTTCCATTAATTAGCTTATTTGAAACATTGGGCTGTGTCTGTAATTCCTCCTACTGTAATATAGCGCATGCAACTGTATCACTTGAAGAATGAATTACTTTAAATATTGCTTTGTGCTGCAGCACAAGAGTGGTGCTTTCATGATTGTGATACAAAAGTATACTTATTCTCCGCACACACACTGAAGTAGCAGTTTTATTTGAATTGTGGCCTCATGAGTTTCCCACTTGTTACTGGAAGCATATTAACACTGATTGAGCAGCACAGTTATAATGGGAGACCAAAAAGGGAATTTGTTCACGCAACCTTATATTATGACACACAGGGCTTGCATTCAAAAGCCAAAGAGTTAATAATGTGGGATACAAGAAACTATCTAACTTCTAACCCTTTCTGTCAGTTGCTGACATATCTTATCCACTGAGAACTATTTGAGGGAGTGGGCGATTGAGGGTCATTCGTTTTTTTGGATTGGCCAGATGGACAGGGTGTTTTACAGTCCTAAAAATTCCTATGGAAACAAAAAGATGTTGTTAATTTATGCTGCTGAGGTGTTCCCAGTAATTATAGTATAAAATAGAACAAGAGGAATGTATCGTGTGTCAAAACAACCTATTGGGGCACAGATGTACGTGACATGAATACAACACTGTATTACAGCGTACTTTATATCTACTGATCAGTGTGTAAACTTCCATACAGATACCGGTGAAAATGTATGGTCACACAAAGCAACTCATTTCAAACAGTCAGCAACTGGCACAAAGTGCTTTAAACTTCAGTTCAGTGATTACTTTTTTGGGGCTGGATTAGTCATTTTACTTTGTATTTTCCAAAGAGTCACCTGGAATCATAAAAGGAGTCCATTCAGTCTACCGTGCCTGTGCTGGCTCTCTGAAAGAGCTATCTGTATAATATTATTACATGTCTTGCTAGTCACAGGCCTGAAGAAGATGATGGTGGAATTGTAGAGTAGGGCTGATGTTCTTAGGGCACTGGTGAGTGAGAAAGATTCACAGATGACTGTTGGGCAGTATTGGATTTGTAAGAGAGAACTGGGAAGGGGGTCTGCAGTGGCTCTATCTGTATACATCTGTGCTACTGTGCTTCATTAGTGCCGCTCGTCTCTGTGATCAATCAGTGAGCCTTATGAAGACAAGGGGGGAAAAATTGGGTTGCATTGCGCCTCCCGTTAGCGCCCTAAGAGGGCGCTAAGGGGCTCAAAGCAACTAGCGCCCGGGCGCGGCGCCGCCCACGCCTCCCGCGAAATTCAGCGGGAGGTTAGCGGCGTGCTAACTGGTAGTGCCTCACGGCACTGCGCCGCCGGCGATGACGTAATCGCCGTGTGCAGCGCCCCGCTCATGCCCCGGCCGCGATCTTCGGGAGCGTCCCCTAACTTACTGCCGGACACTATGTCCGACGGGGTCAGGGGGGCCTACCTGCGGCCGGGGAGGCGCTATTTAAAGGTGAGGTGCGGGGCGGCCATTTTTGTTGCTGGCCGCCTGCCAGCACCTGCCTGCGCTCCCGTCCCCGGCCTCCTGAACGCCCCCCCCCCCCCCCCCGCGGAGTGCCAGCTGCGCTTTGTGAGCCCGACACTTCTCGAGTGCCGGGCTCTTTTGCCGGCACTCCCGATCCCCAGGGGCCCAGCTGGGCCTTGGGTCGTGCTGCGCAAGGCCCCTCCCCTTTAAGAGGAGGAG
This sequence comes from Squalus acanthias, assembly GCA_030390025.1. NCBI lineage: Eukaryota > Metazoa > Chordata > Chondrichthyes > Squaliformes > Squalidae > Squalus > Squalus acanthias. Next base: position 44,143,526 of record CM059444.1, read on the forward strand.
GAAGGCCTGAAATACCCCGGCACGTAGCACCGCGATATTGACTCGCAGCGCCCCAAGAGGGATGCGGGGCGCTTCCAGTAGCACCCCTCCTCCCTCTTGGGGCGCAACCACTCAATTTCCGGCACGGGGGCGCTAATTTTTCCCGGGCGCTAAAAGTAGCGCCCCGGCGAAGTCAATTTTTAGCCCAACGACTATTGCATGATGGATTCCTATTGCCTGCAATGTGGAATCTATGTGTATGTGTGGATCAGTGAAAAACGTATATGGTGTCAAAAGGCAAATCTTATCCACTGAGAATTATTTGAGGGAGTGGGCGATTGTGGGGCATTCATTTTTTTGGATTGGCCGGAGAGACAGGGTGTTTTCCAGTCCTATACATTCCTATGGAAACAAAAAATAAGTTGTTAATTTATGCTGCGGAGGTGTTCCCAGTAATTATAAAAAAACAAGCCAGTGCAAGCATTGAACAGGAAGGCCAAAGCCATATGCACAGTAGGAGATATACCGTTAGGGCATTCCGAAATATAAGTTAAGTGTCAAGTAAAACTAAACATGACACACGCTGATATCGCTATACTTCCTCAGAGAATGTTTAAGTTGAGTAATGGCCAAGTTGGAAAAATGAATTGGAAATGGTAGCATACCATGCCAGAACCAGCTCATAGGGCTGAACATGCTAATTTACTGTATGGGCGATAAAACAGAGGATATTCTTGCATCACTCAGGCTGACAGATATGAAATAAAAAGCATAACACAGTGATGGGAAAGTTCAACAGCACTTTCACTGCGACAAAATTGTCAGCACTCGAAGGTGATCCATCGTAAGCACCATGAGTTGCAGCATCCGTAAGTTCAAAAAGAAAGCACACATATATTAGAAAGTATACCATTTCAAACAGAAGAATTGTGATAAATTATGCAAGTGTAATAAAAAGAAAGAAAGACTCTGATTTATATAGCGCCTTTCACGACCTCAGGATATCCCAAAGCACTTTGCAGCCAATGAAGTACTTTTGAAGTGTAGTCACTGTTGTAATGTAGGAAACACGGCAGCCAATTTGCGCACAGCAAGCTCCCACAAACAGCAATGTGATAATGACTAGATATTCTGTTTTAGTAATTTTGATTGCGGGATAAATATTGGCCAGGACTCTGGGGAGAACTCCCCGGCTCTTCTTCGAAATTGTGCCACGGGATCTTTTACGTCCACCTGAGAGTGGTTTAACATCTCATCCAAAAGACGGCACCTCCGACAGTGCAGCACTCTCTCAGTGCTGCACAGGAGCGTCAGCCTAGATTTTTGTGCTCAAGTTTCTGGAGTGGGAGTTGAACCCACAACCTTCTGACGCAAATATGAGGAAAAACAGACTTTTCACAAATGTATGTTTTTTAAGCAAAAGATATGCACATCAAAAGCAAATGATGCATTATTATGATCAAGAAATAGCATCACCAAATGAACTGTATATTAACTCTTTGTTGGAAATAGGAACAGTGGAAGGCGGCCAAGGTGTCTCCTGATTTTCAACTGCTGCCAGTCGTCTATTTTTCAAGTGAGAAATGGGTTGCCAGCAGTTGGAAATCTTCCCAGCTATGTGCGATTCAATAACCACAGACAGCGGACCACAATATCATCTGCCAAGTTCAAAGACTTTGCATAACACTAGCAATTCATACAACTTGCCTGTCTGTATCATGCACGCCTCAAGCAATAGATCCTCTAGGCACTATTAACCGCAAAAAGACTACACGCAAGATTATCTGGGGATCAGTACTTCTAAAGGATTGGGCAAATTTATAAGATTTTAAAAAGATAAACTTGGAAGAAATGAGGGAAGAACTAAAATAAATCAACTTGAAATATTACTGAAAGATATCTCAATTAAGGAAAAAAATGGAACATTTTCAAAACAATAATTTTGATTATGCAAAATAAACAATTGCCCCATAAAATTATTACTAGATAAATGCACATGAGAGGAGAAATTTGACCCCAATTTGCCCATTTTTTGGGAATGAAATGGGGTCATAAATGACCAATTTAGCAGCGCAACATCTTGCTCCCGAACAGCTTCTGAAATACATCCAACGGCGTATTTGCTCCAGGGCCCTGCAGGTCGCCTTAAACAGGCATTAGGCGCCATGCATATTCTAATGAGGGGCCCATTTAAGGACCCTGCCCCACTAACTCCAATGGGTGGCCATTCCTATCACCCCACTCACCTCCGACCAGTTATACTTGAAGTCAGCCCCAATATGAATGTCACTAGAATTGACTAACAAACCCCATTGGCTGAAATTGATATGGTGTGCGAGAAACACAATTCCATCAGTCACTTCGTCAAGTCCCGGCTTTTTGATTGAATATGTGTTGTGTGGATTTAACTCCTTGTGTGCTAAATTTAACTTAATGGCAACACCTTGATATAAATTAACCCCAAATTCCTCCTTAGGCCAAAGAGTCAAAATCTCAAGATGCGACACCCAAGCTTGGCATCACCTAGTCACTACTTTCTGATTTACTTCTACCCCTTTCAACTTTTGTGACACTTCCACTTATGGCTCTTAGCTTTCTTAGTTTCATCCAGTTTCAAAAAGTAAAAGATCATTAACATTAAGATAAAGCTGACATTGAAGTTAAAGAAGATGATATATTAACTGAATATTTGCCAGAGTATTCAATAGAGAGGACATTATTATCTTACTGTAATTTATGGAGACAACTCAGTGTAGCAGATGTATCAGGTACGTTCGGTGAACTTAAAACTGACAAATCCCCTAGGTCAGATGATTTATATCCTTGGATGCTGAAGGAGTCTCGGCAGCTAATTTGTGCAACATTGGTTACTATCATTAGTACTAAGCACTGCTGAGATTCCACACAACAGGAAGCGTGCAAACATAGTACCTATATTTGAAAAGGTTAACAAAACTGACCGAGGCAACTACAGGCCTAACATCAGTGACAGGTAAAATAATGAAACATATTCTCAAGGACAGGCTGCATGATTAGTTGTAGAGCAATGACTTAATAAGAGACACAGATAAATATGAAGGGTACTGAACAAAAGGGGAGAAACAAAGCAAAGAACTGAAGATGTTGGAAATCTGAAATAAAAATAGAAAATGCAGAAAACACTCAGCAGGTCAGTCAGCAGCTGCGACAAGTTAACATTTCAGGTGTGGAACCTTTGTCAGAACTGGAAGATATTACAGATCAACACCATTTATAAAGGGAAATGGGAACGACACACACACAAACACATATGAGAAAAGAAATAGAATGAACTGTAAAGCGCTTATGTGGTTAAATGGCAGAAATTATATTAGCACGAGACAATGGGATGTATAATGAGAGAAATCAAAGAAATATGAAACATATACCAGACAGTTTTTTATTTCTTTCATTTCTCTCATTATGGCTCCTATTGTCTTGAGCACAAAGGGAAGATGAACTATGAAGAAGGTGTAGAGGACTTTAAGCTTTACAGTCCAGTTGCAGTTAAAGGGGAACTTCATCAAATTATATAAAATATTAAATGGTATAGATGAGGTAAACATAGATTATTACTTCAAAGTACACCAAGAAATTATGACCAGACCAACTTTAAGGGATATGAGTGAAAAGTAAATTTAGAACAGGTATCAGGCAAAACTATTTAATTATAGTGTAAGAAATATTGGAAATAAATTACCAAGCAAAGCAATTGAGAAAAACAGTGAAATTTCTCAAGATGCAATTAGATACCATGATGGGAGAGATAGGCTGCAATGAACTCACACTACTGATCTGAGACTGGTAACTGCAGATAATGGGCCAGAATTTGCGGTAGGTATGATGGTGTACGCCATCATACTGCCTTTGAAATAGACAGCAAGTTTGGGATTTCCGCAGTGCATACACTAAATCCCGAACTTGCGCTCTGTTCAGTTCTGACTTGACAGATGATCCGCACCAACAGGGAAATCCTCATTGCTGGCGCAGAGTTGGGCTAACTGCCCACCAACTGCCCATAATTACGTACGGGCCAGTTTGCATCAGCGTAAGGGGATACCTCAAAAGATCCAAAGCATCGTCGGCATGTTTTAACATTATTTAGCTCACTTAAAAGCGAAATTGGAACAATACAACAGATGGAAGCACTGAGCTCCATTTGAATAATTTAGCCGTGAGCTTCGTAGAATTGCAAACAGGTTTTTTTGTTAGTTTGTTTTAGTGTCTGTGTGTTTCCGTTCAATAAAGTTGTCAGAATAAGTATCAGTCTCGCCAAACAGGGATTAGTAAAGCAGTTTATCAATAGTTTCAATTTCGTTAAGGACACTCGCAATGCACTCACAATGACAGCGTCCGCTGTGGCTCAGTTGGTAGCACACTTGCCTCTGAGTCAGAAGGTTGTGGGTTCAAGTCCCACTCCAGGGACTTGAGCACATAAAGCTAGGCTGACACTCCAGTACAGAGCTGAGGGAGTGCTGCACCGTTGGAGGTGCCATCTTTCAGATGAGATGTTAAACCAAGTCTGCTCTCTCAGGTGGACGTAAAAACCCCATGGCATTATTTCGAAGAAGAGTAGGGGAGTTATCCCCAGTGTCCTGGCCAATACTTCTCCCTCAACCAACATAACAAAAACAGATTATCTGGTCATTATCACATTGCTGTTAGTGGGAGCTTGCTGTGTGCAAATTGGCTGCCGCCTTTCCCATATTACAACCGTGGCTCTACTTCATTGGCTGTAAAGCGCTTTGAGACGTCTGGTGGTCGTGAAAGGCGCTATATAAATGCAAGTCTTTCTTTTCTTTTCCCAATTGCGAATAGAGGGGGAAAAGAGGAAACTCAGTGCTTCCACTGATTGGAGCACCAGCCCATGTGATCCCAGGTACGCTTCCGCACACGCTGCGCCCCTGGGATCCGTGGGCCATTACGCTGTCCTCGATACGCAGCCTCAAACAGCAAGTTCACGAAGGAGGGTCTCCATCAGGTAAGTGCGCATTCTATTCAGATGACAGCGGCCTACTCCGTAGGTCCGCCATTGACCACAAAATCCAAACCGTTGCGATCATACACACACACAGCTCTGCTTCCCTGGCAGCCACTTTTTAATGTTTCAGGGGTGCAGCCAGGAGCATCCACTTTCCCATAACATTAAAAAACTCAATACTGAGTTTTGAAAGTCTACAGGAGATCCAAAAGAATTCCTAAGCAGATTTTAAGCTTGGCTTCACACCCGACCACAGCCATGATCCACCTCGTGTGACCGACCCAGGCTGTGTGAGACTAGAGTCTTTAGCGTGTTTGGGAGTCAAATCGTGTTGATACTCTCCCAAAACCACTTGGTGAATGCAGCTGCATAACTGGAGCCTTCAAGCACTAGGGTGATCAGCTTCAATGGCCTTTATTCATCCATGACTGATTATGTTGTTATGTACCTTTGTGCAAACTACCAAATCACAGCAAGTACAATGCCTTGGAGAGTAATTTCTGCACAAAGCACTCGCAACATTTACCTTATAAATTGTAAGAAATGTAATGGAATATTCAAAGTAAAATCTATCCCCATCGATTATTTTGACCAGAGCACTGAAAACTGTTCAACTGATTTATATCTTTAATATATCACTAGTAACCTTAAAAGCTGCCTTCCCCAACATCAAGGACAAAAGTATTAATACGCAATTCCAGTTGCATGCAATATATTGCCACACATTTTCTCATACAAGCTGTAATGTATTCCTGTTTTAATGGCTTTATAATTGATCAGCTTGAATTGCACCAAAGGGCAGTGCGGTCCTGGAGTAGCATACTGGTGCCCCAAATCACTGAGTCACAAAGAGGCGCACCACAGGCCACCCAGGGGTATGTTGCTGATCATAGCTGCGCTGTCAATGGGAGAAGGAGATGCCAAGCACTTCCACACGGGATAGAGGGGGAAAATAAAGAGAAACACACCTGTGTGAATTTTGGTCACTTCATATCAATAGACTGAAGAGGCCTTGGAGTAGCTTGCACAATTGCTTGTCAGCAGAATGGGGGAACTAGAACAAAAAATAGAAGGAAAACTGGCAAAATAAAATAAAAATGAATCAGATAGCAAACTGATTTAGTTCTTGAAAACAGAATGACTTAGTTTTTAAAACCAATACCTTCCCATTCTGGAAGCCAAAGACTGAGTATGGCCTAGGTGTTGGATGATGCTAACTGGTGGTTCTGAAGGACAACATGGATGATTCTCAGCAGCCTCAGGCAACCCCTGAGTGGATGCAGTAATTGTGTGAATGTGACTTATAGAACTGTATAAGTCTCTCCCACTGCAGAGAAGGTGATCTGGTGACACGACTGATCTGTTCTTTTAATCTCACAAGAGAGCTGAGCAGTAACAAATGGAAATATGATTAGCTCTTAGAATGTCAACATACAACCACCAAACTACGAGTGTAAATGTAAAATTGATGTACCCAGTATTGGCAGGCAGATAGATGTTGAGTCCTAAATAAAGTTTGAATATCTTGAAAACTCAAGACCTTGTCTAAGATGATGAATACAGTGCAGTTATACTGTTTGCCCAGGAAATCTACCTACACACAATGTGATGCTCTCCTTTCTCCCCTTGTCCAGTTTCTACCCACCTACATCTGTGATTCCTCTGATGCCCTCTGCCACTTTAACCATTTCAATATGGCGGGCAGGAAGTGCACGGACATTTCCAACCGGAAGTGAGCTGCCCACCATATTGGATAACGTGGTTGTACTGGCGTCAGAAACACACGTCACGAACATTCAAAGGTGGAAATAATTAATTTAAATTAGGCTCCCGCACCTCTTGCAGGACCTGTTCTCGGTTTTTGAACGCACCAGCACTTCACTCGCCATGTGCTAACTGGTAGGAAGGCCTCCAGACTTACCTGAATGTGGAGCCGGGAGGAGTGATCCCGTGCGCCCAGAAATGGCGCATCCTAATTTCTACCCCTATATGCCAAAGTGAAAATAAAATGACTGTGTTGGAGAATGCCTAGGAGCTTGTTTAGCGCCAGAAAAACCAGCACTGTGCGGTAAAATTTCTGGGACATTATCTCAACTTCTGATCTTCCCTGGATCCCTTTAAACATCATGTTCACATTCCACACAATTTTATTTCATTAGCAACTTTCTAACCTCTGCTTTTGAACTCTCATCCTAGTCATTTATCAGACTGTGAAATTTATCAAGCAAGCCTAAGACTGATTCCTTACAATTACCACCAGCCACTTAGCCCAGCATGAATAATGACCATTTCTAATCACCTTCCTGTATTGTTTAAATCTTTAACTGGGAGGGGGGAAGGTTGCATTTCTTTACCTCACAGACCAATTATTTTGGCCGAAGCCTAAATATCACTTTCCTAGTTCCTCCATTATAGCCTTACTCTTCTGAAACTCAGCATTGTGATTCTAGTAGTCTGCTTGGCACAAATCTTCATCAGAATGTCACTTCCAATTAATATTAAGATTGCTTGTGCCCAGTACCTTGAGACAAGCAGTTTTAGAAAGAGCCTAAATGAGGTAATTCAATGAATTTATCATCCAATTTCACTTGTAGGTAACTTGGAATGTAATTCTAATCCTTGCCTATATCTAAGTGGGATTTTCCTTGGCTTCAAGTTCATAAAATAGCAAAAATATATGAACAGAACATCCTGGTCCATAATGGTCAGTTGTTTGTTTTGCTCCTTCGGCTCTAATGCTCCTTCTTCTGGTGCATTTTGTTGGCTTAATGTGTATTTGAATTCTGTTCTAAGCATTAGCACAGAGTGTACATAAAAAGTTGCATGTAATAGGACACGACCATTAATGTCCATCAGGACTATACTAAGGGATCAGCATCAATAACAGTCTGCATAGTTCAGAACACAGCATGAAATTTATATGATGGATCATGCACCTGCATTGGTGGCCTGGGCATATGCCGGAAGTATTAAAAACACTCATTAAAATGATTTAAATAAGAGTCCTACGCTTATTGTAGGACCATTTGTAAAGCTGGTCTGCCCCAGCGCCTGACTCGCCATGTGGTAAACTCTCTCAGAAACTCATGGCACTAATAGGCAACAAGGACCCTTCAGCAGTGCTATATAAAGGGCACATCCACTACATACAGGTTAGCTGTTGGCTCGTCCTTTTAGGCTGCTGGTTAACCTCGGTGTTTTTTGGCCTATTTTCTGCCATGTACAACTGATTTCTGCTAACAAATCTTTGCTGGTGTTGGACTGCTTTTGGCTGCCTTCAAAACAGTTTCACTGCAGTTATGGGTGATCTGGTAGGTCTGCCTGGAGGACAAGATGGAGCAGCCAAGAAGACAGGGGAGAGCAGGAGCAACTGGGGGTAGAGGGAGGAACATAGGAACAGGAGTAGGCCTTTTAGCCCCTCGAGCCTGTTCCACCATTCAATTAGATCATAGCTGATCAGTGAGCTAACTCCATATACCCGCCTTTGCCCCATATCCCTCAATACATTTGGTAAACAAAAATCTATCAATCTCAGATTTAAAATTAACAATTGATCTAGCATCAACTGCCGTTTGCGGAAGAGAGTTCCAAACTTCCACCACCCTTTGTGTGTAGAAGTGTTTCCTAACTTCACTCCTGAAAGGTCTGGCTCTAATTTTTAGACTATGCCCCCTAGTCCTAGATTCCCCAACCAGCTGGAAATAGTTTCTCTCTATCTACCCTATCTGTTCCCTTAATATCTTGAAAACTTTGATCAAGTCACCCCTTAACCTTCTAAATTCCAGGGAATACAACTCTAGTTTGTCTAATCTCTTCTTAGAATTTAACCCTTGAAGTCCAGGTATCATTCTGGTAAACCTATGCGGCACTCCCTCCAAGGCCAATATATCCTTCCTAATGTGTGGTGCCCAGAACTGAACATAGTACTCCAGGTGTGGTCTAACCAGGGCTTTGTATAACTGTAGCATGGCTTCTAACCCCTTGTATTCTAATCCTTTAGATATAAAAGCCAGCTCTCCATTAGCCTTTTTGATTATTTTTTGTACCTGTCCATGATATTTTAATGATCTATGTACATGGACCCCAAGTCTCTTTGGACCGCCACTGCTTCTAGCTTTTCACCATTTAGAAAATACTCTGATCTATCCTTTTTAGGTCCAAAGTGGATGACCTCACACTTGCCTATATTAAAATCCATTTGCAACAGTTTTGCCCATTCACTTAATCTATTAATGTCTCTTTGTAATTTTATGCTTCCATCTACGTAGCTTACAATGCCACCTATCTTTGTGTCATTGACAAACTTGGATATGTGGCTCTCTATCCCATCATCTAAGTCGTTAGTAAATAGAGTGAACAGTTGAGGCCCCAACACAGATCCTTGTGGGACGCCACTAGTCACATCCTGCCAATTAGAGTATCTGCCCATTATCCCTCCTCTCTGTCTCCTACCGCTCAGCCAATCTCCTAACCAGGTCAATAATTTGCCCTCAATTCCATGACCTTCAACTTTAGCTAACAGTCTCTTATAAGGGACTTTACTGGAAGTCTATATAAATAACATCAACAGACATCCCCCTGCCCACTACTTTAATCACCTCTTCAAAAAGTTCAACCAGGTTCGTCAGGCATGAACTACCCTTTATAAATCCATGCTGGATCTCTGTGATCAGCTGAAAATTTTCAAGGTATTCAGTCACTCTATCCTTAATAGGAGGGGGAGGGCACTGTGCAGGAGGCCATATCTACAGTGGGTCTTCAGGGAGCACTTCTCCTACTTTAACTTTACTGAGGAACATTGTGTCAGGTGCCTTCACTTCACAACTGAGACTGTCACCGAGCTATGTCACCTGCTGCAGTCACAACTTGAGCCTCAAACCAAGGCATGGATAGCACTGCCTCTGGGTGTCAAGGTCACCATGGCCCTGAACGTTTATGTTACAGTCTCATTACAGACCTTCCTTTTGTTCTTTCCTCCCCTCCCCTCTTTTCTCTGCCTCTGTACTTGCTTAAAACCTGTTACATCTCTAACATTTTCCAGTTTGGACGAAAGGACCTGAAACGTTAACTCTGTTTCTCTCTCCACAGATGCTGCCTGACCTGCTGAGTATTTCCAGCATTTTCTGTTTGTATTTCCTATGTATTTGGGGTTACTCATAGAACCCACATACGCCTGGGTTCATGGAACTGTGAAATATATGTTTGCCTGGTGGATAACAAAGTTTATTAAAAACAGAACTTAAGTAAAAAAAGAAAACAAATGAGAAGTTCTACCAGATCTGCCAGGGATAGGGATCAGCAGCCTGAGTGGTGCAATAGGCTTTACAAGTGCCGCAGGTCTCCAAGAAGCCAAGAGAGGAAAATATGTGAGTGGAAAAAGCCAGCCCAGTGCAGACCAGCTGCACTGTCCCAGACTCCCTCGCTTACACAGATAGGATCACCTGGGATGTTTAAATTATTTAAATCATTATAGATTGCAGATTGTTTATGTTTTTTTTAGCTAGCTAGGTTTAGAATGCAATTGGTAATAAAGCTTTTATTACTGGAAACTATGGTTTCTGTTTCCATCTGTGCTTTAGTTATTCAGGATTTAATGCGACATTCTCCATACAGGACAACCTTCTGCCCAGAGACAGCCTGCATTACAATTACATTATGATTCCCTCCATCATGACCTGATCCAATTGCATTGTTGCTGTTGCCCTTTCAGGGTCTGTGCTTGGCTAGACAGGGTAAATGATTAATATCTATTGTAATGATTTTCACTAAGCATCAGATGTGGTTTCAGTTTTAACGTCTACCCTGAATGTGCCATTAGGAAAGGGCTGTCATTTACAGCTCTTATTTGCATTTTTATTAGTATATATTCCGAAGGGATGCATACCCAATTTGCAAAACAAGAGCAGGCAATTAACATGGCAGGAATGCAAAATGAGCTACGCTCTTAATAGTGAGAAGAACGGTAATTATGTTGCTATAATGCAATGCAACTGAATTTAACTGAATTTACCAGAAAGCTATACATTTGATAAAGAAAAGAAAGACTTGCATTTATATAGCGCCTTTCACGACCAACGGATGTCTCAAAGCGCTTTACAGTCAATGAAGTACAGTCACTGTTATAATGTGGGAAACGCGGCAGCCAATGTGCGCACAGCAAGCTCCCACAAACAGCAATGCGATAATGACCAGATAATCTGCTGTTGTTATGTTGGTTGAGGGATAAATATTGGCCAGGACACCGGGGATAACTCCCCTGCTCCTCTTCGAAATAGTGCCATGGGATCTTTTACATCCACCTGAGAGAGCAGGACGAGGCCTCGGTTTAACATCTCAGCCGAAAGACGACACCTCTGACAGTGCAGCACTCCCTCAGCACTGCACTGCAGTGTCAGCCTAGCTTTATGTGCTCAAGTCTCTGGAGTGGGACTTGAACCCACAACCTTCTGACTCAGAGGGGAAGAGTGCTACCCACTGAGCCACAGCTGACACTGATAGGAATACTTCGTCAACCCAGTTGTAGGTTCAAATAGTTTAACTCTCAAATACACCGTGATTGCAAAATATAGGTGTATAATAAACATATTCAAATCAAATACCTTTTCCCAGCAAAAAGCCAACAAGGCTAAATTTTGGAAGAATCTCCATTTTCTCTGATGCTGCTTGTGCTTTTATTCTAAGTATTAGCAGATCTACCGTGGCATTGCTCACAGCGAGGAGGAAGACAGGCTGTTTTATAGCACATGTAACATATAATGGGGGCTATTTCCCCACTGGAGGCGAGATGGAGGCGGGTTTCAGTTTGGGTGGGTTTGAAACTCGCCTCCACTGATAGGTTTCAAAAATTTGCGATTTTCCCATGATTGGACACATGCTTTCAAAGGTGTGGGATGCCCTTGCTCAATTAGTGTTTTGGGACTGAAACTCGCCTCTGTTGACAGCACTTTTCCGGTCTGATTTTTATGGCTTCTTGCTCCCTTGGCTCACTCCACAGCATTTCTGCTTCTCCTGCACCACCTCCAACATATTTTGAGAAACCTATGTCCAATTCCAAGGCAAGGGCCTACCCGAGGTTCTCGGATGAGGCGCTGCAAATGTTGTTTGAAGGGGTGACAGCTAGCATGGAGGTGCTCTTCCACTCATCTCGGAGGAAGAGGCCTGCCAAAGAATCCAAGGCTGTGTGGTACAGCTGGCAAGGGATATAACCTCCAGATCTGTGTGCAGATTGGGAGACTGTTTCTGTGTATTGATGAAATGCCATCCCTGTTGGAAAGCATTAAAATGATTTGAAGCCAAAATGTTGGCGTTATGCCATCTCTTCTTTCACCTTAGGCAGCTCCACATTGTGGGCACCGCCACACTTGCGTTGTCTGGTTGGTGGCCTGAGTGAAAGGAGGCCAGAGAGTCATGTCCATTGTCAATGATGTCCTAGGATGGAACCAATGACATGTGCCAACTTGGGCAACCTATGCAAATCTGGCCAGGATAAGTTCATCCCTTGCATCCCGGGCTCTGACCTCCTCCTCCCCCCCTCCTCCAGATCCTCCTCCTCCTCATCCTCATCTGAGGTCCATGCAGAAAGAAATCGAATGGTTCCCATGCTGCTTGTAGATGCCTCTTTTGGGGAAGCGCTCATTGCAAGCGGGGAGAGGGTCTTCCAAGGAGGTCCCACAGTTGCTCGAGTCAAGCTGCAGCACCTCCAACTTTGGAAGGCCTTCTAAAAGTGCTCGGAGACCTTTTAAAGCCAAGGTCTGGCACGTGCAAGTAATCCTTGCTGCAATAAACGATGTCTTGTTAGACCTGCAGCAGTGAGGAGGTCACCCATGAGTCAACCCGCCAGGTTTACCTGGCGTGGTTTAGGAGGTGCGTGGATCACACGGAAAAGCTGGAAAAATCACGAGGGCCTCTCAAAATAGGCTTAGAGAGGCCCTTAACGAGCATTTAAGCAAGTTAATTAGCGCAATGGCCAGCTGGAGGCGGGAGCATTTCCCGACCTCCAAAACCGGCACCGGAAAAATCCCGCGGAGGTGGGTTGGAGGCGGGTTTCGAACCCGACCTCTTTGAATCTAATTTTCCCGCCTTTCCCGCCTCCAAACCTGCCTCCTCTGACATCAGAAAATCGCCCCCAATGCGACTCTGATTTATTGCACTGAATGTCAAATTCCATTTTTCTCAACTATATGATACTGCTGTTTTGGGGTTCAGTTCTGCCATTCTAGCATTTTTTTCCCGTGTGTGGCCTTGATTAATCTATGTTCCTTTATCTGTGTATTTAGTTTTTATCTCCTGCTTCCCAAAGGATGATAACAGATAACATGCAGCAGAAAGGTAGGAATGGTAAGTTTAGTAGTAGTGGAGAGTGAGGGAAAGTGACAAGTTCTGGGGATCTCAGGTCCTGAAAAAACTGAGTGAGTAGGCCCAGGGTCTGAGCCCACTGGGAAGGGAGCAGAGTTTGGATGGAGTCTGGCAACATGGGAGAACTATCTGGCACCATCCCAAGAACGGACAGTACCCCCCACCCCCACCCCCACCCCCACCCCCACCCCCAGCCCAGACCTACCTTTTTCTGTGCCTAGAGGCCGGTTAGGCTTCCCACTATTGCGGCAGCCAATGGGCTACCCTGGGGCACTCATTTTCAGCTTGTAGCACGCCAGCAAATGGACCGGGATCCCACTAGCATTATCAGGCAGTTGGTCAGTGCATGCTCAGAAGCCGCAAGGGGGAAATACTACCCCTCTCTTTCTCTTTTTTTCTTTTTTTCACTCTCACACCCTCTTTCACTCTCTCTCTCTCTCTCACTCACATTCTCTCTCTTTCTCTCTCTCTCTCTCTCTCACACTGCTGTCACTACTTAGAATGTTTCCAAGTTTTTCTATCAGCAAACCGCATGGCTTTTGTGATTACCTGAGAGGCTTGCAAAATGTAATTTGTTTTCTCACTTAAGAACAAAGAACTTAAAATTAGAATGAGAAAAGACATTGGATCTTTGTGACTGTCTCGTCAGCTGTCCTTGACTTATGCTGTCTCTCTAAGGTAGCAATTTAACGGTTGAAAAAATACAAAACTTTACCTGAAAAATTCATTCTGGAGATTGTTTTCAAGTAATTTGGAAAAACTAGTTGTTTGCATAGAAACATTAACGATGCAAACACACACGAGACAACTTTATGTGTCACTTTAACTATATTATTCTAAAATATGTAATTATTTTATTGCTTTATTATTTTAAAACTCCTGTTCTTAACCCAAGCCCAGGGCTAAAAAAATAGTGGGAAAATAGGCTCTGAAATATTGCAGCATAAGTGTTAGGATGCACCTGCCCACAGCCTCTAGTTCTGACCCCACTGAAGTTCATGGGGTCAAAGGGACGGGCCAAGAATATTGCCCCTTTGATGTGTTGGAGGTGCATCACGTGCACCCCTTGTCAAAGTGGCAGAAAGTCCAGCAGCAGCCTGATTCTGGCCTGATCAGGTCTGGCAATGGTTTTCACACCAAAGATTTCTCGTAGTTTAAACCCTCCCCCATAGCACTAGTTAACCTCCATGGGTGGGGGGTTGCTAGTGCTGTGGGGGAGGGTTTCAACTAATTTGGAAGGGGGGTGGGCACCAGGATGAAACATCAGAGAGGAGAAACAAGGTGCACAGAGGACTGGGAGAGACAAGTACTGCTAAAGTAAAGAATAGTTCAGAAATAGGAGGGATCAGACAGGGGGCAAATGTGAGGCAGCCTAAAATGGGTTTGGAGTGCATGTATGCGTAAATGCCATAGCGTGATAAATAAGGTTGGTGAGCTGCAGGCACAAGTTGCCACATGGGACTATGATATAGTGGCAATAACAAAGATGGCTCAAAGAAGGGGAGGATTGGAATATTCCTGGCTACAAGGTATTCAGGAAAGATAGAGAAGGGAAAAATGGAAGGGATGGCAGTATTGATCAAATAAACTATTATAGCACTGCAAAGGGATGATGTAGTTGAGGGGTGAAAGAGAGAATCTATATAGTTACAATTAAGGAACAATAGAGCAGCTAAATATAGTGGGAAGGAGATAGAGGAGAAAATTTGCAGGTAAATTACAGAAAGATGCAAGAACTATAGGGCTGGATTTTCTCAATGGAGACGTGATGGAGGCGCGACTGCTGCTTGCCCGGTCTCAGTCCCGCCTCCATCAGCCTCTGGCTAATCAACGGGATTTTCCCCTGATTGACCTTGTTAAGCCCGCCCTGCGGGCTCAGCAGGCCAATTAGGGGGAAGT
Source organism: Squalus acanthias (assembly GCA_030390025.1). NCBI lineage: Eukaryota > Metazoa > Chordata > Chondrichthyes > Squaliformes > Squalidae > Squalus > Squalus acanthias. Next base: position 44,158,758 of record CM059444.1, read on the forward strand.
CACTGACAGAGCACGTCAACGTCTGACGTGCCATCTGTCAAGATTTCTTGAAAGAAGAAATGTCAGCGTTTGACAGCTCTGTGAAGCTGTCAAACACTGACATTCTGTGTAGTTTGATGAGTCCTTGTGTTCAGGACTCATCAAACCTTTGTACTTTGTAAAAATCAGATGACTGTTGGTTCGGAGGATCCAACAGCCAGTCTGTGAAACCTACAATGAAGATGTCGGGACTCCGGATCCAGAGCGGCTGAAGGCTGTAGGCAGAAACAAAGGTAAGTAAACATTTTCTAACACTTTACACTCACCTCACATACTTACCACTCCACACTTGCACCCATCACTCACCTCTACATTGCACTTTCAGACTCCTCCGACCCCCGCAGACCTCCTACTCGACTCCTCCACCCCAGCGGGGTTCTCCGAGGTCGGGAAGCCTACACTTGAAAAGGTAAAATGGGACTAATCCTTTTTTCTGCCTGTTAACTACCTGTTAACAGGCAGTTAAAAGGATTTAATCCCTTTCCCGCCTCGAGGAGACGGGACCCGGGTCAGGATGGCTTCCCGCCTCCTGGCAAAAGGGCACGGAGTCGGGATGGGGGCGGGTTTGCCAGCCACCCCCACTTTCTGCAACTTTACCGTCAGTCCCGCCTCCATACCCGCCTCCTCGGGGCTGGCAAAATCCAGCCCATAGAGTAGTGATAATGGGGGACTTCAATTAAAGGACAAAGAGGGGGAGGAATTCCTAAAATGTGTTTCCAGCCCAACAAGGAAGGAAGCAGTGCTGGATCCAGTTCTGGGGAATGAAGTGGGGGAAATGGACCATGTTTCAGTGGGGGAACATTTGGGGAACCGTGATCATAATATCATCAGGTTTAGAATAGTTAGGGAAAAGGACATGGAAGAATCAAGTGTAAAAATACTGAACTGGAGGAGGGCTAACTTCAGTGAGTTGAAAAGGGATCTGCTGCAGGTGGATTGGAATCAAAAATTGGTAAGCAAAACAGTAATTGAACAATGGGAAGCCTTCAAAGAGGAAATGGTTTGGCTACAGAGTAGGCACATTTCCATGAAGGGAAAAGGAAGGGCATCCAGAACTAGAGCTCCCTGGATAACTAAAGATATAGAGATTAAAATGAACCAGAACAAGGAGGCTTATGACAAACATACGATTCATAATGCAGTAGAGAACCAAGCTGAATACAGAAAATACAGAGGCGATCTAAAAAAGGGAAAAGTGGGGCAAAAAGAGAGTAGGAGAATAGATTAGTGGTTAACATAAAAGGGAACCCAGAAGTCTTTTATAAACATATAAATAGTAAAAGGGTAGTCAAAGGGTAGGCAGAGGGCCTCCACAAGAGGCGCTCAGTGGTGTTCCCCAGGGGTCGGTATTAGGACCGCTGCTCTTTTTCATATATTGTAATGACCTGGACTTGGGTATACAGGGCATAATTTCAAAGTTTGCAGATGACACGAAACTCAGAAATGTAGTAAACAATAAGGAGGATAGTAACAGACTTTGGGAGGACATGGACAGACTGGTGAAATGGGTAGACATGTGGCAAATGAAATTTAAAGTAGAGAAATGTGAAGTGATACACTTTAGTAGAAAGAATGAGGAGAGACAATATAAACTAAATGGTACAATTTTAAAAGGGGTGCAGGAATAGAGGGATCTGGGGTGTATGTACTCAAATCTTTGACGGTGGTAGGAAAAGTTGAGAAGGCTGTTAAAAAAAGCATATGGGATCCTTGGCTTTATTAATAGAGGCAAAGGGCTAGAAATTTGGCTCCATTGCGCCTGCCATTAGCGCCTCCGGGGGGCGCAAACGGGGTGCAAAGGATTTATCTCCCGGAGGGTGAAAAAAGCGCCTCCCGAGAAATTCAGCGGGGCGTTGCTGAGGCACTACCTGATAGCGCCGTGCCCCTGCCGGTAGCACCCCAGGCCGCTGTGCCACCAGCGATGACATCATCGCCGTGTGCCACGACCCCTTCGCACCCCGCCGTGTCCCCTTCCCGCCCCGCGGCAGAAATTCAGTTGCACCCCACGAGGCTGCCACGGGCGATGTCAGCGCCAGCCTCGCGGGTCGTGAACCGAGCCGACCTCCACTCGCGGGGCGGTATTTACAGGGGAGGTGCGGCCGCGACCTGTGCCGCCATTTTCTTTTTTTGGCCGACCTCCAGGCCGGCCCTCCGTGGTGGGCCATGGCGTGGTCCTGGCCGCCATTGCGCAGCCCAGCACTGCGTCTCGGTGCCGGGCTGCGGCCGCTGAACCATGCTGCCCCGGTGGCCTAGTGGGGACCATTGGAGGCCCTGCAGAGTGTGCAATGGCCTTACCCTTTAACTGGAGGGGAGGGGCGCTGAAACACAGCAGCGCTCCGTGGAGCCTCCGGGAAACGCTGCTGATCGCGCTCCGACATCGCCTTGGTTATCGCCCCAACAGGAAGTGGAGCGCCCGAGATTGCGCTCCACTTCCTGTGCGGGGCGGTAAGCCAAATTTAGCGGCCGGGGTGGTACTTCCGCACCGGGCACTAAATGTCCGGCCTTAACTCGGTTACTGCCCCCAACTGGGGCGTAACCGAATTTCGCACCCATAGAGTGCTAAACCTTTATAAAACACTGGTTAGGTCTCAGCTGGAGTATTGCGTTCAATTCTGGGCACCACACTTTAGGAAGGATGTCAAGGCCTTGGCGAGGGTACAGAAGAAATTTACTAGAATGGTACCAGGGATGAGAGACTTCAGTTATGTGTGGAGAGACTGGGGAAACTGGGGTTATTCTCCTTAGAACAGAGAAGGTTAAAAGGAGATTTGCTAGAGGTGTTCAAAATCATGAATGGTTTTGATCGAGTAAATAAGGATAAACTGTTTCCAGTGGCGGAAGAGTCAGTAACCAAAGGACAGAGATTTAAGGTGATTGGCAAAAGAACCAGAGGTGGCATGACGAAAAAAATACGCAGCGAGTTGTTGTGATCTGGAATGCACTACCTGAAAGGATGGTGGAAGCAGATTCTTTTAATGGGGAATTGGATAAATACGTGAAGGGAAAAAATTACAGGGCTCTGGGGAAAGAGCAGGGGAGTGGGACTAATTGGATAGCTCTACCAATGAGCCGGCACAGGCACGGTGAGCAGAATGACTTCCTTCTGTGCTGTATCATTCTATGATTCTCGTGCTGTTTCATACATGCATCACAGCAGCATTCACGAGTGGCATGATGAACATTGTCTTTTTTGGTAAAAATATTAGTTCTATTGCGTTTAGATGCAGACTGAGCCCCACAGTTGTCAACTACCAAGGCAACATTTCTGCTTTAAGATGGCATGCTTTGGTCAAAGTTACACACAGCTGCTGTTCAAGTAATGTCTGACACCTCTTATTGTTTCTGCAGGTTACAGGCAGAGTAACAATCCCACAAAAACATCGGTGTGGGGAGGGGGGTGGGGTGGGCAGGGGGTTGGAATTCACATTCTCCAGCAGCTCACTTTCGCCCCCCCCCCCTCCACCAACCACGCTAATGCAAACCATAATGGTAATTTGTTTCTTGTCTTATTCCCCACCTGGCCAATTTTTATTGCTGAAAGTTAGCGTTCTGCTTGGGTGCAGCTTGTAAGGAAGGTCAGTTTTGTCAGCAATAAAGATATCTCCAGACTTGTAATCAGGTGAAACTTCAGGATTTTTCTCATGCACTCAGGGGTCGTTGCTTTCTGTGCAAAGGTTGCTTGCCTCAACATGTGTGGATCTGGAATTCATCGCATGCTGTTTATTGAAGCAACTGATGCAGAAACAGGGTCAGCTCCAAATTACTTGGCAAAGTCATTTGTTTTTTCTCTCGCAAGACATGGTTGGAGATTCTCAGAAGGTTAGCCACTCCAGCCTGCTTAAGCCAGCTCAGCAAAGCTGATTCAACATTAAGGCAAGCTAAGGTCTGCATTCTCCTCCGTAGCTGCTGCTAGCCAACTGCGATTCTCTTGCTTCCCTTTTTTCAGTTAGATGGAATGGGTGGTGGGAAGGATGTCAAATTTCTGTGCCTCAAATTCATTCATTTCTCCAGTGTGCTCCTTCATCTATTTGAGGCTCTTGTATATTTCTTCTGGCTCAAGCTGCTCCGCAGCCTGCTCTCAAATGTCTCTCTGGCTTCACTCAATGATGCACAGTGCTCAGGTGGGCGAGGGCTGCCAAGCCTAGACAATCACGGGTTTGAACGCAAATTAATCATCCGAATTCACTGGTCAGGGCCCATTTTGGGTGGGAATTGAATCTGAATTAGAATTAACCAATAATTCGAATTAAGAGGTTTGAATGAAGCAAAAGATTTTCAATCCATCTTGAATGAAAGGCAGCTTCTGTGCGATTCCATTGATGTTTTGTCTAAAATAAGGTTTCTAATATAAAACAGCATAAAAAGCACTATATGATCAAACTTTCCCAAAAAGTTGCCTTTTGTGTGTTTGAGAGCCCCAGTCTCCCTTAAAATGTTATACGCCTTCATGAATTCTGCACCCATGCCAGAAAAGTAATCAATGCCTGTAGTCCATTTTGTCTAGCTGTGTACACTGAAATTTACTTAGCAGCAAGAGTCTAGTACTACAGAGTTAGACTTCTGTGAGTAAATGGCGACTGATTTTTTTGAGTTTCTGAGGTTGTTGTGTCGGCACAGCACCACTCCAACATTTGACTGTCTACTAACTAAGCTTACAGGAGAAGGCTGTGCCTTCAGCTGTCTAGGCCCTAAGCACTAGAATTCACTCTCCAAACCTCTTAGCATCTCCACCTCTCTCTCCTCCTTTAAGATGCTGCTTAAAACCTACCTCTTTGACCACGCGTTTGGTCACCTGTATCGCCTTCTTTGGCTTGGTTTCACTTTTTGTCTGATTATGCTCCTGTGAAGTGCCTTGGGATGATTTACTATAACATAGGTGCTATATAAATGCAAGTTGTTGTTTATTCATATTGGTAAGAGCATAGATTCAGCTCCGACTAAAGTGTACAACAGCATCATCACCATGTCTTCCTCGTTCATAGAGTGTATTCGGGACTGTTTCTTAGAACCGACCAGGGAACAGACTATTTTAGATCTGGTAATGAGACAGGGTTAATTAATGATCTCATAAAAAAGGATCCTCTGGGGAAGAGTGATCATAACATGATAGAATTTCATATTCGGTTTGAGGGTGAGAAACTTGGGTCTGAAACTAATGTCTTAAATTTAAATAAAGGCAATTACAAAGGTATGAAGAGAGAGTTGGCTAAAGCGGACTGGGAAAATAGATTAAATGGTAAGATGGTAGATAAGCAGTGGCAGACATTTAAAGAGATATTTCATAACTCTCAACAAAGATATATTCCAGTAAGAAAGAAAGACTCTACGAGAAGGATGAACCATCCGTGGCTAACTAAGGAAATTAAGGATGGTATCAAATTGAAAGAAAAGGCATACAATGTTACGAAGATTAGTGGTAGGCCAGAAGATTGGGAAATTTTTAGAAACCAGCAAAGGATGACTCAAAAAATTATAAAGAGGGAGAAAATAGATTATGAGAGTAAACTAGCAAGAAATGTAAAAACAGACAGTAAGGGCTTCTACAAGTATATAAAAAGGAAGAGAGTAGCTAAAGTAAACATTGGTCCCTTAGAGGATGAGACTGGGGAATTAATAATGTGAAACAAGGAAATGGCAGAGACTTTGAACAAATATTGTGTATCTGTCTTCATGGTAGAAGACACTAAAAGCATTCCAATAATAGTAGATAATCAAGGGGTAAAAGGGTGGGAGGAACTTAAAACAATCACTATCACTAGAGAAAATGTACTAGGCAAACTAATGGGACTAAAGGCTGACAAGTCCCATGGACCTGATGGCCTTCATCCTAGGATCTTAAAAGAGGTGGCTGCAGACATAGTGGATGCATTGGTTGTGATCTTCCAAAATTCCCTAGATTCTGGAAAAGTCCCAGCAGATTGTAAAACCGCAAATGTAATGCTCCTATTCAAGAAAGGAGAGAGACAGAAAGCAGGAAACTATAGGCCAGTTAGTCTAACATCTATCATTGGGAAAATGCTGGAATCCATTATTAAGGGAGTAGTAGCAGGACATTTAGAAAATCATAATACAATCAAGCAGAGTCAATATGGTTTTATGAAAGGGAAATGGTGTTTGACAAATTTATTAGAATTCTTTGAGGATGTAACGAGCAGGGTGGATCAAGGGGAACCAGTAGATGTAGTGTATTTGGATTTCCAAAAGGCATTCAATAAAGTGCCACATAAAAGGTTACTGCACAAGATAAGAGCTCACAGTGATGGGGGTAATATATTAGCATGGATAGAGGATTGGCTAACTAACAGAAAACAGAGAGTTGGGATAAATGGGTCATTTTCAGGTTGACAAACTGTAACTAGTGGGGTGCCACAGGGATCAGTGCTGGGGCCTCAACTATTTACAATCTATATTAATGACTTGGATGAAGAGACCGGGTGTACTGTAGCCAAATTTGCTGACGATACAAAGATAGGTGGGAAAGCAAGTTATGAGGAGGACACAAAGGGCTGGATTTTACCAGCCCTGAGGAGGCGGGTCTGGAGGCGGGACTGGAGGCGGGACTGCTGGGAAAATCCCCAAAAAGGGGAGCGGGTCGCAAACCCACTCCTAACCCGCCTCCAACCAATCTTCCCGGGAGTCGGGTCCCTGATTTGCGCAGGGACCCGACTCCTAGCAACAGGAAGAGGATTATAGCCACTTAACTGCCTGTTAACAGGTAGTTAACAGGTAGTTAAGAGGCTTTTTCCAATTTTTTGACTACTGTTGCAGGCTTTCCGACGTGGGGGAACCCCACCAGGGTAAGTGAGGCGTGCTGTGAGTCTGTTGTTATGTTGGTGTTTAGATGACAGCTGCAGAAGTGGTGTGAAGGATGCAATGGGACACTGGTTCATATCAGAGGTAAGGAAATGTTGGGAAAGTAATTTTTAATGTGGTTAGATGTTTCTACAGGTGACAAGCTGTGAAGTGTTTGTGTAGCCTCATCTCATCAGGAGAAGTGACAGATAGCTTCGGCAATCTCAGCTACAGCTGCCATCTGTTTTATCCTAAGGAGAGAGTAATTGGAGAGCCTTAGTGCAAGGGCTCACCTTTGTACAGCGATTGTCAGTGTTTGACAGCACCTCAATGCTGTCAAACACTGCCAAATCATCTGTCAAACAAGTGTGGTGCATATGCCTTTAAGAAAATCGGCAGATGAAGCGTCATCAATTGACGTCATCTGACACCGGCTTTCCCTTAATTGGCCGGCAAGCCCGCAGGGCGGGCTTAACAAGGCCAATCAGGGTAAAATAGTGTCTGTTCGTCAGACGTCGCTGGGGGCGGGACTAGAACCCGGAAGGCAGCAGTCCCGCCCCCAACGTGTCTCGGTGAGTAAAATCCAGCCCAACGAGTCTGCAAAGGGATAGGTTAAGTGAGTGGGCAAAAATTTGGCAGATGGAGTATAATGTGGAAAAATGTGAGGTTATCCACTTTGGTAGAAAGAATAGAAAAGCAAAATATTATTTAAATGGAGAGAGACTACAGAATGCTGTGGTACAGAAGGATCTGGGAGTCCTCGTACATGAACCACAAAAAGTTAGCATGCAGGTACATTAATTAATACAAGTAATTAGGAAGGCAAATGGAATGTTGGTCTTTATTGCTAGGGGGATGGAGTATAAAAGTAAGGAAGTCTTGCTACAACTGCACAGGGCGTTGGTGAGACCACACCTGGAGTACTGCGTACAGTTTTGGTCTCCTTATTTAAGGAGGGATATATTTGCATTGGAGGGTGTTCGGCGAAGGTTTACTAGGTTGATTCCTGAGATGAAAGGGTTGTCTTATGAGGAAAGGTTGAGCAGATTGGGCCTATACTCATTGGAGTTTAGAAGAATGAGAGGGGATCTTATTGAAACATATAAAATTCTGAGGGGGCTCGACAGGTTAGATGTTGAGAGGATGTTTCCCATTTAAGACGGAGATGAGGAGGAATTTCTTCTCTCAGAGGGTCGTGAATCTTTGGAATTTTCTACCCCAGAGAGCTGTGGAGGCTGAGTCAGTGAATATATTCAAGGCTGAGATATACAGATATTTGAGCTACAGGGGGGTCAAGGGTTATGGGAAACAGGCAGGAAAGTGAAGTTGAGGCCAAGATCAGATCAGCCATGATCTTACTGAATGGCCTACTCCTGCTCCTATTTCTTATGTTCTTATGTTCCAGCTGAGATACTCAGAGCTGACAATACTACCCAAGATCAGGACACAGTTTAACTGTTCAACACCTTGTACCTTGTATAAAGTTGTCATATATATATATATATATATATATATTAAAGTCCTGACGGCAAACAGCCTACTTCAAGATGGTGCCAACACTGACTCTCGGCAATGTGCTCATGAGGCTGATGTCATTCGGATCCTGTTGCTATTGCAACCAAGATGGCCTCTTTCAGGCATGATCAAGCAGCGAAAACACAGGCTTGAAAAAAACGTAATATGCGAATATTTAAGATTACAATCTGGCAATCAGGAAAGCCTTTAGACTCACTTTTAATCTAAGGAGTTTTTGTTTGTATTGTGGATTCAGGTAAATAAATACCATAAGTATGGAATCTCAACTTACCAAACTAGTTCCCATTCACTCCCATTAAATGGATTTTGTTTACCTGAGCACAGGATCAATTTCATTCTTAAAGAAGCAGTTACAACTGAACTAGTGTAGACTGGGCAAAATTCGCATTGTTTTACGAATACTTTCAAATTGAACCTGTATGAATTGCTACTTTGTATTGACTAATCATCCCTAATATGCACAATAAGTTGGATATATATAGGTATAGGCTCAGCTATCAGTTATCTTATTATAGGGAAATACAATCCCAACCGCATTGAGAACCTTTTTGCTTTTAAGATATACCAACTACTTTCATAAGGTGATGGTATGCTGACTTGATGTATATGGTTTCCAGTGCAGTCAATAATTATTTTCATGACAATATGCGTTAGGAAAAGAAACCTAGGATTTATATGCCACCTTATAATGTACTTGATAAATATCTCAAACTGCTTCACATAACACTGAATTACTTGGACGTGCAGTAATTTGTTATTCAGATAGGGCAGCCATTTTGCAGACAGAAAGTGAAATGAATAACATCTGGCTAGAATTTACTTCTAGTTCCAAGTGATACCTTAAAAACAGTGTAATGATATTCTTATTACGCTGTCAAAGTACCATATGTGCATTAATAACATCTTTACCTGTTACCGACACGGCCTAGTTTCAATGTTATTGTTCAAATCCACAGCTAATTTTTCTTCATTTCTGGCTTACAGTACACCTCATTAGGAGGTGATGAAGTGTTACATAAAGAACCAAATCAATCAGCTCACTAATTGGTCTAGCAACATGAGAGGGACTATATGGCTACACAATTTTCTGAGGCAACAAGACTGCTAATGAAAAGCAGACATGTTGTGTTGTTCCTCGGGCTTTGTTCGTGCAATCTCTTGTCTCACCTGACAACTTTAGTGCCATTTCGAAAAACTTGCATGTCGACCACGCAGGTACCATCAGCTTGAGCAATCAGGTTGATCTCAGTAAATTCTGCCTGAAAAATAATTCAAAGAGCTGTTCAGAGCACAGTGTAAGGTCACCTGGGGTTAACAAAAGCAATCAAATACATTGCACTGTAGTCCAAATGTAATTTGGATACTTTCTGCGAGTTTCCGATTAACAAAAATAACTTTTTCTGAACACCAACATTTCAGACAGAAAAATGAAGCAGAACCTGTGTTCAGTTGAAGTACATAATTAAATGTTACGGTTCTCTAATGGACTCCATTTTAACCTCTGTTGATAACAGCTGGACATTGATCTGTTAAAGCTATATTAGAATCATTCATGTTTTGTTTACATCAACATTCACATTTAGCTTACTTTGCAAAAATCGCAATTTCAATCAATTTATTTTGAGATCTGAAAATTAAATCCTTGAGTGAACTTAGTCATTTGTTTTCTAAACTGCATTACAGTACAAATCTGAAAGTTACATATAAAATGGCAGTAATACAGTTATCATGCTGAAAGCCAGCACTATAAAGGTGTTCAACTCCACTCAGTCCACCCACACAGATTAGAGTATTGACTCTGGATTCTAGCTTTGGTTTTCACTATAAACGTGACATTAGAAAGTGTGGCTGCAGATGACCTTTGACCAGTTTTTGGAATACTTCAGTGGCATTTTCAGTTAATAACATTCCTTGCTGTGGCCAATGATCTGTGGGGAGCACGACATTAAATGGCACAAATGCACAACTATCATCAAAACAAATAAAGCATTCTTCTGACTACTCTGTCTGGAAGGTAGGCTCCCATTCATTTTAATGAGGCCACAAGAGATTGGAGGCCAGCTGTTAAAAAAAAAATACTAACAGGTTCTAAACAAGTCATTGTTTTACATGCCTTCACTCCCTTGACAGCTCTTAGAACATGGGCTGTGTTCTGCAAACGTTAGGAATGAGCGGAGCTAGTTACAGAGAGCTACTGATCATTATCATACTCCTGTTCCACTATAAAATCAAACCAACTCAGCATTCCTCCTCAACAGATTCTCAAAACTTCGCACATGTTTAGAAACAATGCAACATTGGTGTCTGGCGAGTCCGTAAAACAACAATGAACTGTTTTATGTTTTTAGTCATACTTTTTATTGCATTTGAATGAGATATTAACAGCATTTATCAATAACCCTTTCTCTGTGCTACATATCAGTTGAGAGGCTGGGCGAGTGACCTACTTCCACCGGTGCCACTCTTGGGCCGATCGCTGCAAGGTGCACGGATTCAACTCCCCACGTGTTGGAGCGAAGAGCTTTGCTTCCACTTGAAGCATCACCATGACAGTGTAACTGAGATTTGGAACTCACTGAGGAATCAGTTGCACGAACCTCGAACCAACCATTTGATAGTCCAGTGCACTGACGTGTTAATTCACCTCACCAGTGGAACTTTTTTTTACACACGCTCAGTGGTCAGGTTTCTGCTGGCTTGTACCAGAGCAATAAAGGTTTCTGCTGGTTTTCATAGTCCAGGCTATGCCTCTAAGCGATTGTCCCATTGATCATTGAGGTTGAAATAGATTTGTGATCACATTCTTATAAAAAAGGATAACCATGGTACTGATCCCTGAATCTGTACAAAGTGGAATAAATGGTTAAGTCTGATTAATTCCCACACAGAGAAAAGCAGGTTTTAATTAAAAAACATATTATCGCCACTGAATAATTTAAAATTTTCACAGTGATAAATCATTTCCTTAGAAGTGCAGAAGCCAGTTACTGCAAGATTTTATGAGAAGATTTTAATGATCTTTTCTACTTCTGATGGAAACTGTGGCAGAGGAACTGCGAACCTTGAAAAGATGAAATCTGACCATCTGAGTTTGTAACAGTGAGGACTGAGCGCCTGTAGAAACAGACTAAAGAACTGAGTAAGGATTTGTAAGGTTCTAACGTGCTCTGGGGATTCCAATGACCTGATAAATAATATCCAAACCTCCCAAGATTAAATTACAGCACAACATTTATTCTCTGCAGTCTGTTATTTGATCATAGACTGGTGTGTCTCAAATGGCATTGCTCGCTGGCTGTCGAGGAGGTTGGCCCATGTCTTTGGTGGTGCCAAATGTCAGGGAAGCTGGTCCCAGGTTGATGATGGAGGCCAGCACTAAGATTTAGAGGGAGGTTGGACGCTGAGCTGAGGGTCAGGGTGTCTGGGTAGTCAGCCAGGCATTGGAGAGAGGTTTAAAATCTCCAAAAGATAGAAAAACAAAGAAAAAAGTAAATTCTGCCGACTGTGGCGTACGGGCAGAGGTGTGTTCAGGTGCAGGAGGGGGTGCCGACCCCTTGAATCGACTCCGTGGCCCTTACAGTGCCCCATTATCATGCTGTAAATGGAGCTGCAGCTTTGTGTAGGCTTTGACATTTGATTCCTAGGAGCATTTGATAATCCACTCACCTCAGAGCGCATTATTTAAAGTGACAGTAATATCCAAAGCTTTCCTCTCAGTCTGAGCCTGGGCGGGAAGTGTCATGCTGGTTGTAACTGAGAATTAGTTTTTTTGGCTGGGGCACAAGGGTGGTGAAATGCAACTGGGAAGAAAACTGAAATTGGGGAGAAAGGTTTTGCATAATGTGATTGGTGCGGAACAAATGTAGAAAAAAACCAAAACAATCAAATAGAGAAGAGAAAAACACATATTTTAAAAATGAGGAAGAAGAAAACTGATGCACAAGCTTGAATGTCATGATGTGGCCAAGCACAAGAAATGTTATTATAAAGATTCCATAACTCAATAAAATAGCAACATTAATAATGACAGTTAAAAATAATACTGACGTGACATTGATTGAAGACTGGGAGAGAATATTGTGACTGGTCTGTACTGGGCATTAATATAAAAAAACTGAAAGATAAATTTCACTTCATTCTCATTAAAAATAGAAAGATTTTTTAAATTTAACATTTTTCAAACCCACCCAATGAGTGAATTTGTTTTCGATATTGTCCAATCAATTGCACTGTTTACAGAATATCAAGGCACTGAGCATGGTCAGGTGCCTGAGATGACAATTGGATAGCATTCTTTCCACGGAAACTCTCAGACCCAATTATCTGGCATTAGATTTCAGTGCTTCAGAAAAAAAACTCTTAAAAAATTATACATTTTGGTGGGACATAGCTGCGAATTTAATTTTCCCTCCCAAAGTCACTCATCTCTACAGTTTGGAAGGAAGCCTCAAAGTGCTCTCAACATGGACATAAGTATCTTGGTGTACCACTGAATAGTCATCACAAATAATGGCTCAGTGCTTGGAGTTCGATGGTCTGGAAATACCGTTTTATTTGAATTGTTAATTGTCAATAAGGATTTCCTTATTCAATTCTTTAAGATCCTTTGAATAAAAGTGGGAAAAAGTAGAATTTTCAAGCAAAAGACAAAGGCGGGGGGGGGGGGGGGGGAGGTATTTGGTGGGTTAGCGCCTCCCGTTGGTGCCCCTGGGGGACACTAATGACTTACCGCCCGGGCGTGGCGAGATGAATGACTCCCGCTAACTTGGCCGGGAGGTTTGCAGCGGCGGTAACACTTTGCACCACAATCTCCTGCGCCCAGCGATTGTGATGTCATTGCCATGCGCATCGCCCCGGTAGTGCCCCGGACCCGAACCTCAGTTCCGCCCCCTGCAGCATCGCCGGGCGAAAACACCGACAGCTGCAGGAGGCGTTGTTCGGGAGGCCGGGCGCTTCGGCGGCGGACGTTAAAGGGGAGGTTGCCGAGGTAAGTAGGAAAATTTCTAAAATGCTTTTTTTCAATTTTTTTCAATTATCCTGGGCCGCGATCGATCAGCCCGGCACTCTGCTGGAGTACATGGGGCTGATCGGGCCTGATCATGGCTGCCGTCGGGGACCAGCTAACTGGTCCCAATACAGAGCCTGCAGCGACAGCTCTTCCCTTTAAGGGAGGGAAGGAGCCTCGGATCGCACAGCGCTGCACGGGACATTGTGCAGCGCTGCACCACTACTGCCCCGCCTGCGTCCTTTAGTGCACCAGGAAGGAAGTGGAGCGCTTGATTTAGCACTCCACTTCTTTCCTGGAGCGCTAACACTGAATTTAGAAAAAGCTGGGAATTATTAGCGCCTGGTGCTAAGGTTCCCAGCTTTCAAAAGTTACCGCCCCCAAATGGGGCGAGACCGAATTTCTCCCCCAAAGTCCCTCAGCAACACAACACATTACTAAACTACACGGAATAAATTGTTCCAGTTTCTGTATCAGCAAAAGAACCTTAACCTATAAAGAAACAGAAACATGTGCTTGGAAATTAGTAGCCAGGTAACTTAGGATGACATAAATGAGTTACAATCAACAACTCTGCACATGCCCAAAGCTGTCACTTTTACTCCACTAATGAAATCTCGGGATCTCAACTCTCCATATTAGTTTGTTTCTTTTTTTTTATATTGATGCCTTGAACAGACCAGCCATTCAGGGTCAAGCAGGATCCCAAAGATTCACGCTGTTGGGTACAGCTTGAGCAAGTAGCAAGAGGAAAGGAACTGGAACTAAGATATGAACCGTCTGGTGAGAACTGAACAGAATGGCTTCTGTCTTGCCATTGTTTAGCCAATGACAATTTTAGCTCAACCCTGACTTGATGTCAGCCAGACAGTCGGTCAGCACAGTAATAACTGTGGTGTGAGGGTAGTAGCGGAGGGGTAAATCTAAGTATCATTGGCATACATATAGAAGTTGTCTCATCGTTAAGGAGTATGGTCCAGAGAGGAGAAGGCACTGCAGATGTTCTGGCTACATTGGGACAGATATTAATGGGCAGTGCCATAGACCACAGTGAACCATAGAGAAGACGTGTTTGAGGAGGATGGAGTGGTTGACCATATCACAGGTTGAGAGAAAGGCCAAGGCGGATAATGCCCTTTACCCACAGTAACACACAACATCATTTCTAACTTTGACAAATGTTGTCTTGGGGCAGGGAGCAGAATAAAAGCCTGGTTTAAGAGAATTAAACAGGGAGTGGCAGGCGAGGCGGACACAAAGTTAACTGATGATATGTTCATGGACCATGGAGAGAAAGGGGATATTAGAAATGAGATGGCAACTGGAAGGAAGAGTGTGGTCAAGGGTAGGCTTTATAAGGAGGTGGTTGATGAGAGCAGCTTTGAAGGTTGGGAGAACAATGCCTGAGGAAAGGGAGCAGTTGACAATATTTATGAGGATTGGGGTGAGGAATAGAGTGGTCAGGAGCTGGTTTGGGAAGGGAGCAGATGGAGTTTCATGGAAATGAGATTGTTGAAGGCTGCATCGACAGGGATATAGGGGAAAGGCAACAGATATAACCTGGGATTGGGGCTGGGGTAGAAGAAGGTCTGATGGGGACTCTGGGGCAGGGATAGTTGTAAGACTGGTAAAGAAATCTATCAACTCATCTCACCTGGAATCAGAGGTGAGGCTGCAAGGATTATGGGATGAAGTTCAATGGAATTGGGGTGGGAAAGAAGAGTTCTAAAGGAGGTGCTTTAGATGAAATATTAATCAATATTTTCTCTATTCAGATGATGACAGACCTCCTGTGTATTACCAGGATTTTCTGTTATTTTTGCTGCAATTAATTGGTTACAAAGGAGAAGCAGAAGGGTGCCCTCGAATCAACTTTCCCACCAATAATTCCCTTCATCCAAGAGATGTCCAGCATCCTCTCAGCAGCTAAGATTGGTACTAGTGGGGCTACGGAGGTGGGAGGGCTTGTCAATCCTGCATCTCACTACTTCATGGTTCTATGTCAATTCTCAATCCCATGGTGCCATTTCATCACCCCTTGATGAATGTCTTGTCCTGTCTCTGTAATTTGAAAGTAACAATTCCATGCTCAGTTCTTTTTCATTTCAGTATTTCATATTATGTTCCTCACATTATACACAAAGACTGCAGTCTCTTATTATCAATATTTATTCATATTATACAAATGAGGAAATCTTCTCTTCCTTTCTCCTTGATTTTGTAATTGATGGCCGAGAAATGGCTGGAGTGGGACATCTCACAGCTTAGACTTTTTCCTCACCCTTCAGCTCAAAAACATTTTGCGCCGCAAATTGCTGGAAGTGCGATCTGATAACAGTGCGATCTGGGACCTTGGTGAACGATGGGACCAACATTCTATCTCCTTAACCCATGAAATTTAAGGTTACAGTAAGAAACAGAAGAATGACGGAGAAAGAAATAGGATGAATTGAAGTCGAATTAGCTAAACAAAAAAAGAGAAATAAAGCGAGGGATAGAACGATTGGATTAAGAGACAGAGAGAAAAAGGCAGAAAGGAAAAGTAAGAAAAAAAGATTTTTTTTAAATTTTAAATTTAAAAAATCTCCAAGAACAATATTTATTACCTGAAGGAATGAGACTTCACAGTTTAAATTGTTCCTGTTCTGGGCCGGTGAAGTTGAGTGGCATTGTAGGAACATAAATCTCATCATTAACATTGTTAAGTGCCAGCCCTAACTTTCTGCGGCGAGTTTAATTTGTATTTACTGTGCAAAAGCAGCAATTTCTTGAAACTCATGGGGAGGTTGACGGCGAGGTCCCATTTTTACGAGGCTAATGGTGGAGCGGCGCAAATCATCAGCAATTTGTGATGAATCGCAACTCTTCCTTGCCACAAATTGCTGGATGATTTATATGTTAATAACAGCATGCGTCTTAAACTCGCTATTATTTTCCCAGCAAATTCTGGCCCAATAACTGTCATGTTGGTTTCTTTTGGGTAATTTTCATGTTAGCATTTGATGTTTGTGCCTAACTGAATTAGGTGGTGACAGAGATTTTAATTCATTTTTCCCTTGTAAAAAATAACTATAATTCCTTGAAACAGCCAAACTAGATTAAGTATGGTCAGATTCTTATTATAATAATTACTTTTTTAGCTAAAGTGTAAACTAACTAAAGGTAACAGTATCATTTAAAACAAGCATTAGGTATGCTTTTGAAACTCTGCTAGCAAGTAGTGTTGTTATCTTAGCATTTATAGTGTTATTGTGCTGGCTGTGATGAAAACTGAAACCGCCATCAAATGACAGCCTAACCCACTTCTACATATTTGGCCCAGATTTTACAGTCAGTGGCGAAGGGACGGCACTCGCCGCTGACCTCGAAGAAAGCTTCCCACAAAGATTTAGTGGTCTCTGTGGCTTCAATTTCCCCTATTACAATGTCATTTTCATTCTGGCACCATCTCTAGGGGATCTGTGGGGTCCAGGAACAGTGAAGTTATCAAGCAAGCTGAGCAACCAATCAGATTGAAGAATTCTCACAGCCAGCAAACCTGGAAGTAAAAAGCATTGATTATCATTCACTTTTTAATCATTTTACAGAGAACGAAACAAAGATTAGGACATACACATGGGATTAAGGTAGAAGCTGAAATATCCTAAACAAATGTTAAAAAAAAAAAAAAAATTGATTTTTATTATTTTAAAAATCTATGGAATTTTTATCATGGAATGGAGGGAATGACACTCCACACTGCTAAAATTCGTTTTTCGGGGCCAGAGAGGTTGTTCAGCAGTAATTATGACTTAGAACGTTATTAAAAACTCAGTTACACCTCATTTAATAAGGTTTAACTTTTTCAATGGTTTTTACTGTGAGAATAGTGCGTAAAAAGTTGAAGTTCACATTAATTCACTGATTCTGTGTTTATTGCACAGCATATCCTGTGAAGGAACAGGGTATCACTGACAGCAACCTCTGGATTTCCGCTTTTAACTGCGCATGTGCGGACGCCGGAAGTTGCTGTCAGTTTTACACAGTAATGACGGCGAACGCTGAGTTTCGCTATTATTACAACAAATTCCAGGCCAATGAAACCTCAGCGCCAGTTTGCAGCAGGTAAAATAAAGTGATAAGATTTGGTGTTGAGCCCACGATTCCCCACATGTTGCGTTTGTAACATCTTCCATACCATTGTGGGAAGGCGCTGAGCAGAGGCCTTGTACCTCTTCAATGGTAAAACGGGCGGAACAGTGTTGAGTTTAGGCCCCAATATTTCTTTTTCATTCTTTGTAAATTTTTGTGGACTTTTTGGCTCAATTATATAAGGATATACTGTATAAGGAACATCGGTGGATATGAGTGAGATTGCCATTTTATGTCAAGCAATGTTGAATTATGGGTATTTTTAGCACATGAACTCATTAGGAATTGTTCAAACTCATTTCACTTTGGATCCTTACAGTAGTCAGACAGTGGAGGCTATGCACGACACTGCTCCAATATATGGGCAGAGCAGTAAAAGGGTTCTGTAATTTCATAGAATATAAACACCTTTATACAGGATTTAAAATTTAGTTTGGATTGTCTGAATATGGATTTGCTTAACTTTAACCTAAACTATATTTACCTTAACCTTTTCCAAATATTGTCAGACTTGCCCTTCTTGTTCCCAACTGCACTGTGAGCTTGGCACAGCTCCATATAACTATTGACACCATGTCCTTTTAACAAAGCTGCACTTGACAATGATTCCAATTGAGATTAACAGATAATTGTTTCCCCAGTGGAGAAAGTCAAATTGTTGGAACTATTCTGTGGGTAGTTCAGCGATGGCTGCTGTTTTTGCCTGATTGGCTGAGTCTTAATATCTGTCTTCAAATGAATAAAAATTCTGTTTTTAGCAACTAGATTTATGACCATCTGAACACTTTTTCCACCCACACAGTGTCTGTGTAGTGATGGCATTTGCACACAAGAGATACAGCCGTGAGCAGCCAAATTCTTATAAATCAGCAAGGGAGCAATTAAGATGGTAAAAGGAAAAAAAACTTTTGTAAAAGATAAAAGTATTGAGCTTACCAGTGAAAACAAATCACGTCTCACCTCAGGCAACATTTAACTAACTACCAGAAACAGAACTGATCTCAAAGAAGCTGTCTTTAAAACACAAGGAAAAGGCAGATCCCCCTCAGGGGCAGAGAATACACAGAGGTGGGCAATCTCAGACTGGTTACCCAGAGAACAGTCAGCATCCGGGAATCCTTTTTACGAATGTTTTCAGGAAGCTATTTACCAATTATATTTTTCCTTGTTACAGAAATAATAATTGATGGAAATCAGTATTAATGTTGCATCATTTTTAGATAAGGTTGTGGCAGATCGCCACCTAAAAGGGCATTTATCCACTCTTCCGTCCGTGGACAAAATATCGAGCACCTTCCCTTTAAGGCACCTTACCTTTAAGGCAGGAGTGGGCGGGGCCTCAGGATTTTCCCAGAGAATTCTGGGAGCAGTCAGTTCAGCCATTTTGTGCCATGCAGTGTGATTAAAAAAGTCTCTTGTTTTACACACATGGATTCAGCCTTAATTCGTGTTTCGCGGCAGCCTCAACATTGGTGACCCCGACGCTCAGAACGTATTCCGAGCACTGCAATGGCGGACACGAACGCAGTTTCCGTGAAACTGCCGGAGTTTTGGGAAAACCAGCCCGAAGCCTGGTTTCTCCAAGCTGAATCTCGCTTCCGGCTGCAACAAATCACCACAGATGGGACGAAGTACGACTACCTCGTCACATCACTCGGTAGCGCCACAGTTTCGAAAGTTTGGACAGCGCTGTAGAACTCACCAGAGGAAGGCAAGTACACACATCTCAAGACAGCGCTCCTTAAAAATTTACGGCCTCGGCATATCAGCGAAACTGCCACCTACTCGACCTTCCAGGCCTCGGTGATGCCTCACCGTCAGACCTACTCTCCCACATGCTCTCCCTCACCGACGAGAGCCCACCCGGATCCCTCTTCCGCACGCTGTTCATCCACCAGCACCCTCTCAGCATCCGCCCAGTGATCGTGGCGTCCGGCCTCACGAACCTGGAAGCCCTGGCCGATGCGGCCGACAAGATGCTGTCCGCTTACTCCAGCCGCGACGTCACTCCGGACCTGGCAGCCAATGCCTGGGCGCACCCCTCACCATCCAGCACACGGCCACAAGGGCCTGTCACCAGGCCCACGGGGCCTTCACGCCCCACTAACCCGGGCCACTGTTACTACCATGCACGGTTCGGCGCCAGGGCACAATGGTGCACACCTCCCTGCTCTTTCAAGTCCGCCCCCGTACCAGCCCCCACGATGGCAGTGGGCCACGCGGGCTCCCTGCTGTACGTCACGGATGACAAAACCGGCCGCTGGTTCCTGTGCGACACTGGGGCTCAGCACAGCATCATCCCGACCTCCTCCCTCGTCATCCAAAAGGGCGAACGAGGACCGGCGCTGGCTGCTGCTAACGGCTCGGAAATCCGGACGTATGGCACCCGGACAGTCACCCTCGACCTCGCTGGTCGCCGCTACCGATGGGAGTTCATCACTGCCAAGGTGCTCTCCCCTCTCATCGGCGCAGATTTCCTGTGCGCCCACGGCCTACTGGTAGACATCCCCCATCACCGCCTCGTGGACATGAACACCATGTCCCCCATCCTGGGCGCCATGGCCCCCTGTCAACCTGTCGACATGGCGTCACAGTGCCATGCCCGGGCCACGGATGACTACTCGGCACTCCTGGCCGAATTCCCGGCCCTTACCAATCCGACCTTCTCCGCGGAGGCCACCAAACATGGGGTGGAACACTTCATCCCCACACAGGCCCTCCAGTGTACGCCCACGCCCGCAGGCTGGACCCGGCCAAACTGGAGATCGCGCGGACCGAGTTTGCCACCATGGAACAGCTC
Organism: Squalus acanthias; assembly: GCA_030390025.1. Lineage (NCBI taxonomy): Eukaryota > Metazoa > Chordata > Chondrichthyes > Squaliformes > Squalidae > Squalus > Squalus acanthias. The sequence goes on from CM059444.1 coordinate 44,179,061, forward strand.
GGCATCATCCGCCGCTACAACAGTCCCTGGGCCTCCCCACTCCACATCGCCCCCAAACCAGGCGGGGGTTGGCGCCCCTGCGGGGATTACCGCCGCCTCAACGACGCCACCACCCCTGATCGGTACCCCGTGCTGCACATTCAGGACTTCTCGGCTAGACTGGCCGGCCGCTCAGTCTTTTCCAAGGTCGACCTGGTGCGCGGCTACCACCAAGTCCCCGTCCACCCCGCGGACGTCCCCAAGACGGCCGTAATCACCCCCTTCGGCCTGTTCGAGTTCCTGCGGATGCCCTTCGGCCTCAAAAACGCGGCCCAGGCATTCCAACGGCTCATGGACTCGGTCCTTCGGGACCTGAAGTTCCTGTTCGTCTACCTGGACGACATCCTGGTAGCCAGTTCCTCCAAGCAGGAACACCTCGAACACCTTCGCATCTTGTTCGGGCGCCTCAGCGACCACGGGCTCATCCTCAGCCCAGCCAAATGCCAGTTTGGCCTGGACAAGATCGACTTCCTCGGCCACCACATCACCCATGCTGGGGCCATTCCCCTGCCCACCAAGGTGCAGGCCGTCCAACAATTTCCCCGCCCCACCACCATCAAAGGCCTCCAGGAGTTCCTCGGGATGGTGAATTTCTATAACCACTTCATCCCCAAAGCAGCGTCCCTCATGAGGCCCCTGTATGAAGCCCTCCGGGGCAGGAGTGGCAAGATGGCGGTCGAATGGACGGCAGACGCGTCCGCCGCCTTCAACTCCACCAAGACCGCGCTCGCCAACGCCACCCTGCTCGTGCACCCACGGCCCAATGCCAGAGTAGCGCTCACCACGGACGCCTCCGACCACGCGGTCGGCGCCGTGTATGAGCAGTGGGTTGACGGTGCCTGGCAACCACTTGCCTTCTTCAGCCGCCAACTACGCCCCCCGGAGGTCAAGTACAGCACCTTCGACCGCGAGCTCTTCACGCTGTTCCTGGCGGTCCGCCATTTCCGGTTTTTGCTGGAGGGCCACCCCTTCACTGCGTTTGTCGACCACAAGCCCCTGACATTCGCAATGGCAAAGACAACCGACCCCTGGTCCGCCAGGCAGCAGCGCCAGCTCGCGGCAGTGTCCGAGTTCACCACGGACATCCAACACGTCTCCGGCCGAGACAATGTGGTAGCCGACTGCCTCTCCCGCCCCGCCATCCACGTCGCACACCTGGCAGTCGACTACGCTCAACTCGCAGCAGACCAGATCACCGACCCTGATCTGCTCTCCACACCCACCAACCTACCAGGGCTACGCCTGGCAGACGTCACCTGTGGCCCGACCGCAGTCACGGTCAAGTGCGACATATCCCTATGTCAACCTCGGCCCGTCGTCCCAGCGTCCTGGCGCCGCCGGGTATTCGACATTCTCCACAACCTCTCCCACCCCGGCGCCCGCGCATCCATCAAATTGGTAGCCAACCGCTTCGTCTGGCGTGGCCTTCGCAAGGATGTGCGTACTTGGGCCAACTCCTGCCTAGCCTGCCAACGGGCCAAGGTACAGCAACACACGAAAGCACCCCTCGAGGAGTTTACCATCCCCTCGCGGAGATTCGACCACATCCACGTGGACATCGTCGGGCCCCTGCCGCCGTCGCAAGGCCACACGCACTTGCTGACCATCGTTGACCGCACCACACGCTGGCCCGAGGCAATTCCACTGACCTCTACCACCACCGCCGACATCGCCAGAGCCTTCGTCAGCACCTGGGTCGCACGGTTCGGCGTCCCCTCCGACATGACGTCGGACAGAGGTCCGCAATTTACCTCTGAACTCTGGACCGCCGTCGCACGCAATCTCGGGGTGACCATTCATCGCGCCACAGCGTACCACCCCCAAGCCAAAGGACTGTGTGAGCGGTTCCACAGATCCTTGAAGGCATCTCTTCGAGCCAGCCTCCAGGATGGCGCCTGGACTGACCGACTTCCGTGGGTCCTCCTCGGCCTGCGCACCGCGGTTAAAGAAGACCTCCACACATCGGCAGCAGTGCTCATGTACGGTCAGCCGCTGCGCGTACCCGGCGAGTTCCTGCCCACCGCCACGACACCCTGGTCAGCCGACCAGCAACGCCACAACTTCGCCTCACCGGTGCTGCAGTTCGCCCCAGTGCCCATTGCCCGACACGGCGAATCCACCTCACACGTCCCACGAAGCCTGCACCAGGCACGGTTTGTTTTCATCCGGCACGACTCCCACCGCGGATCCCTTCAACCCCCGTACGACGGGCCCTACAAGGTGCTACAGGCTGGGGACAAATTTTTCACCCTGCAAGTGGGCGACAGGATTGAAAAAGTGTCGGTTGACCGACTCAAGCCAGCACACTCGGAGCCCGGTGAGCAGGTCCCTGTAGCTCATCCACCTCCACGCGGCCGACCTGCCCTCAAGCCGGTTCACCCGGCTGCTCCACGCCCGGGCGTTCCACGTCCACCGGCGTCCTACAAGAGCCGCTCCGGCCGGTCCATCAGACCACCGCACCATCTCGTCCACACCTCCTAAGCGGATTCTGGGGGGAGCTGTGTGGCGGATCGCCACCTAAACGGGCATTATCCACTCTTCCGTCCGTGGACAAAATATCGAGCACCTTCCCTTTAAGGCACCTTACCTTTAAGGCAGGAGTGGGCGGGGCCTCGGGATTTTTCCCAGAGAATTCTGGGAGCAGTCTGTTCAGCCATTTTGTGCCATGCAGTGTGATTAAAAAAGTCTCTTGGATTACACACATGGATTCAGCCTTAATTTGTGTTTCGCGGCAGCCTCAACAAGGTAAACATTTAACTATTTCATTTGGTAAAGACATAAAAATATTTAAGGCCTCAGCCACCCTGATTGCCTCATCTTTAGGCCACGATTTTGCCATCGGAGGCGGGTTGGCTGGTTCCGGTCCCGCTGCCGGTTTCAGCTGCACTGAAATGACTATTTTGAGTTAACTGGGCTTATTAAGCCCGCCGTGCGCGTTACCCGGCCCAATCAGTGGGTTCGGGTCTGTTGCTCGCCTCTGCTGATGTCGTTGATTCAGCTGCATTTAAGGGGCCCATGCAGCCTTGTGGTGTTTCATTCACATTCTGCTGCTTCTCTGTGTTACTGATAGCGAGATGACTGCTTCAAGAGCCAAGGCTTCTCCAAGATTCGATGATGACTCCCTCCATGCTCTTGTGGAGGGAGTAAGAGGGCGCAAGGAGGTTCTGTTCCCCTCCAATGGATGTTGGAAGCCTCCTCAGCAAACCAAGGCAACCTGGCTGCAAATTGCTGAGGAGGTTAGCACCAGGTCTTTGTGTTCACGCACCTGGGTTCAGTGCAGGAAAAGGTTCAATGATCTGTTACGCTCAGCAAAAGTAAGTATAACATCACACTTACCTTCAATCTGCTCCCCATCTCTTCTCACCAGCACTCTGCATTGTCAACCTACTCCTGCGCATCCCAACTTACCCTTACATCCCTTGCACCCTTAACCATCCCTCTCTATGTATAGAATCACTCCACCATTCTACTATGCACCCCTCACACTCGCTATCACTGTTATGCAATGGCAACTAACAACGCACAGGGAGGGCCCTTGGTATTGGTACCTCACTCCATCTTTGTCTCCCTCTAAGGATCTATGCTATGGATTCTCTACACTCACTCCAACATTCTCGCTCAAACTCCACTTGTGTCTCTCATTGCAGGAAAAGAGAGCCCACAATAAGAGGGAGAGGGGGAGAACAGGAGGAGGGCCACCTTCCATGGCGCACTTAACCACCACTGAGGAAGCTGCTATCGGCATCGTCTGAGGTGCAGAGGAGCTGGAAGTGGGGGACGGAGAGACGGGCACAGTAGAGCAAGCTGGTGACAGAATAGATTTGCAACCTTCTCATTTAGATTTCATGAGTGACTGATATGGCATCTGATGTTCATACAGATTGCGTTCTGATCATCTGCACAATGGGATGTGTCTGCTACGTTAATATCACATGTCTAACTCATGCCTTTACTCCCCCACTGGACCATCGAGAGCCCCCCTCCCCAATGTCCAGGAGGAAGAGCCGGAAGACTCCTCAGAGGAAGCTGCAACCTCTGAGGGTGCAGCGTCAGCAGAATTGAGCGCACCCAGCACCAGCGCAGAGCCGCACACCTCGGTGGGTCATTTGCGAGGTAGATTAGTGTTGTTACCTGGTGTATCACAGCTCACAAGTGAGCATCAGCAGATGGTGGAGACAGCGACAGCAGTGATGTCCTCGTCGGAGGGCGCGGGACACTCCTCGCTCTGCTCAGCTGCATGTAGATGCTGAGCCTCTGGGGCCATCCAGAAAGAGAGCGGTGCTGGAGCTTCAGGAACAAGTGCAGGAGTCTCTGACAGGGTTTGCAACCACGGTGACTGCGAGTGTGCAGAGAATGGAGGAGTCCATCTCAAACATGAGCAATGCCGTGGTGCACTCAATGGCAAATGTAGGTGTCGCCATGGAAAGGATGGCAACCTCCATGGAGGACATAAATTACCAGACTCAAATGAACATGGTGACTCTTCTAAATAGATGGTCTGCTATGGAGGATAGATGGGCATCTATTGAGGAGAGGAACCAGAGGTACATGGACGTCCCCGTTATGAGGACTGTCAGTACAGAGACGGGTCCTCATGGCCCCACTGATGTGCAGCAAGGTGCTCTCCAGCTTCTTGCTAGCAGTGAAGTACAGGTGACCCATGAGAGGGATGTTGGTGGTCGACAACCAGGAATTGTGGGCTCCTCTCCAAGCGCTCACATTCCCATGCCACAGCAGAACCCTTGGTCAGAGCTCCAGATTCCTCACCCAACTGAGATGGCCATCTCAGCCCCTGCACAGCCACATGAGGAGCAGACTATTGCGGAGCCCTCCCAGGCTCCCAAACCCAGAGGATGCCCGCCAAAGGCGTCAAAGCAGGTGCAGCATAGAAGTGAGCAAGGTGCCTCTACATCTGCTGAAGCCACAGGGGAAGCACCACATAGAAGCACGTGTAAGAGAAAGTTAACACACAAATAGTCACAAGGGTAGTCACTTGGGTGTTTTGATCTAATACAAAGTTACGTTTGTCATCGTTATTTCAATTGTATTGAAGAAATGCGATGGCAAAGATTCAAAGAGTTGGCCTATGTGTGCTCAGAAATGGAAGTTGCACAGTGAGGGGTGAGGGCGCCTTTCATCTGTAATGATGGTGGTGAGAGTGATAGAAAACCACAGTTTATTGTACAGATGCTGTATGGTGTGTTAAGAAGGTCGTGCAGACACTCATTTCCATGTGCCAGCAACATGTGTTTGATGCGTAAACTTACGCGAATCTGGCATGGATTAGTGTATCCCTTGCCTCACGGCCAGCAATGTGGGCACGTGCTGGTGGAATTGGCACATCCGCCTCTGCAAGGTCTTCCTCATCTGCCGCCTCCTCCTCATCTGAAGAGGCTGTGCGCTGAGCCACTTGTTCCTCAGGCAGCGGTAAACCACGCTGCTGTGCGATGTTGTGCAGGACACAGCAGACAATGATGATTCTGGGGACGCTGGCTGGTGAGTACTGTAGGGCTTCACCAGATCTGTCAAAGCATCGGAATCGCATTTTGAGCAAGCCGATGGTTTGCTCTATGATGCTTCTGGTGGAAATGTGGCTCACATTTTACTGCTCCTCAGCTTTGTTTGATGGCCTCCTCATCGGTGTCATTAGCCACATCTTCAGGGGATAGCCCTTGTCTCCAAGTAGCCATCCTGAAAGTTGGTTTGGCGGATTGAAGAGCTGAGGCACAGTAGACTGCCGCAGGATGAACGAGTCATGGCAACTGCCAGGGAACTTGGCGCAAACATGCATAATGTTCTTCCTGTGGTTACACACCAGCTGGACGTTAAGGGAGTGGAAGCCCTTGTGGTTGACAAATACAGCCGGGTTATGATGGGGTGCCCTAATGACCACGTGTGCAGTCTATGACACCCTGCACCCTTGGGATGCCTGCCATATTTACAAAGCCAACCACGTGCGCGGTTACACTTGCTTCATCCGTGGAGAAGTGGATGTAATTGTGCAACTTTGCAAAGAGGGCATTGGTAACCTGCATGACGCAACTGTGTGCGGCCGACTCGGAGATGCCGCTGATGTCTGCTGCTGATCCCTGGAAGGACCCTGAAGCAAAGAAGTTGAGTGCGGTGGTGACTTTGACAGCCGCTGGTAAGGAGTGTCCACCCGCTCCTCTGGGCTGCAGGTCTTGGTGCAGCATTTTGCAGATGTCAGCGACTACCTCTCGCGAAAGTCTCGGCCTCCTTTGGCACTGCTGCTCACTCATGTTGAGGAAGCTCATCCTCGGCCTGTAAGCCCGGTGTTGGGGGTATCTCTTGTGGCGAGGAGCAGCCCTGCATTGACGCACTCTGCCCTGTGCAGCATCAGGTGGCTGAGGAGAAGGTTGGTGCTCCGGTTGTTGCTGCTGCTGTTGTGCCTGGTTCTGCTGCTGCCGCGGCTGCTCTTCCTCCGATTCTGAGGACCAGGATGAGAGGGTATAAATGGTTCCCATTCCGCTGGTATATATCTCAGTTGAGGAATAGATGTTATAAGCGCTCAGTCAATGTGGGGAGAGGGTTTTCCAAGGAGGTCAGAGTGCATATGGATCTCAATTTAAACAAGCTCAATAGACCTGCAAAATGTGTTCCAAAACCTCAAAACACAAAGTTCTGGCATCTGAAAGTCAGCCATGTTAAAGGTCCGCTTTTATGCTGCAGGTGCAGCTGTCAGGTATTCAGCTAATTGCTGAACCCGGCAAAATCAGCTGGTGTGTTTGAAAATGTAGTAAAATGGGAAGAGCCTCTTAAAATAGGATTAGCCAGGCAGCTAACAAGCTGTTAACTGCCTTAAGTGGCTCTTCCGCCGCTTGGTGTCGGGTCTGATCGGGACTTGTAGACCCGACACTTTGTAAAGTTGCGTGGAAGCGGGACGGCGGCGGGTTCACAACCTGCCGCCAATCATTTGAATTTAACTCTGGACCCGCCTCCAAACCCGCCCTCTGAGCGCCGGCAAAATCACTGCCTTAGAGAATGTTCTCTTGTGTGCATTGTAAGAGGTGTTGTGTTTCCTGCCTCCTTCTGTCAGCATGCTGGATGTTATGAATGGTTATAAACTCCAATAACCTCATTTGGTCAGTGATAGATAAAGTGACACGAGGTGAAAGAGGCTGTGTTACCTTCCCAGTCTTCAATGGATCAGTACGGAAGGTATGGCTTGCTTGCAGTTTTCTCCGCTCCATTATATTAGAGCTGTGGCAATTTAGTTTCTATCAAGGCCACTTCTACTATTGGGTTCAATTGGTTCTGAACACATTGGAAACTCAATCCAAGGGAGTATTTGGGGGAAAGTACCCAATTAATTGTCTGCCACCTGGGTGAGAACCAGGAAAACCTTATTCTTGGCTTTCCAATAAGAGAGTAGATCAGCTGTAGGCACTTTTTGTAGCTTTGCTCTGGTATTTCGGACCATCCTTCTCCCATGCTAAAGTCGTTCCTTTTATGATAAGGAGCTTTCTCCATGGAATCAGTGCCAGCTACTAGCAATAGTGCTGCACTAACAATTTTTGAAAACTAGATGATAACTGTTAAACCTCTAACTTCTTCCAGTTCTGATGAAATGTCACTGATCTGAAACGTTAACTCTGTTTCTCTCTCCACAGATGCTGCCTGACCTGCTGAGTATTTCCAGCATCTTCTGTTTTTATTTCTGATTTCCTGCATCTGCAGTATTTTGCTTTTGACAATCAATTCCCTTGCCCAATCTCTTGAAGGTATATACTCTGCGAGCTCTAACACGGCATGTTGACCTGAATGAATTCCTGAAAATGTTTTTTAATATTTATAAACAGAATATACACTGGGAAGAAGTTAAGACTCCGTGATCAACAAAAATCTAATTTAATTCTATTCTTGTCAAATTTTCAATACCAATTGTCTCCCTTGTGCTCCTCTCCTGAAGGCATTGACTCTTTCGTAGGGTATGGTTCTACAGGAGCAAGCCAGCTTCATGTGTGAGTCTCGACAGTGAGCGTTGGCGGGGTATTTGCGGGGGTCATCACAACCGAGTCCAACGCTGTGATCACCCGACATCCGCGCATGTACATTACCAGCAGGGTTCACTGGATAGGGATCAGGAGGTGGAATCCGGGGCAATTTTCCGTTCCCTTTCTCAGGAATGTGCAGGCTGATTGTACCACGCTACTGTCTCCCAGCTCAGATCAGCACAGACAGAGGAAATTCTGAGATGTTTGTGGGTCACCCATTCCCTAGAGAAACCTGTTGGGGTAGAAATGAGTCTGGGCCCGTTTTTGGACTCAGGTGCGGCGCTGCGCGAGCTGGAGGCCCGGGGCCAGGCTGAAATTGGGCCCAGGGCCCCCAATATAGTTTTTGGGGCGAGCTGCTGACCACCAGGACTGAGGAGTCGGGGGGAGCACTCCTGCTCCTGGATCTACAGAAAGGCTTTTGTTACAAAGAATGTTTTAAATACTTACCTTTTGTTGCCGGCCACTGTGCCACTGAAGAAGCCTGATGACTGCCCCGCTCATCGGGAACAAATTGGGCCCAGGACGTCTAAAAAATGGTCGCCATGAATTTAGCTGGGTACGTAAGGAAGTGGCCCTCGAAATAGTAGATGCATTGCTGGTCATCTTCCAAAATTCTATAGACTCTGGAACAGTTCCCATGGATTGGAGGGTAGCTAATGTAACCCCACTATTTAAAAAAGGTGGTAGAGAGAAAACGGGGAATTATAACCTGACATCGGTAGTGGGGAAAATGCTAGAGTCCATTGTAAAAGATGCACTTGGAAAACAGTGACAGGATCAGACAAAGTCAACATGGATTTACAAAAGGTAAATCATGCTTGACTAATCTACTGGAATTTTTTGAGGATGTAACTGGTAGAATAGATAAGGGAGAACCAGTGGATGTGGTGTATTTGGACTTTCAGAAGGCTTTCGATAAGGTCCCGCATAAGAGATTAGCGTGCAAAGTTAAAGCACATGGGATTGGGGGTAAGGTACTGACTTGGATAGAGAACTGGTTGGCAGACAGGAAGCAAAGAGTTGGAATAAACGGGTCTTTTTCCGGGTGGCAGGCAGTGACTAGTGGGGTACCGCAGGGATCGGTGCTAGGACCCCAGCTATTCACAATATATATTAATGATCTAGACGAGGGAACTAGATGTAATATCTCCAAGTTTGCAGACGACACAAAGCTGGGTGGGCGTGTGTGCTGTGAGGAGGATGCAGAGAAACTCCAGTATGATTTGGACAGGCTGGGTGATTGGGCAGATGCATGGCAGATGCAGTATAATGTGGATAAATGTGAGGTTATCCACTTTGGTGGCAAAAACAGGAAGGCAGATTATTATCTGAACGGCAATAGATTGGGAGAAGGGGAAGTGCAACGAGACTTGGGTGTCCTTGTGCACCAGTCGCTGAAGGTAAGCATGCAGGTGCAGCAGGCGGTTAAGAAGGCAAATGGTATGTTGGCCTTCATAGCGAGAGGATTCGAGTACAGGAGCAAGGATGTCTTGCTGCAGTTGTACAGGGCCTTGGTGAGACCACACCTTGAGTATTGTGTGCAGTTTTGGTCGCCTTATCTGAGGAAGGATGTTCTTGCCATGGAGGGAGTGCAGCGAAGATTCACCAGACTGATACCTGGGTTGGCAGGAATGACGTATGAAGAGAGATTGGGTCAATTAGGCTTATATTCACTAGAGTTTAGAAGAATGAGAGGGGATCTCATTGAAACTTATAAAATTCTAACAGGACTAGACAGACTAGATGCAGGAAGGATGTTCCCGATGGTGGGGGAGTCCAGAACCAGGGGTCACAGTCTAAGGATAAGGGGTAAGCTATTTAGGACAGAGATGAGGAGGAATTTCTTCACCCAGAGAGTGGTGAACCTGTGGAATTCTCTACCACAGAAGGCAGTTGAGGCCAATTCATTAAATATATTCAAGAAGGAGTTAGATATATTTCTTAAGGCTAAAGGGATCAAGGGATATGGGGAGAAAGCAGGGACAGGGTACTGAATTTGGATGATCAGCCATGATCTCATTAAATGGCGGAGCAGGCTCGAGGGGCCGAATGGCCTACTCCTGCTCCTATCTTCTATGTTTCTATGTTTCTATGTGATCAACGCCGGCGCAGATTGGGCGCAGGCTGTTCTACTGTTAAATTGGGAGGCTTTGCGCCCATTTTACACCCAGAAAACAGGCGCAACACATCCAAATCTCTACCCCATTGAGCCATCATTGGACTGGCGTGAAGAAATTGTCTAATTTTGCTTTATAATACTCAACCACCGAAACTTGCAGGATATTATTGGCCTGCATGTACCGTAACTGAAAATGTGTGGATACTTGAAAACCGTGTGGCACTTTCAGGACTGGCAGGGCTACTGATTAAATGAATGGATATTTAAATTTTGCTATATCCTGTACTGTTTCTTATCGAAACATAGGGAGCACATATATGCATATAGTGCAATGCATCAGTTGGATATAAAGAGGCAATTTACTTAGTGTGATACAATCTCTCACTTTGATCCCTACCTGGATTTCCCAGCTCATAAAACGAAAATGATTGCATTTCAATATTTAGAATGGCAGAACATGAAGGGCCGTATTTTGCGACCCCTACGGGTGTGTACGAAGCGCATGCACTGAAACCCGGCACTTGCGATCTGTCAAGAAACTTTTTGACAGATCCTCTGCATCCCCGGGACAAGGGCCTCTGCAGGTGGAGAGTTGCGCTATTTGCCCAACTTCCGCCCGCTGAAAGGCCGTGGAATTCTTACGCCTGGTAAAAGCAGACGTGAGGTCTGCTTTTACCAGCATAAGTTTAAAAAAATAGAAAAATAAAATTTTATCACTCACTTATGCATTAAAAACCCTGTCCAATAAGGTAAGTTTATTTTTAGCCTCGTTAAAACATATAATAAAAAAAAAATGAAACTTTTGTTAAAAATATTTAATTAAATGCCATTTTAATTAATTTTATATATGTAATGTTTTAAAAAAAATTATTTCATGTGTTTGTGTACAGAACCGTCAAAAGTATGAATGGGAATTCCCTTCTTTCATTGGTTGGGCCAGCCCACGTGATCCCAGGGGCACTTGCGAACCACCTGCGCCCCCGGGATACGTGAGCCTCTACGCATTTCTACCAGGAGGCGCCCAGGATCGCAAGCCTCCATATCTCCCGGACCACCAGGTAAATGCGGAGAAAATTTGATAATCGGAGGTAACCGCCCACGGGAAACCTCCGATCGCAAATTCAGGCCCGAAGTGAATTTGATTCATTTCCTGCCTCCAGAGGGTGCAGACGCTGTAGATCACCACTAGATGGAACCCACAGGTATGGAGGATACTGTAGTATCGGGTGTTTGTGATCATTTCAGAAGTGATGAGGACCTAATACCTCTCAAGACACAAAGGGAGTGGAATTCCGCCTATCGAATAATTTTAGCAAAAAAGTCCTGTTTGCCAGTCACATCTACCTTTTCATTAAAATTACTGATGGGAGGAATTTCACCTCCAACGACTCAGGTGTAAGATAAGCTGTACAGCTCACAGTTTCCAAAATCCGGTAAGACTGATATTCTCAAAATAAAATGAATGTAAGTTTTATGTTTGTCTTTAGTATGTTTTTACAGGTGCAGCCAATGTTTAAATATGCGAGCCAAGAAATTACTGTTACTGCTGTTAGCCAAGGAATACTTAATACTTTCAAACGACATTCCTCCACTATTTTATTCTTGTATTACACTCTTTATCTTAAATGGGGCGAGAACTCCTCTAAAATACTAGGGACACATGTTAACTAATATTAGCAACAGTAATTTCTACGCCATGTGAGCAAGCCTCTTGAGTCAGTCTCGAGGGATTATTATGTACTAGCTTGAAAAATTCCAGTTAATGAGAACGATGTGTTAAATTTACTGGGCTGTTTTTTCTACCAAATAGTACCAAATTGACAGGCAAATTGTGAAATATTTGCGAATACTTAGCTCCATAAAAAAGGCAAGAACTGTTGCCAAGTATGCCATTAGCCAGTACACAGAAAAAAATGCTGTTTGTGCCATTTAGATTCTATATAACGGCCCAGATTTTGCTGTCAAAATAACGGTGAGGCTAATGGCGCTTCAGGCGAGGGGCAGATGCGCTAAAAGTTGCTGTCCGAGTTGCGCCACTTTGCCTTTAGCTTCGTAAGTACAGAATTCCGCTGACTGCCTCACCATCAAAATGCATTCAATGGCGTGAAGTTGCTGTGTTTGCACGGTAGATCCGAATGAAACTCGCCACAGAAAATTAAGTCAAGCCATTTATTTCAGTCTAAGTTACCCTTTTAACGATGTGGTAAGTGTTAATTACAGCCAGTCAACTCTTTGGCACCGAGAATGAACTATTACAAGTGCAGAGTCACATTCCTTCAGGTATTAATTGTTGTTGGAGATTTTAAAAATGTAAAATTTTTTCTTTTTTTTTCTTTTCCTTTCTGTCTCTTCGTTCTCTCACTCTTAATCCAATCCATCTTTCCCTCTCTATTTCGCTTTCTGTGCCTGATTTGACATTGAATTCACCCTCTCTAATTTATACTTCCTTCTCCGTCCTTGTGCTGTATTTCTCAATCTGATTGGTTAAGGAGATACCCTGTTGGTTGCCCTGTTCACTCAGGTCCCAGATGCCCGGTTTCCCTCGCTGCGTCGTTATCAGTTCGTACTTTCATCAATTTGCCACATAAAAAATTTAAAAACCTAAATGTGCAAGGGCAAGTCCAGCTAACGGCAAATGCCATTATATGCCCTGCTACAACAAAATCTGCCCTATTATTTTCTAGGGGTGGGGGGGGGGGAGAAATTCATTATAGCCCCATTTGGGGCGCTAAATTTCAAAAGTTGTGAAAATTAGCACCAGGCGCTAATGTTTCTAAACTTTAAAAAAATTCGGTTTTTCCCTCCAGGAAGGAAGTGGAATGCTAAATCAAGCCCGCCACTTCCTTCCTGGTGTGCAACAGGCAGCAGGCGGGGCGGAGACTTCCGCCGCGCTGCACACTGGGCCGTGCAGCGCTGCCGCGTTCAAAGGCTCCTTCCCTCCCTTAAAGGGACGGGCCATTGCTGCAGGCTCTGCAATAGAAAAATTACCTACCTGGACCACCAAGGCAGTCGCGATCCCATGCGATCAGCCCAGCACTCAAGCAGAGTACGGGGCTGATCGATCGTGGGCAGGAACCCGCGAAAAAAACTGGAACAAGAAAGGTACGTTTTTTTTTACTTACCTCGGCCACCTCGCCTTTAATCATCGCCCCTGAAGCGGCCGGCCGCCCGACGCACGCCCCCTGCAGCTGTCGGTGTTTTCGACCGGCGCTGCTGCAGGAGACGGAAGTCAATTTCAGGTCCGGGGCGCTACCAGGAAGCTACTTTAGAAGAAACCACTATTTGTTTATTGAGAAAGACACAGATAATGTACAATTTTGATTTGGTATAAATGTTTGAAATAGGAGATTAAAAATTGAGAATACAATGAAGTTTGTTTCCTGCTATTTAATTGCAAAGTACCTAAAATAATTCAACACTTTTCGTGATAAGAGCAGGGATTAATATTGTGGAGAATGTTTGAGAGAAAAACATTAGAAGTGAAATTCGTAAATTAACATCTTTACGTCAACATATTAGGAAACATTTCCAAGTCAGTCTGATTAGTTCGCCTGTCCAGGAAGAAAGATGAATGTTTATTTCTGTTAAATCGTAGCTTTTCCTGCTTTTTGTTTTTAATTCAGTGACGCAAATTGTGTAAGTGTTTTTTCTGCGCTTGTGAATAAGTGCTGCATTTCTGACATGTTACATGGGGGGGGGTGAGCTGGTTCAAGAAGACATTGGGCCAGAAATTCGTCTCCCTGGCTTCCCGCGGGTGCAAGGATCGCGCGCGCACCTGCCGTTGACCCCTGGGCCCGCGGGAGATTCCGGTCCTGGGCCTCCTCCAATTGCCGGCGCGCAGTGCGTGCGTGTCCCAGGGGCGCAGTTAGTGCGATGCGTCCCCTGGGATCACGTGGGCCATGGAGAGCCAATGGCAGCAGACCATCTTTCATTCATAGATTTGACAGGACCTGTCAAATCTATGAATACAGATCGGCCCCAAAACATCCCTAAAACTACAAATAATTTTTTTTTAAAACATCACATTTTTAAAATAACTATAAATTATATTAATTAACTATTTTAAACAAAAATTAAAATGTTTGAAAAATGAATTATACTTTTTAACGGGGCTAAAACTAAACTTACCTTTCTTTAAAGTAATTAAAAAAGATAAATCTGTGAAAAAAATGTTTAAATTTTAATAAAATCAACACTTACCTTGTTAAAAGAAGGCCTTGCGCCTCCTTTTTCAATGTGCATCTTCTCCGTACTTACCCTCACGGAGGAACCTGTAAAAAAACCCGAAGTGCGAGGCGAACGCGCTGGCCCTCCGGCGTGCGCGTTCGACCTCTGAACCCCTTCCTTCAGGGGAATGGAAGTGCCGGTTTCCCGCGCATGCACAATGCATGCAAGAAACCGGCACTTTCGTTGGGCCTACGGGTGAGTACGCAGTGCGTACTCACCCGTAGAGACCCGAATTTCTGCCCAATGTTTATTAATGGAAGTGATTGAAGTTGGAAATACGAATACCCGTACTTGTTCAATTCTTTTTAATACTGTGGACTAAAGAACTACAGCACTTTATATTTGATTGTCTGGTTGCATTATGATTAATATTCTAATCACTTATGTGGACGTACAGCATGTCCACGCCATAGGAAAGCTGCTGCTCCTGCTGCTTGTGCAGCCATTGCTATAGTGACATGAGGGATGGGCTAATACTTTGAAAACTTTAAAATTAATACAAATTGCACGAATAGATATACCACTTTCAGCTCACCTTGGGTTTTTGGATTGTTTGTCGATGCATAACCGTGTAACTGAGTGATGTTTCTGAAATGTTAATGAATTATTATGCAGTTCTTTTATATCCCAGTCATTTCTGACAAGTAATTTTTTATTAAATAGAGTTTGTACATGACGAACTAAAAGCTTTTAATTAATTCCACCGTAAACAAACTTGCAGAATGGGCATGTAAATGACAAATGAATTTCAATATAGATAAGTGTGAGGTGGTACATTTTGGTAGGAGGAATAAGGAGGCGACCTACTTCTTGGAAAATAAGGAGGAAAAATTCGGTTGCTTTGCGCCTCCTGTTAGCGCCCGGGCACGGCACTGCCAACGCCACCCGCGAAATTCAGCGGGCGGTTAGCGGCGGCGGTAACCGGTAGCACCCCGTGGCGCTGCGCCGCTGGCAATGACGTCATCGCCGTGCGCAGCGCCCCACTCGCACCCCGGACGTGATCTTCGGTAGCGCCCCCTGACTTACCGCTGGATGCTATGTCCGATGGGGTCAGGGGGGCCTACCTGCGGCTGGGGCGGCGCTATTTAAAGGCGAGGTGCCGGGCGGCGATTTTTGTTGCTGACCACCTGCCAGCACTTGCCTCCACTCCTGTCCCCGGCCTCCTTACCCGCACCCCCGCGGAGTGCCGGCTGCGCTCCAAAAGCCCGGCACTTCTCTTGAGTCCCCAGCTGGGCCCCGGGTCACGCTGCGTAAGGCCCCTCCCCTTTAAGAAAGGGAGGAAGGCCTGCAATACAGAGCGCTGCGGCATGTTGCGCCGTGATATTCCCTCGCAGCGCCCCAAGAGGGAGGCGGGGTGCTTCCAGTAGCGCTCCGCTTCCCTCTTGGGGCGCTACCACTCAATTTCTGTCGCGGGGGCACTAATTGGCGCTAAAAGTAGTGCCCCGGCGAAGTTAGCGCCCCAAAGGGGGTGTTACTCAATTTTTAGCCCTAAGAGTCTAAATGGGGTAGAGGTGCAAAGGGATCTAGGGGTATAGATTCACAAATCATTAAAAGTAGCAACGCAGGTTAAAAAAGCCATAAAAGTGCAAATAAAGCACTGGAGCTCATTTCTAGAGGAGTAAAATTCAAAAGCAGAGTAGTTATGTTAAACTTGTATAGAACCGTGGCTGATTTCTCATGATTTGAGACGGTGGGGTGGCAATATGGCATTACGGTATATATGCTTTTAAGTGGTTGCTGTTGCTGTCGTTGTTGTAGAAGTTGTTGTTGTTTTAAAATTTGCTCACAGACGAAAAGGTCGCGCTCAAAGGAGTCCGTGGCCCGCTCAGTACAAAAAAAAAATTAGAGGGAACATTGTTCCACAGGCGATGGAAGAGAAGAGGACCAGCAAAGGTAAGTGTTAAGTTATTTCTGTGTGTATCGGCGGAGCAGGAGGTCACCTCCGGGGCCCACAAAAATAATCTGGGCCGCTGCCGCCCCGGAACCCCCGCCCTCCGCGATCGTGACCCCCCACCCATCCTGTGACTTATCTTTCTGACGGCAGCTCCGGCCCCTTTTCCTTTGCTGAATCTGGCGAGCTGTGTCGGGACACCTATTTGGCGCCCTGCGGCTCACCTGGCGAATATAAATGAGGCCAGAGCCCCAAAATCCTGGGGGTCTCTTCGCCGTCGGAATGGGCGGTCGACTAATGCACTCTGCCGGTTGGGCACCTAAAAGTCAAAATGGACCCCAGGGAGGGGGAGTTCCATTCACTTGTTATTTAAACAGAATTAACAGTGTGCGTTATTCCAAAAGCCAAAATATTAACAAGTAGGTCCCAAATATTGCAGAAATATTTTATTATACTTTTGGTCCAACTGAAATAAAACTAAGGAAACCTTTATCTATTTGCGTGAGCCATTAAGTTAGAAATTACTATTGGTGATATTAGCAGACAAATGCAATAAAGTGTTCCGATGACATGCTTGTAAATAAATGGGTTAACGTCTCAGTTAAAGAGGCAGACATAGGAATGCCACATGAACATATTATGCATTTTTCCATTAATATCACCAGTGGTGATTACTAGCCTGCTGTCTTTCTCTTGTGATATCAGCAAGTAATGTTTTCTGTTTTGTTGTAAAGGATAATGGAGTCACGTGAACCAAATGAGACTGCGTCATGCAAGAGTTAAAACAAAAATCTAATACTGGGTTACCTCTATATAAGGGGTGAAAGTTGAGGAATCATATCTCTTAAAGCGCAAGCATTATTTGTTTTGGTATATTATTGAGATCAATTGCATTTAAACCAAGGAAATGGAATCGCACATTTTCACTTTGCATTGTGCTGGTCAGAAGGTAATTGTCATTATTCTAGTGTCTGCTGTCAGTCCCTGAAGACTATTGTTTGCCATCACCTACTAAGGAATAGTGAAAACTGCTCCTCACAACAGCAGAGGAGATTTACCAGAATGGTTCCGGGGATGGGGGATCTTAGCTACAAGGACAGGTTGGAGAAGCTGGATTTGTTTTCATTAGAGCAAAGGATGTTGAGGGGTGATTTGATAGAGGTGTACAAGATTATGACGGGTTTGGATAGGCTAGACGGGGAAAGGCTGCTCCCACTAGTTGATGGTACAAGGACTAGGGGACACAGGGTTTTGGGCAAGAGATACAGGGGAGATATGAGGAAAAACTTTTTTACACAGCGAGTAGGGAGGACCTGGAACTCGCTGCCGAATGTTTTCAAGGGGAGACTGGATAGGCACTGGAAGGAAATAAACTTGCAGGGCTACGGGGATAGAGCGGGGGAATGGGACTGACTGGATTGCTCTACAGAGAGCTGGCATGGACTGGATGGGCCGAATGGCCTCCTTCTATGACTATGACTCTTCAATCTTTACTGTTCAGTCCAATGTTGTAACAGGACAGACTGTTTGCCATTCCCATTGATTAGCAGGGAATTGTCAAAATGGTCTTCTATTAAGTGCCAACCTATTAGCCAAACAGGTTTAGCATTTTACCCCAGGAGGATAGACAACAACTTGCATACGACTATTATATACATACATTAATCACACTTCACTCACATTTCATGCTACTCAACAACAGCTTTGAAGGTTGAATAAATACTGACCTGTTCCACTCTGATATCATATTCTCCGTGGACTTTTTTTCCACGGAACAATTTTGCCCTAAGAAGAAAGAAAATGATAAATTAACCACTAATTGGACATTGACTACCTTAAGTAACACTTAAAACGGGCACTGGTATCTTTCAAAAGTGTTTTGACCA
This sequence comes from Squalus acanthias, assembly GCA_030390025.1. Lineage (NCBI taxonomy): Eukaryota > Metazoa > Chordata > Chondrichthyes > Squaliformes > Squalidae > Squalus > Squalus acanthias. The sequence goes on from CM059444.1 coordinate 44,197,238, forward strand.
TCATTTATTTTGCTATAGGAGTAGAGCTGTATGTCAGGCCCAAGTAACATAAGTAAGAGGAGGGGAGGGATCTCATGAAAATAATATAAACCTGAAGATAAAAGAAATAGGAGATGAGAGTAAAGGTCAGACCAAGGTAAAGAATAAGGGTAACATAAACGGTCAGGTAACAGAAACAGTTATAGAACATAAGTATAAAATGACTGTTAAAAAAATAAAGCATGGGGAACACTTAATAAAAAACAAATTAAATTGCCTATACAGCAATGTACACAGCATCCCAAACAAAATGGGGGAACTGGAGGCAATAGTTCGTAGTATGGAGTCAGATGTAGTAGGGATAACTGAAACATGTCTTAATAAAGAACAGGACTGGCAGTTAAATGTTGCAGGATAGAATGTATTTAGAAAAGGATAGGGAAGGAAGATGGTGGGGGGTGGGGTGGGGAAGGTTAGCTGTACTAATTAGAGATATTATAATGGCAATAGAAAAAAGGTACATAACTAACATTAAGATAGAAACAGAATCCATATGGATTGAGACAAAGGATAAGAAGGGATTGATTCCATTAATAGTGGTAATCTACAGACCACCTAATAGTGGAAGGGAAGTGGAGGAAGAAATATGTAGGCAAATCTACAAAATGAGTAAAAGAGATAGAATAATAATCATGGGAGATTTCAACTATCCCCAAATAAACTTGCAAGAAGAGTTGCGAAAGGGAAAAATTATTTTTTTTATTAATGGAGCTTTACAATGTGTTCAGGACTCTTCTTACCCTGTACATAAGAAGCCCAACATGAGAGAAATCACCACTGGATCTTGTAATGGGAGATGAACCAGATCAGATAAGAGGAGGAAGCATAGAAGAACATCTAGGCAACAACGATCATAACATAGTAAAGTTTAAAATAATGATTGAGAAAGAAATAAGTAAGACAAAGACCAAAGTAATAGATTGGAAAAAAGTAAATTTTGAGGGGATGAGAAGGGAAGGTAAACTGGGAACAAAAATTGACAGGTAAAGAGATAGAACAGCAGTGGGAAATATTTAAAACGGTGATCAATAGAGTTCAGGAGAAATAAATTCCACTAAGAAACAAGAACAAACTAGCCAATAATGAAACACCATGGATGAATAAAGAGATAAGGGTAAAATTGAAACTAAAGAAAAAGGCATACATTAAGTGCATAGACAATAAAGGAGAGGATGACAAAAGGGAATATGAAGAAGTTAGGAAAGAAGTCAAAAAAATAATTAGGAAAGCAAAGGGGAACTATGAAATTAAATTATCGAGGAATATAAAAAGAATTAGTAAAGCATTCTCCAGACACATAAATAACAAAATAAAAATCAGGATAGGGATAGGGCCACTGAGAGATACACACGATAAACTCATAGTTACTGACAGCGAAATGGTAGAAATATTAAATAATTACTTTGCCTCAGTTTTTTCCAGGGAGACTAACATGGTGGGAATGACATTAGAAGAGATCAAAAAATATATAAAGATATTTAAGATAGAAAGGCAGAGATAATTGATAAACTAATCAAACTTAGAGAGGATAAAACCCCTGGTCCCAATGGATTGCATCCACACATATTAGAAGAAGTTAAGGAAGAGATAGCAGAGGCACTATTATATATATATATATAAATTCATTAGAAAAGGGAATAGTGCCAGAAGACTGGTAGACAGCTAATGTTATTCCGATATTTAAAAGGGGAGATAGAACAAGTCCAGGGAACTACAGACCAGTTAGCTTAATGTCAGTTGTAGGAAAGATAATCGAATCTTTACTCAAAGATGTCATATTAAAACACCTAGAAACAGAAAATGTAATAAAGAGCAGTCAGCACTGATTTCAAAAGGGAAGGTCATGCTTGACCAACCTTATTGAATTCTTTGAAGAAGTAACAGAAAGAGTAGACAAGGGTAATGTTGTAGATGTAATATATTTGGATTTTCAAAAGGCCTTCGATAAGATACCACTTAGTAGACTCATGATTAAGGTCAGAGTATGTGAAGTCAGAGGGCAGGTAGCAGAATGGATAGCAAGCTGGCTAGCAAACAGAAAACAGAGAGTAGGGGTTAAGGGTAGCTACTCAGACTGGCAAAAGGTGAGAAGTGGTGTTCCACAGGGATCGGTGCTAGGACCACTGTTGTTCACAATTTACAATAATGATTTGAACTCAGGAATCGGTAGTACAATCTCAACATTTGTGGACAACACCAAATTGGGAGGTGTAGTTAATACAAAGGAAGAATGCGACAAAACAATGCTCAATAAGCTTACAGAATGGCTGTGTAATTGGCAATGTAATTCCAATAAAGATAAGTGTGAGGTGGTGGATTTTGGTAGAAAGAATGAGGAGGCCACATACTGCTTGGATAATAAGAGTCTGAATGGAGTAGAGGAGCAAAGGGATCTAGGTGTACAGATACACAAATCACTAAAATTAGCAACACAGGTTAATAAGGCCTTAAGAAAAGCAAATGAAGCACTGGGGTTCATTTCTAGAGGGATAGAATTGGAAAGCAGAGAACTTATGCTAAAATTGTATTGAACCTTGGTTAGACCACACTTGACGTACAAACTGGCATCACAGATTGGTTGCCCGTTATAGAAACCGCCTATATTTGATTAAATTATTTTCTTTTTGAATGCATCTCAGATTACATCACAAAAGGGACAACCCAAATAAAAAAAAAATCAAAAGCATGCAAAGGTCTCTTATTACCATATTGAAAGAGGCCAACATCTGTTTTAGGTTGTCGCCAGGGACGGCCCACAGCGCCTGAACAAATATGGTGTCAGACGGGTTTCTGATACTGTTCGGGTGCGAGTTGTTGGCCCCCTAAATTGGACCTCTGTGCCCCCGTTTTATGGGCCGGAAAATGGGCGCAACGAGCTACAATTTCACCCACAATTTGTTGAACAACTGAGTACTGGTGATATCATGGTGGGTCGAATGGCTCAATGACTTATTGAGTCCAGCATTAGGACACAACTGAATTGAAACAAACACACGCAAGAAGTAAATCCACTGGGGCAGGAACCTGATGATGGCATCAGGACTCAATATTCAAACAAACCAACAAAAAGGCAGAATAAAAGGAGTTCTGATTCTCTCTTCACTGCTTAAATTCCCTCTTAATCTTTGAATACAACCCACATACAACTGTATTCCCTATCTGCAGTAACGTGGGGCCCTGTTAAGGTCAAATCACATTACTCATTTAGAGCACTAGGTACTTTCTGCTGGTTAATTTTTGCTCCAAACACAAAGCAGATACTTCACACTTTATTTCAACAATAGGTCGCATCTGCTGGTAAAGTCATTTAAATCAAAACAGATGATGCGCTTTCCATTCCATCCCAGCAGTGGGGATGATGAGATGATAAAAATGAAACTGTGGCTTCCTGTGAATAAAAATCTTTCTCCAGTAACGGAGAAGTAATGACTCTTTATCAAGAATTTACAATAAAGACATAAACGGCATGTTACTGAGGATTGACTGACTCGAGCTGCTTTAACAGCCCCCTATTCATCTACTTATTTTTGAGGTTCATTGTTCAGTTGATCCAGTGTTAATTTTAGAATGACGATAGCTGTAATTTTATTCACCCTGATGTTGCTGATTAATGATAACTCTAAAGTAAATAAAAAGAATAAACTACAGAATTACTGTATGCCAGTAGCTAAAGGGAATTAAAAGTGATTTTTCTCCCCCAAGTTTTAGTTACCTTGGAAAAAGCGTCAGAATTATATGAATTTCAATAAAGACATGTTTCACTGTGTCTTTAGCTTTCAATGTATCCATTTCCTATAGATTTTCCTCCTAATAACCAAGTTATTCCCAAACGCACAACAGGCCAGTGCGCCTCAGCAGTCATATGGTACACAGGCTTATCCAATGAAAGTCAAAGAAAACAATTGTCCCATGGGTGTGTCATGCAGGGGTCATTAAAAATGGGTTTTGGCAGCAGTTGATCACCAAACAGTTCTGCAAACCATGCGTGTGTACTTTACATAATTATAGCCCACCAGCAAAACTACTCTGAACATAATCAGCTGTAAAAACCATATGCGGACACCATTAATGCTGAACAGCAACCTCGGCATTAAAGTGTATCAGCCGGCCATTGTCAGGACCATCATGAATTATAATCAAGCTTTTGCAGGTTTTGTGAAAATGAGAACAGCTTATTTTATTCAATACAGATGCAGTGAAAATCACTTTATGGCACATACTGGGTAACAGATGAACGGTGTCCTCCAACTGCCAGATGTTTGATTTGTGGAAACACAGCGTGAGCACAATTCACTCATCATTATCTGTTCAAGGAATTGAAGCAGACACGGTCAGATAGCATCCTGTATCCAAAGTCCATCCACTAAAGCAGTACACGGATTTCAGTGACAACAGATGCGGTATTTAAGACAATATCAAGACTCCAGCCAAGAGAATAACTGCATATTACACAAAAACTAACAGTTAGCTACGACAGCAGATAACAAAGAAGTGCTAATCTTACACAGTGCTGTTTACTGATTACATATTAACCATTTTTTTTGACTAAATATTAGTCCTGGCAGTAGACAGAGGCTGCATAACGTGTAACATGAAAACAAAATATGAAAATCTTTTTCAATGTATATAACGCACACTAGCTCTGGGATTCACTGCCCTTTATCAAATTTATTTTCAGTACCATACTTGAGTGCATTATAACTTTAAACAACCCTGGAAGCAGTCACTGGAATACTTGTCATGGCAACTGACATTGAAACAAGTTAATAAATTCAGAAGATGCAGTGGTAACATAGTTCGCTGAGTGTTGACACTAGCTTTGATGTTAATGCGTTGATTTGATACACCAAGGATGCTATTCTTTTTGCAACAGCACACAAAAACCTTGTGTTACAATTAGGCTGCAACTCTTTTGACCACTGTTAAATAGAATAGTGTAATTATTTTATTGACTCCAACAATGGTTCTTTACATTAATCCTTCTTCTTACTTCTTAGGCAGTCATTCGGAACCGAGGATGACTTGCTTCCACATTAAAAATGAGTTCGCAGGTGACTGATGAGTCCAATGCGGGACCTACAGTCTCTGTCACAGGTGGGGCAGACGGTGGTTGAAGGGGCAGGTGGGTGGGGTGCTTTGGTTGACGTGCGCTCCTTGCGCTGCCTGCGCTTGGCTTCCGCTTGCTCCCGGCGAAGAGACTCGAGGTGTTCGGCGCCTTCCCGGATGCTTCTCCTCCACTTTGTGCGGTCTTGGGCCAGGGATTCCCAGGTGTCGGTGGGGATGTTACACTTTTTCAAGGAGGCTTTGAGGGTGTCCTTGAAGCGTTTCCTCTGCCCACCTGGGGCTCTCTTGCCGTGCCGGAGCTCCGAGTAGAGCGCTTGTTTTGGGAGTCTCGTATCGGGCATGCGGACAATGTGACTCGTCCATCGGAGCTGATCCAGCATGGTCAAAGCTTCGATGCTAGGGATGTTGGCCTGAGCGAGAACACTGACGTTGGTGCGCCTATCCTGCCAATGGATTTGCAGGATCTTGCGGAGGCAGCGTTGGTGATACCTCTCCAGTGCTTTGAGGTGCCTGCTGTACATGGTCCATGTCTCTGAGGCATACAGCAGGGCGGGTATCACTGCTGCTCTGTAGACCATGAGCTTAGTGCCGGGTTTGAGGTCCTGGTCTTCAAACACTCTCTTCCTCAAGCGACCGAAGGCTGCACTGGCACACTGAAGGCGGTGTTGGACTTTGTCGTCGACGTCTGCCCTTGTTGACAGTAGGCTCCCGAGGTATGGAAAATGGTCCACGTTGTCCAAGGCCTTGTCGTGGATTTTGATAATCGGGGGGCAGTACTGTGTGGCGGGGGCGGGTTGGTAGAGGACCTTTGTCTTACGGATGTTTAGTGTAAGGCCCATGCTCTCGTATGCTTCGGTGAAGGTGTTGACGATGGTTTGGAGTTCGACCTCCGAGTGAGCGCAGACGCAAGCGTCGTCTGCATACTGTAATTCGACGACAGAGGATGGGACGACCTTGGATCTGGACTGGAGGCGACGGAGGTTGAACAGTTTCCCGTTTGTTCTGTAAATTAGCTCCACTCCAGCGGGGAGCTTACTGAGGGTGAGATGGAGCATTGCAGCAAGGAAGATCGAAAAGAGCGTTGGTGCGATGACACAGCCTTGCTTGGCCCCGGTTTGTACGTGAATTGGGTCTGTTGTGGAACCGTTGGTCAGGATCACGGCTTGCATGTCGTCGTGAAGCAGGCGGAGGATGGTGACAAACTTTTGAGGGCAGCCAAATTTGCGGAGGACACTCCATAATCCCTCACGGTTGACAGTGTCGAAGACCTTTGTGAGATCAAAGAAGGCCATGTATAGCGGTTGGTGCTGTTCCCTGCATTTCTCTTGTAATTGACGTGCGGTGAAGATCATGTCCATTGTGCCCCTTAGTGGGCGGAATCCGCATTGCGACTCTGGGAGGAGCTCTTCGGCCACTGGGAGAAGTACATTACTGCTTGACCATTGTCATGTTTTGGGGATTTTGTATCTCTTGTTGATCTCCTGTGGTGTTGTACACAGTTAAGTCAGAGAATATGCAAGGGAAAGGGTCTGGATAGAGGTTTACCATGTGTGAAAACATGATTTAGACTTCAATGTAGGGGACATGATTTAAGAAGTTTGCAGATGATACAAAAATTTGCCATGTGGTTGATAGTGAGGAAGAAAGCTGTAGACTGTAGGAAGATATGTCTGCGTGGGTTTCCTCTGGGTGCTCCGGTTTCCTCCCACAGTCCAAAGATGTGCGGGTTAGGTTGATTTGGCTATGATAAATTGACCCTTAGTGTTAGGGGGATTAAATACGTGGGGTTACAGGGATAGGGTGGGATATGTGTCGGTGCAGGCTCGATGGGCCGAAATGGCCTCTATCTGCACTGTGGGGATTCTGTGATTCTGTGATATCAATGGACTGGTCAGATGGGCAGAAAAGTGGCAAATGGAATTCAATCCGGAGAAGTGTGAGGTAATGCATTTGGGGAGGGCTAACAAGGCAAGGGACTACACAATAAATGGTAGGATACTGAGAAATGTAGAGTAACACAGGGATCTTGGAGTGCATGTCCATAGATCCCTGAAGGTAGCAGGACAGGTAGATAAGATGGTTAAGAAGGCTAACTGGATACTTTCCTCTATTAGCCAAGCCATAGAATATAAGAGCAGGGAGGTTATGCTTGAACTGTATAAAACACTAGTTAGGCCACAGCTAGAGTACTGCATACAGTTCTGGTCACCACATTACAGGAAAGATGTGATTGCGCTAGAGATGGTACAGAGGACATTTATGAGGATGTTGCCAGGACTGGAGAATTTTAGCTCTAAGGAAAGATTGGATAGGCTGGGGTTGTTTTCTTTGGAACAGAGGAGGCCGAGGGGAGATTTAATTGAGGTGTAACATAGAAACATAGAAGATAGGAGCAGGAGTAGGCCATTCGGCCCCTCGAGCCTGCTCCGCCATTCGATGAGATCATGGCTGATCATCCAAACTCAGTACCCTGTACCTGCCTTCTCCCCATATCCCTTGATACCTTTAGCTTTAAGAAATATATCTAACTCATTCTTGAATATATTTAATGACTTGGCCTCAACTACCTTCTGTGGTAGAGAATTCCACAGGTTCACCACTCTCTGGGTGAAGAAATTCTTCCTCATTTCTGTCCTAAATGGCTTACCCCTTATCCTTAGATTATGACCCCTGGTTCTGGACTCTCCGACCATCGGGAACATTCTTCCTGCATCTAGTTTGTCCAGACCTGTCAGAATTTTATATGTTTCGATGAGATCCCCTCTCATTCTTCTATACTCCAGCGAGTATAAGCCCAATCGACCCAATCTCTCCTCATATGTCATTCCTGCCATCCCAGGTATCAGCCTTGTGAATCTTCGCTGAACTCCTTCCATGGCAAGAACATCCTTCCTCAGATAAGGCGACCAAAACTGCACACAGTACTCAAGGTGTGGTCTCACCAAGGCCCTGTACAACTGCAGCAGGACATCCCTGTTCCTATACTCAAACCCTTTCGCTATGAAGGCCAACATACCATTTGCCTTCTTCACCGCCTGCTGCACCTGCATACTTACCTTCAGCGACTGGTGCACAAGGACACCCAGGTCTCGTTGCACTTCCCCTTGTCCCAATCTATTGCCATTCAGATAATAGTCTGCCTTTCTGTTTTTGACACCAAAGTGGATAACCTCGCATTTATCCACGTTATATTGCATCTGCCATGTATCTGCCCACTCACCCAACCTGTCCAAATCATCCTGGAGTTTCTCAGTATCCTCCTTGGAGCACACACTCCCACCCAGCTTTGTGTCATCTGCAAACTTGGAGATATTACATTTAGTTCCCTTATCCAGATCATTAATGTATATTGTGAATAGCTGGGGTCCAAGGACCGAACCCTGCGGTACCCCACTAGTCACTGCCTGCCACTCGGAAAAAGACCCATTAATTCCTACTCTCTGCTTTCTGTATAAAATTATGAGGGGCCTGGATAGAGTGGCTAGGAAGCACCGATTTCCCTTAGCAGAGGTCAATAACCAGGAGACATATATTTAAAGTAATTGGGAGAAGAATTAGAGGGGAGTTGAGGAGGAATTTTTTCACCCAGAGGGCGGTGGGGATCAGGAATGCACTGCCTGAAAGGCTGGTAGAGGCAGAAACCCTTATCACATTAAAAGAGTACTTGGATATACACTTAAAGTGCCGTAACCTTCAAGGCTACGGACCAAGAGCTGGAAAGTGGGATTAGGCTGGATAGCTCTTTTTTGACTGGCGCAGACACGATGGGCCGAATGGCCTCCTTCTGTGCTGTAAATTTCTATGATTCTAACAATTGCCCAGAAATTGATCTCGCTCTGTTCCCGCGGGGGTAAGGCTTCCCCGCGATCTCTCACTCCGCGTTGGCTTTTTCAGATCCAGCTCGCACGAACTTGATGTTCCAGACATCAGCTGGGCAGTGCTTGCGTATCCCACCGGCATAGTGAATTCGTGCGAGCTGTGGGATCACGTGACTCAGTTAGAGCCAATGGCAGCACACCATCTTCCATTCATAAGTTTCACATACGTGCTGTGAAATCTATGAATCTTACACCCCCCAAAATAACAGCTAAACCTCAATTAAATTTTAAAAAAAACCATCACATTAATAAAATAAGTATAGTTAAATAAATTAACCATTTTAAATAAAAAATTAAATTTTTGAAAAAATTTAAAATCTTTTAAAAAGTTATAAAAATAAACTTACCTGTCTTTAAAGTCTCTAAAAAAGATATACCTGTTAAAAAAAATTCAAAAAAATACTTAATTCACTACTTACCTTGTTAAAAGTGGGTCTTACTCCTCCTTTTTCCATTTCTAAAATCTTCCGTACTTACCTGCGCGTCCAAAGCACGAAGTGCACAGCGTGCGCGCAGCCTGTAGCGCGCACGCGATGCACCGAGGACCCGCCCCCTTTTCAAAAGACCAAGTGCCGGTTTTCAGCGCATGCGCAGGGCATGCAGAAAACCGGCAATTAGAGAGAGAATACGCGAGAGTACGCAGTGCGTACTCTCGTGCAGCGGGATGAATTTTTGGCCCATTATGATCACCTGTCTCTGCTGTCGCCGTGCTATTGGTTTTCTCTGTCTCTCCTCTTCTGCGTCTGCCTCTCTTTCTCTTATACTTCTCTCCCCTTTATTGTTTTTGGGTCGCTCTCTGTTCTTTACTGCTTTTCATTTTTCTTTTCAGGTGGAAGGTGGTGGGTAGTATGGCATGGCCTGGTGGGAAGAAGTGTCACACATGGCTGCAGGCTAAATTTGGAGTAGGATTTCAGGGGAAGAGTGGCTCTCAGTGGCCCCCTTCTCATCCACTCAGCCAATCATTAATGCTTCCCCTGCCCCTATGCTCCCATCCCTTCAGCTTCCCATTATCCCCTCCCCTTCCCATAACCCCCTAGCCTCTATAACTACTCCTATCTCAGCCTTTGTATCAGCTGCTCAACCCCTGTATCCTCCACTCCCCTTTACTCTGCTGTCACTCACCTCACCCTTAACCCTCCATCCACTTCTCCAGCTCCCACTCTTACCCAAGGGCAGATGGTAAGAGGCCATAAGTCCCCTCACCCAACCTGTTTCCATCTCTGCTCCTCTTTTCTCTACTTCCATCCCTTACTAGCTGTTTACCTGCAAAGAAGCTCTGTTTTCTTCCAAAATTCAACTTTAATAATATTAGAATGAGGAAAAAGACTGTGTATTCTCGCTCTCTCTCTCTCTCTTATACATGAGGTAATTTTAATTTGAACCGCCAACAGGAAATGAGTGGGTTCAGTTTTTCTGCTCTGTTTTACGCCCCGCCTGATTTTACTCTCCAATGGAAAGTAAAATGGGGTAAGGGGTGAAATTTTCAGCCGAATGGGTTAAATGTAAATTACCCCCGTAAAATTAGCAGTTGTGAGCTCTGTCTCATTGATACCTTTTATGTCAGCAAAACACAGGTAGATAATTAATTGGCCTCAAAATTCAACTTTTTAAAATAATGAACTAACATTAACAAGTCTTTCTCTCTCTTCTCTCAACTCCCCCTGGTCTCTCTCTCTCTCTCTTTCTCTTTCTCTCTCCTCCCTCTTTATGGCCAATTTCTTTCTCTCTTACTTGTCCACCGCCTCAGCTTAATGCACTCTCTGAAGTTTATAGAATACAAAACAAAAGCTACAACGGGTGTGTAATCAGAACAGTCATTGTTTTCTCACACAAGCTGATTTAAAAAAAAAGTGTGGAGACAAGTGATATCCACAAGTATTATACTTCCACTACTACAATAAATAACTAGGTAATTCTGGCCCAAATTAGAATTGTTTGTGGTTGTCTTAAAGGCTCTCCTGATGGTTTAATGGCTGAATGTGGTTCAAATCCATACAGATCAAGAAGGTCCCGGGTGCTGGTAGCAATGGTGCAGCCCCTACTGCTGGCTTCAACATCACTAAGCTAGGAAAAGGGGGAAATCAGGCAGGGTTCCTGCTGCTGGTTGCATTCAATGTGATTTGTCGAATGTGGTACTTTAGTTGAACAAAACATGACATTCAGTTTCTGGTATTAAAAGCATGTTTAACTTCTACAAGTTTATGAGACCCATTGCAATGTGAATTGAGATTTGAAATACAATGCATCACTAATCTACCCAATCTCCAATAACAGCACTGTGCGAGTCAAGTTTGCCCGAGAAGAACGGCCTCAGCCCTCAGACCTACCACGCCTCCAACATTTTGTAGAAAAGTTATTTTCTTTAGATAATTAAAGAAAAACAATTAGCCCCATCCAATAGACCTCCCCACTTGAAAATATTCAACTTTGGCAGATTTCTAGTCTGCATGTGATAAAGCATCATAGACATGTCTGAGGTTATGTGAGATCATGAATGACAGTTGATGAGTTATGCTGGAAATCTTACCCATGGAAAGATTTTTGTTGCTGTTTTGGAGGATATAGAAACCAAATGTGTAACAGCACCTGGTAAATAAATGGGAATGTCTGACTCACAGTAGGCAGCTGCGGACTGAGGTATGTAACCAGTGCTGTAATGTAGCAGCAAAGCTACAACTTTACTATTTATAGCCAAAATGCAAACAACAGGAAAGGCATAATTTTCCTTGTCAAAGAACTTTTCTTAAATAAAGTTCTGTATTAAGCACAGGAAAGCTCTTTGGGTTTCTATTTTAATACATTCCATGAATGATAAATGTGAGTTTAAACAGCATTTTGTCACTAGACGCGCTTTACACCAGTCATGTTGACTCTGACTCCAGCTGCTTTGTGCAGAAAGAAAAGCTGATCTTTATGAAAGATCGTGATTTGATCTCAAACATTTCATGTACTGATTTTCCAATATGCTGGAATTGCTGGAATACAAAGTGAGTTCATCACAGCCGCACATTACTATCAACATCGACTCAATTAAAAAAAAAACCTGCAGCTTATGTGAAGAGGACATTGCTGCCGAATTGGAACAAAAACTCAAGAATTGTATAAAACACTAGTTAGGCCACAGCTAGAGCATTGCGTACAGTTCTGGTCACCACATTACAGGAAAGATGTGATTGCACTAGAGGGGGTGCAGAGGAGATTTACGAGGATGTTGCCAGGACTGGAGAATTTTAGCTATGAGGAAAGATTGGATAGGCTGGGGTTGTGTTCTTTGGAGCAGAGGAGGCTGAGGGGAGACTTAATTGAGGTGTATAAAATTATGAAGGGCCTAGATAGAGTGGATAGGAAGGACCTATTTCCCTTAGCAGTGAGGTCAATAACCAGGGGGCATATATTTAAAGTAATTGGTAGATGGATTAGAGGGGAGTTGAGGAGAACTTTTTTGATCCAGAGGGTGGTGGGGGTCTGGAACACACTGCCTGAAAGGGTAGTAGAGGCAGAAACCCTTATCGCATTTAAAAAGTACTTGGACATGCACCTGAAGTGCCGTAACCTACAGGGCTACGGACCAAGAGCTGGAAAGTGGGTTTAGGCTCTTTTCCAGCCGGCACAGACACAAAGTGCCAAATGGCCTCCTTCTGTGCTGTAAATTTCTATGATTCTATGAATTAAAAGGTGACCTGACTGTGGGAACCAACCAATGGCTTTTTAAGCGAGTGTGTCAGTAGCCATTTTGAGTGGAATAGACTTAAGTGGGGGCAAAATTGGGTGCCTTTGCGCCTCCCCCAGGGGCGCTAACGGGGCGCAAATGGCTTTGCAACCGAGCGTGGCTCTGACATCGACTCCCGCCATATTTGGTGGGAGTTTTGCGGCGGCGCTACAACATTGCGCCCTGATCTCCTTCACCTGGAGATCGTGACATCATCGCCGGCGCATCGCCCCCGGTAGTGCCTCAGACCCGAAATTGACTTTCACCCCCTGCAGCAGCGCCGGTCAAAAACACCGACAGCTGCAGGAGGCGTGCATTGGGCGGGCGGCCGATTCGGGGGCGATGGTTAAAGGCGAGGTGGCCAAGGTAAGTAAACAAAAAAAACTCACCTTTCTGGTTGCAGTTTTTTTCGTGGGATGCTGCCCGCGATCGCGCAGGATTGCGGCTGCCTTGGTGGTCCAGGTTGGTAATTTTTCTATTGCAGAGCCTGCAGCGATGGCCCTTCCCTTTAAGGGAGGGAAGGGGCCTTTGAACGCGGCAGCGCTGCACGGCCCAGTGTGCAGCGCTGCTGAAGTCTCCGCCCCGCCTGCTGCCGATTGCCCTCCAGGAAGGAAGTGGAGAGCTTGATTTAGCGCCCCACTTCCTTCCTGGAGCGCAAACAGCGAATTAAATTTTTTTTTGAAATCGTTAATGCCTGGCGCTAACTTTTCAAACTTTTAAAAATTAGTGCCCCAAACGGGGCGATAGTGAAGTTCTTTGTGAACAGACATATGAAAGCGTCCCCAGAGGGTCATGGAAACCTCTGGATTTCATAGCACCATGCAAATTTATCTTTTTAGTGGTTTATTACACAGAGCATCCAATGTCCTTAACAATGCTGCTAAGTAGCTGCCAATGATCTTGTTTTTCAAACCAGCACTGTTCTACTCTTCATAAGCTATCTGATTTACAATGAGATTGGGGAGGATATTCTAACAAACACACACTCAGTGGAAATACAGTTTCAATCTACAAGTAATTCAATAAAACTCACTGGGGCGACTTTCAACTTCAGCCTGCCTGAAAAATTGACCGGCATTTAGACACCCCTTTGATGCCCAAGGCCCAACTGATTCCATTTTCTGGAAGGCCTTTAAATGGGCGCCTAGCACTCCTGCCCAGAGCAAGTGAGCGGCTGTTTATATGCAAAACGGAGTCTTACGTCAGTTGTAAGCGGGAGGCAGTGCAGTCACATTTAAATGAGGGCCTGGAGTTAATGGCCCAGACTTCAAGCTCAACTCTCTGTGAAGGATTGTCATCCGCACCACACTACACTTATCCCAAACATGCCTCAAGTTACAATTGGAGCTTGTTTTTCAGCAGTATAAAAATGCAAGCCTAACATCAAGCAAAAACTTTACGTCTTGACCATATAGCTCAGTCACAAGTGACCGATTCTGCTTCTCTCCCATTGCAAATTCAATTTTTTTTGCTTCCAATTATTGCCATCATCTGGACATGCTTTCTGTCTCTCACTTCAGTATACAGTTTTGTACACCGGTAATGGTAGCATAGTGGTTATGTTACTGGTTTAGTAATCCAGGAACCTGGACTAATAATCTGTGAGTTCAAATCCCACCAAGGCTGTGGAATTTAAATTCAGTTAATTAAATAAACCTGAAATAAAAAGCTAGTATCAGTAATGGTGACCATAAAAGTACCGGATTGTTGTAAAAATATATTTGGTTCCCTTAGGGAAGGAAATGTTACCTGCCCTCTGAAATGGTCTAGCAAGCCACTCAGTTGGAACAAACCACTACAAAAAACCTTAATAATAAGGATAAAACCGGACAGACCACCCGGTGACGACCTAGGCACTGGCTTCGGACAGGACAATGGCACACCCAGCCCAGTCGACCCTGCAAAGTCCTCCTCACTAACATCTGGGGACTTGTGCCAAAATTGAGAGAGCTGTCAACAGCCTGATATTGTCATATTCAAAGAATCATACCTTTCAATGTCCCAGACTCCTCCATCTGGGTATGTCCTGTCCCACCGGACAGAGGTGGTGGCACAGTGGTATACAATCGGGAGCGAGTGGCCCTGGGAGTCCTCAGCATTGACTCTGGCCCCCATGCAGTCTCATGGCATCAGGTCAAGCATGGACCACCTACTGCCCTCCCTCAGCTGATGAATCAGTACTCCTCCATGTTGAACACCACTTGGCAGAAGCACTGAGGGTAGCAAGGGCACAGAATGTACTCTGGGTGGGGGACTTCAATGTCCATCACCAAGAGTGGCTTGGTAGCATCACTACTGACTGAGTCCTGAAGGATATAACTGCCAGATTGGGCCTGCAGCAGGAGGTGAGAGAACCAACACGAGGGAAAAATCTACCTGTCGCAGATGCATCTGTCCATGACAATATTGGCAGCAGTGACCACAGCACAGTCTTTGTGGAGATGAAGTCCCGTCTTCACACTGAGGACACCCTCCATCGTGTTGTGTGGCGGCACCATCACCGTGCTAAATGGGATAGATACAGAACTAGCAGCTCAAAACTGGGCATCCATGAGGCGCTGTGAGCCATCAGCAACAGCAGAATTGTATTCCACCACAATCTGTAACCTCAAGGCCTGGCGTATCCCTCACTCTACCATTACCATCAAGCCAGGGGCTCAACGAGGAGTGCACAGGAGCCAGCCTGGGGAAGCTGCAATACAAGCTATAGACAGAGCTAAGTTTTCCCACAACCAACCGATCAGATCAAAGCTCTGCAGTACTACTACATCCAGTTGTGAATGGTGGTGGACCATTAAACAACTAACGGGAGGAGCAGGCTCCACGAAATCCCCATTCTCAATGATGGCAGAGCCCAGTGCAAAAGACAAGGCTGAAGCATTTGCAACCATCTTCAGCCAGAAGTGCTGAGTGGATGATCAATCCTGAGGTCCCCATCACAGAAGCCGGTCTTCAGCCAATTCAATTCACTCCACGTGATATGAAGAAACGGCTGAGCGCACTGGATACAACAAAGGCTATGGGCCCCAACAATATCCCGGCCGTTGTGCTGAAGACTTGTGCTCCAGAACTAGCCACACCTCAGCCAAGTTGTTCCAGTACAGCTACAACACTGGTATCTACCCAACAATGTGGAGAACTGCCCAGGTATGTTCTGTCCACAAAAAGCAGGACAAATCCAATCCGGCCAATTATCGCCCCATCAGTCTATTCTCAATCATCAGCAAATTTATGGAAGGTGTTGTCGACAGTGCTTTCAAGTGGCACCTGCTCACCGATGCTCAGTTTGGGTTTTGCCAGGACCACTCGGCTCCAGATCTCATTACAGCCTTGGTCCAAACATGAACAAAAGAGCTGAATTCTAGAGGTGAGGTGACATCAAGGCAGCATTTGACCGAGTGTGGCATCAGGGAGCACTAGTAAATTAAAAGTCAATGGGAATCAGGGGAAAAACTCTCCACTGGCTGGAGTCATACCTAACACAAAGGAAGATGGTTGTGGTTGTTGGAGTTCCAGGACATCGCTGCAGGAATTCCTCAGGGCAGTGTCCTCAGCCCAACCATCTTCAGCTGCTTCATCAATGACCTTCCCTCGATCATAAGGTCAGAATTGGGATGTTCGCTGATGACTGCACAGTGTTCAGTGCCATTCGCAACTCCTCAGATAATGATGCAGTCTATGCCCGCATGCAGTAAGACCTGGACAACATTCAGGCTTAGGCTGATAAGTGGCAAGTAACATTCGCACCACACAAGTGCCAGGCAATGACCATCTCCAACAAGAGAGTGTCTAACCACCGCCCCTTGACATTCAATGGCATTACCATCGCCGAATCCCCCAACATCAACATCCTGGGGGGTCACCATTGACCAGAAATGTAACTGGACCAGCCACATAAAGACTGTGGCTACAAGAGCAGGTCAGAGGCTGGGTATTCTGTGGCGAGTGTCTCACCTCTTGTATCCCCAAAACCTTTCCACCATCTACAAGGCACAAGTCAGGAGAGTGATGGAATACTCTCCACTTGCCTGGATGAGTGCAGCTCCAACAACACCCAAGAAGCTCGACACCATCCAGGACAAAGCAACCTGCTTGATTGGCACCCCATCCACCTTAAACAGTCATTCCCTCCACCACTGGCATACCATGGCAGCAGTGTGTACCATTTACAAGATGCACTGCAGTAACTCGCCAAGGCTTCTTCGATAGCACCTCCCAAACCCGCGACCTCTACCACCTAGAAGGACAAGGGCAGCAGGCGCATGGGAACACCACCACCTCCAAGTTCCCCTCCAAGTCACACACTATCCTGACTTGGAAATATATCGTCGTTACTTCATCACCACTGGGTCAAAATCCTGGAACTCCCTCCCTAATTATGGAGTACCTTCACCATGCGGACTGCAGCGGTTCAAGAAGGCGGCTCACCACCACCTTCTCAAGGGCAATCAGGGATGGCCTTGCCAGCGACGCCCACACTCCAGGAACTGGGGACATATTCTGATAATGTGGCTAATCCATTGATATTAACGAAAGGACAAGTGAGTAAACATGATCCTCTAGTGAAGCAGTGCTACCATCATCTGCATAATGGAGTGCTTATCCAGTGACACCACTGTACATTCACATTCAAGAGCAGAATCGATATGGGAAAAATTCGTTAGTGACCATTTTGGGCTGCTAACATTGCCTGGGCGCTAAATTTAGTGCCCGGTGAAAAATAGCACCGGTGATTGCTAACTTCAGTTTTAGCGCCCCAAGAGGGAGGTGGAGCGCTAATTCAAGCACTCCACTTCCTTCTTAGAGCGCTAACCCCGAATATAGGGGCGGTGCGTTCTGCAGCGCTACGCACTGGGCCACCTAGTGCTGCTGCATGGAAGAGCTCCTCCCCTCATTAAAGGGGAGGGCCCAAGCCCACAACTCTGCGGGGCCCTACCTGGACCACCGGGGAGCGGGGTGCCGTGCCAGCAGCCCAGCACACAAGAGAAGTGCCGGGCTGCCAGATCGCAGCACAGACCCCGCGTTCAAAGACGCAACAAGTAAGTTGACCTTTTTTATTCCCCGCCCGCCACCTCCCCTTTACTCATCGCCCCGCGAGCCTCCTGCCGCTCCTTTCCCGCCCCCTGGATCAGTCGCCGTAATCGCCCGGTGCAGATTCAGCGGGCACGGGCCCATTTTGCAGGCGGGGTGAAAACGGGGCGCTGCGCACGGCTGTCATCACCTGTGCAGTGGAGCGGGGAGCTACCGGTTACCGCCGCCGCTAAACTCCCGCTGAATTTAGCGGGAGTTGTTAGCGGTGCCGCGCCCGGGTGACAAGTTATTTGCGCCCCGTTAGCGCCCCCCGAGAGGCACAAATGCACCAAATTTCTGGCCCTAAGTGTGTTAGCGATGACTGGCTAATGTTTCACAAACTGAGCAGAAAAATAAGTATTTACCAAGATGAAAAATTACCAAAACAAGAATTTATTATTAATGCATTTTAGCCTGAACAAAAACTGTCACAGGAAATAGATTTTGTATATATTCTACTACTGATATCAGACAAGGAATGGAATTAACATGAAAGATTTTCAGTTTGAAGATGGTGGAGATATAGTAGTTTTCTAGATGTGTCTGTCTTGTAGTCTTTGAATAGTTATTCACGGACCAAATCCCCAATGCAAACGGCTATCAGTCAGAATGCTGCTACTTGTAGGTTACCAAATGCGACATGAAAATGATTTGTTGTTTTATTCTTTCATGTCACTAGGAGCCTCTAGCTGTGCTTTATTTTGTTACACAAACTCTAATAAGTGCGATATGATGGGCCTACACTTATAATGATGTGATCCTCTTCTCTAGCCTATTGATTTACAGCTTTGCAAACCTTATCAAGTGATGTAAAGGCCAGAGTTTTCTCTTGTACAAACTCAACAATAGTGCCCCTGCCTTGTGCACCCTTTATTTCTTGCCCACCAATATACAAACAGAAAGTACTTTATTGACTTCACAGGCAATTATAGGAACACTGCTCTTCAGTCAGGAAGGATGTGAAGGCCTTAGAGAGGATGCAGAAAAGATTTATAAGAATGGTTCCAGGGATGAGGGACTTCAGTTACGTGGATAGACTAGAGAAGCTGATTTTGTTCTCCTTAGAGCAGAGAAGGCTGAGAGGAGATGTGATGGAGGTGTTCAAAATCATAAGGGGTCTAGACAGAGTAGTTAGAGCGAGACTGTTCCCATTGGCGGAAGGGTCGAGAACCAGAGGACACAGATTTAAGGTGATTGGCAGAAGAACCAAAGACGACATGAGGAAAAACTTTTTAACGCAGCGAGTGGTTATGATCTGGAATTCACTGCCTGAAAGGGTGGTGGAGGCAGATTCAATCATGGCTTTCAAAAGGGAATTGGATAAGTACCTGAAGGAAAAAGATTTACAGGGCTACGGGGAAAGGGCGGGGGAGTGGGACTAGCTGAAGTGCTCTTGCAGAGAGCTGGCACGGGCTCGACGGGCCGAATGGCCTCCTTCTGTGCTGTAACCATTCTCTGATTCTATGATTCTTTTGGGGCAGAATATATAATAGACAGTGCTGGCTGCACACAGGAAATCCAGGTCTACATTTGGCCTAACAGGTATTTATAGAATCATTATAGAGTCATAACGGCACAGAAGGAGGCCATTTGGCCCATCGAGTCCGTGCCAGCTCTCTGCAGAGCAATCCAGTCAGTCCCATTCCCCCGCTCTATCCCCGTAGCCCTGCAAGTTTATTTCCCTCAAGTGCCTATCCAGTCTCCCCTTGAAAACATTGAGTGTCGCCGCTTCCATGACTTCCGTCGGCAGCGAGTTCCAGGTCCTCCCCACTTGCTGTGTAAAAAAGTTTTTCCCCACATCCCCCCTGTATTTCTTGCCCAAAACCTTAAATCTGTGTCCCCTAGTCCTTGTACCATCAACTAGTGGGAACAGCCTTTCCCCGTCTAGCCTATCCAAACCCGTCATAATCTTGTACACTTCTATCAAATCACCCCTCAACATCCTTTGCTCCAATGAAAACAAATCCAGCTTCTCCAATCTGTCCTTGTAGCTAAGATCCCCCATCCCCGGAACCATTCTGGTAAATCTCCTCTGCACCCTCTCAAGGGCCTTCACATCCTTCCTAAAGTGTGGTAACTAGAACTGGACGTAATACTCCAGTTGTGGCCTAACCAGCGCTTTATAAAGGTTCAGCATAACTTCTCTACCTTTGTACTCAATACCTCTATTTATGAAGCCCAAGATCCCATATGCTTTGCTAACCACTCTCTCAATATGTCCCGCCACCTTCAGGGACGTATGCACATTAACTCCCAGGTCCCTCTGTCCCTGCACACTCTTTAAAACTGTGCCATTAAGTGTATATTGCCTCTCCCTGTTCCTTCTGCCAAAATGCATCACCTCACACTTCTCCGTATTAAATTCCATCTGCCACTTGTCTGCCCATTCTGCTAGCCTTTCTATGTCCTGTTGCAGTCGATTGGTATCATCCTCACTGTTTGCCACACCCCCAAGTTTGGTGTCATCGGCAAATTTAGAAATTCTACTCTGTATTCCAAACTCCAGGTCATTTATATATATCAAAAAAAGCAGTGGCCCCAGCACTGACCCTTGGGGAACACCACTGTCTACCATCCTCCAGCCTGAAAAACAGCCATTTACCACCGTTATCTGCCAAGCCCATCGCTACCCTTCCTGACCTGGTCGCACTCCCTCTCCAACACGTTCAGGTTCGCCCCCTCCCTCCCCCACTTCCGACACATTCACCCCCCTTCTGACACGGTCGCCCCCCCCCCCCCCCCCCGTTTCTGACATGGTCGGCCTCTTCCGACGTGGTTGCTCCCCCCTTCCGATACGTTCACCTCCCCTCCTGACACAGTCACCCCCGCACCCCCCCCCCATCACATTCACACCTCTTCCGACATGTTCGACCCGTCCTTCCGACACGGACGCCCCACCCATTCTGACACAGTCGCAACCCCCCCCCCCCACCTCCTGACATGGTCTCCCCGCGTCCTCACTTAACCAAGCGCTGCTGCAACACCAGCAGCCCGATCTTCAATGACGCTTCGCTGATGAGCTGTCTTTTACTCTCCACAGCTCGCCAGCTCAATGGAAATGAGGCTCGAGACCCAATATTGGGGGCGCCTTGGGCTTCACCATTCAGGCACCCCCGCCCCCAATGGATACATCCGAATTTCTAGGGATTATTCTAGAATTATTCCTTATTCTAGAACACTGGTCTATATTTTACCCTTGACTTATTCAATTTTCAATCTTTTTCTATTATTTTGAGAGAATTCATCCACAAAATGGCAGATATATTGTAAGATTGTAAACATTTATTTTTTTTGAAAAAAATTGCTGAATTTTGAGAGATGTTTCCTCCTTTTGTCACTCAGACCATCTGAAGAATGAGTTATGTGCGTGGCCCAGCTCCATTTAGCCTGCTCCAAATATCAGGCTTCATCACAGCTTCAGAAGACCATCCCTCTTACTGAGCCAGTGACATATTCACTTCCCATGGCAAGAATCCAGGTAACACGAGAGAAACTGCCAATGTAGCGCCAACATGTACCAAATCACAGCCCTAGTTTTGTGCTTGGGAGTCAAGCTCACTTGAAACTAGGCTGGTCTTTGAGGACCCAGGAGAGAAAGCAAACTTTAAACCATCAGGCTGGGCTGTTTCCAGAGGTGTAAAGACAGGATGCTAACTTACTGTGGCAGGAGGTTGGATCAGTGCCTGGGGAAGGGGGGACTGGGGCAAGCGGCCAGCTTGCATGCCAACTCCACGGGAGGCCCAGAGATATTTTAGCTCCCGGGCCTCATTTTAATCTGGAAGGTCGGACTCCCGCCCGAATTTTGCAGGAATCAGTATCTGGACACTGCCAGGAACTCGACAGAACGGTCCCCAGCACTATGGTAGGTTGTAAGGTGGAGGGGGAGGTGGTGGGGAGGGGTTCGGAGGCAATCACAGGCGAGGGAGAGGGGAATCCTGGGGCAGAGTGCCCGGAGGAGCACTCCTAGCCCACAAAGTAAGCTTAAAAAAATTACCTGGGCCTCTTCTGGCTATTGGTCCAGCTCCCAGCAGGTTCAGCCTGGTCGTGCAGCCTCCAGTTCACCCCCACTAAGGCCTCAGGTTAATATTGTAATCAGGCCTTGAACATGTCATTGGTGCACGACCTGCCTGCTTGAAGAAGGACCCTGCCAGCTTTGGCCGTACCTCTTTACCGCCTGCACTTTAAAATTGTAGTCGACCAGATCAGGGTGGGAAGCCAGCGGGTAAGTCCCCCCGCTCCATTTTAACGGCATACATCGGGCGGGGGAGTTAAAGTTAACCCATTGATCCCAGAGAGAATCAATTGATAAAATAAGTACCTTTTAACCGGAATTTAAACAGCTGTAAATTTGTTTTATACATTTCTTTTTCCCTCCAAATTTTTTGACTAAAATAATTTTGCTCTGTGCTCAATGTTTACTACAGTAAACTCTCACTGGAGTTCTATTTGTATTTATGACCTGGACTAATCATATACAAACAGCCTCTTCCTAACACAACACTTACTATGGTAGTTTTTTTTATTAGGCTTCCAGAGCCGCTCCATTGTACTTTTAGAAGAGGCCAAAAATGAATATTCGTCTCTGCCTACACATCCATAACACATTCCTCTACTTCTCAACTGATGTGCTCATTATGCTTAAATGTACTGATCCTCATACTTATAAAGGCTAATGATTGTGGCGATAAGATTGATTCCCTAATTTAACAGCTGAGTCGTCATTAATAATCCATTCTACCATAAAGCAGGCCTTCAAATTGATGAAGAAACCCCGGTGGAGAAAAACACTATAAAAATGAACAATTTGCTTCTGCCACAAGAAGACCAGAGTTCATTTATAATCGTACCCAATCTGCCAAAGTTACAATTTTAAACAGAATTACATAGAATGCACAGCACAGAAACAGGCCATTTGTTCCAACTGGTCCATGCCGGTGTTTATGCTCCACACGAGCCTCCTCCCACCCCTCTTCATCTAACCCTAGCTTCGATTCCTTTCTCCCTCATGTGTTTATTTAGCTTCCCCTTAAATACATCTATGCTATTCGCCTCAACTACTCCATGTGGTAGCGAGTTCCACATTCTCACCACTCTCTGGGTAAAGAAGTTGCTGCTGAATTCCTTATTGGATTTATTAGTGACTATCTTATATTTATGGCCTCTAGTTTTGGTCTCCCCCACGAGTGGAAACATCTCTACGCCTATCCTATCAAACCCTTTCACAATCTGAAAGACTTCTGTCAGGTCACCCCTCAGCCTTCTCCTTTCTAGAGAAAAGAACCCCAGCCTGTTTGATCTTTCCTGATGGGTAGAACCTCTCAGTTCTGGTATCATCCTTGTAAATCTTTTTTGCACCTTCTCCAGTGCCTCTATATCATTTTTATAATATGGAGATCATAATATGGAGAAATAAAAAGGATAAAACAACATTTTAAAAATAGGCAAAGGAGTGTGAAAGACTCAATGTGCAAAAATGTTGCTAATTAAATTCAAGACTATCAAGAGAATGTGACTAATAAGGAAGAATTCAATCTCTGTCATGTTTATGAGAGTGTGGGTCAGAGAAGGGATTAAAATGGCCTCAGCTTGCTAAACAAGGTTATTATTGTGCTTTGGAGAACTTGCCTTATATTGCAATGGGGTGTATAAACAACTGCAACAACAACTTCTATTTATATTCCACATTTAACGTAGCAAAATGTTCCAAGGCGCTTCACAGGAGCGTTACAAAACAAAATTAGACACCGAGCCACATAAGGATAAATTAGGGCAGGTGACCAAAAGCTTGGTCAAAGAGGTAGGTTTTAAGGAGTGTCTTAAAGGAGGAAAGAGAGGTAGAGAAGCAGAGAGGTTTAGGGAGGGAATTCCAGAGCTTAGGGCCTTAGCAGTTGAAGGCTGGTCGCCAACAGTGGAGCGATTAAAATCAGGGATGCAAAAGATTTCAGAATTGGAGGAGTGCAGATATCTAGGAGGGTTGTAGGGCTGGAGGAGATTACATAGCGAGACCATGGAGGGATTTGAAAACAAGGATGAAAATTTTGAAATCGAGGCGTTGCTTAACCCGGAGCCAATGTAGGTCAGCGAGCACAGGGGTGATGGGTGAACAGGACTTGGTGTGAGCTAGGACACGGGCAGCAGAGTTTTGGATGATCTCAAGTTTACGGAGGGTAGAAAGTGGGAGGCTGGCCTGGAGTGCATTGGAATGGTCAAGTCTAGAGGTAAAAAAGGCATGGATGATGGTTTCAGCAGCAGATGAGCTGAGGCAGGGGCGAAGTCGAAGATATTCCGGAGGTGGAAATAGGCGGTCTTAGTATTGACACTGATATGTGGTCGGAAGCTCATCTCGGGGGTCAAATATGACACCAAGGTTGCAAACAGTCTGGTCCAGCCTCAGATAGTTGCTAGGGAGAGGCATGGAGTCGGCGGCTAGGGAACGGAGTTTGCAGCGGGGACCGAAGACAATGGCTGAACTCTTCATGCGTGTGTGTGCTGTGGCTCTCTGATAATATAGTGAATGATTCTCCTGTAGGTTATTGGGAGATGGAGGAGGGTGGTACATTGCGAGGATTGGTCTGGTGGGAAGGGCTCTGCTTCTGATTCCCATCAGATTCCTGTAACAGTGAGAGTATCTCAGTTTTCATGGTACAGTTTTACATCTGTGTTCCTTGCTGTTTACGGAGCCTTGGACACCAGCTGTTGCAACTCAGCATCACGTCTCGGGAGTCAACTTGCAAATTCCTAATTTTGTCTGCGCGCTTCCTCCCATAAAAAATGCTTCCTTCATTAATTTGTTTAAATAAACCAAAGGTAAATATCTGAATTTTACAGCATCAGCTAGATGGATGGAAGTGGATGAAAATAACCCTGGCATCACGGCAGTTTCTTTGTCATAAGTAAGTGACCCATTCTTGCTTGCTGTTTTATAATTAATGTCCCTGAACAGCAATTCAAATGCATCCATCATGATGTCATGGGGGTCCAACTGTTGTTTTAACCAGAGACCTGCATGGGGAGTCGTTGTGGCTTTCCCGCCAGGCCAACCAAACTTAAGGAGGACAAGTCTCCGGCTCCAGATGGATTGCACCCGAGATACTCAAAGAAACTAGGGAGGAGATAGAGGCACCATATATATAACAATTCAATAGAAAAAAGGACTAGAGGCAGAGGGCTGGCAAACAGCAAATGTAATTCCTATCTTCAAAAAGGAAGATAGAACTAATCCAGAGAACTATATATCGGTTATCTTAATGAAAGTAGTAGGAAAGATGCCAGAGTCTTTGCTAAAAGATCAGACAACAAAACAGCTAGAGACAGAGAATGTAATAAAAAAGTAGTCAGAATGGATTTCTAAAAGGAAGGTCATGTGCAACCAACCTTCATGAATTCTTTGAAGAAATAACAGAAAGAGCACACAAAGGCAATGAAGTGGATGTGATATATACATAGACTTTCAGAAGGTATAGAAGAGACTCATGCCAAAGGTCAGTGCATGAGGAGTCAGGGACCAGGTAGCAGAATGGATTGAAAGATGGCTATAAAACAGAAAAGAGAGGGTAGGAGTTATGGGGAGTTACTTGGACTGTTGCTCACCATGTACATAATGATTTGAACTCAGCAACTAGAAGTATGGTGTTGCAATTTGCAGACGATATCAAATTGGCAGTATAGCTAATAATGCGGAGGACAGCATCAAAATACAGGAAGGGTTGGAGAGTGGGCAGATAAATGACAAATAAAATTCAACAGAGTGAAATAGGAGGTGGTTCATTTAAGGAGGAACAAGGAGGACACTTATTCCTTCAAAGGTAAGAAACTGAATGAGATAGAAGAGAAAAGAGATCTGGTAACACAGGTAATAAGGCCACAAAGAGTGCAAACAAAGTACTGGGGTTCATTTCTAGAGGAATAAAATACAAAATCATGGAGGAAATATTAAATTTATATAGAATCTTGGTTAGACCACACTTGGAGTACTGTGCACAGTTCTGGTCGCCATACTACAAAAAGGATATTGGGGCACTAGAGTCTATCAGGAAAGATTGAGCATGCTGGGGCTCTTTTCTATGGAAAAGAGAAGACTAAGAGGAGACGTGATAGAGGTCTTTAAAAGTATGAAGGGGTTTGAGAGGGTGGATGTGGAAAAACTGTTTCCTCTTGTGGGTGAGTCCAGAACAAGGGGACATAAATATAAGATCGGCACTAACAGATTAAACAAAGAATTTAGGAGGAATTTCTTCACGTGAGTGGTGAGAATGTGGAACTCGCTACCACATGGAATGGTTGAAGCATAGAGCATTGATGCATTTACAGGGTGGCTTGATGCACACATGAGGGAGGAAATAGAGGGAAATGGGGGCAGGGTGCAAAGAGATAATTAGAGTGGGAGGAGGCTTGTGTGTAGTATAAACACCGGCATAGACTAGTTGGGCCAAATGGTCTGTTTTTGTGCTATAGATTCTATGTAGTTCTATGTATTGTAGGGAGGCACGCAAGTCAACAAATCTTCAAACCTCTTCCCACCCGTCTTGCAGTCTGACCTCATTCACATAACAGTGCCAAACTACAGACTGACAGTTGACACTGACCTACTTTAATGTTCACAGCAGCTTTCTCTCTGAAAAAACTTGAGGTTATAGGATGCATTGTACAATATTATGGGGAATGAAGGATCTCTATTGCTCAATGCAGTGGAGTGTGCTTTGATGAGGTTTTATTCACATTCGAGAGATAATGCGCAATCAAATAATGTAGTGGCAGAAAATTCATGGCCCTGAATGAATAGATTTTGCCTTGATTTTGTTTTTAATTTAAAAAAAATGGCATTATCTATTGTTTATAACAATTTAATACCATGACTGCTATCAGTGCTAGGCATAATATACGAAGTAAATACCAGTATCTAACTGACCTCATATCCTCTCCGTCACACAGACCACCCCACTTCGACCCTTGTAACATCGCCCGCCTTCACCCCTACCTCAGCCCATCTGCTGCTGAAACCCTTATTCATGCCTTTGCCACCTCTAGACTCGACTAGTCTAATGCTCTCCTGGCCAGTCTTGCATTCTCCACCCTCTGTAAACTTCAGCTCATCCAAAACTCTGCTGGCTTATCCTATCCTCGCTCACCCATCATCCCTGTCCTCGCTGATCTACATTGGTTACTGGTTCCCCCCAAAGCCTCCAATTTAAAAATCTCATCCTCATGTTTAAATCTCTTCATGGCCTTGCCCCTCCCAATTTCTGTAACCTCCTCCAGCTCTACAACTGCACCACCACCCCCAACCCCCCGAAATCTCCGTTCTTGTGTTTCTGTACGCATAAATATACATATCAACATCAACAAGGTCAGAAGTGGAGATGTTCGCTGATGGCTGCACAGTGTTCAGTTCCATTCGCAACTCCTCAGATAATGAAGCAGTCCATGCCCGCATGCAGCAAGACCTGGATGACATTCAGGCTTGGGCTGATAAGTGGCAAGTAACATTCATGCCACAAAAGTGCCAGGCAATGACTATCTCCAACAAGCGAGAGTCTAACCACCGCCCCTTGACATTCAACGGCATTACCATCGCCGAATCCCCCACCATCAACATCCTGGGGGTCACCATTGACCAGAAACTTAACTGGACCAGCCACTTAAATACTGTGGCTACAAGAGCAGGTCAGAGGCTGGGTATTCTACAGTGAGCGTATCACCTCCTGACTCCCCAAAGCCTTTCCACCATCTACAAGGCACAAGTCAGGAGTGTGATGGACTACTCTCCACTTGCCTGGATCAGTGCAGCTCCAACAACGCTCAAGAAGCTCGACACCACCCAGGACAAAGCAGCCCGCTTGATTGGCACTCCATCCACCACCTTAAACATTCACTCCCTGCACCACCGGCGTACCGTGGCTGCAGTATGTACCATCTACAAGATGCACTGCAGCAACTCGCCAAGGCTTCTTCGGCAGCACCTCCCAAACCCGCGACCTCTGCCACCTAGAAGGACAAGGGCAGCAGATGCATGGGAACACCATCACCTGCAAGTTCCCCTCCAAGTTACACACCATCCTGACTTGGAAATATATTGCCGTTCCTTCATCATCGCTGGGTCAAACTTCTGGAACTCCCTCCCTAACAGCACTGTGGGAGTACCTTCACTACACGGACTGTAGCGGTTTAAGGTGGCGGCTCACCACCACCTTCTCAGGACTAGACATACTAGATGCAGGAAGGATGTTCCCGATGGTGGGGGAGTCCAGAACCAGGGGTCACAGTCTAAGGATAAGGGGTAAGCCATTTAGGACTGAGATGAGGAGGAATTTCTTCACCCAGAGAGTGGTGAACCTGTGGAATTCTCTACCACAGAAGACAGTTGAGTCCAATTCATTAAATATATTCAAGAAGGAGTTAGATATATTTCTTAACGCTAAGGGGATCAAGGGATATGGGGAGAAAGCAGGGACAGGGTACTGAATTTGGATGATCAGCCATGATCGCATTGAATGGCGGAGCAGGCTCGAGGGGCCGAATGGCCTACTCCTGCTCCTATCTTCTATGTTTCTATGTTTCTATGTTTCTCAAGGGCAATTAGGGATGGGCAATAATTGCTGGCCTTGCCAGCGACGCCCACATCCCATGAACAAATAAAGAAAATGCAGTAAAAAGTCTCAATCAGTTTGTGCGACAGCAGATACCAGTTTATTGCTAACTACTGCCACCAACTGACCAATGCACGATAGGCAGGTACGACAGGCACTCACTGAGGAACATTTAATAATATCTCACATGCTCTTTAAAATGTTTACCAATAAAAACATGCCTTTATTCACATGCCTTTAGGTTTTAGCACATTACACTGTAGAATTTATTAACAAGATTTTTAGCTTGATGTGTTGATTAAGTTAAAACAATTTCACACCTAGATGCTGATCTGTGAATGAAATATTGAAATAAAGTAAATGCAATCCAAGGGGATAGCAATAACTTGTACAAGAACTAAGTGATTAGAGATATTTTAAAGGGGTTTAACAAACTCAGGAGATCGTGTTCTGTCAATGAAGCTGGAGCAGTTTTCAGTCATCTCAATACATAAATAAATTAGAACTTTGAGTATGCTCCCAAATGTAAGTTTAATAATATATGCAGTTCTAATTTCATTACTCTTTCAGACTTTTCTCAAGAGATTTCTATCTTCAGAACTTATACTTACTGTTACCATCACTAATTACTCCTATTATGGACACTAAATTTTCCACATGACTTATGTCACTTAACAGAAAATTCTTCCTGCTGCTGAAGAACTGGGAAATAGGCCGGGACCTAGATACGCCAGGTTCCGACATGTTGGTAATTCCCAGAGGGCCTTGTAAGGGCGGAGACTCCTCCCATCGTAACGAGGCCAGTGATACAGAGGGGGCGGGAACTCCTTATGTTGGGAAGCCTCTCGACCTTGACTTCAAAGTAGGTCAGGGTATCTTTGGAGGCAGGTACATCTAGTGACAAGGGTCATACTGACCTGTTCCTTGGCAGAAATGGGGCGCACCGGGGGCCTAGGCCGGGGAGGTGGCCTTGACCCCTGAAGATGAAGGTGTTATTTTTATAAAGGGGGCCAATGGGGCACGTACAGCTTTCCGTAAGGCCTGCTTTTACCAGCATAAGAATTTTAAAAATAGAAAAATAAAATTTTATCACTCATTTATACATTAAAACCCCTGTCCAATAAGGTAAATTTATTTTTAGCCCCATTAAAACATATACATTTCTTTTCAAAAAATTAAATTTTTGTTTAAAATATTTAATTAAATGCCATTTTAATTAATTTTAAATATGTAATTTTAAAAAAAAATATTTCATGTGTTTGTGTATTTTTTAAGTGATCCCCATAAGTACGAATGGGGATTCCCTTCTTTTATTGATTGGGCCGGCCCACATGATCCCAGGGGCGCTTGCGAACCGCATGCACCCCTGGGATACGTGGGCCTCTGCCCACACGTACCCGGAGAGGCCCAGGATCACAAGCCTCCGTATCTCCCGGGCCACCAGGTAAATGCCCCCAACGTGCTTACAACATTATGGGGGAGAAATTCGTCATGTTAGCACCTCCCATTAGAGCCTGGGGGGTGGGGTGCCAACTGGGCGCTAATGGGTTTGCGGCGGGCGCAGCAAATCCAACGCCGCACGCGAAATTCACCCGGGATTTTGTGGTGGTGCTAACAGTTAGCGCTCAAGCCTTTAGCGCCTGGCAGATCGTGACGTCAATGAGTTTGGAACGCTCCGTTAACGGCCCAGGTGCAAAATTGACTGTCGCCCCCCTGCCTTAGCGCCTGGCCTGAACAACGGCAGGAAGAGGAGGCGTGATGCATTCGGATGGCCGCTGTAGGAGCGGTATTTAAAGCGATCAACATCCGCTTTCAATTTAGTCGCCAATCAATGCGGCCTTCTCAGTTGGACATTGCGAAACAGCTGTTCTCAGTGAGTGAAACGTTTCTTACTTTCAGGAGTGTTCTGCCTGCTAAAGAATTGTCACTTTCATTGTGCTAAGATTTCCAAGTCCTACACTTGGTTACGTTAATGGGGGCTGTACTGGCACTCGACCTCGCCCTCCAGCATCAACATCGGAGGCAGCGGAGTCAGAGACAAACATTGGAAAATGTGGCCAGAGGGAGGAAAGCCAACAGGGCTCTCAACAGGAGGCCTTACCCTCCCAGGGTATTCCGGGAGCACTTCTCCGACATAAATTTAACTATGGAGCAGTGTCTTAGAAGGCTCCGCTTCAGCAAGGAGGTGGTCATAGAGTTCTGCCACCTCCTGCAGCCAGACCTCGAGCCTCAGATCAGGACCACCACGGCTCTCTCAGTGGCAGTGAAGGTCACCGTCGCCCTCAATTTGTACACCAGCGGATCCTTCCAGTCTGCAGCAGGAGACATATCTAACATCTCGCAGTTCGCCGTCCATTGCTGCATCCGGGAGGTCACAGAGGCTCTCTACAGAAGGAGAAGGGACTACATTTCCTTCCCCATCACCAGAGAGAAGCAGGACGAGATTGCATGTGGCTTTTCCAGGATAGCGGGATTCCCCATAGTGCAGGGAGCCATTGACTGCACCCACATTGCTTTGCGGGCAGCCCATAACAATCCTGAGGTCTTCCGTAACCGCAAAGGCTACCACCCACTTAATGTCCAGTTGGTGTGCGACCACAGACAGCGAATCCTCACTGTCAATGCCCGCTATCCTGGCAGCAGCCACGATGCCTTCATTCTGCGCCAGACCGGTGTGCCAGCACTCTTCCAGCCACCACGTCAAGCTCGCGGCTGGCTGGTCGGAGACAAGGGGTATGCGCTCTCCACCTGGCTCATGACTCACCTCAGCAACCCCAACACTCCTGCCCAGCACTCATATAATGAGAGCCATGCCGCCACCAGGAATATCATCGAGCAGATCATCGGGGTGCTCAAGCAATGGTTCTGCTGCCTTGACCGCTCGTTGGAGCCCTCCAGTGCTCGGCTGAGTGGGTGTCCTTTTTCATTGTGGTGTGCTGCGTGCTGCACAACTTGGCCATCATGAGGGCCCAGCCATTTCCACCAGGCATAGCGGGACCACCTCAGGAGGAGGAAGAGGGAGAAGAGGAGGAGGGGAGGAGGAGGAGGGGAGGAGGAGGAGTGAGGGAGGAGGAGGAACAGGAGCGAGGGAGGAGGCAGCCACTCAATCGGCCTTCTGGAAGGGCGGTCCGTGACTGCCTCATCAGACTGCGATTCCAATAAATTCTACCCCACATCCCGGTTGCTCACTACATCCCCATCATTCCATCCATTTCACATGCCATATCACAGCGCAAAGCTGAAATGAGAGACAGCACAAATTCTGCAAAATTCAATTAATAAATTTATCAACATTCAGTAAACACATATATACAACAACAATATTAACTAATCACTCTTGTGCACACCCTTACTTCCCCTCTTTGCAGTGCCTTTTCCTCATCTACTGTTCCTACATAGTCTGTCCCCAGTGGCTGCTGCAGGGCTGGTGGAAGGCTGCTGAGTGTCGGTGCCAGAGACTACAGATGGCTTTGCAGGATGCCCTCGACCAGCTCTGAGCCTGGAAGGCCCAGCTGTAAACTGTACCACCTCAGGCTGGACGGCAGCAGTCTGGCCTGGCTGGATGACAGGCAGCGACAAGGGCAATGGCGGAGTGGGAGCAGGAATGCTGTAGTCCTGAGAAAGGATAGCAGGTTCCTGTGCAACTGACACACTGCCACTTCCCCGGGGCAGCACCTCAGCATCCCTACTAATCTGCTGGAGCACAGATTGCTGGCCTGCTGCGATACCATGAGATCCCCGGTGGAGTTGGTGGGCCCAGTCACAATGGCAGCAGTCAGAGCTTGCGTGGCATCAAGCTGAGACTGCATGAGAGCAGTCTGAGACTTTACTGTGAAACGCGAGCGTGTTTTCAGAGGTATGAAAATCACCTTTACCTCTCCGCTTCACCGTCGATTGTACAACTGTTGCTGTGTGTCAAACTTCAAACTTCTCCAGCTCAACATCGGCAAGAACAAATCCATCCTTTTCAGCCCCCACCGCAACCTTTACACCTAATCCTAGCTCCATTCTCCTTCCTGGTTGCTCACTCAGCCTGATCCCAGCAATGTGCAACCCTCCTCCTACATAGAAACATAGAAGATAGGAGCAGGAGTAGGCCATTCGGCCCCTCGAGCCTGCTCCGCCATTCGATGAGATCATGGCTGATCATCCAAACTCAGTACCCTGTCCCTGCCTTCTCCCCATATCCCTTGTTACCTTTAGCTTTAAGAAATATATCTAACTCATTCTTGAATATATTTAATGACTTGGCCTCAACTACCTTCTGTGGTAGAGAATTCCACAGGTTCACCACTCTCTGGATGAAGAAATTCTTCCTCATTTCTGTCCTAAATGGCTTACCCCTTATCCTTAGACTGTGACCTCTGGTTCTGGACTCTCCGACCATCGGGAACATTCTTCCTGCATCTAGTTTGTCCAGACCTGTCAGAATTTTATATGTTTCGATGAGATCCCCTCTCATTCTTCTATACTCCAGCGAGTATAAGCTCCATCTCCCTCCCCTTTCAAAAGCCTCTTAAAAACCCTTCTTTTCGGACAAACTCTCTGTTCCTAAACTCTTTTAATTCACCTCTGTTAAGCACTTGGAACGTTTTGTTACATTAAAGTTACTATATAATTTGTTGCAACATACTCTACGTGTCACATGATGCAAAGGCTCATTATGATACTTAGTTTTTGTAATGGCAGCATTTAAAATTCGTGAGAAAAAGAATCGTCCCTCACAGAATGAAATCAATGATAAAACTCAGGTGGAAAGCATTGGAGAGTTTAAATCAGAACTGTGTACAAAATAAGTAACACAAACAAGTTAGGGGTGTGCTGCAAGGCTGGAAGAGTTAGGTCAACTGGTACAGAGGTGACAGATGGAGTTCGACGCAGATAAGTGGAAACTGAATGACCTTAGGTAGAAGAATCAAGAGTGCGGACTACGTATTAAATGGTAACATGCTTGAGGTAATGGAGCAGGAAAGAGACTTGGGTGTTTTGGTGCATAGGTTTATTAAACTTGTCGGTTCAGTGTTCTCAGGCAGTCAAGAAAGCAAATAAAATGTTGGGATGTAGAGCTAGGCGTCTGACTTATAAGTTTAAGGATGTGATTTTGAAGTTATGTCTGGCCTTGGTGAGACCACATTTGAAGCAGTGTGTTCAGTTTTGGTCTCTGTGCATCTCCGCATTAAAGAAAGGATGTAGGGCTGGATTTTCCCAGCGCAGGCGGGTTCGCGTCAGGTTCACTGTTCGGTGGGTTCTGGTCCCGCTGCCGGTTTCAGCCACACTGATATAACGATTTTCATTTACCCGGCCCAATCAGTGGGTTTGGGTCTGCTGCTCGCCTCTGCTGACGTCGTCGATTCAGCTGTATTTAAGGGGCCCGTGCAGCCTTTGGGTTTTATTCACTTTTTGATGCTCCTCAGTGGTATTGTTTGCGAGATGACTGCTGCAAGAACCAAGGCTTCTCCCCACTTTGATGACTCCTCCCTCCATGCTCTTGTGGAGGGAGTAAGAGGGCGCAAGGAGGTTCTGTTCCCCTCCAATGGACGTTGGAAGCCTCCTCAGCAAACCAAGGCAACCTGGCTGCAAATTGCTGAGGAGGTTAGCGCCAAGTCATTGTGTTCACGCACCTGGGTTCAGTGCAGGAAAAGGTTCAATGATCTGCTACGATCAGCAAAAGTGTGTATAGCATCACACTTACCTTCAATCTGCTCCCCATCTCTTCAACCTCAATACACCTGCAAAATATGTTCCAAATCCTCAAAACAGAAAGTTCTGCCATCTGAAAGTGAACTCATGTTGCAGGTCAGCTTTTAATGCTGCAGTTGCAGCTGTCAACTATTCAGCTAGTTGCTAAACTTGACAAAATCAGCTGGCGTGTTTGTCGAACGACGTGGAACATGCTGAAAATGTTGCCAAATGGAAAAAGCCTCTCAAAATCGGATTATCCAGGCAGTTAACTGCCTTAAGTGGTTCTCCTGTCGCTTGGTGTCGGGTCTGATCGGAACTCGCAGACCCGACACTCTGTAAAGTTGCGTGGAGGCGGGACGGCAGCGGGTTCGCAATCTGCCGTCAATCATTTGGATTTTAACTCTGGACCCGCCTCCAAACCCGCCCTCTGAGCGCCGGCAAAATCGCAGCCGTAGAGTTATTGGTGGGAGTCCAAAGTAGAACCTTGACCTTAGAGAGCTGGGTTATGAGGAAAGACTTTCTATCTTGGGACCACTCACTGGAGAAGAGGAGAATGAGGAGGGCCTTGATAGAGGACTGTAACATTTTCAAGTGTAGGAGGAATTAGAACCACAAAAGTTATTCTGTTGGGCACAGGATTTGAGGTCTGGAGACACAATTTAACATTACGGGAGTCAAAGAAAAATAATAAATTTAGCAACATGTTTTTCAGTAGGAGGTTGATAAAAATATGAAATAGATTAGCGGTGGGATGGTGAAACTATGTAAATGATGTAAACATAGTAAACTATGGCAGCTTTTAAAGAAGAACTGGATGAATTTTTGTCAGTAAATAGATTTCAGGGCTATTGGTTCTAGAATCATAGTACAGAACTACTGGAAGTTTGGAAGGGTAGGCTAGATGGATTCATGTTTTTTTCCTCTCAAAACATTACAATGATAAATGGTTCCATCTCTGAACTAAAGAAAAACCCTTATTGGATAATTCTACTGAAACATTCTCTTTTTTAATGTATAATCTGAAAGAAATCTGTGTCATCAAGCCATATATTTAAAAATAAATTCTACAGACTGGACCTAATAGCCTGTCACAGTGAAGCACTGCATGCAATGCATGCTATACAGTACCCATCTAAAAATGCCATAGAATTATCTGTTACCATAGAGACCAGTATCTTCAATGCTTGCTATTTGTGGCTATGTTTGAGTTTGACAAGAGATTAAAGAGTCTGTTATGTCCATAGACAAGAAAGTCTCACTTTGTGAGAGAGAAAATTATCCCTTTAAAGCAATTATATGCTGTCAAAAAGGTAAAGTTGTGTAGTATGAATAAAATACACTGCAAAACATTTCAAGATTACAGAAAATGAATCACTTCATCAAGGGCTGCATAATTTATCAGTGGCTC
This sequence comes from Squalus acanthias, assembly GCA_030390025.1. Taxonomy (NCBI): domain Eukaryota; kingdom Metazoa; phylum Chordata; class Chondrichthyes; order Squaliformes; family Squalidae; genus Squalus; species Squalus acanthias. Next base: position 44,232,674 of record CM059444.1, read on the forward strand.
TATCATCACTATTCTGCTTAATCCTTCATTATTCCATCTCTCCCAGTCATCCGCCTCCAGTTTCTTTCATTATTTTCCTCATTATTTAAAATGGCGGGAGCCTTAGTGTTGGCTGCACTTGAATTCATCTCACTGTTATCTGCCCAGTTTATACTTGCATTTCTAGAATAAATGCAATGTCTGCCTAAATGTGATCACAACTGCCAGTTTAATCTTGACAAATTCAATCTTTGAATGGGACATGCCAATAATCAAACGCACCCTGGGGTCACTTGTTCTCGGACCAGTAATTAGAACTAGTGCTAGATTTGTACGCACATTTAAGAACATAAGAAATAGGAGCAGGAGTAGGCCATTTGGCCCCTCGAGCCTGCTCCACCATTCAATAAGATCATGGCTGATCTTCTATCTCATCTCCACTTGCCTGCACTATCCACATATCCCTTGATTCCCTTAATATTCAAAAATCTATCGATCTCTGTCTTGAATATACTCAATGACTGAGCCTCCACAGCCCTCTGGGGTAGAGAATTCCAAAGATTCACCACCCTCTGAGTGAAGAAATTTCTCCTCATCTCAGTCCCAAATGGCCGACCCATTATTCTGAGACTGTGACCCCTGGTTCTAGACTCCCCAGCCAGGGGAAACATCCTCCCTGCATCTACCCTGTCAAGCCCTGTAAGAATTTTGTATGTTTCAATGAGATTTACGCCAACCATGCACCATACGTAGACTATTCTGCCCGCCATATGTTAATAAGTAGAAGTAAGTGCCATTTGGACATGCTGCTGCTTCTTGTATTTGAAAGCAAGGGCTTCGCATCTTTATGTGTCAACAAAAAAATTGCATTTCCGGGGCTGTCCTTTCACCTGCACCTGTTTCTGGTCACTTGTGCTCAGTGAATCACCCAGTGCCGACCCCTCTATCTCACTATCCAAACCATGTGGGGTGCCGATTTCTGTGCTGGCACTTGGAAAGATGAGAGTGAGTAACGGTGCATCTTCGGGAGAGCTCTCCCATTCATTCTGTACTTCTACAAAGCCCGAGGCATCTGATGGACTTAGAAAAGGGGGAGAAGGACAAAGGTTATCACATAGTGACAAGGGTAAGCAGCAACAGATGAATAGCAGTGCATCGCACCACCAAGTTGTTACGCTGAGTGCGTGAGTGAGAGAGTTAAGTAGAAAGAGGAAAGGAAGGTAAAATGCCCAAACACCCTGCTGTTCGTGACATCCAGCCTGACCATCTCCAATGCTGCATATCCTCCCTCCTCCTCCATTGGTGTCAGGATATGTACAGAGGCAGGACCTCTTCCTGTGCTTGTACTCTCCCTCCTGTTGTGTTCCAGCTTCTTCTGCAAGGGGAGTGGGAGTTGCTGGACTGTTTTCTTGTTCTTTTTCGTCTTGTTACTTTAAATTACACACACATTCAGTTGTAGCAATGCAGGATCAGGACTTTATTGAAACCTCATACCATCCCCAACCAGTCTGAGCTGCTGCTGAGATATCGCACTTCACCATTCCAGTGTGAGCTCACAGGTCTTTTCATACTTCACAAAACCAGTCTAAGAGCTCAGGTCTTTCCACACTGCACCATTCCAGTCTGAGAGCTCAGATCTTTCCACACTGCACCATTCCAGTCTGAGAGCTCAGGTCTTTCCACACTGCACCATTCCAGTATAACAGCGAGCTGCTAAAACACAGTCTCACTCGCAATCTTAAACCAAATTTCACCTTTGATCACTACATTCTATGCTTATCACCAATAAATCATAGTACTTCAAAGATACATACTAATGACAACAGAATAACTGCATAAACTAAACAAACAGGTACTTAACTCTTCTAATCATTTTATCACCATGGTTATATTGCCTTCTGAAACCCTTCCCAATCCCCTAAACACAAGTGACCAAGCTGACACATTCCAGACCATTACAGATATGGCTGAATGACTCTTACACATTCGACTATTTGACTTTCCTGTGAAGATATCCTTGTTTTAAAATCCCCGTACACAATTTACAACCCATGCGCTGCAGATAGCTGTTTTAACTTTTAACTCATCGTGTGCTGGTTTCACGGACTGCGCAGAATGAACATATGAGGCACCCAGGTAGTGTGAACCCTCGTTCCCACAAGTGTGAGTTAGACTGTTCCCTGTTGAGGGGTCTTGAAGATATCTGAGGCAGCTTAGCATTGTGTGCATGGCGAGAGGAAGAAGCAGCAAGTGAGTCAAAGAGGGAGAAGTAGTTGTGAGGGCCGTGGTAGGTCTTCAGGGTGTGAGAGCAAGCAGAAGGAGGGGCAGTGAGGTGTCCCATTGTGATTGGAAGAGAGGCATGAGAGTGGAGGAGGGACGGATTGATAGTGCTGGGGCTAAAGTAAATTGGTCCAGGGCTGTGCAGAGAGTAAGAGTGATGTGACGGGGTTTCTTACCTTCGCAATGCTGGTGAGGTTATTACATTTGTTCCTGCACCGCAGGCGGATCCTGGAAACAATGCTGGTGTCATTTATTTGCTTTGCCACCTCTCTCTATTGCTGCTGACTCATTTGACTGGGCATCAGTCGCCCATCGAAGCAGAAGACGAAGTCCTTCCTGTTGTTCACTTGTCTCTATGAGCATATCCATGGACGTATTAGGGAACCTGGAGACCCAGGACAAAGTCATGCTGCCTGCTGCTCCAGAAAATCGCTTTGCACTAACCACCATTGAAAAGTGCACTTACCTTTAAGAGACTGTAGGAAGCCTTTAACTAGTGGCCTCCGCGCTGCATTTCCGCCCTCCGAATCGGTGTGGTGCCTAAAGAGCATCGATTAAAGGGGGCGCAAGAACAGAGAGACCTGGGGGTGTTGGTGCACAAATCTTTGAAGGTGGCAGGACAGGTTAACAGAGCAGTTAATAAAGCATATGGGATCCTGGGCTTTATAAATAGAGGCATAGAGTACAAAAACCAGGAAGTTATGCTAAACTTATATAAAAGACTAGTTCGGCCCCAGCTGGAGTATTGTGTTCAATTCTGGGCACCACACTTTAGGAAAGACATGAAGGCTGTGGAGGGGGTACAGAAGAAATTTACTAGAATGGTTCCAAGAATGAGAGAATGCAGTTACGTGGATAGACTTGAGAACCCAGGGTTGTTTTTCTTAGAGCAGAGAAGGCTAAGAGGAGATTTGATAGAGGTGTTTAAAATCATGAAAGGTTTAGATAGAGTAAATAAAGAGAAACTTTTTCCAATGGCTGAAGGGTCGATAACCAGAGGGCACAGATTTAAGGTGATTGGCAAAAGAACCAGAGGCGACATGAGAAAAAACTTTTTTATGCAACGAGTGGTTAGGATTTGGAATGCACTGCCTGATAGGGGGGTGGATACAGATTCAATCATAGCTTTGAAAAGGGAATTGGATAAATACTTGAAGGAGAAAAAAATTGCAGGGAAATGGGGAAAGAGCGGAGGAGTGGGACTAACTGGATTGCTCTTCGAACGAGCCGGTGCAGACTCGATGGGCTGAATGGCCTCCTTCTGTGCTGTACTATTCTATGATTCTATGATTCTATGATTACACGTTAATGAGCCTGGATCATGTAAAAGGCTTGGGTCTCTCGCTGACTACATTGGTCAGGCGGAGCAAACAATCCGCCCACCATCTGCCTGATGGACGCTCCACATGATAATCGACCCTATGGAACAGCCTCTGCTTTCTTCTGACTTATTTCTCTAATTTTAATTCCTCGGACTGTACAATATTATTTTAAGGATCACACTAATATCAACTATATACTCTATTACTTGGTGTAATTATTTGTGGTTCTATTTATAAGAATTGATAATGGTGATGCTGCAAGCTCCTCTTTCAATCAGAGGGCAAACGTCACATTTTATACCCGTTTGTGAGCTATTAATAAGGGGCTTAAGTTGAGTGTTTGAATAAATGAAAATTCTGGTTTATTGTAGCACTGAAGGTGCCATTTTTATATCATTGCTAAAGTTGAATGGCTGGTTACAGTGACATTAAGGCTATGGGTACTCCACCCAACATTCTCTGTTTAAAAATAGCTTTAATGGTAGAAAACTGTGACTCATAAGCATCAGGTGGAAAAATAATAATGGGGAAAGAAAAACTGCTGAAGTATTGTCCAAGCACTCGTTGCAGTATCTCAGATCATCATCGAGGGTATGAGCATTTTCTGGCTTGCCCATGAGTAAACCAGCACACTATCTCTAGATCTTTCTGTGCTCAATTAACGATCACAAGTATCAAACCCACAAATCATCTGTTGATGTTATGATTGCCTCTGGCCACAGTGTACTGTTTTGCCATCTAATGTACAATAAGAACCACACATAGACACATTGCTGAGACCATTTGATACCTTAATTGGAAAAAATAATCAGCCTTCGGTCATCCCACGAGGCACTTGGGACCTGAACTGTCTCACTATTCTAACAGCTTGGGGCATTTCCAATAGCTATCGCTTTTCAATATCATTACATAGTGCGGCATAGTAAAAATAGACACAGTAAATGACAGGATGCTACGGACAATGACAGTGTCATTATGTGAGACCTGACTGTTGTCAAACAGTTGGTTCATTCTGGCAATAAAGCAGATGACATTAGGGTCACCAGGGTTCATGGAGGGAGCTGTATGTAGTCGTTACAAATCCCGCTGGATTACAAACTGTGAGCACTGCTCTCAACACGTCTCCAAATCCAATCCACTCAGTGCTCAGCAACAAACTCCTTTCAAAAAGATTCCACATATTTGATGAAAACAGAGTTTAACAAATATATTTTTTTAAATATTTCATCTGAGTTAGTGAATTAAAGAAATTATGCACCGCTACCAAAATCCAGATGTCCTTTAGCCAATGGCATAAGTAATGATTCAATCAGTCACAGCAATTATGCAAAGTCGTGTCACTTTTATAGTCAGTAGCTGCATCGTGATATAAACACTGACACATACACATACATCCACACATCTTTTCTCTAATGACGTCCACAAGTCTCTTCAGACATTTTGCGATGTTTTAATTGCATCTGCTGAGTTAATTTTTTTTTTATTAGGTTTCCTGTTGATTCCACACGCTGGTGACATTTTCATTGCAAATCATAATCTGCGCATTCAAATTCCTCTTGTGTCTCTTGCGTAGTTTCACATTAAATTGAGCATCTGCCGTTTCAGTGATTTGTTACAAATTCATGAACAGTGAACGTATTTTTTTGTTTAATGACATAGCTCTTAAGCACAAACAACCACCCGTTGTATTAATGGAGTCGAGTAATCCTGGACGTTTAATGTTTACCCGAATGAGGTCATTTATTACTGCTCTCAACAATGACTAATGAACCAGAACGCATATTTACCAAATATTCTGTTGGTCCATATGCAAGTGCACATGTAAAACAAGTCAAATCACAACATTTATATACAAGATGCACATTTACAAATCTTTTATTTATGATATGCAAAAAAAGACAAGAAAGCTTGTGCCTACATGCTTACTATACCTCATCCTTGATTGAAAGCTCTTAGTTATAACACTATTGCTGTTATAAACCATGACCTTGGCTTTTGATTTTTGTTTCAAGTAATGCTATACAAAATTTGTGGAACACACCAAGTGCCAGAATTTACTATAGCTGGCGAACAAACACCGTTCGCCGTTCGTTAGACTTGCCCTTCCCGTTTAATTTCTATGACCTTTTGCACTGGAAGTTGCTGTAAGTTAGAGATCCAAATGGTGCAGGGCCCTTTACAGGGCATCTGGGACCTGTGTGAACAGGGTAAGCAACTGTGCGTCTCCCTAACCAATCAGATTGAAGGATTGTTAATGAACAGCTCAGAGTCTGAATCAGGAGGTGTAATGTTAGAATATTGAATTTAATGTCAAATCGGGTACATAAAGTGAAATAAAGAGAGGGAAAGAAAGATTGGATTAAGAGAGACAGAAATAGTAAAAATTTATTTTTAAATCTCCAATAACAATTAAAATCTGAAGGAATGAGACTCCACACTTGTAAAAATTAATTTTCAGTGCCAGAGAGGTTGTTTGGCAGTAACTTGGAGAAGAACTTGAAGTGGAAGGGGGAGGATCCAGTTGTCGTGGTCCATGTAGGAACCAGCGACATAGGTAGAACTAGGAATGAGGTTCTGCTGAGAGAGTTTGAGGAGCTAGGGTCGAAATTAAAATGCAGAACCTCACAGGTAATAATCTCTGGATTGTTACCTGAGCCATGCACAAATTGGGATAGGGACAAACAGATTAGAAGGTTAAATGCATGGCTCAAAGAGTGGTGTGGGAGGAAGGGGCTTCAATTCATGGGGCACTGGCACCAGTACTGGTGAAAGAGGGTGCTGTTCCATGGGGACGGGCTCCACTTAAACCAGACTGGGACCAGTGTCCTGGCAAATCGAATAACTAGGGTGGTAGATAGGGCTTTAAACTAATGAAGCGGGGGGGTGGGGGGTGGGAGGATTCAGGAAAGGGTAAATTCAAAAGCAGTAAGAGAAATGTCAAGGCTGCAGAGGAGAGTAACGATCTAGGTAAAGATAAGCAGAGTGGGTCAGGAAAGGACAGAAAGATTAATAAAGGTAATAGGGCCTTAGTGACTTAGGTGACATCAGGGAAAAATAGAAAAAAGTTAAAGCTAAAGGTATTATATCTGAATGCACGAAGCATTCGCAACAAAATAGATGAATTAGTAACGCAGATAGAAATAAATGGGTTTGATTTAATAGCCATTACAGAAATGTGGCTGCAGAGTGACCAAGGTTGGGAACTAAGTATTCCAGGATATTTGACTTTTAGAAGAGACAGGCAGAATGGAAAAGGAGGAGGGTTAGCCCTGATAATAAAGGAGGGAATAAAGATATTAGAGAGAAAGGATCTTGGCTCGGAAAAACAAAATGTAGAATCAGTTTGGGTGGAGCTAAGAAACAACAAGGGGCAGAAAACACTAGTGGGAGTAAACTATAGGCCCCCCTAACAGTGGTTGTAGTGTCGGACAGAGTATAACTCAGGAAATTAGAGATGCATGTAACAAGGGTAATACAGTAATCATGGGGGACTTTAACTTTCATATAGACTGGGCAAACCAAATTTACAGAAATAGTGCAGAGGAAGAGTTCATGGAATGCATTCAAAATAGTTTTCTAGATCAGTATGTTAAGGAACGTATGAGGGAATTGGCTATTTTAGATCTAGTACTGTGCAATGAGACAGGGTTAACTAATAACCTTGTAGTAAAGGAGCCTCTGGGAAGCAGTGATCATAATATGATAGAAATTTATGTTGAGTTTGAGTGTGATTTAGTTAAGTCCGAAACTAGGGTCCTAAACCTGAACAAAGCAAACTACATAGGTATGAGAGGCGAGTTGGCTAAGGTAGGTTGGGAAACTAGATTAAAAGATGTGACAGTAGAAAAGCAATGGCAAACATTTAAAGAAATAATTCATAATTCGCAACAAATATACATTCCCTTAAGGAATAAAAATACCACGGGAAAAATGGTCCAACCGTGGCTAACAAGAGAAATCAAAGATAGTATTAGATTAAAGGAAGAGGCTTATAATGTTGCCAAAAAAGTAGTAAACCTGAGGATTGGGAGGATTTTAGAATTCAGCAAAGGAGGACCAAGAAATTGATAAAGAAAGGGAAAATAGAATATGAGAGTAAACTAGCGAGGGTCATAAAAACAGATTGTAAAATCTTCTATAGGTATGTAAAAAGGAAAAGATTAGCAAAAGTACAAGTGGGTCCCTTACAGGCTGAGACAGAAGAAATTATAATGAGGAATAAGGAAATGGCAGAGAAATTAAACAAATACTTTATATCTGTCTTCACGGAAGAAGACGCAAAAAACCTCCTGGAAATAATGGAGAACCAAGGGTCTAGCGAGAATGAGGAACTGAAAGCAATTAGTATTAGTAAAAAAATAATACTGGAGAAATTAATGGGACTGAAAGCCAATAAATCCCTTGGAACTGATGGCCTACATCCTAGAGTTTTAAAAGAGGTGGCTATAGAGATAGTGGATGCATTGGTTGTCATCTTCCAAAATTTAATAGACTCTGGAACGGTTCCCGCGATTGGAAGGTAGAAAATGTAATCTCACTATTTAAGAAAGGAAGGAGAGAGAAATCGGGGAACTACAGACCAGTTAGCCTGACATCAGTACTAGGGAAATGCTAGAATCTATTATTAAGGACGTGGTAACAGGGCATTTAGGAAATAATAATAGGATTGGGCAGAGTCAGCATGGATTTATGAAAGGGAAATCATGTTAGACGAATCTGTTTTTTTGAGGTTGTAACTAACAGAATAGATAAGGGGGAACCAGTGGATTTGTTGTATTTGGATTTTCAGAAGGCATTCGATAAGGTGCCACACGAGAGATTATTAGACAAAATTAGGGCTCATGGAATTGGGGGTAATATATTAGCATGGATTGAGGATTGGTTAATGGACAGAAAACAGAGTAGGAATAAATGGCTCATTTTCGGCTTGGCAGACTGTAACTAGTGGGGTACCGCAAGGATCAGTGCTTGGGCCTCAGCTATTCACATTCTACATCAATGATTTGGATGAGGGAACCAAATGTAATATATCCAAAGTTTGCTGATGATACAAAGCTAGGTGTGAAGGTAAGTTGTGAGGAGGATGCAAGGAGGCTTCAAGGGGATATAGACAAGCTAAGTGAGTGGGCAAGAACATGGCAAATGGAATATAATGTGGAGAAATGTGAAGTTATCTACAAAAATAGAAAAGCAGTGTACTTTTTAAATGGTTAGAGATTGGTAAATGTTGGTGTTCAGAGGGATCTGGGTGTCCTTGTACACGAATCACTGAATGTTAACATGCAAGTACAGCAAACAATTAGGAAAGCAAATGGTATGTTGGCCTTTATTACAAAAGGATTGGAGTATAAGAGTAAAGAAGTCTTACTACAATTATATAGGGCCTTGGAGTATTGTGTACAGTTTTGGTCTCCTTACCTAAGGAAGGATATACTTGCCATAGAGGGAGTGCAATGAAGCTTCACCAGTCTGATTCCTGGGATGGGGGGATTGTCCTATGAGGAGAGATTGAGTAGACTAGGCCTATATTCTCTAGAGTTTAGAAGAATGAGGGGTGATCTCATTGAAACATACAAAATTCTTACAGGGTAGATGCAGGGAGAATGTTTCCCCTGGCTGGGGAGTCTAGAACCAGGGGTCACAGTCTCAGAATAAGGGGTCGGCCATTTAGGACTGAGATGAGGAGAAATTTCTTCACTCAGAGGGTGGTGAATCTTTGGAATTCTCTACTCCAGAGGGCTGTGGAAGCTCAGTCGTTGAGTATATTCAAGACAGAGATCGATAGATTTTTGGATATTAAGGGAATCAAGGGATATGGGCATAGTGCAGGAAAGTGGAGATGAGGTAGAAGATCAGCTATGATCTTATTGAATGGCTCGAGGGGTGGAATGTCCTTCTCCTGCTCCTATTTCTTATGTTCTTATGTTCTTAACTAAGATTTATCACGAGTTTAGTCAGTATCTACGATGCAAGTACAGGAACTTCACGCCGTTCAATACATTTTAACAGGGAGCCAGATGGTGAGATATCATTTTCGCGCAGTTTATGGAGGAACGATGCATCTCGGACAGTAACTTCCAGATTTTTGCATTTAATTGCACATTTACGCTCGCCTGAAGTTGCTGTCCGATTTGTGCATAAATAAAGGTTAGCGCTGTTAGCCTCACCATTATTTTGACAGTAACTTCTGGCCCGGTTTCTTTGGCTCCAAGAACACTGTTATAAAGAAAGTGAAGCATTTGTTTAAGCATATCCAGTAATTCTCCAGGACACCTTCCTATAGTCTTCATTCACGTCTCTAACTTTGGTGTAGCTAGATCAACTCATTCGCAAAGGACACTGAAAGTGGATTGCTGAATGCATTTGGGACTGGTATATGACATGTCAGAAACTATGATCAACAAAAAACTTTAACACATTATCTGGAGCACAGGAGATCATTTCTGAGTCAGAAATCAAGCACTTAATGTTTACAGTGAAAAAACATAATTTCACAATCTTGCAGCAGTTGCTCGCAAAAGGAAATCTGCTAAAATGGCACGAAGCAGCTTTGGCTTTTGTTGCAACTGACACATTGATTCTCCTCTGCAATGAATCACTGTGCAGAATCTCACTCCATGAATCTGGCCTCCAAACTCCCACTTTCCCTCCATCTGCCCATTTTTTGTTCCTTTAACAGTGTCCAAAGAAGCAATTGCTGCTTCCATGAATCAAAGCAGCAAAATCAGAGGGAAATACCAGTCGGAAAGCAAAGAAAAGTGAACAAACTGCAGTCGAAATGCAAATTCAATATTTGTAGCCATTAAGATTGGTTCATTCTGCTTTACAAAGTGCAGCCACACTTAATGACGTAGGCTCAGGCCATCAAAGATTTCGATAGCTCTGAAAAATGCAGCTTTTCAATTAGCCAGTAGAGGGTAGTCACAGTCTGCTGGTTCTCTAACATGGATGGAGTTGTATATTTTAAACTATGTACATAACTGTGTACGGCACATGCAATCGTTTTTCTGCATGAATTAAAATCTGCTGCTAATTTGTAATGCCGTTTGAGGATCGTGACCATATAATGGTGTGACCGGCCCTATTTTGTCATAGCCTAAATTGTTCATTGTTGACTTTTTTTTGTTTCCTAGACGACAGCTGCATTTAAATGTCCTAATTGTTTACATAGCCATGGAGGTTGGATCAACCAGGAAGTCTTTCAAAGCTGACCACCAGAAAAGATATTCCCTCCCTTCTATGCACTCTGATCCATGCCTGTGTCTACCAGCCCCATTTCACTTTCACCAACTTGAATGTATGTTAGTATTGCCTAGCAACAGATTGGGTGCTGAACCAACTGCATTAAATCCCACCAGGTTCCATCCTTGTATCATTCTTGCACTCCAGGTACCTGACCCCGACTCTGCCCATGATCAACCATTGCCATGTTTCACTTACTTAAAAAAACGAACTTATTGGCCAATATGGGACTACCAGAAGCAGGCCTGCGTATATAGGCCGGGACTAAAAAACAATTGACGGTCGAGATGGGTTAGGGCATTCAGTTCAATTTGTGGCAGTTTCAGTAATCCCACTGCAAAGGTTGGATATACTGAATCTTGCTTATGGCACCAAGTCTCAGCATAACAATGGCTGATAAGAAACAACACTAGGAGATAGAATAGAGACAAAATCAGTGAAATAGAATCAAAGCTATCAAAGTGATAATGGTACGAAGTTAACAGGGTATACCAAGGGGGTCACCTTAACCAAATCCGCCTGGCGGGAAGCTGATTCGATTGGATCAGCCGTTTCTTTTACGCCCCGCTCGATTTTAAATTCTGTTGAAGTCGGGGCGGGCAGGAAGTGCACTGGCAGCATGTTAATGAAGCCTGGTGGTTAAAACCATCATGGCCTCATTTTGCCACAGACTGGCAGGAAACTAACTGAAACTAATGGTTTCCCGCCAGAAACCTACTGGCAGTTAAAATCCCCCAGTAGATGTTCTTTTAGTATCAATCAATAAACACACTGCAAGACAAGCTTATAGAACAGTAGCTATGGTGGGAGAGAGTCCTGCTGCAGGCCACAGCGGGTGGCAGGCCATCAGAGGCAGGGTTGCCAGACACAGGAGACTGTCGACAGGGATAGCAATTAGAGTGAGGTAGTAGGCTAATGGCCGGAGACGTTGAAGGTGGGGCAGATCTGGGTGCAATTGACGGCCCATCAGAGAAGGTAAGTTTCCAGCAGCCCACTCCCAGAAGTAATCAACAATAAGGGGACGAGCAAGGCTCTTGGCAGCACTGAAGAGTCCAAAAAAATTAAATAGAACCGTGTTTCATCAGAATTCTTTTGCTGCTCGATTCTATCATTTAATGTTCAGTTCCTTTAAAATCATTATTGTTATATTCTTTTTCCATTTTTACTTTTTTATTTTTTTCCACTGCCTACACCTTACCTTTTGCTTGGCTCGGTCAGAAGGTTGTAGAATGCCCACTCTAGGACATAAGCGCATAATCTAGACTGACACTTCAGTGCAGTACTGAGGAAGTGCTGCATTGTTAGGACCAGCAGAATAAGAGTTAAGGGCAGTTTCTGAGACTGGTTGAAAGTGGGTAGCAGTGTCACACAGGGTTCTGCTCTGGGACTGCTTCTGTTCACTATGATTTGGATATAGGGCTAGAGGGAGTGGTGTCCAAAAACTATACTTTGAATAGGGGAACGCTGTGTGATGTCGAAGAACAAAGGTCCAGGTTCAGAAAACCTTAAAACCAGCACATCAGGTGGATCAGCTAATGGACGAATGGGTTTTATGCCAAGAGGTATAGAATATAAAATCAGGATGTAATGGTGAATCTATATAAAATCTTACTATAGACCACTGTTGGAATACTTGAGACAGAATACGTGGAAACAGAGAGGGAGAAATTCATTATAGTCCCGTTTGGGGCGTTAACTTTTAAAAGTTGAGAAAATTAGCGCCAGGCACTAATGTTTCTAAACTTTTAAAAAATTCGGTTTTGCGCTCCAGGAAGGAAGTGGAGCCCTAAATCAAGTGCTCCACTTCCTTCTTGGAGTGCAATCAGCAGCAGGCGGGGCGGAGAATTCAGCAGCGCTGCACACTGGGCCGTGCAGCGCTGTCGTGTTCAAAGGCTCCTTCCCTGCCTTAAAGGGACGGGCCATCGCTGCAGGCTCTGCAATTTAAAAATTACCAACCTGGACCACCAAGGCAGCCGCAATCCCGTGCGATCAGCCCGGCACTCAAGTAGAGTACGGGGCTGATCGATCGCGGGCAGCAACCTGCGAAAAAAACTGCAACGAGAAAGGTAAGGTTTTTTTTTACTTACCTCGGCTACCTCGCCTTTAGTCATCGCCCCCGAAACGGCCGCCCGCCCGAAGCACGCCTCCTGCAGCTGTCGGTGTTTTCAACCGGTGCAGCTGCAGGGGGCGGAAGTCAATTTCGGATCCGGGGCGCTACCGGGGCGATGCGCTCAGCGATGACGTCATGATCTCCGGGCGAAGGAGATCGGGACGCAATGACATAGCGTCGCCACAAAACCCCCCGCCGAATATGGCGGGAGTCGATGTCAGCGCCACGCCCGGTCGCAAAGCCATTTGTGCCCTGTTACCGCCCCAACGGAAGGCCCAAAGGCACCCAATTTCACCCCCAGATTGTTTCCAGTGAACGAGGGGTCTAGAACAAGGGGACATTAGATTAAATGTAAGAATTTAGGAACGAGGGCAGGAGAAACCTTTTCACACGGAGGGTTGTGAGGCTGTGGAATGGACAGCCGAAGTTAGCAACTAAGCAGAGACCATGTCAACATTTTAAGAATAGATTAGCTGGGTGATTGACGGACAAGGGAATAAAGGGATATGGGAAAAGGTTGGGCACATGGGATTAGGAGGACTGCTCATGTGGAGGAGAAACAACAACGTGGATTGTTTGAGCCGAACGGCCTGTTTCCATGTTGTATTCTATATAATTTCTAGGTGCCGTTTTTCAGATGAGATGTTATACCAAAGCTAGCTCAAGAGAATGTAAAAGATCCCATTGTAGTATTTGAAAAGAGCAGGGGAGTTCTCCTGGTGTCCTGGCCAACCCTCAAACAACATGCCCAAAAATCCGTTTAGCTAGCTGTTCATTCATTTGTTGTTTATGGGACCTTGCTGTGTGCAAAACGTCTGCTGTGTTTGCCTGTATAACAACAGTGACTACACTTTAAAGCAATCCAATGGTTGCAATGTTGGAATGTTCCGAGGACATAAAAACCGTTATATAAATATAAGTTCTTATTTATTTTCAGGATCACTGGTAATGGCACCTGAATGGTCCCTGCTAACTACGTGACCATTAATTGATTAAAACCTCAATTATCTACCATAAAGGAAAGACCCCCATAATAATCAAGTTGGTGGATAATCCAGAGTCCCTATAATTAGTCTTCTAGTTAGGTGCTCTAAATAAACCGACCACGCTTCCAGCGCATGCCTATAAAATCTAACATGTTTCCATTTTTAAAATGAGATATTCTTGGAAAAATGTTGGCAACCTGATGCTCATAGATCTCCTGGACCTGAAGGGAAATATCAGAACAACATGAATAGTAAATTCCACTGAGTATTGGACATTAAGATAATTACATATCCTTCTAGTTCAAGATCTCAGAGCATGTGAAAAATTTGTTAAAAACACTCAAATACATTTTAGCTTGTTTATGCAAAACTAAAGCCTGACTCCCTCTGATCTCTTGGTCTTGCGAATAACGGAGAGCATGGATAATGGGAGGATGGATAATCAAGCTTCCATTATATACTAATAGTCATTTGCTTAGCTGGGCCCAATCAGATTCTAGAAAGCAACTTTATGGACATAAATTGCATAGAATGTACAGCATAGAAACAGGCCATTCGGCCCAACTGGTCCATGCCAGTGTTTATGCTGCACACGAGCCTCCTCCCAACCCTCTTCATATAACCCTATCAGCATAACCTTCTATTCCTTTCATGTGTTTATCTAGCTTCCCCTTAAATGCATCTATTGCTATTCACCTTAACTACTCCTTGTGGTAGTGAGTTCCACATTTTAATCACTCTCTGGGTAAAGAAGTTTCTTCTGAATTCCCTATTGGATTTATTAGTGACTATCTTATATTTATGGCCCCCAGTTTTGGTCTCCACCGCAAGTGGAAACATTTTCTCTACGTCTACCCTATCAAACCCTTTCATAATCTTAAAGATCTCAATCAGGTCACCCTCAGTTTTCTCTTTTCTAGAGAAAAGAGCCCCAGCCTGTTCAATCTTTCCTGATAGGTATAACCTCTCAGTTCTGGTATCATCCTTATACCAAGTCCTGTTCACCCACCACCCCTGTGCTCGCTGACCTACATTGGCTCCCGGTTAAGCAACGTCTTGATTTCAAAATTCTCATCCTTGTTTTCAAATCCCTCCATGGCCTCGCCCCTCCCTATCTCTGTAATCTCCTTCAGCCCCACAACCCCCCCGAGATATCTGCGCTCGTCTAATTCTGCCCTCTTGAGCATCCCTGATTATAATCGCTCAACCATTGGTGGCCGTGCCTTCTGTTGCCTCGGCCCTAAGCTCTCGAATTCCCTCCCTAAACCTCTCCGCCTCTCTACCTCTCTTTCCTCCTTTAAGACACTCCTTAAAACCTACCTCTTTGACCAAGCTTTTGGTCACCTGCCCTAATTTTTCCTTATGTCGCTCAGTGTCAATTTTGGTTTTTGTCTTTTAATACTCCTGTGAAGCACCTTGGGACATTTTACTACGTTAAAGGCGCTATATAAATACAAGTTGTTGTGGAGTTGCCATTATTAAATTCTCCTCATCAACTGCTCTGTATTACAACTAAGCTGACTGTTAACAGCTGACATTAGACAAGCAGATCTCAGTTTCTGAAAAGGGCAAATATTAATTTTCTAAAATGTATCCGATCAGAAAGCAGCCATCAATAAGCATGATGGATGAGGCAGAAGTAATAGAAACCTTGCACAAGTGCATATAAATTTGAAGCTAGATATCCCTTTTGATTCAGAGAGTAACTGGCCAACATATATTTTCTTCTGCCACACAAGCTGCTTCTTCATTCGTATGCTCCACATATCGTGTGTGAGATGAGTCAAGCAACCAGGAAAATGAGAAACATGATTTTTCAGCCAGAACCCACACGATCTTCTTGCTCTGTCATATAAAAATTTCTAAAATGGCTTATGCGATGCGTGTTGACTCTCTGCAACCTTCAAGAGGGCGCTGGACTGATTCTTGGCTGGGGCAGAGATTGCATTAGATAAAATGTAAGTGGATTTAAAGTTAGTGGGCCAGAATTTGCAGCCGGTATGATGGCGTACTCTCAGAGTACGCCGTCATACTGCCTTTGAAATGGACATGTGGAAATCCTGAACTTGCGATCTGTCAAGTTCCGACTTGACAGATGTTCCGCACCTACGGGGAAATCCTAATTGCTGGCGCAGAGTTGGGCTAATTGCCCACCAACTGCCCAGCAATTACGTATGAAAATTTAAAGTCTGGTGCAAACAGGCGCAGGGCCTGTTTGCACAGCATACGGGGATACTTCCTGACAAATCCAAGTAATTTTAAAAGCTATATGAGGCCGGAAATGGAAGCATTTTAGGATTTTGTCCATGAACAGTATTTATTGTCCATGAAAAGTTCAGAGAAAGCGGTTGCTACATTGAGGGTTTTATTTATTTTTGCATTTATGTGGAGCATAAGCTTAAAAAAAATCCGTACAGAAAGTGGAGGAAAGGAAAAAAAACAAACCCTCATTACTAGAGCCTTCCAGGATTTAATGTGCATAAACATCTATGTTATAAATAATGAGAGACCTTGGGCTGAATTTTGCCGGCGATCAGAGTGCGGGTTTGGAGGCGGCTCCACCATCAAAATCGAAATGATTGACAGCGGGTTGGGAACCCTCTCCGAACCCGCCTCCATTTAAGTTTCCAAAGTGTCGGGTCTGCGATTTCAGAACAGACCCGACACCAAGCGGCGGGGGAGGCATTTAAGATAGTTAAATGTTTGTTAAACACTTGTTAACTACTATTTTGCCAACCTTTTTCTTTTTTCCCACTTTTTTAACGAGGTTCCCGACGTTCAGAGGTCATGTCAGGTAAGTAGGTCAGGTTCTCTATGTCTCCCCATTGCTGTGAATAGGTGACAGCTGCAAAAGTGGTATGAAAGCTACCATTTCACAGCTGTTCACTTTCCAATGTCAGAAGCTTGAACCTTCAGGACTTGGAAGACACTTTTGAGCTTTATGCAGATTGGAAGTGTTTGGAGTAAACTCTCTATCCACTGTCACCTCCTTGGAGCAACCTCTCTCACCATTGACAGATCGCTTCTGTCATCTCAACTTCAGCTGTCATCTATTCCAGCAACATCAGTGCCCTTGAAAAAATCTCACCTTGGTCCTCAGAACCCCTCCACGATCAGCCCCAACACCAACATCACCAGGCACACCAACATCACCAACAACATCACCAACCTTCTCCGCAATCACCTGATGCTGCACAGGACACAGGGCATCAGCACCCAACAACATTGCTGCCCGGGAGGCCAGGGATAGCCTCACCATGGCCAGATTTACTTCACTTGACGCTGTACATCCTGGCTGCCACATGATGTGCCAGGCTGACACCACCCCACACCAGCACCATAAAGCATCCCTACAATGTCCAAGCTATTCTTGTCACACTCATCACAATTGGGGGCGGGGAGGCGGGAAGTTATGTCTCAACATTCACTGGAACTCACTAAGACACTTTCAAAGGTGAGTACAGATCCTTCCAATAAGGTAAAGTATTGAAAATATAGATTTCAATGTTTGACAACACATTAACTGAAAATTTACATGAACATTGCATAAAACACCCAAGTGCCTACCCTTGTGTGTTGTTAGTTGGTATGATTGGACTAGGACGAGGATGAGTGTGAGGGGTGGCTAGCGAGATAGGGAAGTGATAATGTAGATAGAGAGGGATGGGTGGAGGTGCAAAGTAAGTTAGTGTGAGTAAGGATGTGCAGGAGTAGGGTAGGGAAGGCAGAGTTCGGGATGTGACGATTGTGGCTTTGCAGTAACGTTCGTGATCTACTGAGATCGTTGAAAGGTTTGCACCACTGCAGTCTGGTCCTCCTGACCACATCTCTGCTTGTGCCCTCCTGTGCAATGTGCAACCAGGCTGCGTTGATCTCCTGGGAAGGTCTTTTCCGCCCTTGGGAGGGAAGAGAACCTCTCTGCGTGCTGTAAGCATATGGATGGAGTCATGCGGGAGCCTGGGTGCAGCCCTGCACCTCTGTGCAGTGCTTGTCAGTGTTTGCAGCACCTCAATGCTGTAGAACGCTGACAGAACAACTGTCAAAATGAATGTGGCCGTGGTCCCTTTAAGGAAACCGGCTGATGACACATCATCAAATGACGTCATCAGACCCGCTTCCTTTTAATTGGCTGGCAAACGTGCAGGGCGGGCTTAATAAGCCCAATCAGGGGAAAATCCTTTTCACAGAGCGGCTGGAGCTGGGAGCGGGACCGGGACCCGCCAACGACCTCTCCCGCCGCGATCCCGCCTCCGATGGCGAAATCGCGGCCCTTCTGTTTGCTGATAGAAGCACCGGCCCACGTGATCCCAGGTACGCTTCCGCACACAGTGCGCTCTGGGATCCGTGGGCCACTATGCTGCCCTCTACTACGCAGCATCTACCAGCAAGTTCTCGAAGGAGGGTCCCCATCAGGTAAGTGCAAATTCCATATGGATACTGGCAGCGTAATCTGTAGTTACACCACTGACTGCAAAATCCAGGCCAATGTGTGCATGATCAACGTGACCTCCTGGACTGGTTTTGATCTGCTAAGGGGGTTGAAGAGGAATTTTCCAGATTGCTTTTTCCTTTATTGGCCCTGGGTTTTTCTTTTTCCTCTCCCAGGAGATTACATATCTGCGTGGGGTTG
Organism: Squalus acanthias; assembly: GCA_030390025.1. Classification (NCBI taxonomy): domain Eukaryota; kingdom Metazoa; phylum Chordata; class Chondrichthyes; order Squaliformes; family Squalidae; genus Squalus; species Squalus acanthias. The sequence continues at coordinate 44,251,223 of CM059444.1, forward strand.
GGAAGGGTCTAGTCATGATGAGAGAGCATCATGTACAATCAATTACAACATTTTCTTCCTCTCCTCCCAAATTTGCCTGACATCTCCTGAACGTTGGAGTATAAGTCCATGGACACTAGCAACATTCAAATACTTCAACAAAGTAGCCATTCTTCATATGTGAGGCTAGACCGTGAGTATTAGTGGGCATCCCGCCCCCACACACTACCACTCCGGCTGAGATCAGCTGACTCAGTACAGATCAGGAATTAAATCCAGGACCTTCTCAAGACTCAATAATATTTCAGACAGTGTCTCCACCCTCTGAATCTTCAGTACCATTTCACAGTGTCTCCACCCTCTGAATCTTCAATACCATTTCAGGCAGTGTCTCTACCCTCTGAATCTTCAGTACCATTTCAGACAGTGTCTCTACCCTCTGAATCTTCAGTACCATTTCAGACAGTGTCTCTACCCTCTGAATCTTCAGTACCATTTCACAGTGTCTCCACCCTCTGAATCTTCAATACCATTTCAGGCAGTGTCTCCACCCTCTGAATCTTCAGTACCATTTCACAGTGTCTCTACCCTCTGAATCTTCAGTACCATTTCACAGTGTCTCCACCCTCTGAATCTTCAGTACCATTTCAGGCAGTGTCTCTACCCTCTGAATCTTCAGTACCATTTCACAGTGTCTCTACCCTCTGAATCTTCAATACCATTTCACAGTGTCTCCACCCTCTGAATCTTCAGTACCATTTCAGACAGTGTCTCCACCCTCTGAATCTTCAATACCATTTCACAGTGTCTCTACCCTCTGAATCTTCAGTACCATTTCACAGTGTCTCTACCCTCTGAATCTTCAATACCATTTCACAGTGTCTCTACCCTCTGAATCTTCAGTACCATTTCACAGTGTCTCTACCCTCTGAATCTTCAATACCATTTCACAGTGTCTCCACCCTCTGAATCTTCAGTACCATTTCAGACAGTGTCTCCACCCTCTGAATCTTCAATACCATTTCACAGTGTCTCTACCCTCTGAATCTTCAGTACCATTTCACAGTGTCTCTACCCTCTGAATCTTCAATACCATTTCACAGTGTCTCTACCCTCTGAATCTTCAGTACCATTTCACAGTGTCTCTACCCTCTGAATCTTCAGTACCATTTCACAGTGTCTCTACCCTCTGAATCTTCAATACCATTTCACAGTGTCTCTACCCTCTGAATCTTCAGTACCATTTCACAGTGTCTCCACCCTCTGAATCTTCAATACCATTTCAGGCAGTGTCTCTACCCTCTGAATCTTCAGTACCATTTCACAGTGTCTCCACCCTCTGAATCTTCAATACCATTTCACAGTGTCTCCACCCTCTGAATCTTCAGTACCATTTCACAGTGTCTCTACCCTCTGAATCTTCAATACCATTTCACAGTGTCTCTACCCTCTGAATCTTCAGTACCATTTCACAGTGTCTCCACCCTCTGAATCTTCAATACCATTTCAGGCAGTGTCTCTACCCTCTGAATCTTCAGTACCATTTCACAGTGTCTCCACCCTCTGAATCTTCAGTACCATTTCACAGTGTCTCTACCCTCTGAATCTTCAGTACCATTTCACAGTGTCTCCACCCTCTGAATCTTCAATACCATTTCACAGTGTCTCCACCCTCTGAATCTTCAATACCATTTCACAGTGTCTCCACCCTCTGAATCTTCAATACCATTTCACAGTGTCTCTACCCTCTGAATCTTCAATACCATTTCACAGTGTCTCCACCCTCTGAATCTTCAGTACCATTTCACAGTGTCTCTACCCTCGGAATCTTCAATACCATTTCAGACAGCATCTCTATCTTCTGAATCTTCAATACCATTTCAGACAGCATCTCTATCTTCTGAATCTTCAGTACCATTTCAGGCAGTGTCTCTACCCTCTCTTCAGTAACATTTCTTGTTGCACTTCAACATTTTCTATTTTTAACCGATATGTTTCAATATATTTCCAAAGTATTACCTTATTGTTTCATTTCATGTTTTATTAATTGTGAAGAATTGTACAGTTGATCCGATTAACATTGACATCTTTTAAGTTCTGAATAAGTTGAGTAATGTTGGAAAATGACCTTTTTCAGCATCTCTAAAGCTGTTCCCAACATAATGTACTAAAGATGTTGGTGATATGCATTGCTGTCAGCAAAATCTCCTTTTGTATTTGCAGTATATCAGCAATATTTTGACAAATATGCATTATTTGGGGTTATGTTGTTTAAATCAGGTGCACTTTAACTGGTGGTATGGGCTTGTTCTGCTCTGATAACCAACAAGAAAACTAAAATCTAATTCTCCATTTAGTAATGCTACTATTAGCAGCATTTCCTGTAGACCGACTGATAATTGAATTTATCTGAGGAAAATAAATTTAATAATCTAAATTTATGTACCTGTGGTAGCACTTCCCCAAGGCTAGATGACCCAGCAGGAGAGTAATTGTGCTTCTATAAATGCACAGATGCAAACTTTGTTGGTGGCCTAATGATGCAATTCATGTGCTATCGTAACCTTATAGGGTATTGCACCATGAAGGACATTCATAAGTTTGAGTAGACTGAGAAAATAGTTTCTTTGCTCACAAGCAGAGGCACAATAGCTTAAAGGCCTAACAGATATACCATAAGCAACATTTCAGGAAAAGTAATTAGGTTGAATATTTTAATAAAATACATTTGGAAAAAAAAAGAATTCTACATTTTCCCCCCAGTTTTGCTCCCTGCTCTCCTGGAAGTATTGACTCATGCTGACTCCACTAGTACAAGCTGCCCGCTAATGTATTATCATTTTAAAATTCTCATCCTTGTTTTCAAATCCCTCCGTGGCCTCGCTCCTCCCTATCGCTGTACCCTCCTCCAGCCCTACAACCCTCCGAGATCTCTGCGCTCCTCCAATTCTGGCCTCGTGCGCATCCCCAATTTTAATCGCTCCACCATTGGCGGCCATGCTTTCAGCTGCTAAGGCCCTAAGCTCTGGAATTCCCATCCTCAGCCTCTCCGCCTCCTTTAAGACTCTCCTTAAAACCTAACTCTCTGACCAAGCTTTTGGTCACCTGTCCTAATATCTCCCTATGTGGAGCGGTGTCAAATTTTGTCTGATAATCGCTCCTGTGAAACGCCTTGGGACGGTGTTATAAAGGCGTTATATAAATGCAAGTTGTTGTTGTTTTTGTTGTGGCCATTCCTCAGGTGTGAGCTTAGGCTGTGAGCATTGCCAGTGAGGCATCACATCTGAGCCATTTCCACTCCTCGCTTGACATCAAAACACAAGCACAGATAGAGATCAAAATGGGAAACTTGGCTGATATTCCCTGCCCTAATCCACTGAAGCCAGTTGCAGTACACCCACCACCATTTAAAAAAAAATCATTTTCAGGACGTGGGCGTCGATGGCAAGGCTGGCATCTGATTGCCCATCCCTAGTTGCCCCGAGAAGGTGGTGGCGGACCAACTTCTTGAACCACTGATAGCGGTTTTGATACAACTGAGTGGCTTGCTAGACCACTACAGAGGACAGTTAAGAGTCAATCAACACCATCCTGAATGAGGTCAGATAACTCAGCACTGAACAAGTCAACACGGCTCAGTTTCACACCAGACAATGCATTTACCAACTGACCCATGAGATAAGCTCTCAAAGTTACCTGGATCAGTAGAAGATAAAGGTTGACCAGCCATTTAATGTTAGATGCCACGATGAATGAAAAACCATAAAGATATTATTGTTCGATATTTTGGTTTTGTATTTGCAGTCAATTAGATTAAAAAGATTGGTTAGAAATTCTAGCTAAATTATTTTGAATCAATTTTAGTAATTTTGTGCTGCATTAAAGATACAGAAACTGTTATATTTTCACTGACCCATCAGGTCACAATCTTATATTAACTCTTACATTCAAGAGTATCCAAGGCTGCGAAAGGCTACATGCATAAAAACAAAAGTTTGAGAGTTTAATATTATTCAAATGAGAATGTATAACACGAGTGCTTGTCTTCCTGTATCTCATGTTTGCAGCTTACTAATGTGTTTTTTTAAGCCTGCGGATATCTTGTACTAATACAATGATGTCCTTTCTACAAATTCCCCATTTATCTTTTATAAAGATTCAGCACACTGCTGATTCCCTTTGTACCTGCCAATATATATTATAGAATGACTACTATGCTATCTTTGAAAAAGCCTCCAGAAACTGAATCTGTATAATAGAGGACTAAATAAATTGTGATTATTCTATATTTGACAAAGGTTTACACAGGCATTTTGTATCACAGTCCAGGTTCCTCTGGAGGGAGATGATAATGCTTTCAAAATCATCATGCCAGTCAAAAATGCGAGTATAATAGTTCTGATTTCTGTTGTTTAACCCGGGATCTTGACAAGGTAAACCAATAGTTCATGATAATCGCAGACGAACAATAGGGACAATTTTAACTCCCTTTACCCAGAAGAAACCAGGTGGAATGAGAATTAAAATTGAGCAGGTCTATTAGACATCCTGTTTCCGGCCCACAGTGGGTTTAACCCTTATATTGGACCGCAATGGCATTTTAACAGCATACAGAACGGGGCTCATGAAAACCTGCTGGGGAAAAAACAAAGGGCCTAAAAGCTATGTTTGTAGGGTCAGAAGAAGCCTGAGTGCTCCTCTGGGCCCTAAAAGGAAAGTCTGCACCTCCGTTGTCCCGGGCTTCCTCTTCTGAGCCACAAGAGCGAACTGAAAGCTTCCCCCTCTCCGCAACTGAGTGCTAGCGGGTGACCTCCAGGCCACCCGATCTTTCCTTGCTGGCAGCCAGCCAGCTGCCTCTTTACTCCCATATCTGGTTGGTAAGATGTAAATGAGGCCTAGCAGTTAATATTGACTGTGCCTCTCACAGAGACTCCAGGGCGGGAATGTCCCGCCGGCTTCCTACCTGGGAGTTAAAATTCTCCCAAGGACATGTCATGGGTGCTAATTAAGTTATGAAGCAACACAGCTACTTTTAATCTGCAAAGGAATATATCTTCTGGCTAATGGTTCTTTAAATAGGGCAGGAGGGCCACAGACATGCTTACAGATTGAATTGCACTGCCAGAAATCGGATTAGATTAGATTGAAATAGAGAAAGAGCAGTCATTAAATAATCAATGACTACTAGTTGATCTCCTGTGGCATTGTGCAAAGACAAAAAATAAAGAAAGGAAGAAAGGAAATAAATAACCAGATAATCTGTTTTAGTGACTTTTTAATGTCCTCCTGTAATTGTCTTTGCTTATCATATCTCGCACTCTAATTATTTGCATTTATATCTCTATCTTTCTGTTTGCCTGTAACTTTTTTAAACACTGTCCCACACACTTTCTCTTATGATCTTGAACCGCCTGAAATAACCGGAGCGCTCAATGCGGTTTAAGCTGCGCCTCTGTAATTGACGCCTATGGCAATGGCGAATGGTTAGTGCCACTGGCCCCGATATAGGCAGCTGTCCGCGATAAGGAGGTATGGCCTAAGTGGTGGGGACTGCACTAGGAAGAAACATCTTCTCATAGAAACATAGAAACATAGAAACATAGAAACTAGGAGCAGGAGTAGGCCATTCGGCCCGTCGAGCCTGAAATTATGTTTGTAAAAATTTATGTCTGAGAAATGATTTATGTGTTTGTGGAATGGTAGAATGTCAACAACGCAGTAGTGTCAGAAACTATTTAATGGGCACACCTCAGGTGGCACTGCCAAGCTGGAGCTGTTCTATTACTTTTGTATGAAGTCTGAAGAAATGCTATCGTGGTGAAGCAAACTGAGCACGTGATAAAATTACAACCTTTCAATCCAAAGAATAAAGAAATCTTTTAAAGTTAAATGAAAGTTCATTGAAAACACAATTTTTAACTTTGAAAGAATAATTCCTCTTGTGAAGAATTTTGTTTCAAAATGACTACTTTATAAATCAGTGGGATGTGAAAATTTGTAAATACATCACTTCTGAAATGATTGACACCAATGCGCCCACTATAAGCAATGGAGACTGTATTGCAGTGATATAATTTCATTAAGCAATGCCTCTATTTTAAAATTCTCAACTTTGTTTTCAAATCCCCCCATGGCCTCGCCCCTCCCTATCTCTGTAATCTCCTCCAGCCCTACAACCCCCCGAGATATCCGCGCTCCTCTAATTCTGTCCTCTTGAGCATCCCTGATTATAATCGCTCAGCCATTGGTGGCTGTGCCTTCTGTTGCCTAGGCCCTAAGCTCTAGAATTCCCTGCCTAAATCTCTCCTCCTCTCTACCTCTCTTTCCTCCTTTAAGACGCTCTTTAAAACCTACCTCTTTGACCAAGCTTTTGGTCACCTGCCCTAATTTCTCCTTATGTAGCTTGGTGTCAAATTTTGTTTTTTGACACTCCTGTGAAGCGCCTTGGGACATTGTACTACGTTAAAGGCGTTATATAAATACAAGTTGTTGTTGTTATGATTTGAGCATTCTTTTCCCAATCAAATCAATATCCCTGCATGGTAGGAATTTCCCTTGTGGATCCTGGAAATAAGTGCTTCCATTTTGTAAACTACTTTACTCGGACTTTTAGAAGCACTAATGAGAATTTAGGTTCTGACTTGTAGTTTGGCTTGGCTCCATTATTCATTGTTTAACACTTGTGGCAAAATAAATCACTTGTGTTCGTTGCCATTCCGCAGTACCTTGAGCAAAGTTGGTGTTAGAGTGGCATGCTAAATTCTGTGAAATATTTAGTGTGTCCAAAATCCCAATAGGTAATCAAGTATCAGGTGAATCTTTTCTTCTTCTTTCTAAGTTACACTTCAGAGAAGTTGGATTGGAATCTACCATTCATGTGTAACGTTTATAAGATGCCCAAATTAACTGGGCTTTGGACTGTTTCACATGACCTTATATTAATCTTTATATAACCCTGTCAAAATTATAATGCAGCATAATACTGAATGTGGTGAAATTAATTCCCACTTGCCAGAGTCATCACAGGTGAAAAGACTAACTAACACAGCTTATTTAACAACATTAATAATAACATAACTAATACCATCACAAGGTTAAGCACTGAGAACCTTAATAAGTACTTAGTCATATAATATCAACAAGGTATTGATCATCATAGGTGCAACCATAAGCTAAGGGGTAAAAATTGAGTCGCGCCCCATTTGGGGCGCTAACCTCGCCGGGGCGCGACTTTTAGCGCCCCGAAAAAATTAGCGGCCCCGCGCCGGAACTTCAGTGGTTGCGCCCCAAGAGGGAAGCGGGGCGCCACTGGAAGCACCCCGCATCCCTCTTGGGGCGCTGCGAGTGAATATCCTGGCGCTACGTGCCGCAGCGCCACGCGCTGCGGCACGTCGCGCCGCGGTATTGCAGGCCTTCCTCCCCTTCTTAAAGGGGAGGGACCCTGCGCAGCGCGAACCGGGGCCCAGCTGGGCTCCCAGGGATCGGGAGTGCCGGCAAAAGAGCCCGGCACTCAAGAGAAGTGCCGGGCTCTTGGAGCGCAGCCGGCACTTCACGGTGGGGGGGCTTCACGGGGGCCGGGGGCAGGTGCTGGCAGGCGGCCAGCAACAAAAATGGCCGCCTGCCACCTCCCCTTTAAATATCGCCGCCCCGGCCGCACGTACGCCTCCCTGAACCCGTCGGACATAGCGTCTGGCGGTAAATCAGGGGGCGCGACTGAAGATCACGGCCGGGGCGCGAGCGGGGTGCTGCGCACGGCGATGACGTCATCGCCGGTGGCGCAGCGCCACAGGGCGCTACCGGCTGCCGCTGCCGCTAACCTCCCACTAAATTTTTCGGGAGGCGTGGGCGGCGCTGCGCCCGGGCGTTAGCTGCTTTACGCCCCATTAGCGCCCTCTTAAGGCGCTAACGGGAGGCGCAAGCAGCTGAATTTTTCCCCCTAAGTGTTTCACAATAGCTCAGCCTTAGCTAAGTTTTACTTGATAACAGTGTAACATAGCTATGTTCAATGTTTAAGATTATAGTATGGCTTAGCAAAGTTAAGTGTATAGTTTGTATTCCATGCATCATCGACAAGTTTGAGAGCTCAGCTATGTTTCTATACTATGAACATAACACATATGACCACCTCCTTTTAGTTGGTTGGCCGCTATAGCATTGAGTGAATCTGCCTTTGTCTGGGAAACTCAGCTTCTTGTGTAGGGACATCTGTGATAAGTCACTGTTCATGGTCACTGTCTTCTTTCTTTGCTTGTCGCTTAATTAACCTGGCCGACTATTCCCCTATCTCTGATACCAGGGCTATCGAGGGACTTACAAATGTGGGAATGGGCTCTGCTGGAATTTGGCATTACATTTTATGAAGCAGTCGGAGGGAGTTGTTAATTTGTGAGGGGTGGTCTTGCTCTATGCAAGATGTGCCTGGGCCAGTTGAGCATTTATAAATGGGTTCCAGACTGCCTGGTTGTTCCTGAGTTCCAGGCAGAGTCAGTATATCACCCTATCTGACTAATGTACGTCCCACAAATGTTTCACTCACATGCTTATTGTGGGGAGGGTTGTGCTTTGCCAGCATGGCGGATACATGGTCTTGCAGTCAGTAGTGACAGTTACTCAAGCTTGCATATTGAAGGGGGATTGGTCCATTGTGAGGAGGCCTAACAGGCATATGCTCAATGGGGAACTTCGAGATTAATTTGCTGCAAGTGGATTCCAAACTTGACATGATATTGGCATCACGAGGCAAAGTCAGCTTCTCAACAAAGACCGGATTATGACATTTCAATAACTGATAGACAAGTTCAACCTCATGCACCAAGACCTATTCTACTACCTCCAAAGTAACCATTTCCTCCAAGACCAAACCACGCTTTAAGAAACTGTTGTGAGCTGACCCCTTTGGAACTTCCTTTGAACAATGCTTGCTTCCAGGTCAAAGGAAAATACAAAGAATATTGGGAGTTAGTCCTAGGCCACCAGATCATAGAGAACGAATGGAGAGAAATATGGAAACTGACACTCACAAGGCCCTCCTATAGCAAAATGGGCAAGGGCTAGATGCAGATAGTACATCAAGCTTCCAAAATTCACATCTGTCCCATAAATTTCACCTTTTCCTGCGGGGGGGGGGGGGGGGAGCTGGGGGCTGGTGTGGTGCTTGCGGGGGTGGATGTTGGAGGAACTGTGGCTAGAGAAGCATGCTGTTCAACACATTGAGGTCTTGCCCCCTCATCTAATCTTTCTGAGCAGCAATTCGGCAGGACACAGACAGCATGACAGGGCGCACAAGCCCATCAGATTCTTTTGAATTTTTAAAACTCAATTCTACTCAAAATTTTGTTTTAAAGACGTTCTAGGTTCAACTTCAATTGCATGAGTGTTAACATGGCTGAAATACATCCCCCAATGGAGTGTGTCCCATTATGACTGATGAACTGTTCACTTCTTTGTCCCATGACAGCAGTTGGCAGCTAACATAAAAGGGAATCCAGAAGTCTTCTATAAGTGTATAAATAGTAAAGGGGTAGTAAGAGGAGGGGTGGGGCCGATTAGGGACCAAAATGGAGACCTACGCATGGAGGCAGAGGGCATGGCTGAGGTACTAAATGTGTACTTTGCATCTGTCTTTACCAAGGAAGAAGATGCTGCCAAAGTCATAGTGAAAGAGGAGGTAGTTGAGATACTGGATGGGATAAAAATTGATAAAGAGGAGGTACTAGCAAGGCTGGCTGTACTTAAAGTAGATAAGTCACCAGGACAGGATGGGATGCATCCTAGGATGCTGAGGGAAGTAAAGGTGGAAATTGCGGAGGTACTGGCCATAATCTTCCAATCCTCCTTGGATATGGGGGTGGTGTCAGAGGGCTGGAGAATTGCAAATGTTACACCCTTGTTCAAAAAAGGGTTGTGAGCCGGGCCGCACCCCCGTCCAGGGGATAAGCACTTTGCGCCCCGTTAGCGCCCCCCAGAAGCGCTAACGGCGGGCGCAAAGGAGGCAAATTTCGCCCCATACAGTGGTGCTCCCCAGGGATTGGTACTAGGACCACTGCTTTTCTTGATATATATTAATGATTTAGACTTGGGTGTACGGGCACAATTTCAAAATTTGCAGATGATACAAAACTTGGAAGTATAGTGAACAGCGAGGAGGATAGTGATAGACTTCAAGAAGACATAGACAGGCTGGTGGAATGGGCGGACATGTGGCAGATGAAATTTAACGCAGAAAAGTGTGAAGTGATACATTTTGGTAGGAAGAATGAGGAGAGGCAATATAAACTAAAGGGTACAATCCTAAAGGGAGTGCATGAACAGAGAGACCTGGCGGTATATGTGCACAAATCGTTGAAGGTGGCAGGGCAGGTTGAGAAAGCGGTTAGAAAAGCATACGGGATCCTGGGCTTCATAAATAGAGGCATAGAGTACAAAAGCAAGGAAGTTATGATGAACCTTTATAAAACACTGGTTCAGCCTCAACTGGAGTATTGTGTCCAATTCTGGGCACCACACTTTAGGAAGGAAGTGAAGGCCTTAGAGAGGGTGCAGAAAAGATTTACAAGAATGGTTCCAGGGATGAGGGACTTCAGTTACATGGATAGACTGGAGAAGCTGGGGTTGTTCTCCTTAGAGCAGACAAGGTTGAGAGGAGATCTGATAGTGGTGTTCAAAATCATGAGGGTTGTAGACAGAGAGAAACTGTTCCCATTGGCAGAAGGGTTGAGAACCAGAGGACACAGATTTAAGGTGATTGGCAGAAGAACCAAAGGCAACATGAGGAAAAACTTTTTTACGCAGCAAGTGGTTATGATCTGGAATGCACTGCCTGAAAATGTGGTGAAGGCAGATTCAATCATGGCTTTCAAAAGGGAGTTGGATAAGTACCTGAAGGAAAGAAATTTGCAGGGCTACGGGGAAAGGGCGGGGGAGTAGGACTAGCTGAAGTGCTCTTGCAGAGAGCTGGCACGGGCTCGACGGGCCGAATGGCCTCCTTCTGTGCTGTAACCATTCTATGATTCTATGGGGGAGAAATTCGGTTGGTTAGCGCCTCCGGTTAGCGCCTCCCGAGGGTGATAACGGGGCACTAACGACTTACCACCCAGGCGTGGAAATGTTACCGCTGCCAGCAAAATTCACCTGGCAGTTTGCGGCGACGTTAACCCCTTGCGCTATGCTCTCCTGCGCCCAGAGATTGTGACATCATCCGGCTGCGCAGCGCCCCGTTAGCGCCCCAGACCCGAAGTTCGGTTCTGCCACCGGCAGCATCGCCGGGCGACAATACCGACAGCTGCAGCAGGTGTTGTTTGGAAGGCCGGGCACTTCGGGTGCGCTAATTAAAGGTAAGGCCGCTGGTCTTCAGTTAAAATGTGTTTCCTTCCTTTAGGGTGCATTTTTTGACATTTTTAAACGGCGCGATTGATCAGCCCTGCACTCTGTTAGAGTGCTTGGGGCTGATCGTCGAGGATCCTGGCTGCCGTCGGCGACGAGGGAGATCGTTGAAATGCAGAGCCTGCAGCGATGGCCTTTCCCTTTAAGGGAGGGAAGGAGCCCTCGGATCCCAGCAGCGCTGCAGTGGTCATTGTGCAGCGCTGCACCTCTATCACCCCCCCCGCCCCCCCACCCCCCCGCTTGATTTAGCGCTCCACTTCCTTCCTGGAGCGCGAACACTGAAGTTACCGAAAGCTGAGAATGATTAGCGCCTGGGGATAATTTTTCCAGCTTTCAAAAATGTTGCCTCCCAAACGGGGCGATACCGAATTTCTCGCCCTATAATTCTAGGATTCTATCATAGCCGAGCTTTATATACTTTCTTGAATGTATTCAGTAATGGCACCTTGGGTTGCATGATCGCATCTCACATCCTTTGCCTAATGACATTTGAAGTCACAGCCTTTGTGCCGTGACGAGTCCTTCTGTGACAGGGGTTAACAAACTCTTGCCAGTTTTAGAAACATAGAAGATAGGAGCAGGAGTAGGCCATTCGGCCCCTTGAGCCTGCTCCACCATTCAATGCGATCATGGCTGATCATCCAAATTCAGTACCCTGTCCCTGCATTCTCCCCATATCACTTGATCCCCTTAGCCTTAAGAAATATATCTAACTCCTTCTTGAATATATTTAATGAATTGGCCTCAACTGCCTTCTGTGGTAGAGAATTCCACAGGTTCACCACTCTCTGGGTGAAGAAATTCCTCCTCATCTCAATCCTAAATGGCTTACCCCTTATCCTGAGACTGTGACCCCTGGTTCTGGACTCCCCCGCCATCGGGAACAGCCTTCCTGCATCCAGTCTGTCTAGTCCTGTTAGAATTTTATAATTTTCAATGAGATCCCCTCTCATTCTTCTAAACTCTAGCGAATATAAGCCTAATCGACCCAATCTCTCTTCATACGTCATTCCTGCCATCCCAGGTATCAGTCTGGTGAATCTTCGCTGCACTCCCTCCATGGCAAGAACATCCTTCCTCAGATAAGGCGACCAAAACTGCACACAATACTCAAGGTGTGGTCTCACCAAGGCCCTGTAAAACTGCAGCAAGACATCCTTGCTCCTGTAGTCGAATCCTCTCGCTATGAAGGCCAACATACCATTTTCATTCTTAACCGCCTGCTGCACCTGCATGCTTACCTTCAGCGACTGGTGCACAAGGACACCCAGGTCTCGTTGCACTTCCCCTTTTCCCAATCTATTGCCGTTCAGATAATAATCTGCCTTCCTGTTTTTGCCACCAAAGTGGATAACCTCGCATTTATCCACATTATACTGCATCTGCCATGCATCTGCCCAATCACCCAACTTGTCCAAATCATACTGGAGTTTCTCTACATCCTCCTCACAGCACACACGCCCACCCAGCTTTGTGTCGTCTGCAAACTTGGAGATATTACATCTAGTTCCCTCGTCAAGATCATTAATATATATTGTGAATAACTGGGGTCCTAGCACCGATCCCTGCGCTACCCCACTAGTCACTGCCTGCCACTCGGAAAAAGACCCGTTTATTCCAACTCTTTGCTTCCTGTCTACCGACCAGTTTTCTATCCAAGTCAGTACTTTACCCCCAATCCCATGTGCTTTAACTTTGCACGCTAATCTCTTATGCGGGACCTTATCGAAAGCCTTCTGAAAGTCCAAATACACCACATCCACTGGTTCTCCCTTATCTATTCTACCAGTTACATCCTCAAAAAATTCCAGTAGATTAGTCAAGCATGATTTACCTTTTGTAATTCCATGTTGACTTTGTCCGATCCTGTCACTGTTTTCCAAGTGCTCTGCTATTACATCTTTTATAATGGACTCTAGCATTTTCCCCACTACCAATGTCAGGCTTACCGGTCGAAAATTCCCCCTTTTCTCTCCACCACCTTTTTTAAATAGTGGGGTTACATTAGCTACCCTCCAATCCATGGAAACTGTTCCAGAGTCTATAGAATTTTGGAAGATGACCAGCAATGCATCTATTATTTCTAGGGCCACTTCCTTAAGTACCCTAGGATGTAGATTATCAGGCCCTGGGGATTTATCGGCCTTCAATCCCGTCAATTTCCCTAACACCATTTCCCTACAAATACTGATTTCATTCAATTCCTCCATCTCATTAGACCCTATGTTCCCCGACATCTCGGGAGTTTATTTGTGTCCTCCTTTGTGAAGACAGAACCAAAGTATGTATTTAATTGGTCTGCCATTTCTTTGTTCCCCATTATAAATTCCCCTGATTCTGACTGCAAGGGACCTACGCTTGACTTCACCAATCTTTTTCTCTTCACATATCGATAGAAGCTTTTACAGTCAGTTTTTATGTTCCCTGCAAGCTTACTCTCATACTCTATTTCCCCCCTCTTAATTAATCCCTTTGTCCTCCTTGGCTGAATCCTAAACTGTTCCCGATCCTCAGGTTTGCTGCTTTTACTGGCAATTATTCTTACAATCATCCAACCCAAAGATAGCTTATGTTTTAATCAATTGCATGGGCACCTCTGCGGATAAAATGGTGGTGATTTATGAGGACAATAACTAAAGTTGATGTACGTACAGCTTCAGTGCTGAGCTGGTTGCAGGTTGGTGTAGACAGTTTGATGCTTGTGCAGTTGAAATTGTCATCACCGCATACAGATTGCTCTATTGGGAAAATAACTTCTTCAGTCTACCTGGCATTCGCAAAATTAATGATCTGCATTTTGTTGCTCTGCTTTTATCAAGTGGGTGTTAATTTTAAATTATCATTTATAATGGAGATTATACCCATCATAAATCATGGCTGGAATTTTCTGTACCTGGGCAGGTTGGGTGCGGGCGGTCGGGTGGCGGGTCACGACCCCATTGCTGTTTCCATCCCGCTGCAGAAACCGACTTTGCGTCAGTGGGGCCTATTAAGCCCGCCCTGCGCGTTACCCGGCCCAATTAAATGGTGTGGGTCTGATGACGTCATCCACGACGCGTTTTCAGCCGGTAGATTTAAAGGAGCCATGGCCACATTGCATTTGAAGGTACTTCTAGGAGTGTGCAGTCACTGCACTGGAGCTTTTGATTGTTCTAATCACTTGCAAACATGACTGCGCAGAGGCAGAGGGCTGCCCCCAGGTTCTCCGCTGACTCCCTCCATATGCTTGTGGAGGCAGTCAGAGCACGCAGGGAGGTCCTCTTTGTTTCCAATGGGCAGAAGAGACCTCCACAGGAGACAAAAAGAGCCTGGCTCCAAATTACAGAGGAGGTCAACAGCAGGGATGTGGTCAGGAGGACCTGGGTGCAGTGCTGGAAACGTTTCAATGATCTCATTAGATCAGGAAAGGTGAGTACAAAGCCACACTCACCTTCAGCCTGCTGTGCCTCTCATCACATCCCCATCACTCTGCCTTCCCAACCCTACTCCTGCACATCATTACTCACACCAACATACCTTGCACGTCCACCCATCTCTCTCTATCTACATTATCACATCCCCATCTCACACTCACCCTCACCCTAATGCAATCATACCAACTAATAACACACAAGGAGGCCATTTGTCATTGCCACCCCAATCTATCATAGTCTCCCTCTAAAGATGTAACCCATCCATTCCTTACACTTATTCCATGACTCTCACTCAACCTTCTCTTCTTTCCCTCCTTGCAGGAAAAGAAAGCCCACAATAAGAGGGTGAGGGAGAGAAGTGGAGGTGGAACGCCATCATTTGCCACCCTCACAACAGCAGAGGAGGCGGCGTTAGAAGTATCGGGAGTGGCCGAGTAGCTGGAGGTGGGAGACGGAGAGAGGGGGACATCTCAGCAACCTGGTGACAGAATTACAGATCATACAGCCACATGGCATACAGCAGTCACTCATGTGGGGACTGATGTCATCAGCCACTTAATGGTCATCATGTGCATAATGGTATCTGTACCTATTCTTCATATTACATATCAAACTCATCTCCTTACTCTCCCACAGGTCCATCAAGAGCCCACCCGCCCCCCCCCGCACTGTCCAGGAGGAAGAGGATGCACCATCACCAGACATAACCGCACCCAGAACCAGCGCAGATACGCACACCTGGGTGGGTCCCACATGATATAGAGTGGTGTTGTCACCTTTTGTCTCACAAGTCACAAGTGAGCAAGAGCAGATGGTGGAGACAGGGACAGCAGTGGAGACTCCTCACCGGAGGGCGCAGGACACTCCCAGCTCTGCTCAGCTGCATGCAGACGCTGAGCCTCGGGGACCATCGAGAAAGAGGACGATCCTGGAGGTGCAGGAAGAAGTGCAGGGGGCTCTGACAGGTTTTGCGAGCGCGATATCTGCAAATGTTCAGAGAATGGATGAGTCCATCTCCAACATGAGCACCACCGTGTCACAGACGATGGCGACCATAGGCTCCTCCATGGAAAGGATGGCCACCTACATGGAGCAGCTAATGCGCCACTCACAGGAGCACATTATCTCTATGGAGATCAGATGGCAGAGGCTCATAGACCTCCTCTCTAGGCGGGATGTTAGTGTAGACGTGGGTCCTCATGGCCCCACTGATGTGCAGCAAGGTGTCCAGCTTCTTGCTAGCAGGGAAGTGCAGGTGGCCATGAAAGGGATGATGGTAAGAGGGGACATGGAAGCGGGGACTCCTCTCAAAGTGCTCACACTTCTCCCCCATTGCCACCCCCTCAGTCAGAGCCCCAGATGCCTCAGCGATGGCCAAGTCTGCCCCTGCACAGTCGCAGGAGGAGCAGACTTTGGCGGGGCCATCACAGGTTCAAAAACCCAGAGGACGTCCACCAAGAGTGTTTAAGCAGTCGCAGCAGGGAAATGAGCAGGCTGCCTCGACCTCTGCTGAAGCCACAGGGGTAGCACCTTGTAGAAGCATGCAGAAGAGAAAGATGACAGACAAATAGGGTAGCCACTTGGGTGTTTTATTCAATGTTAATGTCAAGTTTCCGTTAATGTGATCTCAACCATAAAAATCTTTATTTTCACCACTTTGGAGAAATTTGTGCGCACCTTTGGAAGTGGCTTAGTGAATTGCAGTGAATGGTGAGACATAACGGTACCTCCACCAATGGTTAATGGCTTAGTCATTGTAGGGATGCTTTATGCTGTTGGTGTGGGGTGGTGCCAACCTGGTGCAGCATATGGTAGCCATATGGGTGTACAGCGTAAAGTTAAGTAAATCTGGCCATGATGAGGCCATCCCTAGTCTCCCGGGCAGCAATGTGCTCGGGTGCTGATGCCCTGTGTCCTGTGCAGCAACAGGTGGTTGCGGAGAAGGTTGTTGGTGTTGTTGTTGGTGCTGCTGGTGTGCCTGGTGCTGCTGGTGTTGGGGCTCATCGTGGTCAGATTCTGAGGACCAAGGTGAGATAGCACAACTGGCACCCATGCTAATGGAATAAATGGCAGGTCAAGTAGAGTTGAAAGAAGCATCTGTCAATGGTGACAGAGGTTCTTACAATGAGGGGACACTGGATGGAGACTTTGCTGGAAACACTTGCAGCCTGCAGAAAGTTAAATCTGTGCTGGCAATTTAGTCAGCAACAGCTCCTGCCTGAGGAAAGTGATCAGCTGTGAGGTCAGAGCTTTTATAGTACATTTGATGCTATCAAGTAATCAGCTGGAGCAATGGCCACTCAACTCCCACCTCAGGTTGACAGACGTGATTCCTGAGCTGCATGAATCCCGTGGCCATGCTGGGAAATTTGAAATGTAGGGGGAAAAAGGCTCTTAAGTGTCTGACAACAGGCTTATAATGATTTCATTTAGGTCGCCTGCCTCTGCCGGTCGGGTCGCTGCTGCACCGGCAAACATGCCCGAGGGAAAGGCACGTGGGGGCGGGATGACGGCGGGTTCCCGACCCGCTTAGACTTTTCTCAAATTTCCCACCCCACCCGCCTCCAATCATGCCTGCACAGACCCCAGAAAATTCCGGCCCATGACCCAGTAACAATAATACCACAGAGATATGTGGGCTTCAAATGGTATCACCCACTCACAGAAAAATGTACAGCAGCCTTTGAGTGGGTTTGAGACACAGCTCACAGTAAACCGGAGGAAAATGTAACTTAAAAAGTTAGATATCACCACAACTGAAAATCCAGCATATGATGAAAGATGCTCGAGTTACTCAAATTTCTCATCACCATTGGCGGATAAGTCTGGATGGTCAATAACATTTCTGTTGTTCTGACAGTTAAAAATGTTTACACAATGATGTATGCAGTTAATAATTGTTAGTGACAGCGTTATACATTATGGGGAGGGAGACATTATTAATGCAGAAATTGTGTTATTGCAAACATAAGAGCTTAAGAAATAGGAGTTGGAGTAGGCTGGAGTCGATGCTGCTCCACCATTCAATAAGATTATGGCTGATCTTCTACCTCAACTCCACGTTCCTGCACTATCCTCATATCCTTTGATTCCCAAAATCTATCGATCTCTGTCTTGAATATACTCAACGACTGAGCATCCACAGCCCTCTGGGGTAGAGAATTCCAAAGATTCACCACCCACTGAGTGAAGAAATTTCTCCTCATTTCAGTCCTAAATGACCAACCCCTTATTCTGAGATTGTGACCCCTAGTTCTAGACTCCCCAGCCAGGGGAATCATCCTCCCTGCATCTACCCTGTCAAGCCCCTTAAGAATTTTATATGTTTCAATGAGATTACCTCTCATTCTTCTAAACTCGAGAGAATATAGGCCAAGTCTACTCAATCTCTCCTCATAATCCCCCCCATCCCAGGAATCAATCTAGTGAGCCTTCCCTGCACTCCCTCTAAGGCAAATATATCCTTCCTTAGGAAGAAAAACAAAACTGTACACAGTACTCCAGATGTGTCATAGAGTCATAGAGTAATAGAGTTATACAGCACAGAAAGAGGCCCTTCGGCCCATCGTGTCCGCGCCGGCCATCAAGCCCTGTCTATTCTAATCCCATTTTCCAGCACTTGGTGCGTAGCCTTGTATGTTATGGCATTTCAAGTGCTCATCTAAATGCTTCTTGAATGTTGAGGGTTCCTGCCTCTACCACCCTTTCAGGCAGTGAGTTCCAGATTCCAACCACCCTCTGGGTGAAAAACTTTTTCCTCAAATCCCCTCTAAACCTCCTGCCCCTTACCTTGAAACTATGCCCCCTGGTTATTGACCCCTCTACTAAGGGGAAAAGTTCCTTTCTATCTATCCTATCTATGCCCCTCATAATTTTGTACTCCTCAATCAGGTCCCCCCTCAGCCTTCTCTGCTCTAAGGAAAACAACCCCAGCCTGTTCAGTCTCTCTTCATAGCTGAAGTGCTCCAGCCCAGGTAACATCCTGGTGAATCTCCTCTGCACCCTCTCCAATGCAATCACATCCCTCCTATAGTGCGGTGACCAGAACTGCAGACAGTATTCCAGCTGTGGCCTAACTAGCGTTTTGTACAGCTCCATCATAACCTCCCTGCTCTTATATTCTATGCCTCGGCTAATGAAGACAAGTATCCCATATGCCTTTTTAACCACCTTATCTACCTGTCCTGCTGCCTTCAGGGATCTATGTACATGCACACTAAGGTCCCTCTGATCCTCTGTCCTTCCTAGGATCCTACCATTCATTGTGTATTCCCTTGCCTTGTTTGTCCTCCCAAAATGCATCACCTCACACTTTTCAGGGTTAAATTCCATTTGCCACTGTTCTACCCATCTAATCATCCCGTCTATATCGTCCTGTAGCATGAGGCTTCCCTCCTCGCAATTTACCACTCCACCAATTTTCTTGTCATCTGCGAACTTACTGATCATACCTCCTACATTCATATCTAAATCATTAATGTACACTACAAACAGCAAAGGACCCAGCACCGATCCCTGCGGTACACCACTGGACACAGGCTTCCAGTCACAAAAACAACCTTCGACCATCACCCTCTGCCTCCTGCCACTAAGCCAGTTTAGGATCCAATGTGCCAAATTGCCCTGGATCCCATGGGCTCTTACCTTCTTGATCAGTCTCCCATGTGGGATTTTGTCAAAAGCCTTACTGAAGTCCATGTAGACTACATCAACTGCACTACCCTCATCCACACACCTAGTCACCCCCTCGAAAAATTCAATCAAATTGGTCAGACATGATCTCCCCCTGACAAAGCCATGCTGACTATCCCTGATTAATCCCTGCCTCTCCAAGTGGAGACTAATTCTGTCCATCAGAATTTTTTCCAATAATTTTCCTACAACTGATGTTAGGCTCACTGGCCTGTAGTTCCCTGATTTATCCCTGCGACCCTTCTTGAACAATGGTACTACGTTAGCTGTTCTTCAGTCCTCTGGCACCTCCCCTACAGACTTCTTACAGAAACTCAGCACCCACGGACCAGTTGAACCAGGAACACTCCTTGCCACGATGGACGTATCGGCACTCTACACCAGTATCCCCCACGATGACGGCATCGCTGCAACAGCCTCAGTACTCAACATCAACAACAGCCAATCTCCAGACGCCATCCTACAACTCATCCGCTTCATCCTTGACCACAATGTCTTCACCTTCGACAACCATTTTTTTACCCAAACACACGGAACAGCCATGGGGACCAAATTCGCACCCCAATACGCCAACATCTTCATGCACAAGTTCGAGCAAGACTTCTTCGCTGCACAGGACCTCCAGCCAACGCTGTACACCAGATACATCGACGACATTTTCTTCCTTTGGACCCATGGCGAAGGATCACTGAAAAGACTACACGATAACATAAACAAGTTCCATCCCACCATCAAACTCACCATGGACTACTCCTCAGAATCGGTCTCATTCCTGGACACACGAATCTCCATCAAAGACAGACACCTCAGCACTTCACTCTACCGCAAGCCCACGGACAACCTCACGATGCTCCACTTCTCCAGCTTCCACCCTAACCATGTTAAAGAAGCCATCCCCTATGGACAAGCCCTGCGAATACACAGGATCTGCTCAGACGAGGAGGAACGCGATGGACACCTACGGACGCTGAAAAACGCCCTCGTAAGAACGGGATATGACGCTCGACTCATCGATCGACAGTTCCGACGGGCCACAGCGAAAAATCGCATAGACCTCCTCAGAAGGCAAACACGGGACACAACCAACAGGGTACCCTACGTCGTCCAGTACTTCCCCGGAGCGGAGAAACTACGCCATGTTCTTCGCAGCCTTCAACATGTCATCGATGACGACAAACACCTCGCTAAGGCCATCCCCACGCCTCCACTACTTGCCTTCAAACAGCCGCCTAACCTCAGAAGTACCATCGTTCGCAGCAAATTACCCAGCTGTCAGGATAACAGCGACCACGACACCACACAACCCTGCCATGGCAAACTCTGCAAGACATGCCAGATCATCAACACAGATACCACCATCACACGTGAGGACACTACCCACCAGGTACATGGTACATACTCATGTGACTCGGCCAACGTTGTCTACCTCATACGTTGCAGGAAAGAATGCACCGCGGCATGGTACATCGGCGAGACCATGCAGACACTGAGACAACGTATGAACGAGCACCGCGCAACAATCGCCAGGCAGGATTGTTACCTCCCAGTCGGGGAACACTTCAGCAGTCAAGGACATTCAGCCTCGGATCTGCGGGTAAGCGTTCTCCAAGGCAACCTTAGAAACACACGACAACGCAAAATCATCGAGCAGAAACTGATAGCCAAGTTCCGCACTCATGAAGACGGTCTCAATCGGGATCTTGGGTTTATGTCACGATACATGACGTGATCCGGACTCGAGTCGTCGTTAGCTTGTTCACAGATGTGATTCCCAGTAAAAAAGTAAAAATTTTCCCAGTAAAAAAGTAAAAATTTTAAAGCTTTTCGTTTTACATACAGACGGCAGCTTTTGACACGTTAGAACCCCTGCGACTACACCTCATTGTCTCAGTTGTATCTTGCTATGTCTTTGATGTGGTACCTTCCTGGCTGACTTAATTAACTTTATCACACCTCGGCAGATAGTCAGGATGATTTAATTTAGTGGTCTGCAATTGTAAGATACACATGCTTTGTTCTCTATCTATATATGCTTTGGCGATTCTGTATCTAATTTACTTCACCTGAGGAAGGAGCAATCGATAGCTCCGAAAGCTTGTGATTTCAAATAAAACTGTTGGACTATAACCTGGTGTTGTGCGACCTCTCAATTTTGTCCACCCCAGTCCAACACCGGCATCTCCGCATCATGACCTCCCCTGTGGCCAGAGAGGTTCTGAAAATTTGTGTCAGAGCCCCTGTAATCTCCTCCCTTGCCTCACACAGCAGCCTGGGATACATCCCATCAGGGCCTGGGGATTTATCCACATTTAAGCCCGCTAAAACCGCTAGTACCTCCTCCATCTCAATACTAATTTGTTCAAGTATATCACAATCCCCCTGCCTGATTTCTATGCCTACATCGTCCTTCTCCATAGTGAACACAGATGCAAAATATTCATTTAAAACCTCACCTACATCTTCCGGCTCTACACACAGATTGCCACTTTGGTCCCTAATGGGCCCTATTCTTTCCCTGGTTATCCTCTTGCCCTAAATATACTTATAAAACACCTTGGGATTTTCCTTTATTTTGTCCGCCAGTGTTTTTTCATGCCCCCTCTTCTCTCTCCTAATTTCTTTTTTAAGTATCCCCCTGTACTTTCTATACTCCTCTAGGGCTTCCACTGTTTTTAGTCCTTTGTATCTGCCAAAAGCCTCCCTTTTTTTCCTAATCCATTCTTGTATATCCCTTGACATCCAGGGTTCCCTGGGTTTGTTGGTCCCACCCTTGACCTTTACGGGAACATGTTGGCATTGTACTCTCTCTATTTCCTTTCTGAAAGACTCTCACTGCTCTGATGTGGATTTTCCTACAAGTAGCTGATCCCAGTCCATTTTGGCCAGATCCTGCCTTATCATATTAAAATTGGCCTTCCCCCAATTTAGAACCTTTATTTCCGGTCCATCTTTGTCCTTTTCCATGACTACCTTAAATCTCACTGAATTATGGTCACTGTCACCAAACTGCTCTCCTACTGACACATCTACCACTTGCCCGGCTACATTCCCTAGAATTAAGTTCAGTACCACCCCCTCTCTTGTAGGACTTTCTACATGCTGGCTCAAAAAGCTCTCCTGGATGCACTTTAAGAATTCCGCACCCTCTAAGCCTTTCACACTCTGACTATCCCAGTTAATATTGGGGAAGTTGACATCCCCTACTATTAGTACCCTATTATTTCTACACTTCTCTGAGATTTACCTACATATCTGTTCCTCTATCTCCCCCTGACTGTTTGGGGGCCTATAGTACACTCCCAGCAAAGTGCTTGCCCCCTTTTTGTTTTTAAGTTCTACCCATATGGCCTCATTAGAGGAACCTGCTAAGATATCATCCCTCCTTACAGCAGTAATTGACTCCTTGATTAATATTGCGACACGCCCTCCTCTTTTACACCCCCCTCTGTCTCGCCTGAAGATTCTATACCCCGGAATATTGAGCTGCCAGTCCTGCCCCTCCCTCAACTGTGGTCTCACCAAAGCCCTATATAGTTGAAGTAAGACTTCTTTACTCTTATACTCCAATCCTTTTGTAATAAAGGCTAACATACCATTTGCTTTCCTAATTGCTTGCTGTACCTGCATGTTAACTTTCTGTGATTCATGTACTAGTAAACACAGGTCCCTCTGAACACTAACATTTCACAGTCTCTCACCATATAAAAAATATTCTACTTTTGCATTTTTCCTACCAAAGTGGATAACTTCACATTTACCCACATTATATTCCATCTGCCACGTTCTTGCCCACTCACTTAACCTGTCTCTATCCCTTTGCAACCTCTTTGCATCCTCCTCATAACTTACTTTCCCACCTAGCTTTGTATCGTCAGCAAACTTGGATACATTACACTCGGTCCCCTCATCTAAGTCATTGATATACGTTGTAAATAGCTGAGGGCCAGCCACTGATCCTTGCGGTACCACACTAGTTACAGCCTCGAAAATAACGTGTTTATTCCTACTCTCTGTTTTGTGTCCATTAACCAGTCCTCAATCCATGCTAATATATTACCCCAGTCCCATGAGCCCTCATTTTGTGTAATAACCGCTTGTGTGGCACCTTCTTGAATTTCTTTTTGGAAAATCCAAATACACCACATCCACTGGTTCCCCTTTATCTACCCTGGTAGTTACAACCTCAAAAAACTCTAATAGATTTGTCAAACACGATTTCCCTTTCATAAAACTGTGTTGACTCTGCCCAATCATATTATAATTTTCTAAGTGCCCTGTTACCACGTCCCTAATAATACATTCTGGCATTTTCCCTACCACTGATGTCAGGCTAACTGGCCTATTGTTCCCTGTTTTCTCTCTCGCTCCTTTCTAGTTATTCTATTTAAATGTACTGCCTCATGGATTAGGACCCAACAGTTTTGTTAAGATCATATTTTCTGGTGAGAGTACTACACCATTTTGTGTCAAGAGCATAACAGGAAGAGACTTTGGGAGACTGCTTGTTAAATTTAAGTGCTCATATTTAGTAACTATTGGGAGGTCAAGCAATTATCTTAGAAATATGACACATTGATGTGTAATCTGCTGTCAGTAAATGTGGTAAAAAGCTACAAGCCCACTGACTCCCACAGCTACCTGGACTACACTTCTCCCACCCCGCTTCCTGTAAGGACTCTATTCCATTCTCCCAGTTTCTCCGTCTCCGCCGCATCTGTTCTGACGATGCGACCTTCCATACCAGTGCTTCCGATATGTCTTCCTTCTTCCTCAACCGAGGATTCCCCATTACTGTGGTTGACACGGCCCTTGACCGTGCCCGCTCCATTTCCCGCACTTCTGCACTCACCCTTTCCCCTCCCTCCCAGACCCACGATAGGGTTCCCCTTGTCCTCACCTTTCACCCCACCAGCCTCCACATTCAACGGATCATCCTCCGCCATTTCCACCACTTCCAACGTGATCCCACCACCAAACGCATCTTCCCCTCACCTCCCCTTTCAGCATTCCGAAGGGACCGCTCCCTCCGCGACACCCTGGTCCACTCCTCAATCACCCCCAACAGCCCTTCCCCTTTGCCCGGCACCTTCCCGTGCAAGCGCAGGAGATGCAACACCTGCCCTTTTACCTCCTCCCTTCCCACTGTCCAGGGCCCCAAACACCCCTTCCAGGTGAAACAGCGATTTACTTGTACTTCTTGCAATTTAGTATACTGTATTCGCTGCTCACGATGCAGTCTCCTCTACATTGGGGAGACCAAACACAGATTGGGTGACCGCTTTGCAGAACACCTCCGTTCAGTCCGTAAGGGTGACCCTGAGCTTCCGGTCGCCTGTCACTTTAATTCTCTGCTCCACTCCCACTCTGATCTCTCTGTCCTCGGCCTCTTACACTGTTCCAATGAAGCTCAAGGTAAGCTTGAGGAACAGCACTGCATCTTTCGATTAGGCACTTTACAGCCTTCTGGACTCAACATTGAGTTCCAACAATTTCAGACTATAACCCCTGCCCCCAATTTTCAGGCTGTTTATGATTCTGCCATCTCCATTTGCAACATTTAATCTCTCCTGCCTCCTACCCTAGCACAGAATGTTCCTTCAATTCCTTCCTCCCCCTCCCCTCCCCTTTCCCTGCCTCTGCACCTGCTTAGAATCTGTTACATCTCTAGCCTTTTCCAGTTCTGATGAAGGGTCCCAGACCTGAAACGTTAACTCTGTTCTTCAGATGCTGCCTTGCCTGCTGAGTGCTTCCAGCATTTTCTGTTGTTATTTCAGATTTCCAGCATCCGCAGTATTTTGCTATTGTGGTAAAAAGCTTTCCTCACTCTCCTTAATCCTAAACCACTTGCAGTAAATCATAAATCAGGTTGGCTTGTTTTGTTTATTTCAATAAATAAAGAGTTGTGCTACTGATTTAGAAAATGCTAATCAGTATTGAACTGTTGCTAACACATCAGAGTTCACACAATAGTAAATAAATGCTTTGCAACAAGAAGTCGTTTTCACCTATCAAGCATAACTTTCAGTTCCGATGAGGTACTATCATACCTCTGGAAAACACTTAGTAATGTTTAATAATGGATCAACAAGACAGAATATTATGCACGAGGTTTGATTTTCTACTAAGCTGTTATCGACTACGAACAACACATCAGGGAATTGCTTCGAGTCGCTGAGTGATAGTCTGGAGTACTTGTTGCAAACTTGAATCAATCTCAGGAATCAACTAAAACAAAGGAATGTTCTTCTGTGATATTGAATAGGAAAGCAATGTCATATAATATACCATCAGATGAGAGAACAGCTTCAAGCTTTGTCACAGCTGATGCCAAAGCAGCTGACTGATGGTAGTTAGAATGTGGAACTCACTACCAAAGGCACTGGTTGTTGCAAATAGCTAAGATGCTTTCAAAAGGAAACTAGACGAGTACATGAGAGAAAAGCGAACAGAAAGATTTGCTGAAAGGCTGAGATGGGGTAGATGGAATGGGAGGGGAGTCGTGTGGAGTACAGACTAGTTGGGCCGAGTGGCCTGTTTCTGTGCTGTATATTCTATGTAATTCTATGATTGGCTGGTAAGGTGTGTGTCTGAATGTTGCAAGTGAGGAATGCTTCTCAAGTTAATTTTTGTCTCAGTTGACTTGTGATAACTAGCAACCGTCCCCCCACCCCTGAGGAATTGAGATTGGGAAATAGAGGTTAGGTTTTAATCTTGAATGTCCAAATCGCTAGATTATACAGGTAATAAACGATTTGCTTTTAAATTTGAAAACATATGTTTAACACATTTATGATTACAGGGCAGAAACAAACAATGTTGTACAATATATAATTCACAAAGAAAGAGACGAGAGAGAATATTGCACCCGGATTACCCTAACCACTTGGCAAATGTAGTACATTGTCAAAACCTGAGACGGGATGAGCACATCTTGCACTTTACTTATAAA
The DNA here is from genome assembly GCA_030390025.1 of Squalus acanthias. Lineage (NCBI taxonomy): Eukaryota > Metazoa > Chordata > Chondrichthyes > Squaliformes > Squalidae > Squalus > Squalus acanthias. The sequence continues at coordinate 44,277,638 of CM059444.1, forward strand.
ACTACCCACTAGAAGGAGCAAAGCATCTTCTGATACAATAAGGTAACAGTGCAAACTTAGAAAGACCATGAGCTTTGCACACTCTAGTGAGTGGAAAAAAGATGAATGTAAATGACCACTGTTCCTATAATCATATGAAGAACGAATTAAATTTAATGCAAAGAAATGTGGAGGTCATACGGTGGAAGGAAGAATAAGGAGAGGAAATATATACTGAATGGTAAAACTTTAAAAGGGAGTAGAGGATATACTAATCTTTAAAAGTGAGAAGATGAGTTGATAAAGCTGGGAAAGGAAAAGCACAGGGGATCTAGGTTTTATAAATAGGGGCACAGAGTACAAAAGCAAAAAGGTGATGCTAAACATATACAAATCATTGCTTACACTGCAGTTAATATATTGTGTTCGGTTTTGAGTGCTTTACTTTAGGAAATATGTCAATAGAAACATAGATAGGAGCAGGAGTAGGCCATTCGGCCCGTCGAGCCTGCTCCACCATTCAATACGATCATGGCTGATCATCCAAATCCAGTACCCTGTCCCTGCTCTCTCACACAGAATCCCCACAGTACAGATAGAGGCCATCTCGGCCCATCGAGCCTGCTCCACCATTCAATACGATCATGGCTGATCATCCAAATCCAGTACCCTGTCCCTGCTTTCCCACACAGAATCCCCATCGAGCCTGCACCGACACATATCCCAGTAACCCCACGTATTTAATTTCCCCTAACATATCCCATCCTATCCCTGATAACCCCACATATTTAATCTCCCCTAACACTAAGGGTCAATTTATCATAGCCAAATCAACCTAACCTGCACATTTTTGGACTGTGGGAGGAAACCGGAGGAAACCCACGCAGACACAGGGAGAATGTGCAAACTCCACACAGACAGTCACCCGAGGCCGGATTCGAACCCGGGTCCCTAGCACTGTGAGGCACCAGTGCTAACCACTATGCCACCTTTGAGAGGATACAAAAACTAGTCACTCAGATGGTACCATGAATGAGAAGCTTTAATTATAAGAAGAGACGAGAGAAACAAAGATTCTTTCACTAGAACAGAAAGTTTAACAGTAGATATGATGGAAGTGTGCAAAATTATCTGGGGTTTTGATTAGGTGGATATTGGAAAAACTATCTACAGTAGTCGGTGAGTCAGTAACTAGAGGGCATTGATTTAAGATCATCACCAAAAGAATGAAGGGAGAGATTAGGAGATTTTTAATGGAGATTATTATTAAGACATTAAGGGGGAGAAATTGGCTAACCCCCGAAAACGGTTAACCCGCGCCCGTTCATTGTGCTGCAGGCAGCACGGTAAATTGGTGCTGCCTGCTCTTTTAAATGATTGCTGTGTGCAGCCAGTGCTCCCTGCGCTATTCGTTAGCTGCATGTATCAGCAGGGGGCCCGATATACACCCCCATCACCCGCCTACCAACAATCTCCATCAATCAGTACTCAATCCTAAAATTCAAACGCTTTACCTCACCTTCACATACTCAGCACTGCTGCAAGCCTCACACCCACACCTCACAGCTTGCACACACTGGCAGCTATTCAACCATGGCAGCCACATCACCCAAACATATTGCACGACACTCACTGACACATTTCCCTCTCTCTTGCAGGAGAATGTGGTGCCTAACAGCAGGCAGCAGGAAAGAACTTGAGAAGCACAAGCGCGCCTGCATGTTTTAACCCCCAGGGAGGAGACAGTGGTGGCCATCATGGCATCACTGAGCCATGTCCACTGGCAGGGATGGAGGGATCGATGCTGGGGGTATCTGCATACCTAATCCTCCTTTTCTCATCCCACTTCTCCCTCATCCCACAATCTCTTCTCACTCACAAGCTGCAGATGGTGTAAACACGCACTTCTTACTTCCTCCTCTCCCCTCACCACAACCCAACCCTTGTCCCTTTTTCATTTCAGATACCCAAGAACTGGAACCTTCCCAGTCAGTGGATGAAGAGGAAGAAAACCGTGAAGATGAAGAGACACCGTCACTCGATCTTGCACTCGCAGCCACCAGCTCAGAGACTGAAACTGCGCATATTTTAGAGGCTAGGATAGAGGAGGGATCTGCACATTGTGAGACACCGGACACAAGTGTCAGTGATAGAGAAAAGGTAAGGAATGTGGGACTATTGTTGAATGGAGAGGTGTGGTTCAGGTTACTTGTATCGCTCATGAATTATTTGATCACATCGAGCCCAGGCAGAAAGGGGCTGTCTTTGTTCCTCTTTCTGTTCCTCCACTTCCTGTTGCACTTCCTTCTCCTCCACTTGCTCCACTTTCTCCTTCTCCTCCTCCTCCTCAGCTTCTCGTCTGGCAGGTGGTGGCAAAGGCTGTTCCCTTATAATGGCCAGGTTGTGCAGCATACTACCACAAGTCTTGTTACCCACTCAGCTGAGTACTGCAGGGCTCCTCCAGAGTGGTCCAGGCAGCAAAAAGCCTCAGTGACCTCCCTTATGGAGCAGTGTACTGCAAACTGCTAGATGTTGCTTATATCTCCAGCAGCATCTTGGAAGGAGCCAGACGCATGAAAGTTAAGAGCCATCATCACCTTGACAGCCACAGGCAATGCTGTCCTTGCCCTACTTTGAGGTTGCAGCTGTGGCTGCAGCAGTTGGCAGATTTCTGTCATGACGTCTTTGTGAAGTGAAGACAACTCAGGCATTGGTCCTCGCTGAAGTTAAGGTAAGAGAATTACTCCCTAACGACCCTGGGCAGATATGGCCGCTTGCTGAGAGCCCTTCTCCCCCTCATTTTTCTAGCAGCTTGTCCTGCTCTGAGTGGCCTCTCTTCATTCTCCCAGTCATGCTCAATTCCCAGAGGAAGCTCTACCAAGCCACCCATGTCTGGAAGCAACTGGTTTCAGCACAAGCTTTTAAATCAACGAAAAAGTACTTCAGCACCAGCCAGACCACTCCCTGTAGATTATTGAAACTTTAGCCAAGTATAGGAAAGCTCCAAAAACACAAACAATTGCACCAGCAGCCAGAAGAAATAATCCAGCAACTAATCTGTAAGTAGTTCATGATCCCTTTAAATAGCACTGGTGGGGGGCCCTTCATTTAGTTTAACGTGTGTTCAGCTATACGAGGTTAAGTCTAGGGCTTGGCTGATGCATGGAATGCTGGTGTCAAATCAGTGTTGCACACTGATTGACGTCATAATCTGCCTGCTCTGCATGCTGCCAGTGGTCATTAGATACATGTGCACAAACCCCTTTACCAAGATGGCATCTGGCACACTTCCCGTCGGAACTCGGACCCCAATTTTGAGTCCACGTAACGCCGAAAAGACGGGTGCTACAAAGCTCAATTTCTTCCACTAGATGTCCTACCAGAAAAACAATGGACAAATATTGAAAAATAACTTTTAAAGGGTATTGGAGAAGGGCAGAAAAATGGAACTAAGTCGATAGCTGTACCATATTGCCGAAGGGTCTTCCTCTGTGCTGTAACGTTCTCTGATCTTACACTTTGCCTGCAGTCATGAATGGGTGATTATTTATGATTATTTATTCATTCATTTATAATGTTAGAGGGCTTCATCTTCATGAAAAGTGTTTGATGAACCTTTTCTGTTTGCAAACCAACAGAAAATAGCTCTCCATCCGAAGAATATGGGTTCAAACCCCATAATACAAGCTGACACTCCAGTGCAGCACTGACAATAAGATCATTTTATGAAGCTAACATCCTAAACTTAGGAGAAACTGTATGACATATTGGGGGTGACATTCAACATTTGGGAATATTAGGCAATCAGGGGGATATCATCATCTCAGAAATATAATACCTCTCAGGATTACTAAACTGTTTATCATGCAGATTACCAAAAATATAGTGCAGTGTTTTTGTGAGATAAATCTTGGTCTCCATATTGGAATTGTATCTTCAGTGTCCCAGAGGTTGTTTTAATCAACGATACTCTGGCTCTGGTTACCTCTAAAAATAGTTCTTTGCAGGATTGTCGGGATTAGGAAGGGGCATCATAAACCAGGATTTGATCCACTGTCATTATCCCTCAGCAACCAACCATGAAGCACTGATGGTTTGGCTCAGAAAAAATGAGTCATGCGTTCGACTCTAAAAAGTTAGGATAAACTTGAAACATGATATCTTGGACAATATATACCAGCTGCATGTTGATGAAATAATACCTCTTCTGGTTTGGAGGTCATGGAATTATGCAATCTCTACCCAACTCAAATCCCAAGGAAACGCAGTGATGTGGAAATGCTGCTGTACAACTACCAATCGCTCCTCAAATTTTGCCTACACCAAGTAAGTGGATCTTGCCCTGGTAATACTTTGGAAGGTATAATCTGCTCCATCTTTTTCCTTCTTCTTCTCCTTCTCCCTTTTCTATTCTCTCTTTACTAACATACATTTGCAACCAGAGCAAACATTGTACTTGCGCAAGACATTTGTGACCTATTAAGGAACTAGTGTCTGGTGTCCTACCTCAATGTGACTTAATCTAAAAAGAAAAAAAAGACTTGCATTTATATAGCACCTTTCACGACCACCGGACGTCTCAAAGCGCTTTACGGCCAATGAAGTACTTTTGAAGTGGAGTCACTGTTGTAATGTACATGTGGATGAGAAGAGAATGTCAGCTGGAAAGCTGTGCGTTGGTTTATTTTGAGTAGATCCTCTTCCTCATAATTGCCTTAATTGTTTTAGTCATCATTACTGCGTATTGGCTGTGTGAAGCTGAGGGTCAAATGTGAACTTGTGGTAATTACCATAAGTGCTACATTAGCTCAACAGTGGAAACCTACTGCACATGCAGAAACAGAACTAGCTTTTCTCCTAAATATAAATGAACGCATTGTGGTTTGTGCAAATGTAAAGCTGAAGCTGGGGAAGATGACCCTTCCAGCTCGGTTGTATCTGGCTTCCAGAAGGTGACCTGTCTTGCAAAAAATATAAATGTGTTAATTAAGCCAGTAAGACATAGTGGTGCAAATAGTCTAGATCACTCAACCTGGAATTGGAACTATCACAGGAGCAATTACATGATCATGTCTGCAACATCAATAGGCTTGATATTATATCTACCTGAAATTTGTCATACTTTGCAGGCACTTCACAAGCAAAAGGAGCATTTGAACCCCTGACAGAGGAAAGAAGGTAAAGGGGGGATTCAAACAGGGTGGTACTGAGAGAAGCAGAACACAAAGCATGTTTCGGAGTATGTTACAGTCTAGTGCTAAAACAATTCTCGTTACCCCTACTGCTGTTTGAGCAGAGCATAGTTTTAAATGATTGGGCCATTTATAGAATTATAGGGCTGGATTTTAAGGAGGAGCGCAGGTTGGGGGCGGGGTTCGATGCAGGCAGGAGGCCGGGTTTCCCGCAGGCCCTGCCGACTATAACGGCAGGGCCTGATTGGCCTGTGAGGCCTCGGTTTCCCGCCTGCAGCCAGCCAGATTGAGAGGCTGGCTGGCTGCGGGCGGGTAGGCCTGTGGCACTAGGCCACAGAGAGGGAGGGATCACATGGGGGCTGGGGACCGGCTGCAGCAGCACGGGGATGGTGGGGGGGATCCGAGGATGATCGCATGCCAGGGGCCGGCCGCAGCAGCATGGTGAGGGGATCTTCAGAAGATCACGGGCCGAGAGGAGCTGGGGGGGGGGGGGGATCTTCAGAAGGTCATGGGCCAGGAGGAGCTAGGGGGGGGGGTGGGGGAGGGGATCTTCAGAAGATTACGGGCCAGGAGGAGCTGTAGGTGGGGGGAGGGGATCTACAGACAATCGTGGGCCGGGAGGAGCTGTGGGGGGGGGGGGGGGGAGGGGATCTACAGATGCTCGTGGGTTGGGAGGAGCTGGGGGGGAGGGGATCTACAGACGCTCGTGGGTTGGGAGGAGCTGGGGGGGAGGGGATCTACAGACGCTCGTGGGTTGGGAGGAGCTGGGGGGGAGGGGATCTACAGACGCTCGTGGGTTGGGAGGAGCTGGGGGGGGAGGGTATCTACAGACGATCGCGGGCCGGGAGGAGCTGGGGGGGTGGGGGGGATCTTCAGAAGATCACGGGTCAGGAGGAGCTGGGGGGGGAGGGGATCTACAGACAATCGTGGGTCGGGAGGAGCTGGGGGGGGGGTGGGAGGGGATCTACAGATGCTCGTGGGTTGGGAGGAGCTGGGGGTGGAGGGGATCTACAGACGCTCGTGGGTTGGGAGGAGCTGGGGGGGATCTACAGACGATTGCGGGTCGGGAGGAGCTGGGGGTGGAGGGGATCTACAGACGCTCGTGGGTTGGGAGGAGCTGGGGGGGATCTACAGACAGTCACGGGCCAGGAGGAGCTGGGGGGGGTGGGGATCTTCAGACGCTCGTGGGTTGGGAGGAGCTGGGGGGGCGGGGGGGGAGGGGATCTTCAGAAGGTCATGGGCCAGGAGGAGCTGGTGGGGGGGGATCTACAGACAATTGCGGGAGGAGCACGGGGAAGGCCGGAGGAGTAGGGGGGAGGCCTCATGGAGGCATCGGAGGCCTATGGGGTGATTGGAGACCTTGTGGAGAGATCAGAGGCCGGGTGGGTTGTGGGCTGAGGGGTGGGGGGGGGGTTCTCCGATCGCCGTGAGTGGGCTTGGTAAGGACCAGGTGATAGATATATAGCCACTTACCTCCTGGATTTAGCAGTCCCCATCTTGCTGTAACTGCCCAGTTTGGGTAAAACCCGTCCACAGGCAGTAAAAAACAAAATGTAGGTTAAAAAAGAGGCTTCCAGCCTCATTATAATATCTAAATTGATGTCCCGCCCCCTGGGAGTGGGTTGGTCTACCGCCCCCGTCCCGCCCCCCTTCCCGCCTCCGTTAAAACCGGAAGTGGGTGGGTTGGAGGCGGGATCAGATCGGGAATCCCATTTTTAACAATTTATCTATCCCCACGCTCCGAACCCACCCGTAATTTAGGTTAAAATTCCCCCCATAGAATCATAGAATAGTACAGCACAGAGGGAGGCCATTTGGCCCATTCTGCATCGGCTCTTTCGAAGAGCAATCCAGCTAGTCCCACTCCCCCGCTCTTTCCCCATATTCCTGCAATGTTTTCTCCTTCAAGTATTTATCCAATTCCTTTTTGAAGGCTACTATTGAATCTGTATCCACCACCCTATCAGACAGTGCATTCCAAATCCTAACCACTCGTTGCGTAAAAAAGTTTTTCCTCATGTCGCCTCTGGTTCGTTTGCCAATCACCTTAAATCTGAGCCCTCTCGTTATCGACCCTTCAGCCATTGGAAACAGTTTCTCTTTATTTACTCCATCTAAACCCTTCATGATTTTAAACACCTCTATCTAATCTAGCCAATAATTTTCCCTCAACCAACATTTACTGCTATCTTTGTACATAAGTTTGTGCTGTTCTGTATGTGTCCTACTTGCTTAATTTCTATATATGAATCCAGTTAGCTATTTCAGAACCTGAGTGTAATGTATTGATAAAAGCGGGGGGAGTGGGACTAACTGGTTGCTCTTCGAAAGAGCCGGCGCAGGCTCGATGGGCCGAATGGCCTCCTACTGCGCTGTATGATTTTATGATTCTATGATCCTATACTCTCTTGTGGAGTGACTTGGAGTGAAATAAAGTATGACCTGGATTGCATAAGTGCTAAAGCGTACAAAGTCTTTGCAAGGGCAGAAAACCACAGGGCTGCAGCTTCTGGCTTATAGGGGATCTGAAGTCCATATAGGGGAAGGTTGCTGGGATGTTGCAAGAGGTAACAGCTCATTTCAAATACCCTAAGATTATATCATAGTTATGGCAGTACATTGTCCCATCACAGCAATAACATTAACGGTGCACTCTGCCACAAAATGTTAAGCGCATTAGACAATCACGTATCTGTAAAGTTTTGTTTTCCAATTACAATGTATGATTTTTACAAGAGGCTGGTGAGAATAGAGATGAAAATTAGAATTTTTCTCATTTTCTTCAAATGTAATTGAATCCTGGTTACATTGCCAATACCTTAAGGCAACAAGCTTTGTCTTACTGGCACAGCTAAATATAGCTGATGTCTTTCATCAAACCACCAAGGATAATTGAGAAAGCTCATCCACATCGCTAACATTTTGGTACAGTTAAGAGCTGTCATTTACTTGAAAGCTCAAATCCGCTAATGTCTTTCATTGGATGGCGGGTTTCTTTCCCTTTTAGGGCAGAAGGCTTCTGATCTCTGTGCACACCATAGGGTAGAAATGTGCATGCATCACGTCTGATTTCTGGGTATGCTGTTCCCGATTCCCACCCCCTCCCTCCCCACCAAGGGAGCGCCCACCTAACACAAGCATTAGTTCCTTGATTATGCTAATCAGGGGCCAAATGCCTGCTTCAGGGCCCTGCTGCAAATTGGGTAAAAACTGAGCAGAGCCACAGGTGTTCCACTTGGTTTTACCGTCACTCCTGCTGGCTCCGCTGCACTACCATGGGCAGTGCCCACACTCGCCCCCTCCCATTCCCCAGCCCAAATTGGAGACTACAAACTGTGTACAGTTTTGGTCGCCTCATCTGAGGAAAGATGTTCTTGCCATGGAGGGGGTGCAGCGGCGATTCACCAGGCTGATACCAGGAATGGCGGGATTGACCTATGAGGAGAGACTATGTAGTTTAGGGATGTACACACTGGAGTTTAGAAGATTGAGAGGGGACCTCATAGAAGTGTATAAAATTCTGACAGGTCTAGACAGACTAGATGCAGAAGGAATGTTTCCCTTGGCGGGTGAGAACAGAACTAGAGGACATAATTTAAGGATAAGGGCTAAACCATTTAGGACAGAAATGAGGGGGAATTTCTTCACTCAGAGGGTGGTGAACCTGTGGAACTCATTGCCACAGAGGGCAGTGTACGCCAGCTCATTAAATATATTTAAGAGGGAATTAGATATATTTCTACAGGCAAAAGGGGTTAAGGGTTACGGAGAGAAGGCGGGGACGGGATACTGAATTGGAGGATCAGCCATGATCTCATTAAATGGCGGAGCAGGCTCGAAGGGCCGGATGGCCTACTCCTGCTCCTATCTTCTATGTATCTATGTATCTATGTAAGCTGCATCGGGACGCCCAGTCGATTCAGATGAGGCCCAGTGCCGAATTTGGCACAGGGCTTGAGGCGACATGAAACTAACCTCAACGGAGCAATCACTCAGTTGACCTGCCACACATTTCAGGTGCAACTCTAATTTCTATCCCCATTAATCTAGTGAACAAAGGGTTATTTAGCTGCCACATCCAGAACGCTAGATTACAAAAACTGCCAAACCATGAATAACATTTCATTGATTACTAATGGAGTTGAGGGAATGGTACTGAGGACATAATGTACAAATGACTGATGAGGTAAATACCTCAGTATGATCTTCTGAAAGAAAAATACATTAAAGTACCAGCATCATGGGCAAAGAACACATTGTGAGGTATCAATACAATGTACCATGGAGTGATAGTGTATAGATGCTCCTAAAATGTCATCCCTAACTCGCCATCTGAGCTCAGATTAGTTAGTTGTTGGTCGAGTACGGTTAACACGTATTACATTTGAAAATAGGTTTGAGGGCATCTTTATTGTTGATATACGAATGAAAAAAGTGGGAAAAGCAGACCTATTCTTCCGAGGAATGTAGTAGATAACTTCATGAATACAAATTCAGAGCATTACTCAGAGTGACAGTGGGATTATTGACTTTACTTGAAAGTGAAATACCAGTAGCTCATGAGACCTGAGCTCTTTAACAAGTGAAGTAACTTGTATTCTTACCATCATTGGTCAATAATGGCCTAGAAATTCTGTTCCCTACGGGTGTGTAAGCGCTGTGTACTCACCCGTAGGGCCAACGGAAGTGCCGGTTTTACGCATGCGCTGCGCATGCGCTGGAAACCGGAACTTCCGTTCTCTGCAGAAAGGGCTTGACTGGACAAACGCCTGCGCCGGATAGGCAGTGCGTACGTCAGAACCTTCCGTTTTTTCCACAGTTTTATCAGTCCAGGTAAGTCGGGAACAGCTGCGCCTAGAAAAGCAGGTGCAAGGTCTGCTTTTACCAGGCTAATAGTTTAAGAAAGTAAAAAAAAAATTTTTTTCCACTGATTTATCAATTTAAAATACTTTAAAGAAAGGTAAGTTTATTTTTAGCCCCATTAAAAACTTTAATTATTTTTTTCAAAAATTTACATTTTTGTTTAAAATAGTTAATTTATGTAATTTATAGTCATTTTAAAAATGTGATTTTTAAAAAAAAATTTATTTGAAGTTTTACTTATGTTTTGGGGCTGATCTCTATTCATAGATTTGACAGGTCTTCCTGTCAAATCTATGAATGGAGATTCTCTGCTCTGATTGGCTCCCCATGGCCCACGTGATCCCAGGGACGCTGCGAATTACCTGCGCCCCTGGGATACGCGTGCCCTTTGCACCGGCAGTTTGAAGAGGCACAGGAACGGAATTCTGCGCCTCCCAGGAGCCCTCCGGTCCAGGCGCAGATCTTTCCGGATCGCAGCTCTCTGCCCGCGGGAGGGCTGGGAATGGAATTTCTGGGCCATTCTGTTTTAAACTACTGTTCATCTTAGGCACAACCTATTGCTTTTCCATCTAATTTTCCATTTTAAGGGTGGATTTTAACCCTGAGTGGGTTTTGGGTGAGTAGGAGGTGGGGCGAGTGCGAAATGCACCCACTGTCATAAATTTCAGGCCCAAGGTATTTTAACTCCCAGGCCTTATCTACAACTGCCTGCCCAAAATAGCAGAAAGTGGCAGCTGGCCAGCTGAGGAAAGATGTTTGGGCAGCCTGCAGACTGTTGGCCAGCTCTAAGGGAAGAGTGCAGGTTAGTCTCAGGGGGCTGTTTGGCAGGGTCTTACTGGTGGGGGTGAAGGGTCCTGGACAGCAGCGGCCCAGACCTTCCTTCTTGGGGCCTGGAGGTGCACTAAGGTAAGTATTTTTACCTACCTTGGAGGGTCTCCGTTGCCTTCAAACCAGGTGTCACTGAACGGGATGACAGCAGCATACGCCCCACTCAGGACGGGATTAAAATTCCAGCGGGATCCTATTGGCATTCATTAGCTCCCATCTGAGTCCGGCAGGCATATCATCCACTGCCAAAACCAATGGCATTAAAATCGGAAATTAGCGGGAATGGAGCGGAGAATCGAGCCACTCCACTTGAACTGGTTGCCTGCTCCAATCCCACCAAGTGGGGGGAATTAAAATCACCCCCCCCCCCCGCTTAGCTTCTGCCCTTACCTTTCTTGAAGGCAGTGATTTTGGTGGTGTACGGCTCCATGGGTACCATCAGCCCTAAAGGATACCTGGGTGTTTGCTTTCTACTTCCCCATGCTAGCACAGGATATTAAGGCTAATGACAACAGGTTTACTGGCAGTCTACCCGAGATACGCACTGGTTAGTTGTAGTCTTTTTTGTTTAACAGGTGTAAATTAACAATGCGCTACAGATTAACATGTTGGATCAGCACACCTCTACAATGAGACAGTACACCTCTGCCCCGAAAAGGCTCCCATTCTCTTTCCATCATTTCTTGTTAACCTCTACCACCCTACCTTGGTAATTCTATACTATATTATTAAATGCAATTCTAAAAAATATTTTTATTATTATTGTTATTGAGAAACCAAGGTGAAGGACAAGAAACCACCAAGGCTGAAAGAGCAAAAGGGAAGAAGGGGGTAACCCTCTGGAAATTGTAAATATAGCAGAAAGATTTCCTAAGTTTTCTGCTTGTAATAAAATAGGAACTGTGCTCTTTTAGAATGTGCTTAAGATTTTGTTAGAAATAGTGAATTTAAGAAATGTTTCTGCAATGTTTATTCCACCTCTATACATAGGTAGCAGATATGTCACCCAAAGATAAAATGTAAGTCAGGAGAGAGTGAATAGGTAATGCCAAGCCTGGGTTTAAAAAAGCAGAAGCTTATCGAAGGAAAAAAAGAGTGGGGAGGTCCGAACTAAATGATCCTGCTTAAACCAACCCAATGTTCTACTGTGAGTCACAGAGGGCAAAAGCATTCAATTCTCAGGCATCTACCTCGCCTCCCACCTCAGTAGGACTACGAAAATCATCAGGACCGCTTTTGTTTAGACGTTTAGGCCATAATGGAGCTGACTGTAAGCAATTATCCTGATAATGCAATGTTTTGAATGCTATACATAAATCTGCATCGCTTTCAGTGTAGCAGGTCTACGAAGCCGTGTCCTCCATATAGCCAGTCTTTACCATTGCCCAAACCTTTACATTTAATCACCATTCTCTGAAAAATCACATTTTTTCAATAATTTCACAGAACATATTAAGTATAACAACGTTGTAGAATCATAATTTTCACCTAATGATCCATCTTTATTAAGTCTTGTGGAAAATTAATTTTTCTCCTACAAACTCCAACCACCTTCTGTTGGATTTGCCAGTGATAGTGCACTGCGAAAAGACCATTTTTCAGAAGGAAAAGCACTTGGATTATGACACTTTTACCAGCATATCTTACCAAACAGAAATGTTGCTACACTGAAAGCGATGCAGATTTATGTATTGCATTCAAAACATTGCATTATCAGGATAATTGCTTACAGTGAGATCCATTATGGCCTAAACGTCTAAACAAAAGCGGCCCTGATGATTTTCATTCCGTTTACAAATTGCCCTCCATTATTTAATTCATATGGTGTTCTCTGCTTCCATTAGTAGGTTTCCCCACATAGTGTTGGTACCAGAGAACAATTCATTACAGTCCCTTTGAAGATAAATCTGCTGTATGAGAATCCCACTCAATGCAAATTCATAGCGGTTTGCATAATCTGTGTGAGACGCTGTAGCGTGCCACTTTAACTAAAGCCAAGCTGAAATCTATGTTTTAAGTGCTTAAAGTGCCTCAGTTGCACCTGATGCCTGACCAGCAATTGATATTAGTGACGGAGGAAACCTCGGGATGGGTTGCATGTTAGAATGTGAAGCTCAGGCTGCTGGGCTAAACTATTCAGAAATATTTCAGTTTACATTTTATAAAAATAAAACACTGCAAATGCTGGAAATCTGAAATTAAAAACATTGTTTTCTTTCAGAAATAGACAGCTGGTAAAGAAAACAACATCTGTAAAGAAAAAAGATAAGAAGATGCTCTGATGTAAGATGCATCTCTGAAACATCAAAACCAGTCTTTTCTCTTTGCTGACTGACCTGCAGTTTTGGGATAATTTATGCCATGTTTGTGGAGGCACAGCTTCCTGTTTTAAGTGGTTGGCAACACAAATAGCTTCCACTCCCCCCCTCCCCCTGAAAAATGAAGTATTTTGGATAAGAGCTTGTTCACTCCCTATGTGCAGGAGCACACCTGCCTGCAGTTGATTGAAGGGGACTGATTTGGGTTGGTTAAACATGGAAGGCCGAACCAACTTAACAAAAACAATGGCCCTGGCTTGGCTCCCTGTCGGGTGGGGAATGCTCCAAAAGAGGCCGCGGCCCAGGGGCAGGTACGTTTAGTGGTTGTTGGGGGTTGAGGTCATGGGGGGGAGTGGGGTGGTGGGTACAGCGTGGTTGGGAGGATTGGGATGATCACGGGAGGTCGTAGATCACAGGGGGGGTCGAGGAGAGAAAGGAGGGGGTTCGGAGATCGGGGGCAGAGGTGGGGGGGTCGGGGGGAGAGTCAGAGATCGGGGGGCGTTTGGTAGAGATCGGAGGGGGTCGTGGATGGGGGAGGGTCAGTGATCCTAGGGGGGCGGTGATTGCAGGGAGGTCAGTGATTGCAGGGAGGGGGTGTTGGGGGGGTGGTTGATCCTGGGAGGGCGGTGATTGCAGTGATCGTGGGGAGGGGGTGTCGGGGGGGTTGGTGATCGTGGGGGGGGGAGTGATTGTCGAGATGGGGGTCGGGTGTTTACAGTTTCGGTTGTTCGGCCTGGAGGAAACACTCCCCTGCTCCTCCTGGCCCACCAGCAGTGCTGTAAAGGCACTTACCTGATGCATCCAGCCCTTCTCACCTCCTTTTACCTGCTGGGTTTCCTGAGGCCTGGGAAACCCGGCCCACATGGGTTAAAAATAGAAACCCTGTTGGAATGAAGGCATGCCTCCTCCTTGAAAGGTTTCAACGAGCGACCCGCAGATTGGTCGCCCGACCCTCGTCCCGCCTCCGTTAAAACGTGGCGGGTTCCTGTTTCAGATTTTTAACATTTTAACTTCCCACCCGAACCAAACCTGCTCATTTGTGGGGGTTAAAGTACCCCCAATGGGTGGAAGTGGTAGAAATGTTACAGTTTAGATGTGAAAGAAAATAGCAAACATACTTTTCAATATAAATTGGTGGAGCTTTTAATCTCCCAGCACAGCTATCCTGCCATTTTCTCTCTTAGCAGCGATGCAAAAGTAACAGTGTAATTCCTGAATCAGCCCTGACTGACTCCAGAAGATGCTCAAGCAGAGTGCCGGGCTGATCGATCGCGGGCAGGAACCCGCCAAAAAATCTGGAACACGAAAGGTAAGTTTTTTCCACTTACCTCGGCCACCTCGCCTTTAACCATCGCCCCCGAAGCGGCTGGCCGCCCGGTGCTCACCTCCTGCAGCTGTCGGTGTTTTCAACCGGCGCTGCTGCAGGGGGCGGAAGTCAATTTCAGGTCGGGGACGATGCGCATGGCGATGACGTCACGATCTCCAGGCGAAAGGGATCGGGGCGCAACGCTGTAGCAGCACTGCAAAACCACTGCCGAATATGGCAGGAGTCGATGTCTGTGCCGCGCCCGGTCGCAAAGCCATTTGCGCCCCGTTAGCGCCCGGGTGCACTAACGGGAGGCGCAAAGGCACCCAATTTTGTCCCAAGAAGTCTTCAGCAAGTCTACTGTATATATCTTGGTATTTTACAAACTGAATCTGTTTTTATGGCTGGGAAAAACAAACTACACTTGAAGAAATAGTGTGCTTCAAAATGGTGAAGAAGTGTTCCGATTCCTTCTCCAGTCGAACCTTCTTGGAAAAACTGCTAAAGGGTTTAGAATGAGCATGTACTTAGGAAGCCAAAGAATCCTGTGACTCCTGGCCCTGAATATCTGAGTAAAAGAGCTATCAGCTGGTCTATTCCTGACCTGCCTCTATTATCCCAGCCATTGACTTCAGGAGAAGTTGCACTGGGGAGGTAGGGCTAGCTAACATTTCACTGGCAAATTGCAGAACACCTAACTGGTAAAACCAGTGGAGTGCCCCCTCCTCTCCCCTCCCAACCCCACCCCTGGTCTTAGAAGGGACCCCCTGCCACCTTTGAGTAAATTTTGCCCCCAGCCCACAATTCTATAGTGTCTATAGAACTAAATTAACGTAAATAACTGTATACCTACATCATTATCTTTCTCATTGAATTTTTCAACGTAAAGCTCAAAATAATCTCATTGTTTGTGATTGATTCTAAAATATCACTTTCACAAGAGAGGACCAAAAGATTTGATGGCCATGGATCTGACATGGTCGACCCTAACTGGTTCTTTATAATAGCAACACTGCTGATGGTGGGTTCATTACACAAAATCCAATACAAAACTAATAGGTTTAGAAATTCTGAAAGCTGACTGACCAGTGGCTTGCTAAATCTATAATCAATCCATCTCGAGAATGAACCATCAATTTCTGTCTCTTCTGTATCAGCCTCATGCTCATCGCCTGTTTTCAACATTTGGATGATAAGATCTTCAATATATATATATACTTTTGTGAGCTACAGCATACACAGCTTTCAAGGTTCATCGCTCTTGAGCAATCAGGGAAGAGTTGAGCTTGTAACAGTCGCACAGTTCAGGGACATCAGCCTCCATCACTATCTCCTTATTTCTTACCAGATGTTTGAGGTTAACTGGAGATAGACAGCAAATGACCAGAAAAGCAATCATTCAGTTGCATTAGTAGCAGGTTGATTGATCGAAAATACACTGCAATCTTGAGTTGCTGAAATGTATCTGTGATTGGTGCATCAACACCAAGCTCATCGAAAAATTGCTTTTGTTTTCTGCTTCTCTTTGGAGCCTGAATGTCACTTATGTTTGTGTACAAAATCGTTTGTATGACTCTCCATAACTTATAGAATCATACAGCACAGAAGGAGGCCATTCGGCCCATCGCTCCTCTGCCGGCTCTTTGAACGAGCTCTCCAATTTGAGCCACACCCCTGCTCTTTCCCCATAGCCCTGCAAATATTCTCCCTTCAAGTTGTCATTGTGAAGGTTCTGAAGACTGCTCCTGGTATTACTGACGAGCCCAAAAATAACCTCGTAATCAACTGCTGTTCTTTGTAAGCAAATCGTGACTGGAGATAATAGTGTGAATAGCTTTCTGCAGGTGATCATCAATGCAATTATGTGCATCTCTGAGGCACGCTATTTTCAAACCATTAGTGCCTTCAACTGTCTCAGGGCCCATTCCTTTATTTTCTGCAAGAATTCCAAGCATCCCAATGAGTTCCTCATAAAACTAGAATCATTTTCAGTGCAGCTGCTGTGCTGCTCCACTCCGTTGTTTGGACTTGCTTTAGACACCTGCTTGAATTGGTGATGGCGCTTATGACTAGACATAAATACATAGGGGTAGAGTTCCCGCTTTTGGCGCCATCAGCGAATCAGGCACAAATTGCACTTAAAATTGCGCCCGTTTTGAAAAGTGTTTTTTTTTCCCCCAGAGACATTTTGAGCATCATTTCCCCGTGTCATCAGTGCCAATTTTAGACTTCGTTGTTTGTTCGGACCGCAGGTTTAAACAACGCTAACAGTCACCTGACAAGCGTCATGGAATAGACCAGAATAACGTGTGGGACAGAACATGGATGGTGCAGGAAACATGCAGGGAAATTGACGAAGGTGTGAAATCTTTGATATCAGAGCTCAAGGCAGCTCTGTCCATCTGGTTTCTTTGCATTGATTGCTTTAGTCGTTGAGAAATGTATCAAAGTATGATGTAGCTGCACTTGCATTACGAAGATTGCACCGTAACCTTGAAAAGTTCCCTAAAGTTAGCCAATATCTCCTCCTCCCTCTTAAATTTTGTCAAAGCAAATGTACAGTTTGGATTCCATTTCCTTCTGAACTAAAACACATATAATTTAAGAACAGTTCCCTGCTTTTAAATCTAAACCCTTTTCAAGTGGCAGAATGCCCAGAAGCTGATATTTAATGGGACTTGGCTCCCTTTAATCCATGAATATCAATTAATGGAAGCTGTATTTTCTTAGTCAGAAAGAGCAGTGGCAACAATTCAGGGGATAGTGTATTATCATGTTGAGAACAAGATGCTTTTAGCTGATAAGGAGATTGCTCCTAAAACACTTTAAATTGTTCTTTCATTCATCATGTTAGCTTCTGGCGCTCACTCTGCTCAAAAACAGTTTTTAAAGTAGTTAGTATGCCAGTCAGCATCAATTTCTACCAAATGTACTTCAATTTTAAAGTGACATTGCAGGTCAAAGATTCATGCTTTTCTATAGTGAGCATCGCATTAGTTGCATTTATTCTGGAGAAGTTCCACAAACAGTACTTGAGTGCAACAAAGCATATTATTAAAGTTTCAATATGACCCTATCTGCAGATGTAAACCAACAAAAAACCACAGCACAAACTATAACATATTTGAATTTAGATGACTTATTACGAATAAATTCCAAGCACTGCCCAAGGTCACAGAAGATAATGATGTCTTGGAACAAAAAGCAGCTCTGTAGGTCACAGAGGGACCATACTTGTAGGAAATTCTTTGCACAGGAAAATAGATAGCCAGGTGTGCCAGAAACACACAGCCCATCAGCTTGGTGAGCTGTCTGCTTTGAGCCGGGGCAGTATACATTTAGGAAAGGTTAGAAGAGATACTGAAGAGGTCAGGTCCAGACCCTGTGTTGGTAGGCCATGATATAGGGTGAAATAGGAATGGGCGTCAGCCTTGGCTCAGTGATAGCATTCTCACCTCTGAGTCAGACAGTCATGGGTTCAAGCCCCACTCCGGAGACTTAAGCACCTAATCTAGGCTGGCATTTCTAGTATTTAAATAAGGGTCCTACGCTTGTTGTGAAAAGAATCTTCTACATAAGCGTTAATAAATACATTTGCATGACCCTGATTTGACTTGCACCATGAATCGGGCTGCATTCGAACATGAGAACATAAGAAATAGGAGCAGGAGTAGGCCATACGGCCCTTCGAGCCTGCTCCTCCATTCAATAAGATCATGTCTGATCTTCTACCTCAACTCCACTTTCCTGCACTATCCCCATATCGCTGGATTACCTTAATATTAAAAAATCTATCGATCTCTGTCTTAAATATAGTCAACGACTGAGCCGCCACAACCCTCTGGGGCAGAGAATTCCAAAGATTCACCACCCTCTGAGTGAAGAAATTTCTCCTCATCTCAGTCCTAAATGGCCGACCCCTTATTCTGAGACTGTGACCCCTGGTTCTAGGCTCCCCAGCCAGGGGAAACATCCTCCCTGCTTCTACCTTGTCAAGCCCTGTAAGAATTTTGTATGTTTCAATGAGATCACCTCTCATTCTTCTAAACTCTAGAGAATATAGGCCGAGTCTACTCAACCTCTCCTCATTACTGTGCCTCCGCTTCACACACATCTCAAATTCATAGCTGTGTAAAACCCAATAGCTGTATTGTAACTGCATCATAAGAGTCCAGGGGGAACATTGTGCAGGAGTCTCACTAATGCATGACTTAGCTGGTTGTTTATTGATAAATGTTGCAGATTCTTCCACAGCAGGAAAGACCAGGGCTCGGGTCACAACACATCACCTACACCGTAAAATGGTACATGCTGATTGAGTGCTCCTCACCCTTCAGCAACAAAATCCTCGGTCACACCTCACCCTTACAAGGTGCTGTTTCAGTGTGAAGTTGATCCACTAGTAATGATTTAATCTTATGCCAGGAGAGTAGCAATGTTCCTTTTCTTTTCTGCAGTACATCCTGATGGTCGTGATTCTGCAGTAGGTCAGTGAGCTGCCTCTGATTAAAATCAATGTAGTGTAGCAAACATTACCCAAATGACTACATTTAATAGCTAAATGCGCTTCAATTATCGAATAGAAGAGGCAATATTTTCTAGCTGAATAGGGCAGCCAATCATGCAACATTGTAATGCTAGCAGACACTGTAAAATCAAAACCACAGCACTGTTACAACAGATTGTCTCCACAAAGCAGCAAATTCAGAATACATTGAATTGGTGTCGCATGGCAGAGGTTGTGCTCGTGTAGAAATAGAGCCAGATTTTCATTTTCACCGAGACTTCAGGTCTCCTTTAAACTGCCCAGTAGCTCCACAATGCACTTTGTTCTCCATCATCCCTAATTTTGATGTTATGCCAAAATTCAAGTAAAAAAATCCGTGGCATAAAAAAGGATTTTTCTTTTGCAATCAAACAATATAACTTTTATCTCCTAGTGTAATAAAACAATTGCACACGGGATATGGTAGCTGATGCATTTGACATCAAGGTGAATTATGGCTTCTGACTGTAATGCAGTGCATTAGTCATATTATTAACCAGTAAAACTAAAGGTGAAACCCAAAGAATAAATTGAGGTGAATGCTGAGAGTGGGTTGCAATGCTGCAATCTCACTGAGGGATTGAGATGATGCAATAAACAGGAGGGCCAAGAGCTTCCGCATCGGGCCCAATCGGCGATCCAAGCACAAACTGTGCTCAACATTGCGCTAGTTTTCAGAAGTAGTTTTTTTGCTCAAGTTTCTGCTCAAACTTGCATATCGCTGAACGTAAAATCTGCCAAGAACCAGAGCAATCGGGCAACGTTTTACAATGTAATTTTTTTTTTAAATTGCATTAAAAATATTCCTTGATATATTTAAGAGTGATAACCTGCTGCAGTTTGATTAATACAGCAGAAAATGGGTTTATCACAAAAAATAAGCATTTTTAATCAGAGTATCTAGTCCACTGATATCGGGTAAGTAACCCGATTTTAAATAATTGAAAACGATTTTAAAAAACTATACCGAACTATTTACTAGTTACATTGGTGTACAGTAGTAAGTTTCTTAGTAAATTTTTAAAAGTAGAATCATAGAATGATACAGCACAGAAGGAGGCCATTCGGCCCATCGTGCCTAATATTTAAAAGCTTTTAAAAGGTTCCTGTTAGTGTTCTTGTGCCTAAAAAAAAAAGCTTAATTTTAAGAGCCTCCGCAAACGGGCGCAATTAGCGGAAACTCGCCATGGTGATTCATTTGATCTGGGGGCGTGGCAGGTTTTGTGGGCGGGGCCGGCTTCTAGCGCAATGTTTTTTCAACCAGCGCAAAAGATGACGGAAACTTGATTTGGGCTGAACGTAATTTGAGCTTGAAATCCCGCGATCTTTTGCGCAGGTTGGCCAATTTTGGGAGAATTGTGCCGGAAAAGAAAACGGCCCAACCGAGTGGAAACTCCTGCAACTTGAAGCCATCTTTTGAACCTTGAGATTCACTGTAGTGTTTAACTCATTTTTGGTGGGGGGGGGGTTGCGGTTTAATTACTGCATCCCTATGGGGTTGGGGTTTACAGGCGATTCTTTCCTCCTTCCCACAATCATCATATTCATTGTACAGTAATATTCACATATAGATGTTAGTATTTCATGGTAGAGACAAAAAAGACCCTCACAAATTATTTCCGGTAATTACAATGTTACCTCAGCCTACTCCCAAGCGGATAAACTCCATACCTTTGAACTCGCTTTTAGCAAATTTTTGCAGCCCAAGTGAGTAATGTTGGAGCTGTGCAGGGATCTGGGGAAATGTCACTCGGTGTGGGCCGCTTTCTACAGGCCTGCCTAGTACACCCACTCATTTCCCCGCCCACGGACAACCCTGGGACCATCAGTTGACCAAGGAAATGCCAGCCTCCCATCGTGGCACTGAAAGGCCGCACACTCCCCGAGCCACAGCCTTGTCCAGTGCTCAGCGAGTCTCCAACTCACCCTCATTTTGCAGATCCCAAAACCTCCTGTATCAGGGAAGAGATCCTGTAACAAACAAACTTAGGATTCAAACACTGCTGTGAAGTTATCAATTCTAGTTTATAATATTCAATAGTAGACAGATACAATTGTCATTCTGCAACAGCCTTAACAATTATTTTAAAAATTTCAGGGTTTTGCTAGTTTAATGCAAGTGAATTCCAGACACAGTCCTCACCACTTACACCGTCCACGCTCGTCACAGGCAGCCACCTATGTCGGGCAAATAGCGCTAACCATTTGCCATTACCATAGGAGTCATTTACAAAGGTGTCGCTTATAACGTATTAAACGTGCCAACTATTTTGGGCAGTTCAATAAGTTCTTTGCATCTCTTTATTCCCCTGAATTTACTGTTTTATTGAAAGCTCTGCTGATTTCAGACAAAGTCTATCTTCAAGCAGCTTCAATTAACATTTTTTTTCAAAAACATTATTAGTTTTATGGGATGTGGGCGTCGCTGGCAAGGCCAGCATTTATTGCCCATCCCTAATTGCCCTTATCAGCCCAAGCCTGAACGTCGTCCAGGTCTTGTTGCATGCGGGCGTGGACTGCTTCATTATCTGAGGAGTTGTGAATGGCGCTGAACACTGTGCAATCATCAGCGAACATCCCCATTTCTGACCTTATGTTGGAGGGAAGGTCATTGATGAAGCAGCTGAAGATGGTTGGGCCTAGGACACTGCCCTGAGGAACTCCTGCAGCGATGTCCTGGGGCTGAGATGATTGACCTTCAACCACCACAACCACCACATGTTCGTACCTCGTTAATCCCGTGTACTTAATAACATGAGACCTCGCTACAGTTTGCAGATAAGGACATAATCAGCATTGCTTAACTGTGTCACTGTAAGCATGATGTTGTATTTGCAAATCTATGAGTGAGGATAAGTAAAGAGAACTTTTGACTCATTACTACAACCAACAATACAGTCAGCAAGGTGGAAGTAACATTTATATACTCGCCCAAATATTGCCATGGCTCTTGGATATTAGATTTATAAGTACTTTCTTGTTTCTAGTACATTCTTTCTTAAGCTTTACAGTATTAGAAACCCTTTGGCTTCTAGGGTATGTGGAAGGTAGCATTTTGAGAAAATTGTTCAAACAATATCATGACAATCAGGGAAAATAAAACTTTATTTACTGTCTAGATCTTCAATATAGTTTTTATAAAAAACACACATTTTAGAACACATTACATTCTCAGTGGCAGTTGAACGGCTATTTTATTATTTCAAGAATACAAACAGAAACACTGCTGTCAAAATACTCCAGCTAAGACTATGGCCGGAATTTTTACCTTGGAGTTGGGTCAGGTACGTGCAGGCCACATAGCGGGTCGGGAATCGCGATGTCGGGAATGCGACTTTAACTTAATGGGCCCACTTAAAACAGTCCTATGCGTTTCCCGGCCCAATTAAAATTAGCGGGTCTGATGACGTTATCGATGACTCGTTTCCAGCGCCTATATAAAGCAGCCTTGCACACAACTCATTTGAAGGTTGCTGTAGGAGAGATCAAGGTCAGTTACAAATGTCTGAGTACTGTCCCAAACGTTAAAAGATGGTTACACAAAGGCAGAGGGCTGCACCCAGGTTTAATGATACATCCCTGCATATTCTGGTGGAGGCAGTGAGAGCACACAGGGAGATCCTTTTCCCTGCAGATTGGCGCAAGAGATCTCCCAAAGACACAAAAAGGGCCTGGTTGGAGATAGCTGAGGAGGTCAGCAGCAAGGATGTGGTGAGGAGGACCTGGATCCAGTGCAGGAAATGCTTCAATGATCTCATGAGGTCAGGAAAGGTGAGCGCAATGCCACACGCACCTTCATCCTGATGTGTCTGTCACCACATCCCCATCACTCTGCCTTCCCAAGCCTACTCCTGCACATCATTCCTCACACCAACATACTTTCCAGGTCCACCCATCTCTCTCTGTCTATGTACACACTCACATCCCCATCTGACTAACCACCCTCACACTCACCCTTGTGTTCATAGCAAGTAACACCACAGAAGGAGGCCATTTGACATTGTCAGCCCACTCCCTCATAGTCACCCTCCACAGATGTAGCCCATCCATTCCTTACACTCATTCCATCACTCTCACTCAAACTTCTCTTCTTTCCCTCCTTGCAGGAGAAAAGAGCCCAAAACACGTGGGAGAGACAGAGAACCGGAGGTGGCCCTCCAGTACTCACGCAACTTACTCCAGCAGAGGAGGGGGCCCTGGAGATATCACGAGTTGCAGAGCAGCTGGTGGTGGGAGACGGAGAGAGGGGGGCATCTCAGCAACCTGGTGACAGAATTACATCTCGTACAGTCACATGGCATACAGCAGCCATTCATATGGGGACTGATGTCAGCAGCCAGTGAATTTTCATCACGTGCATAATGGTAACGTTACCCATTCTTAATATAACACTTCTAGGTCATCTCTTTACTCTCCCACAGGTCCATCAAGTACCCGTCCCCTCCCCGCCCCCACTGTCCAGTCAGAGGGGGAAGATGACTCCTCAGAGGAACCTCCAACCTCTGAGGATGCACCATCATCAGACCCAAGCGCACCCAGCACCAGCACAGATACGCACACCTCGGTGGGTCCTGTGCGAGATAGAGTAGAGTTGTCACCTGGTGTCTTACACTTCACAAGTGAACAAGAGCAGATGGTGGAGACAGGGACAGCAGTGGAGACTCCTCGCCGGAGGGCTCAGGATGCTCCAAGCTCTGCTGAGCTGCATGCAGACACTGAGGCTTGGGGGCCATCCTGAAAGACGGTGATCTTGGAGGGGCAGCAACAATTGCATGAGGCTCTGGCAGCTTTTGCAGCCGTGATGTCTACAACTGTGCAGAGAATGGAGGAGTTTATCTCCAACATGAGTACCACCATGTCGCAGGCATTGGCGACGATGTGCTCTTCCATGGAAAGGATGGCCACCTGCATGGAACAGCTAATGCGCCAGTCACACGAGAACATGCCTGCTGTGGACAACAGATGGCAGACGCTCATAGACCTCAACTCTAGGAGGGATATAACCATAGACTTGGGCCTTCATCGTCCCACTGCTGTGCAGCAAGGTGCCCTCCAGCTCCTTGCTAGCAGGGAAGTGCGGGTGGCCCATGAGAGGGATGACGGTAAGAGGGGACATGGAAGTGGGGGCTCTTCTCAAAGCGCTCCCACTTCTCCCCTGTTGCCTCCTACTCAGTCAGAGCCCCACATGCTTCCTCGGATCCCGATGGCCCTGCACAGTTGCAGGAGGAGCAGTCTTTGGTGGGGCCCTCACCGACTCCAAAACCCAGAGGACGTCCGCCAAAAATGTCTAACCAGTTTCAGCAGGGAAGTGGGCAGCCTGCAACTACCTCTGCTGAAGTCACAGGGGTTGCACCTTGTAGAAGCACTTGGAAAAGTAAAAAGACACACAAGTAGATGCACAAGGGTATGCACATGGGTGTATGAAAAAATGTTAGTGTTAAGTTTCAGTTATTTTGATGACACAGATAAATGTATGTTTTTGCACCACTTTCTGGTCATGTCCATTTTTGCCTGCTACCTTAGAAGTGGCTTTGTCACTTGGAGTGAATGGTGAGATATTACTTAACCTCGATTATTGGGGGTTTGGGTGAGAGGAATGGCTTGGTTATTGTAGGGATACTTTATGGTGTTGTTGGGGGGAACTTAGTACAGCATGTGGCAGCAGCAAACGATGATGATTCTGGAGACCCTGGTTGGTGCGTACTGAAGGGCTCCTCCTGATCTGTCAAGGCATCTGAAGTGCATCTTCAGTATGCCTATTGCTTGCTCTATGACACATCTGGTGGACATGTGGCTGTCATTATAATGCTCCTCGGCCTCAGTACTTGGCCTCCTCAAGGGTGTCATGAGCCACGTCTTCAGTGGATGGCCCTTGTCTTCAAGCAGCCAGTCGATAAGTCTGCTTGGAGGTGTGAAGAGCTGAGGGAGGTTGGACTGGCGCAGCACAAAAGAGTCATGACAGCTGCCAGGGAATCTGGCGCACACATGCATGATTATCTCTTTGTGGTTGCAGACGAGCTGTACATTGAGGAAGTGGAAGCCCTTGCGGTTCACAAACACTCTTGGGTGATGAGGGGGTGCCTACATAGTCACATGTGTGCAGTCAATGACGCCCTGCATCTGTGGGAAGCCAGCCAGAGCTGCAAAGCCGAGTGCTCGCTCAGTAACACTGGCCTCATCAGTGACAAAGTTGACATAATTGACTGACTTGTGAAACATGGCATCGGTCACCTGGGTAATGCATTTGTGGGCGGCCGACTGCGAGATCCCGCAAATGTCTGCTGCAGATCCCTGGAAGGAGCCTGAGGCGAAGAGGTTGAGGGCGTTGGTGACTTTGACAGCCACTGCTAAGGAGTGTCCACCAGGTCCTCTGGGCAGCAGGTCTTGTTCCAGCAAGCTACAAATATCTGCACAACAGCCTGAGCCTTCCGAAGCACTGCTGCTTAGTCATGTTGAAAAAGCTCATCCTCTGCCTATATACCCTGTGTTGGGGATGTGGCCTCCGGTGCGCTGCAGCCCTGTGGTGACCCCCTCTCTCCTGTGGAGCATCAGGTCGTTGAGGAGAAGGCTGCTGTTGTGGTTGCTGCTGCTGCTGCTGGTGTGGTTGGTGTTGTTGATGTTGGGGCTCATCTTGGTCCAATTCTGAGGACCAAGGTGAGACAGTATAAGTGGGACCCATGCTGATGCAGTAGATGGCAGGTAAAGTGGAGATCAGGGGGCCAATCCCTCAATGTTGTGATAGTGAGTAGCAATGTGGTAAGAGTGGCATCCGAGGTTGCAGAAATGACCTGCAAACTGTCGACACCTAATTCTGTGGACAAAATGGAGTCAGCAAGAGCCTTTCCATGAGCAAGTAATGAGGTGTAATGTGGAAGTATTTATGTCCTTTTCCCAGCTCTCAATGAATGAACTCGCACAATGGCCACTGAGCCTCCGCCTCCCCTTCACAGGCGAGGTTCCCAAGCTGCGTGCATCCCGTGCTCCTGCAGTTAAAGTCAAAAGCTGTTGTTAAAAACCCTCTTATGGGTCTCTCAACAAGCAGTTAATTATTGAATGAGGTCGTCCGCCTCTGCCAATCGGGTCTGTGGCGCGCCTTCAAAGCCCCCCGAGTTAAATGCGCAGGGTGGCGGGATGACGGCGGGTTCCTGACGCACTGGCAATTTCGGGGATTTTTACTGCCGACCCGCCCCTTAACCTGCACGCTTGGCAACGGGAAAATTCCGGCCGATGAAACAGTATGAAATGCAAAATGGTTTTTGAAGATACAATTAGCATTCAGTCACTTACCTTTTATCCTTTAATCATTTCTCCTGGGGTATTTTTTTCAAATACAATTCATTGAGAGAGCCCAAGTTAATTCTTACACTACCCAGGGTTTCCAATTGTCTGGCATAATCAAAAGTGAGGGTCTGTTGCTTCACACTAATATTTTTCATCAGCCTTCCTGTCAGGAGCTCTCGTTGCATTACTAGTTCTTCTGACAGGTATGCATGAGAACCAACTAAAGCATATTATGCTGAGGATTGTATGGTAGAGTGTATTTGAATTGATTTCTCTACAGGGACAGCTTTGGCAGCACTGTACGTTATATTAGACAGTGTTATAATGAAGGCTACTTATATTGCTTATTCCTCCATGTTCTAGAATCTCATTGGAATTCTCACAGATTTAATTTCAAACTGCAGCTCATCAGCTTTTAATGGGATCTTATGGGTCAGTTTCAAAATCTGACGTGTGTTTTGAGAACGAGTCTACAACTACGGTTAGAAATGTTTTCGGAAAGACCAAGTCATCAACATTACAATCTCTAAAAAATCCACTCTTGCGTATAGTCAGTTAAACGTTCTTGCTGCATGATCTGCTCTGGCAGGGCATGGATTCCGAGATCTTTGCAGGTCTTTACACTGATTTATGATTATCTGAATTGATTAGCTACTACTTTATAACTTATAAATATAACAATGCAATATTAATTTCATCACAAAATCATTGGCTCTCGAATAAAATGTCAGAACCGTACTCTGCATACCATTAGAGCCTGTCACTAGCTATTTACTGAGAAGAACTGCAAAGATTTTGTACTTGGTCTTTTCTCGTCCAGATCGGTTCATAAACTGTGCAAATTTACTCATTGCAGTTGTTTAGTATCTTGCTGCGTCATTTTATTCAATCTACCATTTTGCCTGTAAATAAATCTGACCAAAGTAGTTTTAGCCCATGTGCAATACTCTAGCATGTGTTATTTTCCTTCCGAAGGTGATCAGAAAACATGGTGGGCATTCCATACATTCTATAGTGAGTAATATGCCATAATTTGGAGATTAATTGTTATACCTGAACATGCTATTACTCGGGTTTTTGTCCATAGGAACTTCAAACTATTAGGTCAAGGCTTGTCTTTGCTCAAAACAGATTTATTTTCATGGAGAATTTAACAAGTTTTTTTTTAAATAGTATAATCGACAGCAATGCTAATGCTTTCTGATGCAAACAAACCTACAGTGATAAATAAAGATTCAAGCAATTACAGCTTGGGAAGTATATTGCTGCAACAGCATGGAAATAAACATTCACCAGTTGCAATTTGTTCCCAAACTTTGACAGAATTGGAAAGAAGATAAACCCAGATTAAGAAATAATCTAAAAGCAAAATACAGCGGATGCTGGAAATCTGAAATAAAGGCAGAAAATGCTGGAAATACTCATCAGGTCAGGCAGCATCCGTGGAGAGAGAAACAGAGTCAACGTTTCAGGTCAATGACCCTTCGTCAGAACTGGAAAAAGCTGGAGATCGAACAGGTTTTTAAACAAGTGTAGGGGCAGGGAGAGGGAGAGGGGAGGAAAGAACAAAAGGGAAGGTCTGTGATAGGATGGAAGGCAGGAGAGATTAAGAGACGTTAAGAGTCCCTTTCAGCATTCCGAAGGGACCGCTCCCTCCACGACACCCTGGTCCACTCCTCTATCACCCCCAACACCCCTTCCCCTTCGCCCGGCACCTTCCCGTGCAAGCGCAGGAGATGCAACACATGCCCTTTTACCTCCACCCTTCCCACTGTCCAGGGCCCCAAACACTCCTTCCAGGTGAACCAGCGATTTACTTGTACTTCTTGCAATTTAGTATACTGTATTCACTGCTCACGATGCAGTCTCCTCTACATTGGGGAGACCAAACGCAGATTGGGTGGCCGCTTTGCGGAACACCTCCGTTCAGTCCGTAAGGGTGCCCCCGAGCTTCCGGTCGCCTGTCATTTTAATTCTCCGCTCCACTCCCACTCAGACCTCACCGTCCTCGGCCTCTTACACTATTCCAATGAAGCTCAACGTAAGCTCGAGGAACAGCACTTCATCTTTCGATTAGGCACTGTACAGCCTTCTGGACTCAACATTGAGTTCAACAATTTCAGACCATAACCTCTGCCCCTATCCTTTTTTTTCCATTTATTTCATTAAAAAAAAAAAAAATTGTCTCTCTCCCACATGTCTTTCATTCTGCTAGTGCCATTTGCACATCATCTAGAGCCATCTTTTGTTTCTTAACTTGTCCCATTTTCATTTCCTTTTGCCTTGCACCATCTCTTAATGTCTCTTAATCTCTCCTGCCTTCCATCCTATCACAGACCTTCCCTTTTGTTCTGTCCTCCCCTCCCCCCTTTCCCTGCCCCTGCACTTGCTTAAAAACCTGTTTGATCTCCAGCTTTTTCCAGTTCTGACGAAAGGTCATCGACCTGAAACGTTAACTCTGTTTCTCTCTCCACAGATGCTGCCTGGCCTGCTGAGTATTTCCAGCATTTTCTGTTAAGAAATAATCTCTTGCAAATATATGGGTTTGTGAGAGATTTTTCAGACACTTGCATGGTTGAAGCCCTTCAAGTTATTTACAGGCCACAAACCCTTGATACCACTAGTCAACAGTAAACATTTGAACAAAACACCATAAGAGTTTGCTAATAGCCCCGATATTGAGAGGGGCGGGTTCCGTAAGCAGGGAGGAGGAGTTTTGGTCGGGAAACCCGGAAGTCAGGGTTTCTCCGCATGCTGTGGCGTTTAACTCCACAGTGTGTCTTTTTTTTTCTATAGGATCCCTGCCTGGAAGTCAAGCTTGGCTCTCTGTCATGCAGGGAGCCCACTGGAGTAGACGGCAGTCGCAGGAGCAGGTAAGGAACCTGCTGCTGCGTTAGTGGGAGCATGCGGGGGGGGGGGGAGGGCTCCGATCCCCGATACTGGGGGATCGGATCCCAACCCCAGGGTGAAAGATCCGGGGTTGGGGGGTCTTTGGATGGGGGGGTCCGATGATGCGGGTAGGGGGCGGGGGGGGGGGTCCAATGGCTGAGGGGTCCGATGGCTTGGGGGGAGATCTGATGGCTGGGTGGGGGAAGGAATCCAATGGCAAGGAAGCAGGTAGCTTGGTGGGGGTGGGTCTGGGGGAAAGCACTCCTTCTCCTCTTGGCCCACAACAGTGCTGTAAAGGCACTTACCTTTTCCCTGAACCTATTCTCGCCTCCCTTGTGCTGCCAGGTTTCCCGAGGCCCGGGAAACCCAGCCAGCCAGGGTTAATCCTGTAAGGCAGGTTAAATGTGAAGCTCCCAGCCTCATTATGATATTTAAATAGCCAACCCGCCTCCTGGGAGCGGGTTTGAGATTTAAATTTTTTTTACATCTCACCCGACTCCAACCCACCCATTTTTGGGGGTTAAAATTACCCAATGTGTCTTACGTAAAAGATAAAAGATGTTCAAGGTAGAGAGTTGAGCCTATGTTGAAGTAATTATGGCCTGCATGCCAATGTCTGGAGAGAGATTTGCTGACAGATAATTTCAAATGGCTATCAGTATACTAAAGATGGGTGACCTAAGTATGCTCAAGGTGTTTCGAGAGAATGTTATACTGTATGGGAAATGTCAGTAATGAATTGGCTTGTTAAGTGCATCAGTACAGGATTGTAACTCCTGATACAATGAAGAGTGAGATTCTTGACAGAATCTATGCGGGTTTTCGAAGATTAATGGAGTGATGGAAAGAGAAAACATATCCAGGCATTAGCAAGATTAGAAATAAAATGTCTTCATGTGAATTTTGCCAGGTGAATAAACCAACTGCTTTATTGGCAGAACCTTGGCAGAGTTACTGAGGAACTGTGTGAGCTCAGTGGACAAAAGTTTCTCGTAGTTATTAACCATGAATTCTGATTTCCTTAAATAGCTCATCTGTCAAATATAATAAATTGTTACATATTGGAAAGCTTAAAAATACATTTACTCATTGGGGCATTTCTGAGGAACTTATCATCTATAATGGAATACAATTTACAGAGCTTCAGGCATTCGGAACTCAGCGGGGCTTTGTACTTGACAGCCGAAGTTGAAATTGAGTCTGAAGCTCCCGCTGTTTAACTGTTGCTCCATAATCCTTAACTGTAAGTGCATGAAAAGATTGAGAGGACTGCAAAGAGAATTTTGAAACAAGAGCCTTTCCTAGTGTTATTTAGTTATACAGCAACCACAGTTGTGCCTACAAACATCAGGCCAGAATAGTTAGATAGTTTGAATCTGTATTCCTAATAATTCCCTGGACCCGATGGCCTACATCTCAGGGTTGTAAAAGAGGTGGCTACAGAGATAGTGGGCAGAATTTTCATTGACCCGTGGAGGCGGGTTTGGAGGCGTGTGGGGTGGGAAAATAGCAGATTCGGGGGTCCCGAACCCATCCCGCATCCATGCCAGTTTCACAGGAGGCGGGTACCCGACTTGTGCTGGGAGCCGCCTCCCTGAGGTGGGAAGGGGATTAGTGACAATTAACTGCCTGTTAACAGGTAGTTAACAGGCAGTTTGTTGCCTAATCCCTATTTTTAGCCCTGAAGTGTGGGCTACCCGACGGCTCCAAACCACGCCGTTTTAGCGAGGCGGACCGTGGGTCTGCAGGGGTTGGAGGGGTCGATATGTCCGGTGGGCAGGTGAGTGATAGGTGCATGTGTGCAGAGGTAAGTGTGTAAGGTAAGTGTAAAGTGTGGAAAAAAGTTTTACTTACCTTAACTTCCTCCTGCAGGTGTCAGCCCTTCAGGTCTCGGGAGTCAGAAATCTCACTGGCACAGAAAGCAGAATGGCCGCGGAGCTGTCAAAAGCTGCAGTCTCTGCTTTCTGTGCTGGATTGATTTCTAACTGAGTCTAAGTACAGGGACTCACGTTAGAAATCATATTGTCAGTGTTTGACAGCTTCACAGAGCTGACAAACGCTGAAATTTCATCTGTCAAAAGCTCTTGACAGGTGAAATTTCAATGGCTGACGTCACCTGTATCCAAGGGACCCTTGATTGGCCTGCTGAGCCCGCTGGGCGAGCTTAACAAGGTCAATCAAGGGAAAATACAGTGGGTTGGCCACAAGTCGATGGAGGCGGGACTACAACCCAAAAAGTGGGAGTCCCGCCTCCATCATGTCCCCATTGACAAAATCCAGCCCGATATCGGGTGCATTGGTTTTGATCTTCCAGAATTCCCTAGATTTTAGAATGGTCCCCATGGATTGGAAGCTAGCAAACGTAACGCCGCTATTCAAGAAAGGAGGGAGAGAGAAAACAGGGAACTATAGGCCATATATCCTGACATCAATAGTAGGGAAAATGCAAGAAACTATTATTAGGGACGTCATAACAGGACACTTAGAAAATCATAATATGATTGGGCAGAGTCAACACGGATTTATGAAAGGGAAATCGTGTTTGACAAATCTGTTAGAGTTTCGTGGTTGTAACTTCTTAGGCTGTCCCTTGGAACCGAGGATGACTTGCTTCCATATTAAAAATGAGTTCGCAGGTGACTGATGAGTCCAATGTGGGACCTGCAGTCTCTGTCACAGATGGGGCAGAGGGTGGTTGAAGGGGCTGGTGGGTGGGGTGCTTGGGTTGACGTGCGCTCCTTCTGCTGTTTGTGCTTGGCTTCCGCTTGCTCCTGGCGAAGAGACTCGAGGTGTTCGGCGCCTTCCCGGATGCTTCTCCTCCACTTTGTGCGGTCTTGGGTCAGGGATTCCCAGGTGTCGGTGGGGATGTTGCACTTTTTCAAGGAGGCTTTGAGGGTGTCCTTGAAGCGTTTCCTCTGCCCACCTGGGGCTCTCTTGAATTGGGTCTGTGGTGGAACCATTGGTCAGGATCACGGCTTGCATGTCGTCGTGAAGCAGGCGGAGGATGGTGACAAACTTTTGAGGGCAGCCGAATTTGAGGAGGACACTCCATAATCCCTCACGGTTGACAGTGTCGAAGGCCTTTGTGAGATCAAAGAAGGCCATGTACAGCGGTTGGTGCTGTTCCCTGCATTTCTCTTGTAATTGACGTGTGATGAAGATCATGTCCATTGTGCCCCTTAGTGGGTGGAATCCGCATTGCGACTCTGGGCGGAGCTCTTCGGCCACTGGGAGAAGGCGATTGAGGAGGATTCTTGCGATGACTAACAGGCTAGATAAAGAGGAACCAGTGGATGTGGTGTATTTGGATTTTCAAAAAGCATTTGATAAGGTGCCACACAAGAGGTTATTACACAAAATGAGGGCTCATGGGATTAGGAGTAATATATTAGCATGGATTGAGGATTGGTTAACAGACAGAAAATAGAGAGTAGGAATAAACAGGTCATTTTCGGGTTGGCAGGCTGTAACTAGTGGGGTACTGCAAGGATCAGTACTTGGCCCTCAGCTATTTACAATCTACATCAATGATTTAGACAATGGGACCGAGTGTAATGTAAGTTTGCTGACCATACAAAACTAGGTGGGAAAGTAAGCTGTGAGGAGGACGCAAAGAGGTTGCAAAGGGATAGAGACAGGTTAAGTGAGTGGGCAAGAACGTGGCAGATGGAATATAATGTGGAGAAATGTGAAGTTATCCACTTTGGTAGGAAAAATACAAAAGCAGAATATTTTTTAAATGGCGAGAGATTGGGAAATGTTGGTGTTCAGAGGGACCTGGGTGTCCTTGTACACAAATCACTGAAAGTTAACATGCAGGTACAGCAAGCAATTAGGAAAGCAAATGGTATGTTAGCCTTTATTGCAAAGGGAATGGACTATAAGAGTAAAGAAGTCTTACTGCAATTATATAAGGCTGTGGTGAGACCACACCTGGTGTACTGTGTACAGTTTTGGTCTCCTTACCTAAGGAAAGACTGGGGGCAAAATTGAGTCGCGCCCCCTTTGGGGCGCTAACTTCGCCGGGGCGCGTGAAATTCACTGGTAGCGCCCTAAGAAATTCATTGGAAGCGCCCTGTCTCCCTCTTGGGGTGCTGCGAGTGAATATCACAGCGCTACGATGGCGCTGTGGCACGTTGCGCCGCGGTACTGCAGGCCTTCCTTCCCTTATAAAGGGGAGGAGCCTAGCGCAGCACAACCCGGGGCCCAGCTGAGCCACCAGGAATCGGAGTGCCATCAACGGGGGCAGGTGCTGGCAGGTTGCCAGCAACAAAAATGGCCACCGGCACCTCCCCTTTAATTTGCGCCGCCCCGGCTGCACCTATGCCCCCCTGACCCTGTCGGACATAGCGTCCAACGGTAAGTCAGGGGGCGCTACCGAAGATTGCGGCCGGGCCGCGAGCGGGGCACTGCGCACGGCAATGACGTCATCGCCAGAGGCGCAGTACCGCGGGGTGCTAACGGTTACCACCACTGCTATCCTCCCGCTGAATTTTGCAGGAGGCGATAGCAGCGCCGCACCTTGGCGTTAGTTGCTTTGTGCCTCGTTAGGTAATGGGAGGTGCAAATCAACTGAATTTTCCCCCCATAATTGCCTTAGAGGGAGTGCAAGAAAGGTTCACTAGACTGATTCCTGGGATGGGGGGATTTTCTTATAATGAGAGATTGAGTAGACTAGGCCTATATTCCCTAGAGTTTAGAAGAATGAGAGGTGATCTCATTGAAAAATACAAGGGGGAAAATTGTGTTGCTTTGCACCTCCTGTTTAACGGGGCACAAAACCCCTCGCGCCCGGGCACGGCGCCGCTAACACCTCCTGCGAAAATCAGTGGGATAGTTAGCGGTGGCGGCAGCCAGTAGCGCACTGCGGCGCTGCGCCTCCGGCGATGACGTCATCGCTGCGCGCAGCGCCCCGCTCACGCCCCAGCCGCAACCTTGGGTTGCGCCCCCTGACCTATCACCGGACAATATGGGATCAGGGTAGCGTTTTTGCAGCCGCAGCGGCGCTACTTAAAGGGCAGGTGCCGGACAGCCATTATTTTGGCCGACTGCCAGCACCTGCCCCCTTCCCCTTTTTTCCTCGGGGTGCCGGCCGCGATCGCTCAGCCCAGCACACTTCTTTAATCAGGGGAGGGAGGCCTGCAATTACGCAGCGCTACATACCGACGCACGTGGCGCTGTTACATGTAGTGCCGCGAAATTCACTGGTAGCGCCCCAAGAAGGAGGGGGAGCGCTTCCAGTAGTGTCCTGTCTCCTGCTTGGGGTGCTACTACTGAATTTACGGCGTAGGACGCTAACATTTTTGGGGCGTTAAAATTAGCGCCCCGGAGATACTAGCGCCCCAAAGGGGGCGCCACCGAATTTTTCCCCCATAAAATTCTTAAGGGGCTTGACGGGTGTTGGGAGGATGTTTCCCCTGGCTGGGGAGTCTAGAACTAGGAGTCACAGTCTCAGAATAAGGGATTGGCCATTTGGGACTGAGATAAGGAGAAATTTCTTCTCTCGAAGCGTTGAGAATGTTTGGAATTCTGTACCCCAGAGAGCTGTGGATGCTCAGTCGTTGAGTATATTCAAGACTGAGATAGATAGACTTTTGGATACTAAGGGAATCAAGGGATATAGGGATAGGAAGGGAAAGTGGAGTTGAGGTAGAAGATCAGCCATGATCTTATTGAATGGCAGAGCAGGCTCGAAGGGCCGAATGGTCTACTCCTGCTCCTATTGCTTATCTTCTTATACAGGACAAAAATTGAAAACCAAAATGACCAATTAAAAATTTTTTAAAAGGAGGCTAACAAGAAAGCTAAGGATTCTTACCAGCATTTTTTAAAGCAGCTATATTCAGTTAGATTACTCTGAGCCAGATCCTGGTGAATAAGTTAGGATCAGACTTGAAGGGGAGAAAGGCAAGGGCAAAACTGCAGGGCCATACACAGTGCTATTAGCTAATGGACTATCTGCAGGAACAGGAGAAATCCATAATCAAATCCAGATACAAAGAAGAATGGTTTGGATCAAGAGTTGGAGGGTTAGAGTGAGTTACAAGAGTGAGTTACCACGAGCATCAGATGAATCTGAGCCTGAAGATCCTAGTCTTATATTCTAGCTGAATATCCACTACAGATGATACTGTTGCACCAATACAAACAACATCAAACACTGAAGTGAGAACTTCCAGTGGCAGGATTGTGATAAAAGCTCAATTCATTATAGAGACTACGGGGTAAAAATTCACTTGGTTGCGCCTCCCGTTAGCGCCTTAAGAGGGCGCTAATGAGGCGCAAAGCCGCTAACGCCCGGGCGCAGCGATGTTTGCGCCGCTCGAGAACTTAACTTGAGATTGTGCGGCGGCGCTAAAACTTACCGCTGCGACCACCTGCGCGCGCAGATTGTGACGTCATTCCATGGTGCAACGCCCTTGTGGCGCCCCGTAGCAGAAATTGAGTGGCGCCCCCTGCCTTACCGCCTGGCGCTTCCAACGACCAGAAGACTGGAACGCTATCAATCGCTGTGGGGCTGGGGGGGGCGCTATTTAAAGGGGGCCTCTTCCTGTCTTTTATTGTTGGTGGCATTTTTGAACTACGCATTCTGAGAGAGAGAGGGAGAGACTTCTGGAGAGATTCAACGTTGTGTGAAGGAGTTTTGGGTACTGAGCAGCACTTTGCAGGTTCATTTTGATTTGCCATTCCTTGTATCGATTTAGCAGAGACTGTGGGAGCTGCACTCTGAGCTCTTTGCCTGGTACTCTCCATTGTACTTTCCAGCACATTTGATGTGCAAGTCTCTCCAGGCCGAGATTCAAGGCTGCAATGAACAGGATGTGGATGGAAAGCAAGATTAACCATCCCCTTTAAGAACTGGCCCGTGCCATTGTGTGTGTGTTCCATTGCTGACTGACATTACATGAGCTTCGCCAGCGCTCCGAGTTAGCGCCTCACTGCTCGCCCTTTGCGCCTTAAGAGAGGTGTGCAGCGCCTGCTTTAGCGCTCCACTCACCTCCCGGGGCGGTAAAAGTGAAGTTTCCTGTCAGTGCCGATAATTAGCGCCAGGCGCTAATATTTGCGTCCGGACGATATTTGCGCCCCAAATGGGGCGCGACCTAATTTCTACCCCTACGATTAGTTAGTAATAACAAATTACTTGTTTGTTTCATTGGCTCAAAGGATCTGGGCGCAATGTGATGAACACCCACGAATGGGCGCAATCGGTGGAAATTCACCATTCCAACCTGGGTCGGTGGAAACTCACCATTCCAACCTGGGAGCATGGCTAGTTTTGTGAGCAGGGTCTGTTTTGGGTGAATGAACTTTTGAACCAGTATGCAAGCTTACGGATACTCCAGCATAAAGTGGTTCATAGATCATAGAGAATCATAGCAGTTCACAGCACAGAAGGCGGCCATTTGACCCATTGTGACTGTGCCGGCCGATAAAGAGCTATCCAGCCTAATCCCACTTTCAGCTCTTGGTCCATAGCCTTGCAGGTTACGGCACTTCAAGTGCATATCCAAGCACTTTTTAAATGTGATGAGGGTTTCTGCCTCTACCACCCTTTCAGGCAGTGAGTTCCAGGCCCCCACCACCCTCTGGGTGAAAAAATTTCTCCTCAACTCCCCTCTAATCCTTCTATCAATTACTTTAAATCTATGCCCCCTGGTTATTGACCACTCTACTAAGGGAAATAGGTCCTTCCTATCCACTCTATCTAGGCTCCTCATAATTTTATACACCTCAATTAAGTCTCCCCATAGCCTCCTCTGTTCCAAAGAAAACAACTCCAGCCTATCCAATCTTCCTCCCAGTGGCCGAAGAGCTCCTCCCAGAGTCGCAATGCGGATTCCGCCCACTGAGGGGGACAATGGACATGATCTTCACCACGCGTCAACTACAAGAGAAATGCAGGGAACAGCACCAACCGCTGTACATGGCCTTCTTTGACCTCACAAAGGCCTTCGACACCGTTAACCGTGAGGGATTATGGAGTGTCCTCCTCAAATTCGGCTGTCTTCAAAAGTTTGTCACCATCCTCCGCCTGCTTTACGACGACATGCAAGCCATGATCCAGACCAGCGGATCCACCACAGACCCAATTCACGTACGGACCGGGGTCAAGCAAGGCTGTGTCATCGCACCAACGCTCTTCTCGATCTTCCTTGCTGCAATGCTCCATCTCACCCTCAGTAAGCTCCACGCTGGAGTGGAGCTAATCTACAGAACAAATGGGTAACTGTTCAACCTCCGTCGCCTCCAGTCCAGATCCAAGGTCATCCCATCCTCTGTCATCGAATTACAGTATACAGACGACGCTTGCGTCAGCGCACACTCTGAGGTTGAACTCCAAACCATCGTCAACACCTTCACCGAAGTGTATGAGAGCATGGGCCTTACACTAAACATCCGTAAGACAATACTGCTCCCCGAATATCAAAATCCATGACGAGGCCTTGGACATCGTGGACCACTTTCCATACCTTGGGAGCCTACTGTCAACAAGGGCTGACGTCGATGACAAAGTCCTACACCGCCTTCATTGTGCCAGTGCAGCCTTCGGTCACCTGAGGAAGAGAGTGTTTGAAGACCAGGACCTCAAACCCAGCACCAAGCTCATGGGCTACAGAGCCGTAGTGATACCCACCCTCCTGTATGCTTCAGAGACATGGACCATGTACAGCAGGCACCTCAAAGCACTGGAGAGGTACCACCAACGCTGCCTCCGCAAGATCCTACAAATCCATTGGTAGGATAGGCGCACCAACATCAGTGTTCTCACTCAGGCCAACATCCCCAGCATCGAAGCTTTGACCACGCTCGATCAGCTCCGATGGGCGGGCCACATCGTCCGCATGCCCGATACGAGACTCCCAAAACAAGCGCTCTACTCAGAGTTCTGACACGACAAGAGAGCTCCAGGTGGGCAGAGGAAGCGCTTCAAGGACACCCTCAAAGCCTCCTTGAAAAAGTGCAACATCCCCACCGACACCTGGGAATCCCTGGCCCAAGACCACACAAAGTGAAGGAGAAGCATCCGGGAAGGCACCGAACACCTCGAGTCTCTTCGCCGGGAGCAAGCGGAAGCCAAGCGCAAACAGCGGAAGGAGCGCACGTCAACCCAAGCACCTCACCCACCCGCCCCTTCAACCACTGTCTGCCCCACCTGTGACAGAGACTGTAGGTCCCGCATTGGACTCATCAGTCACCTGAGAACTCATTTTTAGTGTGGAAGCAAGTCATCCTCGGTTCCGAGGGACTGCCTAAGAAGAGAAGAAGATAGCTAAAATGGTTATGGACGCAATTCACTGACGCTTAAAATTCTCCGATCTTTAGAGCTATTTCATTCGATTCCACACAGATTAAGTAGATATCTGGGTGGAAATCATGCGGAAGCACTAGGTCTGTATTGTTTTTCCAATATGTCTTGCATCTTACCTTGGTCAATAAGCAAAGCAAGAATTAATGTATATGGCTTATGCAGGTTTGTAATTTTTAAATTCATATTAATAGAGATATTCACTGCACTGTATATGATAGAATTCACCTTCCACAAAGCTTTACATATTTCATGCTTTGCAAGGTTCTGGGATTGTATTGATTAACTCTACATTTCTGTTGATCATATAGAATAAATCAGGAACTTGTGATTAATCATCTCCCAACAGTGCTGTAATGTACGTGGGTGGGCCTGCCTCTGATCCTCTTAACCACATTATGATTTAATTTTCATTTACACAAGAGATTTTTATGTCAGAGCTTCAAATAAAATCTCTATCTGCTTTGTGTAACTTAGCATCTTGATTGCAATAATTTGGTGGTAGGCTAAATATTTCACATTTATATACACTTAAATGAAGAGCTTTACATATTGACCATGGTAAGATGCAAGTAACCTGTATGCTGGCCTGAAGATTAATTCCTCTACTGGACATCAATGTTCGGCAAAATGACAATTCATTACATATAGACGCAGGTGGTGTCGACCAAACAAAGAAGGGCTTCTTCTTTGGGTCAAGTGGTCTTAGGTATTGGATAAGAACTAGGTACAGGAAACTCTCGTTTAAACGGCACCTAAATATCCGGAATTCTCTATTAACCAGCAAAATTCATACTCCAAAAACAACACCTCAATAACCGTTTTGTTTTACTGTTAAGTAATTAAAGAGTTATGGATTACCCTCAACTGGCAGTACTGTATTTAATCAAGCATCTTCCACCATCCATTTAACACAACATTCTGTAGGTGAGTACCCAATTACTGTATACTGCACATTTCTTGATTTTTTTATTTTTGTTTGTTAAAAATAGCCTCGGTAG
This sequence comes from Squalus acanthias, assembly GCA_030390025.1. Classification (NCBI taxonomy): domain Eukaryota; kingdom Metazoa; phylum Chordata; class Chondrichthyes; order Squaliformes; family Squalidae; genus Squalus; species Squalus acanthias. The sequence continues at coordinate 44,317,148 of CM059444.1, forward strand.
ATAATCCTCTCCGTCATCCGAATTTTTAATCAACCGGCACCATCCCAGTCCCGTCGGTGCCGGATACCAAAGAGTTTCCTGTACCAGGAACCAGACAGTCTGGTTAAAATTCCCGCAGATTAACAGCTACAAGTTAGCAGTTAACAGTTAGCAAGGTTGTTAACAGTGTGTATTCAATGTATTACTGGTAGATTCCCAGTATTAAGACTGTCCTTCTGTGACCCAAGCATAAGGTAGACAACCTCTCCTTTTGTAGTAGGTTGGCTATTGTGGCGATGGGCAATCCCGCTATAATGCTCGGGCTTCACGTCTATCGATCCCTATGGTGAGTCATCTTCTGTGATCACTGTTTTCTTAGACAGGGAATTATAAACAAATTGCCTTTTCATTGATTAGGTCACCTCAAGCGAGGTTCTTTTTATGGCATTTTAAGGTATTTAATATCAGGCAGTGTTCACCTAACAGTAGAGGGTTTAAAGAAAGGTTCCTGGACAGGCTAGAAGGTTAACCAAAGTTGTAAAGAGCCTTCTAAACAGGTATTCAAAAGCTTAGAGAACATTTCAAAGTGGAAGTTGGATCATTTAAATTAATAATTTAATTTATTAGGCAAACAGAGGTCAAGACTACAAAGCATATCACAACAGTTAATTAAATAATTGAAGTTCCTAAGCAAGGCGAGAAACAGTAGTATAATTTTACAGAGAAAATGTTTTTAATGCAAGCTTAAATAAAACTAGGAAGAGAAGAAGCGTCTGATAAAGTGCCACATAATAGGCTTGCCAGCCAAGTTGAAGCCCATGGAATAAAAGGGACAGCGGCAGCACGGATACGATATTGGCTAAGTGACAGGAACCAGAGAGCTGTGGTGAACGGTTGTTTTTCGGACTGGAGGAAGGTATACAGTGGTGTTCCCCAGGGGTCGGTACTAGGACCACTGCTTTTCTTGATATATATCAATGACTTGGACGTCGGTGTACAGGGCACTATTTCAAAATTTGCAAATGACGCAAAACTTGGTAGTATAGTGAACAGTGAGGAGGACAGTGATAGACTTCAGGAGGACATAGACAGGCTGGTGGAATGGGCGGGCACGTGGCAGATAAAATTTAACGCAGAAAAGTATGAAGTGATACATTTTGGCAGGAAGAACGAAGAGAGGCAATATAAACTAAAAGGTACAATTCTAAAGTACGAAGTGATACATTTTGGTAGGAAGAACGAGGAGAGGCAATATAAACTAAAGGGTACAATGCATGAACAGAGAGACCTGGGGGTATTTGTGCACAAATCGTTGAAGGTGGCAGGGCAGGTTGAGAAAGTGGTTAAAAAAGCATACAGGATCCTGGATTTCATAAATAGAGGCATAGAGTACAAAAGCAAGCAAGTTATGATGAACCTTTATAAAACACTGGTCTGGCCTCAACTCGCGTATTGTGTCCAATTCTGGTCACCGCACCTTAGGAAGGATGTGAAGGCCTTAGAGAGGGTGCAGAAAAGATTTATAAGAATGGTTCCAGGGATGAGGGTCTTCAGTTATGTGGATAGACTGGAGAAGCTGGGGTTGTTTTCCTTAGAGCAGAGAAGGTTGATAGGAGATTTGATAGAGGTGTTCAAAATCATGAGGGGTCTGGACAAAGTAGATAGAGCGAAACTGTACCCATTGGCAGAAGGGTCGAGAACCAGAGGACACAGATTTAAGGTGATTTGCAGAAGAACCAAAGGCGACATGAGGAAAAACTTTTTTACGCAGCGAGTGGTTAGGATCTGGAATGCACTGCCTGAAAGGGTGGTGGAGGCAGATTCAATCTTGGCTTTCAAAAGGGAATTGGAGAAGTACCTGAAGGAAAAAAATTGCAGGGCTACGGGAAAAGGGCGGGGGAGTGGGACTAGCTGAATTTCTCTTGCAGTGAGCCAGCATGGGCTCGACGGGCCGAATGGCCTCCTTCCGTGCTGTAATCATTCTATGATTCTATTCTAAGAAGACAACCAAAGAAAGAAAACAATGATTCAAATGTGAAGCTGAATATGAATAAATATAAGTTCAAAGTACTACAAAGAATGTTGACTAGATCACACTTGGAGTACTGTGCACAGTTGGAGAAAGTGTAGAAAATATTTACAAGGATCTTAACCAGAATTGAGAAAATGCAACTATCAGGAAAGATTGAACAGTCTGAGGCATTTTTCTCTGGAAAAAAAGAAGACTAAGAGGAGACCCGATAAAGGTTTTTAAAACTATGAAGGGATTCGGTAGGGTGGAGAAACTGTTTCCACCTTGTGGCTGAGTCCAGAACAAGGAAGCATACATATAAGATATCCACTAACAGATCAGATAAGAAATTTAGGAGGCATTTCTTTACACAGAGAGCAGTGAGAATGTGGAGCTCCCTGCCACATAGAGTGGTTGAAACAGGCAGCATTGACGCATTTAAGAGGAGGTTTGGTGCATGCAGGAGGGAGAAGGGAATAGAGGGATATGGGGGCAGGGTGGGATGAGGCAATAAGAGTTGGAGGAGCCTTTTGTGTTGTATAAGCACCAGCATAGACCAATTTTGCCCAATGGCCGGTTTCTGTGCCATAGATTCTATGTAACTCTATGTAAAAGAGGAGAACTGAGGTCAGCTTCACACGGGGTTTCAGTCAGTAAAAAGGAAGATGTTTTAAGATCTATTTCCAGCTTGCAAAAGCAGCATATGCTATATACAAATGAACGCATGATTCCCCTGATGCGTTATAAAGGGTAAGTGTTGATAGGAAGCCAAGATATTTCGTAAACTCACTTGTGGCGTCACTTTCGGTTTGTAGTAGAATTTGCAAAGAATTTTCCCACTCAGCAGAAATAATATTTTTTAATGCGGGTTATGGTGTATATACCCACAATTAATTCAGCCATAGTAATGTTGTAGTTAATATTGTGATAACTGGAGTGCTGGTACACAGTAAAAATGTTTAAAGCCCTATAATATTTTGGTGCTAAATCACTGCTGTGCCGAATGCTGAAAATTCTTTTATTGCCCAAATTCATTGTCAAAATTGTGTACACATCGCATAAACAAAGAGCAATTACATGAAATTCACTCTAGTGACCTATCCACTTTAATATTACATAAGAAGTGATTTTATTTACAATTTTCTGCCGAAGGAGCCAGCTCTGAGGAGTACTTTCAATCTCAGTAACAGATAATTCAGCCTGGACAATAAACCATTGGTTATAGCATCCACAAAATACTGTTACATGCTAAGCCACACTACTGACACCTGTTAGATACTGATGACATTACAACCTATTGTTCCAGGATTCAGGACATAAAAAGCATGAAGCATCAAGCTGCTCCAACCATCAAGATGGCTCCTTCCACAGACTACCTGCAATCGACCACATCGTGGATTCCGCCCGATTTATTTCCTCTCTGAGCGAAGGCGCTATAATAAAAAAACTCTTGGATCAGCAAAGACAACCAAGGGAAATTTCATAATATCTATTCATCCCACCTCCATTGATCAAGTCTGGCCAATTGCCCCAACAGCACAGGGCGCAGCATGCCTCGTGCAATGTTTGAAAGTAAGATGGCTTGGGTTTCCCTGCTAGCTCCTGGGGATTCTGTTAGGAGTTCCTCCAGTTGTCAAAATTTGCCCTTAGCCTTCCTGAAAACTGGCTTCTGTAATTACTACCATTTACCAGAGAATCTGTATTCAAAACAGAAATAGTGTTCATCTAAACAATCTATCAAGTAAAGGTGAAATGAAGCAGAAATTTTGTAATCCATTTGAGATCTTAAACTGTGTGATATTTTATCAATTCTGTTTTTAATCAATGAGGGTGAGAAGTTCCTCCATGCTTTACATGTATATCCCACAGGCAAAGTCATGTACACATGTTAACTATGGGATAACTGTAATACATGGAAGACTTTCTCCATTGAGTGCCTTGTGGTAAGCTTGACATGGTGATATGATTTCTTCATACCTTTTACAAAAGTTCAAGATTTAAATTCAACCATTTGGAAACAACATGGAATTGTCCACCCTATTATAATATTAACATTTTATTATATGGATTTAAATGAACACAGTCAGATAGTAAAGATTCTTGTACATGAACTCTCTGAAATGCTATTTATTAAAATGGCCCTGAATTTACGGTCAGCGGTGAAGTGACGGCGCTCACTGCTGACCTCGAAGAAAGCTGCCCACAAAGATCTAGCGATCTCTGTGGCGTCAATTTCAGCTCTCCCAACCTTAGTTTGAATCTGGTGCCAAATCAAGCGAATCTCCAGCATCCAGCAACAGTGATGTCATCAAGCAGGCTGCGTAGCCAATCATAATGAAGAATTCTCATAGACAGCAAACCAGGAAGTAAAATGCACAGATTCTAAATTACTTTTTATAAATTTTATAGAGAGGGAAATAAAGATTGGGACATACACGTAGGATTAAGGTTGAAGCTGAAATATCATAAACAAACTTAAAAAAATAGATTATTTCAAAAACCATATAATTTTTAATCATATTAATGGAAAAATTTGACATTCCACAAATATAAAATTAGTTTTTCAGGGCCAGAACAGTTGTTCAGCAGTCCATACGCTGTTAAAAACCCAGTTACACCTCTTTCAACAAGTCTAACGTTTTGGGGGGAGCTTTAACAGCGATATTCCAGTGTAATAGGGACATTTTTGTCCTTCAGTGTGATTTGAATTGATTGCCTGCTCTGGGGAGTTCCACAGCGCAACCTGTGGCGGACCAGGGAATGACTAACCGCAACTTCTAGGCTTCCGCGTTTATCTGCACGTGCGCTAAATCCTGAAGTTGCTGTCAGTTTCAGATGGTAATGACAGTGAACGCTGACAGTTTCGCTGTCATTACCACTGCAAAATCCGGGCCCATGGCTATTCAAACATACAGATCAATAATAGTTGAGCAGCTTTTCACACTCAAGTTACTTGCAAAAATGCATAATTTGGCCACTTGAAAAAGGTTGTTTGGTCAATTTTGCATTTATCAAATGCAGCAGTCAGTTCTGGGAAATTAAACATTTTCCCAATTTTTGAACCCAGTATTAGTATGGAGAGTCCCTGAGATGAGAATAGCACAGGTTACATGCAGAATAAAGCTTCCACTACACTACTTCATGATAATCTCACGTAACCACCAAGTGCCTCACTAATGGGTATTTCTAAGCACATTCCAAAAGTAAATGTTTACCTTCGAAAAATACCTGGGACTTTTCACTTAAATAAAATACTTTTAGAGTGACAATGTAATGAATATTCAGCAGCATCTAAAAAGTTTAAGTGCCAAATCAGCACATTCAATACTTCATGTTCAATGCTCCTGGGCTCGCCATTCTTGTTTCTAATAAGTTGTAAAAATGTCATTATGCTCTTCCTCATCCTTACATCTTCACTTGTTGAAATCAGGGCTCATCCCACAGTATTCTATTCTAACTCAATCTTCCCAGGACCTCAGGACTGTGGAACCTATTACCTTCCTCCCTCTTTCCTTCCTCTTGCAAACTTCAAACTTTTAAAACCAAGTTGGGCAATGTCTAATCATTACTTTCTGCTTCAGTCATAGAGTCATGGGGGGGGAAATTCGGTTGGTTTGCGCCTCCCGCTAGCACCTTAAGAGGGCGTTAATAGGGCGCAAAGCAACTAGCGCCTGTGCGCGGCGATGTTTACGCCGCTCACGAAATTAACTAGACGTTTTGCGGTGGCGCTAAACACTACCGCCACGATCTCCTGCGCTGGCAGATCGTGACATCAGTCGAGAGTGCAACGCCCCGGTAGCGCCCCGGTCCGCATAATGAGTGGCGCCCTCTGTCTTATCGCCTGCCGCTAGCAATGACAGGTTGAGGGGAGCGTTTTGCAGTCAGGAAGGGACTGGGGGAGGGACTATTTAAAGGCGACCGCTTCCTGCCTTTTTTTGTTGGCGAAATTTTTGCACCACGCATTCTCATGAGAGAGAGAGACTGCAGGAGATATTCAAAGCTGTGTTGAGGAGTTTTGGGTACTGAGCAGCACTTTGCAGGTTCTTTCTGATTTGATCTTAATTGCATCAATTTAGAAGAGAATATGGGGGCTGCACTCTGAGCTCTTTCCCTGGGCCTCTCCGTTGTTCTTTCCAACAGATTTGATGTACAGGTCTCTCCAGGCCGAGATTCAAGGCTGCAATGAGCAGGGTGTGGATGGAGAGCAAGACTGGCCCTCCCATTTAAGAACTGGCCGGCGCCAGTGTGTCTGTGTTCCATTGCTGACTGACATCACATGAGCTTCGCCAGCGCTCTGAGGTAGCGCCTCGCTTCTCGGCCTTTGCACCTTAAGACAGGTGTGCAGCACCTGATTTAGCGCTCCGATCACCTCCAGGGGCGATAAAAGCCAAGTTTGCAGTTGGAGGCGATAATTAGCACCAGGCGCTAATCTTTGTGCCCGGCCGATAATTGCGCCCCAAATGGGGCGATACTGAATTTCTCCCCCATAGAATCATAGATTTATACAGCACAGAAAGAGGCCCTTCGGCCCATCGCGTCCGCGCCGGACATCAAGCCCTATCTATTCTAATCCCATTTTCCAGCACTTGGTCCGTAGCCTTGTACGCTATGGCGTTTCAAGTGCTCATCTAAATGCTTCTTGAATGTTGTGAGGGTTCCTGCCTCTAGCACCCTTTCAGGCAGTGAGTTCCAGATTCCAACCACCCTCTGGGTGAAAAGGTTTTTCCTCAAATCCCTTCTAAACCTCCTGCCCCTTACCTTGAAACTATGCCCCCTGGATATTGACCCCTCTACTAAGGGGAAAAGTTCCTTTCTATCTACCCTATCTATGCCCCTCATAATTTTGTACACCTCAATCAGGTCCCCCCTCAGCCTTCTCTGCTCTAAGGAAAACAACCCCAGCCTGTCCAGTCTCTCTTCATAGCTGAAGCGCTCCAGCCCAGGTAACATCCCGGTGAATCTCCTCTGCACCCTCTCCAATGCAATCACATCCTTCCTATAGTGTGGCGACCAGAACTGCACACAGTATTCCAGCTGTGGCCTAACTAGCGTTTTGTACAGCTCCATCATAACCTCCCTGCTCTTATATTCTATGCCTCGGCTAATGAAGGCAAGTATCCCATATGCCTTTTTAACCACCTTATCTACCTGTCCTGCTGCCTTCAGGGATCTATGTACATGCACACCAAGGTCCCTCTGATCCTCTGTCCTTCCTAGGGTCCGACCATTCATTGTGTATTCCCTTGCCTTGTTAGTCCTCTCAAAATGCATCACCTCACACTTTTCAGGGTTAAATTCCATTGGCCACTGTTCTGTCCATCTGACCAACCCGTCCATATCGCCCTGTAGCCTGAGGCTTCCCTCCTCGCTATTTACCACTCCACCAATTTTCGTGTCATCTGCGAACTTACTGATCATACCTCCTACATTCATATCTAAATCATTAATGTACACTACAAACAGCAAAGGACGCAGCACCGATCCCTGCGGTACACCACTGGACACAGGCTTCCAGTCACAAAAACAACCTTTGACCATTACCCTCTGCCTCCTACCACTAAGCCAATTTTGGATCCAATGTGCCAAATTGCCCTGGATCCCATGGGCTCTTACCTTCTTGACCAGTCTCCCACATGGGACTTTGTCAAAAGCCTTACTGAAGTCCATGTAGACTACATCAACTGCACTACCCTCATCCACACACCTAGTCACCCCCTCGAAAAATTCAATCAAATTGGTTAGACATGATCTCCCCCTGACAAAGCCATGCTGACTATCCTTGATTAATCCTTGCCTCTCCAAGTGGAGACTAATTCTGTCCCTCAGAATTTTTCCAATAATTTCCCTACAACTGATGTTAGGCTCACTGGCCTGTAATTCACTGGTTTATCCCTACTACCCTTCTAGAATAATGGTACTACGTTAGCTGTCCTCCAGTCCTCTGGCACCTCCCCTGTGGCCAGAGAGGTTCTGAAAATTTGTGTCAGAGCCCCTGCAGTCTCCTCCCTTGCCTCACACAGCAGCCTGGGATACATCTCGTCTGGGCCTGGGGATTTATCCACTTTTAAGCCCACTAAAACCGCTAGTACCTCCTCCCTCTCAATACTAATTTGTTCAAGTATATCACAATCCCCCTGCTTGATTTCTATGCCTATATCATCCTTCTCCATAGTGAACACAGATGCAAAATAGTCATTTAAAACCCCACCTACATCTTCCGGCTCTACACACAGATTGCCACTTTGGTCCCTAATGGGCCCTACTCTTCCCTGGTTATCCTCTTGCCCTTAATATACTTATAAAACACCTTGGGATTTTCCTTTATTTTGCCCGCCAGTGTTTTTTCATGCCCCCTCTTCGCTCTCCTAATTTCTTTTTTAAGTACCCCCCTGCACTTCTATACTCCTCTTGGGCTTCCACTGTTTTTAGTCCTTTGTATCTGCCAAAAGCATCCCTTTTTTTCCTCACCCATTCTTGTATATCCCTTGACATCCAGGGTTCCCTGGGCTTGTTGGTCCCACCCTTGACCTTTACAGGAACATGTTGGCGTTGTATTCTCTCTATTCCCTTTCTGAAAGACTCCCACTGCTCTGATGTGGATTTTCCTCCAAGTAGCTTATCCCAATTCACTTTGGCCAGATCCTGCCTTATCATATTAAAATCAGCCTTCCCCCAATTTAGAACCTTTATTTCCAGTCCATCTTTGTCCTTTTCCATGACTACCTTAAATCTCACCAAATTATGGTCACTGTCACCAAAATGCTCTCCTATTAACACATCTACCACTTGCCCGGCTACATTCCCTAGAATTAACCTGAAACCTGAATTAATCGACCTGAAACGTTAACTCTCTTTCTCTCTCCACGGATGCTGCCTGGCCTGCTGAGTTTTTCCAGCGTTTTCTGTTGTTGTTCCCTAGAATTAAGTCCAGTACCGCCCCCTCTCTTGTAGGACTTTCTACATGCTGGCTCAAAAAGCTCTCCTGGATGTACTTTAAGAATTCCGCACCCACTAAGCCTTTCACACTCTGACTATCCCTGTTAATATTGGGGAAGTTGAAATCCCCTACTATTATTATCCTGTTATTTCTGCACTTCTCTGAGATTTGCCTACATATCTGTTCCTCTATCTCCCCCTGACTGTTTGGGGGCCTATAGTACACTCCCAGCAAAGTGCTTGCCCCCTTTTTGTTTTTAAGTTCTACCCATATGGCCTCATTAGAGGAGCCTGCTAAGATATCATCCCTCCTTACAGCAGTAATTGACTCCTTGATTAATATTGCGACACCCTCTCCTCTTTTACACCCCCCTCTGTCTCGCCTGATGATTCTATACCCCGGAATATTGAGCTGCCAGTCTTGCCCCTCCCTCAACCATGTCTCTGTGATAGCAACAATATCATACTCCCATGTGTTCATCAACACCTTCAATTCATCTGCCTTACTCACAAGACTCCTTGCATTAAAATAAATGCCATCCAGCCTTGCCATACTCCCTTGTGCCATTACATATTTGCTCTGCCTTCCAGGCTGACTTGTTTTTTCCTCTATATTTGGCTGTGCATCACCCCCTACTATAGCTCCACTCCGTATCCCATCCCCCTGCCAAGTTAGTTTAAACCCCCCCCCAACAGTGCTAGCAAACCTCCCCGCAAAGATGTTGGTCCCGTTCCGGTTCAGGTGCAACCCGTCTGACTTGTACAGGTCCCACCTTCCCCAGAAGCAGACCCAGTGATCCAGGAAACTAAAGCCCTCCCTCCTGCACCAACTCTTTAGCCACGTATTCATCTGCTCTATCCTCCTATTCCTATACTCACTAGCACGTGGCACCGGGAGTAATCCAGAGATTACAACCTTTGAGGTCCTGCTTTTTGATCTGCTACCTAGCTCCCTAAATTCTTGTTGCAGGACCTCATCCCTCTTTCTACCTATGTCGTTGGTACCAATGTGAACCATGACCTCTGACTGTTCACCCTCCCCCTTCAGAATGCCCTGCAGCCGTTCAGTGATATCCTTGACCCTGGCACCAGGGAGGCAACATACCATCCTGGAGTCATGTCTGCGGCCACAGAAATGTCTATCTGTTCCCCTTACGATAGAATCCCCTATCACTATTGCTCTCCCACTCTTTTTCCTCCCCTCCTGTGCAGCTGAGCCACTCGTAGTGCCACAGACTTGGCTCTTGCTGCATTCCCCTGAGAAACCAACTCCCCCAGCAGTATCCAAAACGGAAAATCTGTTGGAGAGGGAGATGGACCCAGGGGACTCCTGCACTACCTTCCTAGTTCTTTTACTCTGTCTGACGGTCACCCATTCCCTGTCTGCCTGTGCACTCTTTACCTGCGGTGTGACCACCTCGTTAAACGTGCTGTCCACGAAGATCTCAGCTTCGCGGATGCTCCACAGTGACTCCAGCCGCAGCTCCAACTCCGAAACGTGGATTTCGAGTAGCTGCAGGTGGAGACACTTCCTGCACATGTGTTCGCCCTGGACACCAAAAGTGTCCCTGACTTCCTACATAGCACAGGAGGAGCACTCCACGCTGCCGAGCTGCCCTGCCATGTCCTAACCTTAACTTACTCCCTTTACTTCCTTTAAATTAAAGAATATTAAATACACTAGGGACCTTATTTCACTTTAAACACTACTTACTCTAAACTCGAGACCATACTTTTACTTCAACGACTGGACTGTAGAAATACTCACCAGGTCCTACTGACCAATCAGCTCCTTCCCTGGTTGTGCACTTTAGCGGTTTTGCAGTTGTTGTTGTTTGACTGCTCCCGCTCTCGGACTCTTTCCCAACTCGCAGCACTCCTCTGCAGCACTCCTTTATGGTCGCTCCGCCTTCTCTCAGGTCCCGCTGCCACTCCCACACAGGTCCGCCTCCTCCGGTGTCGGGCCTCCTCTGCCACGCTCCTTTATGGCCGTTCCGCCTTCTCTCACCATCTTATCTTCCTACATTAATGGTCATGGCCATTCTTCAAATCGTCTCTAATGTCAGGATTCTACAAGGCATTGCAAGAGATGATGTCTTCACTTGCCCCATACAAGGCTAATGAGGACTGTGACTTCTTAAGAAAAAGGGGGCAGCAGGGGCACAATCTTTTACTTTCTGGGAGCACCAACATCCCTTGGACCAGGCACAGTGCGTGCATTTTGTGGTCTCTGAGGGCAGGTGGACACCCAAGATGTGGGTGCCCGCCACTGCCATGTAAAATGGGGAACCTCCTCCTAACCCCAGAAAGTTGTCCGAGTAAGTGATGGAGGTTCCTGGCATGTGCATCCCACCATTTATTTGCCCCTGCTCCATGAGGTTTTAGCACTCCCATCCACCCAACCTGCAGTGCACCATTGCAGGGAGTCAAGGGATATGGGGATAGAGCGGGAAGGTGGAGTTGAAGTCAAAGCTCAGCCATGATCTTATTGAATGGTGGAGCAGGCTCGAGGGGCCATATGGCCGACTCCTGCTCCTAATTTTTATGTTGCTTATGTTTCCCCACAAAAAGGTTAGCCATGAAGATCCAAGCATTACAGGACTGCAATAGATCACTAGGTGCTGATGTGCTGTTAAAATAATGCAGTCCCTTTATATGGTTACTTAATTTAATTGTAGATAATCTCATGTCAGTAGCGAATTGGCATTCAAAAAGGTTAAAAAAAACCCTTAACAATTATTTTTCTAGCATGTACATTTCCACATCAATCCGTCAAGAGCACCAGCAACCTCTCTGTGTCAACTTTTATCTTTCTTTAGCAGACCAGTGTATTTCAAATTATTGGATGGGATTTTTGATGTATAATTCAGCAGAATCTTTCATGTATTAGCTTCTGAATTGACCGCCATAGCAAACTCGCATTGAGCTGTCAACAGCAACTCAGACTTAAAAGGTGAACCTGTTACTGTGGATTCTCAGTGAACTGAAAGATATCATTGTCTTTATTGTCATAAGAACATAAGAATTAGGAGTAAGCCATTCGGCCCCTCGAGCCTGCTCCGTTATTCAATAAGATCATGGCTGATCTTTGACCTCAACTCCACTTTCCTGCACTATCCCCATATCACTTGATTCCCCTAGAGTCCAAAAAACTATCTATCTCAGCCTTGAAGAAACTCAACGATTCAGTATCCACAGCTCTTTCGGGTAGAGAATTCCAAAGATTCACAACCCTCTGAGTGAAGAAATTCCTCCTCATCTCAGTCTTAAATGGCTGACGCCTTATTCTGAGACTATACCCCCTAGTTCTAGACTCTCCAGCCAGGAGAAACAACCTCTCAGCATCTAACCTATCAATCCACTTCTGCCTCGGGGTTCCCGACATCCGGACACCACGCCAGGTAAGTGTGGCGTGTTGTGAGTCTGCTGTAATGTTTCTGTGTTGATGACAGCTGCAGAAGTGGTGTGAAGGATCCAATGGTGCACTGGTGAGTTTCAGAGGTAAGAAAATGTTGGGAAAATCATTTTTAATGCATTTACACTTTTCTGTAGGTAACAAGTTTTGAATTGGATGTCTAGTCCCAACTCATTGGGAGAACCTCTCTCACCAGTGACAGATCGCTTCTGTAACCTCACCTGCAGCTGCCATCTGTTCTAGCCTATGGAGGAAATCATTGGAGAGCCTGGGTGCAAGAGCTCACCTTTGTACAGTGATTGTCAATGTTTGCAGCACCTCCCAAGTTGCATCCATTTACAAAATCGTGGCCAAAATATTTGTTTAACGTCTCTGCCATTTCCTTATTCCCTATTATAATTTTTCCTGTCTCATCCTCCAAAGGGACCAACACTTACTTTTGCTACTCTCTTCATTTTTATATGCTTGTAGAAGCTCTTACAATCTGTTTTTATATTTCTTGCTAGTTTACTCTCACATTCTATTTTCTTACTTTTTATCAATTTTTTGGTCAACCTTTGCTGGTTTCTAAAGCTCTCCCAATTCTTAGGCTTACTACTATACTTCAATAACATTATAAGCCTCTTCTTTTAATCTAATATTATCATTAACTTCTTCAGTTAGCCACAGATGGATCATTTTTCCTGTGGCGTTTTTATTTCTCAATGGAATGTATATTCATTGAGAATTTTGGAATATTTCTTTAAATGTTTGCCACTGCTTATCTACCTTCATACCTTTAAATCTAATTTCCCAATCTACCTTAGCTAACTCACCCCTCATACCTATATAATTGGCTTTATTTATGTTTAAGACTCTCATTTTATACTTAAATATTTCACTCTCAAACTCAATGTGAAATTATATCATATTATGATCACTCTTCCCCAGAGGATCCTTTACTATGAGATTACTAATTAACCCTGTCTCATTACACAATACAAGATCTAAAATAACCTGTTCCTTGGTTGGTTCCATGATGGATTGTTCTAGGAAACTGTTTCGAATGCATTCCATGAACTTGTCCTCCAGACTACCTTTGCCAATTTGATTTGCCCAGTCTATATGAAGATTAAAGTCCCCCACGATTATTGTATTGTCTTCATAAATACAGAGTCCCAGTGTCATAAAGAACCACCCTTAGGTGGTTTGCCAATAAGTAGGATTCCAGAATACATAGAATAAATTTAACGTTACTGCCAGAATCCTTTATTATCTGGATATTTGCAGAAACTTTATAAAGTGGTAGAAGCATTATAGAAAAGATAGCAAGTACACAGTCACGTGTTAGGATATTAGGGCAGTGGCAAACAGGAAAAAGTGAGCATTGCCTTCCATTTAGTGGGACATTGCCTTTATTTCAGGATTTATTTTGTTTTACAAGAGAGGAGCTTTAATTATTTAAAAAGCTGTTTGTTTTATTCTTCTCTCCCACATAATCCTCTGCCGAGTATTGTGAATTATATGCTGGAGAAACGCAACTGATAGCATTATATCTGTGAGGCACAGTGCTGGCTCCTATTGCCTGTGAATAATATTCCACAATTATGTCATGACAATCCACAGAATCAACTCATAAAATAAAGCATCATCTCATAAATTAAATTGCTGGACACTTTTGCAAAATGTTACTTCTTTTTGTCAGATTGACCTTTCTGATCTAGTTTTCTTTGAGGTTGTTTGGTACTTCCCTATAATTTGATTTTTTTTCTTCTAATAAGATGGTCCTAAATAGAACTGGACCAATTAAATACAAGTGGTCATCAACCATTGCTGCCAATACATAACAAGTGCCCCCTCTTAAATGAGAAATGCCAAAAAACAAATTGAAACCAATCTAATTGGGATTGCCTTTAAAGCAGGTGTATAAAACTATGATACTGTGAAGTAAAATATAATGGAATACTAAGTTTAGGATATATTCCTTTATTGACAGACTCGAATCAATCCTATCTGTTCTTTTGTTGACGATTCCACGTTGTATTCACCAACTTCCTTCTATGGTGGAGATAAAAGTAATAGGGGGGAAAATTGGCTCAAGCCCCCTTTGGGACAATAACTTCACCGGGGCGCTACTTTTAGCGCCCCTGAAATTCAATGGTAGCACCCCAAGCAGAAGGCGGGGCACTACTGGAAGCGCTCCCCCTCCCCCTTGGGGCGCTCCCATTGAATATCATGGCGCTACATGCAGCAGCGCAACGTGCGCCATCACATAGCGCCGCGGTACTGCAGGCCTCCCTCCCCTGATTAAAGGGGAGGGGCCTAGCGCAGCGCGCACTGGGGCCCTGCTGGACCACCGGAGAGCGGGGTGCCAGCAAAAAGGCCCGGCACTCAAGAGGAGTGCCGGGCTGACGCATGGCGGCCGGCACCCCATAGGAGGAGGCCAGAGGGGGCAGGTGCTGGCAGGCGGTCCAAAAAAAATGGCTGCCCGGCACCGGCCCTTTAGTTAACTCTGCCCTGGCCGCAAAAACGCCCCCCTAACCCTGTCGGACACAGCGTCTGGCGGTAGGTCAGGAGGCGCGAGCCAAGTCTGCGACCGGGGCACGAGCGGGGTGCTGCGCACGGCGATGACATCCTACGGGCTGCCGCCGCCGCTAACCTCCCCCTGAATTTCGCGGGAGGCGTTAGCGGTGCTGCGCCCGGCCGCTAGGTGCTTTGCGCTCCATTAACGCCCCCTAACGGGAGGCGCAAGCGACTGTATTTTTCCCCCAAAGTCTCCTGAGTGTGTATTGCTGTAGTAATGGTCTCCTGAGTGTGTATTGCTGCAGTAATGGTCTCCTGAGTGTGTATTGCTGCAGTAATGGTCTCCTGAGTGTGTATTGCTGCAGTAATGGTCTCCTGAGTGTGTATTGCTGTAGTAATGGTCTCCTGAGTGTGTATTGCTGTAGTAATGGTCTTCTGAGTGTGTATTGCTGTAGTAATGGTCTCCTGAATGTGTATTGCTGTAGTAATGGTCTCCTGAGTGTGTATTGCTGTAGTAATGGTCTCCTGAATGTGTATTGCTATAGTAATGGTCTTCTGAGTGTGTATTGCTGCAGTAATGGTCTCCTGAGTGTGTATTGCTGCAGTAATGGTCTCCTGAGTGTGTATTGCTGCATTATTGTTTGAAAGACTTGTAATGCTGTAGTGATGCACCAGATGCTGTTAGCAGGCTGTGTAAATATGCTGCAGACATTTAATGGTCAGCAATATTGTTTTCCAACAATAACTAGATGATACCCAATCGGCAGTGATGGTGTATGAAAAACACACCAGAGTGGGTTTTACTTTGGATATCTCGCAAATGGTGGAGTCGGTTCACTTCAAATCAAATACTATTAGCTTTAATCTGAAAGAAAAATCTGTTTGTACTCACCTGTCTGCCCCTTTGAAGCAGACTTGCTCTTTGCTTGTTTAGCAATTTTCTGCATCGTTTAACATTGCTGTTAGAAGTTGGTGATAGAACCACCAGAGGCTTCAACCATGTTTTCAGCCCGTTCTGCAGTGGCTGCAGATGAGCTTGCCTCTGGGAGTGGCTGTATTGTTATTCTGGTGTAAGAAACAGTCTCAGAGATTAGGTTGAAAGCCTAAATATGAAAAATCAGCAGAAGAGTAAAGGGGCAAAACCACAAAATAGCTTACATTGCCTGAAACGCAATAAAATACCTAAGTCTTTGAGTTGAGGCTGCAATTGTAGTGTAGATATTAGTGACACAATCACATTGAAAATAGTTCCATTGTAGGTGTATATTCCACTTGCATGGCATAAATAAAGAATTGCCAGAGACAAAGGCTGGGGTATGAAAAATAATTCCCCAAGTGACATCAGGTAAAGTTGTAGGTTACATGCTTCCTGATGGCACAAATTGGTTTATTTACCCTTTACCCATGGTCCCAACTCTTTACTTCTATATAGAATGTAGGTTTTCTGGGCCATTGACAAATTATATCATTGATGATATTTGCTGATGTTTGCTGAAAAAAACATGTAAAGATTAACCTGGCCACTTCCATAATTTGATCAGATGGATGATGGGACACCCTTAATGGCTCAAGAAAACACGCAAGGTCACTCTTTAAATTTAAAAGAGAAAGGAAAAATTCAAATGGTAAAGTTAGAAGACAAAAGAAGGACAACTTCCATTTATAGAGGACCTTTAATGTAATAAAATGTTCCAAAATGCTTCACAAAGGAGAAACTGACACTGAGCAATAGTACAAGGGTTAGCAGAGATGATTGAATACATTTTGAAGAGATCTTTAGACAAAGGGAGAGATGTAGCAAGATGGGGATGTTTAGGGAGGGAGTTTCATAGAACAGAGAGAACTTGTTTTAAATTCTCCTTTTTTACATCAAATTTTAAATACTTATTTTAGTGGTACAAGGGTAATATTACAGTAACGAAGCTACTCCTGATATTGAGTAGTTTTCTTACTGTAATATCCACATTTCAGCCACATGATGTAGCAGCAGAAACCTGGCCTGTCCAGGAAGTATGGAGTCACCCGAAGCTGCCAGCAATCTAAGGCCTAAAGTTATAACTCCTGGAAACATATGTGACGTTCCTATAATTTTCAGGTTAAAAATAACCAACAAAACCAGTCCACAGTTTCTCCGACCTCACACATAGCATTAAAAGGAATGGTTTCCACTGGTCAATCAGACATGTGCAGCAACATTTTCTGCTTTCTAGTAGATTTCAATGCTTAGACCAGCAGAACATTCAACTCCTTATATACGTACATAAAACTGAAAGGAGTTTAAAGGATGTCATAATATTGCAGTTTAAAATCCAAAAAGGTCCCGTTACTTTAGTATGAAAATATTTTCTGAAATGATTTCTTGGCACTTCCACAATAACCTCTTTGTATTCCGAGCTCACCTTGATGCATTGCCTATTTTACTTTGAATATCATTAGAGTTAGAATGGTGAGTTGATTTTAGTATTCACATAGGGATTGAAATTTACTACCTCAGATTAGCAAGGAACCCACTAATGAGGTTGAATGAAATTTCTCTGTTTGCCTTTATGAAAGCTGTAAATTTATTTAAAATAATGCATTAATATGATCAGTATTAACATGGCACAGCAGTCAGCCTTTAAAATATGTTTCAAATAAATTAGTGATATAGGAATACCTCTCATGGAAATTTTTTTAATTCTAATTTTACATTTTTCTTGCGCTATTATCATAGCACACATATCATATTTAAAGATGGCACTTACATAAGAACATAAGAACATAAGAAATAGGAGCAGGAGTAGGCCAATCGGCCCCTCGAGCCTGCTCCGCCATTCAATAAGATCATGGCTGATCTGATCCTAACCGCCAATCTACTATCTATCACAGAACCATCTCCTGCATCTAACAGAATTGCACACACGAAATGGAGCAGAATCAGGCTACACAGTCCCTGGGCCCGCTCCACTACCCACAGGGCCATGACCGATCCGAACCTAGACTCATGTCCAAATTCCTGCCCGCTCCCCGTAACCCTTAATGCCCTTTACTTCTAGGAAACTGTCTATTTCTGTTTTAAATTTAATTAATGTTGTAGCTTCTACAGCTTTTTGTGGCAGCATATTCCATGGACCTACCACCCTCTGAGTGAAGTAGTTCCTCCTCATCTCAGTTTTGAAAGAGCAGCCCCTTATTCTAAGACTATGTCCCCTAGTTCTCGTCTCACCCGTCATCGGGAACATCCTCCCCGCATCCACCCGATCCAACCCCTTCACAATCTTATATGTTTCAATAAGATCGCCTCTCATTCTTCTGAACTCCAATGAGTAGAGTCCCAATCTACCCAACCTCTCCTCATATGACCACCCCCTCATCCCCGGGATTAACCGAGTGAACCTTTTTTGCACTGCCTCGAGAGCAAGGATGTCTTTCCTTAAGTAAGGACACCAAAACTGTATGCAGTATTCCAGGTGCGGTCTCACCAATACCTTGTACAACTGAAGCAATACCTCCCTATTTTTATATTCTATCCCCCTAGCAATGAAAGCCAACATTCCATTTGCCTTCTTAATCACTTGCTGCACCTGCATACTAACCTTTTGAGTTTCGTGCACCAGGACCCCCAGATCCCTTTGCACTTCAGTACTCTCCAGTTTCTTGCCACTAAGATAATAAATTGCTCTAGGATTTTTCCTGCCAAAGTGCATCACCTCACACTTTCCAGTGTTGTATTCCATCTGCCAAATCTCTGCCCACTTACTTAGCCTGTCTATGTCCCCTTGCAGGTTTTTTATGTCCTCCTCACTCACTACTTTCCCTCCCATCTTTGTATCATCTGCAAATTTTGATATGTTACACTTGGTCCCTTCCTCCAAATCGTTAATATAGATTGTGAAGAGTTGGGGACCCAGCACTGACCCCTGTGGAACACCACTAGTTACTGATTGCCAGTCTGAGAACGAACCATTTATCCCAACTCTTTGCTTTCTGTTAGATAGCCAATCCTCTATCCATGCCAGAATATTACCCCCAATCCCGTGATTTTTTACCTTAAGCAATAATCTTTTGTGTGGCACCTTGTCAAATGCCTTTTGGAAGTCTAAATACACTACGTCCACTGGTTCCCCTTTATCCACTCTATATGTTACTTCCTCAAAGAACTCCAGCAAATTTGTCAAACATGACTTCCCCTTCGTAAAACCATGCTGACTTTGTCCTATTAAATTATGATTATCCAAATGTCCTGTTACTGTTTCCTTAATAATGGACTCCAAAATTTTACCTACCACAGATGTTAGGCTAACCGGTCTATAGTTACCAGCCTTCTGTCTACCCTCCACTGGAGCGTCACGCCTAGAGATTTGTGCTCAAGTGGCACTTGAACCCACAGCCTTCTGACTGAGCGGTGAGAGTGCTACCACTAAGCTAGACCTTCCACCAACCATGACTTTGACAACTGTGGTCTCAGTGATATAGGTGAGGCAAAAAACTGACTGGGGATCTGGAACAGAAGGTTCCATTTTACTATTGGCTGCCTCCATGTTGCTTATGGACAAGTAAAGATGTAAAAATGACTCAGCAGTAAACATCACAGAGCAAATTCGGCTAGGATTCTCAAATAACAAATTGCAATTAATGAACACTAATTAATGAACTAACGAATTACATTTATTTATGTGGTATTATGAACAATTAATGAACATAATATTAGAATTAAGTGAACATACTTGTCTAGTGCATCAATTATATTAAAACATATTATTATATTTAATACAGTAAATATGCAGGAACCTGTGGGGAGATCAGATTTGTTCCTGGTTTATTGGAGATGTCTCAACTGGATATTCATGCACTGAAGAAGGAAAGCAAATCATTTGTGTTTCAAAGCTTCCATCTGCACACATATGCTGGCCTATTCTTTACCTAGTAACCCATGCCCATTATTAAACTACTGAGCTATATGTTTCACGTTATATCCAAGGCAATAACATAAGAGAAATGTTTTCAAAGTTGGTTGGGTAGATTTTAAATGGGCACCAACTTGGGGTTGATGTTAACTTTTGGGTGACCAACTGGCAGGTCATGCCAGGCTGGTCACCTGTTCCCGCAGTGAAGAGGCGGCCGCCATTTTGAGGCCCTGGATTCAGTTACATAGAAACATAGACATAGAAACATAGAATCTAGGAGCAGGAGTAGGCCATTCGGCCCGTCGAGCCTGCTCCACCATTCAATACGATCATGGCTGATCATCCAAATCCAGTACCCTGTCCCTGCTTTAATCCCCACAGTACACATATCCCACCCTACCCCCATAACCCCACGTATTTAATTCCCCCTAACATATCCCATCCTATCCCCATAACCCCACATATTTAATCCCCCCCTAACACTAAGGGTCAATTTATCATAGCCAAATCAACCTAACCCGCACATTTTTGGACTGTGGGAGGAAACCGGAGCACCCGGAGGAAACCCACGCAGACATGGGGAGAATGTGCAAACTCCACACAGACAGTCACCCGAGGTCAGATTCGAACCCGGGTCCCTGGCGCTGTGAGGCACCAGTGCTAACCACTATGCCACCGTGCCAGCAAGCAGCTCAGCGGAATAAGGCTGGGCAATATCAGACCAAACCCCCGGTACGTACGGCAAAGAGGCAGGAGGGAGGGTCCCGGGGGGTCAGTGTCCCAGATGCTCCTCCGGGCCACACAAAAGTAATTTCAAACTTTCCTTTGCTGGGCGCAAAGTTCGAACCTAAAATGGTGATCGGGGTCCGAGGACCCTGATTTGCATATTAAAAGGGACCTACCGCCTGACACAGGTGAGCGTTTTGAGCGCCCAGCAGTAGGCCCCTTTCAAAATGTCTACGGCCGCAGCATCGGGGTTAACGGGACAGGAAAGCTACTTTGAGGCTGTTACTGCCCCATTAACGGCAGGCAAAACAGGTACAAATCGACCTCTATGCCGGTATATTTTTGTACCAAAATTCAGAAGGAAAAAAACCCTTGTTCCTTCAAGGAAATTGTTTCTAAATGATAGATGTTTCATAATTTCAGAGATATATTCAATCCTGACAAATTGGGCTTGGTTGCTACAGTTTGGAAGTTCTAGCTATATTACTGAAAAGCTAGTAGCAAGACAGTGATGATCATTAGGGACCGTGAATAAATATTTGAAGTAAAGCCCAAAGGAAATCTGCAAATGGAATAGTTCATGATAAATGATGCCAATTTGTGTGGTATTATGTTACAATGTATTACATAACGCATTCTATGGAAGTGTAATGGCCAGAACTAGAGATTTTTGTACTTGAAAATTACTAGAAAATGGTCTAATATATTAGAAAGCACAGTGATTTCTTACTGGTGCCAAGTCAGCATGATTTGAAATGTGCATTGCTTCATGCTTTAATTCCTGCCGTCATTTCTCCATTACATGTTTATTTTTCATTTAAAACCTACTAAAATTAGATTTTAGCAGTTCAGTTACTGATGCTTGTAACATTCCTCGTAAGAGAATTGCCTGTTATGTTTTTCAGTGGTTGAATGGGCCCATTTCCTTCTATATTTGCCAATGAACTAGAGACACTGTAGCTTTTTAAAGATGGGAGAGTGAACTGTTCTGCTGCATTTTCCCCCTGTATATGAGTCTTTATGTCACTAAGAGTGAATTAGTAAGAAAGCATGTTAATGTGTGCGTGTATAAGAGAGAGAGAGAGAGACGGAGCGATCACCATGCTGCCTTCGAACACCTGCCATTCAACCTATAAAAATGTTGCAACCTGGAACTCCCTTGTTACCTCTCCCACAATGTTCTGGGAGTGACCTGAATTCTACTAGAAGTGTGTTCCATCGCCCAGTGAAATGTCTTTGAAATTACTTCTTCCCTCCCACTCATCTGTCTATATCCTTTTGTCCACAAACTGGTTGATTCCACTTTGTTCGTGTCTCAGCTACCATCCTGGATAGACAGGTGTTAGATTGTGTTTCAATTAGTGCCCCTTTACACTGCTCGTCCAAGGACCCACTGATTTCTTAAAGCTAATAAAGTGCCAAATCTAGAATAAATCTAATAAAGAGTACAGTCAGTACTTCTCTGTCTATTCAAGTATTTCTTCACTCAAAGGGGTCGTGAATCTTTGGAATTCTCTACCCCAGAGAGTTGTGGATGCTCAGTCGTTGAGTATATTCAAGACAGAGGTTGATAAACTTTTGGGAACTAAGGGAATTAAGGGATATGGGGAGAGTGCGGGAAGATGGAGTTGAGGTCAAAGATCAGCCATGATCTTATTGAATGGCGGAGCAGGCTCGAAGGGCCAAATGACCTACTCCAGCTCCTATTTCTTACTTATGTTATTCAGTATTGCATGTTCTAATTATTGCTGATGTTTGAACAATGTGCATTTAACTAGGGAATGATGATGGAGGAGGGCATCCCTGGGGCATCCCACATTGTTAGTGTGAGCTTTATAATTGAATGGCCCAGATATTCCGATCGCAGGCCTCCCGCAGGCGGAGGGCTGCGATCTGGAAAAATCTGCGCCCTTACCTGAGGGCTCCTGGGACCTGTCAAATATATGAATGGAGATCACCCCCAAAACATAGTAAAACTTTAATAGGGGGAGAAATTCAGTATCGCCCCATTTGGGGCGCAATTATCGGCCGGGCGCAAAGATTAGCGCCTGGCGCTAATTATCGCCACCGACTGCAAACTTGACTTTTATCGCCCCTGGAGGTGATTGCAGCGCTATATCAGGCGCTTCACACCTGTCTTAAGGCGCAAAGGCCGAGGAGCGAGGCGCTACCTCAGAGCGCTGGCGAAGCTCATGTAATGTCAGTCAGCAATGGAACACACACACAATGGCACGGGCCAGTTCTTAAAGGGGATGGTTAATCTTGCTTTCCATCCACATCCTGCTCATTGCAGCCTTGAATCTCTGCCTGGAGAGACCTGCACATCAAATCTGCTGGAAAGAACAATGGAGAGTACCAGGCCAAGAGCTCAGAATGCAGCCCCCACAGTCTCTGCTAAATCGATACAAGGAATGGCAAATCAAAATGAACCTGCAAAGTGCTGCTCAGTACTCAAAACTCCTTCACACAATGTTGAATCTCTCCAGAAGTCTCTCCCTCTCTCTCTCAGAATGCGTAGTTCAAAAATGGCACCAACAATAAAAGGCAGGAAGCGGTCACCTTTAAATAGCGCTCTCACTTTCCCTTCATGACTGCAGAACGCTCCCCTCAACCTGTCGTTGCTAGCGTCAGGCGGTAAGGCAGGGGGCGCCACTCAATATCCGCTCCGGGGCGATACCGGGGCGTTGCGCACTCGAGTGACGTCATGATCTGCCAGCGCAGGAGATCGTGGCAGTAGTGTTTAGCGCCGCCGCAAAATGTCTAGTTAATTTCGCTAGCGGCGCAAACTTTGCCGCGCCTGGGCGCTAGATGCTTTGCGCCCCATTAGCGCCCTCTTAAGGCGCTAACGGGAGGCGCAACCAACTGAATTTTTCCCCCTAAATAAATTTAAAAAACATCACATTTTTAAAATGACTTGAAAGTACAAATAAATTAACTATTTTAAACAAAACTTTACATTTTTGAAAAAAATAATTAAAGTTTTTTACAGGGCTAAAAATAAACTTACCTTTTTTTAAAGTGTTTTTAAATGATAAATCAGTGGAAATTTTTTTTTTTTTTGGTACTTTTTTCAACTCTTATCCTGGTAAAAGCAGGCCTTATGCCTGCTTTTACCAGGCGCAAGAATTGTAAGGGTTTTCTGTGGGCGGAAAGTCTCCAAAAAGCAGAACTCTCCACCCGCAGAGGCCCTTTTCCCGGACAGCCTGGAGGAACAGTCAAGAGCTTTCTTGACAGATCGGAAATGCCGGTTTTCAGCGCATGCGCAGTGCATGCCTGAAACCAGCATTTCCGATGTCCCTACGAGTGGGTACACAGCGCGTACCCACCCGTAGTGATCGGAATATCCGGCCCACAATATCTTACGAAGTGGTTTTCATGCACTGTTATAGAGTAGCAATTTGACTCAAAAGTTAAAGCTAAATATTGGTAAGTGACCATCTCTAGGTAGTCTTCTCTCATTGCCAGGTTGATTTGCCATTGTTTAGCAAAGAGCATATGTTCTAACGAAGGTTCTATCCATAATGTCTAATAGCAACAGGAGTAGGCCATTCAGCTCCTCGAACCTGTTCCGCCATTCAATTCGATCATGGTTAATCTGTAGCTCAACTCCATTTACCCGCCCTTTTTCCATATCCCTTGACACCCATACCCAACAAAAATTCATATCGCTAGAAGAAAACACATCAATCCTTTACAAAGTCAATGGGGGATAAATTGGGTTGCGCCCCCTCTGGGACGCTAACTTCGCCGGGGCGCTACTTTTAGCGCCCTGAAAATGTTAGTGCCCCCGCGCCTGAAATTGAATGGTAGCGCCCCAAGCAGGAGGCGGGGTGCTACTGGAAGCGCTCCCACTCCCTCTTTGGGTTCTTCCCTTGAATATCACGGCGCTACGTGCAGCAGCTGATTAAAGGGGAGGGGCAGTGCGCACCGGGGCCCTGCTGGACCACCGGGAAGCGGGGTGTCGGCAAAAGAGCCCGGCACTCGAGAGGAGTGCTGGGCTGACCGATGGCGGCCAACACCCCTGCAGGAGGAGGCGAGAGGGGGCAGGTGCTGGCAGGCGGCCGAAAAGAAATGGCCGCCCGGCACCTGCCCTTTAATTTACGCCATCCCGGCCGCAAAAACGCCACCCTGACCCTGTCAGACGTAGCGTCCAGCGGTAGGTCAGAGGGCGCGAGCCAAATTTGCGGCCGGGGCGCTGCTCACAGCGATGATGTCATCGCCGGAGGTGCAGTGCCGCGGGGCGCTACTGGCTACCGCCACCGCTAACCTCCCGCTGAATTTCACGGGAGGCGTGAGCGGCGCCGCGCCTGGGCGCTAGGGGCTTTGCACCCCATTAACGCCCCCCTCATGCCCCCTGGCGCAAAGCAACCGAATTTTTCCCCCAGTGACTGCTACACTCTCAGGCAGTCTAATTAATTAACACGCACGCAATTAGTCAGTTTTTATTTTATGATATCCTTGCTGACAGGTTTCAGACCAATTACAAATCACCCCTCAATGGCCAATACGTTTGTTGAACCTGTTGTATAAACATGGGACACAAGTCTAGGGCCTTATGTTTCTCACGGGGTGCAGCTTTGTGCTCAGCCATTGAAGTTCCAAATAATCTTGGGGACCGAATGAATTTCATAGAGGTATTTACATTCATTTTAATTGACTGCTATTAAATTTATTTGCTCCCCTGGACTTTGAAGAATTTCAGAGTCAACTTCTGAAAATACAAAGCTCTGAAGATGACATAAATCTCATCAAGATGTTTCATCTGTTATTTGTGTATTATTGTAATAAAATTACATATGGCTTTTCTCTCCCCATCCCCAAAAGTTTCCAACCACTTTCTGCTGTAAACAGTACCTCTTTTATTAATGATAGTGATTTATTCATTGTGATTAATCAATTACCTGCTTGAATAGTCAACTGTTTTTGATCAATAAGAAAGAGCGTCAATCTCCCCTCAGCCTTCACTGAGTTTCTTTGGTAAGTAGCTAAGTCATACAGACCAGGAAGATACTATGTGCCGAGTTAGTGTGGCAGGGCTATTTTTATGTACTTTTCCAGACCTGGATCACAGTATTCCTGGGAAATGAAAAGAATCCCACACAATAATGGAAACAAGTATAAAATCAGAAATGCCTGTAATTTAACATCAGCTTTTGTTTTTTCTCCCTGTAAAGTGACTTTTTCCATACTCTTTTATACGAGACTGGAATAATGTCAGGATCTGACACAGCTGCCCCAAGCAGCAACAAAGAAATAAAGAACAATGCTATGTGTGGAAATATTTTAATGTTTCTCGCAAAATCATATACATGTCATAAAAGAAAGCAATTTTACGTTAATGTATTTTCGATTTCCCTAACATAGCCAGCAGAAGAGTTCTGACCCGAATATATTCTATTTTCATTTTATACCATTTGCTAACATTAACATAACAATGAGATTTTGCTTGATTCAGCTTTCTCATGTGTATTTATTTTTCTTTATACTGCTGTGTTAATGGTGTCTGTAAATAATGTGGCCATGCAGCTTTCTGAACTACCAGATAGTACAGACCTTTTTTTATGCTGTGCTGTGATTGTGCTGTGCTGGGGAGGAATTACCACTGTGGGAGCTGGTAAAAGAAAAAGCCATTTATCTAAAATAACATGTTGGAAACACTCAGCAGGCCAGGCAGCATCCGCGGAGAGAGAAACAGAGTTAATGTTTCAGGTCTGTGACCCTTCGTCAGAACTGGTAAAAGTTGGGGATATAACAGGTTTTAAGCAGGTGCAGAGGCAGGGAATGGCGGTGGGAGGGTGGGGGGGGGGGGTGCGTAGGGAGGAAGGAATTGAAAGCACAGTCTGTGCTAGATTTGAAGGCAGGAAAGATTAAATGTTGCAAATGGGGATGGGGCAGAATCATCAACAGCTGCCACCTGAAAAAATCGGGGGGTTATGGTCTGAAATTGTTGAACTCAGTGTTGAGTCCAGAAGGCTGTAAAGAGCGGCGGGAAGCTTATTAACATATTTAAATCGGGTTCTTACAATGCAATTGGGAGCCCGATTTAAAATGAACTGGTGCTGCACGGGTTTTCTGGGGTGGGGGGAGGTCAGGAAACCCGGCAGGGAAACATAGGCGGGAGCTACCCGCTCCTCAAGGTAAGTGGTTCTTTCAGCACTCTTTGTGGGCCAGGAGCCACAGGAGTGCTCCACCTAGGCCCCTCAAGGAAGCCTTCGGCCTCCCCCACCCCCACCGATTTCCGACTGGAGCTTCCTTACCAATGCCGCCCTTCCCCCAGCCCTCTCGATCACAGACCTCCAACCCCACCCCGTTTCCGATTGCCGATCTCTCTTTATCCCCTTCGCCACCCTCCCCTGCACCCCCCCCCCCCGGCCCGACTGCTGACTTCCTCACCCCCACGCCCCCCCCCCAAAATTTTCTAGACCGTCCCCAAGGGTTCCCGGCTGTAGCCTCCTGCCGCCAGTGTGCCCTCGCGCCCGTCGGCCATGCTGTCCATTTGACGGGCTGCGGAGCGGGAGGCGGAGCTACAATATGTTAAGATAGGCAGGGCCTCCACGTCCCCGGCCTTGCCGTGTTTTTTGGTCATTTTCGGCCTCCCCCGCACCCTCCCCGCTTCCCCATTAAACTCGGGCCGTGATGTCTGAAATGTGATAAAGTGCGGCAGGAGGAAGTGTGCAAATTACAGGAAGTGTGCACTATGCACAAGACTTTTAATGTATTTTAGATTCAGTCTACTCCTGATAATTCAAACTATCTAATTAACACAGCAAAGTGGGAATTTGGTGCAAAAAAACGGAATTAGTCGATAGTCTGAAGTGTTAGCTTACCTCAGCGGTAGCATTCTTGCCTCTGAGTCAGAAGTAGGTTCAAACCCCACTTCCAGCTCATAATCCAGGCTGATACTTCAGTGCAATACTGAGCGAGTGCTGCACTGTCGGGGATGCTGCCTTTCTGGTGACAAATTAAACTAAGACCACCTTTGATTGTACAGGGTGGACTAAAAAAATCCCATGTCATTGTTCAAAAAATAGATGGGGAATTCTCCTGATGTCCTAGCCAACACTTATCACCCAAACAACAGACTATGTGATCATTTATCTCATTTCTAGCTGTAGGTTGTTGCTATGTGGAAATTGGCTACCATGTTTGTCTCCCGGTGCCACGTGCTAGTGAGTACAGGAATAGGAGGATAGAACAGATGAATATGTGGCTGGAGAGATGGTGCAGGAGGGAGGGCTTTAGATTCCTGAGGCATTGGCACCATTTCTGGGGAAGGTGGGACCTGTACAAGCCGGACGGGTTACACCTCAAAAGAGCTGGGACCAATATTCTCGCGCGGAGGTTTACTAGTGCTGTTGGGGCGGGTTTAAGCTAGCTTGGCAGGGGGATGGGCACCAGCATATAGGAGTAGAAAAGAGGAAGAAGGTGCATAAAAGAGTGAGTGTGTTGGATAGTACTAGAGAAGATAGTACTAGAGGCGGAAGTAGTACCACATTAGATAGGAGCAGAGTAAGAAAGACTACGAAAAATTCAAAAATGGGTTTAGAATGCATGTACGTAAACGCACAAAGTGTGGTGAATAATGTTGGTGATCTACAAGCACAATAACGGAAACGCGGCTTAAAAACGGTGAGGATTGGGCACTTAATAATCAAGGGTACAAGGTGTTCAGAAAAGATAGGGAAGGAAAAAAGGGGGTGGGGTGGCAGTGCTGATTAAGGAAGACATTGTAGTGTTGGAAAGGGAGGATGTTCTTGAGGGAACAAGGACAGAATCCATTTGGTTAGAGTTGAGGAGCAAAAAGGGTATGATCATGCTATTGGGGGTATTCTATAGGCCTCCAAATAGTGAGAGGGAGGTAGAGGAACAAATCTGCAGGGAAATCGCAGAGACATGCAAGAGCTATAGAGTGGTGATATTGGGGGACTGTAATTACCCAAATATTGATTGGGATAATGCTAGGGTAAAGGGAAAGGAGGGGGAGGAATTTCTGAAGTGTGTTCAGGAGAATTTCCTTGACCAATATGTTCTTGGCCCAACTAAAAAGGAGGCATTGCTGGATCTGGTGCTGGGGAATGAGGTGGGCCAGGTCGACCAAGTGTCTGTGGGAGAACACTTGGGTACGAGTGATCATTGTATCATAAGATTTAGATTAGCAATGGAGAGGTGCAAGGAACAATCTAGAGTGGAACTTTTAAACTGGAATAGGGCTAACTTCAATGGGATGCGAAGGGATCTAGCCAGGGTAAAATGGAACCAAAGACTGACAGGAAAAACTGTAACGGAACAATGGGTGATCTTTAAGGAGGAGATGTTCCAAGTATAGGCTAGGTACATTCCAACAAGAGGGAAGGGTAAGGGAACCAAAGCAAGGGCTCCTTGGATGACGAGGGAGATAGAGAAGATGATGAAACAAAAAAAGAGGGTGTATGATGCATGTCAGGTGAATTCTTCAAGGGAGAACCAGACCAAATACAAGTTGAGAGGGGAAGTGAAGATGAAAATAAGATTGGCAAAGAGAGAATATGAGAGTAGAATGGCGGTTAACATAAAAGGGAACCCAAAAATCTTCTACCGGTATGTAAGCAGTAAGCGAGTAGTAAGAGGTGGGGTGGGGCCTATTAGGGACAAAGAAGGTGATATATGCTTAGAGGCGCAGGGCAAGGCTAGAATACTCAATGAGTACTATGTATCGGAGTTTACTAAGGAGGTGGATGCTGACAAAATATCGGTAGCAGTGGAAAAGGTAGAAGCAATGGAAAGGGTGAAAATTGATAGACAGGATGTACGAGAAAATCTGGGTATGCTTAGAGTGGATATGTCGCTTGGTCCAGATGGCTTGCATCCAAGATTGCTAAGGGAATTGGGGGAGGAGATAACAGAAGGGCTTGCCATAATTTTCCAATCTTCCCTAGATGCGGGGGAGGTGCCTGAGGATTGGAAAGTGGCAAATGTGACACCATTGTTCAAGAAAGTGGGTAAGGACAATCCTAGTAACTACAGGCCGGTCAGTTTAACATCAGTGGTGGGTAAAGTTTTAGAAACAATAATCAAGGAAAAAATTAACGGGCACTTGGAGAAGTTTAAGCTAATTAAGGAGAGCCAACACGGATTTGTAAAAGGCAGATCATGTTTGACTAATCTAATTGAATTTTTTGATGAAGTAACAGGGAGGATTGATGAAGGAAATGCAATGGATGTTGTCTACATGGAATTTAGGAAGGCGTTTGACAAAGTACCACATAAAAGGCTGGTGAACAAAATTGAGGCTCACGGAATAGGAGGGTCAGTGGCAGCTTGGAAAAGGAATTGGCTTAAGGACAGAAAACAGCGAGTTGTGGTAAATGGCTGTTTTTCAGACTGGAGGATGGTAGACAGTGGTGTTCTCTGAGGGTCAGTGCTGGGGCCACTGCTTTTTTTGATATGTATAAATGACCTGGATATTGGAATACAAAGTAGAATTTCTAAATTTGCCGATGACACCAAACTTGAGGGTGTGGCAAACAGTGAGGATGATACCAATCGAGTGCAACAGGACATAGAAAGGCTAGCAGAATGGGCAGACGAGTGACAGATGGAATTTAATACAGAGAAGTGTGAGGTGATGCATTTTGACAGAAGGAACAGGGAGAGGCAATATACACTTAATGGCACCGTTTGAAAGAGTGTGCAGGGACAGAGGGACCTGAGATTTAATGTGCATAGGTCACTGAAGGTGGCAGGACATATTGAGAGAGTGGTTAGCAAAGCATATGGGATCTTGGGTTTCATAAATAGAGATATTGAGTACAAAAGTAGAGAAGTTATGCTGAACCTTTATAAAGTGCTGGTTAGGCCACAACTGGAGTATTGCGTCCAGTTCTGGTCACCACACTTTAGGAAGGATGTGAAGGCACTTGAGAGGGTGCAGAGGAGATTTACCAGAATGGTTCCAGGGATGGGGGATCTTAGCTACAAGGACAGGTTGGAGAAGCTGGATTTGTTTTCATTAGAGCAAAGGAGGTTGAGGGGTGATTTGATAGAAGTGTACAAGATTATGACGGTTTTGGATAGGCTAGACGGGGAAAGGCTGTTCCCACTAGTTGATGGTACAAGGACTAGGGGACACAGATTTAGGTTTTGGGCAAGAGATATAGGGGGATGTGAGGAGAAACTTTTTTACGCGGCGAGTGGTGAGGACCTGGAAGTGGTGGAAGCAGAAACACTCAGGGCTGGATTTTGTCAGCCCCGAGGAGGCGGGACTGCCGGTAAAGTTGCAGATTTTGGGGGCAGCTGGCAAACCCGTCCCAACCCGCCTCCGTGCCCTCTTGCCAAGAGGCGGGAAGCCGTCCTGCCCCGGGTCCCATCTCCTCGAGGCGGGAAAGGGATTAAAGCCTAATAA
The DNA here is from genome assembly GCA_030390025.1 of Squalus acanthias. NCBI lineage: Eukaryota > Metazoa > Chordata > Chondrichthyes > Squaliformes > Squalidae > Squalus > Squalus acanthias. The sequence goes on from CM059444.1 coordinate 44,347,984, forward strand.
CTGCCTGTTAACAGGCAGAAAATAAGATTATTCTCATTTTTAGCTCCGAAGTGCAGGCTTCCCGACCTCGGGGAACCCCGCCAGGGTGTCGGAGACGAGAAGGAGGTCTGCGGGGGTCGGAGGGGTCTGAAAGTGCGATGTCGAGGTGAGTGATGTGGAGTGGTAAGTATGTAAGATGAGTGTTAAGTTACATAAAATGTTCACTTACCTTTGTTTCTGCCTACAGCCTTCAGCCGCTGTGGAGCCGGAGTCCCGACATCTCCATTGTAAATATCACAGACTGGCTGTTGGATCCTCCGAACCAACAGCCAGGTGATTTCTGCAAAGTTGAAAGGTTTGATGAGTCTGAACACAAGGCCTCATCAAACTACACAGAATGTCAGTGTTTGACAGCTTCACAGAGCTGGAGGCGGGATTGAAAGCCGGCAAGCAGCAGTCCCGCCTCCAAAAGCTTCTCATTGAGAAAATCCAGCCCTCAATCTTTTCAAGTGAGACTGGATAGGCACTTGAGGGAAATAAGCTTGCAGGGCTACGGGGATAGAGTGGGGGAATGGGACTGACTAGATTGCTCTAGAGAGAGCCGGCACGGACTTGATGGGCCGAATGGCCTCCTTCTGTGCCGTTATGACTCTATGTCAGTGACTGCGCTTCAAAAGTGACTCATTTACTGTTAAGTGCTTTGGGTCATCATGAGGTAATTAAACTCACTACAAAAATGCAAGACCATTCTTTAGGTAACTGAGTTAAATGGAGTATACTTTATATAAAGTAGCAACAATTGAAAAAGGCTCATCCCTCCATGGCCAGCTATACTTACTTTGGTTTTATTTTTATATTATTGGGTTTAGGCAGTATAACTCCATCAAATCCGCTGTGCCCTCCCCCCATATACACACGACACACATGCACCAATGTACATGCACTTTAGTGCTTTGTGATTCAACACACTTACATAATTGTGTTACAGTTCTCAATAAAACTACCAGCATTCACAAGAGAAATAAAACAATGAACAGTTATCTTATTTATGGAAGTAAGTGAACCATTTTTTGTCAATGTTCTAACGCTGGCCAGATGGAATAATATTCTCCTTTCTGTGATCATAAGACTTTAAGTGAAGGTTCTTGATTGAATGATTAGCAGTCTCAATCAACTTCTAAGGATCAAGAGTCAGCAGCAGAACCCCCCCCCCCCCCCTCCGCCCCAAACGCTGAGAGAATTGATTCCATTATACTAAAAGCATTAGGAGATCTGGAAAATTACAATACCTCTCTGATGCTGTAGACGTGAAGTGCTTGACAGTAATTTTTTTTAAAAATCGCTTCCTAACATCGTTACCCACTTGGTAATATGCTAAAGAAAGTAAAGAACAAAAAGTTGTTTTGGATAGCATTTCTCAGTCATAAATCATAATGGCCCGGATTCTCTGGGGCCTGTGACCGCATACACGGCTTAAGTGCCCCACAAGTTCCGAGTTTCTGCACGCGCTGCGCATGCGCGAAAACCCGGAACTTGTGATCTGTCAAGTTTCAGCTTGACTGATCATACGAATCCCCGGAAAATGGACATTTGCTGGCGGACAGTTGGGCTATTTGGCCAACTACTGCCCAGTGCATGCCCATGAAATTCTTACGCCTGGTAAAAACAGGCGTAGGGCCTTCTTTTACCAGCGTAAGGGTTTAAAAAAATATTACAATAACATATTTTGAATCATTTAAACTTAAAAAAACTTTAAAAATTAGTTCAGGTTATTTGGGACCTTTTAAAAATGTTTAAGTTTCTTTTTCAAAAAGTTATATGTTTGTTTTAAATGTTTAATTACATTGTATTTTAATTAATTTTGACTGTGCAATGATTTATTTTTATTTAAGTGCTGTGAAATTTGTGTATTTTAGGGGATTCGTATTAAGCTTATGGAGATTCTGTACGTAAATGGAATTCCCATAAACATAATGGGGATCCCCCTTTCTCATTGGTTGCTCTGGCCCACGTGATCCCTGGGATACGTGGGCCTTTACGCAGGCGTACACCTGCAGACCCAGGAGCGCGAGTCTTTGCAGGTACGAGACCATCAGGTAGGTTTGTACTTTATTTGCGGTTCGGAGGTATTCGCCCACAGGAAGTCTCCGACCGCAAATTCAGGCCCATTGTATCATTGAATCCTGACTAGGTGTGCAAAGCCTTTGGATGTTCGAATCTTAAGTGACTGGTGTCCTATAGAGGGCTTTAATATTCAAAATATAATTGAGATCAAAATTTCAAGTTTAATTGTCACAGAAGTTATCTTTTATAGTTGATTGAGGGACAAGATGGTTAGACATTTTGAAAAGAATAAAAAGAGCTCATGTTGACTAATGACAAAGAATGAAGTAACTTTATATACTACACACCGGAGGGGGAAATCGTAATGTGTGTATTAACCCAGCTGCAGTAAAACCTACACTACTGTTTTATATTAACCATAATGTTGTTTAATTTGAGTCGATACTGATCCCAGAGGAGGTGTACTATAATTACAGAAATCAGTCTCTAATTTGAGGACATAGCAATATCCCTGTCTTCTGAGATTTGAATGATTAGCTCAACATGGTCATTAATAAATGAGTAATGGAAACTATACACAAGGCAGATAAACGCAACGGGACAGAATTTACTGTAGCCGGCAAATGAACAGCGCCTGCTGTTCTAAAGACTTGCCCTTACCCGTTTAATTTCCATGCAATTTTGCATGGCAAGTTGCTGTAAATGGGAGATCGAAACGGCGCGGCGCCCTCTACAGGGCATCTGGGACCTGTGTGAACAAGGCAAGCCACTGCGTATCTCCTTAACAAATCTGATTTAATGATTGTGAAATGAGCAGCACAGAGTTTGACCCAGGATGTGTAAGTTAGAATAGTGAATTCAATGTCAAATCAGGTACAGAAAGCAAAATAAAGAGAAGGAAAGGAAGATTGGATTAAGAGAGAAAGAAAAAGTGAAAAAAATGTAATTTAATTTTTTTTAAATCTCCAACAACAATTAAAATCTGAAGGCATGAGACACCACACTTGTTATAGTTAATTTCCAGTGCAAGAGATGTTGTTTGGCAGTAATTAAGACTTATCACGCTGTTAAAAGGGTGATAAATTGGCATGGACAAGCTCTAACTTTCTGTGACGAGTTTAGTTCATATCTACCGTGCAAGTACAGGAACTTCACGCCGGTCAATACATTGGTGAGATGCTGTTTTCACGAAGCTAATGGCGGAGTGGCACATCTCGGACAGCAACTTTTGGATTTTCGCTTTTAACTGCACATCTTTCCTCGCCTGAAGTTGCTGTGCGATTTGTGCATAAATAATGTGCCTTAAGCCTCAGCATTATTTTGACAGTAAACTCTGGCTCAACATCTTGACAAGAGACTTCTAAGTAAATGTTACCATTAAAAAGTTAGAGAACCAAATACTGTAATTTAAGTTACAAACCTAAAAACTGTTACTCAGATATTTAGCAAAACAATGAAATATTAAACAATATAAATCATGTATATAAAAAGGAATGTGACTGCTAATTAAGAATTATTTATTGTGGTTCCCCTGACAGCTTAATGAGTTTATCCAGTGTGCAGCTGATTTGATTACGATGCCCCCGTGAACGAATAGCTGGCCTACATTTGCCATCAAGACTCACACCTGAATCATGGCTACTTTGGCAAGATATCAGGAGGTGCTACTGCACTTAACAAGAAATCATTACCTTAAGGAGAGAAAGGTATTGAGAAAAAAATGGCAATGAAAGGAATTATCTTAACAATACGAGGAGAAAAAATATTTATCTTTAAGATTTGATTATTGGGATCGGGGACGAGTGTACAGTAGAACAGTATTTTTTTTTAAAGAATTTTGATCTAAGGTGGTTAGCTATGATTCGTATATGGTGCTGATCACCACTGACATGAATCTTGTCATTCATGTGGAAATGACTTATGAAGTAATACTGGGTGGCCTGCTGGTGGCGCTGTCCAGGGAGAGTATAAATACTCGGGCATGGGCCCAGCTTGCTCAGGACATTCCTTAACAGGAACTAGTGAAGGACACAACTAGATCTCCATGTTGTAAAACAGTTGATTAAAGCTTTGTTTAACGCTTAGACCAAGTGCCTAGTAGTTTTCTTACATCAACCACCATATTGACCATGACCACATGACACTGTGTAAATGGCATCCATTTTGATGAACGGGGGAGGATTTAAACTAGTATCGTAGATGGATGGGGAAAGACTTCGCTTGGGCTAGAGAGGGAGAACATAATTAATAAAGCTGTTGGAATAGAAGCAGAAGGCTTAGCTGAAATAAAAGAGGAGAAAGTATTACCAAAGGGTATAATAGCTTTGAAGCAGTGAAAGATTAAAAACGCTGAGTAGAAAGTATTTATAACAACAAACTTTCCACTGAAACAGTTACGACTTAGAAGAAATTTGAAGAAGATTTTAAAATTATAAGAGGGTGAAGTGGTAAAGACTATTTCCTCTGTTTGGGGTATCAGTGACAAGGGGGTCATCATTTTAAAAGTGTCATTAAGACAGTGAGGGGAGAGCGTAGGAGAAATTTCTTTATGCAGAGTGTTGTTGGAACATTAGATGCTTCGGCACAGTGTCGGGTGTGCAATTTCAGAACAGATCTGACACCAAACGGCGGGGGAGGCATTTAAGATAGTTAAATGCTTGTTAACTACTATTTTGCCAGCCTATTTCTATTTTACCACTTTTTTTACAAGGTTTCCGTTGCTCAGGGATCATGTCAGGTAGGTAGGTCGGGTTCTCTATGTCCCCCCATTGCTGTGATTAGTTGACAGCTGCAAAAGTGGTATGAAAGCTACCATTTCAGAGCTGGTCACTTTCCAATTTCAGAAGCTCGAGCCTTCAGGACTTGGAAGACACTTTTGAGCTTTATGCAGTTTGGAAGTGTTTGGAGTAAACTCTCTCTCCACTGTCACCTCCTTGGAGCAACCTCTCTCACCATTCACAGATCGCTTCTATCATCTCAACTTCAGCTGCCATGTATTCCAGCAACATCAGTGCCCTTGAAAAAATCTCACCCTGGTCCTCAGAACCCCTCCACGATCAGCCCCAACACCAACATCACCAGGCACACCAACATCACCAAGCTCACCAACATCACCAGGCACACCAACATCACCAGGCACACCAACATCACCGGGCACACCAACATCACCAGGCTCACCAACATCACCAGGCACACCAACATTAGCCCCAACACCAACATCACCAGGCTCACCAACATCACCGGGCACACCAACATCACCGGGCTCACCAACATCACCAGGCTCACCAACATCACCAGGCTCACCAACATCACCGGGCTCACCATCATCACCGGGCTCACCAACATCACCGGGCTCACCAACATCACCGGGCTCACCGACATCACCAGGCTCACCAACATCACCGGGCACACCAACATCACCGGGCACACCAACATCACCGGGCTCACCAACATCACCAGGCTCACCAACAACACCAGGCACACCAACATCACCAGGCACACCAACATCACCAGGCTCACCAACATCACCAGGCACACCAACATTAGCCCCAACACCAACATCACCAGGCTCACCAACATCACCAGGCACACCAACATCACCGGGCACACCAACATTAGCCCCAACACCAACATCACCAGGCTCACCAACATCACCAGGCACACCAACATCACCAGGCACACCAACATTAGCCCCAACACCAACATCACCAGGCTCACCAACATCACCAGGCACACCAACATCACCGGGCACACCAACATTAGCCCCAACACCAACATCACCGGGCACACCAACATTAGCCCCAACACCAACATCACCAGGCACACCAACATCACCGGGCACACCAATATCACCAGGCACACCAACATCACCAGGCACACCAACATCACCAGGCACACCAACATTAGCCCCAACACCAACATCACCAGGCTCACCAACATCACCAGGCACACCAACATTAGCCCCAACACCAACATCATCAGGCTCACCAACATCACCGGGCTCACCAACATCACCGGGCTCACCAACATCACCGGGCTCACCAACATTACCGGGCTCACCAACATCACCGGGCTCACCAACATCACCGGGCTCACCAACATCACCAGGCACACCAACATCACCAGGCTCACCAACATCACCAACAGCATCACCAACAACCACACCAACCTGATGCTGCACAGGACACAGGGCATCAGCACCCGACAACATTGCTGCCTGGGAGGCCAGCGATGGCATCACCATGGCCAGATTTGGTAAGCTTGCAGTAGGATGAGTGTGAGTGTGAGTGTGAGGGGTGGCTAGTGAGATGGGGAAGTGAAAAAGTAGATAGAGAGGGCTGGATGGAGGTGCAAGGTAAGTTGGTGTGAGTAAGGATGAGCAGGAGTAGGGTAGGGAAGGCAGAGTGATGTGGATGTGCTGAGTGGCACAGCAGGACGAGGTTGAGTGTGGCTTGGCAGTAATGTTTCTATGGAGGGAGTCATGCGAGAGCCTGGGTGCAGCTGTCACACTTGTGCAGTGCTTGTCAGTGTTTGCAGCACCTCAATGCTGTAGAACACTGACAGCACAACTGTCAAAATGAATGTGGACATGGTCCCTTTAAGGAAACCGCCTGATGACGCACCATCAAATGACATCATCAGACCCGCTTCCTTTTAATTGGCCGGGAAATGGCAGGGCGGGCTTAACAAGCCCAATCTACATAAAATCACTTGGAGAGAGTGGGCTGGAGCCAGGAGCAGGACCGGAACCCGCCACCCACCTCTCCCGCCGCGATCCCACCTCCGCTGGCGAAATCGCAGCTGTTAACTCTGTTTCTCTCTCCACTGATGCTGCCTGTCCTGCTGAGTATTTCCAACATTTTCTGTTTTCATTTCATGAAACATTTAAACCTTTTGATTTAAATCTCCAACATCCGTACAAATGAGGATTGTGGAATACTTCCTGATCTCTTCAGAAACTTATAGCTATCACTATCAGAATAAAATGAAACTCTTAAGAATAGGGTCCAGGTACAGTGTACTCCAACTGAAGGAACTTTAAGTGATTTTATAAAACGTAGAGGTACGGGATAAATATATTTAAAGATAAAAACTACTTAGAACTTCAGCTTATTTAACAAGAATTTAAAAAATACGCAAAGATGCTTTAGCTTTAATGTAGCTTGATTATTACAAAAAAAAGTCATCTCCAGAAATCTCTTGAAGTAAGAATTGGGAAGGTGGGCAGTTCAGCTGCAATTACTCTTTGATGCTATTCTGCTACCGTCATCAAAAGGTTGAAACAGCTTGACATTCAACACTCTTTAGAAATTTCACACTAACACAAGAAATTGGAACTGATTATACTTTCACAACCACTTTTTAAAGGTTGAAATCCAACCAGTAGCTGTCAGTCTAATTATCGCTCATTAGAAAACTAATGAATACAAAAAAAGGACAGCGTCCTTGGCTCACGATAGAGAACCATTGAAATTGACAGCCTTAATGATGAGATCATATCAGAACTATACATAGCTGGAGTCAACATATGGAATGAAAAGCTGGACTATCTCCCAGCAATAAGAATCTGCTTAGAACCCTGAAATTGATTTTTTGTGAAAATTGATAAGTTACAATTTAATGTAATGGTAACTACAACCAGTGCCGAAATAGGTTAAACGGTAAATAAAATGTTGCACTCAATGGGGTGCTAGCTTGACTAAGTTTTTTGATGAGGTAACAGAGAGGGTTGATGAGGGCAACGCTTCCAAAAGGCGTTTGATAAAGTGCAACATAATAGGCTTGACAGCAAAGTTGAAGCCCATGGAATAAAAGGGACAGTGGCAGCATGGATACGAAATTGGCTAAGTGACAGGAAACAGAGAGTAGTGGTGAACAGTTGTTTTTCGGACTGGAGGAAGGTATACAGTGGTGTTCCCCAGGGCTCGGTACTAGGGCCACTGCTTTTCTTGATATATATTAATGACTTTGACTTGGGTGTACAGGGCACAATTTCAAAATCTGCAGATGGCACAAAACTTGGAAGTATAGTAAACAGTGAGGAGGATAGTGATAAATTTCAAGAGGACATAGACAGGCTGGTGGAATGGGCGGACATGAGGCAGATGAAATTTAACACAGAAAAGTGCGAATTGATACATTTTGGTAGGAAGAACGAGGAGAGGCAATATAAACTAAAGGGTACAATCCTAAAGGGAGTGCATGAACAGAGAGGCCTGGGGGTATATGTGTACAAATCATTGAAGGTGGCAGGGCAGGTTGAGATAGCGGTTAAAAAAGCTTACGGGATCCTTGGCTTCATAAATAGAGGCATGGGAGTAAAATTCCCCTCCTTTGCGGCTCCCAAGGGGGGCACTAACGGGGCGCAAAGGGCCTTTTCGCCCAGCCAAGACTGTGCCAAATTCCGCGGGAGGTTAGCAGCAGCACTACCGGGTTGCGCCCCAATCTCATGCGCCCGGAGAGCATGACGTCATCTCCGGGCGCATTGCCCCGGTAGCGTCCCAGCCGAAAAATTTCCCTTCGCCCCCTGCAGCAGCGCTGGGCGATGGCAGCGACTGCTGCAGGGGGCGCGAGCAGGGCGGCCGGCCGCTAGCGGGGCGGAAGTTAAAGGTGAGGTGTCCGGCCACCTGAGAAAAATGTCAGCTTTTTTGAAAAATGTTTTTTTTTGCTTCAGACGCGGGGTCCGTGCCGTGATCAGTCAGCCCGACACTCAACTTGAGTTCGCAGCGTGGGGCCCTTCCCTTTAATTCAGGGAAGAGCCCCTGCAACGCGTCAACGCCACGTGGCCCAGTGTGTGGCTCTGCTGAGCCGTGCGCCCTGGGTCGCGAACTTCCCCCCCCTCTTGCGCTCCAAGAAGGAACAAAAAGTGGGAATTTTAGAAAGGTTGGAAGAGGCTTACCAGCTTTTCTGATTTAGCGCCCCAAATGGGGCTCGAGGGGAATTTCTAGCCCATTGAGTACAAAAGCAAGGAAGTTATGATGAGCCTTTATAAAACCGACCTCAACTGGAGTATTGTGTCCAATTCTGGGCACCGCACTTTAGGAAGGAAGTGAAGGCCTTAGAGAGGATGCAGAAAAGATTTACAAGAATGGTTCCAGGGATGAGGGACTTCAGTTACATGGATAGACTGGAGAAGCTGGGGTTGTTCTCCTTAGAGCAGAGAAGGTTGAGAGGAGATTTGATAGAGGTGTTCAAAATCATGAGGGGTCTGGACAGAGTAGATAGACGCAAACTGTTCCCATTGGCGGAAGGATCGAGAACCAGGGGACACAGATTTAAGGTAATTGGCAGAAGAACCAAAGGCGACATGAGGAAAAACTTTTTTATGCAGCGAGTGGTAATGATCTGGAATGCACTGCCTGAGAGTGTGGTGGAGGCAGATTCAATCGTGGCTTTCAAAAGGGAATTGGATAAGTACCTGAAGGAAAAAAAATTGCAGGGCTAGGGGGAAAGGGCGGGGGAGTGGGACTAGCTGAAGTGCTCTTGCAGAGAGCTAGCACGGGCTTAATGGGCCGAATGGCCTCCTTCTGTGCTGTAACCATTCTATTTGCAAATCATGCTTATACTTGTTTAAAGGAATATCTGACTGTTTACCACCCCATTTCTGAATATATGTTTTGAGGGATACGGTGAGATGGTGGCTAGATAGAGTTGATCCAAGAAAAAAAACAGGTTTCTTAGACCTAAACACTTTATCCTGTTCTTAAAAATTCTTGTGTTTTTATGCTTTCAAATGAGAAATGTTATGCCTTACACAAATAATAAGAATTGAATTATTAGACAAAATGTAATTTTTAAACAAAAGAAATTAGATCTATGCCTTACTGCAGACTTAAAATGTAATTCTAGTCTCGCAATCACATAGTTATGAGTCATCTAAGAAACAATAGAGTAACCATCCCTGTGGAGCAGTTAACATCACTGGACATGTTCCAACAGTACTAGTGATGCAAAAAACAGCATGTAAACATTTACTCTGCAAACAAGTATACCGAAACCACATGGAGATAGTCTGGATTAAATATGCAATAAAATCAAAACCTTTATACTCTCGAAATGTCAATGGCATCTTCAGATAATTGCAACTGTGTGGGCCAAACTCTCATTACAAAGAGTGACTTAGCCTGCTGTGAGTCACATATATCCATTCACCTCTCTTTGCAGGCAAGCATATCAGAACAGAGAATGCGGATTAAAGACAGTTCTGCTCTGTAAGGTCATGCCCAAGGGGCAAGGTCAATACTGAGATATATAGTCTTCAAATAGAAGTGACCTTTTGCGATAACCCTCTTACCCAGGGCTGGAATCAAAGCGTAGTCCCCAGAAGCAAAAGGCAACATCATTCTAGCTGATATGTCAGTTTAGATTACATGTCCTAGAAATTCATTGACGCAGAAAAGCATCCAATATGTTGGGCACCATGCCTATGCACATTCTGAGCCGGAACTGTACCACCCGCCATATTGGTAAAGATTTCAATATAGGTGTCATGGGCCTGCGCCTGAACAGGCGTTAGTCCCTCTGCATATGCAAATAGGAGGACTGAAGTCTGTTTGAGGCCCCCTTTCGAAATTGAGCTGCCCTGAATGCAGCCAGCGTGCCAAGCTAGGCCAATTGCTGCATTCAGGATAATCATGTCTACATGAGGCTTACCAGCAGTCTTTAAAGAGACCGCTGGAGACCGCCACCAAAAAGGTAAATGTTTTAAAAAGTACTTTTTAAAATTCATTTATGGGATGTGGGCGTTGCTGGTAAGGACAGCATTTATTGCCCATCCCTAATTGCCCTTGAGAAAGTGGTGGTGAGCCACCTTCTTGAACCACTGCCGTCCGTGTGGTGAAGGTACTCCCACAGTGCTGTTAGGTAGGGCGTTCCAGGATTTTGACCCGAGCGACAATGAAGGAACGGGGATATACTTCCAAGTCAGGATGGTGTGTGACTTGGAGAGTAACTTGGAGGTGGTGGTGTTCCTATGCAACTGCTGCCCTTGTCCTCCTAGGTGGCAGAGGTCGCGGGTTTTGGAGGTGCTGCCGAAGAAACCTTGGCGAGTTGCTGCAGTGCATCTTGTAGATGGTACACACTGCAGCCACGGTACGCCGGTGGTGGAGGGAGTGAATGTTTAAGGTGGTGGATGGGGTACCAGTCAAACAGGGCTGCTTTGTCCTGGATGGTGTTGAGCTTCTTGAGTGTTGTTGGAGCTGCACTCATCCAGGCAAGTGGAGAGCATTCCATCACACTCCTGACTTGTGCCTTGTAGATGGTGGAAAGGCTTTGGGGAGTCAAGAGGTGAGAGACTCATTGCAGAATACCTAGCCTCTGACCCGCTCTTGTAGCCACAGTATTTACGTGGCTGGTCCAGTTAAGTTTCTGGTCAATGGTGACCCCCAGGATGTTGATGGTGGGGGATTCGGCGATGGTAATGCCATTGAATGTCAAGGGGCTGTGGTTAGACTCTCGCTTGTTGGAGATAGTCATTGCCTGGCACTTCCGTGGCGTGAATGTTACCTGCCACTTATCAGCCCAAGCCTGAACGTCGTCCAGGTCTTGTTGCATGCGGGCATGGACTGCTTCATTATCTGAGGAGTTGTGAATGGCGCTGAACACTGTGCAGTCATCAGCGAACATCCCCATTTCTGACCTTATGTTGGAGGGAAGGTCATTGATGAAGCAGCTGAAGATGGTTGGGACTAGGACACTACCCTGAGGAACTCCTGCAGCGATGTCCTGGGGCTAAGATGATTGACCTTCAACCACCACAACCATCTTCCTTTGGGCTAGGTATGACTCCAGCCAGTGAAGAGTTTTCTCCCCGATTCCCATTGACCTCAGTTTTACTTGAGCTCCTTGATACCACACTCGGTCATATGCTGCCTTGATGTCAAGGGCAGTCACTCTCACCTCACCTCTGGAATTCAGCTCTTTTGTCCATGTTTGGACCAAGGCTGTAATGAGATCAGGAGCCGGGTGGTCTTGGCGGAACCCAAACTGGGCATCAGTGAGCAGGTTATTGGTGAGTAAGTGCCGCTTGATAGCACTGTCGATGACACCTTCCATCACTTTGCTGATGATTGAGAGTAGACTGATGGGACGGTAATTGGCTGGAATGGATTTGTCCTGCTTTTTGTGGACAGGACATAACTGGGCATTTTTCCACATTGTTGGATAGATGCCAGTGTTGTAGCTGTACTGGAACAGCTTGGCTAGAGGTGCGGCTAGTTCTAGAGCAGAAGTCTTCAGCACGATAGCTGGGATGTTGTCGGTGCCCACAGCCTTTGCTGTATCCAGTGCGCTCAGCCGTTTCTTATTATTGTGTTTCGTAGCGGTTTGTTACAACTGAGTGGCTGGCTTGCTAGGCCATTTCAGAGGGCAGTTAAGAGTCAACCACATTGCTGTGGGTCTGGAGTCACATATAGGTCAGACCAGGTAAGGACGGCAGATTTCCTTCCTAAGGCCTCGGGTGAGCCTCGGGCCTCTGGATTCTGGCGCACACACCCAGTGCGCCATCTGTTTCAGACCTGAAAATGGGCCACAACAAGTTTCCACCCTTATGATCATTTTCATGTTGTGACAAAAGTTTCACAAATTGTTTCATCAATTGAAGGAGTAACTGATGAAAATGATAATGGAAGGAACTATTTTATTCCTGATAATATAGTGAAGCTGTGTTATAATAGGGTGACAACACGTCTCCGTTTTCCGGGGACAGTCCCCAGATGAGGTACTGTGACACCCGGACAAATAATGACCCCTGGAAGAGTCCCCAGTTCATGAAACTTGTCCCCGAATAGACTAGAGCCATATTCATTGGAATATATGCATATCATACCGTTAGACATAATCACAGTCTCAGGTCAATAGACTGAATAATGTTATTGCATTATTTTTAAACAGTGTCTGAATGCGCTTCAATAGTGTGCTGTCACATCTGCGGTAATTATATGCATATTTGTTTTGCATTTGTAGTGTATATGTGCTGCTAAAATTTTTTGCCTTGCTACACTGCACAAACTACATTTTCTGTCCTGGCTACTTTGCTGTGCTCCCACCCTGTGTGTCCCCGGATTTGGATTAGAAAATACGGTCACCCTGTTATAAGAGCTTATTTCCCAAGCTCTCTGGTTAAGTGAGCGTGTCCTGCACAATTAACCTAACTATGAGGCAGGAGACTTTACCGTAATAAAAACAAAAACCATGTCTGGGGTGAAATAGTGTTTTCTTTGGCAGCATAATGCTAATTGATGAGGGGAGATAAATGTCTATATCTCTCTAAAGTGTCCTTATACCTGGCTGAGACAATGGCCCGTATTTTCCGATCGCAGGCTTCCCGCGTGTGGAGGCCTGCGATCTGGAAAAATCTACGCCCTTACCTGAGGGCTCCCGGGACGCACACGCTTCCGATCCTGGGCCTCTCCAAACTCCAAGTGTGCAGGGCCCACGTATCCCGGAGGCGCATGTTGTTCGCAGCGTCCCTGGGATCACGTGGGCCATGGGGAGCCAATCAAAGAAAGGAATCTCCTTTATACACTTGACAGGAAGACCTGTCAAATATATGAATGGAGATCACCCCAAAAACATAGTCAAACTTTAAATATATTTTTTTTAAAAATCACATTTTTAAAATGACTTGAAATTACAATAAATTAAGTATTTTAAACAAAAATTTAATTTTTTGAAAAAAATAATTAAAGTTTTTTACGGGGCTAAAAATAAACGTACCTTTTTTTAAAGTATTTTTAAATGCTAAATCAGTGAAAAAAATGTTGTTTTTTTTAACTTTTTTTCAACTCTTATCCTGGTAAAAGCAGGCCTTACGCCTGCTTTTACCAGGCGTGAGAATTGTAAGGGTTTTCTGCGGGCGGAGGGTCTCCAAAAAGCGGAACTATCCGCCCGCAGAGGCCCTTCTCCAGGGCAGCCAGAGGATCTGTCAAGAGCCTTCTTGACAGATCGGAAATGCCGGTTTTCAGCGCATGCGCTGTGCATGCCTGAAACCGGCATTTCCAATGTCCCTACGGGTGGGTACACAGCGCGTACCCACCCGTAGGGATCGCAATATCTGGGCCAATGAGCTGGAGAATTACCCTGTCAGTGCCGCTCAGCTACTTGGAACGACGCAAGACAGCTCTGGGGAAACTCTCCCTCTGATTTTTTTCCCTCCCCTTCCTGTGGAGGCACACCTGACATAGGAACAGGAGTAGGCCATTTAGCCCCTCGAGCCTGTTCCACCATTCAACGAGATCATGGCTGTTCTGTGACCTTACTCCATATACCTTAATACCTTTGGTCAACAAAAATGTATCAATCTCCGATTTAAAATTAACAATTGATCTAACATCAACTGCCGTTTGCGGAAGACAGTTCCAAACTTCTACCACCCTTTGCATCTAGAAGTGTTTCCTAACTTCACTCCTGAAAGGTCTGGCTCTAACTTTTAGGCTATGTCTCCTAGTCCTAGAATACCCAACCAGCGGAAACAGTTTCCCTCTATCTACCCTATCTGTTCCTCTTAATATCTTGAAAACTTCGATGAGATCACCCCTTAACCTTCTAAATTCCAGGGAAGCCAACCCTAGTTTGTGTAATCTCTCCTCGTAATTTAATTCTTGGAGTCCAGGTATCATTATGGTAAATCTATGCTGCACTCCCTCCAAGGCCAATATATCCTTCCCAACATAGGAACAGGAGTAGGCCATTCAGCCCCTCAAGCCTGCTCCGCCATTCAATGAGAACATCGCTGATCTGCGACCTAACTCCATATACCCTCCTTTGCCCCATATCCCTTAATACCTTTGGTTAACAAAAAGCTATCAATCTCCGATTTAAAATTAACAATTGATCTAGCATCAATTGCCATTTGCGAAAGAGAGTTCCAAACTTCTACCACCCTTTGTGTGTCAAAGTGTTTCCTAATTTCGCTCCTGAAAGGTCTGGCTCTAATTTTTAGACTATGCCCCCCTAGACCTAGAATCCCCAACCAGTGGAAATAGTTTCTCTCCATCTACCCTATCTGTTCCCCTTAATATCTTGAAAACTTCGATCAGATCACCCCTTAACCTTCTAAATTCCAGGGAAAACAACCCTAATTTGTGTAATCTCTCCTCGTAACTTAACCCTTGAAGTCCGGGTATCATTCTGGTAAACCTGCGCTGCACTCCCTCCAAGGCCAGTATATCCTTCCTAAGGTGTGGTGCCCAGACCTGCTCACAGTGCTCCAGGTGTGGTCTAACCAGGGTTTTGTATAGCTGCAGCATAACTTCTACCCCCTTGTATTCTAGTCCTCTAAATACAAAGGCCAGCATCCCATTAGCCTTTTTGATGATTTTCTGTACCTGTTCATGACATTTTAATGATCTATGTACCTGGACCCCCCAAGTCTCTTTGACCTCCACTGTTTTTAGCCTTTCACCATTTAGAAAGTACCCTGTTCTATCCTTTTTAGGTCCAAAGTGGATGACCTCACATTTGCCTACATTGAAATCCATTTGCCACAGTTTTGCCCATTCACTTAATCTGTCGATATCCCTTTGTAATTTTATGCTCCCATCTACACTGCCTACAATTCCACCTATCTTTGTGTCGTCAATGGTGTGGTGCCCAGAACTGAACACAGTACTCCAGATATGGTCTAACTAGGCCTTTGTATAGCTGTAGCATAACTTTTACCCCCTTGTTTTATAGTCCTCTATAATTAGTCCTTTTTGATTAGTTTCTGTACCTATCTATGACATTTTAATGATCTATGTACATGGACCCCTCAGTCTCTTTGGACCTCCACTTTTTTGAGCTTTTCATTCCTTCATTGACACCTTCATTCAAATATCACCATGGTTGAGTTCATAGTGCTGTGTGAGAGGAATTGTAGGTATGAAGCTGCATTCTGCAACCCCATGGGGCAGCATGCTGGAAGTCCAATGGATCGTACCACTATGCTGCTTCACATTTTACATGTTATGGAGCGTGCTGCTAAGACTGCATTCACAAGGAGGAGTACAGATCACAATGTTTAATGCAGTAGCAATAAAGTGAATCTGTGCCAGTATACATGATGCAAATGAAGCTTAGCTGCATGCAAAATCATTAAAGTTAATTGGGTTGCCTTTTCTTCTATATCTCTATAAAGGTTGTCATTAATAGCTTGATTTTCAGTAGAGTAGAAACTTTTTGTTTTCTGAAATGGAACAAATCTTCATGTACCATTTTGTGATGGATTTTAATTGACTGTATTTCAAAGCTTAGAAATGTCCTTGAAACAGAACCTTTTTGGAAAATAAAAGTATTCCTAATGGGAATGCTTGTTCTCCAGAATTTGGTAAAACCAAGCACAACTATTTTTTCTGACTTATTAGACCATAAAGGTAATATTACATCTTGTAACAACAACAATAACTTACATTTATATAGTGCTGTTTGTGTAACAAAGCATCCAAAGGTACTTTAGAGGGGAAGGAGTAGATGTTACATATTGGAGTCTTTTTACCCCTTTTTTCCTCTGGCTATAGAGACAGTTGAATAGTCCTTAAAACATAATACTGACAGGCTAGAATTGAATTTCTGAGAATGCAGTTAGTTTTTAAATTCTTGTATATTTTGACTGAATTCAAAGAGCCAACATCAAGTTAAAATTAGGTGAATAAATGCATACCTTTTGTCACAGTAGACAACAAGCCAGAAGTTAATGGAGCAATTAGGGGAAATCTCCAAAAAGCACAAATTTTGAGGAGGCTTTTAAAAATGAGAACGCAGTAGAAAAGCAAAGAGGTTTTGGAAGAGAATTCCAAAGAGTATGGGCACGGTGGCTGAAGGTCTGCACCAATGGAAGGAGGAGGGACATCCATTAGACCTGAATCAGCAGAGCAGAGGGTGCATGCAGGGATGTAAAGCTGGAATAGATTACAGAAATAAGGTGAAGAATGAACATGCACGTATTTGCAGATGAGGATCAGTACTGCGATCCCTTTAAGGACAACTGGTTGGGCCACCCAAGACATGGTACAACTAGACAGAGCTTGCACTTGTTTGCACCTGAAATTTCCATTGGGTTCCACAACCAGCGTATGACCCTGATTTGCATAGTAAAGAAGTCTTCTGCCTGCTTCCGCCCGCCCATTTACAGACCCCTGCTGAATATGGCCTCAGACGGGCTTTGGACATTAACGGAGAACCAAGGTGGACCCCCACCACCCCACCCCACAATTTTCAACTCCTGGCCGCCTATTTTTCTGGCATAAACGTGAGTTGAATCATCACCTTTAATCCAGTAGGGAAAACTTTTGAATTAATTGCTATTTGTTTGAATTCATAATCTGAAAGTCCCTCAGTTCAGTTCAAGATTCATCATAATCTTATAAACACTTATTTTACGTTTAAATGTTGCCTTAGACACTCTGAGATGGAATCAATAGTGAACTCTTCTGTAAAATGCCACCTTCCTGGAATTATTTTGAACTGCTATTACTCAGTAAATTAAATATTGATTATCAAGTAAGTGTTAGTAGTGGTGATAACCGTGTGTCCACAATATGATATTACATAAAACATTTTAAAGTAAATGATTAAATTAAATTAGCAAAGGTTTACATGGATAAAGGAAAATTCCTCAAAATATAAATCATACTGTGCCCTCCGAGGGTTAATAAATTATGTACGTGCCTTTAATTTTCTTACCAAACTCAGACTGCTTTGGAAATGATATATGAGGCAAAATTGAATCCATTACTTTTCTCAAGCAACTACAGTTTATCTTGTTATTTTTAGTAGCTTGTAAAAATTCTCTGTTTTTGTTGATTCCTCTTCTGAAATGTTCTGTGTGAATTTGTGTAACTATCTATTTGCACAATAGATATGTTGCACAGAAAAATGCTTTGAATGTTAATCGAACCTTCAGAGGTTTTGGATATAATAATAAATAGATAAACTATGCAGCAAGAAAGCAAGCTACAGAGTCCGTCTGTGTCTTTTGAGTAAGGTACCTGGCCTCCAATTACATAGAAGATAGGAGCAGGAGTAGGCCATTCGGCCCCTCGAGCCTGTTCCGCCATTTAATGAGATCATGGCGATCATCCAAATTCAGTACCCTGTCCCTGCTTTCTCCCCATATCCCTTGGTCCCTTTAGCCTTAAGAAATATATCTAACTCCTTCTTGAATATATTTAATGAGTTGGCCTCAACTGCCTTCTGTGGTAGAGAATTCCACAGGTTCACCACTCTCTGGGTGAAGAAATTCCTCCTCATCTCAGTCCTAAATGGCTTACCCCATATCCTTAGACGGTGACCCCTGGTTCTGGACTCCCCTGCCATCGGGAACATCCTTCCTGCATCTAGTCTGTCTAGTCCTGTTAGAATTTTATAAGTTTCAATGAGATCCCCTCTCATTCTTCTAAACTCTAGCGAATATAAGCCTAATCGACCCAATCTCTCTTCATACGTCATTCCTGCCATCCCAGGTATCAGTCTGGTGAATCTTCGTTGCACTCCCTCCATGGCAAGAACATCCTTCCTCAGATAAGGCGACCAAAACTGCACACAATACTCAAGGTGTGGTCTCACCAAGGCCCTGTACAACTGCAGCAAGACATCCTTGCTCCTGTACTCGAATCCTCTCGCTATGAAGGCCAGCATACCATTTGCCTTTTTAACCGCCTGCTGCACCTGCATGCTTACCTTCAGCGACTGGTGCACAAGGACTCCCAGGTCTCGTTGCACTTCCCCTTTTCCCAATCTATCGCCATTCAGATAATAATCTGTCTTCCTGTTTTTGCCACCAAAGTGGATAACCTCACATTTATCCACATTAAAGTTAAGAAAATATGTAAAAAGTAAAGGTCATTTAATCCATCAAACCAATTTTTTCTACTATCGTGGACTCAACCAATCCACTTTATCTCCTGAGGAAGGTAGCCAACCATAAATAAAACTTCTCAGAAGCTAGGTTCTGTGAAATTTCTCCCTGATCCCTAAACACAATGGGGGAAAACTCCTAGACATTGCTCCATCATCACCACCACTACTCTTCTGCTCTGATGAGGTGAATTCCACAGATGACATATTCATTGTTTGGGCAAATAGTAACCATTATGGTTAATACTAGCAGATTTTCCATGTACTTGCTGAGATAGCTCATCTGCCACCAGCGCATAACGGAAAATCACAGGCACTCTGGCCTCAATTTTTCATCCATTGACTTAAAATGGACAGAAAGTCACAGGGATCATAGAATCATAGACACTTACAGCACAGAAGGAGGCCATTTGACGTGTTGTGCTTGTGCTAGCTCCTTGAAAGAGCAGTCGTGCTTAGACCCACACACCAGCTTCTTGTCCCTAACCCTGTAAGTTCCTCATCATTAAGTATCATCTATCTATATCTATATTTATCTCAATTATCTTTATTCCAATTATTAATATTTATCCAGTTCTTTATGAAGATAATATCAACCCGAATATCATGCTGTAGAACTCATGATGGTCGAAAGTTCACTCTCTAATTCATTTCCTGTACTTTCAGTCTAGACCAACGTTTCTCATCACGGGTAGGAACTGTGCAGCTACAACCTCCGGACCACTTCCTGATTTATATTGATTTTTCAACCATTTTTCACATAGATTTATTTTTTATATTTGTTCACGGCATGTGGGCGTCGGTGGCAAGACCAGCATTTATTGCCCATCCCTAATTACTCTTGAGAAGGTGGTGGTGAGCCGCCTTCTTGAACCGCTGCAGTCCGTGTGGTGAAGGTACTCCCACAGTGTTTCTCCATAGAAGAAAGGGGATACAATATTTAGGCTTTCCTATTCCTTTTTTACTCCTATTTTGCCCTTCACCCAATCCAAACACACACACCACGCATTTTGCTTTCTGAAAGACAGAATTATCAACATTGAGCAAATCCTAGGTGTGCTATTTTTAGCTGTGAGTCAGCCAAGCAGCCTCGCACCTAAACCTTGTTTGTCCTCTACTCACCTGTCATAATCAGGGTGAGGATGGCTTGAATATCTGAAAAAAATGGCTGCTGGTAGTGGTGTGTGGTAATTTTATAACACATTTAAAATCTTGTAAGAAAACCTCGAAACTAAAGGCAGCACAGTAAAACTGGTAAACATCAATTAAAGTTTTGAAGTTATAAATAAACATGGTGTTAGGTATCTGCACCTGAATCTATGTCTATATAAAAGCAAGCCTTGGCTGAATCAGCTGCAATTCCTTTGATTATTATTCCTTTATTAAGCCAGAACGCACATGCATTTTTATGCTCATCCCCATGGTTTCAGTGCTGGCTCTTTGAAAGAGCTAGCCAATTAGTTCCACTCCCCTACTCTTTCCCCATAGCCCTGCAAATTTCTCCTTTTCACGTATATATCCAATTCTCTTTGCTTAGTTTTATCTCTTGTCCATTTTCTGCTCACAGCCACCTTTCTGTGATTCTGAATATTTTTTTTGCTTCTGGGCACACTTCTCATTGCAGCAGCTTTGTTTTATTTTCTTGCCAATTTTCTCTGGCAATTTTTTTTTACCTTCCCTCCTGGGGTTCCGTTTCATGGTTGTTAGGCTCCCTTCACTACATCTCACCAGCAGGCATTATTTGTGCATAGCCTTATCAGTGAGTGTCGGCAGTCTCTCAACCCTGGTAGAACTGAATCCCAATGACTGTTTTCATGTTTGGCCCCAAAACCAGATTCTCCAGCTGGTTATAAGCTTTTCATGGTTCTTATCTAAGCATGGTCTAGATAATAAAGCTTACCAGTTATTTAAAAAAAAACATTCCCCTCTTGTGTACATTATTTTAATACCCACTTATTGAAGTTAATTATCCTGATTTTTTTCTTTTCATCTTTCCAGGTAACACTGGAAGCAAACCAGGTACTTCCATCTTTGCACCAGTGGCTTCATACCTTTATACTTCTTTTGTTTTTCAGACTTTCTGTCCATCGTGTCATGTAATACCACTAATGGTTCAACCCACACCCCCTTCATTAGCTCATCTTTAATCCTGTAGCGTTCTCTACAGCAGGCAGATCAAATTTCACACCCCAGACAAACTATTGGGCGTGCCTTGTCCTCCAATCAGAAATCTTGTCCAACCCACTTGTGTTGCAAATAAACACAGCTCCTAATAAAACAAGTAAAGGCAATTATGTATTAAAATAGCTATGAAATTAAAATGAAGATGGCAGCGGGTGTTATAGAATAGACCTCTTGAGTGATTTGATAATATCATTGTGAATCATCCCAAACTCTGCTTTTTGAAATTGTGTAGTGACACCCAATAATTTGAAATACTGCCTTTTGTTTGATTCAGTGGCAGTTACTGAGAAAAGATAGAAGCATCAATCAAGCCCCATCTTAATTGCTATGTTAGTCAGTAATTTAACTTGACAAATCGGACAGCAATGGCCATGTACGGAATTCATTTCAGTTTTTTTTCCAATTTTCTCTGGAAGAAGCGAATATTTCCTGAGGTGTAAGGTGGGTGAAAGTAAATGAGTGTTATCCTGAGGGGGTAGTGTCTGCAAAATGAGATAACATGTATTTCTCTGCCACATGGAAGATTTGTATTTAAAATAGATTCCACTCAAATCAAATGCCAAACTCATACCTTACCCTGAAGTAAATATTCAAAGGTGTGAAGCAAAATGGCAGGAAAATTAATTCAAGCCATGTTAACAGTGGAGATGTTAAATATATTGATTTCTGGAGAGGTTAAGAGACACTAAGAGATATTCAAGGCAAAAGGAGATGGTAATGGGAATATCTCTTAATGTCTCTTAACCTCTCCTGTCTTCTATCCTATCACAGACCTTCCCTTTTGTTCTTTCATCCTCCCCCCCCCCCCGCTTTCCCAGCCCCTACACTTGCTTAAAAATCTGTTCCATTTCCTGCTTTTTTCCAGTTCTGACGAAAGGTCATCGACCTGAAACGTTAACTCTGTTTCTCTCTTCACAGATGCTGCCTGACCTGTTGAGTTTCTCCAGCATTTTCTGTTTTTATTTCAGATTTTCAGCATCTGCAGTATTTTCTTTTTGTATAAAGGCTGCTGTGTTTGGCTTGCCATCCTCTACAGAAAAGGCTATCATGTTAACCTGGCGAAGTCATTGCCTCTCTGGGTTGCTGTGTGTGTCTTGGGTATGTTGATAAACATTACTTAAAGTGGCTTAACTTCCTGAAACCAAATTGACTTAGTGCTCAAGCCAAACCCATTAATCTAATTCATTTCCGAATCATAAGAGTTATAATGATGAGCATAAGGAAAAAGAATGCTCCTGCTTTAACAGAAAACTTTCTAAACTTTATTTTAAATGTTTTTAATATAACTCCTGCTGGCTTCTTCCTAACATAAAAATTTAAGCAGTATTTGGAAGCTAGTGAG
This sequence comes from Squalus acanthias, assembly GCA_030390025.1. Lineage (NCBI taxonomy): Eukaryota > Metazoa > Chordata > Chondrichthyes > Squaliformes > Squalidae > Squalus > Squalus acanthias. The sequence goes on from CM059444.1 coordinate 44,370,386, forward strand.
TGGAGTCTGAGATTGGGTCCTGTAGTATAACGAGCCCAAAGAGGGTGTTAAAATAGCTTGAAGCTCAAGGTGGCGGAGCCCTGTGGCATCAGATGGAGAAAGGGTTGGTATAAACTCAAGAGGGTGAGAGAGGCCCTGTTATAGTTGAAACTGGAATTAAAGATGCATAATAAGCCATTGGCAAACAAAATCTGATTAAGTAAGAGAGAGATGTGGCTGTGATAGAGCTCTTTGTGATTGTTAAACAGAGAGAAAACTGATACACCTTTCAGCAGAACTAATCTCTTCTGTGAGAGTCTGCGTGTAGTTTGGCAGATCATTTCCTTGAGCATTGTTTAACAAATGGAAATTCAAGAGGAGATGAAAGGGAAATTATGGAAGAGGCTTTAAAAGTGAACAGTAGAGCAGTGAACTGCCAAGAAAGATTTTTTTTTTATTCATTCCTGGGATGTGGTCAATGCTGGCAAGGCCAGCATTTATTGTCTATTCTTAATCGCCCTTGAGTAGGTGGTGGTAAGCCACGTTCTTGAAGCGCTGCAGTCCATGTGGTGAAGGTACTCCCACAGTGCTGTTAAGAAGCCTTGGCGAGTTGCTGCAGTGCATCTTGTAGATGGTACCGGGATTGAATGTTTAAGGTGGTGGATGGGGTGCCAATCAAGCAGGCTGCTTTGTCCTGGATGGTGTCGAGCTTCTTGAGTGTTGTTGGAGCTGCACTCATCCAGGTAAGTGAAGAGTATTCCATCACACTCCTGACTTGTGCCTTGTAGATGGTGGAAAGGCTTTGGGGAGTCAGGAGGTGAGATACTCGCTGCAGAATACCTAGCCTCTGACCTGCTCTTGTAGCCACAGTATTTACGTGGCTGGTCCAGTTAAGTTTCTGGTCAATGGTAACCCCCAGGATGTTGATGGTGGGGGATTCGGCAATGGTAATGCCAGTGAATGTCAAGGGTGGTGGTTAGATTCTCGCTTGTTGGAGGTAGTCATTGCCTGGCACTTGTGTGGCGCGAATGTTACTTGCCACTTATCAGCCCAAGCCTGAACGTCATTCAGGTCTTGCTGCATTCGGGCATGGACTGCTTCATTATCTGAGGAGTTGCGAATGGATCTGAACTCTGTGCAATCATCAGCGAACATTACCACTTCTGACCTTATGATGGAGGGAAGCTCATTGATGAAGCAGCTGAAGATGGTTGGAGAGAAACAAGTATTACTAGATTATTAAATATGGTGTGTTATTATGGTATAGTTAAAAATTAATAAATATTTAAAAAATCATTTTTAAACATTTAGAAGATAGCAAATAATATTAGAAAGGAAACAATAAAATCAAGTGGAAGGAGCAAGTTAGTTTAATAATTCACTATGTCGTGGGGGGGCTTGCAATCTGCAGTATTGAAATGGCAAATGAGTAAATCCTAACTACAAAAGGCAGCTGCTCCGACCTGTGTTTCTGTGAATTTCATAGAATGGGACGAAGCAGGAAAAAAATGCTGCATCTTCATAATGCTGCTCAGGCAACATCTGTGCAGAGAGAAATAGAGGTAACATTTCAGGTCGATGACCTTTCGTCTGACTCATCAACCTGAAACGTTAACTCTGTTTCTCTCTCCACAGATGCTGTCTGACCTGCTGAGTATTTCATAGAAACATAGAAGATAGGAGCAGGAGTAGGCCATTCGGCCCCTCGAGCCTGCTCCGCCATTTAATGAGATCATGGCTGATCATCAAATTCAGTACCCTGTCCCTGCTTTCTCCCCATATCCCTTGATCCCTTTAGCCTTAAGAAATATATCTAACTCCTTCTTGAATATATTAAATGAATTGGTCTCAACTGCCATCTGTGGTAGAGAATTCCACAGGTTCACCACTCTCTGGGTGAAGAAATTCCTCCTCATCTCAGTCCTAAATGGCTTACCCCTTATGCTTAGACTGTGACTCCTGGTTCTGGACTCCCCCACCATCGGGAACATCCTTCCTGCATCTAGTCTGTCTAGTCCTGTTAGAATTTTATAAGTTTCAATGGGATCCCCTCTCATTCTTCTAAACTCTAGCGAATACAAGCCCAATCATCCCAATCTCTCTTCATACGTCATTCCTGCCATCCCAGGTATCAGTCTGGTGAATCTTCGCTGCACTCCCTCCATGGCAAGAACATCCTTCCTCAGATAAGGCGACCAAAACTGCACACAATACTCAAGGTGTGGTCTCACCAAGGCCCTGTACAACTGCAGCAAGACATCCTTGCTCCTGTACTCGAATCCTCTCGCTATGAAGGCCAACATACCATTTGGCTTCTTAACTGCCTGCTGCACCTGCATGCTTACCTTCAGCTGCTGGTGCACAAGGACTCCCAGGTCTCGTTGCACTTCCCCTTTTCCCAATCTATTGCCGTTCAGATAATAATCTGCCTTCCTGTTTTTGCCACCAAAGTGGATAACCTCGGATTTATCCACATTATACTGCATCTGCCATTCATCTGCCCAATCACCCAACTTGTCCAAATCATACTGGAGTTTCTCTGCATCCTCCTCACAACACACACGCCCACCCAGCATTGTGTCATCTGCAAACTTGGAGATATTACATCTAGTTCCCTCATCTAGATCATTAATATATATTGTGAATAACTGGGGTCCTAGCACCGATCCCTGCGGTACCCCACTAGTCACTGCCTGCCACTCGGAAAAAGACCCATTTATTCCAACTCTTTGCTTCCTGTCTGCCAACCAGTTTGCTATCCAAGTCAGTACCTTACCCCCAATCCCATGTGCTTTAACTTTGCACGCTAATCTCTTATGCGGGACCTTATCGAAAGCATTCTGAAAGTCCAAATACACCACATCCACTGGTTCTCCCTTATCTAATCTACCAGTTACATCCTCAAAAAATTCCAATAGATTAGTCAAGCATGATTTACCTTTTGTAAATCCATGTTGACTTTGTCCGATCCTGTCACTGTTTTCCAAGTGCTCTGCTATTACATCTTTTATAATGGACTCTAGCATTTTCCCCACTACCGATGTCAGGCTTACCGGTCTATAATTCCCCGTTTTCTCTCTACCACCTTTTTTAAATAGTGGGGTTACATTAGCTACCCTCCAATCCATGGGAACTGTTCCAGAGTCTATAGAATTTTGGAAGATGACCAGCAATGCATCTACTATTGCTAGGGCCACTTCCTTAAGTACCCTAGGCTGTAGATTATCAGGCCCTGGGGATTTATCGGCCTTCAATCCCGTCAATTTCCCTAACACCATTTCCCTACAAATACTGATTTCATTCAGTTCCTCCCTCTCATTAGACCCTATGTTCCCCGACATCTCTGGGAGGTTATTTGTGTCCTCCTTTGTGAAGACAGAATCAAAGTATGTATTTAATTGGTCTGCCATTTCTTTGTTCCCCATTATAAATTCCCCTGATTCTGACTGCAAGGGACCTACGTTTGACTTCACCAATCTTTTTCTCTTCACATATCTATAGAAGCTTTTACAGTCAGTTTTTATGTTCCCTGCAAGCTTACTCTCATACTCTATTTTCCCTTCTTAATTAATCCCTTTGTCCTCCTTTGCTGAATCCTAAACTGCTCCCAATCTTCCGGTTTGCTGCTTTTTCTGGCCAATTTATATGTCCTCTCCTTGGATCTTATGCTATCCCTAATTTCCCTTGTTAGCCACAGTTGAGTCACCTTTTTTGTTTTATTTTTATGCCAAACAGGGATGAACAAATTCTGTAGTTCATCCATGTGATCTTTAAATGTTTGCCATTGCCTATCCACCGTCTATCCTTTAAGTAACGTTCCCCAATCCATCCTAGCCAACTCGCGCCTCATACCATCATAGTTTATTTAAATTCAGGACCCTAGTCTCTGAGCCAACTACTTCACTCTCCATCTTAATGAAGAATTCTATCATATTATGATCCCTCCTCCCCAAGGGGCCTCGCACAACAAGATTGCTAATTAATCCTTTCTCATTACATAATACCCAGTCTAAGATGGCCTGATCTCTAGTTGGTTCCTCGACATATTGGTCCAGGAAACCATCCCGTATACACTCTAGGAATTCCTCCTCCACAGTATTGTTGCTAATTTGGTTAGCCCAATCTATATGTAGATTAAAGTCACCCATGATAACTGCTGTGCCCTTATTGCACGCATCTCTAATTTCCCGTTTAATGCCATCCCCAACCTCAGCATTACTGTTTGGGTGTCTGTATACAACTCCCACTAACGTTTTCTGCCCCTTGGTATTTCTCAGCTCTACCCATACAGATTCCACATCATCAGAGCTAATATCCTTCCTTACTATTATGTTAATCTCCTCTTTAACCAGCAATACTACTCCACCTCCTTTTCCTTTTTGCCTGTCTTTCCTGAATATTGAATACCCCTGGATGTTGAATTCCCAGCCTTGGTCACCTTGGAGCCATGTCTCCGTAATCCCAATTATATCATATCCGTTTACATCTATTTGCGCAGCTAATTCATCCACCTTATTACGGATGCTCCTCACATTAAGACAGAAAGCCTTCAGGCTTGTTTTTTTTAACATTCTTAGACCTTTTAGAATTATTATTTACTGTGGCCATGTTTGATTTACACCCTTGATTTCTCTGACTGCCACTTTTACTTTTCTCCTTCCTGTCTTTTGCTTCTATCCTTGCTTCCCTTTCCTCTGTCTCCCTGCACAGGTTCGCAACCCCCTGCCATTTTAGTTTAAACCCTCCCCAACAGCACTAGCAAACACTCCCCCTAGGACATCGGTCCCGGTCCTGCCCAGGTGCAAACCGTCCAGTTTGTACTGGTCCCACCTCCCCCAGAACCGGTTCCAATGTCCCAGGAATTTGTATCCCTCCCCCTTGCACCATTTCTCTAGCCACGTATTCATCTGAAATATCCTTCTATTTCTACTCTGACTAGCATGTGGCACTGGTAGCAATCCTGAGATTACTACCTTTGAGGTCCTATTTTTTAATTTACCTCCTAACTCCCTATATTCAGCTTTTAGGACCTCATCCCGGTTTTTACCTATATTGTTGGTACCTATATGCACCACGACAACTGGCTGTTCACCCTCCCTCTCCAGAATTCCCTGCAGCCGCTCCGAGACATCCTTGACCCTTGCACCAGGGAGGCAACATACCATCCTGGAGTCTCGTTTGCGGCCGCAGAAATGCCTATCTATTCCCCTTACAGTAGAATCCCCTATCACTATAGCTCTCCCGCTCTTTTTCCTCCCATCCTGTGCAGCAGAACCACCCATGGTGCCAGGAAGTTGGCTGCTGCATCCTTCCCCCGATAAGCCATCTCCCTCAACAATATCCAAAGCGGTATATCTGTTTGAGAGGGGGATGGCCACAGGGGACCCCTGAACTACCAGCATCTTCTGTTTTTATTTCAGATTTCCAGCATCCGCAGTATTTTGCTTTTGTTCCTAATGCTGCTGTTGGACTGTTACCACCCACTGCCATTCCAACAGCTGAATGAAATATTCTTTTTACATTGCCTCACATTCACTTGGGGTTAGATCGATGATGTGTAACTGCTTTGTATGCTTCATTAACCAGCCCGTGGATTGATTTAAACAGGCCCTTGAAAGGGAGAAAGGCAGAGTCATTGCCCACACTCCAAGGCCATTTTGATCTCTTATTCCTTACTATGGCATATTTGCTTTCCTAATTCAAGAATTTGTATTCCCAATGGATTCTTGGTTTTCTATAATGCGAAAGAGTCCTTTAACTTTGAGCTTCGTTTGCACTTTTAACATGAATACCTGTAAGCACACATCAGGGTAGTTTGATGCAGAAACAGGAGCAACATCTGGAATTCCCGACCCTCCCAATGAAGCCAGATCGCTATTTTCAATTAAAATTAAAAAGTCATTTCATTAAAACCTGAAAAGGAAAATGTTACTAAAGTTTGTTCCCTGACAGATTTTGAAGATATAGTCCATACCTGAAGAAGCAAACTATCTAAGAACAAAGAGTACATTTTTTTAAATATCCCAGGCCTCTGCCCTGTACGAATGGATTCAGGTATTTCAAATAGTGAACAAGTTAGAAGAAGTAAATCCAGAGTACTACTTCAATTTAAACCATGACCGTAGGACAGTGAGGACTGGCAAAAGACAAATGTAGTGATGGCAGGAGGTGCTTCACACGAAGAGTGTGCAGCAAGTTTAAAGGACTTCCAGAAAGGGCAGTGGAGGCAAAAACTCGGAATCATTTGAGAAACAGTTGGATGTTATGAGGATTGTAGTTTCTTTCTGGATGATTGAATTTAGCTGGGCCAAATGGCCCTCCTCATCTATATCTAGCTCCTGATCTTGCAAAAGCCATTTTTAAAGCTGTTTGGAATTAAATTCTATATGCTGCTTAATTATGTATTTTATCTTTTGGAAAATAGTTCAGTTTATTGAATTCAAGAATCCAGACTGGCTTCTTTAATAAACATTATCAGTAGACCATGTTTAGTAAAAGTTCATTGTAGCCCTTCAATTTACGACTGAAAGTTCTTATAAATGATCCAGAACATTTATCACATCCATTAATATTGTTTCTCTGTAAATAGATTAACAGTAATTCAAACTCAATCACGCCCTATTTAACTTTATAATAGCAGCATCAATAAGATAGCTATGTATTACTGGCTTATTCTCCAGTGAGTCATAGAAAGTACAATTAGGTTGCATGGACTCAAATCTGATACTGAATAATTAAATGTGATAAAGCTTATAGGGGGAAAAATTAGGTCGCGCCCCGTTTGGGGCGCAAATATCGTCTGGACGCAAAAATTAGCGCCTGGCGCTAATTATCGCCACTGACTGGAAACTTCACTTTTACCGCCCCGGGAGGTGAGTGGAGCGCTAAATCAGGCGCTGCACACCTGTCTTAAGGCGCAAAGGCCGAGCAGTGAGGCGCTAACTCAGCGCGCGAGCACAGCACAGGTGCTGCCAGTTAGCGAGGGAACACAGACACACTGGCGCCGGCCAGTTCTTAAAGCGGGGGGGCCAACTTGCTCCCCAGCCACACCCTGCTCATTGCAGCCTTGAATCTCGGTCTGGAGAGACCTGTGAATCCATTTTGCTGCCAAGGATGGAGAGGGTGAGAGAACGAGCTCAGCGCTTCACCGAGCGGGCCTTGGATGCTCTGGTTGGCGCGGTGGAGCGCAGAAGATGTATACTCTTCCCTGAGAGTGGCAGGAGGCCTTTGCCACGTGAGTACAGAAGAGTGTGGAGGGAGGTGGCTCAGAGCATCTCCTCCAGGAGCATGGTGCCCAGGACCCATGTTCAATGCCGCAAAAAGTTCAACGACCTCACTCGGGTCGTCAGGGTGAGTGGCTTTTTCTCAATACCTCTCCATCCCTCCATCTCAACCTCACTCTATGGCCAGAGAGTCTTAAAACCCCAATGCACAACACTCATCCAACACCTATGGCCCTTTCATGAAACACACACACACATTCCACACTTTGCATACAGTAAGGGCTATTCACCTATGGGAGGCACATCAGGCAAGACCATGGCTGCAAACAGTAAGGGCTATTCACCTATGAGAGGCACATCAGGCAAGACCATGGCTGTATATTTACTCAGATGCTGTCCTTTTTCTTGCAGGCCAAGCTGGCACATAATAGGAGACAGCAGCAACGGACAGGTGGAGGGCGGCCTCAGCTGCAACCCCTCAGCGATCTTGAGGAGCGCGTCCACAGGATTGTGGCAAGCCGGGTGATCGGTCCCGTCGCCACTGGAGACGCCGACCCCGTTCTGGACAGCAATGGTAAGGTCATCACCTTTTTGTCCTCTGTCCTTCCACTTGTCCCTCACAACACCAGCCTTTGACACTTTCAATCCAACTTGCTAACTCGCTGCACTTATTCCTCCCTTACTGCCACCCTGTCCTCACGCTAAAGCCACTCTTGTACCTCCCTGCTTTCAGATGGTGATTCACCAGCTGAGGAGACGGGCCCTGAAGCTGCCAGTGGGAGTGATGCTGCAGCCGAGGAGGAAGAGGAAGCCGGAGCATCAGTGCCACCCTCTCCCGAGGAAGCCCATGCCCACACTGGGAACACGCCTTCCCTGGAGGGGAGCAGGGGGGAAGGGTCTGATGAGGGTGAAGCTCCAGGACCCAGCGGGCTGCAGCAACGCCATGGGGGTAGGGAAGAACGGGGGCCTTCTCCCCAGAGGGAGAGTATGCCAGAGACTCCTACTGCAATGGACGCAGAGGAGGAGCAGCTGATCGCAGAAATGAACACCCAGGCGGTGGGCATGCACACTGAGCTCATGGGTGCAGTGGGAAGGGTGCCCGAATGCATTGAGTCACTGGCAAGGAGTGTGGAGCACTTCGCTGTAGCACAGGCGGATGCCACACTAACGCTTAGTGCTGCAATTCAGTCACTGACTGCCGTGATCCCATCTCTGACTGCTCTCATGCAGACTCAGATTGAGGCCACGCGAGCACTGACTGCTGCCAACCTCGATGGTTCGTTCACATGTCCCCGGGGCTCTCACCGCGCCGCAGCAGGCCAGTAATCTGTGCTCCAGCAGATTGCTCCGGATGCTGAAGTGCTGCCCCGTGGGAGTGCCAGTGTGTCGGGCGAGCAGGGAGTTGCTGTCCTCTCTCACGATGACAGCATTCCTGCTGCCAACACTGTCACTTCTCCACTGCACTTGCCACCGCCTGTAGGACAGACTGCTGCCGCCCATGCAGAGTTGGTGCAGTCTGCAGCCGGGCCCTCCAGGCCCAGAACTGGTCGAGGCCGTCCTTCAGGGGCATCTGCAGTGTCAGGGTCTGACGATCAGCAGCCTTCCACCAGCCTTGCTGCAGCCACTGAGGTCCCATTACGGAGGAGCAGTAGGGTTAGAAGGGGGGAAGTGCGCAAGGGAAGGAGATCACCCTCGAAGGGCAAAAAGTAGGAGGTGTGACAAAATGCTGGTCATTTTTTTATTAAAGGCCGAGGTTCATGGTCCAACTTTTGTTTAGTGTTTTGGACATTATCTCCAGGTTGTGAGAACCAGTTATGTTAATGACTGTTTTTTTGTGTTTATTTCTATGAGTTTGTCATGAGGAAATGACACACACAGAGTTTGTGAAATAAATAAGTTTTTGTATTCAAAATATACATGTTTGGTGTTTGGAATCATTGGTGCCTTGGCCGGCTTAGGGGTTGCGTGCTGGGTTCATTGATGTTGTTAGCAATGGCAGAAGCCATTTCCACAGCAGGGGCCCTGGAAGCGGCTTGCTATCAGCCGTTGACGGACGGCCCTTGCAGTTTCACCATTGTGGGCCGCCCTCCCACCTTGGTGCTGCTGATGATCATCCTCCTCGTCCTCTTCCTCCTCTTCCTCCTCCTCCTCTGGTGGTGCTCCAAGGCCTGGTGGCATTGGCTGGGTCCTGACGATTGCCATGTTATGCAACATGCAGCACACAACTACGAAGTTGGATACTCGCTCAGGCGAGTACTGCAGGGCTCCTCCAGAATGGTCGAGACAGCGGAACCGTTTCTTCAGCACGCCGATTGTGCGCTCAATGATGTTCCTGGTAGCTTGATGGCTCTCATTGTACCGCAGCTCAGCAGGGGTGTTGGGCGTACGGAGCGGTGTCATCAGCCAGGTGCTCAATGGATACCCCTTGTCCCCGAGAAGCCAACCAACTGGCTGATGCGGTGCCTCGAAAAGTTCTGCCACAGTAGTCTGGCGCAGGATGAAAGCATCATGGCAGCTGCCAGGATAGTGGGCATTGACAGCGAGTATCAGCTGTCTGTGGTCACAGACCAACTGAACATTCAAGGAATGGAACCCCTTTCTGTTCCGGAATTCCTCGGCATTCTCATGTGGAGCACGCAAAGCCACATGCGTGCAGTCAATGGCGCCCTGCACCATGGGGAAGCCCGCTATCCTCGCAAAGCCCAGAGCGCGGTCACGCTGCTTGTCTGGGGTCATGGGGAAAGAGATGAACTCTCGTCTCCTTTTAAAGAGGGCATTTGTGACCTGCCGGATGCAGCAATGCACCGCGAACTGGGAGATATTGGCGAGGTCCCCAGCAGCAGCTTGAAATGAGCCAGTAGCATAGAAGTTGAGAGCCACTGTGACCTTCACTGCCACTGACAGAGACGTCCTGGACCTCAGTTGAGGCTGCAGATCTGGCTGCAGCAGGTGGCAGAGCTCAGTGACCACCTCCTTGCTGAATCGCAGCCTTCGCAAACACAGCTCCTCAGACATATGAATGTAGGAGAGCTGTTCACGATATACCCTGGGAGGGTAAGCTCTCCTGTACATACGCCTGTTGGCCCTCCTCCGTCTGGCCATCATTGCCACTCTCTCTCTGCGTCTCTGTGTCCTCCGATTCAGCTGGAGCAGGACGACGCCCCCAATCAGTGCAGCCCCCATAGTCTCTTTGCAAGCAAAGTTATGAAGGACAGCAACCAAAGTAGCAGCGAAGTTAGGATCAGTAGGCAAAACTACCTCACAAAGCGTTGACTCAATGCAGAAGTCTCTCTTTCTCTCTCTCCGAATCTCTCTCTCTCTCTCAGAACGAGTGGTGCAAAAATGTCAACCACAGAAAAAGACAGGAAGAGGCCCCCTTTAAATAGCGCCCCCCCCAGCCCCACAGCGATTGATAGCGTTCCAGTCTTCCGGTCGTTGGATGCGCCAGGCGGTAAGGCAGGGGGCGCCACTCAATTTCCGCTCCGGGGCGCCACAAGGGCGTTGCACCATGGAATGACGTCACAATCTGCGCGCGCAGGTGGTCGCGGCGGTAAAGTTTAGCGCCGCCGCACAATGTCTAGTTAAGTTCCCGAGCGGCGCAAACATCGCTGCGCCCGGGCGCTAGCGGCTTTGCGCCCCATTAGCGCCCTCTTAAGGCACTAACGGGAGGCGCAACCAACTGAATTTTTACCCCATAATGTTCTATCTTCTTTGAACATGTTGCTGCAGTAGTATGCAGTGAGTGTCAAACTGTTGTGTGTTAAGCTGTTAATGTGGTTTCTTATTCATTTAGTTGTGCTTCTTAATGGCATCAAAATACTTAAATTAGTACCCCTCCAGCCAAAGTCCTGGCCAGATTCTCCTACCAAACCCTGGCAGTCCTGATTGTGAGTCAATGGGCACTCACAGTCCTTACCCCTCTTACCAACAAGCCAGGTTGTCACTTTAACACCAGTGGTGCACTAAACATTTGCCTGACTGCTAACAGACCAATCACCTATGTGGCTGTAGTCTTATGAACGTTTCTGTTACTACCACCACTAATATTAAAGGCTTACTATAGCACAATAGAAATAATAAAATACACACTCAGAGGTTAGGCAAAACACACAAATAAATGTCATCTGCCTGTGTGTTTTCCTAGTGAGTGAAATATTTTCGCCATGTTAATATATGCAAATAAATATCAACCTTTCCCTGCTAAAAGCTACTTTTATTGTTCTGCCCAAGTGCTGCTCGCTGTTCAGTCTCTCTCGTTCCCCCTCCTCCTTCCTCCGCTTCCTCCTTCCTCTGCTTTGTCACTGCTCAGCACTTCTCACTTGCTGTCTCTCACTGATTTGCTTACAAAGGCAAGAGACTGTGCAGGTTCAGAGCTGCACTGAAAATACTATAATTACAGAAGCAATACTGGTTGGTAACTAGCCATATCTTGGCTCAAACACACTGGTGGAAAGATGAAAGAATGACTTGTATCATCTAGGCTGCCAAGAGAGGAGGATTTAAAAAAGAAATTAAAAAAAAAAATTAGTACAACAAATAAAAACTATAAATAAGATAGAAAAAGCTGATTAAATGAAAGAGGAAATTTAAATGTATTAAATCTATATCACCTCTCCAGACCTGGGTAAGTCACTGCTTGAATTACCCAAAAGCAGTTGTTTGCAATGTGTTAACTGAAAACACCCACCAGTCACTTCCATCATATTTTGGTTTCAGGTTAATACCTATTTATATGAAACATAATTTAAATTACTTCTTTGCTAGATTTCTTATGTATAATGTGATGTTAAAAATGAAGTCAGAATCTAATGGATGAAATACAGGGTAAGCGACTTTGAATGGATCTGGATCTCCAGATCAAAATAGGAAAAGGAAGATGTTATCTAATGTGCATTCGGCACTCTGACCAGCTGGTCACAGTGCTTCTACCTCTAAACTGAGAATGCCATCATCATTTATCTCTAATGGGGGAAATAGACACAGAACAGCCTCTTCTACATTTGTCAGAAGACCTCAGAGCAGCATACATCAAAATTCCGATACTGGGCTTACATGGGAGCAGTTTGCATTTCCCAGTCAACACCCATACATGTGTACGCACCCAGTAATTCCAAAATACAAATCAAGTCTGGCTTTTAAGTAATGCTATTCATACAGTGAGTACGGACTAGAAACCCAGAGGTTGCGAGTTCAAATCCCATCAAATTGTCAAACTGAATTTAATAAATCTGGTAATTTTGGGGCAGAATTAAATGACCAAGAACCTAACTGGTTCACATAGGGAAGGAGCCTGCCACTCCTGCCCAGTCGGCCTACACGTGACTCCAGTCCCACACTATGCAGTTCACTCTCAAGCTACTTAGTTGTTACAACAATTGCTCTGTACCAGCGCCAGAAGGGCTGCACTTTCTCAGGGTAACTGGAGATGGTCATTAAGGGGGGAATTTTTCCAGGGGTCAGCGGGCGCGTTCGGTTGCAGGTCGGGTGGGAAAAAAATGTTTTGACAGCGGGTCAACCTGCTGCCACGTGCCTTTCCCAGATGTGGGGTGGGGGAGGCAATTCAGGTCATTATGACCTCTTTAACAGCCCATTAAGAAGTATTTTGAGCTCACCTTTACATTTTACGAGGTCGCCCACGGGGTCCACGCTGCCCGGGGATCACGTCAGGTAAGCAGGTCAGGAGTTGTATGACCATGGAATCATCTCTTTACTTGACAGCTGCAAATGTGCTATAAAAGCTCCCATCTCACAGCTGTTCACTTTCCAAGTTCAGAAGCTGTTGCTTACTGCATTTGGCAGAGATATTGAGCTTTATGCAGGTTGCAAGTGTTTGGAGTAAACTTTGTATCCAGTGTTACCTTATTGGAACAACCTCTCTCACCATTGACAGATCACTTCTGTCATCTCTACTTCACCTGCCATCTATTACATCAGCATCGGTGCCCTTGAAACTATTTCACCTTGGTCCTCAGAATCCCACCACGATCAGCCCCAACATCAACAGCACCAGGCATACCAGCAGCACCAACAACAACACCAACCTTCTCCGCAATCAATTAATGCTGCACAGGACAGAGGGCATCAGCACCCAACCACATTGCTGCCCGGGAGGCATGGGATGGCCTCACCATAGCCAGATTTACTTCACTTGACGCTGTACACCCTGGCTGTCACATGATGCGCCAGGTTGGCACCACCCCATATCAGCACCATAAAGCATCCCTACAATGCCCAAGCCATTCCTTTCACACTCATCACCATTGCGGGGGGTACTGTTATGCCTCACCATTCACTGCAAGCCACTTCCAAAGCTGCACACAGATCTGTCCAAGAAGGCAAAGTGGTGAAAATAAAGGTTTCAATGTTTGACAGCACATTAACAGAAACTTTACATGAACATTGCATAAAACATCCAAGTGGCTACCCTTGTGTGTTGTTGGTTGGTATGATTGGACTAGGATAAGGGTGAGTGTGAGGGGTGGCTAGTGAGGTAGGGAAGTGATAATGTAGATAGAGAGGGATGGGTGGAGGTGTGAGTAAAGATGTGCAGGAGTAGGGTAGGGAAGGCACAGTGATGGGGATGTGATGAGTGGCACAGCAGGATGAGATTGAGTGTGGCTTTGTACTAACGTTTCGTGATCTACTGAGGTCATTGAAAGGTTTGTGCCACTGCAGCCTGGTCCTCCTGACGACATCCTTGCTTATGTCCTCCTGTGCAATGTGCAACCAGGCTGCGTTGGTCTCCTGGGGAGGTCTCTTCCACCCATTGGAAGGGAAGAGAACCTCCATGCGTGCTGTGTCTCCCTCCATAAGCATATGGAGGGAGTCATGGGAGCGCTTGGGTGCAGCCGTGTACCTCTGTGCAGTGCTTGTCAGTGTTTGCAGCACCTCAATGCTGTAGAACACTGACAGCAGAACTGTAAAAATCAATTTGCGCATGGTCCCTTTAAGGAAACCGGCTGATGACGCGTCATCAAATAACAACATCAGACCCGCTTCCTTGAATTGGCCGGCAAACGCGTTGGGCAGGCTTAACAAGTCCAAACGCGGTAAAATCATTCTACAGAGCAGGCTGGAGCCAGCAGTGGGGTCAGGACCCGCCACCGACCCCAGCCACACCGGACCCGCCGAGGTAGGCGAAATCGCGGCCTAAATGTGGGTTGGCCAGTGCCGTCTACATCCTGAGAACTAATTTTAAAAACTCATACATAGTGGCACCAGTCATTTCAGTTCGGCACCCATTTGAAAGCATTTTTCCCAAAGTACTCTTTTTAATATCACACATGCTCATGTCTTCATTCAAAAAATAAAATGAGTTTGAATTTCCAGCAGACTTATCCATATTTCATCAATAGACATGACATGTTAATTAAAATGGGATTGTTATTGCTTTTACAGATGCTATCATCATTTAAAAAAAAACACATCTTGGTTTCCCTGTAAATTTATTAAACCCTTCTGTGCCAAAACATTTATACTGCCACAAACTCAGCAGCAGCCAAGAGAGCCATTGCCGAAAATTGCTAATTATCGGCATAAATAACGATCCTCTATTTATCTGAATATCTAGTGGTAAGATCAGTAATAACTTGTCAGCTTTTTTTGAACCTCTTAATACTTCCATTATCGCTGCAGTCAAAACAAATTTACATTTGACTACTGAATACTTGCTGAAAAGGAGACCCTTGAAAATTTCAGGTTTAACTTGATGTGTGGGTCATTTTTGGCAATTGCTCTGTAAAACAGATATATGAGTTCCAGTGGGAAGGATTAATAGACAGTTAGCAGATAAATCCCCTTTAAACTTTGGAGTTTTTCTCAAGTGTCATTGTCACTTCTAGCTTTTCAAATGGAATTGTGGAATTGCTGATTTTTCTTTGCATTTACAGCTTTTGTAATTATGAGGAATTCACTCAAAATGATTGGTGTGATTGCTTAGATCAATCTCTCATCCAAACACGTTCTCCACTTTCACTACCTTACCTCTAACAGGGAATTATTATATGGGGGTGAATTGACTCGGGGCTTCACTCGGTTGAATGCCGTAACTTCGGCAGAGATTCAGCGGAAGCTCAATTTACTCATACACAGGGTTTCCATTAACGTTACGGTGCAGCGGAGCAGGAGAAGAACCTGAGGAAATCTACCCCATGAGGTTCTTCTTGATTAACAACAACTTGCAATTATATAGTGCCCTTAACATAGAAAAAACCTCCTAAGGTGCTTCACAGAGGTGTAATCAGAAACAAATGGATGCTGAGCCAATGAAGGGGATATTAGGAGGGGGTAGCCACAAGTGTGGTTAAAGAGGTGGGTATTAAGGAAAGTCTTAAAGGGAGAGAGTGAGGTGGAAAGGCAGAGGGGTTTATGTAGGCACTTCCAGAACATGGAATGTAGGCAGCTGAATATATGGCTGCCAATGGGAGGGGGAGTTGCACAAAAGGCCAGAGTCGGAGGAACGGCAGTTTTGGGGGATGGAGGCAGGGGGTGCGGTTGGATATAGGAAGAGGTGAGACCATTAAGGGGTTTAAACAGGATGGGAATTTAAAATTCAAGGTGTTGAGGGACCGGGAACCACTGGGATAAGGTTGATAGATGAGCAGGACCTAGTGTAGGATAGGACAATGGCAGCAGAGTTTTTGAATGAATTGAAGTTTATAGAGGATGGTGGACGGGAGGCCGGCCAGGCGAGCATTGGATAGTTGAGTCTGAGGGGGCGATCTTGCCAGCCCTGGGGAGGCGAGTTTGGAGGCGGGACTGCAGAGAAAATGGCAGAATCTGGGGGCGGGTGCCCAACCCGCCCCCAACCCGCCTCCATGCCATCTTGTCAGGAGGCGGGTAGCCGTCCCGCGCCGGGTCCCGTCTATTTGGAGGCGGGAAGGGATTACATCCACTTAACTGCCTGTTAACAGGTAGCTAACAGGCAGATAAGAGGATTATCCCCATTTTGCCCACACAAGTGCGGGCTTCCCGAAGGCTCCAAAACCCGCCAGGGTCACCGAGGCGAGTAGTGGGTCTGCGGGGGTTGGAGGGGTGCAAAAGTGCGCTGTGAAGGTGAGTGATGGGTACAAGTGTGGAGAGGTGAGTATCTGAGGTAAGTGGAAAGTGTTAGAAAAAGTTTACTTACCTTTGTTTCTTCCTGCAGACTTCAATCGGTGGGTATGCGGAGAGTCTCGCACCTCCGCGGTAGAGATGACAGATAGCCGTTGCATTCTCCAATGCAACAACCATCTAATTCCTACAAAAGAGGTTTGATGAGGTCTTCAATTCAAGAACCCATCAAACTACAGAGAATGTCAGTGTTTGACAGCTTCACAGAGCTGTCAAACGATGACAATTCATCTGTCAAAAATTTTTGACAGCTGAAACGTCATACGTTGACGTTCTAAGTAACCGGCTTTCCCTTAACTGGCCTGCTAAGCCCGCTGGGCGGGCTTAACAAGGTCAATCAAGGGAAAATAGCGTGGGTTGGCCAGAAGTTGTTGGAGGCGGGACTGAAACCCGACAAGTGGGAGTCCCACCTCCAAAAACTCCCCATTGGCAAAATCACCCCCTGAAAGTGGCAAAGGCATGGGCGAAGGTTTCAGCAGCAGATGGGGCGAGGCAGGTGACGTCAGTATTTTGGGGCTGATCTCAGTTTGGTCGGCACATTTTTCCACGCATGAAAATGGATTTTGCAAAATCGTTTACATCTTGATTGGAAATGGAAAGCATGTGAGCATTAACATTTTCAGTATCAAAACCTGAGATGTGGGTGTCTTTTAAAAAAAAAACTTATGAAGACTATCGGTCATTTATTTTGTCTGATTGATGCTGAAGATTTTAGTCAACTTCTAGTGTCTGTAACATCTATTTAAATTCAAATAACTTGGGCTGATAGTGTCAATTCTGATATTACACAGCACACCCTATGGCCACAGCATTTAAAAAACATGAATGCACAACATACACACTTGAAGCAAGGTCAGAATTTTCAGTATTTTACTGAAGGCATATTCAAAAACAAAGCTGGAAATATTCTAAAACAACATTTTTTTTAACACACTCTTAGAGATAGTCTTGTGTTTAAAGAGCTGACACATAACAAATGTGAAGAAATCGATCAATCTGAGCTCGGAGGGTCTTTTTATTCTGTACGTAGAGAGAACTGAGAACTTCACTTTCACTAAAAGAAGATTTCATTGTAGGGGTCAAAGGTTCTAACTTTCTACAAAATGCTATAAATGGCCTATTTGGTTGAAACAGACTACTAACAAAGTCAGCCTTTCTCTGTTCCCTGCTATTGGCCTTGCCCCTTTCAAATGAAATCTGGTCCTGTTCGGCAGGTACGATGTACTTGCGACTTGTGGGGATAAGAAAGAAGGCTGCAGGGATGAGGGCCAGAGAGATAGCCAAGGCACCATGGAGCAGGAGGCAGTCAGAGGTGGGAGAGAAGCAGAATAGAAAGGTTGTAGTTATTGGCGATTCGGTAATTAGGGGTATAGAGGGTATCCTCGCCAGTCACGATCCAGGAGGGTGTGTTGCCTGCCTGGTGCCAGCATAAGAGATATCTCTTAGCAGCAGGAAAGGAACTTGGAAAGGGAGGGGGTAGAATGAATTGTTGTGATCCATGTCAGAAACAATGACATTGCAAAGAACCAGAAGGAGATCCTGCTAAGGGAGTATCACAAGCAAGACAGTAAATTAAAAAGCAGGACCCCGAGAGTGGTAATCTCTGAATTACTACCCAAGCTACGTGCTAATTGACACAGCAATAGATCCGCAAGTGAATGCGTAGCTGAAAGTGGTGTGGGAAGGAGGGTTTCCATTCCATGGGACACTGGCACCAGCACTGGGACAGGAAGGAGCAGTACCGCTGGGACAGGTTGCACCTGAATCGAACTGTGACCAAGGTCCTAGCGGAATGATAGCTTGAGCACAGAGCTTGGAGACAGAGCTGGGAGAACGCAATCGGAGTGGAAGAATTTGGTGAGAGCAGGAATTCAGTGGAGAGGAAGAAGGTGGTTGAGACATCTAACTGAAAAGGAGGAGAGGAGCCACAGAACCCAAGGACTCTAATTTAATAGGCACGAGAGCGGACCTGCGGGAGAACGAGAGGAGTGGCCGCAGATAAAGGTAGGCCCCAGAGCCTGGAGGGAGCGCGAACCTCAGGGAGTGAGGTAAAAAAACTGAAGTGACATCAGCACAAGGGAAGGAGCTGATTGGTGAGTACCTGGTGATTGTTTTTTGTTAAGTCTTGAGTTTATTTCTGTTAAGTTAGTTAATAGTCTATTAAGTAACGGCATGGCAGGGCACCTCAGTCCAGTGGAATACACATCTTGTGCCGTGTGGGAACTCCAGGACGCTTCCTGTGTCCTGGACAACCACATGTGCAGGAAGTATTGTCAGCTGGAGGAGCTCAAGCTCCAGGTTTCGGAGCTTGAGCAGCAGCTGGCGTCACTGCGATGCATCCGTGAGGCTGAGAGCTACGTGGATAGCACGTTTCAAGAGGTGGTCACCCTGCAGTGTAAGAGTGTGCAGGCAGAGAGGGAATGGGTGACCGCCAGACAGACAAGGAGGACCAGGCAGGTAGTGCAAGAGTCCCCTGAGTGCATCTCACTCTCTAACCAGTATTGTACTGAATACTGATGAGGACGATGGTTCCTCTGGGGGGTACAGCCAGAGGCAAGTCCACGGCACCACAGGTAGCTCAGCTGTACAGGGGGGGGAGGAAGATCGGGAAAGCAATAGTGATAGGAGATTCGATAGTTAGGGGAACAGACAGACGTTTCTGTGGCTGCAGACGTGATTCCAGGATGGTATGTTGCCTTCCTGGTGCCAGGGTCAAGGATGTCACTGAGCGGCTGCAGGACATTCTATGGGGGGAGGGTGAACAGCCAGAGGTCGTGGTCCATATCGGTATCAACAACATAGGTAGAAAGAGGGATGAGGTCCTGCAAGCAGATTTTAGGGAGCTAGGAAAGAGATTAAAAAGCAGGACCTCAAAGGTAGTAATCTCCAGATTACTCCCGATGCCACGAGCTAGTGAGTATAGAAATAGGAGGATAGAGCAGATGAATGCGTGGCTGGAGAGATGGTGCAGGAGGGAGGGCTTTAGATTCCTGGGACACTGGGGGAGGTGGGACCTGTACAGGCCAGACGGGTTGTACCTCGACAGAGCTGGGACCAATATCCTTACGGGGGGCCGGGGGGGCGTTGCTAGTGCTGTTGGGGAGGGTTAAATTTGGCAGGGGGATGGGCACCAGGATGTACCATTAGAAAGGAGAAACAAGATGCACAAAGGATTGGGAGAGATAGATAGCACTAGTGTAAGAAATAGTAAGGTATTAGGTGGGATCAGACTAAGAGAGAATACAAGCAGGTCTAAGAGAGGATTACAGTGTATGTGTGTAAACGCATGAAGTGTGGTAAATAAGGTTGGTGAGCTGTAGGCACAAATAGCCACATGGGAATATGATGTTGTGGTGATACAGGTTCACCACTCTCTGAGTGAAGAAATTCCCCCTCATTTCTGTCCTAAATGGTTTAGCCCTTATCCTTAAATTATGTCCTCTAGTTCTGTTCTCACCCGCCAAGGGAAACATTCCTTCTGCATCTATCTGTCTAGACCTGTCAGAATTTTATACACTTCTATGAGGTCCCCTCTCAATCTTCTAAACTCCAGTGTGTACATCCCTAAACTACATAGTCTCTCCTCATAGGTCAATCCCGCCATTCCTGGTATCAGCCTGGTGAATCGCCGCTGCACCCCCTCCATGGCAAGAACATCTTTCCTCAGATGAGGCGACCAAAACTGTACACAGTACTCGAGGTGTGGTCTCACCAGTGCCCTGTACAGCTGCAGCAAGGTATCCCTGTTCCTGTATTCCAACCCTTTTGCTATGAAGGCCAGCATACCGTTTGCCTTCTTGACCGCCTGTTGCACCTGCATGCTCGCCTTCAGTGACTGGTGTACAAGAACACCCAGGTCTCTCTGTACTTCCCCCTCTCCCAATTTATTGCCATTTAAATAATAATTTGCCCTCCCGTTCCTGCACCCAAGGTGGATAACTTCGCACTTGTCCACATTATAGTGCATCTGCCATTTATCCGCCCAATCACCCAGTCTGTCCAAATCGCTCTGGAGCTTCCTGGTCTCCTCCTCTGAGCCCACCCCCCCTCCTAGTTTAGTGTCGTCTGCAAATTTGGAAATGCTGCATTCGACTCCCTGATCCAGGTCATTAATATAAATTGTGAACAGCTGGGGACCCAGGAGAGATCCCTGTGGTACCCCACTTGTTACTGCCTGCCATTCAGAAAATGAGCCGTTTATTCCAACTCTCTGTTTTCTATCTGACAGCCAGTTCTCTATCCACGTCAATACTTTCCCCTTTATCCCATGAGCTTCAATTTTCCATGCTAATCTTTTATGTGGGACCTTATCGAAGGCCTTTTGGAAGTCCAGGTACACCACATCTACTGGCTCTCCCCCATCTATTTTACCAGTTACTCCCTCAAAAAATTCCAATAGATTAGTCAAGCACGATTTACCCTTTGTAAATCCATGTTGACTCTGTCCTATCCTGTCCCCATTTGCTAAGTGCTCGGCTATTTCATCCTTAATGATGGACTCCAGCATTTTGCCCACAACTGATGTAAGGCTTACAGGTCTGTAATTACCTGCTTTTTCCCTACCCCCCTTTTTGAATAGTGGGGTAACGTTAGCTACCCTCCAATCCATGGGCACTGTTCCAGAGACCTGGCTCAAAAAAGGACAGGGTTGGGTATTAAATATTCCTGACTATAAGGTGTTTAGGAAAGATAGGGAAGGAAAGAAAGGAGGTGGGGTGGCAGTATTGACTAAGGAGAATATTACAGTGCTGGAGAGAGAGGATATCCTGCAGGGATCAAGGACAGAATCTATTTGGTTAGAGTTAAGAAACAATAGAGGTGCCATTACACCACTAGATGTATTCTATAGGCCGCCAACTAGTGGGAAGGATATAGAGAAGCAAATTTGCAGGGAAATTACAGAGAGGTGCAAGAACTATAGAGTAGTGATAATGGGGGACTTCAGCTATCCTAATATAGTGTAAAGGGCCGAGAAGGGGAAGAATTTCTGAAGTGTGTTCAGGAGAACTTTCTTGATCAGTACATTTCTGGCCCAAAGAGGCAGGAGGCAGGGGAATGAGGTGGGTCAAGTGGAGCAAGTGTCAGTAGGGGAATATTTAGGGAACAGTGATCATAGTATCATAAGTTTTAGATTAGCTATGGAAAAGGACAGGGGGCAATCTAGAGTAAAAATACTTAATTGGAGGAAGACCAATTTCAGTGGGGGAGAAATTCATTATAGCCCAGGAATGGGCGCTAACTTTAGAAAAGTTTGAGATTTAGTGCCAGGTGCTAATGATTCAGACTGCACGCAAAATTCAGTCTCATTGCTGAAAGAAAGGATTAGCGCGCTAAATCAAGCGCTAATGGCCTAGCTCAGTGGCGTTAAACTCAAAGCGCTGACCAATATCGGGTGCAGTCTAATCTTAAGTCATCATCGCCACAGGCTTTTGCCAGTACTTAAAGGGGAGGTTCGTTGATACTGCAGCACCTCATTCTCAGTAATGCTGGCTGTGCAGCTGCCTCAGTAAGGAGAAGCACAACAAGGAGAAGGAGCCGGAGGACTGAAGCAGATGTGCTCATAGCAGATCCACCTCAGTCAGGGTGATCAGGGTGATTTAATGCTTCACCAAATGCTACATACCACCATCTGTACCACAAGCTTCACACACTGCCCAAAACACCAGACCTCCAGCACTCACATAACAACAATCTCTACCTACCAACACTCACACCCACATCTCACACACAATGACAGCTATTCAACTTTGGCAGGTGCAAGGGTCATTAGTTGTTGGAATGATTGTGATATGTGTGATATGTTTATGCATACATTTATTCATGGAGTTTGCAATATTTTGTGGTCTCTCTCATTTCAACTTTGTGCCCAGGAGGACGCTGTGATATGGCATGACAGAGTGATAACATGATGGGGATGTGGTGAGCAAAAGGGATCTGGGGTTTAAGTCATCCTGGTGTAAGGCTGGAGGTCTGTTTGGAGGAGGTGGCAGAGTTCTGTGACCACCACCTTGCTAATGCGGAGCCCTCTAATACACTGCTCCTCGCTTCATTGAAGGTAGGAGAAGTGCTGTTGGAATACCCTTGGAGGGTAAGGCCTCCTGTTGAGAGCCCTGATGGTCCATCTTTCTCGCTGCCTCCGCTCCCTCCATAGTAGATCCTGGAGGGCGAGGCTGACTATCAGTACAGCCCCATTAATGTAAACAAGTGTAGCACTTTGATATGTTGTCAGAATAAATGTAACTAATTTTCAGTAGTCAGAACACTCCTGAAACTCAAGAACATTTAAATAACTGAATTAAACTGTTGCACAATCTCAAACTGACAAGGAAGCAGTGAAACAGCACTAACCTGAGAGCTGCGACTCATTACTTATGATCCCTTTAAGTAGCGTCCCTGGAGCAAGCATCCACCTGCTTGCTGCCTCCTCTCCCTGTCGCTGTCTGGGCGAGGCATTAAGGCAGGGGGTGAAAATTAATTTGGCAGATCGGGCGCCCAGTCAGCGCTGCACACTCACTGATGTCACAATCTTTTTTTTTATTTGTTTATCGGATCAGGGCGTCGCTGACAAGGCCAGCATTTATTGCCCATCCCTAGACCCCCTTGTGAAGGTGGTGGTGAGCCGCCTTCTTGAACCACTGCAGTCCGTGTGGTGATGGTACTCCCACAGTGCTGTTAGGTAGGGAGTTCCAGGATTTTGACCCAGCGATGATGAAGGATCGGCAATATATTTCTAAGTCAGGATGGTGCGTGACTTGGAGGGGAAGTTGGAGGTGGTGGTGTTCCCATGTGCCTGCTGCCCTTGTCCTTCTAGGTGGAAGAGGTCGCGGGTTTGGGAGGTGCTGCCGAAGAAGCCTTGCCGAGTTGCTGCAGTGCATCTTGTAGATGGTACACACTGCAGCCACGGTACGCTGGTGGTGGAGGGAGTGAATGTTTAAGGTGGTGGATGGGGTGCCAATCAAGCGGGCTGCTTTGTCCTGGATGGTGTCGAGCTTCTTGAGTGTTGTTGGAGCTGCACTCTTCCAGGCAAGTGGAGAGTATTCCATCACACTCCTTACTTGTGCCTTGTAGATGGTGGAAAGGCTTTGGGGAGTCAGGAGGTGAGACACTCGCCGCAGAATATCTAGCCTCTGACCTGCTCTTGTTGCCACAGTATTTATGTGGCTGGTCCAGTTAAGTTTCTGGTTAATGGTGACCCCCAGGATGTTGATAGTGGGGGTTTCGGCGATGGTAATGCCATTGAATGTCAAGGGGAGGTGGTTAGACTCTCGCTTGTTGGAGATAGTCATTGCCTGGCACTTGTGTGGCGCGAATGTTACCTGCCACTTATCAGCCCAAGCCTGAACGTCGTCCAGGTCTTGTTGCATGCGGGCATGGACTGCTTCATTATCTGTGGAGTTGCGAATGGCACTGAACACTGTGCAGTCATCAGCGAACATCCTCATTTCTGACCTTATGTTGGAGGGAAGTTCATTGATGAAGCAGCTGAAGATGGTTGGGCCTAGGACACTGCCCTGAGGAACTCCTGCAGCGATGTCCTGGGGCTGTGATGATTGACCTTCAACCACCACAACCATCTTCCTTTGTGCTAGGTATGACTCCAGCCAGTGGAGTGTTTTCCCCCTGATTCCCATTGACCTCAGTTTTACTCGGGCTCCTTGATGCCACACTCGATCAAATGCTGCCTTGATGTCAAGGGCAGTCACTCTCACCTCACCTCTGGAATCTGCCTGGCGTTAAAGTCCCCGGCGGTAACTGTTAGCAGCGGCGCTACGGGGGGGGGCAGATTTGGTGTGCATCACTGGATTCGCCTCACCCCGGTGCTACTGCGTCAGCGTCCCATTAGTGCCCCTGCCAGGGGCGAACGGGAGGCACTAACCAACTAAGCTTCTCCCCTAGTGGGTTTAGAATGGATCTGGCCTGGGTAAATTGGAATCAAGGATTGGCAGGCAAAACTGTAATCGAACAATAGTCTGCCTTTACAGAGGAGATGGTTTGGGTACAGTTGAGGTACATTCCCACAAGGGGGAAAGGTAGGGCAACCAAAGTCAGAGCTCCCTGGATGACGAAGGAGATAGAGAGTAAGATGAAGCAGAAAAAGGGGGTGTATGCCAGATGTCAGGTTGAGAATACAACTGAGAACCAGGCTGAATATCGGAAGTTCAGAGGGGAAGTGAAAAAGGAAATAAGAGGGGCAAAGAGAGAGTATGAGACTAGACTGGCAGCTAACATAAAAGGGAATCCAAAAGTCTTCTTTAGGCATATAAATAGTAAATGGGTAGTAAGAGGAGGGGTGGGGCCGATTAGGGACCAAAATGGAGACCTACGCATGGAGGCAGAGGGCATGGCTGAGGTACTAAATGAGTACTTTGCTTCTGTCTTTAACAAGGAAGAAGATGCTGCCAAAATCATAGTGAAAGAGGAGCTAGTTGAGATACTGGATGGGATAAAAATTGATAAAGAGGAGATACTAGAAAGGCTGGCTGTACTTAAAGTAGATAAATCACCAGGACCGGATGGGATGCATCCTAGAATGCTGAGGGAAGTAAAGGTGGAAATTGCGGAGGTACTGGCCATAATCTTCCAATCTTCCTTAGATATGGGGGTGGTGCCAGAGGACTGGAGAATTGCAAATGTTACACCCTTGTTCAATAATAATTTAAAGATAAGAAAAAGTGCGGGGGGGGGGGGGGTAAGAGCAAAGGTCAGAGTACAAAAAGTGATAAAGATAAATAGTCTGGGAACAGAAAACGTTGAAGGAGATAATAGGCCAGAATTTGCAGTGGGCATACCGCCTTTGAAATGGCCCGCAAGTTCAGGATTTCTGCGCATGCACTAAATCCCAAACTTGTGATCTGTCAACAGCTCATCCACATGGCCAAAGAAAAAATAATTGCTTGCACAGAGTTGGGCTATTTGCCCACCAACTGCCCAGGAATTGCATACAAAAATGTTACAATTGATGCAAACAGTCTCAGGGTCTGTTTGCATCAGCGTAAAGGGATACGTCAGACATCTTTTAACCATTTTCATCTCGGATATTGGATAGTTTAATTGTATCAAATGGGTTTTTCTTGTTTCTGTAAAGGTGTGAGTTTTAATGATGCTGATAATTATTATCAGCAAAATTAAATATTTACCAACAGAACTAAAATGTAGTGAAGTTGGTGGAATGATACTAATTCGGAATTAAATTCCAATCCTGTAAATTGTAATTAAATCTGATTACGGGATTCCATTAAATCTGATTATGGGATTCCCTTCTGAAATGATGTAAAATCTAATTCTGTTTCTTGATTGGAGGACCAGGCCCATGTGATCCCAGGTACGCGTTCGCACAGGCTGCAGCCCTGGGATCCGTGGGCTATTAAGCTGCCGCTATTACACAGCGTCAGAGCTAAAGTTTACGAAGGAGGGCTCCCATCAGGTAGGTACATATTATTTTCGCAGGTCCGCGGCGTACTCTGGAGCTTTGCCGCGGACCGCAATCTTTGGGCCATTATAATACCTGTTAAAAATAAAGCAGGAAAAATGAGAACTTTAGGTTCGAGGGATAATAGTATAAAATGGTTAACATTAGCATCATGGATAATGGAAGTTAGCCTAAATGAACACATGCAGCTGGACATGTGCACATAATGGATTTCTCATGATACAGGAGGAGACATCCTTGAGTAGTCCAGTCAGGCAGCGGGGGAGATAAGATGGAAAGCAGAGATCCAGGCAGCTGTGACAGCTTATAGTTAACCACAATGCAAACTAAACTAAGAATGGACAATGGAGGAACTAGATTAAGGTAATAAAGTGTGATTTTAATTAACTAACATGATTAACAGAAGCTATGTAAGTTTAGGAGTAATGGAAAAATACTGAGGGGAAAGGAATGAGATCAGCCCAGCAGGATGAAGGCAAACTTGAAAAATATATGTAACAGGACCCCAGACAATCTTAGTTTCACAAGAAACAGTCAGGAATACAGGGACTTATCAGCTGACATGAGTTGTTTACTAGTGGACTGAACACACCAGAGGTCAAACTAAGAGCGTACTAGGGTCATCCAATGGGTTGTCTGCATGTAAGTATATAGACGTATATAACTTGCTTGCTTGCTATGATTGATTATCCTTATTCCTTAACAAAATATTAAAGTTGCTGACTCTAGACTCTTGACTAGATTGGTAAACAAAAATCTTACAAGAACATATCAAATTACCGGTATAGCAATGTACAGGTCATCAGCTACCAAAAGCATGATAGGTCAGAAATACACCATCAGGGCATTTGGGTAGGGTGGGGACAGTTACCCAAATAAGAGTTCTGTACACAAATGCACGCACTATAAGAAATAAAACAAATGAGTTACAACTTAGATTAAAGCGTACGATGCAGTAGCCATTGCAGAAACCTGGCTACAAGTTGGGCATGACTGTGAACTAAATATTCTAGGCTATAGAATATTTACAGGATATTTTTTGAGGAAGTTACTCGCATGGTGGATAGGGAAGTGCCTATGGATGTTATCTACAGGGACTTCCAGAAGAAATTCGATATGGTTCTGCTCAAGAGATTATTAGCAAAAATAAAACGCATGGAATTGGAGGTAACCTAGTGACATGGGTTGGAAATTGGTTGGGAGGCAGGAGACAGAGAGTTGGGATAAAGGAATTGTACTGTGATTGGTGGGATGTGACAAATGGTGTTCCCCAGGGATCTGTACTGCAGCCTCAGCTGTTCACCATATATATCAATGACTGGGATGAAGGAATAGAGAGTTATATATCCAAGTTTTCTGAAGGTACTAAGTTAGGATGGACAGTAAGCTGTGTAGAAGGGAATAGTAAGCAAAGGGATGTAGACAGATTAAGTGAGTGGGCAAAACTTTGGCAGATGGAGTTCAATGTGGGGAAGTGTGAGGTCATCTACTTTGGATCCAAGAAAGATTAGTTGAAACACTTTTGTAATGGCGAGAGACTAGCAACTGCAGAGTAGCAAAGGGATTTAGGTGTCCAGGTACAACAATCACTAAAAGTTAGTGTGCAGGTACAAAAAGTAATCAAAAAGGCTAATGTAATGTGTGCAGAACATCAGATGTAAATCACATGCATGTGAAATCGGCATCCAGGGTTGCTGGACAGCAGTAAGTGTAAACAGAAGGTTTACGGGAAGGACACAGTAATGTTAAGAATACTTCAGCCATTCCTTAATCATTTTTCTTCTTTTTTCCACGCTGTCTTTTCATGACCATTTGTGCCAGTTGTTGTAAACTATTTTTTTTTACTCGAGGGTTTACCAATGGGAATTCCCCTTTCTGAGGTGTTTGGAAGAAGAAGAAAATGAGGACCAATGAAGGAAAGCCAGATAGGTCAGGGTGCATGAGAGGTGCTCCCTGTCCGCCTGCTCCTACCCACACTTGCAGACAAAGGCACTTTGGCAGATGATGAGTGCATGCAGAGGTTCCTCTTCTCAAAGGAAGATGGGGAACAACAGACCGACTAAGATATGCTGATACCTGATTAACCTTACTTTTAGATGCTTCCTCAAAAGCAGCCCAATCACAATATGTCATGTTTCTATTTGCACTGCCTGAGAGATCAAGAGCCACTGTAGTTTAATTGGTTGCACCTGCCAAGATGTAACCAACTGTTGCTGGAGGCCCTGTCACACCTACCTGTCAATGACTACAGGGAACTAATGACTATAGGGAACCATCTCCTTAGAGTCTGGATCAGCAAAAAGAGGTAGATGCAGAAGCATGCCATCTGTTTCAAAGACACCTGCAGCAAACATGTAACATAAGCTGGAACATCCAATGACAGTAACATTCAGCTGTGGCCTGAAACTTAGCATCATCACTTTGCAGGCGTGCTGCAATGCAATGATTATGGGGATGATGCCATGGAATAAAACAGAGGTCCACCCTCCTCACAACGACCTCAACTAGACTACTTCCACTTCAGTAGCCATCAAATAAGGGATTGGGTGCTGGGCTCTATCACTCACTTACAGATTAGTGCCTATACCTTGGTTTCCTTTTCCATCATTCTCCTTGGCTTCTCATGGGTGAATGCATAGGGGTAGAAATTCACCTTGGGCAGTATTACAAAACAGACGGTATTGCATTGGCCACCCATAATACGTCTGCCTGATTCCATTGAAGTCAATGGAACTAAATATCAGGCAGGGTGAATAAATACTGACCGATGCGATACCGCCAAGACACATTTCTGCCCCATTGTGAAGTTCTCCGAAGATTTGCAGAAATGTATTCACCCTATTACAACACTCCTGATGAATCAGTGCTCCTCCAAATTGAACACGACTTGGAAGAAGCACTGACGGTAGCAAGGGCACAGAATGTACTCTGGGTGAGGGACTTCAATATCCATCACCAAGAGTGGCTCAGTAGCACCACTACTGACCGAGCTGGCCAAGTCCTGAAGGACATAGCTGCCAGACTGTGCTTGCAACAGGTGGTGAGAGAACCAGCATGAGGAAAAAACCTACTTGACCTCGTCCTCACCAATCTAACTGTCGCAGATGCATCTGTCCATGACATCATTGTTAGCAGTGACCACCGGACAGTCCTTGTGGAGACGAAGTCCTGTCTTCACCCTCCAGCGTGTTGTGTGGCGCTACTACCATGCTAAATAGGATAGATGCAGAACAGATCTAGCAGCTCAAAACTGGGCA
Source organism: Squalus acanthias (assembly GCA_030390025.1). Taxonomy (NCBI): domain Eukaryota; kingdom Metazoa; phylum Chordata; class Chondrichthyes; order Squaliformes; family Squalidae; genus Squalus; species Squalus acanthias. Next base: position 44,399,386 of record CM059444.1, read on the forward strand.
TCCATGAGGCGCTGTGGACGATCAGCAACAGAATTGTACGCCACCACAATCTGTAACTTCATGGCCTGGCATATCCCTCACTCTACCATTATCATCAAGCCAGGGAACCAAAGCTGGTTAAATGAGGAGTGCAGAAGGACATGCCAGGAGCAGCACCAGGCGTACCTAAAAATGAGGTGCCAGCCTGGGGAAGCTGCAACAGAGGATTATATGCATGCTAAACAGCGGAAGCAGCATGTTATAGACAGAGCTAAGTGATCCTACAATCAGCGGATCAGATCAAAGCTCTGCAGTCCTGCCACATCCAGTCGTGAATGGTAGAGGACAAGTAAACAACTAATGGGAGGAGGAGGCTCCATGAATATCCCCATCCTCAATGATGGTGGAGCCCAGCACGTGAAAGACAAGGCTGAAGCATTTGCAACCATCTTCAGCCAGAAGTACCGAGTGGATGATCCATATGGGACTCCTCCTGAGGTCCCCACCATCACAGAAGCCAGTCTTCAGCCAATTTGATTCACCACGTGATATCAAGAAACAGCTGAGCGCACTGGATACAGCAAAGGCTGTGGGCCCTGACTATATCCCAGCTGTCATGCTGAAGACTTGTACTCCAAAACTAGCCGTGCCTCTAGCCAAGCTGTTCCAGTACAGCTACAACACTGGCATCTACCCGACAATATGGAAAACTGCCCAGGTATGTCCTGGCCACAAAAAGCAGGAAAAATCCAATCCATCCAATTACCGCCCGATCAGTCTACTCTCAATCATCAGCAAAGTGATGGAAGGTGCCATCGACAGTGCTATCGAGCGGCACTTACTCACCAATAACCTGCTCATCGATGCTCAGTTTGGATTCCACCAGGACCACTCAGCTCCCCACCTCATTACAGCCTTGGTCCAAACATGGACAAAAGAGCTGAATTCCAGTGGTGAGGTGAGAGTGGCTGCCTTTGACATCAAGGCAGCATTTGACCGAGTGTGGCATCAAGGAGCCCTAGTAAAACTGAAGTCAATGGGAATTGGGGGGAAACTCTCCACTGGCTGGAGTGATACCTAGCACAAAAGAAGATGGTTGTGGTGGTTGGAGGTCAATCATCTCAGCCCCAGGACATCGCTGCAGGAGTTCCTCAGGGCAGTATCCTAGGCCCAACCATCTTCAGCTGCTTCATCAATGACCTTCCCTCAAACATAAGGTCAGAAATGGGGATGTTCGCTGATGATTGCACAGTGTTCAGCGCCATTCACAACTCCTCAGATAATGAAGCAGTGATGCCCGCATGCAGCAAGACCTGGATGACATTCAGGCTTGGGCTGATAAGTGGCAAGTAACATTCGCGCCACAGAAGTGCCAGGCAATGACTATCTCCAACAACTGAGAGTCTGTCATGATGCGGAGATGCCAGTGTTGGACTGGGGTGGACAAAAATGAGAAGCCGCACAACACCAGGTTATAGTCCAACAGTTTTATTTGAAATCACGAGCTTTCGTAGCGCTGCTCCTTCGTCAGGAATCTGACCACTGCCCCTTGACATTCAACGGCATTACCATCGCCGAATCCCCCACCATCAACATCCTGGGGGTCACCATTGACCAGAAACTTAACTGGACCAGCCACATAAATACTGTGGCAACAAGAGTGGGTCAGAGGCTAGGTATTCTGCGGCGAATGTCTCACCTTCTGACTCCCCAAAGCCTTTCTACCATCTACAAGGCACAAGTCAGTAGTGTGATGGAATACTCTCCACTTGCCTGGATGAGTGCAGCTCCAACAACACTCAAGAAGCTCTACACCATCCAGGACAAAGCAGCCCGCTTGATTGTCATCCTACCCACCACCTTAAAGATTCACTCCCTCCACCACCAGCGTACCGTGGCTGTAGTGTGTACCATCTACAAGATGCACTGCAGCAACTCGGCAAGGCTTCTTCGGCAGCACCTCCCAAACCCGCGACCTCTACCACCTAGAAGGACAAGGCAGCAGGCGCATGGGGAAACCACCACCTGCAAGTTCCCCTCCAAGTTACATACCATCCTGACTTGGAAATATATCGCCATTCCTTCAGGTCAAAATCCTGGAACTCCCTCCCTAACAGCACTGTGGGAGTACCTTCACCACACTGACTGCAGCGGTTCAAGAAGGCGGCTCACCACCACCTTCTCAAGGGCAACTAAGGGTGGGCAATAAATGCTGGCCTTGCCAGCGACGCCCACATCCCAAAATGAATTTTTTTAAATTCCTCTTTAATTGTCTCCATCCCATTAAATTTCACTGAACACAATTTCCGCTCCTACAACTGATGTGCTCCCTACACCCATCTGAATCTGCACCTGAAGTTACGCTAATGAACTGACAACAGAAAATTGGATGCAAGTAGCATACAGCCATTTGTGTTTGTCTAAAATGTGCCAACTTCAGAAATGTATAAATCAACCACTGCGGCCCAGAGCTTTTCAAGTTTAATAGATTACCCTTCAATTTGCTAATGAGTTTATATCAACATTTATTGTTGTTTTTCTTTTCTTTTTTCCCTCTTCCCCAAGAGGATGGACCATGACCCATTTCTAGCCAACCAATTGGATCTGCTTACATAATAGCCGTCACCGCACTTGAAAAGTAATTCATTATTGCAAAGCATTTGAAGGCATTTCAACGTGCTATATAAATGCAAGGATTATATCATTATTTGCTGTTCCTAAGCTTCTGCCTATATCTGAAGTAATACTCAAAACCTTCCCATTCACTAAGCTGATTAGTGCCAGTTTGGAAAGGAATAAAATATTCACTCTTGAGTTAACTGTGCAGCTGTGGAAAGGTATTTGACATCTTTAGCGATGCCTTAACAAGCTGATATCTTTTTACTAGCTTTCTGCTAATGTTTATTAATCTATTTTTGGAGAGGTAGGATTAGTCAGAGAAGCTTTAAGCATGGTGGAATAGTCCCTTAGTACTCTCGACCTCCATTTCGCCACTTGTTATTTGCATCTTTTTTTTGCCGTATTAGCAAAGCCAGCAGTATAAGCTCTTTAATTCTCATGCTGATAAATGAATGAAAATATGAAGAAACAAACTTAAAACTGTCATGGTCAAACACATAGCTTCATGCAGTGAAATTCAGTTTTTTATTGTTCCTATCACCAAAGCTAGCAAGCTGGACATCCAAAAGCATTATTTGAAAAGTCTATCAAAGTCAATGCTTCTTATTGCTTCTGGCAATTTATAGATAAAATAGAGTTGAAATTATAAACGCAACTTGTTGTTTGTGAAAAATAACAACCTAAAATGTTATGTTTTATTGGCAATGGAATAAAATTAAGGACAATTCCCAAAACAGTTTCTCTGCCAGGGCTGAAGTTCGTAAGCATTCTAAATTATCCATTCAGTACTCAGACATTTCAAGAATTCCCATCAATATCAATGGGAACTGACAGCAATTTTAGCTCACCCTGAGTGGGAAAGAGTTTTAAGAAAAATAACCAGACCTTAAGCTGATTACCTGACTGTTTAGTCAGAGCAGCAGTGGAAGTTTTCATTACCACAACATGCTTAAGTCACTGAAGCTTATCTTGTCCAAGTGAGCTGATTTATTTTGAACTTGAATTTCCCTGAAAGGCAAATCAGATCATTTTTCTGCCATCCAGCAGTACATGGGTATAATTTAAGAATTAATCTCAACAAATTGCACTGACGTTTTTATATTTCATGGCTTTACTGACTACGTTTAGAGAAAGACGACATTGTCTACATCTGATTATGTATCGATTGCCACAGAATTTGGTGCTAAGACCTAGACTATAGACCATAGACACTGGAAATTGTGAGCCTATAGTAACCTTATTCCAGTGCATCAATGTCAGAACCTATTAATATTTTTGACCCAAGGGATGAAGCAGAACATAATTTATGAGTGTCAGAAAAATAGCTGGAGGTGCTGCCAGATCTACAAGCACGAACACTGCTGGAGGAGAACCACCTCCTCACATTTGTTACAAGTGAAGTGTCACTGCATATTGAACTGGACTGGACCAATTTAGACAAGCGTGTCTCAAGAAGGTGCAGTGTAATTTTTCAAAACCAAGTGCTAGCCATGGGCTAAAACTACAGTGTGCTGCCTTCTGATTTTTAAAGTAAACCACCAGCCTTTTTAACTCCTGAAATGAGACCATTCCAATCAGACAGTCACTGCCTTACTGTCCAACCCCATATCCTCTCCATCACCAAGACTTCCTACTTCCACCTCTGTAACGTCACCCGTCTCCGCCTGTGCCTTCCAACCCTATGTCCTCTCCATCACCAGGACCGCCCTCTTCCACCTCCGTAACATTGCCCAGCTCCACCTCTGCCTCAGCCCATCTGCTGCTGAAACCCTCATCCATGCCTTTGCTACCTCCAGACTTAACTATTCTAATGCTCTCCTGGCCGGTCTTCCACCTACCACCCTCCATAAACTTGATCTCATTCAAATCTCTGCTAGCCGTATCCTAAATTGTACCAAGTCTCGCTCACCCACTTGCCGACCAACATTGGCTCCCGGTCCGGCAACGCCTCGATATTAAAATTCTCATCCTTTGTCTTCAAAGCCCTCCATGGCTTCGCCCCTCCCTATCTCTGTAACCTCCTCCAGCCCCACAACCCTCCAAGATCTCGGCGCTCCTCCAATTCTGACCTCTTGCGCATCCCAGATTTCCTTCGCTCCACCATTGGTGGTCGTGCCTTCAGCTGCTGAGCTCTGGAATTCCCTCCCTAAACCTCTCCATCCCTCTACCTCTCCCTCCTCCTTTAAGACGCTCCTTAAAACGTACGTCTTTGACCAAGCCTGTCCTAAAATCTCTTAATGTGTCTTGGTGTCAGATTTTGGCTGATGTCGCTCCTGTGAATTGTAATCAGTTACACAAGTGTTTTGTTAACAAAATCTGATGAACAATACTTTCCTAAACCTTTTATTAGTTCTCAAGAAAATCACTGAAATTTAGATGATACTTTTGCTACTATTTTTGTTGCCCTCATTCCATCCGTATCAGATACTGCACATTTTTCCTTGAAAAAGTTGTTGCTTTTTCTGATTATCATGGGATTGCATCAATAAACCAAAATAAAGTAAAGATGTACTTTCCAGGGTGTGCACCTCAGTGCTCCAGTGTACAATATAATGGAACAGTCAGACACAGGTTTATTACCTGGATTCCGCACGCAGGTAGTTTGTGATCTCAGCTCCATCCTGGGTTCCAGGTCCTTCCCAAGATAGAGAGAAGGAAAAGAGTCCTGTTCATCTCCTAGCACCTGGCTCTAGAGAAATGTTGTTAGACCTCAAGGAACAGATCTCCAGCCCAGCCTCTTGAGAAGGGTTGTACTTGAGTATCTTTAGTGAAAATTGCATAAAATAGGGAAACATGGACTTCACAGATAACTATCTCTCATCTGTATATTTTTGTGGGCTGTAACTGATGCAAAAATGTTGCCAAACTTATCATCGTGAGGGAAGATTCATGGTTATAGTCACTGGCCTATTTATTGTGCCTCAGTGAAAAAACATCAGCTGATCCAAAAACCATAACATTTCTAGGAAGCACCAATGATTAGTGAACATTTTTATTTAGTGTACAATGGTTTCATTTAAAACACCAAAACTTGGCCCAAAATCATCTATTACAGTACTGTACGTAAATATGACATTATTAACTGATTAATAACATATGGATTAGGAATGCAACTACCAAATCAGATCCTCTTGCTTTTTAATCTAATTTCTGTGCTATGAAACTGTCAAGAGTGCAGCTTAATGAGTTTATTTGGGTCGTTACAATATATGGGGAAATTTTATACTTTTTGTAGTAGCAGCTATAAAAATTGCCTCCATAATAAAAAATCGGAAATTTTTATTTGACACTTTGGGGAAAAAAATTGGGTTAGTTTGCGCCTCTCGTTAGCACCCCCAGGGGGCGTTACCGGGGCGCAAATCCCCTAGCGCCCGGGCACGGTGCCGCTAACGCCTCCCGCGAAATTCAGCGGGAGATTAGCTGCGGTGGTAGCCGGTAGCGCCCCGCAGCCCTGCGGCGACGGCGATGATGTCATCGCTGAGCGACGCGACCCCTTAGCACCCCACGGCAGAAATTTGGCTGCGCCCCGTGAAGCTGCCACAGGCGGTGTCAGCAACAGCCTCGCGGGTCGCGAACCAGGCCGACCTCCGCTCACGAGGCGGTAATTAAAGGGGAAGCCCAGCTGCGCGCCGCATCACCATTTCATTGTTTTGGCCGACCTCCAGGTCGGCCCCTCCTGGCGGCCCTTGGCGTGGTCCGTGGCCGCCATTGCTGCAGCCCGGCGCCGCGTCTCGGTGCCTGGCTGCAGCCACGGCACCACACCACCCTGGTGGGTTACTGGAGGTCGTCAAACGGCCTTCAGAGTGTGCAGCATCCTTCCCCTTTAACGGAGGGGAAGCGGCAATGAAACGCGTCAGCGCCAGGCGGAGCAGCCGCATAGTGCTCCGGCACTACCGCGCTTTGTGCCCCAGACACCGCCCCGAGAGGAAGTGGAGCACCCGAAATAGCGCTCCACTTCCTTGCCGGGGCGGTAAGCCCAAATTAGCAGCCGGGGCGGTACTCCAGCGCCAGGCGCTAAATGGCTGGCGCTAATTCGGTTACTGCCCCCAAATGGGGCGGAAACGAATTTCTCCCCCTTTTTCTTTAATCATAAAGAACATGCAGAGAATATAAACCATGTACGTGTTTTTATTCAATTCCCTTTTGTTTAGCACAGCTTTTTAAAAACAGTCTTAATCACTCAACCTGAAAGTCTTAAGTACTTATTGCTTGGAATTAATTTCATTTTAGACATTTTGTTAACTGTCTATTACTGACAGACATCTTTGAACATGTTGGTGATAGTACCAGCTCTTCTGTACCCAAGGGCAGAGTGTAGATGCTACCCTGGGGGCTGAATAGGCCTACTGTGTATACAAACACATTTGTGAGATGATGTACCTTGATGTTTTGCATAACATCGCCAAACATCTGTTTCCAATGTTTGTTGCTATGTCTGCCAAAAATAGATAATAACGTTTTTAGAAAAAGCCGGAGATAGGCAGGGCTGCACTATCATTGGAGTAAATCCAGTCCCATGTGCTTTGCTATTTTCCATGTCTGCCAGTAACTGCTCCATTGAAACATATATCTGGTAGACATCTGGCGTTGCAGGGCCCATTTGCCACCACGGAGCGGGCAGAGTACAAACAGTGCATGGTCCAAATATCAGCCCATTAAAATATTATTTATTATGTCATTGAAGCTGGCCTTCGTTCCACCAGTGTTTTAAAATTGGAAAGACTGGATAGTCCTGCTGACCAACACCAGGTGAGAAGACAACCTGCAGATGTGCTTCCAAGGCACTGTTAATTTCCACCTGAAACTAGCCAGGTGGAAGAGAGAGGCACAGCATGTCTCACTCAGATTTTCTGAAGTCTACTCAATGTTTTCCCACAGTGGCGTGCCTGAGATTTGGAATGCAACGTGTGGAGGTTTACAGATATAAACCAACATTGGTATTGCTTTATGGTGTGGTAGATTGGGGATTCACCGTGTGTCACCATCACACTACCTTTGAAAAAAGTATTTTTAAATTGTGCTAGAAGGTATTTCTCAATACCCTGCAGTAGCCATACCATGATCATTAATCTTCTTATAGCAACATCATCCCCAAACTCCTGAGCACACCGACTGGAGGATCCCTACCGGCAGACATGATGGAACAAAGCCAAAACCAGACTAAAACCATCATGTAAAACTGAAAATAGTCTATGCTATAAATAATAAGAGTTACCCCTGGCAGTGATCTCAAAGCTGTAATTTGATCTTGCTGTTCAGATAATGGTTAGCAACTACTGTAGCATTGCTCTCATTGTATATGCTGCCACTTGAACCCTACGGTTAATACTGGGCCTTGTAATTACTCCCAGACAGCCTCTGTTCCCTGTATGATAGATACATTATGAGAAAAGTTTGTCAAACACTGCACTAAATAGTCTACCTTTAGAGAGTTACATTCCCTCATTTGTTAATATGTAAATTTAGATATATATATATAATTTTTCTACATTTGCATGTAAGAGAACATTACTATAATTGTTTTAATTACATTTTAAGGATCAGCACTCAGTAGTTCAAGTATTTGTCGATCCTAACTCGCTAATCAATTTATCACCCAAGGGGGGCATTATGCAGGTTTGGAAGATTAGTTTACATATTGAACTGAAACAGTGCCACATTTCCTGTACAATTGCGATGCAGCGTTTGAATATGGTGTCAGCTTTGCCAAAGGTTTTTCCATTCTGATCACAATTTAATTAACAATAGGTAGAATCCATTCAATTACAAAGCAGAAAAGATCAGGAGAACTAAAGTGGAACAGACAAAGGTACTGAAAGTGCACGTGAAGATTTATTGTCACTGTCACGGAGCACTGTTGAAATTATTTGAATCCCAAGGAATTATGCTATCTTCGAGTTACAGATCCGTTCTGCTCTGTCGCAGCACTTGCTTAATCCGTTACACTGAGATATACAGTCGTATTATTTCCAAGTTATAGATCCTTTAAAGCAGAACTCAGTAGATCAAAATTTACAATATCTCTGCATTATCTCAAAGTAGAAATGTGTAGTTTTATCATGTAGCAAGGATAACTTAGCATCATATTAATATACATTAAAATCAAGACATTGTAGAATACAAATTCTGAAATGTCTTCATTTTGCTTGATATTACTACAATGACTAATGACCGAGAAATCGATGAATGGTGAGTGGGAAGAGTGCAGGCAAGCATTGGCCTACAGTATTTGTGTGGAGCTAAGAGGTGAAGTCCTCTCCTCTTGGCTCCACATATAAAGTAAGTAAAAAAAATAAAATCATCAGCTGCCTCCAGCGGTCCTTTAAGGACTGCTGGTTAGGCTGTTGTAGACCCAGTTTTTGTTGAATTTGGCATCGAGGTCCTGAAACAGACCCTTCATTAGCATCTCTCGTAGAGAAGACAATATAAAATTAGTGATGGAGATTGCTTTCAGAGCACCTCAGTTGCATTCTGTCAAGATGAAAGAAGGCACACCAGCAAGATCAGTTTTACCCACCTGCTGTTAAGCCACCAAGCATATCAGCAGGCCCTGACCCACCCACCTGCCCATGACACAACACAACTACCTCTCAGAGTTCAGGCAAGCACAGAGCCAGTTGTACTGCTATGCCATCTGCTGTAAGGATACCTGTGAGGATCAACTGCAGTACCAGCCTCAGTATTTGCTTCTAACCTGGGTGTCAAACAGGTGGTTGAGGCATCAATCAGCATGGCCACTGATTGGCAACAGCAGAATGGCACAGCTGCCCAATGTCACCACACTGTTGCATTTCCCAAAGTAGAAGGGCTGTTGATGGTAACCGTGGTTCTGCTCCTCTGCTACCACTCCTTATTCCATCTCATCTGCACACTGTGACTCACCTGATGCTACCTCCTCCTCAAACTCACTAATTGCACCCTCTGGTATCTGTCTACCTGTGCCAGTGTTGCAAACTTTGGGTGAAAGGAACACAGAGTACTGTGTGGTGACAGTGCTGTCAGGCTACTTTTCAAGATTCAAAATGACAGAATTAGGACAAATGTTAAAATGCTGGTTCTAAACAGACCTTCAAACCGAGCTCCCATAAGTGTGAGTGATATTTGTGTGGCTGTGTGCATACCTATGTGGGAATGAGTGAGAAGGGGAAACAGACATAAGAAATGAATCGTACAAGTCTGGTGTTTAGGAGAGGCCTGTGGCATCACCTTTCCCTATTTGCTTTATGTTCATATGCAAGGATGTCCAGCGTGGCCTCTTGAAAGGGAATGTAAGGCCCAATCAGTTGAAAGACTATGGGCTCAAACCTGTGCTCCGCCTTGGATAGACAGATGTCCCTCTTGGAGAGATTGGTGGAGCAAGTGGAAAAGGCTCTCCAGGAGTCACTCATCTCCTGCAGTCTGCCCTCCCACCGATCAGTCGAAGTGATGAGCCCCAGCCCCATGTGAGTGGCAGTGGTGCAGCGGGTGTGGCACATGTTGATCTCTCTCAGGTAGTCATCACACCTGCTCCCTCGCCACCCCCTCAAAAAGGCTAATGGACTCTTGGCTTTTATCTCAAGGGGGCTGGAATTCAAAAGTGAGGCTTCAGTTGTACAGAACCTTGGTCAGACCCAATCTGGAGCACCGCTTTTAGTCTTGGGCACCAAACCTCAAGAAAGATGTATTGGAGGGGGTACAGCAAAGAATTCACCAGAATTATACCAGGGTTTAAAGGGTCAAATTATGAGGATAGGATAGGTTGTATAAACTTGGCTTGTATTCCCTGCAGTTTAGAAGGTCGAGGGTTGATCTAATCGAGGTATTTAAAATGATTACGGGATTCAATGAGGTAGATGCAGAGAAACTGTTTCCTCGGGTGGGGAATCCAGAACAAGATGGCATAATCTTAAAATTAGAGCTAGGCCATTTAGGAGTGAAAACAGGAAGCACTTATTTACACAAACCATAGTGGAAATTTGAAACTTGCTCCCTCAAAAGGATGTGGATGCTGGGTCAGCTGAGATTGGTAGATTTTTGTTAGGTTAGGTTACCAAGGGATTTGGAGCAAAGGCGGGTCAATGCAGTTGAGGTACAGATCAGCCATGATCTAATTGAATGGCAGAACAGGCTCGAGGGGCTGAATGGCCTACTGTTCCTAGGACGGTGCCAGAAAACCAATGTACATGTAATGCATAATTTCAGAATTAGAAAAAGAATCTGAATTTAAAAGTTTGTTAGTGGTTTATTAAGGTGCAAGAATTCTTTAAGAGTTAGACACAGTGGAGTGGCAGAATGCTACGTTTTTTTTTGCTAAATCTGGATAATTGTATACATTGCAAGCGCCATTTTTTTAGCTGATGGGTTATTCCATGTCTCAATTATAATTGGACACCATCCACACCTTTGATTGCCGTGATTATCTCTCTGCCGAGGTGTGATAAAGGGCAGTTAGAAAGATTAACTGTAGTCATCTGGCAGTGTTCTCTGACTATATATGCTGTGCCTATATGCATCTCTTCACGTCACCTGACAAAGGAGCAGCGCTCCGAAAGCTTGTGATTTCAAATAAAGCTGTTGGACTATAACCTGGTGTTGTGCGACTTCTCAATTATAATTGTCAGACAAAATCCTACCTTGAGGGTTGATTCATAAAGGTATCCATGCTTTGAATGTAGAGAGCATGAACAATAGAGAACAGCATGATAAATAGGCATCGAATTAGGGCACGATGAAGGCACACCCAGCCAAGTCGACCCTGTAAAGTCCTCCTCATTAACATCTGGGGACTGGTGCCAAAGTTGGGAGAGCTGTCCCATAGACTGGTCAAGCAACAGCCTGACATAGTCATACTTACAAAATCATACCTATCAGCCAACGTCCCAGACACCTCCATCACCATCCCTGAGTATCTTCTGACCCATCGACAGGACAGACCCACCAGAGGTGGGGCACGATGCTATACAGCTAAGTGGGAGTGGCCCTGCAAAGTCCTCAACATTAACTCCAGACTCCGTGAAGTCTCATGGCATTAGGTCAAACATTAGCAAGGAAATCGCTCGCTGATTACCACCTACTGCCCTCCTTCAGCTGATGAATAAGTACTCTACCATGTTGAACACCACTTGGAGGAAGCACTGAGGGTAGCAAGGGCACAGAATATACTCTGGGTGGAGGACTTCAATGTCCATCACAAAGAGTGGCCAGATAGTACCACCACTGACCAATCTCGCCGAGTCCTGAAGTACATAGCTGCCAGACTGGGCTTGCGGTAGGCAGGTGAGGGAATCACACAAGGGAATAACCTACTTCACCCCATCCTCATAAATCTACCTGTTGCAGACATGTCTGTCCATAATGACAGTGGTAGGAGTGACCACCGCACAGTCCTTGTGGAGACCAGGTCCCGTTTTCACACTGGGGACACACGCCTACGGATTGTGTGGCACTACCACCATGCTACGTGGGACAGATTAAGAACAGTCTAGCAGCTCAAAATTGGGCATCCATGAGGGTCTGTGGGCCATCAGAAGCAGCAGAATTGTATTCCACCACAATCTGTACCCTCATGGCCCAGCATAACCGTCACATCTCCATTACCATCAAACCATATAACCAAGCCAGATTCAATAAGGTGTGTAGAAGACCATACCAGGCATACCTGAAAATGTGGTACCAACCCATTGAAGATACAACACAGGCCAAGATGCATGCTACACAGCAGAAGCAGCATGCTATAGATAGAGCTAAGTGATCTTACAACCAACAGTCCTGCCACATCTAAGTGGTGGACAATTAAGCAACTAACAGGAGGAGGCGGCTCCATGAACATCCCCATCATCAATGTTAGCAGAGCCCAGCACATGAGGGCAAAAGACAAGACGGAAGCTTTCTCAAACATCTTCAGCCATAAGTGCCAAATGGATGATCCTTCTCAGCCTCCTCCTGAGGTCCCCACCATTACAGATGCCAGTCTCCAGCTAATTCACTCCACGTGATATCGACAAATGGCTGAGTACACTGGACAACACCCAGCTGTAGTGCTGAAGACCTGTGCTCCAGAACTAGCCGTGCCTCTAGCCAAGCTATTCCAGTACAGCTACAACATTGGCATCTACCCGACAAAGTGGAAAATTGTCCAGGTATGTCCTTTTTTTAATTCATTCGTGGGATGTGGGCATCGCTGACAAGGCCAGCATTTATTGCCCATCCCTAATTGCCCTTGAGAAGGTAGTGGTGAGCCACCTTCTTGAACCACTGCAGTCCATGTGGTGCAGGTACACCAACAGTGCTGTTAGGGAGGGAGTTCCAGGATTTTGACCCAACGCCTATGAAGGAACGGCGATATATTTCCAAATCAGGATGGTCTATCACTTGGAGGGGAACTTGCAGGTGGTGGTGTTCCTATGCGCCTGCTGCCCTGGTCCTTCTAGGTGGTAGAGGTCGCGGGTTTGGGAGGTGCTGTCAAAGAAGCCTTGGCGAGTTGCTGCAGTGCATCTTGTAGATGGTACACACTGCAGCCACGGTACGCTGGTGGTGGAGGGAGTGAATCTTTAAAGTGGTAGATGGGGTGCCAATCAAGTGGGCTGCTTTGTCCTGGATGGTGTTGAGCTTCTTGAGTGTTGTTGAAGCTGCACTCATCCAGGCAAGTGGAAAGTATTCCATCACACTCCTGACTTGTGCCTTGTAGATGGTGGAAAGGCTTTGAGGAGTCAGGAGGTAAGAGACTTGCCGCAGAATACCCAGCCTTTGACCTGCTCTTGTTGCCACAGTAATTATGTGGCTGGTCCAGTTAAGTTTCTGGTCAATGGTGACTCCCAGGATGTTGATAGTGGGGGATTCAGCGATGGTAATGCCGTTGAACATCAAGGGGCGGTGGTTAGATTCTCTCTTATTGGAGATGGTCATTGCCTGGCACTTGTATGGTGCGAATGCTACTTGCCACTTATCAGCCCAAGCCTGAATTTCTCCCAGATCTTGTTACATGTGGGTACGGACTGCTTCATTATCTGAGGCGTTGCGAATGGAACTGAACACTGTGCAATCATCAGCGAACAGCCCCACTTCTGACCTTATGATGGAGGGAAGGTCATTGATGAAGCAGCTGAAGATGGTTGGGTCTAGGACACTTCCCTGAGGAACTCCTGCAGCAATGTCCTGGGGCGGAAATGATTGGGCTCCAACAACCACAACCATCTTCTTTTGTGCTAGGTATGACTTCAGCCAGTGGCGAGTTTTCTCCCTGAATCCCATTAACTTCAATTTTACCAGGGCTCCTTGATGCCACATTCGGTTAAATGCTGCCTTGATGTCAAGGGCAATCACTCTCACCTCACCTCTGGAATTTAGCTCTTTTGTCCATGTTTAGACCAAAGCTGTAATGAGATCTGGAGCCGAGTGGTCCTGGCGGAACCCAAACTGAGCATCGGTGAGCACAAAAAGTAGGGCAAATCCAATCCGGCCAATTACTGCAGCATCAACCTACTCTCAATCATCAGTAAATCGATGGAAAAAGTTGTCAACAATGCTGTCAAGTGGCACTTACTCACCAATAACCAGCTCACCAATGCTCAGTTTGGGTTCCTCCAGGAACACTCGGATCCAGACCTCATTACAGCCTTGGTCCAAACATGGACAAAAGAGCTGAATTCCAGAGGTGAGGTGAGAGTGACTGCCCTTGACATCAAGGCAGCATTTGACCGATGCTCAGTTTGGGTTCCGCCAGGACCACTCGACATCAAGGCAGCATTCGTCCGAGTGTGGCACTAAGGAGCCCTAGTGAAACTGAAGTTAATGGGGATCAGGAGGAAAACTCTTCAATGGCTGGAGTCATATTTGTCAGAAAGGAAGATGATTGTGGTTGTTGGAGGCCAATCATCTCAGCCCCAGTACATCGCTGCAGGAGTTCCTTGGGGCAGTGTCCTGAGCCCAACTATCTCCAGCTGCTTCATCAATGACCATCCCTCCATCATATGGTCAGAAGAGGGGCTGTTTGCTGATGATTGCCCAGTGTTTGGCTGCATTCACAATTCCTCAGGTAATGAAGCAGTCCATGGTCGCATGCAGCAAGACAATATGCAGGCTTGGGCTGATAAGTGGCAAGTAACACGTGCACCATACAAGTGCCAGGCAGTGACCATCTCTAACAAAAAAGAGCCTAACCACCTCCCCATGACATTCAATGGCATCACCATCACTAAATCCTCCACCTTCAACATCCTGGGGGTCACCATTGACCAGAAACTCAACTCGACTAGCCACATAAATACCATGGCTAAACGAGCCGACCAGAGGCTGGGTATTCTGTGGCAAGTGGCTCAGCTCCTGACTCCCCAAAGCCTCTCCAACACCTACAAGGTACAAGTCAGGAGTGTGATGGAATATTCCTCACTTGCCTGGATTGGTACAGCTGTAACAACACTCAACAAGCTCAACACCATCCAGGACGTAGCGGTCTGCTTGATCAGCCCCATCCACCAAATTAAACATCCACTCCCTCCACCACTGGAGTACTGTGGTTGCAGTGTGTATAATCTGCAAGATGCACAGCAACAAGTCGCCAAGGCTTCTTTGGCAGTACCTCCCAAACCCGTAACCTCCACCACCTAGAAGGACAAGGGCAGCAGCTGAATGGGGATACTATTATCTCCAAGTTCCCCTCCAAATCACACACCATCCCAACTTGGAAATATATCACCGATCCTTCATCATCGCTGGGTCAACATCCTGGAACTCCCTACCTAACTGCATTGTGGGAGTACCTTCACCACACGGACTACAGCGGGTCAAGAAGAAGGCCCACCACCATCTTCTCAAGGGCAACCAGGGATGGGTAATAAATGCCGACCTTGCCAGCGACGTCCGTATCCCAAGAATGAATAAAAATATATATATTTTACTTCACAAGTGAAGGAGACTTCATGACTTCGAGATTGCAAATGATGAAGGTACAGAAGCTTAGTTTCAACTATTGTGCTACTTTGTAATGTCATAAGAAAACTACTGCAACATTCATTAATTTCCTAACAAAGCAATTCCACTGAGCAATCTGGGAACAGCAAAAGGGAATCCAAGGACAACACTGTAACAGGTTATTCAGTAAATTATAATTTGGGGACCAAAAGTAGACTGTGGATTGTGGACACACCTGATCACTCAAAAATAGCCATTTAACTAATATTGATTTATAATTCACCCTCTTTCATTTATCTTGTTAAATGTTAGTTTAAGTTAATTTTGCTCTTTTAAGTTCAGATGAATTTTTATAAATTGGTGATAATCTTGCATAATGGGTTCTTAGCAGAACAACTTCTTCTGTTGTGTAATTGAAGAAGTCAGTATTCCTGAGTCCAAATGCATTCATTCTACCCTGTCACGCTGCAGTGAGCAGGAATGTGATATCAATTATGTTTACTATGATCTGCAACCATTTGAGAACCATGATAGCATTCTTGCAGCATATTCATGAGTTGTAATCATACACATAAAGTCCAGTGTTATAATGATGAGGTATTAACTATGCTCTGTTGTGAAAGAAATGAATATCAAATACTTTATTATGAACCCTAATAAATCGACCTCTGATGGGTTGTAAATTAGCGCTGCGAGGAATCTGATATGTTCCCTGTTATATTCTCATTTAATTTGATGCTTGAACAACAGTAAACATAAACATGCAGAATAAATATATAGAATGAAAGCATTGTGTACAGATTAATACCCTCTGGAACACAAGCAGTAGCAACAGTATATTGATTTTTTAGGCAATAGGAAAAGCAAAAAAAAAAACATAGGTTCCCAAAGTGTCTGATACTAAGATTTTCTGAAAGTTCTGTAACCTGATTAAAATTCTTAAGGCAGGTTCAAATTCAATCAATATCTGTGTCTAAAAGGAACATGGCCAGGTTCTTTAATGTTTTATGCTCAGCGTAATGCAGCCATTTATTTTTTAGAATAGAATAGGCTTTTTGAAAATTAATATTGCAATGCTGTAATAAAAATATTATATGGTTAAAAAGAACCTTTTGAAAGCCAATTGTCTCTAAAAATAGTTGCCCTGACAAAAGTGTCTACGAACCATCTCTACTAATTTTATGATTGACTGACTAATTGTACTACATTAATTGCTTGTTGTAAGAATACATACAATGACAGTGCTCCAGAACAAATTGTTCATTTACTTGAGCACTCAGGTTGCCATGACACCCTTTTCCTGCCACAAATTGCATTTAAGTAACAAGACTGAGGGCTTATCAGTTTGCCTCGAACATCAGTTCAATTATTTGGAAATGATGTCATGGAAGGGTGGGTGCGATACAGCATCTGTGCAGGTGCAACTTACCCATAATTCACAGCACGGCAAGAGATGTCATGGCAACACAACTGACTCAAATACTGTAAAGGGGCACAAAGACCTCTGCCCGGAGAGGTGAACAGCAGCACAGAAACATTCCGAGTAATTAATAGGAGTGAAAACTGACTAACATAGTGAAAAGAACAGCTACACCACAGGTGGTTCAATCTCCTTTAATAAAAAACACTCACAATGCTGTTGTCAAGCAATCATGACTAGATATTATGCGATAAAAGGGATAATTGTGATGTTTACTTAATGTCACAATTTCAGAAGATGTAGGTTAACCATAAATGTTGTTTTAAAATATTTTTGGTTTCGAAAGTAAACAGGTAGCTTTCTTGCTGCTGAAATATCAGTAATTCTGTTTCAGCCCAGACACCATTTGTAAGAAATATTTTTTTTTTTTTACACATTGATCTTTCTTGAGAAGACTCATGTATACTGAAGAAGGAAATCTTGGCCTTGGGGTGAAATACCATTACCAGCTATGAAGTGTTGTTATTTGCACCACCATAGGTGGGCCAAATTACGTTAAATAGAAGCTGCTGTGCATCGATGTAGGAGTTATCTAGGAGTATGTTACAGCGAAAACAAATTTAACATGCTCACAAAAATAAAAAAAAGGGTTTATTTTTTCGTATTGTGACTGCTGCGCATTACCTAGATTACACAAGTCAGTGGCTGTTGAGGAAACGTGGCTGAAGATACGGAAAACACAGGCTAGTTGTTCTGCAGTGCAGTGTGGACAGTTGTAAGAAAGACTCAGGAGAGTTGCCACAGCACTTTGGGTATATCCCCCCGCCCCTTGAGTATCCCTCCATGGCAATTAATATAAAGAAGGAAAGCAGTGAGTACAAGCTGCTCGTCACTGAGAACCAATTCAACCACAATCTCCTCCATTCCCGGTGGTGTTCAAATAAAAGGGAATAAATACATTTACCAAGAACATAAAACTGCTTTGTATTTATTACATTGTCTTCAAGTGTCTAAAGGCAGAACAGAGCATTTATTAATCCCAGTGTCGGAATTTTAAATACACACGTGTATTTTTCAGTGAATTATGAAGCGATTTCTCCCAAAATATAATTTTACTGAGTGGTTTTACCCTATTGCTTAGCAGGGAACAGTGATTGATCGCATAATGGCAAGAACAGTCCTGCTTTGCTGTCTGTGTGAGCAGACACAGGCGTACCTACCAGTCGGTGTGAGGTTCATCAATAATGAGGAGAATCTTGGCTTTCTTGGCAGCACCAGTGGATGTTTGCTCCGCTATTCCGGCCGCAGCAGCTGCCGTAGTTTGCTTGACAGCATTTGAAATGGAGCTGAAGAAGCTGCTTCCGGCGGACTGGCTCGACTGCCTCCTTTCTGGGGTGGGGGAGACTGGCGGAGGGGGCTGAGGGGGATCTGGCCGCTGCAGGTCAGTCATGTATCCATTTGGCAAATTAGCAATAAAACTGCTGTCAGACAGCCTTCGGCGCAGAAAGTTCATCATTTGTGCTGAATCCGACGGTGGAACCTTGAAGACCAAACAGGAACAAAGGTAGAAGGGCTGGCTGCCAAGCAGTTAGGTGGAGAGGGGAGTTTTCAGGA
Organism: Squalus acanthias; assembly: GCA_030390025.1. NCBI lineage: Eukaryota > Metazoa > Chordata > Chondrichthyes > Squaliformes > Squalidae > Squalus > Squalus acanthias. The sequence continues at coordinate 44,417,906 of CM059444.1, forward strand.
GCCCGGCAAAGCTGTGTAACGAGCAAGCTCCTGTGCGAGAGCTTTGTATCTCTGTCTCTAAAGAGTGCTCAGCTGGAGAGTCAGAGCTGCACATATGCTGACGTCTCCCTGCCACAGCTGCTGTAAGATTGTAGTCACATTCGGTGCCTTGCTCTTTCTGCCGTGCCTTCCTCTGTCTTCCTTGACTGAAGCGCCGCTCAGACACGGCCACTGGCTGATTAGCAGTCAAATGCAAACTGCCTCTTCTGTCACCGTCCAGATTGCTTCAAGTGATGTGCTCTTGAATGTTATAGGCGGCATGGAGTTGTCACATGGCAGCCAGCGAATGCCCCCTATAAATATGCAGATGAAAGGTGGGACACTGCCTACATTGTCAATGTGGCTTTTCACTTCCTGTATTTCTTTCTGACTTTTCAGCCCTGCCTTCGAGCTGCAAGGGAGTAATGAAGAATGAAGATATACATTCTCCCCGCATTTCAAATGATCACTAGGCAAGCAGATGTGCTTTATTTATATCACAGTTACTAACAAATGCACTCAGCAGCAGCCTCTGAGTGTGCAAGCTATTTGAATTTCATTCCTACGGTTATTCATAGACACAATGAAATTGAAAATATTGATATTTCACCACAAAGGTAACATTTGTTAATAAAACGTTTTCTCTGCAATGTCCTTATGTTACAGTAATCAGTAATTAGATTATTAATCAATTAAATATATGGTCAAATAGCATATTTTTGTTCTGTTCTTTAAGAATTATTCTTTCAAGCATACTACACAATTAATCAGTTACAGTACAGGGCACTGTGTTACAGACTTGTGAATGTTTTTCTAAGTAAATATGAAACTAACAAGTAATTTGCTTTTGGAATTTCACGTTCATTTTTGTCTCCATAGAAAAATGGTGATTTAACACAGGGAGAGAGATTAAATGGCAAAATATGATGTCATAATATGTAATATCCGTGCTCCTATCAATCTTATGTTTTATAATCAGATCTGCATGTTGTAGATTTTTTTTAAACTGGTGATGTTGATAAATTGCTAGTTGTTTGACTCCTGACTGTCTGTGTGTTCCATCCTATAATTTCTACCAAATTATTTTCTGCAAACGGCATACAATTAACATCATGAAGTAGAATTGCAGAAGTGTAGAGAACCACAGAAGAGGTCTCATTTTCTGTATTTTTTGAATGAAACAAAACACTGCAATCCTCTAACATTCGTATTAGAGGCATAGAATTGCTTTGAGCCCTCACAGATTATAACAATTACTGCAAGTGAGAAAACACAGACCTTTCCTGTGTGAAAACGTTGCCCTTGAAAAAGGTGTTTGTTTGCAGCATCCAACACAGTTTTATAATATGGAGGCTTTACAATCTGGGGTGATAACAATGTTGTAGGAGGATTGTAAACCAAAGAGAAGGAAAAGGTCATGCTAATATTTTATTTCATTGGCAAATGTACAATATTTTGGTAGCCCGTTAACTTAAAAGCAGATTTATGAAATCAGTTTGAGTTGTTTACCAATGCCTTCCATTAATATGACAAAAGCTGTACAGAAGTGTTTGTGTCAGGGTGTCTAGCAACGGTTATTACATTTCTAAGATGTGTTCAGCGACAGTTATCCAGAATTATGATGCTTGTACGACAGCCGACAGGATATTCAATAAGCGACTCTCGGTGAATAACGTTAAATATTCCTATTGTTAAACATCCATTTCACCTTTGTGCTGGCTTAATTTTCTGCTTCTATTATTGTGAATGTTTACATTGGGTATTACACTTTCTGTCGCACTGTAGAGAGGATTTTTATATAGAAATGATATTCTTACAATAGTCAATATACATCACTTTGCTCTAATCCTGAATTTGTATTAGTTTTATTGTGAACCTCCAGCACTGTGTAGTAAAATCTTCCACTGCACAGCTCAATGAGAACTGACTTCCCTATAATTTATGAAACTGAGAGTTCGCCGAACAGTATTTTAATCAATCGCAATCTTATCCGTCCTGCTTGGAAGAGACAATTTCTTAATGGAATTTACTCATCTGGTGCAGTGTAAAGAAGAGAGTTCTCCAGATAGTATTTTATAAAAAACACAATATTGATTCTGTACCACATGGCTGGTTAGAGGACAGCTTCAGAGCAGGGGCTGCGTATGACTTTGATTTATGTTGAGCTCTTACTCCTTTTCGATTACGAGAATCATATTGATGTTGGAGTAATATAATTAGCAATTTTTTGTTAAAGGGAGTAAGAATTGTTGCAATAAAGTACGTTCAATAGTATTGTGTTGAAATTTTTAACGAACTCCATCTCACAGTGCTCCTATTTACTAGCAGCTTTTCACTATGATCACACAGTGCTATGCTGCTGGGCCTTAGCAATGTGCACATTTTGCCAAATCAGGATCTGTATTTCAAAGTGATATATGTGTGAAAAATAACTAATGAAGGATGTCGACTGCAAGTAGCTTCTCAAGCACTTTCAACTAAAATAGTAAAAATCAAAGTGATCTGCATATATAAAATATTCTACCAACATCAAGAGAATTTTATATGATCCAATCCATTTCGCCAAAGAGGTAACTGAGTTTTATGAAGGATTTCTGAATTTGTGAACTCTTTAGTCTTGAGTTTCCTCTTGCTGGGATCACCCAGCATTAAGTTGGCAGGGTGGGAGCAGGTTTGTGTCCATTGGCTGACCTCCCACTGACCCCGGATAGATTTCCCAGTCTAATTTCAATTTTGTTTGGGCCAGTTCCCGACAGTATTCCTGTCTGTATCCTGGGGACTTGCCACTGTTGGGGGTGGGGGGGTGAGGGGGTGGGACTGCTGCTGGATTCAGGCACATACAGCGGTGTAAAGGCCCAGGCAGGACGAAGTTACAACCGCTGATAAAGATTTAACAGTACAACAGCATGGAACTGCCAGTCAATAGGCCCGGTATCAATTACACTGCCTGCTTTGGACATTGAATTGTTGAGTGCCTTGACATGTATTGTATGCAGCCATTGTTAGCGTCCAGTGTCACTAAGGCAATAATGACAGAGGATGTGACCTGCAAGGTCAGCTTCATCATTACCGCTAATTTAAATGCAGCTGCTCATATTTGGACAGGCACTTTCCTGGCCAACCATCACTTCTGTTGGAAAATCCAACCAGCTACCAAATGGGTGGGAATCCAGCAGCACAGGCCCCCATCTGTTTGCCCGCCACTGCCTTCCCCACTAATACTGCTAAGATAGCAATTAACGGGAGGGAAATCCTACCTTTCTGTCTTACAGGTAGCGAGAAATTGATGTTGTATAAATAGGTTTTCAATCAGAGTATTATCTGGTTTTCTACAAGTATGTCACATCATATGAAGCTTTACCTTAAAATCGAAGAAGCACATGTGGAATATAAAAGATAAAACTGCCACTTTCACTGCTTGACAGAGGATCGAGCTGAGGTTGTAAAAGTGACAGGCTCAACCATGGGATTGATTCAGAACAGAGCTAGCCACTCAAACCTGGGCATCCATTAGGCACCGTGGTCACCAGCAGCAGCAGAATTGTATTCCACCACACTCTGTAAACGCATGGCCAGCATATTCCTCATTCAACTTAGTGCAGCTACAACACAGGGTAACATGCACGCTACACAGTGGAAGCAGCATGCTGTAGACAGAGCTAAGCGATCCCACAACCAACGGATCAGATCAAAGCTCTGCAGTCCTGCCACATCCAGTCGTGAATGGTTCTGATGAAAGGTCATCGACCTGAAACGTTAACTCTGTTTCTTCACAGATGCTGCCTGACCTGCTGAGTATTTCCAGCATTTTATGTTTTTATTTCAGATTTCCAGCATCCGCAGTATTTTGCTTTTGTGTTTTGTTGCAGTCATGAATGGTGATGGACAATTAAACAAATAACGAGAGGAGGCAGCTCCATGAACATCCCCATCTTCAATGATGGTGGAGCCCAGCACGTGAGTGCAAAAGACAAGGCTGAAGCATTTGCAACGATCTTCAGCCAGAAGTGCTGAGTGGATGATCCATCTCAGTCCCCACCATCGCAGAAGCCAGTCTTCAGTCAATTCTATTCACGCCATGTGATGTCAAGAAACGGCTGAGCGCACTGGATACAGCAAAGGCTGTGGGCCTCGACAGCATCCCGCTGTAGTGCTGAAGACTTGTGCTCCAGAACTAGCCGCACCTCTAGCCAAGCTGTTCCAGTGCAGCTACAACATTGAAATCTACCCGACAAAGTAGAAAACTGCCCAGGTATGGCCTGTCCACAGAAAGCAGGGCAAAACCAATCCATCAATTATCGCCATCAGCCTAATCTCAATCATCCGCAAAGTGACGCAAGGGGTCATTGACGGTGCTATCAAGCGGCATTTACCAATAACCTGCTCACTGTTTGGATTCCGCCAGGACCATTCAGCTCCAGACCTCATTAGAGCTTTGGTCCAAATATGGACGAAAGAGCTGAATTCCAGAGGTGAGGTGAGAGTGACTGTCCTTGACATCAAGGCAGCATTTGACCGAGTATGGCATCAAGGAGCCCTAGTAAAACTGAAGTCAATGGGAATCAGGGGGGAAACTCTCCACTGGCTGGAGTCATACCTAGCACAAAGGAAGATGATTGTGGTGGTTGGAAGTCAATCATCACAGCCCCACGACATCGCTATAGGTGTTCCTCAGGGCAGTGTCCTAGATCCAACCATCTTCAGCTGCTTCATCAATGACCTCCCTCCAACATAAGGTCAGAAATCGGGATGTTCACTGATGATTGCATTCGCTACTCCTTAGACAATGAAGCAGTCCATGCCCGCATGTAGTAAGAACGGGATAACATTCAAGCTTGAGCTGATAAGACTTGAGTAAGTAACATTCATGCCACACAAGTGCCTGTCTTTGATCATCTCCAACAAGAGCAGGTCTAACCACCTCCCTTGACATTCAATGGCATTACCATTGTGGAATCCCCCACCATCAACATCTTGGGGCTCACCATTGACCAGAAACTTAACTGGACCAGCCACATAAATACTGTGGCAACAAGAGCAGGTCAGAGGCTGGGTATTCTGTGGCGAGTGTCTCACCTCCTGACTCCCCAAAGCCTTTCCACCATCTACAAGGCACAAGTAAGGAGTGTGATGGAATACTCTCCACTTGCCTGGATGAGTGCAGCTCCAACAATACTCAAGAAGCTCGACACCATCCAGGAGCCCGCTTGATTGGCACCCCATCCACCATCTTAAAGATTCACTCCCTCCATGACCGGCACACCGTGGCTGCAGTGTGTACCATCTACAAGATGCACTGCAGCATGTCGCCAAGGCTGCTTCAACAGCACCTTTCAAACCCACGACTTCTACCAACTAGAAGGACAAGGGCAGCAATCGCATTGGAACACCACCACCTCCAAGTTCCCCATCAAGTCACACACCATCCTGACTCGGAAATATATCACCGTTCCTTCATCGTCACTGTACCTAACAGTACTGTGGGAGTACCTTCACTGGTGGGACTGCAACGGTTCAAGAAGGCGGCACTGCACTCCCTCCAATATATCCTTTCTAATGCACGGTGCCCAGAATTGTTGGAGTAATATAATTAGCATATTTTTTTTTAAGGGAGAAAGTATTGTTGCAATAAAATACGTGCAATAGTATTGTGTTGAAATTTTTTACGAACTCCATCTCACAGTGCTCCTATTTACTAGCAGCTTTTCACTATGATCACACAGTGCTATGCTGCTGGGCCTTAGCAATGTGCACATTTTGCCAAATCAGGATCTGTATTTCAAAGTGATATATGTGTGAAAAATAACTAATGAAGGATGTCGACTGCAAGTAGCTTGTAAAGCACTTTCAACTAAAATAGTAAAAATCAAAGTGATTGTGTATCTATATGCATATATAAAATATTCTACCAACATCAAGAGAATTTTATATGATCCAATCCATTTCGCCAAAGAGGTAACTGAGTTTTATGAAGGATTTCTGAATTAGTGAACTCTTTAGTCTTGAGTTTCCTCTTGCTGGGATCACCCAGCATTAAGTTGGCAGGGTGGGAGCAGGTTTGCGTCCATTGGCTGACCTCCCACTGACCCCGGATAGATTTCCCAGTCTAATTTCAATTTTGTTTGGGCCAGTTCCCGACAGTATTCCTGTCTGTATCCTGGGGACTTGCCACTGTTGGGGGTGAGGGGGTGGGACTGCTGCTGGATTCAGGCCCATACAGCGGTGTAAAGGCCCAGGCAGGACGAAGTTACAACCGCTGATAAAGATTTAACAGTACAACAGCATGGAACTGCCAGTCAATAGGCCCGGTATCAATTACACTGCCTGCTTTGGACATTGAATTGTTGAGTGCCTGGATATGTATTGTATGCAGCCATTGTTAGCGTCCAGTGTCACTAAGGCAATACTGACAGAGGATGTGACCTGCAAGGTCAGCTTCATCATTACCGCTAATTTAAATGCAGCTGCTCATATTTGGACAGGCACTTTCCTGGCCAACCATCACTTCTGTTGGAAAATCCAACCAGCTACCAAATGGGTGGGAATCCAGCAGCACAGGCCCCCATCTGTTTGCCCGCCACTGCCTTCCCCACTAATACTGCTAAGATAGCAATTAACGGGAGGGAAATCCTACCTTTCTGTCTTACAGGTAGCGAGAAATTGATGTTGTATAAATAGGTTTTCAATCAGAATATTACTTGGTTTTCTACAAATATGTCACAGCATATGATACTGTACCTTAAAATCAGAGAAGCACGTGTGGAATATAAAAGGTAACACTGCCACTTTCACTGTTTGACAGAGGATCGAGCTGAGGTGTGTTGGAAAAGAGACAGGCTCAACCATGGGATAGATCCTCAGGGCAGTGTCCTAGGCCCAACCATCTTCAGCTGCTTCATTAATGACCTTCCCTCTAACATAAGGTCAGAAATGGGGATGTTCGCTGATGACTGCATAGTATTCAGTGCCATTCACAACTCCTCAAATAATGAAGCAGTCCATGCCCACATGCAACAAGACCTGGACGACGTTCAGGCTTGGGCTGATAAGTGGCAGGTAACATTCGCGCCACAGAAGTGCCAGGCAATGACTATCTCCAACAAGTGAGAGTCTAACCACCGCCCTTGACATTCAATGGCATTACCATCACCGAATCCCCCACCATCAACATCCTGGGGGGTCACCATTGACCAGAAACTTAACTGGACCAGCCACACACATACTGTGGCAACAAGAGCAGGTCAGAGGCTAGGTATTCTGCGGCGAGTGTCTCACCTCCTGACTCCCCAAAGCCTTTCCACTATCTACAAGGCACAAGTAAGGAGTGTGATGGAATAGTCTCCACTTGCCTGGATGAGTGCAGCTCCAACAACACTCATAGGGGGAGAAATTCAGTATCGCCCCATTTGGGGCGCAATTATCGGCCGGGCGCAAAGATTAGCGCCTGGCACTAATTATCGCCACCGACTGCAAACTTGACTTTTATCGCCCCTGGAGGTGATTGGAGCGCTAAATCAGGCGCTTCACACCTGTCTTAAGGCGCAAAGGCCGAGGAGCGAGGCGTTACCTCAGAGCGCTGGCGAAGCTCATGTAATGTCAGTCAGCAATGGAACACACACACAATGGCACGGGCCAGTTCTTAAAGGGGATGGTTAATTTCACTTTCCATCCACATCCTGCTAATTGCAGCCTTGAATCTCGGCCTGGAGAGACCTGCACATCAAATCTGCTGGAAAGAACAATGGAGAGTACCAGGCAAAGAGCTCAGGGTGCAGCCCACACAGTCTCTTCTAAATCGATACAAGGAATGGCAAATCAAAATGAACCTGCAAAGTGCTACTCAGTACCCAAAACTCCTTCACACAACGTTGAAACTCTCCAGAAGTCTCTCTCTCTCTCTCTCTCTCAGAATGCGTAGTTCAAAAATGGCACCAACAGTAAAAGGCAGGAAGCGGTCACCTTTAAATAGCGCTCCCCCTTTCCCTTCATGACTGCAGAACGCTCCACTCAAACTGTCGTTGCTAGCGTCAGGCGGTAAGGCAGGGGGCGCCACTCAATATCCGCTCCGGGGCGATACCGGGGCGTTGCGCACTCGACTGATGTCACGATCTGCTGGCGCAGGAGATCGTGGCGGTAGTGTTTAGCGCCGCCGCAAAATGTCTGGTTAATTTCACGAGCGGCGCAAACTTTGCCGCGCCTGGGTGCTAGATGCTTTGCGCCCCATTAGCGCCCTCTTAAGGCGCTAACGGGAGGCGCAACCAACTGAATGTTTCCCCCATAGAAACATAGAACATAGGAGCAGGAGTAGGCCATTCGGCCCCTCGAGCCTGTTCTGCCATTTAATGAGATCATGGCTGATCAAGAAGCTCGACACCACCCAGGACAAAGCAATCCGCTTGATTGGCATCCCATCCATCACCTTAAACATTCACTCCCTCCACCACCGGCGTACCGTGACTGCAGTGTGTACCATCTACAAAGATGCACTGCAGCAACTCGCCAAGGCTTCTTCGACAGCACCTCTCAAACCCACGACCTCTACCAACTAGAAGGTCAAGTGCAGCAAGCGCATGGGAACACCCCCACCTCCAAGTTCCCCTCCAAGTCACACACCATCCTGGCTCGGAAATATATCACCGTTCCTTCATCGTCACTGTACCTAACAGTACCGTGGGAGTACCTTCACCAGTGGGACTGCAGCAGTTCAACAAGGCGGTGCAGCACTCCTTCCAAGGCCAATATATCCTTTCTAATGTGCGGTGCCCAGAACTGTGCACAATACTCCAGATGTGGTCTAACCAGGGCTTTGTAGAGCTGTAGCAAAACTTCCTCCCCTTTATATTCCAGCCCTCTAATTATAAGGGCTAGCTTTTTTGATTTTTTCAGTATTTCCAGCATTTTATGTTTTTATTTCAGATTTCCAGCATCCACAATATTTTGCTTTTGATTTTTCTTGTACCTGACCACTACATTTTAGTGATCTGTGTACATGGACCCCTGAATCTCTTTGGACTTCCACTGTTCCTAGCTTTTCATCATTAAAAAATACTCGGATCCATCCTTTTTTGGTCCAAAATGGATGACCTCACACTTACCTGCGTTGAAAGCCATCTGCCACAATTTTGCCCATTCACTTAATCTATCAATGTCTCTTTGTAATTTTATGCTCCCGGTTACACTACTTACTATGCCACCAATCTTTGTGTCATCGGCAAACTTAGATATATGGCTCTCTATCGTGTTATCTAAGTCATTAATAAATATAGTGAATAGTTGAGGCCACAGTGCAGATCCTTGTGGTACACCACTAGTCACTTCCTCCCAATTTGAGTACACACCCATTATCCCTACTCCCTATCAGTGAACCAATCTTCTAACCAGGTCAATAATTTGCCTTCAATTCCATGAGCTTTATTTTTAGCTAACAGTCTCTTGTGTAGAACCTTATTGAAGACCCTGATGATCTGACTGTATTTGAATTATTAGACAGATCTAGTTCTAATCTATTAGTCATGTTGACTGAAGCAGCCCAAATAGAATATAGTCTGAATTGAGAAATCTGAATGCCTACACTTGTCGATTAATTCAAAACCTAATTCCACAAAGCTTTGGTGACCACCTGTGACCAGCACTACAAACAAAAGGTACATCTTTATTTCTCCTGACAGGGACAAGCCTTTTAAGCATGCCTCTAACATTTAAGGTGCTGAAGGATTCATTACCAAATATTTAAGATGAATACATTTCAAACATTTGGGTATGAGACCATTTGACTTTAAGGATCTCAAAGCCTCAGCAGATAGCACAAATTAAAGGATCAAGGGGTAAAAATTGGGTGGTGCCCCCTTTGGGGCGCCTACCTTCACCGGGGCGCTAATTTTAGTGCCCCGAAAAAGTTAGCGCCCCCGCGGCTGATTCTCCCAGGTAGCGCCCCAAGAGGGAGGAGGGGCACTACTGGAAGCGCCCCGCGTCCCTCTTGGGGCGCTGCGAGTCAATATCGCGGCGCTATGTGCCGCGGTACTGCAGGCCTTCTTCCTCTTATTAAAGGGGAGAGGCCTAGCGCAGCGCGTCCCGGCGCCAAGCTGGGCCACCAGGGATCGGGAGTGCCGGCAAACGAGCCTGGCACTCAAGAGGAGTGCCGGGCTCACGGAGAGCAGCCGGCACCCCGCGGGGGGACTTCACAGGGGCCGGGGACAGCAACGGGGGCAGGTGTTGGCAGGCGGCCAGCAACAAAAATGGCCGCCCGCCTCCTCCCCTTTAACTAGCGCCACCCCGGCCGTAGGTAGGCCTCCCTGACCCTGGCGGCCATAGCATCCGGCGGTAAGTCGAGGGGCACCACCCAATATTACAGCTGGGGCGCTGCACACGGCGATGACATCATCGCCGGCGGTGCTAACGGTTAACGCCGCCGCTAACCTCCCACTAAATTTCATGGGAGGCGTTAGTGGCCCCACGCCCAGGCGTCAGTTGATTTGCGCCCCGGTAGCGCCCTCTTAGGGTGCTAACGGGAGGCGCAAATCAACCGAATTTAGCCCCCCAAGACTTTTTAGAAAATGAAGACTTGAAAGTCCAGGAGGCTTAATGCTAAGCTGATAGAGAATCTAACTTAGTAACCTTAAGCAGGAGGAATTATCAAACTCAGCCGCATAGGGAAAAAAGATTTCCACATTGCAAAGAGTGTAATATTTATGATGCACCTCATTGGCTAAATTGGAGTTTTCTGCAGGTTGTCCCCCCCAATATCATTGATATATATGTATTTAGAAAGAAACATTGTCATCAGACAAATAAACAGAGAAGAATAAATGGAGCAATGTATGTTTTTAATGGGAGTGAGAATTGGCATTTGACCCGTTCTGAGCTTCTGTGAAGAAATAAAACTGTAATTCCAGTATTTTTCAACAGTTCTTTAATAACCCTAATCTTTATAATATATTAAAAATATTTAATTTGTTTATACTTCCTGTTACAAAGCCTTGCTACTGGTTGTCACTTTTTCGTCATGCGCGTGTGTCAAAATTCCTATAGCCACATTTATAATATAAACTGCCCACGTAAGCGTGTCAATCTGTAATTACACCCTCCCACCAGTGGCGGTGCTGCAGCACCTCATTTTTGAGTTTCCCAGTTCCTCAGCCTATATTGCAAACAATCTCCTATGATCCAACCAACTCTACTTTTCTGCTTCCAAATTGCTGTAAATTTTGATATTTAACTATAAATCATAATATAAAATCAAAGTATAGAAAAATAAGGACAGAATTTATGACTTTAAAATGGGGACTGAATTACACCTGTGTGCACTAATCCAATTACCCTCCACTTTCTAATCTCACTTCATCAGAAGAAATCTTGACTCTCCATGTACAATGGTAGATCGACTAGTATACAATAAAATTCAGCCATTTTCCATCTACTATAAAATTATTACTAAAGTCTAATCTTAATTAATCCTCTTCCATTAGACCATTCTGGGAAAAGGTGAAATTGGGACGAGTTAATCTAACATTTTCCAGGTAATCTTGCCCGGTACTGAATTTGGTGCAGAAAGATATACTGTGCACCAATGACAGAGAGCATTTGTTTTCTATTTACATACAAATAGTTTTCCATCTATAGTTGATGCACGAGTTCAGAGAAAGTGACAATGAAGACTCCAGGACTTAGGGCTCTATATTATGAAGAGAGAGTCAAAAACTGAACAGTGAGATGCTGACACACGGAAGTTATTTAACTGAGACTGTAAGCACAGGATAGAGCAAATGAGTCCAAAATTAACAATCCTAATGTGTGACTAGCAGTTCAAAGAACTTATTTCTTCCCCAATGAGTAGTATAAGTATAGAAAAGATTCCGTCAAAGCAATTAATGCTATATCAGTAAATTCCTTCAAAACAGAGATGGATAGATATCTGGTTAATAACCAGATTAAAGAGGAACAAAAATAACTCCAGTTACAGGTCAAACATTCAATACACTATGGAACATCAGGGTTCTGTTGGGGCTTGGTCCAAAGAAGAGAAATGGTTAGAGTTGAATAATGAAATGTGTAATGTCAGGTTGATATCCAGGAGTTTCACTAAATTACTTTGGAGGTCAGCTAGAAACTTCAGAGATTTGGTGTAGTTTTACCTCCCTCAGGACATAAAATAAATCGGGCCATGTCCATGAGTGTGCAAATCGTACATTGTTGTGGAAACAGCAGGCTTGATGGGCCAAATGCTCTTATTCCACACTTTCTTAAATTTTAAGATTATTGTTGGCTGAATTGCTATCTGGAGCACTGTTGATTCTGAAGGTGTGTTGAACATAATAGATCGGAGTGGGAGTAGGCTATGCAGCTCCTCGAGCCTGCTCCGCCATTTATTAACTCATGGCTGATCTTCTACCTCAACTCCACTTTCCCGCCCGATCCCCATATCCCTTGATTCCCTTAGTGTCCAACAATCTATCAATCTCTGTCTTGAATATACTCAATGACTGAGCATCCACAGCCCCCTGGGGTAGAGAATTCCAAAGATTCACAGCCCTCTGAGTGAAGACATTTCTCCTCATCTCAGTCCTAAATGGCCGACCCCTTATCCTGAGACTATGACCCTTAGTTCTAGACTCTCCAGCCAGTGTAAACAGTCTCTCAGCATCTACCCTGTCAAGCTCTCGAAGAATTTTATACGTTTCAATGAGATCACCTCTCATTCTTCTAAACTCCAGAGAATATAGGCCCAATCTACTCAATAGGTAATATTTTGAGGTAATATTTTTCAGGGGAAAGCAAATATGTTATTTTTTGGGTGAACTGATGTGAATGCATAATCTTTTCCCCCTTATTTTTGCATGAGAAAAAACATCGGGGAAGACAAGGGCTTTGAATTTTGCTAATAATACTGCTGCTTAGACAATCAGGGCACTGCTTTATCAGTGAAATTTTAATTATCAGTGTGTAGTAGACTGAGAACTGTAGGTTTTATTTAGCCCTGTTCACTATCAAATGTAATTTTCTTGTCTCTTCTGCCACTAATTAAAAGTGTCACATCAGTTCCTTCTGGGCCTGAATGTGCAAAGATTTCTTGTTGTATTCAATCCTTTTTTTCTCAAGGAGGACAAAGGAGAAGGAAGACAAGAATAATATGGAGAACAATGAAAGAACCAAAAAGTGAATAACAGAAGGAAAGTTAAACACGGAAAGAATAAATTAAAACAAAACTCAAGTTAAAGAAAAAAGTAAAAATTTTAAAAAATGGAAAATAATGTTGACAAAGTGAGGAAAAGAGAGAGAAAAATGTGTAGATGTAAAAGTTGGGAAGAATGTGTGATTGTAAGGATGGGTTTGATTTTACTCAGTCACCCGGTGAAAACCGGGCAGGTGAGCAGTTAAAAACGAGAAGGTTACTTACCCACTCAGACCTCGACCCTTTCTAGCCATTTCCGATTTTAACCTAAAGGGTTCAACAGGCGAATGAGACGCCCGCCTAAAGCAGGTGGAAACTTCATGAATATACTCAAATTGGGATCCTATTATGTCAATAGGGCCCCAATTACATTTTAACTGAGATCTGACCAGGAAACCGCTGTGGCTTTCCCGCCAGGCTGAAACAGGTCAGCAGCTGCTGGGGTAACAGCGGAGGCCCACCAAGGTAAGTTTAAAACTTTCTTTATAGGGCCAGGAAGAACAGAAGTGCTCCTTCATGATCCACACAGGAAAGTCGTAGCCTCCCCAGCCCCACAATCTCAAACACTCCCCCCACCCCGCCCCCTTCCCTCTCACGAGATCCTCCCGAAAATCCCCCTGCCACTTTTGGGAGGGTCTAGCGGGAGGGAAATGGGGGGTAGATTGTGAGGCTGGGGAGGCAGTGAATTTCCTATGTGGAGCAATTTTTACGATTTTAATCTATGAACGTCCAAAACAGATATTGAGCATTTAAACATTGAAAAAGGAACCAGAACAAGAAATACTTTTATCAGATTTTCACTTCACTTCACCAATAACCTGCTCACTGATGCCCAGTTTAGGTTCTGCCAAGACCACTTAGCTCCCGACCTCATTACAGCCTTGGTCCAAACATGGACAAAGGAGCTGAATTCAAGAGGTCAGGTGAGAGTGACTGCCCTAGACATCAAGAGTGTGGCATCAAGGAGCCCTAGTAAAAATAAAGTCAATGGAAATCGGGGGGAAAACTTTCCATTGGCTAGAGTCATACCTAGCACGAAGGAAGATGGTTGTGGTGGTTGAAGGTCAATCATCACAGCCCCAGGACATTGCTGCAGGAGTTCCTCAGGGCAGTGACCTAGGCCCAACCATCTTCAGCTGCTTCATCAATGACCTTCCCTCCAACATAAGGTCAGAAATGGGGATGTTCGCTGATGACTGCACAGTGTTCAGTGCCATTCACAACTCTTCAGATAATGAAGCAGTCCATGCCCGCATGCAACAAGACCTGGACGGCGTTCAGGCTTGGGCTGATAAGTGGCAGGTACCATTCGCACCACACAAGTGCCAGGCAATGACTATCTCCAACAAGCAAGAGTCAAACCACCGGCCCTTGACATTCAACAGCATTACCATCGCCGAATCCCCCACCATCAACATCCTGGGGGTTACCTGAAACTTAACTGAACCAGCCACATAAATACTGTAGCAACAAGAGCAGGTCAGAGGCCAGGTATTCTGTGGCAAGCGTCTCACCTCCTAACTCCCCAAAGCCTTTCCACCATCTACAAGGCACAAGTAAGGAGTGTGATGGAATACTCTCCACTATCCTGGATGAGTGCAGAATCACAGAATCACAGAATCCCCACAGTGCAGATAGAGGCCACTTCGGCCCATCGAGCCTGCACCAACACATATCCCACCCTATCCCCGTAACCCCACGTATTTAATCCCCCTAACACTAAGGGTCAATTTATCATAGCCAAATCAACCTAACCCGCACATCTTTGGACTGTGGGAGGAAACCGGAGCACCCGGAGGAAACCCACACAGACACGGGGAGAATGTGCAAACTCCACACAGACAATCACCCGAGGCCGGATTCGAACCCGGGTCCCTGGCGCTGTGAGGCAACAGTGCTAACCACTATGCCACCGTGTTGCCCCCCAACAACAACAGCTCCAACAACACTCAAGAAGCTAGACACCATCCAAGACAAAGCAGCCCGCTTGATTGGCACCCCATCCACCACCTTAAACATTCACTCCCTCCACCACCGGCGTACCGTGGCTGCAGTGTGTACCATCTACAAGATGCACTGCAGCAACTCACCAAGGCTTCTTCGGCAGCACCTCCCAAACCCGCGAACTCTTCCACCGAGAAGGACAAGGGCAGCAGGCGCATGGGAACACCACCACCTCCAAGTCACACACCATCCTGACTTAGAAGTATATCGTCGATCCTTCATCGTCGCTGGGTCAAAATCCTGGAACTCCCTCTTTAACAGCACTGTGAGAGTACTTTTACCACACGGACTGCAGCGGTTCAAGAAGGCGGCTCACCACCACCTTCTCAAGGGAAATTACGGATGGGCAATAAATGCTGGCCTTGCCAGTGACGCCCACATCCCATAAACGAATTTTTTAAAAAATGCTAATTCATTTAGTGTACTTCTAATGTTTCCTTGCTTCCAAAATACTTTCTGTCCGATTCCACTTCAGTTAACAGACCTGACTCTCAAATTATACTGCCATTTTTGCATGATCTGTACCCAAACTATATCACATCAGTGTGAAAGTGGCATTAATTATTAAGGGATTCCTGTAACAGGGCACTGCTATGTTTCTTTAAATATTAAAACCAATTACCTAACAAACCTGCTTAAATTGTATTTGGAAATTGTTTTGGTCTCTCACCAAACAGATTTCCATATTTCATCGAGAGCTGTCTACTATACTGATGGGAGGTTCTACATCTGTATATGGGCTTTAATTGCATTCATGCATGAAGTGTTGTTTGATTTGTTCAGGAAACAATTTACAAGCAAACTCCTAACTTAATTGAGTTCTGACGACAGGTCATTGACCTGAAGCATTAACTCTGTTTCTCTCTCCACAGATGCTGCCTGACCTGCTCAGTATTTCCAGCGTTTTCTGTTTTTATTTCAGATTTCCAGCATCCGCAGTATTTTGCTTTTGCCTAAGATAATTGGAACGCTCTGCGAGGCATTGTTTGATTTGATCTGGGAAAGACGCTTGATATTTCTCAAAAGTGTTGGTTTTGACGCCTACAGAGCTAAAAGCAGAGGGTTGATTGTAGTCGGGCGGGTAGGCAGTTAAAATTGACCAGGTGATTAACCCGCCAATACGCTGCCTGGATACTGCTGTCTTTGATCTTAACCTACTCTGCTGAGCAGGTGACAAAGGTACCCACCTGAAGCCAGTGGAGGCCTTCTTTAAATAAGCAGATCGGGGTCCGATAACATCATCAGGCCCCGCCTATTATTTTAACTCTGGTCTGAGCAAGGAAGTCACTGCGGCTTTCCTGCCAGGTGAACTCTACTTAGAAGAGGATTGGAAGTAGAAGAGGCCATTCAAACTAAAAAAAAATGTTTACTTCCTTTGTTGGGCCCGGAGGAGCAGGAAAGGTTAAGCCTCCCCTACCCCGGACTTCCTCATCTTCCATACAGTGGACCCGCCCGGAACCCCGGTCCCCACACTTACCGGAGTGCTGCTCGAATAGCCACAGGCCAGCAGCCACTTCCGATCTACTTTTCGCCGGTTCCGACAGCAAGTTAATGAGACCCAGCGCTTAAAATCCCCATGGCCTCATTCTGCCGTGGGCAGGCGGGAATCTAACTGAATCCTCCCACAAACCCCCTCCCCGCAAGATCTTGCGACAGAACCTGGGGTTAATTCAAAAGCTGTTTCTCTAAAGGGATTGTGAAATTCTTGGATATAAAAGGGTACGCTGGAGTTCGAAACAGAAGCTGAATTGCAAAGTAGCAATAAGGTCTCTGTCAATTTAATAGAGACATTTGAACTAAATCAGAAGATATGCTCACTATCAGTAATTACCCATTACAAACACTGGGGGAAAAATTCGGTACCTTAGTGCCTCCCATTAGCGCCAGCAGATGGTGCTAACGGTGCGCTAGATCATTATCGCTGGGGTGAGGCAAATCCAACACCGCATGCCAAATCCCGCCCCCCGCAGTGCCGCCGCTAACAGTTATCTCCGGGAGCCTCAACGCCAGGTGGATCGTGACGTCAGTGAGTGTGCAATGCTCACTGGCCGCCCGATCTGCGAAATTGATTGTCGCCACCTATCTTAGCACCTGGAGTAAACAGCGACAGGGAGAGCTGGCATGAAGCAGCAGGAAGCCAGATCCAGGGATGTTATTTAAAGGGATCATCAGTAATGAGTCAGAGCTGTAGGTTAGTGGAATTTCAGTGCTTTCTTGTCAGTTTCACATAGTGCAACAGTCTCATTCCGTAATTTCAAAGTTATTTTGTATCAGGAGTGTTGTGGCAACTAAAAAGTAGCTATATTTATTCTTAAAAAATCAAACTGCTACACTTGGTTACATTAATGGGGACTGTATTGGCAGTTGACCTTGCCCTCCAGGATCTATGGTGGAGGGAGCGCAGGCAGCGAGAAAGACTGGAACATGTGCCCAGAGGGAGGAGGAGGGCCATCAGGACTCTCAACAGGAGGCCTTACCCTCTGAGGGTATTCGGAGAGCACTTCTCCTGCCTCCAATTAAGCGAGGAGCAGTGTATTAGAAGGCTCTGCTTCACCAAGGAGGTGGTTACAGAACTCTGCCACCTCCTGCAACCAGACCTCCAGCCTCAGATCAGGGTGACCATGGCTCTCTCAGTGGCTGTCAAGGTCACCGTCGCCCTCAATTTCTTCGCCAGTGGATCCTACCAGTCTGCAACAGGAGACATAGCTAACATCTCGCAGTTCGCCGTCCATCGCTGCATCCAGGAGGTCACAGAGGCTCTCTACAGTCGGAGAAGGGACTATATTGCCTTCCCCATCACCAGAGAGAAGCAGGATGAACGTGCATGTGGCTTTGTCAGGATAGCAGCATTCCCCATGGTGCAGGGTGCCATTGACTGCACCCACGTGGCTTTGTGGGCACCGCATAACAATCCTGAGATCTTCCTTAACCGCAAAGGCTACCACTCACTTAATGTGCTGTTGGTGTGCGACCACAGACAGCTAATCCTCAATGTCAATGCCCGCTATCCTGGCAGCAGCCATACGGCCTTCATCATGCGGCAACACTCTTCCAGCCACCACATCAAGCTCGCGGCTAGCTGGTCAGAGACAAGGGTTATCCACTCTTCACCTGGCTCATGACTCATCTCCAGCCCAGCACTCTATATAATGGGAGCCACCAGGAACATCATCAAGCAGACTATCGGGGTGCTCAAGCAATGGTTCCGCTACCTTGACCGCTCGGGAGGAGCCCTGCAGTATTCGGCTGAGCAGGTGTCCCATTTCGTGGTGGTCTGCTGCATGCTCCACAACCTGGCCATCATGAGGGCCCAGCCCTTGCCACCAGGGATTGCGGGACCACCTCAGGAGGAGGAAGAGGGAGAGAGGAAGAGGAAGATGAGGAGGACGATGAGGAGGACGAGGAGGAGGACGAGGAGGAGGAGGAACAGGAGCGAGGGAGGAGGCAACCACTCAATTGGCCTTCCGGAAGTGCGGTCCATGACCGCCTCATCAGACTGCGGTTCGAATGAATTAAACCCCAGATCCCTGTTGCTCACCACATCCCCATCATTCTATCCCTGTCGCAGGCCATTTCACAGTGCAAAGCTGAAATGAGAGACACCACAAAAGTATCCAAACTGAATTAATAAATTTATCAAAAATCAGTGAACAGATATTTACAACAAAAATATTAACTATTCACCCATGTGCAATCCATTAGTGCCCTGTCGTTACTGTGCCTTTACCTACTCTAGTACTCCTACGAAGTGTTGGCCCAATGGGTGCAGCAGGGCTGGTGGAAGGCTGCTGAGTGTCCGTGCGGGAGACTTCAGATGGCCTTGCAGGACGCCCTCGACCAGCTCTGGACCTGAAAGGCCCGGCTGTAGACTGCACCACCTCAGCATGGGTGGCAGCAGTCTAGGCTGGCTGGATGACAGGCAGCGACAAGGGCAATGGCGGAGTGGCAGTGGTGGGAGCAGGAATGCTGTCATCCTGAGAGAGGACAGCAGCTTCCTGCTCCATTGACCCACTGCCACTGCCCCGGGGCAGCACCACAGCATCCCTAGCAATCTGTTGGAGCACAGATTGCTGGCCTGATGTGACACCGTGAAAGCCCCGGTCGACGGTGGTTGACCCAGCCATGATGGCAGCAGTCAGAGCTTGCGTGGCATCAAGCTGAGACTGCATGAGAGCAGTCTGAGATTGGATGCCACCAAGCATTGACTACATTACAGCACTAAGTCGTTGAGTCACTTCCGCCTGTGCTGCAATGGAAGCTGTCAGATCGCCCATCACACGCAGCATCAGGTCTGGGTTCAGTCTCTCTGGGAGTCGACCATCCTTTGCAGACTGGAATTGATGGGCTCCATGGTGTGCGCAGAGCCTTGTGCAATGCTGGAGGCGGACTCCTCCACATTCCTTATCATTGCCGAGAGGCTCTCGGGCACCCTTGCCATTACACCTATCTCTCTGTGTGCATGCCCATCACCCTTCCTCTAAAGGCCCCCCCATCGAGGTCCTCATTGGAGTCCTGTGCAGCAGAACTCGCACGTGTGAACTCGCCCTCCAGGGAGCTGGCCCTCGAGCTACCCTTCCCCCCTGGCCTTGCTGCAGCCCACTCATCCTGGGAGCCTCACCCTGTGCAGATCCTACTACTATACTAGCCTCTAAAGAATGCGTTGTGCCAGTATCTGAGCTAGTGGCAGTATCTGAGCTGGTGCCTGCGGGTGAGACATGCGGTGTGTCTTCCTCCTCCTCTTCTCCTGCCTCGCTCTCTACGGTGCACTCAGGGACAGGCTGCTCAGGTGCTTGTTGATTATCTGAAAGCATAAAGGCACAAGAGTCGGGTTAAGGTGAGGGGAGGGGGGCAGGAAGGGAGAAATGCATGCATGCAGCATGATTAGCTAAAAAGTGCTAAACGCTTGTGGGGTGAGGGGGAAGTGGGATGTGAGAAGGAGTAGGGATGAACATACTGTTGTTTTCCCCAAGGGGGTCAACGTCACCGGTGGCCACGGCGCCCACCACCTGGCATCCAATAATCTGTAGCACTCGATTCTCCAGCGCAGACAGTGGTTGGGTGTCGGCTTGTCCCCCGCCTGTGCGCTCCTGCTCCCTCCTGTTGTGAGCCACCTTGACCTGCAAGAGAAAGGAAAGTGTGTAAGTGAGTGTGGAGCAATGTGTTTGGGTGATGTGCCTGCCATAGTTGAACAGCTGTCATTGTGTGCAAGGTGTGAGATGTGGGTGTGAGTGTTGGTAGGTGGAGATTGTTGGTGGGTGAGTGCTGGGAGTGCGGTGCTTTGGGCAGTGTGTGCAGACTGAGGTTCAGATGGTGGTATGTCGCATTTATTGAAGCATTGACTCACCCTGACCACCCGAGTGAGGTCGTTAAATTTCTTCCTGCACTGTGTGTGGGTCCTGGGGACCACAGTGCTGCCCCAGACGTGCTGAACTACCTCCCTCCGCATGGTGCGGATGACTTGCGGCGAGGGCCTCCTGCCACTTGCTAGGTAGAGCACCGCCCTCCATCTCTCCACAGCGAACAGCAACTTCTCCAATGCTTGATCGCTGAATCAGCTGGCTATCTCCCTGGGGCGTGGATCTGCCATAAGTACAGCTGCTTCAGTCCTCCGGCTCCTTCTCCTCGACCTGCTGTTGCTTGCTGAGCTGCACAGCCAGCAATGCTGAGAATGAGGTTCTGCAGCATCAAGGAACCTCCCCTTTAAGAACTGGGAAAAGCCTGTGGCAATATGACTTGCAGTTAGACTGCACCTGATATTGGTCCACCCTTTGAGTGTAACGCCAATGAGCTTGGGCTTATGACTTGAATTAGTGCTCCAATCATTTCTTTGAGCATTGAGCATGAATTTTGCGTGCAGTCTAAAGCATTAGCGCCTGGCAATAATTCTCCAACTTTTCTAATTTTACCACCCATTCCTGGGCTATAATGAATTTCTAACCCAATGGCCCAGAAATTGATCTCGCTCTGTTCCCGCGGGGGTAAGGAGCAGGCGCGATCTCTCACTCCGCGTTGGCTTTTTCAGATCCAGCTCGCACGAACTTGATGTTCCAGACATCAGCTGGGCAGTGCTTGCGTATCCCACCGGCGTAGTGAATTCGTGCGAGCTGTGGGATCACGTGACTCAGTTAGAGCCAATGGCAACACACCATCTTCCATTCATAAGTTTCACATACGTGCTGTGAAAGCTATGAATCTTACACCCCCCCAAAATAACAGCTAAACCTCAATTAAATTTAAAAAAAAACCATCACATTAATAAAATAAGTATAGTTAAATAAATTAACCATTTTAAATAAAAAATAAAATTTTTGAAAAAATTTAAAATCTTTTAAAAAGTTATAAAAATAAACTTACCTGTCTTTAAAGTCTCTAAAAAAGATATACCTGTTAAAAAAAATTCAAAAAAATACTTAATTCACTACTTACCTTGTTAAAAGTGGGTCTTACTCCTCCTTTTTCCATTTCTAAAATCTTCCGTCCTTACCTGCGCGTCCAAAGCACTAAGTGCACAGCGTGCGCGCAGCCTGTAGCGCGCACGCGATGCACCGAGGAACCGCCCCCTTTTCCAAAGACCAAGTGCCGGTTTTCAGCGCATGCGCAGGGCATGCAGAAAACCAGCAATTGGAGAGAGAATACACGAGAGTACGCAGTGCGTACTCTCGCGCAGCAGGATCAATTTTTGGCCCATTGTCTTTCTATATGTTATACTTATATTGTACTTCTAGTATTTGCCATCTGTTATCCTTGGTTCTATGTAAATAAAGTTGATAGTTATTTTAGTCTGTAAGTCTCTTGTTTGTGAGGTAACATCCACCATTTCAGATTATTTGGTAGCATCATGCAAACTATGTTAAAGAGTCAGGAGATTTGTCTAGTAAGGAGATTACTACAAATTGCTTAATTGTTAATCCCTTGGGTATGCACCTCTGCAAGGGACGAGTATGATAGGATGTAGGTTTATTCCTGGGCATCTTCCCATGGTGATCCCAACCCCAGCTGTGTTGCTTGGGAGAACCAGAGGGCCAGTCACTCCAGGCCCCTCTCTTTCTGACACCTTCGAGCAAATGGCTAAAGAGTAGCATTGGCAGAAGCTGGTGAGCAGATCATACAATTGGCTGGGGAATGTTCATGGCATGGAGAGAGTACAGGAAGGGAAAGTAATTCAATAATTTGTGGCAGAGGTGGCCACAGTATTCTTAGCAATCAATACCTCTGAGGGGTCACATACCCCAAGTTACAGACCCTGCAGGCATTGGGGTCATTTTACCATCGGACGTGAGAGAAACTAAAATGTTACTAAATGTTACTGCATGGTTAAATTCCACTGTATTTCTGTCGCAGTACATTTTCTGGCAATTTTTTCTGGCGATGGGATCTATCAAGTCTCAGCGTGACATTCATCAAGTGGAAAGATACAAATGGTGAGGAAGCACTCCTAAGGTAAGGTACAAGAAGCTCAGATACTTTCTGCGATTCCTACTGCTATTACTATTACTACTATAACAACAACAACTTCCTTCATATTGTGACTTTAATGTAATAAAACGTCCCAAGGCGCTTCACAGCGACATAATCAGACAAAAATTGGCACCGAGCCACATGAAGAGATATTGGGGCAGATGACCAAAAGCTTGGCCAAAGAGGTAGGTTTTAAGGACCGTCTTAAAGGAGGAAAACGAGGCGGAGAGGTTCAGGGAGGGAATTCTAGAGCTTAGGGCCCAGGCAGCTCAAGGCATGTCTGCTAGTGGTGGGGCGATGGAAATCGGAGGTGCGCAAGATGCCAGAATTGGAAGAGTGTAGAGATCACAAAGGCATAATCAAAATAAAGATGCAAGAGTCCCTGTACTCTAATGCAACACAGACCTTTATTGCTAGTCACAACAGAACATCCCTTATTCCACCTGTGTGGATGTTTCCACTTCTCGCACAACAGCCATACCTTCTACTCCTTTGATTGAGATTAAAGATTTACTGCCAATTTTTGTTCTGTGGATTCATATTTAGTAGAACATAGTTGAGGCTGCCCAAACTAATTCTGAGTCGGATGCTTCCAGTTGACAGAGAAAGGAAACTTTCCTCCCATGAGACGGACCTAAATTTCAGCCCAGGCCTCAGATCTTCACTGTGACAGGAAAGTGTACCAGCCATTTCTTTTGTTGGTATATTTGAAATATTATATGGCTGGCATTATTCTATTATTGAGTTATTTTCACTGAACAATTTTAATTTAGTCTAGCTATAGCATGCTTAAAGCAGTGACACCCAATGGAAGCTAAAGGAACTGCAGTTTATATTGACTGACGACACATAAACCTAGAAATTGGATAAGGCCTGAAAATGGGCGCGGGAATTATGATGCGTGATTACCCCGCGCCCGTTGAATCCGATGCAAGCAGCACGCAAGCTTTGTACTGCCTGCTAATTAAAATGATTACAGAGGTAAGGAAGCGCTAAACGCGCTGTTTAGTGGCTTAGCGCCTCAGCAGGGGGCCCAAGTTCGTGCGAGGCTCGCACCAATTCAAGCTAGCCTGCACCTCTTAAAGGGGAGGCTGCACCTCTTAAAGGGGAGCTGCTTTCTGGCTTCAGCAGGTGATGGAAGTGGCTGGGAAACAGACTGAGGAACAAGAAAACTGCGTGACGTCGCAACATGGCAGAGAGAGATCTCCCAGATTTTCAGGCGCAGCACTGGAGGCCTTGGTGCAGGAGGTTGACAGGAGAAGAGAGGTCCTCTATCCACAGGGGGCTAGGAGGCCCAGCAGACAAACTGTGAGAAGGTATTGGGACCAGATAGCCCTCGTGGTCAATGCGAGCATTGTAGCCCCGAGGACCTGGATACAATGCCGCAAGAAGTTTAATGACCTCACACAAGTGGTCAAGGTCAGTGAATTCATCTTTAAATGCCATATCCTTACAACTGAACTACTAGGCTCACACACTGCTCAATTCACCACACCCCACACACCACCCCACACCGCTTCACTCCCCTACCAGCAATCTCTATCAATCACGACTCATATATCAAACATTCATAGCTTCATCTCACCCTCACACCTTCACACACTTAGCACTGCTGCAAGCCTCACACCCACATCTCACAGCTTGCACACACTGCCAACTATTCAACCAGTACAGCCACATCAGCCAAACACCGTGAACCACACTCACTGGCACACCTCCCTCTCTCTTGCAGGACAAAGTGGCGCATAACAGGAGGCAGCTGCAGCTAACCAGAGGGGCACAGGCCCGCCTCCACATCCTGACCCCGCTTGAGGAGACGGTGCTCGCCATAATTGGAGTGCCCGAGGCTGTGGCCAGCGGCGGCGCTGAAAGCATTGAAGATGACGGTATCCTCTTACCTAATCTTCCTTCTCACATCCCACTTCCCCCTCATCCCACAATCTCTTCTGATTTACAAGCTGCAGATGGTGTAAGCACGCAGCTCTTGCTTTTCCCCCTCCCCTCCCCTCCCCCTCACCACAACCCTACCCTTGTGCCTTTCTCATTTCAGAGACCCAAGAAATCCAACCTGGCCAGGCAGTGGGTCAAGAGGAAAAGGAGAGTGATGATGAAGAAGAAACACCGTCACTCGATCTGACAATCGCAGCCAACAGCTCAGATACTGGCACGGCGTGGACTTTAGAGGGCAGCTTAGAGGCGGGATCTGCACGTGATGAGTCACCAGGCACGAGTGGGCTGCAGCCAGGACAGGGGGAAAGGGTAGCGCAGGTGCCAGCTCCCCGGAGGACGAGGTCGCACACGAGTTCTACCGCACAGGACTCAGATGAGGACTTCGATGGGGCAGCCTAAAGAAGAACGCTGATGGGTAGGCACAATGAAATGCTTGGTGCATTGGCAGGCCTGCCAGAAAGCCTGAATGCCACATGGAGAAGTCCGGCACCAACCTTGCACAGGGCTTTGCGCAGAGCGTGGAGCCCATCCTTTCCAGCGTGGAAGGGGTGGGCAGATCCATTAGCTCACTTGTGGACCCAACCATCCTGCAGCGTCTGATGGCCGATGTCTCAGCTTCCATTGCAGCACAAGCAATGTCTGAGTGCTGTAATGGAAGCTCAGACTGAAGTCACGCAAGCTCAGCTTGCTGCCACACAACCACAGACTGCTGTCAGCATGGCTGGGTTTACCAGTGTTGAAAGGGGCTTGCAGGGTTTCACAGCAGTCTGTCCTTCAGGGACTGGCAGTGGCTCTGTGGAGGACGAACCTGCTGTCCACTCTCAGGATGACAGCATTCATCCTCCCACCCCTGCCACTCCGACAGTGCCCTTGCCTGCCAGCCAGCCAGCCCAGACTGCTGCCGCCCATGCCGAGGTGG
Organism: Squalus acanthias; assembly: GCA_030390025.1. Lineage (NCBI taxonomy): Eukaryota > Metazoa > Chordata > Chondrichthyes > Squaliformes > Squalidae > Squalus > Squalus acanthias. The sequence goes on from CM059444.1 coordinate 44,443,423, forward strand.
TGCAGTCTGAAGCAGGGCCTACTAGGCCCAGAGTTGCTCAAGGTCGTCCTGCAAGGCCATCTGCAGTCTCCCCCACTGAAAGTCAGCAGCCTTCCACCAGCCATGCTGCAGCCACTGGGGTAGCACTGCGTAGGAGCACTAGGACAGAGCACCAAACACTTGTACAAGCTCAGCAACAACTATTGGAAATCAATCAACAACTAATCAGTAAGTAGGTGATGATCCCTTTAAATAGCGCTGTGGGGCTTCCTTCCTGCTGCCGAATGCATGCTCAGCTGTGCAAGGTTAAGAGAGGGCGTTAGCTCCAGCGTTGAGGTTAAAAATGGCAGCACTGGCATCAAATCAGCTGATTGACGTCATGATCTGGCTACTCTGCATACTAACGGCGCACGCCCCAGCGCCGACGCTAACACCCTCACCAAAATGCCGTCCGCCGCGGCTCGGATGCCATTTTGGAAACAAAATGGCACCCATAGCACCGAAAAACTAAGCCGCTTTTCTAGCCTGTACAATTTTAAGGAACGTTAGACTGATATCTATTGGAGAGAACGCCTTTCGTTTGTCACCTTTTGCAACCTTCCTCAAAATATTAGAATCGTGTAGAAAACTAATACTAATAGCCAATTTCCATTACATAAGGTGAGAGAGCCGCTATGATATGACTGTTAAACTGGATATATGAAACTGTTCACCACATTCCTCGGAAGTATATGATGTAATCAGCCATCTGTTTCTTTTTGGGTAAGGTGTGAGTTTTTTTTATATTAAGTCACACAACAGCAGTGTGCAGCTAGAGGCAACAGCAATAATAACAGATGCCTCCTGAATCTGACCTGGATGGCTGCTTGTTTGAAATACTTTAACACTATGCTGGTTAGCTATAAGATCATTGAGCCATTACAGACAATTTGAGCAACCCTGGAATTGTATTTGAGATAAAAACAAAATGGATGCCTGACGCTCGCAGTGTGCTATCAAAAATACTCGACAATGTTAAACCCCACATGGTTAATTTCTTAATAGTTGGAGGTTTTGTGTTAGACTGCGTAAGACGAATTTAAAATGATCGGTACTACTTCTCGCCTGTCATGTAACTGAATAAATTTACTTAAACTACAACCAAGTTCAAAGGGCATTGTGACCCGGGTAATGTTGTTAGGCAAATATATTTTGCTGTTAACCATTGATTTGACGGCATTGCATCACCACAATGGCATTTTTGTTGTTTTGCATTATCACCTATGTTATTTGCACAAACTCCTTGTGCTGCTCAACAAGAATGACTTTTGAGCTCTTCCGGAGCTATTCACTCCCCAAAACAGTGATGATTCCATATTTATATGTTATTCAAAAGTCTAATCAGCTGTTTGGCTCTCTCAGGGCTGCAGTAGCAAAAAGAATATGCAACGAAAGGGAATTATAGTTTTTTTAAATTTATTCAAGGAATAAATAAAAAATTATTTGGTTCCATGTTCTATCCTAGAAAAAAATGCTGGAGATACTCAACAGGTCAGGCAGCATCTGTGAAGAGAGAAACAGAGTTAACGTTTCAGGTCGATGACCTTTCGTCAGAACTGGAAAAAAGCAGGAAATGGAACAGATTTTTAAGCAAGTGTAGGGGCAGGGAAAGGGGGGAGGGGATGAAAGAACAAAAGGGAAAGTCTGTGATAGGATAGAAGGCAGGAGAGGTTAAGAGACATTAAGAGACATTAAGAGATATTCAAGGCAAAAAGAGATGGTAATGGAACAGGATAAGAAACAAAGGATGGCTCTGGATGAAGTGTAAATTGCGCTGGCAGAAGGAAAGGCAGCTGCCATGTGGGAGAGAAGAAAAAAAAACACAAAAAAAAGTGTAGAAAAAATATATATATGATAGGGGCCGAGGTTATGATCTGAAATTGTTGAAATCTATGTTGAGTCCAGAAGGTTGTAAAGTGCCTAATCGAAAGATGAGGTGTTGTTCCTTGAGCTTACATTGAACTTCAGTGGAACAATGTAAGAGGCCGAGGACGGTGAGGTCTGAGTGGGAGTGGAGCGGTGAATTAAAGTGACAGGCGACCGGAAGCTCGGGGTCCCCCTTACGGACTGAACGGAGGTGTTCTGCAAAGCGGTCACCCAATGTAGAGGAGACCACATTGTGAGCAGCGAATACAGTATACTAAATTGCAAGAAGTACAAGTAAATTGCTGTTTCACCTGGAAGGAGTGTTTGGGGCCCTGGACAGTGGGAAGGGGGGAGGTATAAGGGCATGTGTTGCATCTCCTGCACTTGCACGGGAAGGTGCCAGGCGAAGGGGAAGATGTTGGGGGTGATAGAGGAGTGGACCAGGGTGTCGCGGAGGGAGCGGTCCCTCGGAATGCTGAAAGGGGAGGTGAGGGGAAGATGTGTTTGGTGGTGGGATCATGTTGGAGGTGGCGGAAATGGCGGAGGATGATCCGTTGAATGTGGAGGCTGGTGGGGTGAAAGGTGAGGACAAGGGGAACCCTATCGTGGTTCCGGGAGGGAGGGGCAGGGGTGAGGGCAGAAGTGCGGGAGATAGAACGGACACGGTCAAGGGCCGTGTCAACCACAGTAGAGGGGAATCCTCGATTGAGGAAAAAGGAAGACATGTCGGAAGCACTGGTATGGAAGGTGGCATCATCAGAGCAGATGCGGCGGAGACGGAGAAACTGGGAGAATGGAATAGAGTCCTTACAGGAGGCGGGGTGGGAGGAAGTGTAGTCCAGGTAGCTGTGGGAGTCAGTGGGCTTGTAGTGAATGTTTGTCAATAACCTATCCCCAGAGATGGAGACGGAGAAGTCGAGGAAGGGAAGGGAAGAGTCGGAGATGGACCATGTGAAGGTGAGGGAAGGGTGGAAATTGGAAGCAAAGTGAATGAAATTTTCTAGTTCAGGGCGAGAGCAGGAAACGGCACCGATACAGTCATCAATGTACCGGAAAAAGAGGCGAGGAAGGCGACCCGAGTAGGACTGAAACAAAGAATGTTCAACAATTTCAGATCATAACCTCGGCCCCTATCATATTTTTTTTTTCCACACTTTTTTTTTTGTGTTTTCTTTTTTCTCTCCCACATGGCAGCTGTCTTTCATTCTGCCAGCGCAATTTACACTTCATCTAGAGCCATCCTTTGTTTCTTACCCTGTCCCATTACCATCTCCTTTTGCCTTGAATATCTCTTAATGTCTCTTAACCTCTCCTGCCTTCTATCCTATCACAGACCTTCCCTTTTGTTCTTTCATGCCCTCCCCCCTTTCCCAGCCCCTACACTTACTTAAAAATCTGTTCCATTTCCTGCTTTTTTCCAGTTCTGACGAAAGGTCATCGACCTGAAACGTTAACTCTGTTTCTCTCTTCACAGATGCTGCCTGACCTGCTGAGTATCTCCAGCATTTTCTGTTTTTGTTTCAGATTTCCAGCTTCTGCAGTATTTTCTTTTTGTATTAAAAGGGTTAGTTGCTTTTCAACCCTTTTGATGTTGTTTATACAGACTCTTCTTTCTGACTTATTGGCATCTGGGCATTTCATCGCCAGACTCATTGGCAGAAGAGGAAAGATATTTACCACAGCTAATAACAACAGACTGCAAAAATGGTTAGAGAATAGGCAAAGTTCAAAGGTTACTCAATCATGAGACAGGGGATATTTTGTAACTTATGACTATACCAAAAGGTACCACAGGTCATACAGATTTAAGTACCGAAGGCTAGAAATTCCTCTCGGGCGGTGGCGCAAAGCGGGCGGTATCGGGTCAGCCGCTGTTTCCGCAGCGCTTGATATTCAGTTCCATTGACTGCAGTGGAACTGAATATCAGGCGCTGTGTATAACGGGCGGCCGATCTGATACCGCCCGCTTTGCGCCACTGCCCAAGATGAACTTTTAGGCCCTGGACTTTTAAGTATTTGGTTCATGTCAGAAATGCTAAGCTGATGTTTGTGAATCATCTTTATGTGACCTACATTAAAGTTTGTATCTTTGAATTTAAGTTCCACTATAAAAAACGGAAACCGAACAGGAGCAATGTGAACTATGGCATTAGTCATTTGACAGGACGGACAGAAATGTGTAATACACCTCTGCAGTATTGGTCTAATTCCAAAGTTAGTACAATAATCACTGCATTCATTCTGTTCCCTATAATTATGCCTACTGAAAGGGATCATTTTAATAAGAATATGCAAGCTGTTTTAGGACTGGGCAATACAAACGCTAAAATGATAAACTAAGCCTCTCGTGAACTGAACATCCTCCTGCAAGTCCCAGAGTTAACAATGGTTGTCATGGGTAAGGAGAAATGAACAGTGAATTCTACGCACAGAACATTAAAGCTGTACAGTAGGTATGGTAGATGCAATTAATGAGAGCTGCTTCTCACACACCTAGTTGTAATATTTTTGTTAGGTAAAGGGATTATGGAGCTGAAGTGGGTAAAAGGAGTTGTGTTGCAGAACAGCTATGCTCTAATTGAATGGCGGAGCAGGCTCGAGGGCTGAATGGCCTATTCCTGTTCGAATGTTCTTATATTTTTTTTAAATGAACATCAGGTTGTTTAACTTGTTCCACAGATACATTTTTTATGACTGAGACTTTATCAACTTCTCTCTCCAGGCCAACATTTATTGTTGGTCTGTGCATCAGCACTTTCTCTCCATTAAGTTCAAAGTACATTAAATTAATAACAGGGGAATACATTTGATAATGACTGCAGTAAGCAAAATTCTATAATGAATTTTGTCTTCGTGATGAGAAGGGGAGAGACCTATGGGAAATTCATCTGACACAATCTGTGCTATCTGGGTGGAGTAATTAACTCAGTAGGTTCAATTTTTAAAGACAAATGATTAGCTCGCTGCATTTTTATTATTTATTATTCATTCATGGAATGTGGGCGTCGCAGCCAAGGCCAGCGTTTATGTTCATCCCTAATTGCCCTTGAGAAGGTGGTGGTGAGCCGCCTTCTTGAACCGCTGCAGTCTGTGTGGTGAAGGTGCTCCCACAGTGCTGTTAGGGAGGGAGTTCCAGGATTTTGACCCAGCGACGATGAAGGAACGGTGATATATTTCCAAGTCAGGATTGTGTGTGACTTGGAGGGGAACTTGGAGGTGGTGGTGTTCCCATGCGCCTGCTGCCCTTGTCCTTCTAGGTGGTAGAAGTCGCGGGTTTGGGAGGTGCTGTCGAAGAAGCCTTGGCGAGTTGCTGCAGTGCATCTTGTGGATGGTACACACTGCAGCCACGCGTGTTGTAAATACTTTTATACATGTATGTCCATATGTTTTCTGGGATTCAAAATGACTGGTTTAATTTCCTCCTTCAAGTTCCACTTTGTAAATTGCATATTAAAATCAATTTAAAATTCAGTTTTATTTCCTATTTATATCTAGCAGTCGTTCTTGAAACACAATTTAATACATGGGTGTTTTACAACAGAGTTTATTTTAAATACTATACATAGCTGACGATCGATTTTGAATGTTATTATTTAACAGCCCCAAGATTATTTTTCAATGTTAATAGAATTTCAAGCTTTATTTGTTTTCCATGCCTTTTCCCTCAGGTTAGCCAGTGCTTACTTCCTTGGCCAGGGGTTACTGATGCCACTCCTTAGTTGACTCACCAGGAGGTGTCCATAAAGGATGGAGCAAGTGATCCCACCCTGGCAATCTTTCCTTCCCTCCTTCCCCAATTGATGTGGTGGAGACTATAAACTTACAAAGAATCATAGAATAGTACAGCACAGAAGGAGGCCATTCAGCCCATCGGGGGCCATTTTGCCAGCCCTGGGGAGGTGGGTTTGGAGGCGGGACTGCCGGGAAAATGGCAGAATCTGGGGGCGGGTACCCATCCCGCCCCCAACCCGCCTCCGTGCCATCTTCCCAGGAGGCGGGTACCCAACCCGCGCCGGGTCCCGTCTCCTCGAGGCGGGAAGGGGATTAGTGCCAATTAACTGCCTGTTAATAGGTAGTTAACAGGCAGTTTTTTGGCTAATCCCTATTTTGAGCCCTGAAGTGTGGGCTTCCCGATGGCTCCAAACCTAGCCAGGGTCAGCGAGGTGAGCCATGGGTCTGCGAGGGTCAGAGGGGCTGAGATGTCCAGTGTGCAGGTGAGTGACGGGTGCATGTGTGCAGAGGTAAGTGTGTGAGGTGTGTATAAAGTGTTTTAATAAGTTTTACTTACTTTTACTTCTTCCTGCAGGCTTCCTCCCTTCAGGTCTCGGGAGTCCCTCAGCTCACCGGCACAGAAAGCAGAATGGCCGCTGAACTGTCAAAAGCTGCAGCCTTCTGCTTTCTGCTCAGGAAGGCTTTCTAATTGAGTCTTGAATAAAGACTCAACTTAGAAGACAGATTGTCAGTGTTTGACAGCTTCACAGATCTGTCAAACAATGACATTTCATCTGTCAAAAGCTCTTGACAGATGAAACGTCACTCGCTGACGTCACCTGTAACCGGCGTTCCCTTAATTGGCCTGCTAAGCCCACTGGGCGGGCTTAACAAGGTCAATCAAGGGAAAATAGCGTGGGTTGGCCACAAGTTGATGGAGGCGGGGCTAAAACCCGACAAGTGGGAGTCCCGCCTCGAAAAGTTCCCCATTGACAAAATCCAGCCCATCGTGTCTGCAATCTGTGTTTTTTAAACATTTATTTTTCATCAAAGGAAACTGGGGTAGATTTTCAACTTATCGTCAGGTGTAGAAGTGGGGGTTGCAGATCCCCGCCCTCTTATAGAAGCTGATGGATTTTTATTTGAATTCAAATCAATGGAAAGAAAATTGGATGATTTCTATAACAGGCGGCCAATCGGTAATGTATTCTTGCGAGCAGTTGAAAATCTATCACACTGTGACCAGACTAGTGCTGATGCTCGAGTCTTCCAGCTGAGAGTGTAGTGCTCTATTGCTGTAGGTACTGGGCCACCTTAATCCCGATCTCCAAACAGCACGTCTTTATCAGCCTGCATACAGCATACCAACAACTTCAATGTGCTGATGCAACATTTTCCACCAATTTTCTCCCCTCCCCTCCTTTTCTAAAGGCATTTACTGGGTTACAGTTCACCAGGCACCGGCACGTTCCAATATCGCACCCAAATGACCGGTAGCAAATCAGGGGAAATTTTCCTGCAACATTTATGAAATCAATACACACAACCACCAGAAGAAATCTTCCCACACATTACTTATCTGTCATTCCCCTTTTATGTTTCTCCTTGCTAGCAGGGTTGCCACGGTAGCCACAGATAGATGACTGCGATCAAATCATGTGACCTGAACAAACAAGTAGCAGATATTTCAACAACAAAAGTTGCATTTATATAGTGTCTTTAATGTAGAAAAAGGTCCCAAGGCGCTTCACAGAAGCGTAACCAGAAATAAATGGTCATCAAACCAAAGAAGAAGATATTAGGTGGGGTGTTGATGGGAGTGACCAAAAGCTTGGTCAAAGAGGTGGGTTTTAAGGAGGGTCTTAAAGGAGGAAAGGAAGGTGGAGAGACAAGGGTTTAGGGAGGGTATTCTCGAGCATGACACCTAGATGGCTGAAGGCACAGCCGCCAATGGTGGAACGAAGAGAGGACGAATGCACAAAAAGCCAGAGACGGAGGAGACTTTGTCAGGGTTGTAGGACTGGAGGAGGTGACAAAGAAAGGGAGGGGTGAGGCCAAGGATCAGAGTTTTGAATTGGAGGCATTGGGGACTGGGAGCCAATGTAGGTCAGCAAGTACAGGGGTGATAGGTGAGCGGAAACTGTTGCGGTTCAGCACACAGGCAGCAGAGTTTTGGAAGAGCATAAGTTTATGGTGTGGGGGGGTGGTGGTGAAGGATCGTAGGCTGGCCAAGCGAGCATTAGAATAATTGAGACTAAATGTGAAGAAGGCATGGATGAGAGTTACAGCAGCAGATGGGCTGAGGCAGGCACAGAAGCGGGTGATGTTACAGAGGTGGAAGTAACCGGTCTTTATGATGGAGAAGGAGTTTGTTGCAAGGGCCAGATTTTCCCGCAACAGCAAGATTGCCAACATACACCATAAAACTCGTGGTCTGGTGAGCTGATCTTGCCATTACTAACCTACTCCAAATATTGCTGAATTTCTAATTAGACTACATTGCAGCGAGCATAACAGCGAATCAGGCACTCTGCGCCAATCTAAGAGCTGAAGTGTCAGCACATTCACCATCAGGTGCCAAGGGAAAGTATCCGCGAATGGAAGTGTAACTTCTTAAATCAACTTTCATCCACAATTATTTTAAGCTGTCATGTCCCTTTTCGAGTTGGGAGATTTTTGTCAGTTTCACTGCTGTATGTGATCTATGACTTCAGGCCACTCCAAGTCGCTACATTAGGAATTATTAATAATTTAGAAATAAAATAATTATTGACTTTTATTTTAGTGCGTTACAAGGCCATAAAATGAGCTAAGCAAGTTAACCTTGAATTTTCAACTTATTGAATATTTCTGGGTTTGAATGAGACTGAAGATCACAAATCTTTGTGGAAAGTAAAGATGTGACATGCTGGCTTGCCTCTGAGTAGATGACCTTGAAATGTTTTTGAGGTATATGTACATCCATTTACTCATAATTGATTAAAACAATGGTGGTTAATAAGCAAATTAGTAAAGATATGTTTGATGTTCGTGGCTTTAGTGAGGTTGAGCACTGGGGTCATTTAAATTCAGAGAACAATTTCATAAATTGAATGGTCTCCAGATATAATGGCATGGCAGTATTAAAATGAAAAATCCCAAGTACAGAAAGTGGATACTCAGATTCTGGTTGCTTAATCTTTGCAATAGTAACACATTTTTAACAACTGGTACTTTAAACCCAAACTTGAAGCAATAAATCACGCTGCAACCAGCCTTATGTGTCAACCTTGGCTTAGTGGTAGCACTCTTGCCTAAGAGTCAGAAGGTTGTGGGTGTAAATCCCACTCGAGGAGTTGAGCACATAATCTGGGCTGATTAGTGCAGTACTAATGGAGTGCTGCACTGTTGGAGGTACCGCCTTTCGGATGAGACATTAAACCGAGGCCCCCGTCTGCCCTCTCGGGTGTGTGTACAAGATCCTACGGCACAAATAAAAGAGGAGCAGGGGAGTTCTTTCGGAGTCCGTGCCAATATTTATCCCTGGGCCAACATCAAACACATCACATTGCTGTTTGTGGGGCCATGCTGTTGGCACTTTGGCTGCCGTGTTTCCCTTTTTCCCCTTCCCCTTGTTCCCAGCAGTGACTACGGCCACGATTTCGCCGACCGAGGCGGGTCCGGGGCAGCCGGGGTCGGTAGCACGGTCCCAGCCCGCTGCCTGCTCCATCCCGCTCTGTTGAAGTGATTTTACGATGATTGGCCTTGTTCAGCCGGCCCAGCGAGGTTCCCGGCCAATTAAAAGGAAGCGGGTCTGATGACGTCATTTGATGATGCGTCATCAGCCGGTTTCCTTAAAGGGGCCATGTCCAAATTTATTTTGACAGTTGTGCTGTCAGTGTTCTACAGCATTGAGGTGCTGCAAACACTGACAAGCACTGCACAGAGGTACACAGCTGCACCCAGGCTCTCCCATGACTCCCTCCATATGCTTATGGAGGGAGTCATGGGAGACCTCCCCAGGAGACCAATGCAACCTGGTTGCACATTGCACAGGAGGGCACAAGCAGGGATGTCGTCAGGAGGACCAGGCTGCAGTGGCGAAAGCCTTTCAATGATCTCAGTAGATCATGAAACGTTACTGCAAAGCCACACTCAACCTCATCCTGCTGTGCCACTCATCACATCCCCATCACTCTGCCTTCCCTACCATACTGTTGAAAATGTTAGAAAACCCAGCCATTCCGAATTCACAGTGAAAATACTTTATTGGCTGTGAAGCGCTTTGGGATGTCTTGAGGTTGTGAAAGGTGCTATATAAACGCAAGTTCTTTCTTTTGTTTAATGTATATGTTGACCAAATGCTCCCATGAAGACATACATATTAAGAAATGTGATTTTCTTTTCTACCACAGATCATTTTCTGCACAAATACAGTCAATTAATTTGACAAAAGTGTGTCTGAATGAGATTGCAACAGAAGAAAAGAATGTATTTTTTTTATTACAGTGGATTAGATGAATCATCAATCCTAATGACCTCTGTAGGACTTGAGAAGAAATATAGAGTACATTACACCACAGAACATTCTGGACACACAAAAAAACAAACACATTTATGTGTCATTGTGGAATATCCTGTATATATTATGTGGTATATATTCCATATACACAGTTCCATATTCATTTTGGGAGAACAATGGCCTCGAAATTAATCGATACTGTGCCCATTTTACAGACATAACTTAACAAACATACTTTTGTCAGCAATTATGCTTGTAATATGTGAAGATTTTATGCGTAAACGGATTTATTCTGGCATAATCGTTGTATCATTTCCTGTTCTTTCAGTCATATAGGACACTTTTGTTTAACTACAGTTAAATTAGTTAGAGAAAGGAGGGGCTTATGAACTGAGCAGTAGATATTCATCATTAACATTATAGTTAGTAAATAGAAATATCTCTTCATAGAAATTCATAAATTTACAGCAGAGAAGGAGGCCATCGTGTCTGCGCCTCTTGTTCAATTATATTTTAAATGTTGTCCATGGACTTCTATGTACAGATTAAACCATGGCAGTTCCTCTTCCAACACACCCACATACTAAACTAATCCATTGTCTACCGTCAAAAGCAATAAATATTCAACCTGATTGCAACTTATTTTTAATGTGAAACCTAAGTGAAGGACCAAGGCTGAAAAGTGTAAGACACAAGTCAGGAGTGTGATGGAATACTCTCCACTTGCCTGGATGAGTGCAGCTGCAACAACACTCAAGAAGCTCGACACCATCCAGGACAAAGCAGCCCGCTTGATTGGCACCCCATCTACCACCTTAAACATTCACTCCCTCCACCACCGGCGTACCATGGCTGCAGTGTGTACCATCTACAAGATGCACTGCAGCAACTCGCCAAGGCTTCTTCGGCAGCACCTCCCAAACCCGCGACCTCTTCCACCTAGAAGGACAAGGGCAGCAGGTGCATGGGAACACCACCACCTCCAAGTTCCCCTCCAAGCCACACACCATCCTGACTTAGAAGTATATCGCCGATCCTTCATCGTCGCTGGGTCAAAATCCTGGAACTCCCTACCTAACAGCACTGTGGGAGTACCTTCACCACACGGACTGCAGCGGTTCAAGTAGACGGCTCACCACCACCTTCTCAAGGGCAACTAGGGATGGGCAATAAATGCTGGCCTTGCCAGCAATGCCCAGATCCCATAAGCGAATTTAAAAAAAGAGAGAAGATGAGGAAAAGCACCAAGTCATGAGTAGGTGATGCTAGGCTTCAATTTAAATAATCTGAAGATTGTAAGAGAAAGACTGAGGGAGATAAAGAATTCCACAGATTTGAGGTTCTGGAAAAGAATGAGTTAAGTAGGAAACTATACGATGGATCTTGATTTCAACACTGTGCGTATAGGGAAGAGATAGAGTATGAGGCTGGTATATTTAGAGCTTGAAGGAGAAGCATGTTCAAAGAAGCACTGACCCATACAGTATTGCGAAATAGGGAAAAAAGAACTTACATTTATGTAGTGCCTTTCATGACCTCAGGACATCCCAAAGTACTTTACAGCCAATGAGGTACTTTTGAAGTAGGCAAACACAGCAGGCAATGTGTGCACAGTAAGATCTCCGCAAATAGCAATGAGATAAAAGACCAGTTAGTCCATTTTGATGATGCTGGTTGAGGGATAAATCTTGCCCAGTACACTAGGAGAACTCACTGCTCTTGCTTAAATAGTACTATGAGATTTTAATCATCCACCTGAGCTGGTAGATGAAGCTTCAGTATAACATCTCAGCTGAGAGACAGCACCTCTGACAATGCAGCACTCCCTCAGTACAACACTGAGGAGTCAGCCTAGATGATTTGCTCAAGTCCTGTAGTGGGGCTTGAACCCATCACTGTCTGACGCTGAGGCAAGAGTACTACCACTGAACCAAGCTGACATTTATATGTCAGAAAGGCAAACAAGGTTGTGATGGAGAAAGACAGAAGGTTGAGGTAAATGGTGAGTTTGAAACTATACTGTTTTTTCTACTTCATGACATGGTTCCAATTCCAACTGCTTATGAATGATAATAGAGTTTATTTTATTTATTATCAACATTGATTTAGACAGATGAAAGGAACAGCATTTGAAATAAACAATTGCTGCTAATAAATTAATTTGCTTTTAACCAGAGATGCTCAGACAAAAAGACCACTGTTCACAAACCTTAATTTCTATGGGAGTGAAATAATTCGGCTCTGAAATTAACCCTAGCCTGCCAACTGGAATGGGACAGGTGACCGGTTAAAATCACGGAAATCCACTTACCGCCCCATTCCCGCTGTGAACTTCCCGATTGCGATCCTAACGGTACCACTGACTCAGGTCAGAAGCGATGAAAATATCCAAATCGGGCTGCCATGATGTCATTGAGATCCCGATACCACTTTACCTGTAAACCCTCAGTAAAACCTTGTGGGATTGACCTGAGAAGCAGACTGCCATGACTGGAAGAACAATTTAAAGGGGGACTCACCTGCAGTCACTTGGGTTATTAGCATCTCTCTGCTTTGCTGATTACTGGATTGCCAAGGCATTTCAGAGCTTGGAGATTGTCTCCTTTTTAATTTGTTTACCTTACTCACCCTGACTAAGCATTTTCAGCTTATTATTTTTGCTTCTTTATTCTGAATGAAGGAACAGTTGGAGAAAGAGCAGCAGCAGCAGCAGCTGGACCTGTTAGAACACAGCAGGCATGGGGGTGTTAATCGTTGAAGGCCTTACTCAGCCCACAGGGTCGATAGACCTAGAGTCACTTTCCTGGACATCTCAGAGCAGCAGTGTATTAGGAGGCTGTGCTTTACCAAGCAGGTTGGTACAGATGTGTGCGGCCACCTGCAGCAAGACCTCTGCATTAACAGTCTTCGTTACCCCCTTCACCCCCTCCCTTCATTATGCATTAAAGAACAGTCAAACCAACCTCTACATCAGTGACATTCTGACAATGGAAACTAACTAAGTGCAATGAAAAGAGGCCGTACACCAAATTCCCAAATGTGAAAAAAGAGATGAATTTATTTACAAGCAGAAGGTTGAACTAAAATCTTTAAAAAGCATTTTTTTTTTATCTGCCTTTCATGCAAATCTCTGATCCAAATATAAACAGGGGAATTTTAACTGCCCCCACCCCACGGAATCCAGGTGTGCGAGCATTTAAAAATGGAGTAGGTGAATTACCCATTCCGTGCCTGCTTCATTCTGATTTTAAAAAGCCTGATTTATCAGACGTGTTCGGTGCCCACCTGAGTCAGCTGGGAGCCTCATACATTTATGCAAATCAGGGTCATATTACATCAATCGGACCTGATGCCATCATAACCTAGAAGAGAGTGGGGTTTCGACAAGGTCTTTCCAGGTAAGTTTAAAACTTTCCTTTGTGGGCCTAGGAGTTAAAATTCCGCCCTTTGAGCAAAATAGGCATACAATTTATCAGAATTCAACTCTGACAATTTCAATAGGAGAGACAAACCAATTCATGCCCTAAGCAATCTCATAAGGAGGGGCAATAAATCACCCATTTACATTCATTTCAGTATAAACAGTATTTTTTTATATACCATGAGGCCCAGGACAGTACAACATCAGGAATCTGAATTTATTATAAGGTAAAACTCCCATCAGAAATACTATCCTATGAAACACTGGCAGTTCAAAAATAAATCAGACAGCTATGCACTTGCTCCACGCATAAGCAACCAATATTGGCTGTAACCATGACAATCCCTCTCCATGACTACTCCGAAGCATTCTGGAGAGTCAGCAGTACAATATCTCATTGGTGCTACACTGATGACTTACAAACAAAATCATATAAGCACCATATATAAAATAGAACCAAATACATTTTGCCACCAATCTTATTTAATAACCAAATGGCAAATTATGAGGTCACAGCACCACAATGACCAATGACCCAAGCATTTTGGGGCATTAATAAGTACTACTCAGAACAATTCAACAGACTGGAATTAGATGGATGAAAAAAGCAAAGCAGACTAGCATCGTGTTGGAATGAATGTGTGTTAATGCGAGGAGTGTTATAAATAAGGTTGCCGAGTTACAGGCGCAAGATACCACATGGGGTTATGATATAGTGGCTAGAACGGAGATCTGGCTCAAGCATGGGCTGGAATGGGAACTAAACATTCCTGGCTACAATGTATTCAGGAGGGATTGGGAAGGAAAAAAGACAGGAGTGGGTGTGGCTGTATTGATCAAGGATAATATTACAGTTCTACTGAGGGACGATATACTAGAGGGTTCAAAGACTGAATCTATTTGGTTAAAGTTAGGGAACAGAAAAGGCGCTGTTACATTGCTGGGTGTTTACTATGGACCCCCAAATAATGAGAAGGAGATAGAGGAGCAAATCTGTAGGAAAATTTCAGATAATAGAGCAGTAATAGTAGGGGCCTTCAATTACCTTAACATAGACTAGGGAAAAACAGAGTAAAGGGCAAGGAGGTTGAAGAGTTCCTAAAATGTGTACAGGAGAACTTTCTTAATCAGTATGTTTCTAGCCCAAAGAGGAAGGAAGCAGTGCAGGCTCTACATCTGGGGAATGAAGTAGGGTAAGTGGTGTGTGGTTCAGTGGGAGGACATCTGAGTAATAATTATCATCATGGGCCAGAAATTCGGCTCCCTGGCTTCCCGCGGGTGCAAGTTTCGCGCGCGCACCTACCTACCGCGCCTGCCATTGACCTCTGGGCCCACGGGGACTTCGGCTTGGGCCTCCTGCAGCTGCCGGCGCGCAGTGCTTGTGTATTCCAGGGGCGTAGTTAGTGCGATGCGTCCCCTGGGATCACGTGAGCCATGAAGAGCCAATGGCAGCAGACCATCTTTCATTCATAGATTTGACAGGACCTGTCAAATCTATGAATACAGATCGGCCCCAAAACATCCCTAAAACTGCAAATAATTTTTTTTTTTAAATCACATTTTTAAAATAACTATTAATGACATTAATTAACTATTTTACATTTTTTAACGGGGCTAAAACTAAACTTAGCTTTCTTTAAAGTAATTAAAAAAGATAAATCTGTGAAAAAAATGTTTACATTTTTATAAAATCAACACTTACCTTGTTAAAAGAAGACCTTGCGCATCCTTTTTAAAAGTGTATCTTCTCCGTGCTTACCTTCACGGAGGAACCTGTAAAAAAAATCTGAAGTGCGAGGCGAACGCGCTGGCCCTCCGGCGTGCGCGTTCGACCTCTGAACCCCTTTCCTCAGGGGAACGGAAGTGCCGGTTTCCCGCGCATGCGCAGTGCATGCAAGAAACCGGCACTTTCGTTCCGTCCACGGGTGAGTACACAGTGCGTACTCACCCGACAACAGCCGAATTTCTGCCCCAGGTTTAAAGTAGTTATGGAAAGGGACAAAGAAAAATCGGCGGTGCAAATACCCAACTAGAAGAGAGACAATTTCAGTGATTTGAGAAGGGATCTAGCACAGGCAGACTGGAGACAAGGATTGGCCAGATAAACAGTAAATATGCAATGGCAGGCCTTCAAGGCAGAGATAGTTCGGGTACAAACCAAGCATATTCCCAGAAGGAGGAAAGATGGGGGGCGATTTTCTGCCATCGGAGGAGGCGGGTTTGGGAGGCGGGAAAGGCAGGAAAATCAGATTCAATGAGGGCGGGTTCAGAACCCACCTCCAACCCGCCTCTGCGGGATTTTGCCGGTGCCGGTTTTGGAGGTCGGGAAACGGTCCCGCCTCCAGCTGGCCATAGCGATACTTGTGATCATTAAACGCTCGTTAAGGGCCTCTCTAAGCCTATTCTGAGAGGCCCTCGTGATTTTTCGAGCATTTCAGCGTGCTCCATGCCCCTCCTAAACCACGCCAGGTAAACCTGGTGGGTTGACTCTTGGGTGGCCTCCTCACAGCTGCAGGTCTAACAAGACATCGTTTATTGCAGCAATGATTACTTGCAGGTGCCAGACCTTGGCTTTAAAAGGTCTTTGAGCACTTTTAGCAGGCCTTCCGAAGTCGGAGGTGCTGCAGCTTAAAGCAATCAACTGTGGGACCTCCTTGGAAGACCCTCTCCCCGCTTGCAATGAGCGCTTCCCCAAAGGAGGCATCTGCAAGCAGCATGGGAACCATTCGTTTTCTTCCTGCATGGACCTCAGATGAGGAGGAGGAGGAGGAGGAGGAGGAAGAGGCTGAGGAGGAGGAGGAGTACCTGGAGGAGGAGCAGGAGGAAGAGGAGGAGCAGGAGGAGGTCAGAGCGCCGGTGTATCGACCAGCGGCAGCACGCGAGCACATGGCTGCCCGGGATGCAAGGGATGAACTTATCCTGGCCAGATTTGCATAGGTTGCCCAAGTTGGCACATGTCCTTGGCTCCATCCTAGGACATCATTGACAATGGACGTGACTCTCTGGCCTCCTTTCACTCAGGCCACCAACCTGACAACGGAATGTGGCGGTGCCCGCAATGTGGAGCTGCCTAAGGTGAAAGAACAGATGCCATAACGCCAACATTTTGCCATCAATTCATTTTAATGCTTTCCAACAAGGATGGCATTTCATCAATACACATAAACATTCTCCCAATCTGCACACAGATCTGGAGGTTATATCCCTTGCCAGCTGTACCCACACAGCCTTGGCTTCTTTGGCAGGCCTCTTCCTCCCAGATGAGTGGAAGAGCACCTCCATGCTAGCTGTCACCCCCTCAAACAACATTTGCAGCGTCTCATCCGTGAGGCTCGGGGAGGCCCTTGCCTTGGAATTGGACATAGTGGTTTCTCAGAATATGTTGCAGGTGGTGCAGCATAGGCAGAAATGCTGTGGAATGAGCCAAGGCAGCAAGAAACCATAAAATCAGACTGGAAAAGTGATGTCAACAGAGGTGGGTTTCAGTCCCAAAACACTAATTGACCAAAGGCATCCCACACCTCTGAAATCAAGTGGCCAATCATGGGAAAATCTCAATTTTTTGAAAACTATCAGTGGAGGCGGGTTTCAAACCCACCCAAACCAAAACCCGTCTCCATCTCGCCTCCAGTGGGAAAATCGCCCCCGGGGCATCCAAAGCTAGAGCTCCCTGAATGGCAAGGGAAATAGATGTTAATATAAAACAGAAAAAGGAGGCTTATGACAAATGTCAGGTACAGAATACAATCGAAAACTAGGCAGAAGAGAGAGTGCAGGGGGAATTGAAAAAGGATATAAGAAGGGCAAAGAGAGAGTATGAGAAAAAATTAGCGGGTAACATAAAAGGATATGGGAGTGGTGCCAGAAGACTGGAGGACTGCAAATGTTATACTCCTGTTCAAAAAAGGGGAGAGGGATAAACCTGGTAACTACAGGTCAATCAGTCTAACGTCAGTGGTGGGAAAACTACCAGAGACCATTGTCAAGGACAAAATTAATTCTCACTTGGAGAAGCATGGGTTAATAAGGGACAGCCAGCACGGATTTGTTAAAGGAAAATCATGTCTGACTAACCTGATTCAGTTCTTTGGTGAAGTAGCAGAGAGGGTTGATGAAGGTAATGCAGTTGCATATATGGAATTTCCAAAAGAATCACATGACAGACTTATTCAGAAAATAGAAGCACATGTTATTAAAGGGACAGTGGTAACTTGGGTATGTAATTGGCTAAGGGATAGGAGGCAGAGAGCAGTGATGAATGGATGTTTTTTGGACTGGAGAAAAGTATGCAGTGGGGTCCCCCAGGGGTCGGTATTAGGACCATTGCTTTTCTTGTTATCTTTAAATGACCTGGGCTTGGGTATAGGCGGCACAATTTCAAAGTTTTTGGATGATACAAAACTTGGCAACATAGTAAATAGTGTACAGGATAGTCACAGACTTCGGGAGGATATAGACAGACTGGTGAAATGGGCATGCGGATAAGTGCGCAGTGATGCACATTGAGGGAAACAACATGGGGAGGCAGTATAATCTAAATGGTACCATCTTGAGGGGTGCAAAAGCAGAGGGACCTGTGGGGTGTATATTCACTAATCTTTGAAGGTGGCTGGGCAAGTTCATAAGGTAGTTGAGAAAGCATGTGGGATACTTGGCTTTGTAAATGGGGCATTGAATGCAAAAACAAGGAATTCATGCTAAACCTTTACAAATCTCTGGTTAGGCCTCAGCTGGAGTATTGTGTGCAATTCTGGGCACCGCACTTTAGGAAGGATGTCAAGGCCTTGCCAGAGAAGGTTTACCAGGATGATCCCAGAGATGAGGGACTTCAGCTGTGTGGAGAGATTGGAGAGTGGAGAGGGAGACCTAATAGAGGTATTCAAAATTATGAGGGGTTTTGATAAACCAAGTATGGAGAAACAGTTTCCTCTGGCAAGTGGGTCGGTAACCAGAGGTCATAGATTTAAAATAATTGGCAAAAGAACTAGAGGGGAAATGAGGAGAATTTTTTTCACACAGAGGGTTGTTGTGATCTGGAACGCACTACCTGAAAGGCTGGTGGAACCAGATTCCACGGGAACTTTCAAAATATACAATTGCACATGTAGTTGAAGAGGACTAATTTGCAGGACTATGGGGAAAAAGCTGGGGTGTGGGATTAAATTGGACAGCTGTTTGAAAGAGCCAGCACAAGCATGATGGGCTGAATTGCCTCCTTCTGCGCTGTAATGTTTTATGATTCTAAAACAATAAGCCTATCCTAAGAACATAAGAACATAAGAAATAGGAGCAGGAGTAGGCCATTCGGCCCCTCGAGCCTGCTCCGCCATTCAATGAGATCATGGCTGATCCTCTACCTCAAATCCACTTTCCTGCACTATCCCCATATCCCTTGATTCTCTTAATATCCAAAAATCTATCAATCTCTGCCTTCAATATACTCAACGACTGAGCATCCACAGCCCTCTGGGGTAGAGAATTCCAAAGATTCACCATGCTCTGAGTGAAGAAATCTCTCCTCATCTCAGTCCTAAATGGCCGACCCCTTATTCTGAGACTGTGACCCCTGGTTCTAGACCCCCCAGCCAAGGGAAACATCCTCCCTGCATCTACCCTGTCAAGCCCAGTAAGAATATTGTATGTTTCAATGAGATCACCTCTCATTCTTCTAAACTCTAGAGAATATAGGCCTAGTCTACTCAATCTCTCCTCATAGGACAATCCCACCACCCCCCCCCCCCCCCCCCCCAATCCCAGGAATCAGTCTGGTGAACCTTCGTTGCACTCTCTCTATGGCAAGTCTATCCTTCCTTAGGTAAGGAGACCAAAATTGTACACAGTACTCCAGGTGTTGTCTCACCAAGGCCCTATATAATTGCAATAAGACGTCTTTACTCTTATACTCAAATCCTTTTGTAATAAAGGCCAACCTATCATTTACTTTCCTAATTGTTTGCTGTACCTACATATTAACTTTCAGCGATTCGTGTACAAGGACACCCAGGTCCCTCTGAACACCAACATTTCCCAATCTCTCACTATTTAAAAAATACTCTGCTTTTCTGTTTGTCCTACCAAAGTGGATAACTTCACATTTCTCCACATTATATTCCATTTGCCATGTTCTTGCCCACTCGCTTAACCTGCCTATATCCCCTTGCAACCTCTTTGTATCCTCCTCACAACTTACATTCTCACCCAGCTTTATATCATCAGCAAACTTGGATATATTACATTTGGTCCCCTCATCCAAATCATTGATGTAGATTGTAAATAACTGAGGCCCAAGCACTGATCCTTGTGGTACCCCACTAGTTACAGCCTGCCAACCCGAAAATGACCCGTTTATTCCTACTCTCTGTTTTCTGTCTGTTAACCAATCCTCAATCCATGTTAATATATTACTCCCAATTCCGTGAGCCCTAATTTTGTTTAATTAGCTCTTGTGTGGCACCTTATCGAATGCCTTCTGAAAATCCAAATACACAACATCCACTGGTTCCCCCTTATCTATCCTACTAGTTACAACCTCAAAAAACTCTAACAGGGGATAGGATGGGATATGTTAGGGGGAATTAAATACGTGGGGTTACGGGGGTAGGGTGGGATATGTGTACTGTGGGGATTAAAGCAGGGACAGGGTACTGGATTTGGATGATCAGCCATGATCGTATTGAATGGCGGAGCAGGCTCGACGGGCCGAATGGCCTACTCCTGCTCCTAGATTCTATGTTTCTATGTTTCTATGATTTGTCAAACACAATTTCTCTTTCATAAATCTGTGTTGACTCTGCCCAATCCTATTATTACTTTCTAAGTGCCCTGTTACCACGTCCTTAATAATAGATTCTAGCATTTTCCTTACTACTGATATCAGGTTAACTGGTCTATAGTTCCCCGTTTTCTCTCTCCCTCCTTTCTTAAATAGTGGAGTTACATTTGCTACCTTCCAATCTGTGGGAACCGTTCCAGAATCTATGAAATTTTGGAAGATGACAACCAATTCATCCATTATCTCTATAGTCACCTTTTAAAACCCTAGGATGGAGGCCATCAGGTCCAGGGAATTTATTGGCTTTCAGTCCCATTAATTTCTCTAGTACTATTTCCTTACTAATACTAATTTCTTTCAGTTCCTCATTCTCACTAGGCCCTTGATTCTCTACTATTTCCGGAATGTTTTTTGAGTCTTCTCCCGTGAAGACAGACACAAAGGCCGCGATTTCACCTACCGAGGCGGGTCCAGGGCAGCCGGGGTCGGTAGCGCGGTCCCAGCCCGCTGCCTGCTCCATCCCGTTCTGTTGAAGTGATTTTACGATGATTGGGCTTGTTAAGCCGCCCAGCGAGGTTCCCGGCCAATTAAAAGGAAGCGGTCTGATGACATCATTTGATGATGCGTCATCAGCCGGTTTCCTTAAAGGGGCCATGTCCAAATTTACTTTGACCATTGTGCTGTCAGTGTTCTGCAGTATTGATTTGCTACAAACACTGACAAGTACTGCACAGAGGTGCACGGCTGCACCCAGGCTCTCCCATGACTCCCTTCATATGCTTATGGAGGGAGTCACAGCACGCAGGGAGGTTCTCAACCCTTCCAATAGGCGGAAGAGACCTCCCCAGGAGATCAACGCAGCCTGGTTGCACATTGCACAGGAGGACACAAGCAGGGATGTCGTCAGGAGGACCAGGCTGCAGTGGCGCAAACCTTTCAATGATCTCAGTAGATCAAAAAACGTTACTGCAAAGCCACACTCAACCTTTTCCTGCTGTGCCACTCATCACATCCCCATCACTCTGCCTTCCCTACCCTACTCCTGCATATCCTTGCTCACACCAACTTACCTTGCGCCTCCACCCATCCCTCTCTATCTGCATTATCACTTCCCCAACTCACTAGCCACCCCTCACACTCACCCTCATCCCAGTGCAAGCCTACCAACTAACAACACACAAGGGTAGGTACTTGGGTGTTTTAGCCAATGTTCATGTGAAGTTTCTGTTAATGTGGTGTCAAACATTGAAATCTTTATTTTCAACACTTTGCGTTCTTGGACAGTTTTGTGTGCACCTTTGGAAGTGGCTTAGTGAGTTGCAGTGAATGGTGAGACATAAGGGTACCCCGCCTCCCCGCCCCCCCCCACCCCCCCCCCCACCCCCCACCCCGCAATGGTGATGAGTGTGAAAGGAATGGCTTGGGCATTGTAGGAATGCTTTATGGTGTTGGTGTGGGGTGGTGCCAGCCTGGCACATCATGTGGCAGCCAGGGCGTACAGCGTCAAGTGAAGTAAATCTGCCCATGGTGAGGCCATCCCTGGCGTCCCGGGCAGCAATGTAGTCTGGTGCTGATGCCCTGTGTCCTGTGCAGAATCAGTTGATTGCGGAGAAGGTTGGTGTTGTTGTTGCTGCTGGTGTGCCCGGTGATGCTGGTGTTGGGTTTGATCATGGTGGGATTCTGAGGACCAAGGTGAGATATTTTCAAGGTCACCGATGCTGATGGAATAGATGGCAGGTGAGGTTGAGATGACAGAAGCGATCTGTCAATGACGAGAGAGGTTGTTCCAATGAGGTGGCACTGAATAGAGAGTTGGCTTCAAACACTTGCAAGCTGCAGAAAGTTCAATATGTCTTCCAAATGCAGTAAACAACAGTTTCTGAGCTTTGAAAGTGAACAGCTGTAACATGGGATCTTTCATACAACTTTGGCAGAAGTCAGGTCATGAGATAATTCAATGCTGAATCCACTCACGACACGCTGAGCTGACATGTTCCCTGAGCAGCGGGTAACCCATGGGGGAACACGTAAAATTGAAAGATAGGCAGAAAATAATACTTAATTGGCTGTTAATAATGCATTTAGTGATGTCAATTGCCTCCCCTGCTGCTTGGTGTCAGGTCTGTTCAGTGCTGACAGACCCGACACCTGGGAGACTCGCGTGGAGGCGGGTTGACAGTGGGGTCCTGACCCGCTGTCAATCATTTCTATTTTCACAGCTGACCCGCCTCCAATCCCGTCCTCTCAGCGCCGGTAAAATTCTGGCCAAAGTATTTGTTTAATTCTCCATTATAATTTCTCCTGTCTCAGCCTGTAAGGGACCCACATTTACTTTCGCTGACCTTTTTCTTTTTGCATACCTATAGAAGCTTTTACAGTCTGTTTTTATGTCTCTCGCTAATTTACTCTCATTCTATTTTCCGTTTCTTTATCAATTTCTTGGTCCTCTTTTGCCGAATTCAAAATCCTCCCAATCCTCACGCTTACTACTCTTTTTGGCAACATTGTAGGCCTCGTCCTTTAATCTAATGCTATTTTTAATTTCTCTTGTTAGCCACAGGTGGACCATTTTTCCCGTGGTGTTTTTGTACTGAAAAAATGCCTATCTATCTCATGTTCCTAATTAAACTATTTGAATTATATCATCATTCTATAGTGTTCTCAATAAACAATAAAAAAATGATAATATTTGCAACATTTCTGAATAAACTTCAAAATATATCTTGAATAAACATATCGTGAAAGCAGGACCCAGAGGATCAACAGCATAAAATGACACTGCATGGCTCGGAACATTCTAGAGAATGATAGCTCTCATTTGGGAAGGAATTGCAGTGATCAACTTGCTTTTTGGGCCCAAAGCAAGTCTGTGAACTGATGCATCCCAAGCTACATGGAGGAGCCCTCTGGTTTTCCATCTGTGGGGTGAACAGGTCGGTTAGAGAGCCAAACTGTTCCGCATTGGCTGCAGCCAATGAAATCCAATGGTGTCATCTAGGGGTTCTCAGATTGCACAGTCAGTTAACACATTCTCATGCTGACAAGTGGTTGGCTTCCTCCAGCGTGCTACAGTTTTGATTTAGGGAAGTAAAAGTGCCAGAACCTGTCCTCTGTGATTGCTGATGTTCCACAAGTAACTTGCACACAATGTGGCTTGGGTCACTGAGTCCAGAAGAGGCCTTGCGTTGGATCCATCCAAAATTTAAAACAAAGCCAAATCTCCAGCTATTTCACTATTAGATTCATGTTAACATCAAAGTCAAAGATGCAATTACAAGATGTGTTAATGAGGACTGAGTCTTTGCAGTTCATCAAGAAGGTGTTAGATGCATTTTTGGAAAACAATGGGCTGGATTTTGTCAATGGGGGCGCGATGGGGGCGGGACTGCGGGTTGTCGGGTTTTAGTCCCACCCCCAACGACGTCCGGCCAACCCACGCTCTTTTTCCTTGATTGACCTTGTTAAGCCCGCCCTGCGGGCTTAGCCGGCCAATTAAGGGAAAGACGGTAACAGAGGACGTCAGCGTATGACGTTTCATCTGTCAAAAATTTTTGACAGATGAATTGTCAGCATTTGACAGCTTTGAGAAGCTGTCAAACACTGACAATCTCTGTTCTAAGGTGAGCCCTTCTGCTGAAGACTCACCAAACCTCTTTCCTCAGCAGAAATCAGATGGCTGCTGCATCTGAGAATGTAGCAGCCATTCTGTCATCTCTGCCATTGAGATGAGGCACCTCTGGATCCCCAAGGCTTGAAGCCCACAGGAAGAAACAAAGGTAAGTAAACTTTTTCTAACACTTTACACTCACCTCTCATACTTAACTCCCCACACTTGCACCCATCACTCACCTCCACAGTGCACTTTTTGATCCCTCTCACCCCCGCAGACCCACTGCTCGCCTCGCTGACCCTGGCGAGGTTCGCAGCCGTCGGGAAGCCCGCACTTGCAGGGGCAAAATGGGGATAAGCCTCAAAACTGCCTGTTAACTACCTGTTAACAGGCAGTTAATTGGGTCTAATCCCCTTCCCGCCTCGAGGAGACGGGTCCCTGCTTGACTCGGGGATCCGCCTCCCGGGAAGATGGCACGGAGGCGGGTTGGGAGCGGGGTTGGTACCCGCTCCCAGTTTCTGCCATTTTCCCGGCAGTCCCGCCTCCAAACCCACTTCCTCAGGGCTGGGAAAATTCCCCCCAATGTGATTGTTGCAGATAGAGGGTAACATTAATTATTCTTGATTTGGGGCTTCCTGGGGTTTGTCTGATCATCTTTGAGGGATTGGAGAGAAAGTTTTGATAAGTGTATAAACTGGCTATAGTTTTCTATGTTTTTTGCCTGTCCTAGGAAGTGGGAGGAGGAAGACTCCTGCAATGGCTTTTCACACCCTAGGTACATAGTATAACAAACCATGAGAATTTTAACATTGCTGGAAGCTAATGAATTAGTACTATAATACTAACAAAAACTATCGTTTATGGATCATGTAAAACATTTGTGCTTCCTTCCTTTTTCCTAAAAATTTTATTTTATATTTTCTTTTGTGCCCTTATTTTTCACGATTGCCTTTCCGCATTGTCCTTTAGCCAAGACGAGCGCACGGTCTGGATAAACTTCTTCATCACCGTGGTCCATATTATTCTGTCAATATCCTAACAGTGAACCACAGGCAGAATGAATCAAGGAGAGCAGCAGATCAGCTTTCCATCTTCTGAAATGAACCAACCTCATAGCCACATGCTGCTCCATCCAGTGACTGGGTTGAGAACTAAGAATTCTCATTGACTAGACACTTTGAGATATAGGCTGGACTCTTGTCTTTTATAATACTTGAATTAAATGAGGCTTAATACATAAATCTCTTCTGTTGGGAGTCGAACACTCAGCTTCTTGATCTATCATATTTCTTACAACAGTATGAAAATAATGCAATCCAAGAATGACGATCCTTTATTTTAACACTGTAGTTGACTTATATTGTCCCAAATACCAGTAAATGTTTTTTTACAGTTCAACAGAAAGTGAATTGCAGTTCACTTGTTTTTATCGGGACAGCTGCATGTAAAAATTTCTCAGCTCTTTCCAAATACATAGAAATACATAGAAGTTACAACATGGAAACAGGCCATTTGGCCCAGAAAGTCCGTGTCAGCATCTACCCTCTACACAAACAAATAGTCCTAATCACATTTACCCACCCTGTTCCCATCTCCCTTCAGCCCCTTTTCCTTCATCACCTACCCAATCTAATCTTGAATGTTGGCATAGCTTCTGTCTCTGCCACTAACTCAGGAGGTGAATTCCACAGCCTCAGAACTCTGTGTAAAGAAGTTTTTCCTGCACTTTGTTCTAAATCTCTGACATTTAATCTTGTATATATGATTCCCTCGTTCTTGATCCCTCAACTATTGGAAATAGTCTGCTTCTATCTACCCCGTCTCATCCTTTCATAATTTTAAACACTTCTATCATTTTGCCTGGCCTGGCCAAACAGAATATTGTGACCTGCATGATGCAACAGTGCACTGCCGGCTGGGAGATTTACTGTTGCTTGAAAGAACTCGTGGTATAAAAGTTCGGCACAGCTGTTACCTTCCCATCATTGACAGAACCAGCCCTGTTGTGGAAGTGATTTCTCAGTCTCACTGCATAAGTGATCAAGCCTCCTCCTCCAAAACATGCAAATACAAAATGGTACCCATATAGGCTTTTCCTTTTTATATAGGCTGCACACAATAAAATATCCCTAGGGAATCAGGCAGAGCTAACGGATGGAGTACAACTTTAAAAAGTTGAAAGTAAGTTCAATTCTGGTACAAAAGCTAAAAAGCAAAGCGACTAAGCAGCATAAAGCACTGAAATCGGTAGGAACATCCATGCCATAAGTCCAAATAAATATAAGAACTTTGCGAGCAAAGATACTTCATGAGGAAAGGGGTCTTCTTTGCAGTGCCTGTTTCATATGGGCACTGAGCAGCTGAAGCATTGTTTAGGTACCCTGCTAACATTGCTTTAATTGATATATTTTTCAAGGTTTTAATGAACCGAGTGCACAACATATGTGCAGGCTCTCATTTAAATGTGGACTGGGCATTGCCACTGTGCAGGCCTCAAGATTCAAGCCTCAGCACCATATAATGTGGGGTGTCAGTGCCCGATGCATTGTAGTGCTAACAATGCTGAAGATCGCATTATAGGCCCCAGAATTTCACCCTTGTCTATTGAGTAGGTGTATGAGGGGTAGCAAGAGGTTACGGTAGGTGTCAATTCTGGACTCTGACTGAACTTGAAACACAAATTGTGTGGAGCCCAAATTGTTTGTTCTAGCAGGGCACTCCCACCACAAGTCTGCCAGGAATGTAACAGAAGGGCATTGAATTAGGCGGGGTTCCACCTTCCCAGTAGGGTTGCCAATCCTTCAGGATTGCCCTGAAGTCTCCAGGAATTAAAGACTAACCTGCAGGACACTGCTGCGAGCAATCAAGGAGAAAAATCAGAGGGGCAATAAAAAAAATTGTGGTTTTACAAAAAAATAATCCTTGAACGCTTTTGTTCATTAGTTATAAAAAATATCAGACCTGGGGAAAAGGGGCTATTTGACTGACAGTCAAGAATCATCCAGTCAGGCAATGAAGAGTCTATTTGCTTTCCAATTGGTGTGGGAAGGCAGTGCACCGCGACTATGGACATGTTGGGTGACCAATGGCAGGAGTATGGGGGTGGGGCAGTTGGAGGCCGTAGGCCCACCAAGAATATGTCTAACCAGAATTGGCAACCTTACTTCCCAGCTAGTTTCCTCGGGGCCTTGTTTGAGGTATGGCCAGGAGAGTGGAAGCAGGCATACGAGCCTGCTGGCTGGCATGTGTGATGGCTGTCTGGGGCTCCAGGTTTGGGTCACGGTCTGGATGCTGAAGGAGGTTATACATTTTTAAAAGTATTTTTTGGCCCTCATAAAGGGGGCCAATAGGACACAGAAAGCATGTTTCCAGGGGTTGAGGGCTGGGGCAGGTACCCAACATGTGCCTCTCGATGTATGGGTACCTGCCGGTGATATTTTAATGAGAAAATCTGCTCTCCACCGGATACTGCAGCAGGGACAGTGCCAAAAGTTCTGGCACTCCTCATCCTGGCACATATGCTAGAATGTCACCCCCATGAATTTTCAAGGCAACTTTGCTGGCAACCAGCAGTTCACAGATTGCAAATTTACATTATGATTATTTGTGACCATCTCTTCCTGACATTGCAGCTTCTTGCAGTCATGCCATATTACCTGTCCGAGAATCCTTTTTTCTATGGACTAGGCGGTGTACAAGATTGTTTCCATCCCTGGCTGTGATCCCTTCTAGCAGGACTGTGGTACAGATGGCGGTGGAGGTATTTTAAATATGGCTGGCAACCTTCCAGTGCCAAGATTTAGAATCAAGTGCTTCCATGTCCATTATACAGGAGATCCTTTTGCCAAGAAATTTATAATACACCATCTGCTGATGATTACATTTTTATCTTTTTGTCATGTACCATTGACAAAATTTGATCATCTATCCCTTGGAGCATCATTTAACAACTTCAACTGCCACCATGAGAATTGGCTAGAAAGCAATAAAAAACAAACCACGCCATGCTGCACTCCCAATTATCGTTGCTGGTAATCTCACCTAACTAATTCACTCTCCAACCACAGGTAATGGTTACTTACATCTAGCAGTGACTGGCTCACCTCAGAGCACTCAAAAAAAAACACCAGAGAGAACTGATCTGCATCTAAAAAAAGTTTCATCAGTATCTGATGACATCACCGAGAGGGTGCAGAACATTTTATGGGGGGGTGGTGGGGAACAGCCAGAAGTCGTGGTCCATATGGGAACCAATAGCATAGGAAAGAAAGGGGTCAGAGTAACAGGAGCTTGGGAGGAAATTAAAGAGCAGGACCTCAAAGGTAGTAATCTCTAGACTACTCCCACTGCCATGCGCTAGTGAGCATAGGAATAGTAGGATAAGACAGGTTAACGCGTGCTTGGAGAAATGGTGCATGAGGGAGGACTTCAGATTCCTGGGGCATTGGGACCAGTTCCGGGGCATCTCTTTGCTGAACGAACACCTCTGTTCAGTCCGCAAGCATGACCCTGAGCTTCTGGTCGCTTGCCATCTTAATTCTTTGTCCCACTCCCACTCTCGACCTTCTACACTGTTCCAATGAAGTTCAATGGAAGCTCGAGGAACAGCACCTCATCTTTTGATTAGGCACTTTACACCCTTCCGGATTCAACATTGATTTCAATAACTTCAGACCATTACCACTGCTTCCATTTTTTTCGGACAGCAGGTGTTGGTAATGGTTCTGCTGTTGCCATTTACAGCTCCTGCAGACCCATCTTTTGTTTCTTTACTTGTCCCATTACCACCCCTTTTGCCTTGCACCGCTATCCCTTTTGTCATGTAAACACTTCTGCCTGCCACCCTATCACAGACCTTCCCTTGTTCTTTCCTCCCCTCCTCCTTCCCCCCTTCTTTCCCTGCCTCTGTACTTGCTTAAAAACTTTTACATCTCCAACTTCTTCCAGTTCTGATGAAAGGTCATCAACCTGAAACAAGGGCTGGAATTTTGCCGGTCCTCAGAGTGCGGGATTGGAGGCAGGACCGCTGTCAAAATCGCAAAGATTGACAGAGGGTGGAGGATTATAGCCACTTACCTGGCTGTTAACAGGTACTTGATACTTGTTAACAGGCTCTTTTTCAATTTTGCCGCTTCTGCCTCGGGTTCCCTGACGTCCGGACACCATGCCAGGTAAGTGTGGCATGTTGTGAGTCTGCTGTAATGTTTCTGCATTGATGACAGCTGCAGAAGTGGTGTGAAGGATCCAATGGTGCACTGGTGAGTTTCAGAGCTAAGAAAATGTTGGGAAAATCATTTTTAATGCATTTACACTTTTCTGTAGGTAACAGGTTTTGAATTGGCTGTCTAGTCCCACCTCATTGGGAGACCCTCTCTCACCAGTGACAGATCGCTTCTGTAACCTCACCTGCAGCTGCCATCTGTTCTAGCCTATGGAAGGAGTCACTGGAGAGCCTGGGTGCAAGATCTCATCTTTGTACAGTGATTGTCAGTGTTTGCAGCACCTCAATGCTGTCAAACACTGAGAAATGAGCTGTAAAAGAAAAATTGTGCGTGGTCCCTTTAAGAAAACCGGCAGATGACGCGTCATCAAATGACGTCATCTGACCGGCTTCCTCTTAATTGGCCGGCATGTCCGCAGGGCGGGCTTAACAAGGCCAATCGACGTAAAATCACGTCCGTTGGCCGGATGCAGTTGGGGGCGGGACTGGAACCCGGAAACCAGTTGACCCGCTCCCAAGCCGCATCCATTGGTAAAATCGCGGCCGTTAACTCTGTTTCTCTCTCCACAGATGGTGCCTGACCTGCTGAATATTTCCAGCATTTTCTGTTTTTATTTCAGATTGCCAGCATCCGCACCTAAAATCATTGTATTAGCTCAGTATTGTAAGAGTTTCAAGAAGTACTTCAACTCAAGTTAGCTTGACAACAAGGGTTCTTTGTTATTGAACTTAATGTGGAAAAATTAAGCCTCCATAATGGAAACAAAGGGATTTTTTTAGAGCTTAAAAGTTTTTTAATAATGCCATCCTTCGAGATTTTTCTGACCAAACTAAATATACCATATTAGAGGAATTTCTTGTATGCCTTGCAATTAAATCTGCACTAACTTCTGATTTTGCTAGCCTTTAAACCTGCCATCAACCTCAACAATTACAATATATCATTTTTATTTAACAGATAAAGTAGAGATTTGTATCTCAGGACCAAAGGATTGTTTAATTACTGCCATAGAAAGTAAAAGAAAAAGAAAAAGGATGGGACAAGACACATTTTATCTTTAAAGTGAATTTAAATTTTTAAATAAACATTGATAACAAACATAGAACAGGGTACAAGCAGCTCACCCAAAAGTATCAGAAAAATATACTCGGGACGCCTAAAAAAAGGGTCCCACGAATTTAGCACTGGGACTGACGCCTGCGCAGATTGGCTGCAGGTTGTCCCACTGCTAAATCGGTATACTTTTCACCTGTTTTATGCCCGAAAAATTGGCGCAATGCATACCAATTTCAACCCCACAATCTCGAAGTCCAGTATCATCACCACTTCATTCCCGCATGGTACTTGGGTTAGGTACTGGCTTACTAGTCCAGTACCATAAACATAAGGCTGCGACACCTTATCTCACTACTGTACCCTAATAAAAGGAAACAATGACACGGAATTTGTGGTGGGTAATAACGCGGGAATACTGAAGTTGCAGTCAGTCATTCACTGCTCCGACACTGTGGCCCCCTCCCACCCCCATAGCCGCCAATCAGTGAAATCAGTGAAACTGATGAAAACTTGGGCTCTTCCGCAGTAATCACAGAAACCCCACAGTGCAGATAGAGGCCATTTCAGCCCATCGAGCCTGCACCGACACATATCCCACCCTATCCCCGTAACCCCACGTATTTAATCCCCCTAACACTAATGGTCAATTTATCATAGCCAAATCAACCTAACCTGCACATCTTTGGACTGTGGGAGGAAACCGGAGAACCCGGAGGAAACCCACGCGGACACGGGGAGAATGTGCAAACTCCACACAGACAGTCACCCGGGGCCGGATTCGAACCCGAGTCCCTGGCGCTGTGAGGCAACAGTGCTAACCACTATGCCATCGCTGTTAAATTCCCCATTAAAAGTTAGACCTTGTTGGATTAGGTGTAACTGGGGTTTTGACAACGTATTGACTGCTAAACAAATGTTATGGCCCTGAAAAACTAATTTTAATTTTGTGGAGTGTTAAATTCCACCATAATGATGAAAATTACAATTATTAAGAAACTTTAAAAAAATATATATTTTTCAAAAGTTTGTTCATATTTATTTCAGTTTTACCTTTGCCCCATGTGAGAGCCCCAATCTTTGTTTTGCGCTCTATAACATTTTTAAAAAGTCAGAATAAAAGGAGCTTCTTCATTTCCTGGTTCCTTGTCCGTGAGAATTCTACATTGTGATTGGCTGCTTAGACAGCTTGTTGACGTCACAGAAGCTCGCGCTATGGAATTCCTACTATACTGCACTGATTTCAACTACACGTCGAAAAAGTCAAACTTCTCGCCACAGAGATCGCAAGATCTTTGTGGGCAGCTTTCTTCGGGGCCGGCAGCGAATGCCTTTGCTTCGCTGCTGACCGCAAATTAAGGGCAATGTTAAATATAACCCAATTTCTTTAGAGCAACTGCCATGGCTCAAATTATTGCAGGGGAAGGTCGTACCAGGGTATACTAAAGAGCTGCTTCATGGCTTAGACATGACCTTGTTATTAAATTAGGAGAAGATGGCTCTAGGCAATATTTCAGCCATTGCTTGTTGTATAAGCCTATTCTCTCAAAGGTATTTAAAGGATTATAAGACGATCTCAAGAATAACTCTGCAAAAATAAGGAAAAACTGTTTCCAGTACCAGAAGGACCCAGATTTAAGGTAATTGTCAAAAGAGCCAGAGGCGACATGAGGAAACATTTCTTTTACACAGCGAGCTGTTAAGATCTTAAATGCACTGTCTGAAAGGGTGGTGGAAGCAGATTCAATAATAACCTTCTAAAGGGAATTGGATAAATCCTTGAAAATAAAAAAAATGCTGGGCTATGGGGAAAGAGCAGGGGAGTGGGACTAATTGAAAGCTCTTTCAAAGAGCCGGCACAGGCACGATGAGCCGAATGGCCTCCATCTGAGCTGTATCATTCTATGATTCTATGAGATTGATTAGCTTGCGCCGTAGTAGTTAATATCAGAAGGAGTGTTCAAATGAGGGCTCTGATAATTTAGCAAGTCCAATTGACATTACCTGTTTGTTCTAACTATCTGTAGGGTATTATTCCTTGTCACTGACTAGATTGAATTATTTTTCTTTTATACTACTTATGACCTCAGAAGCA
Source organism: Squalus acanthias (assembly GCA_030390025.1). Taxonomy (NCBI): domain Eukaryota; kingdom Metazoa; phylum Chordata; class Chondrichthyes; order Squaliformes; family Squalidae; genus Squalus; species Squalus acanthias. Next base: position 44,475,692 of record CM059444.1, read on the forward strand.
ATGGTTTCTCTCTCAGTCAGTCCTGGAATGAGTCTTCCAGCACTACAACACAGTAAAGCTGTCTGTAGTTTCCAGAGTGCCACACCAGCCTTGCAATATTTCATCCAAACATTAGTCTGTTGCTTTCAATCTATTTTTAGTCATTTTTTAGTTCCACCGACCCACTGTCGATCTTGGACCTGGAACTCACATTGCTTAATGTCTGTCTGTGATTGGTTGAAAATCAAGCCCAAGAGCTGCTTTTAAAACTAATCAGGACTTTGGGGGCGAAATTCCCCTCATTTGCGCCTCTGGCGGGGGGGGGGCGCTAACGGGGTGCAAATGGCTTTTCGCCCCGCCGAGGCGGTAACCGCACCTCCCGTGAAATTCCGCGGGAGGTTAGCGGCGGCGCTACCGGGTATCGCCCCGATCTTCTGTGCCCAGAGATCATGACATCATCTCCAGGCGCAGCGCCCCGGCAGCACCTCGGGAGAAAAATTTCCCCTTGCGGCCCGCAGCAGCACCGGGCGATGTTACCGACTGCTGCAGGGGTCGCGAACAGTGAGGCTGGCCACTCGCCGGGCGCCATTTAAAGGCGCTGTGGCCGGCCGACACGAGAAAAATCGGCAGTTTAAAAAAAAAAATTCTAAGCACTGGATGCAGCCCTAAATGGCCCTCTAGGGAATTTCTCCCTCTTAGATTCTAAAGTTTGACTTAGCTCATCATTGAAGTAAGAGGACTATCAATGCGCTTTCCAGCCAACTCTACTGAAACCAGGAGAGGTGAAGCACTCAACAAGATAACTTGTCAGCAGTCCAGGTAAGTTCACACTCCAAAATTAGTTATCGCATTGGTGGTTCTGGGGTAGGGGAGAGGAAAGTGGTGGTTCTGGGGTAGGAGAGAGGAAAGTGGTGGTTCTGGGGTAGGGGAGAGGAAAGTGGTGGTTCTGGGGTAGGGGAGAGGAAAGTGGTGGTTCTGGGGTAGGGGAGAGGAAAGTGGTGGTTCTGGGGTAGGGGAGAGGAAAGTGGTGGTTCTGGGGTAGGGGAGAGGAAAGTGGTGGTTCTGGGGTAGGGGAGAGGAAAGTGGTGGTTCTGGGGTAGGAGAGAGGAAAGTGGTGGTTCTGGGGTAGGGGAGAGGAAAGTGGTGGTTCTGGGGTAGGGGAGAGGAAAGTGGTGGTTCTGGGGTAGGGGAGAGGAAAGTGGTGGTTCTGGGGTTGGGGAAAGGAAAGTGGTGGTTCTGGGGTAGGGGAGAGGAAAGTGGTGGTTCTGGGGTAGGGGAGAGGAAAGTGGTGGTTCTGGGGTAGGAGAGAGGAAAGTGGTGGTTCTGGGGTAGGGGAGAGGAAAGTGGTGGTTCTGGGGTAGGGGAGAGGAAAGTGGTGGTTCTGGGGTAGGGGAGAGGAAAGTGGTGGTTCTGGGGTAGGGGAGAGGAAAGTGGTGGTTCTGGGGTAGGGGAGAGGAAAGTGGTGGTTCTGGGGTAGGGGAGAGGAAAGTGGTGGTTATGGGGAGACAAACCAATTTGTTGTATTTGAGGATAATTTCAACACTTAAAGGGTAATTTTCAACTTCCAATGGAAAGCAAAATCAAATGATTTCTATAACAGGTGCCTGACCCGCAAAGCTCCAGGGATATGTTGAAAATTACCCCCTTAATAATTTTAGAAAAGTGGATTCCACAGTGCTCTCCAATTAGGTCACAACATTTCATATTCTGAATAAATTCTAGTCCGATCTAAATTGATCAAATCTGACACTTTTATAACAATAGCAATTCCATACAGAGCCTGTGAAACTCAATTGTTACATAATAAAAGGCAAAATAAATTCTCATTTTATAAAAGAGTTACTACCACAAAGTATTTTAAGAGAAAGGTGTATTGGTATGCTAACAGCTAGTGGTCTGTGCACATTAAAATAAACACTAATCCTGAATCTGTAGTTAGTTATTTTTAAGATCTCTCTATTACGAAGGAAGGTATAGATTTAATGCTCACTTCCAATGAGCTGAATGTTGATGCTGTGTCCACGATCATTGTTGATGAAGACGTAAACAGCATTTTAGTGACTTTGATGAAGAACAGAAATAGCTAAATTAGCGAAGCATAAAATTTAGAGCAACATTTTAATGGGCACCTCAGTGTACACCAGAGATTGTGCTTCCCAATACTGCATTCATTTTAAATGCACAATGGACAGTTATATTGATTCAATGCCACTCTTGCAAACAAGCCCCAGTCAGAGGCATTAACTGCATTAATGCTTTGTATTTACAACGAGAACATTGCTCCCTTCAAGAGTCTATACAAATGAACAATGTGATCGATAGTAGTATTTTTTAATATCATAACTCATGAGGGCCATTACTAAATTATGATTTTTTTTGTCTTTTGCTACAATCACAAAAAACTTCAACTGAATTCATTATAAATAATTCTTAAATTAAACTTGACCCTCGAAATTAGAACTAGTTTCTGATGAACCTCTTTTTGTGCAGGTTGATGTAGGGGGTGAAATTGATATTCAGAGGTAGCGTAAAATGGGCGATAGCGAATCATGCCAGCGATCCCTCTGCTGCCATCCTAAAAGGAGCCTACCGCTGACAGCCAGGGTGCCTGCCTGTTTCAGGTGGTAGGCCCTTTAAACATGCAAATTAAAAGTCTGCCGCCTAAAAGTTAAATCTACCTCAGTGGCACAAACTTGTGGCTTTTCCTCTGATGTCGTACTGTTTGCGGTGTCTCCATTCACAACTCAAAACAAGCATGAAAACAAAAATCTGCATAAGTAACCAGTGTTAATATAACCAGGTTAAACAATATATGCGCAGTGATGGTAAGCAAGTAGAATCTCCACATTTTGTAAAGAAAACCAAAATAGGCTCTGTGATAACACAAAGAGCACATCAAAGCCTGGGAAGAAGATGTTTCTGCGATAAATCAATTCCACAGGAAATAAAGGATTGGAAAAGACAGAAATGGTTCAATGATGTCCACGTGCAAGGCAAAGGAACATTCCATTCAGTGAATGATAAAGGCCACGGGAGATAAGAAAGAAAAGAAAAACTTGCAGTGGTATAATATCTTATTGGTCCGGATTTTGCACTCAGTGGATTGGGGGTAATATTCTGGCATGGATAGAGGATTGGCTATCTAACAGAAGGCAGAGAGTTGGGATAAATGGTTCATTCTCAGACTGGCAATCAGTAACTAGTGGTGTTCCGCAGGGGTCAGTGCTGGGTCCCCAACTCTTTACAATCTATATTAACGATTTGGAGGAGGGGACTGAGTGTAACATATCAAAGTTTGCAGATGATACTAAGATGGGAGGGAAAGTAGTGCGTGAGGAGGACATAAAAAATCTGCAAGGGGACATAGACAGGCTAAGTAAGTGGGCAGAGATTTGGCAGATGGAATACAATACTGGAAAGTGTGAGGTTATGCACTTTGGCAGGAAAAATAGTAGAGCAAGTTATTATCTAAATGGTAAGAAACTGGAAAGTACTGAAGTACAAAGGGATCTGGGGGTCCTGGTGCACGAAACTCAAAAGGTTAGTATGCAGGTGCAGCAAGTGATTAAGAAGGCCAATGGAATGTTGGCTTTCATTGCTAAGGGGATAGAATATAAAAATAGGGAGGTATTGCTTCAGTTGTACAAGGTATTGGTGAGACCGCACCTGGAATACTGCATACAGTTTTGGTGTCCATACTTAAGAAAAGACATACTTGCTCTCGAGTCAGTACAAAGAAGGTTCACTCGGTTAATCCTGGGGATGAGGGGATGGACATATGAGGAGAGGTTGGGTAGATTGGGACTCTACTCATTGGAGTTCAGAAGAATGAGAGGCGATCTTATTGAAACATATAAGATTGTGAAGGGGTTGGATCGGGTGGATGCGGGGAGGATGTTCCCGATGATGGGTGAAACTAGAACTAGGGGGCATAGTCTTAGAATAAGGGGCTGCTCTTTCAAAACTGAGATGAGAAGGAACTACTTCACTCAGAGGGTGGTAGGTCCATGGAATATGCTGCCCCAAAAAGCTGCAGAAGCTACATCATTACATAAATTTAAAACAGAAATAGACAGTTTCCTAGAAGTAAAGGGAATTAAGGGTTACGGGGAGCGGGCAGGAATTTGGACATGAGTCTAGGTTCGGATTGGTCATGGCCCTGTGGGTAGCGTAGCGGGCCCAGGGGCCGTGTAGCCTGATCCTGCTCCTATTTCGTGTGTCCAATTCTGTTAGGTTCAGGAGATGGTTCTGTGATAGTAGATTGGCGGTTAGGATCAGATCAGCCATGATCTTATTGAATGGCGGAGCAGGCTCGAGGGGCCAATTAGCCTACTCCTGCTCCTATTTCTTATGTTCTTATGTTCTTATGTTCTTATGTTCTTATGTAGTGGTGAAGGAACGGTGCTCGCCGTTCACCTTGCTGACAGTTGCCCACAAACTTTTTGCGGGCTTGTCAGCGGAGATTTCCTCAAATCCGACATCTTTTCCAGCATGGCGCCCTCTGCAGGGGATCTGTGGCGTATGTGAGCAGGTCAAGCAACAGTGGGACTCTGCAAGCAATCAGATTGAAGAATCCTCACTGAGACACGCAGGACTGGATTTTCTCAATGGAGACGTGCTGGAGGCGGGACTTCTGGTTTCTGGCTTTCAGACCCACCCCCAGCGACGTCTGACCAACCCACGCTATTTTCCCTTGATTGGCCTTGTTAAGCCTGCCCTACCGGCCAATTAAGGGAAAGCCGGTGACAGATGACGTCAGCGTATGACGTTTCATCTGTTGAAAAGATTTTGACAGATGAATTGTCAGCGTTTGACAGCTTTGAGAAGCTGTCAAACACTGACAATCTCTGTTCTAAGGTGAGCCCTTGCACACAGGCTCACGAAGACCTCTCTCCTCAGCAGAAAGCAGATGGCTGCTGCATCTGAGAATGCAGCAGTCATTCTGTCATCTCTGCCGTTGAGATGAGGGACCTCCGGATCCTCAAAGGTTGAAGCCTGCAGAAAGAAGCAAAGGTAAGGAAACTTTGTCCAACACTTCACACTCACCTTTCATACTTACCTCTCCACACTTGCACCCATCACTCACCTCTACAGCTGACATTTCGACCCCTCTCACCCCCGGAGATCCACTGCTTGCCTCGCTGACCCTAGCGAGGTTCGCAGCCGTCGGGAAGCCTGCAATTTCAGGCCTAACATGGAGAAAAATCTCAAACTGCCTGTTAACTACCTGTTAACAGGCAGTTAATTGGCTCGAATCCCCTTCCCGCCTCGAGGAGATGGGTCCCTGCGTGACTCGGGGACCCGCCTCCCGGGAAGATGGCACGGAGGCGGGTTGGGAGTGGGGCCGGTACCCGTTCCCAGTTTCTGCCATTTTCCCGGCAGTCCCGCCTCCATACCCCCCTCCCCAAGGCTGGTAAAATTCCCCCCATAGAGTCCAAACCAGGAAGTATAAAACAGGAAATATAAATTAGATTTAAATGATGTACAGAAAGCCAAATAAAGATTGAGAAATACAGATGGGATTAAGGGAGAGAGATAAAAGAGACAGACAGAAAAATTTAAAAAAAAACATTTAAAAAAAAATCTCCAGCACTAGGGGGAAAAATTGAGCCACGCCTCCTTTGGGGCGCTAACTTTGCCGGAGCGTTACTTTTAGCGCCCCGAAAAATTTTGCGCCCCCGCAGCCGAAATTCATCGGTAGCACCGCAAGAGGGAAGTGGGGTGCTACTGGAAGCACCCCGACTCCCTCTTGGGGCGCTGCAAGTGAATATCGCAACACTACGTGCTGCAACGCGGGCCTTCCTCCCCTTCTTAAAGGGGAGGGGCCTTGCGCAGCATGACCCGGGCCCAGCTGGGCCACCAGGGATCGGAGAGCCGGCAAAAGAGCCCAGCACTCAAGAGAAGTGCCGGGCTCACGGAGCGCAGCCGGCACTCTGCGGGGGGCTTCAGAGGAGGCCGGGGATGGCAGAGGGAGCAGGTGCCAGCAGGCCGCCAGCAACAAAAATGGCTGCCCGGCACCTTCTCTTTAATTAGCGCTGCCCCGGCCGCAGGTAGGCCCCCCTGACCCCGTCGGACATAGCGTCTGGCGGTAAGTCAGGGGGCGCTACCGAAGATCGCGGCCGGGGCGCAAGGGGGTCACTACGCATGGCGATGACGTCATCGCCAGCGGTGCGACACCGCAGGGCGCTAACGGTTACCGCCGCCGCTAACCTCCCACTGAATATCACGGAAGGCGTTGGCGGCACCGCGCCCGGGCACGAGTTGCTTTGCACCCCGTTAGCGCCCTGCAAAACAACCGAATTTTTAGGCCTAATTTTCTTCTGATTCAATGAGACTCCACACTTGTAAAATTAATTTTTATGGGCCAGAGAGGTTGCTCATCAGTATTTGTCACTTTTTATGCCTTTAAAAATTCACTTACACCTGAATGCACCAGCACTAATTGTTTTCAGCCGTTTTTAGTGTACCAGGTTCACGCTGTTGCAGTCAATTCAATGCCGAGTCTATTGGAGAGGGAACACCACACCCTGTGGAGTAGATGCATTGCTGGTCATCTTCCAAAATTCTATAGACTCTGGAACAGTTCCCATGGATTGGAGGGTAGCTAATGTAACCCCACTATTTAAAAAAGATGGGACAGAGAAAACGGGGAATTATAGACCAGTAAGCCTGACATCGGTTGTGGGGAAAATGCTAGAGTCCATTATAAAAGATGTAATAGCAGAGCACTTGGAAAACAGTGACAGGATTGGACAAAGTCAACATGGATTTACAAAAGGTAAATCATGCTTGATTAATCTACTGGAATTTTTTGAGGATGTAACTGGTAGAATAGATAAGGGAGAACCAGTGAATGTGGTGTATTTGGACTTTCAGAAGGCTTTCGATAAGGTCCCGCATAAGAGATTAGCGTGCAAAGTTAAAGCACATGGGATTGGGGGTAAGGTACTGACTTGGATAGAGAACTGGTTGGCAGACAGGAAGCAAAGAGTTGGAATAAATGGGTCTTTTTCCGAGTGGCAGGCAGTGACTAGTGGGGTACCGCAGGGATCGGTGCAAGGACCCCAGTTATTCACAATATATATTAATGATCTAGACGAGGGAACTAGATGTAATATCTCCAAGTTTGCAGACGACACAACGCTGGGTGGGCGTGTGTGTTGTGAGGAGGATGCAGAGAAACTCCAATATGATTTGCACAAGTTGGGTGATTGGGCAGATGCATGGCAGATGCAGTATAACGTGGATAAATGCGAGGTTATCCACTTTGGTGGCAAAAACAGGAAGGCAGATTATTATCTGAATGGCAATAGATTGGGAAAAGGGGAAGCGCAACGAGACCTGGGAGTCCTTGTGCACCAGTCGTTGAAGGTAAGCATGCAGGTGCAGCAGGCGGTTAAGAAGGCAAATGGTATGTTGGCCTTCATAGTGAGAGGATTCGAGTACAGGAGCAAGGATGTCTTGCTGCAGTTGTACAGGGCCTTGGTGAGACCACACCTTGAGTATTGTGTGCAGTTTTGGTTGCCTTATCTGAGGAAGGATGTTCTTGCCATGGAGGGAGTGCAGCGAAGATTCACCAGACTGATACCTGGGATGGCAGGAATGACGTATGAAGAGAGATTGAGACGATTTGGCTTGTATTCGCTAGAGTTTAGAAGAATGAGAGGGGATCTCATTGAAACTTATAAAATTCTAACAGGACTAGACAGACTAGATGCAGGAAGGATGTTCCCGATGGCGGGGGAGTCCAGAACCAGGGGTCACAGTCTAAGGATAAGGGGTAAGCCATTTAGGACTGAGATGAGGAGGAATTTCTTCACCCAGAGAGTGATGAACCTGTGGAATTCTCTACCACAGAAGGTAGTTGAGGCCAATTCATTCAATATATTCAAGAAGGAGTTAGATATATTTCTTAAGGCTAAAGGGATCAAGGGATATGGGGAGAAAGCAGGGACAGGGTACTGAATTTGGATGATCAACCATGATCTCATTAAATGGCGGAGCAGGCTCGAGGGGCCGAATGGCCTACTCCTGCTCCTATCTTCTATGTTTCTATGTAACAGGGTGTCTGTGACAGCAACTTCTGGATTTCCGCATTTAACTGCACATGAGCAACTCCAGAAGTTGCTGTCAGATTTCCTCCATATAACGGTGGGCGTTGATAGCCTCACCGTTATTCTCATCGCAAATTACGGGCCAATGTGTCAGAAATGTCCCAAAGTGCTTTGTTATGCAAGCAAATACTGAAGGTTTTGCAGACAACAAGATCCTACAAACAGTAACAAGATCACTTTCCTCCCCTCACCCCGCTTTCCCTGCCTCTGTACTTGCTTAAAACCTGTTACATCTGTAACATTTTCCAGTTCTGACGAAAGGTCACCAACCTGACACATTGGGGCAGACTTTGCAGCAGGTATGATGGCGTACTCTGAGAGTACGCCGTCATACCGCCTTTGAAATTGACCGCAGGTTTGGGATTTCCGCATTTGCTTGCGCATGCGCTAAATCCCAAACTTGCGATCTGTCAAGTTACGACTTGACAGATAATGCGCACGACCGAGGAAGTACTCATTGCTGGTGCAGAGTTGGGTTAATTGCCCACCAACTGCCCAGCAATTACGGACGAAAATGTTACGGCTCGTGAAAGCAGGCGCAGGAGCCTGTTTCACTGCGAACCTGTTCTTTTGCAGGTTATTTATGATAATTAATGAAACCGCGTTAATGGTGAAAATAAGAGTTTGCATCCAGCCAGAATATGTCTTCTCTTGGCAACCATCGTTAAAGAATATCGTAAGGCTGTAAATCCCCTTTAGACGTGGTTCAGCAATAGCTAAAATGCTTCAAGGAGTGTATTTTTTTAATTTATCAGAAGTTTTTTTCATTTTAGACAGGCAGTAATATCATTTGATATTTTGAATAAATATGGTAGAATTTACTGTAATACAGTTTAATTAACGAAAAGAAAAAATCTAATATCAATTTGCATCCCCCCCCACTGCATTATATGTAAAAGCACCCACCTTTCTCCTCTCCCTTATTCTGTAACTTTATTCCCCTGTTATCATATCCCATTGAACAATTAACTTTAAAAGCCTGATGCTGGTTCCCACGTATCTGTCAAGAGGAAACTCGGCGCTTCCACTGATTGGAGCACCAGGCCCACGTGATCCCAGGTACACTTCCGCACATTCTGCGCCCCTCAAACATTACACTGCCCTCGAGTACACAGCGTCAGAGAGCAAGTTCGCGAAGGAGGGTCCCCATCAAGTAAGTTCGTATTCTATTCAGATGCCGGTGGCCTACTCCGTAGGTACGCCGCCGACCGCAAAATCTGTCCCATTAACTATTTCTCTCTTCACAGATGTTGCCTGGCCTGCTGAGTATTTCCAGCATTTTCTGTTCATATTTCAGATTTCGAGCATCCGCAGTAATTTGCCTTTGAACCAATTAATCTGCCTGGTTTTTTTTGTTGGTGATGGTGTTGATTGAGGGAGGAATATTGACCAAGTCAAAGGAAGTACACCTTACTCCTCTTCAAAAGAGCACCATGGAATCATTAATGTCTACCTGGACCAATGAGACAAGGCCTCGGTTTAATATCTAATCTGGAGGATGCGCACCGCCAATTGTGCAGCACTCCCTCAGTACTGAAATATCAGATAAATGATGTGCTGAAATCCTGGAGTGGGCTTTGAACCCACAACTTTCTGACTCAGGTGAGAGCGCTACCAACCAAGCCAAATTGACTCAAATGCACCACTCGTTCTGAGAGAGAGAGAGAGATTCGGAGAGAGAGAGAGAGAGACTTCTACATTGACTCAACGCTTTGTGAGGTAGTTTTGCCTAGTTCATCCTAACTTTGCTGCTACTTTCGTTGCTGTACCTCATTACTTTTCTGGCAAAGAGATTATGGGGGCTGCAATGATTGGGGGCGTCGTCCTGCTCCAGCTCAATCGGAGGATAGTGAGACGCAGACAGAGAGTGGCAATGATGGCCAGACGGAGGAGGGCCATCAGGCGCATGTACAGGAGAGCTTACCCTCCCAGGGTATATCGTGAACAGCTCTCCTACATCCACATGTCCGAGGAGCTGTGTTTGCGAAGGCTGCGATTCAGCAAGGAGGTGGTCACTGAGCTCTGCCACCTGCTGCAGCCAGATCTGCAGCCTCAGCTGAGGTCCAGGACGTCTCTGTCGGTGGCAGTGAAGGTCACAGTGGCTTTGAACTTCTACGCCACTGGCTCATTCCAAGCTGCTGTTGGGGACCTCGCCAATATTTCCCAGTTTGCGGTGCATCGCTGCATCCGGCAGGTCACCAATGCCCTCTTCACAAGGAGATGAGACTTCATCTCCTTCCCTATGACCCCAGACAAGCAGCATGACCGTGCTATGGGCTTTGCGAGGGTAGCGGGCTTCCCCATGGTGCAGGGCGCCATTGACTGCACGCATGTGGCTTTGCGTGCTCGCGAGAGAATGCAGAGGAGTTCCGGAACAGAAAGGGGTTCCATTCCTTGAATGTGCAGTTGGTCTGTGACCACAGACAGGTGATTCTCGCTGTCAATGCCCACTATCCGGGCAGCTGCCACGATGTTTTCATCCTGCGCCAGAGTACTGTGGCAGAAATTTTCGAGGCACCGCATCAGCCAGTTGGTTGGCTTCTGGGGGACAAGGGGTACGCATTGAGCACCTGGCTGATGACACCGCTCCGTGCGCCAAACACCCCTGCTGAGCTGCGGTACCAGGAAAGCCAACAAGCAACCAGGAACATTATTGAGCGCACAATCGGCGTGCTCAAACAACGATTCCGCTGTCTGGACCATTCCGGAGGAGCCCTGCAGTACTCGCCTGAGCAAGTTTCCAAATTCGTAGTGGTGTGCTGCATGTTGCACAACATGGCAATCCTCAGGACGCAGCCAATGCCACCAGGCCTTGCAGCACCACAAGAGGAGGAGGAGGAAGAGGAGGAACAGGCCGAGGACGATGATCAGCAGCAGCACCAAGGCAGGAGGGCGGCCCACAATGGTCAAACTGCAAGGGCCGTCCGTCAACGACTAATAGCAAGCCGCTTCTAGGGCCCCTGCCATTGCTACAACCACGAATCAACCCAGCACGCAACCCCTAAGCCGGCCAAGGCACCAATAATTCCAACCACCAGCCATGTATATTTTGAATACAGAAACTTATTTATTGTACAAACTCTGTGTGTGTCAATTCCTCATGACAAACTCATAGAAATAAACACAAAAAAACAGTCAATAACATAACTGGTTCTCACAACCTGGAGATAATGTCCAAAACACTAAACAAAAGTTGGGCCATGAACCTCGGCCTTTAATAAAAAAATGACCAGCATTTTGGCACACCTCCTACTTTTTGCCCTTCGAGGGTGATCTCCTTCCCTTGCGCACTTCCCCCCTTCTAACCCTACTGCTCCTTCGTAATGGGACCTCAGTGGCTGCAGCAAGGCTGGTGGAAGGCTGCTGCTTGTCAGACCCTGACACTGCAGATGCCCCTGAAGGACGGCCTCGACCACTTCTGGGCCTGGAGGGCCCGGCTGCAGACTGCACCAACTCTGCATGGGCGGCAGCAGTCTGTCCTACAGGCGGTGGCAAGTGCAGTGGAGAAGTGACAGTGTTGGCAGCAGGAATGCTGTCATCGTGAGAGAGGACAGCAACTCCCTGCTCGCCCGACACACTGGCACTCCCACGGGGCAGCACTTCAGCATCCGGAGCAATTTGCCGGAGAACAGATTGCTGGCCTGCTGCGGCACGGTGACAGCCCCGGGGACATGTGCACGAACCATCGAGGATGGCAGCAGTCAGTGCTCGCGTGGCCTCAATCTGAGTCTGCATGAGAGCAGTCTCAGATGGGTTCCTGGCAGCCAGTGACTGAATTGCAGCACTAAGCTTTAGTGTGGCATTCGCCTGTGCTACAGCGAAGTGCTCCACACTCCTTGCCAGTGCCTCAATGCATTCGGGCACCCTTCCCACTGCACCCATGAGCTCAGTGTGCATGCCCACCGCCTGGCTGTTCATTTCTGCAATCAGCCGCTCCTCCTCTGCGTCCATTGCATTAGGAGTGTCTGGCATACTCTCCCTCTGGGGAGAAGGCTCCCGTTCTTCCCTCCCCCCCCCCATGGCGTGGCTGCAGCCCGCTGGGTCATGGAGCTTCACCATCATCAGCCCCTTCCCCCCTGCTCCCCCGTTCTTCCCTCCCCCCCCATGGCATTGCTGCAGCCCGCTGGGTCCTGGAACTTCACCATCATCAGCCCCTTCCCCCCTGCTCCCCTCCGGGGAAGGCGTGTTCCCAGTGTGGCCATGGGCTTCCTCGGGAGAGGGTGGCACTGATGCTCCGGCTTCCTCTTCCTCCTCAGCTGCAGCATCACTCCCAGTGGCAGCTTCAGGGACCATCTCCTCAGCTGGTGAATCACCATCTGAAAGCAGGGAGGTACAAGAGTGGCTTTAGCGTGAGGACAGGGTGGCAGTAAGGGAGGAATAAGTGCAGCGAGTTAGCAAGTTGGATTGAAAGTGTCAAAGGCTGGTATTGTGAGGGACAAGTGGAAGGACAGAGGACAAAAAGGTGATGACCTTACCATTGCTGTCCACAACGGGGTCGGCGTCCCCAGTGGCGACGGGACCGATCACCCGGCTTGCCACAATCCTGTGGACGCGCTCCTCCAGATCGCTGAGGGGTTGCAGCTGAAGCCGCCCTCCACCCGTCCGTTGCTGCTGTCTCCGATTATGAGCCAGCTTAGCCTGCAAGAAAAAGGACAGCATCTGAGTCAATATACAGCCATGGTCTTGCCTGATGTGCCTCCCACAGGTGAATAGCCCTTACAATATGCAGCCATGGTCTTGCCTGATGTGCCTCCCATAGGTGAATAGCCCTTACAATATGCAGCCATGGTCTTGCCTGATGTGCCTCCCATAGGTGAATAGCCCTTACTGTATGCAAAGTGTGGAATGTGTGTGTGTGTTTGATGAAAGGGCCATAGGTGTTGCATGAGTGTTGTGCATTGGGGTTTTAAGACCCTCTGGCCATAGAGTGAGGTTGAGATGGAGGGATGGAGAGGTATTGAGAAAAAGCCACTCACCCTGACGACCCGAGTGAGGTCATTGAACTTTTTGCGGCACTGAACATGGGTCCTGGGCACCATGCTCCTGGAGGAGACGCTCTGAGCCACCTCCCTCCACACTCTTCTGAACTCGCGTGGCAAAGGCCTCCTGCCACTCTCCGGCAACAGCATGCATCGTCTGCCCAGCTGTTGTATTTCTGTTGCTAAGATATTGTCTTTTAAAGTAGCGCCATCTAATTGTTAAGTAAATATTGGGTGAGGTCAGATGCTTATTTGCTCTTCATGCTGCAGTTCAGAACCCAGGCTTTCATTTTTCAGTCTAATTGGTAAGGTTAGTTAGAGGTTATAGACATGCTGGCTCCTGTGTTAATGAAAGTACTTTCAATTACTGGGGGACTTTCGACATTCCAAATGACAACCTTTGTTTCTTTGTACTATTGTCTAAGTGTGACACAAAAATTTGTACCATGGTATTCGAAGTGCGATGGAGCAGTGTGACAGAGAGGAAACATTTGCTAGATGTACTGTTTTCATTATATTAGTGAATTTCCTGTGGTGTTGCTCCCAGTGAGTCAGAAGATACACAATTTTATAACAGCAGGGATGTAATGCCATGTAGCGCACAATGCATTTTCATCAGGACCACTGAGTAAGGGCCCTGTGATTGAATAAGTTGCACTGCATTTAGATTACAATGGGCCAGATTGTGCTGCAGAAATAACAGTGAGGCTAACATAGAAACATAGAAACATAGAAGATAGGAGCAGGAGTAGGCCATTCGGCCCCTCGAGCCTGCTCCGCCATTCGATGAGATCATGGCTGATCATCCAAACTCAGTACCCTGTACCTGCCTTCTCCTCATATCCCTTGATACCTTTAGCTTTAAGAAATATATCTAACTCATTCTTGAATATATTTAATGACTTGACCTCAACTACCTTCTGTGGTAGAGAATTCCACAGGTTCACCACTCTCTGGGTGAAGAAATTCTTCCTCATTTCTGTCCTAAATGGCTTACCCCTTATCCTTAGATTATGACCCCTGGTTCTGGACTCTCCGACCATCGGGAACATTCTTCCTGCATCTAGTTTGTCCAGACCTGTCAGAATTTTATATCTTTTGATGAGATCCCCTCTCATTCTTCTAAACTCCAGCGAGTATAAGCCCAATCGACCCAATCTCTCCTCATATGTCATTCCTGCCTTGTGAATCTTCGCTGAACTCCTTCCATGGCAAGAACATCCTTCCTCAGATAAGGCGACCAAAACTGCACACAGTACTCAAGGTGTGGTCTCACCAAGGCCCTGTACAACTGCAGCAGGACATCCCTGTTCCTATACTCAAACCCTTTCGTTATGAAGGCCAACATACCATTTGCCTTCTTCACCGCCTGCTGCACCTGCATGCTTACCTTCAGCGACTGGTGCACAAGGACACCCAGGTCTCGTTGCACTTCCCCTTGTCCCAATCTATTGCCATTCAGATAATAGTCTGCCTTTCTGTTTTTGACACCAAAGTGGATAACCTCGCATTTATCCACGTTATATTGCATCTACCACGCTTCTGCCCACTCACCCAACCTGTCCAAATCATCCTGGAGTTTCTCGGTATCCTCCTCAGAGCACACACACCCACCCAGCTTTGTGTCGTCTGCAAACTTGGAGATATTACATTTAGTTCCCTTATCCAGATCATTAATGTATATTGTGAATAGCTGGGGTCCAAGGACCGAACCCTGCGGTACCCCACTAGTCACTGTCTGCCACTCGGAAAAAGACCCATTAATTCCTACTCTCTGCTTTCTGTCCGCCAACCAGTTCTCTATCCAAGTCAATACCTTGCCCCCAATCCCATGTGCCTTAACTTTGCAAGCTAATCTCTTATGTGGGACCTTATCGAAAGCCTTTTGAAAGTCCAAATACACCACATCTACTGGTTCTCCGTTATCTATTTTCCCAGTTACATCCTCAAAAAATTCCAGTAGATTAGTCAAGCACGATTTACCTTTTGTAAATCCATGTTGACTTTGTCCAATCCTGTCACTGTTTTTCAAGTGCTCAGCTATTACATCCTTTATAATGGACTCTAGCATTTTCCCCACTACCGATGTCAGGCTTACCGGTCTATAATTCCCCGCTTTCTCTCTACCACCCTTTTTGAATAGTGGGGTAAAATTAGCTACCCTCCAATCCATGGGTACAGTTCCAGATTCCATCAAATGTTGGAAGATGATCAGCAATGCATCTACTATTTCTAGGGCCACTTCCTTAAGTACCCTAGGATGTAGATTATCAGGCCCTGGGGATTTATCGGCCTTCAATCCCGTCAATTTCCCTAACACCATTTCCCTGCAAATACTGATTTCTTTCAGTTCCTCCCTTTCATCAGACCCTATGTTCTCCAACATCTCTGGGAGGTTATTTGTGTCCTCCTTTGTGAAGACAGAACCAAAATATGCATTTAATTGGTCTGCCATTTCTTTGTTCCCCATTATAACTTCCCCGCTTCTGACTGCAAGGGACCTACACTTGATTTCACTAATCTTTTTCTCTTCACATATCTATAAAAGCTCTTACAGTCAGTTTTTATGTTCCCTGCAAGCTTACTTTCATATTCTATTTTCCCCTTCTTAATTAATCCCTTTGTCCTCCTTTGTTGAATCCTAAACTGCTCCCAATCCTCAGGGTTACCGCTTTTTCTGGCCAATTTATATGCCCTCTCCTTGGATCTTATGCTATCGCTAATTTCCCTTGTTAGCCACGGTTGAGTCACCCTTTTTGTTTTATTCTTATGCCACACTGGGATGAACAAATTCTGTAGTTCATCCATGCAGTCTTTGAATGTTTGCCATTGCCTATCCACCGTCAACCCTTTGAGTGACATTCCCCAATCAATCCTACCCAATTCGCACCTCATACCATCGTAGTTTCCTTATTTAAATTCAGGACCCTAGTCTCTGATTCAACTACTTCACTCTCCATCCTAATGAAGAATTCTATCATATTATGATCACTCGTACAACAAGATTGCTAATTAATCCTTTCTCATTACATAGTACCCAGTCTAAGATGGCCTGATCTCTGGTTGGTTCCTCGACATATTGTTCCAGAAAACCATTCCGTAAACATTCTAGGAATTCCTCCTCCACAGTATTTTTACTAACTTGGTTAGCCCAATCTATATGTAAATTAAAGTCACCCATGATGACTGCTGTGCCCTTACTGCATGCTTCTCTAATTTCCCTTTTAATGCCGTCCCCAACCTCCGTATTACTGTTTGGAGGTCTATATACCACTCCCACTAACGTTTTCTGCCCCTTGTTATTTCTCAGTTCTACCCATACAGATTCCACATCATCAGAGCTAATATCCTTCCTTTCAATTGTGTTAATCCCCTCTTTAACCAGATGTGCTACTCCACCTCCCTTTCTTTTTTGCCTATCTTTCCTAAATATTGAATACCCCTGGATGTTGAGTTCCCAGCCTTGGCCACCCTGGAGCCATGTTTCTGTAATCCCAATCAAATCGTATTCATTTACCTCTATTTGCGCAGCTAATTCATCTACCTTGTAGCGAATGCTCCTTGCATTAAGACACAAAGCCTTCAGGCTTGTTTTTTAACGCTCTCAGACCTATATGAATTATTATTTACTGTGACCATGTTTGATTTAAACCGTTGAGTTCTTTGCCTTCTAACGATGCTCACCATTATTAAAGTGTAAAGCGGACAGCAACTTCCAGCGACCACACACGTGCAGTTAAACGTGGAAATCAGGAAGTTGCTGTCTGAGTTGCCCTGTTCCTCCAGAAGCTTTGCTATAACAGTATATTGCCGAAAGACTTGGCATTGAAATATGTGGAACGGTGTGAAGTTGCTGAACATACGTGATAGATACTCACTAAACTCGACAGAAAAGGATAGGACTTGTCCATTCCAATGTAAGTACAGGAAACTTTCGTTTATCCGGCATCGACGGGACCGGCGTGGTGCCGGTTTATCGAAAGTACCGGATAACAGAGAGTTATATCTACCGAGGCTATTTTTAACAAAGAGACTCCAAGCAGCACAGGAGAATCTACTCCTGCTACTGCAATGTTTCGGACTTGCGACAGCGCCAGGAGGCCGAGTAGTGGCACTTTTGAAAAGTACCCCTACTGACTAAATCGGCGTTCTCGGACTCGGACTCGGGATCGGCAACATTGCCAGTTATTTGAGAGGATTTTTCGGAGCACTCTGCGTTCGCGGAGACTCGACTGCGACTCGGCAACATTGCCGGTTATTTGAGAGGAGTTTTCGGAGGATGATTTTTGCCGGTTAAGCGAGAATTCCGGATATTTGGGTGCCGGATAAACGAAAGTTTCCTGTACATTTTTAATGGCGTGGTAAGTCTTAATTATTGCCAAACAACCTCTCTGGCACTGAAAATTAACTTTTACAAGTGTGGAGTCTCATTCCTTCGGATTTTAATTATTGTTGGAGATTTTTAAAAATTAAAAAATTAAATTAGTTTTTACTTTTTCTTTCTGTCTCTTTTATCTCTCTCTTTTAATCCCATCTTTCTTTTCCTCTCTATTTTGCTTTCCTTACATGATTTGACATTGCATTAACTAGTCTAACTGACACTTCCTGGTTCAGACTCTGCGCTGCTCATTAACGATTCTCCAATCTGATTGGTTAAGGAGATACACAGGCCAGAATTTTTAATCGGGAGGCAGATTGGGAGCTGCGGGGGTGGAGGGACTTGGAAGTGGTCAGGAAACCCAGGAGAATGGGTTTCCCACAGGTCCTGCTGAATTTAATGGCAGAACCTGATTAGCATTTCAATGGTCGGTTTCCCACCCGCAACCAGCCAGATGGAGAGGCTGGCTAGCTGCGGGTGGGTAAGCCTGCAGCACTAGGCCGCAAAGAGGTGGGAGGGAGGGATCCGATTGGGGCCGGGGGTTGGTCGGGGACGAGAGGAGGATTGCAGGGTGGGGGGGGGGGGGGTTTGTGATGAGAGGGGATCGGGGCCGGATCATCGGGGGGGAGGGAAGCATCAGGGTTGGAGGATCGGGGGGGGGGGGGGGGGGCGGCGTGGGGGAATCTGGGAAGGCAATCGGAGGCCTCAGTTGGGAGGGGGGAAATCGGAGGCCTCGTTGGGGGGGATCGGAGGCCTCATGGGGGGTCTCCGATCACGGGCGGTGGGTGAGGCAGAGTTGCTGCATCCAGGAGGTAAGTGTAAAGGCATTTACCTCCTGGATCCAGCAGTCCTCGCCTTACTTTAGCTGGCAGGTTCTCCGAGACCTGAGAAACCCGACCAGCCACAGTTAAATTTGAAATGCTGGTTAAATCTGAGGCACGCCAGCATCATTATAATATTTACATGGGTGATCCGCCTCCTGGGAGTGGGTTGGCTGCCCGCTCCCCCTCCACCAGTCCCGCCTCCATTAAAACCGGAAGTGAGCGCATTGGAGGCGGGTTGGGGTTGGGATTCAGTTTTTAACACTTTATCCTCCCACCTGACTCCAACCTGCCCTTTTTTGGGGGTTAAAATTCCCCTCCACAGTTGCTTGCCCTGTTCACACGAGTCCCAGATCCCCTGCTCGCACAATGGCTTTCTAATCATAGCAAGTTCCAATGCAAAATCCCAGAGAAAGTTTGTGGGCAAGTGTAAGTGTAATGAACGGCTGGTGCCATTCATTCGTTGCTGAGAACAAAATCCGGCCCGTGGTATCCAGGGATATCTATTGGTGTTTTGGAGTTCATCATAGCTACATCATTACATAAATTTAAAACAGAATTAGACAGTTTCCTAGAAGTAAAGGGAATTAAGGGTTACGGGGAGCGGGCAGGAATTTGGACATGAGTCTAGGTTCGGATCGGTCATGGCCCTGTGGGTAGCGTAGCGGGCCCAGGGGCCGTGTAGCCTGATCCTGCTCCTATTTCGTGTGTCCAATTCTGTTAGGTTCAGGAAATGGTTCTGTGATAGTAGATTGGCGGTTAGGATCAGATCAGCCATGATCTTATTGAATGGCGGAGCAGGCTCGAGGGGCCAATTGGCCTACTCCTGCTCCTATTTCTTATGTTCTTATGTTTATATTGCTCAATTCCGTTCAGTTTTCTATGTAAACTTAAAATCTTGACTATTATTATATGTTTATATTATATATTCAACTTTTATCTTTTTTAAAGCAGGATGCCCAGCAATATGTCAAGATATGTATTGGTATTCAGCAACAATAGGGAGCCTGGATTTTGGTAGGGATTTTTCCTGGGGTTTCGCAGAATTCGGTTTGGGGTCCAGGGGTTCCACATCACTGTGATGGGGGTCCTGAGATTTTGCAGCTCAGAGAAGGGCCCTGGGGCTTAGTGGCATGAGGTCTCCTGAAGTGTAGCAGCACTATATCGGGGCTATGAATGTGCAACGTATTTACTCAAATAGCTTGTTTTCCCAGGCTTTCGAGTGAGGCACAGATCCACAAGTAATAGAAGGCAATTGGAGGTCAATGGGGGAAACCATCAGTGGCTGGAGTCATATCTGAGACACACAGGAAGATAGTTGTGGTTGTCAGAAGCCAATCATTGCAGCCACAGGACACCGCTGCCAGTGTTCCTCATGGGCAGTGTCCTCTGCCCAACTATATTTAGCTGCTTCAATAATGATCTTCCCTCTGGCATAATGTCATGAGTGGAGCTGTTTGCTGATGATTCGACAATGTTCAGCTCCGTTCACAACTCCATCGATAATGAAGCAACCTATGCCAGCCTACAGCAGGACCTTGGATAGCATGGCAGGTAACATGCGTGCTGCATAAGTGCCATGCAGTGACTATATCAAACACCCTCCTATCCTCCATCCTGTACTGCCCACTGGGAATTCCATAATTGTTACTCAGAACCTCTTACTGAGGATGAGGGGAACATTCCCTAGTGGTCTCACAAATTCTCAAGTTATCAAAAAAGCAAAGCCAGCTAGCTCTCCCTAGATGCAAAGCAAAAATAAAATGTTCCAAAAGCTCTCTTAACTCCAGTAACCACTTTTTAAAGCTTTTCCTGGCTTATTAACTAAAGAACCTCCATCAGTATCATAAATTATCCTGGTTGGATTGGGGCAGGGGGCAGTAATTGTGGGTTTGGGCACGGTTCCATCTCATTTTAATGTATTACAATAAGCTCCCAACAACACCGTCATGTGTACGGTCAGAAGGCCCAGGCCTCATTAGAAATGACAGCACAGCCATCACGGGTGGAAGCCCAGCACAGATTGGAGCCACCCTAATTTGCAAGCCTCAGTGAGTAGAAACACTATTACAGTGCCAAGAAAATGCTGGAAATGGTGAGCAACTGTGGGGCCAATAGGTTTACTGTCATTTGTCTTGCACAACAGAAATGACTTACTCTATATAAAATGAAATTTGAAACTTTACAGATTCAATACTAATGATTTAAGAACATTGTTGGCTTGTGGATTATGAATCGATTGTATTATATTTCTGCATTATTGCGAACGGACATGGGACACAGCTTGTACTTGAACACACAAATACATTAAATTCTTCACCTTGCTGTGTGCAATTTGGCTGCTGTATTTTCCGACATTACCACAATGACTACACTTCAAAAGTACTTCGCTGTAAAAGCACTTTGGGATGTCCTGAGGTTGTGAAAGGCGCAATATAAATGCAAATCTTTTTTTCCTTTTTCAGTGGGTTATATCCAGGGCGTCCTGTCCCCCTGCCTTCCTCCCAACATCTACCATTGGAAAATTGGATTGGGATTTACCATTCAACTCTCGGGTTCAATATATGAAAATAGATTCTGTGAGTTTGTTTTCCCAATGGATAGAAAATCCTGCGAGTGTACTGAACTCAATATCTGAATTCCCAGTATGCGTTCCCAGTGCTCAAAGCTTCACTGAAGGAGGACAAATTTGTAAAATCTTTTCTATGATGCCTAAATTAGCCTGTTTCAAACTGTGCCATATACCCCAGTCAAAAAGATATTGATTATTAACCACATCAGGTTTGTACACAGCAGGAAAGCAACGCAGACTGTGAAGTATAACAAGTTTTACTTGCCAGAGGCGTTAAAAACTGAGTTAAGCAGAGATACATTAATTAACACAACTTTATTTAACTACATCTGCAAAGGTACAATTAATTCCATCACAAGGTTAAGTATTGAGTATTACAGCAAAAGTGGGCTGATCTTTAATATCAACCTACAGAGCTTAAATCATTACCTGTATCACAATATCTCAGTTATGGCTGGATTTTGCTTGTAACAGTATAATGAAGTTATGTTTGATAGTCAAGGTTACAGTACTGACTTAATAAGGTTAAGTTCAACACATCACCTGCTACTTTCCAGTGTTAATTAAGGCTTTTTCTTTGTGGCATGAACATAAGATCATATAACCTCTTCCTTTGTACTAGAGTGGTGGCTGTGAGACAATTCTGCCTTCCTCTGGGACCCACAGACCTGCAGTGAGTCATCATCTCTGGGTCATTGTCTTCTTTCTTCAGGCATATTCTTCTCTTCCTACTTTAAGCCAACCTTACAAGTATTATAATTTCCTGTTGTTATACTGTACTTTCTATCTGTGCTTAGAAACCTGAACTACTAAATTACCTGTTGTGATATGCAATCTTTACTTCTATTGGAATCTAATCACTTAACCTTTTTCAAACCTTCCAACTGTGCCGAGGCATAGAATATAAGAGCAGGGAGGTTATGATGGATCTGTACAAAACACTAGTTAGGCCACAGCTGGAATATTGTGTGCAGTTCTGGTCGCCACACCAAAGGAAGGATGTGATTGCATTGGAGAGGGTGCAGAGGAGATTCACCAGGATGTTACCTGGGCTGGAGTGTTTCAGCTATGAGGAGAGACTGGACAGGCTGGGGTTGTTTTCCTTGGAGCAGAGAAGGCTGAGGGGGGACCTGATTGAGGTGTACAAAATTATGAGGGGCATAGATAGGATAGATAGAAAGGAACTTTTCCCCTTAGTAGAGGGGTCAATAACCAGGGGGCATAGTTTCAAGGTAAGGGGCAGAAGGTTTAGAGGGGATTTGAGGAAAAACTTTTTCACCCAGAGGGTGGTTGGAATCTGGAACTCACTGCCTGAAAGGGTGGTAGAGGCAGGAACCATCACAACATTCAAGAAGCATTTAGATGAGCACTTGAAACGCCATAGCATACAAGGCTATGGACCAAGTGCTGGAAAATAGGATTAGAATAGACAGGGCTTGATGGCCGGCGTGGACACGATGGGCCGAAGGGCCTCTTTCTGTGCTGTATAACTCTATGACTCTATGGGGGAGAAATTCAGTATCGCCCCATTTGGGGCGCAATTATCGGCCGAGCGCAAAGATTAGCACCTGGCGCTAATTATCGCCACCAACTGCAAACTTGACTTTTATCGCCCCTGGAGGTGATTAGAGCACTAAATCAGGCGCTATACACCTGTCTTAAGGCACAAAGGCCGAGGAGCAAGGCGCTACCTCAGAGCGCTGGCGAAGCTCATGTGATGTCAGTCAGCAATGGAACACAGACACAATGGCGCGGGCCAGTTCTTAAAGGGGAGGGTTGATCTTGCTTTCCATCCACATCCTACTCATTGCAGCCTTGAATCATGGCCTGGCGAGACCTGCACATCAAATCTGCTGGAAAGAACAATGGAGAGTAACAGGGAAAGAGCTCAAAGTGCAGCCCCCACAGTCTCTTCTAAATCGATACAAGGAAGGGCTAATCAAAATGAACCTGCAAAGTGCTGCTCAGTACCCAAAACTCCTTCACACAGTGTTGAATCTCTCCAGAAGTCTACTCTCTCTCTGTCTCAGAATGCCTGGTTATAAAATGTCACCAACAATAAAAGGCAGGAAGCGGTCGCCTTTAAATAGCGCTCCCCCAGTCCCTTCCTGACTGCAAAACGCTCACCTCAACCTGTCGTTGCTAGCGGCAGGTGGTAAGGCAGGGGGCACCACTCAATATCCGCTCCGGGGCGATACCGGGGCGTTGCGCGCTTGACTGACGTCACGATCTGCCGGCGCAGGAGATCGTGGCGGTAGTGTTTAGCGCCACCACAAAATGTTTAGTTAATTTCGCGAGCGGCGCAAACATCGCCACGCCCGGGCGCTAGATGCTTTGCGCCCCATTAGCGCCCTCTTAAGGCGCTAACGGAAGGCGCAACCAACTGAATTTTTCCCCCTATGACTCTAACTTTTCACTCTTAAACACTATCTGAACTTTTGCAGATCTTCCTTAGCTTTCTAAAACAAAACTACAATCTCCATACAGCTTCCCAAGACATTCTGAGTTAGGTCAACAATGTCCGCCTATAAATACTTTAAAATCTCACATGAAAAGTCAAGGAACATGACCAACAGTGACCAATCAAGATGACCAATTGAACCACATGGATTACTTTCAATGGTGTCATTCCACTAAATGAACATGTGTCAGAAATTATAATTGCCAGATTTTAATTATAAGACTTATATTGCCCATCTCTCTACTCCTTTTTCCTTCCCAGATTTTAAATCACGATAAGAAGACAACTTTTTGATAGCAGTTCTCTTCCAAGGTCTTGTTAGGCTATCTCACCCAAAGACCGTAGCACATTAAACAGTCTTCTGTTCTTCAATTTTGGACAGACTTTAGCTCAAACTGGTAATTAGGAACATGTGTGGATGCCTTAATGCCTTAAAAGAATATACCAGAATGCAAGGATTAACCTTTTTCACCGAGATTATCCCAGAATGTATATAGTATGAACAGGAAAAATGGCCTTTTCTCATTTTATGCTTTCTTATATTCACCATGTGACATGCTATGGAAGCGCATGCCAACAAAATGGAGGTAATTAAACAGTTAAGATAAATTTATAAAATGACTCGCACTTTATTTTTTTTCCTAAGTAATAATCTTGGGTATCAAATATGACATTGGGAAAATTAAAGTACTTCCATACAATTTCTACCCATAATCTTCTGACTCAGAGGCAAGAGTGGTCACACTGAGCCAAAGCTAAAACCAGAGGCAGGAAGTCATTATCTCATCAGTCTGCAAGAAAGAAAAGACTTGCATTTATATAGCACCTTTCACGGCCACCGGATGTCTCAAAGCACTTTACAGCTTTACTTTTGGAATGTAGTCACTGTTGTAATGTTGAAAGTCTGCACAAGTTCCAGAGGTCAAAGGGCAGTGTTCTAACACACTGTGCCACCTCATCTCCGCAAAACATATATTTCAAATAAAACAACTAATAAACATTAATAGATTTTTTTGTGGCATTGCTCGCAGGTAGTCCAGGGCCTGGAGTGTGGTTTCTGGTGTTTACCACAACCCCACTGCAGTCCAGATATGATAGTGATTCACCCAATATTATAATACAACAAATTTACTGAAGCAATATACCACATAACTGACATAAGAAAATATTATACACCTTACTAGTATTGAAAGATGCAGGGCTTTGCAGATATAGTGCGGAACTTTCAACTCTGGCGGGGCATAAAGCGACCAATATCAGATGGACCTCCTGTTATATAGCCCACCTGATTTTCTTTCTATTGACGTCAATGATCCGCTAACGCCCATTTTACGCCCCTACCGAAGTTGAAAGTTCCGCCGAGAATATTTGTAATACGATTTGTTTATCTACTGCTCTAGACGAGGGAACTAGATGTAATATCTCCAAGTCTGCAGACGACACAAAGCTGGGTGGGTGTGTGTGCTGTGAGGAGGATGCAGAGAAACTCCAGTATGATTTGGACAGGTTGGGTGATTGGGCTGATGCATGGTAGATGCAGTATAATGTGGATAAATGCGAGGTTATCCACTTTGGTGGCAAAAACAGGAAGGCAGATTATTATCTGAACGGCAATAGATTGGGAAAAGGGGAAGTGCAACGAGACCTGGGAGTCCTTGTGCACCAATCGCTGAAGGTAAGCATGCAGGTGCAGCAGGTGGTTAAGAAGGCAAATGGTATGTTGGCCTTCATAGCGAGAGGATTCGAGTACAGGAGCAAGGATGTCTTGCTGCAGTTGTACAGGGCCTTGGTGAGACCACACCTTGAGTATTGTGTGCAGTTTTGGTCACCTTATCTGAGGAAGGATGTTCTTGCCATGGAGGAAGTGCAGCGAAGATTCACCAGACTGATACCTGGGATGGCAGGAATGACGTATGAAGAGAGATTGGGTCGATTAGGCTTATATTCGCTAGAGTTTAGAAGAATGAGAGGGGATCTCATTGAAACTTATAAAATTCTAACAGGACTAGACAGACTAGATGCAGGAAGGCTGTTCTCAATGGCGGGGGAGTCCAGAACCAGGGGTCACAGTCTAAGGATAAGGGGTAGGCCATTTAGGACTGAGATGAGGAGGAATTTCTTCACCCAGAGAGTGGTGAACCTGTGGAATTCTCTACCACAGAAGGCAGTTGAGGCCAATTCATTAAATATATTCAAGAAGGAGTTAAATATATTTCTTAAGGCTAAGGGGATCAAGGGATATGGGGAGAAAGCAGGGACAGGGTACTGAATTTGGATAATCAGCCATGATCGCATTGAATGGCGGAACAGGCTAGAGGGGCCGAATGGCCTACTCCTGCTCCTATCTTCTATGTTTCTATGCTTTACAAATGTTGCTTAAGATGCAAATAGGTTTGTTTGTTCGTCTCTCCCCAACACATAATATTTCTATTTATTTACGTGCGTATTTTTTAGTGTACCTGCCATGGTAGATTTGCAGTATTTGCTTAAGACGCAAGTACTTTCACTCTTACCTCTCCAAATCCTCCCTTTTTCTCAGTTATTTAGACAATTGTAACAGATTTTTTTCTCCCCCAAGTCTATTTGTCGCGCAACGTCAACGTGCATCCCTCTCTGGCTGGCACAACGTTCCTCAATAACACAAAAAAAACTCGTCACAAAGAATTTTTATTTAATGGTTTAATCCTTATAAAATGTTAAAAAAAATTATATATCTGATTTTATTCCTGCTGCTCATGCCTCAGAGTTGCTGTTTGTAAATGTTTTGCCTGGTTTTCATATGACAAACACGTGTTTTAAGGAGATGAGGTAGCACAGTCATGTGAGTATGGGAGTTCCACAAAAGCAGCCTGCAAACTACAACTCTCATAATCTATCGTACCACTTTCACACTGAATTTGTCAACAGGAGCTATAATTTATTTACTACCTGTTTGTCATGCTGCATCCTGACTAATCTAGTTCCACAGGGTCAAGGCGAAAGCTATAACTCTCGCATTGAGATGGAATTAGTTTACTGCAGCTCGAAATTCCCAGTGTCCAAAGCTCAGATTAAATATCCAACTCGAGCCACACCGCAGATAGCAGGCCGGATCTCTATGGGCAAAGCTTGCAGGTATTTCTAACATTAAGTGGGTGAATTTCCGCTGGGCTTCTCCCGCTCGTTCATAACTTCAGCAGAACAGCTGCAGAAACCCCAGAAAATGGCTTTTGTCTGAGTGCATTTTTGGCAAAGTTACAGAGGACAAACGGGACAAACCACCACGGAAATTTCACTCCCATAATGTCCAATCTTATGCGCAAGTTTAGTGATTATTGTTACAAAATTGTGTGTTTTTTTAATATTACTTTGTAAATGTTATTGTTAGCTGTAAACAGCTAACTCTTTGAATAAGAAAAATAGCAGTCAAACCATGTAGAAATGATCTGAGCAGCTTGATTGGTTTGTTTTGTGGTAGTTGTTGGTTCCACACTACTGGGTTGAGCAATTTGATTGGGTGGTTTCGTGGAGCTTACACATTGCTGATTGAAAGCTTCCGATCAGCCTAGTGAATAGAAATGGCTTTTGATTGGTTTGCATCTAGTCAATGGGATATTAAGCTGATTAGGATGGTCAACAGAGAATGGTTATCTGAGCTAATCCTGATTTTTTTTTTTCGCTCTGCAATAAGCGACACTTTTGGCATCTGACACCTTTTGAGATATGATGCCTCTGAAGCCACATGTTAAGGTTATGACATCTTTGAAACGTGTGCACCAGATGTATGATTTTTAATTAGAAAAGGATAGCAACACATATCACAGCACAATAGGGATTCTATTAATAATTATAGCATGGATCTAGGATGAACTCTTTTTTTCATTCTTCGTCTACAATCATTAATAAATTAGTAGCTCGCTGTAAAAAATACGCAGCAGTTTTCCAGTAATAATTAGCCATCTGCAAAAGATTATGGAACACAATGTAAGTCATGCGAATGCTCCTGATCCTTATCACAACTAAATCCAGTGAAAATAAGTTCCCTAATTGTGATCCCTGCAAACTATGAGCCAAAAAAAAATAAGGTTACATTATGATTTGGAAAAATGAACACTTCTATTCAGCTGCTACTTACTTTATCACTTGTTTCGACCTGTAAATGCAGTAACCACATGAAAACAGTTCCAAATTCTTCCCTGTGTTATTTGTAAAGATATGTTTTTAATGCCTGCACAGCATAAGTTCATGACAAAACAGTGATTAACATTTCTGTTCCGATATGCAGTTCTCCATCCACCTCCCTTGTTCAAATAATATTTAAATTTTTAATTTACGAAGCTGAAACATGAGAACCAAGTTTTGTTTAACTCCAAATGTAACCATTTAATTCAAATTTGAATTTAGGCATCTCTGAAATTCAGGTATTAAGGGGGATATAAACCATTTCCAATCACTCAGCCTGGAGTGTAAATGTATCCAGACCAATAATGAACACAGACGCAAAGACGTTTTTTTTTGAAGACCAATAGAGGAGTTTAACTTGTCTAATGAGTCATTGAATATTTTGAGACACTTGCCTTCTAAAAATGAACTGGAATCCTTTTCTTTCACTCAATGGAAGTTAGGAATTCTAGATTATAGTGATGCCAGTAGCGCTCGGCTTCAAGTCTGAACAATTTGAACAGAGTGTTTCTCTATTCACAGTACTTCCAAAGAAACAAGGGACCTGACTATAGAAGGAAGCTACAGACCTATTTCATTTCTGATTATGATCAAATGGCAATGATGCAATGAATTATAATAGTTCAAATAAATAACAACAGCTTCATATGTAGTCCAATGTATATGGCAGATTTGTGATGAGGCATTTCTGACAGACAAAAGACCAGTTCTTTGATTACGCACATCTTCATGCGCAAAATAAAATGATGCAACATTGTTACTGGGCTTATTTTAAACTATTTCTGTCCCTTAATTATTGGCTTAATTGGTGATTTTCTACTTGAATAGTAATGTTGAATGTCTGATTAATTCACAGTGTAAAATAATACCTAGTAGTTTTAACAACCAAAAAACAATTTCCCAGCAAGTGCTAATCATGTTAAAACATTACAGCACAGAGAATAATTCCATCCTACCCCCGGGACTTGAGCACATAAAGCTAGGCTGACGCTCGAGTACAGTGCTGAGGGAGTGCTGCACTGTCGGAGGTGCCGTCTTTTGGATGAGACGTTAAACCGAGGCCCCGTCTGCTCCCTCCGGTGGACGGAAAAGATCCCATGGCACTATTTCGAAGAAGAGTAGGGGAGTTATCCCCGGTGTCCTGGCCAATATTTATCCCTCAACCAACATAACAAAAAGAGATTAACTGGTCATTATCACATTGCTGTTTGTGGGAGCTTGCTGTGAACAAATTGGCTGCCATGCATCCCACATTACAACAGTGACTCCACTTCAAAACAAAGTACTTAATTGGCTGTAAAGCGCTTTGAAACGTCCGGTGGTCATGAAAGGCGCTATATAAATGCAAGTCTTTCTTTTCAAAAAGAACAAAAATGCCATAAACTGTTTCATTATCTGATTTGACTCTATTTCACCCTATTTCATTCTCCATCATTCCTCTGTTTCTTTCTCAATCCTTAAATCTCATTGGTTAATGAGATAGACTGTTGGTCCCGTCGTTCACCAAAGTCCCAGATGCCCCGCTGCCCTCACTGTGCCGTTATCTGCTCACACCTCTAGCAATGTGCAGTGCAAATAATTTTGAGCTGTAGGGTGATTGAAAAAGTCTGACTAACCATGCACGCCGCGAGATGCCCCACTTCAGCAAATTCTGGGCCATTATGTTCACAATAATGAGAATTACTGTCATCATCTCATTTATTATTTTTTGAATTGCTATTTTAAAACTTTTAAACATTTTTTATTTTTCATTATATGCTTTAAAAAACTGCCACCATCATATATTGAATCTGGTCCTGGGCCCAACCATCTTCAGCTGCTTCATCAATGACCTTCCCTCCATCATAAGGTCAGAAGTGCGGATGTTCGCTGATGACTGCACAGTGTTCAGTTCCATTCGCAACTCCTCAGATAATGAAGCAGTCCATGCCCGCATGCAGCAAGACCTGGACAACAGTCAGGCTCAGGCCGATAAGTGGCAAGTAATATTCGCGCCACAGAAGTGCCAGGCAATGACTTTCTCCAACAAGCGAGTGTCTAACCACCGCCCCTTGACATTCAACAGTATTACCATCGCCGAATCCCCCACCATCAACATCCTGGGGGTCACTATTGACCAGAAATTTAACTGGACCAGTCAGATAAATACTGTGGCCACAAAAGCAGGTCAGAGGCTGGGTATTCTGCAGCGAGTGTCTCACATCCTGACTCCCCAAAGCCTTTCCACCATCTACAGGAAACTCTTTAGTATCCGGCACCAACAGGACCGGGGTGGTGCCGGTTGAATAAAAATTCCGGATGACGGAGAAGGTTATCTACCGAGGCTATTTTTAACAAACAAAAATTAAAAAATCAAGAAATGTGCAGTATACAGTAATTGGGTACTCACCTACAGAATGTTGTGTTAAATGGATGGTGGAAGATGCTTGATTAAGTACAGTACTGCCAGTTGAGGGTAATCCATAACTCTTTAATTACTTAACAGTAAAACAAAACTTATAAACAACTGTATACAGTACTGTAGTTGACTGTACACTTATTCCAAGTCAGCTGGTTCATCAGGAATATCCATGCCAGCTGGGTCATCAGGATCATGCACTTCAACAGATTCTTCAGGCACTTCCGCTGCTTCAACTCTTTTGGAAGCTTTCTTAAACATGTCCCGGATGTCTGCTTGCTTAGTGGACTCTTGCCTTTTCTGTAGAAAGGTGGAATGCAGAATATGGAGGTGCATAACTTCTTGGGCAGAGTAGCAAGGCTGCCTTTCAGCAAATTGGAGGATTGAAGCAAATCCTTCTGCAGCTTTAGCCCAAGAAATCTTCTTCTCTTCAGAAATCTCATCCTCTTCACTTTCCATCTCACTTTCCTTTTCTTTCTTTGGATTCAAAACATTCTCAATTATTTCATCATCACTTAGCACATGCACAACACCAACTTCTCTATCTGCATCAACCCACTGCTCGATATCACTTTCACTAAGGTGACGTAGAGGGTTTGCTGGGCCTACATTTTTCACCATGCCAGCCATTTCCATTATTGTACTCTTCTTGGGACGAACACTGAACCCATGAAATTCCTCCTCTGAAGAAGAACCTTCAGCAAACATTACAGAAGGCCACAATTTGCGCCAGGCTTGCCTCAGAGTGTGACCTTTCACCAAGTTCCAGGAACATGCAACATTATAGATGGCATCTTTAAGATTGTATTCCTTCTGAAATGCGTGAATATTGTCATCTTGGTTTATCAGTTTACGTAAGAAGTCTTTCTTGTAATGACACTTCAGATTTTGGATAACGCCCTGGTCCATGGGTTGTATGAGAGAAGTTACATTTGGTGGCAAATAAATGGTGAAAATATTTCCCGAAACCAACTCGGATTCATGCGGATGGGCTCTATAATTATCAAGCAATAAAATGCATTTGCTATCTTCAGGTTTCCCTATTTTACGGAAATGTTCCCTCACAGATGGAACAAAAATATGATGGAACCAATACGAAAAGATTTCCTTATCCATCCAAGCATTTTTTTGATCTTTGTACTCAACAGGTAAGTGCCTCACATTTTTAAATGCATGGGAATTTTTATACTTCCCAATAACAAGAAGTTTAACCCGGTGTGATCCAGCAGCGTTCGCACATGTTAGCACAGTTACACGATCTTTATTTTTCTTGTAACCTGAAGCATTAGCCTCACTAGCCCCAGCAAGCGTTGATTCTGGCAAAAACCTCCAAAATAAGCCAGTTTCATCGGCATTATATATCTGTGCTGGCGACAAATCATGTTGCTGCACAATCCAATTGAAATAATCGCAGTATTCTTCTGCGGCGTCGTGATCAGCTGATTTCTTCTCCCCGGAAATATCGAGTCGTCGTATCCCGTGCCATAACTTGAAGCACGTTAGCCATCCCTCGGAGAAAGCACACTTGTCAGTGAGCTCCATCCTTACGTAGAAATCCTTCGCTTTCTCGATTAGCATGGGTCCGGAAAGTGGAACACCCTCTGAACGCTTAAGAGAAAACCACTCATAAAGCACGGTATCCAGCTCTTCAAGCTTAGGCTTACGAAGCGTACGCCGTTTCTCTACACTCTTAGATGTCTCCGAGCTTGAATAAAACTTGAGCAGCTTATCCTTCTGCGATTTGATGTCGTAGATTGTTGACGAACCGATTTTGAATTCATTCATAATGTTGATACGCTTCTCTCCCCTTTCTAGTCGTTGGCATATCTCGATTTTCTGTTTTAAAGTTAACACCACTCTCTTCCTTTTGCTTGGACCAACTTTTGGGAATTCCACAATGCAAGATGGGGGAGATAATTCACGATAAAGATGGAGAGACACACAGAAAAATGGTGGATCGGAAGAGACTACCAGCAGCGCGGGAGACACACAGTAAAATGGCGGATCAGAAGAAACTACCGGCAGCGCGGGAGAATCGGACTCCTGTTATTGCGGTGTTCGGACTTCCGACAGCGCCAGGAAGCCGAGTAGTGGCACTTTGGAGAACTACCCCCACTGACTAACTCGGCGTTCGCGGGAGACTCAGACTCGGACTCGGCAACATTGCCGGTTATTGAGGAGTTGTTTTCGGAGTATGAATTTTGCCGGTTAATAGAGAATTCCGGATATTTAGGTGCCGTTTAAACGAGAGTTTCCTGTACAAGGCACAAGTCAGGAGTGTGATGGAATACTCTCCACTTGCCTGGATGAGTGCAGCTCCATCAACACTCAATAGGCTCGACACCATCCAGGACAAAGCAGCCTGCTTGATTGGCACCCCATCCACCACCTTAAACATTAACTCCCTCCACCACCGGCGTACCGTGGCTGCAGTGTGAACCATCTACAAGATGCACTGCAGCAACTCGCCAAGGCTTCTTCAACAGCACCTCCCAAACCCATGACCTCTGCCACCTAGAAGGACAAGGGCAGCAGGCACATGGGAACACCATCACTGCAAGTTCCCCTCCAAGTTACACACCATCCTGACTTAGAAATATATCGCCGTTCCTTCATTGTTGCTGGGTCAAAATCCTGGAACTCCCTCCCTAACAGCATTGTGGGAGTACCTTCACCACACGGACTGCAGCGGTTCAAGAAGGCGGCTCACCACCACCTTCTCAAGGGCAATTAAGGATGGGCAATAAATGCTGGCTTTGGCAGCAACGCCCACAGCCCAGGAACGAATAAAAAAAAAAATATATATATATATAGCAATATAGGCAACTATAGTTCATTAAAATAGGAGATGAAAATAGCAATAAATCTTAGTATCTTTTTAAGTGGCTTTAATAAAGCAAGAGTTTAGCTCAAAACTTTGTCCACCTGTTAGTTTTGATTTAACATGGAAGGTTAGTAACATGTCATTAATGTACCAGTACAACAACAAACTTTCATTCATGTAGCACTTTTAATGCATAAAACATTCTAAGATACTATAAGGAGCATAAAAACAAAGCTAACATAAATGGGTGAGTTAGTAAAGGTGACCAAAGATATTGTTGAATAGGTAGGTTTTGAGAAAGTATTTAAAGGCAGCACGAATAATTGAGGCAGTGGGTTCTAGGGATGGGGTTCCAGAGAGTAGGGTCAAGACTGCTGTAAGCTCTGCCTCAAATAGTGGAATGGAGGGATACACAGGAGCCCAGAGATAGCAAGCCAAAGGACTCGAGATGGGACATAAAAGTGGAGGAGCTCACAGAGGTAGGGTGGGACAAGGCCTTGAAGAGATTTGTAGATGAAGATGGGGATTTTGAAAATGATGTATTGGGAGATAAGGAGCTGGTGTAAGTCAGCAAGGATTAGTGTGAAGGACATCTAGGGCAGGGCAGGATAGGATACGGAAAAATAAATTTCGGATGAGTTGGAGTGTGTGGATGGTGGAGCTTGCGAGTCTGGTGAGGATGGTATTTGAGTCTGGAGATGTCAAAACTATGAATAAGGATTTTGGCTGCAGTAGGTGTGAGATAGGCACTGAGGGAGGCAATGTTTAGAGGCAGAAGTGGTTTTTGATGGTAGTTGGGTATGGGGTTTGAAGGTCAGATATGGGTCAATGAATTATAATAGTTCAAATACTGAAGTTGGGCACAATCTGGTGCAGATAGCCTTGCTTTGACATTCCTTTCACCAGCTTGCATTGTCATTGTCAACTTGGCACAATAAAGAACACAATAAGCAAGATAAATTTGGACAGTCTCATCCCAGTTCTGGTGGATATTAGTCCAAAATACAAAACTGCCAACAGTAATTGGCATTAGATTGTCAGGCTCTCAGAGAGGCTGTTAGAATGACTTGTGCGGAAACAGAAATGTCACATTGGTGTAATAAGAGGCATTATTTTGTGGTTGGGACTAAGGCTCATTGATAGAGCGGATGAAGCTATACTCTGCATTTGGCCCGTGCTATAAATGGCCTGAGGGTACTTAATGATTTACACTGAGTGCAAAATAGTTGCAATCCTCTGCACAAACTTATCCAATTTTGATGGATGTTAAAAGTTAAGCAATAAAAAAACACATTGTACAATAAAACCACTATTAAAAAAACAAAATACAACATTTAATTAGAATGCATATATTCTTAAAAAAGTCTTCGCATTTCCTTTAATTACATAAGCTGTTTTGTGTAACTATTATATTCTTTATTCTCCTAAGTTTACTATTATTGCTAACATTACCATGGTGATGCAAAGCTCCATTTCCCTCCTGCTGTTGCGGTAACTGCTAAAATTAAAAACATATTTCAGTAAATGTGAAGCATGATTTTTGGGCAGCTTTGTGTCTTGACTTCCAAAAATCTGACCAATTAAGACTGCTAACTGGAAGTGTTGCAGCATGAGTAGGAGTCAGTCATGAGTGGGTGAATCCAACTGCAAGTACAATTAAATTGCTTCCATATTTCTCCAAATTATCTATGTACAGGAGCAGCACTGCTCCCTTTCTTTCTTTACCTTGCTGCTGTTTTCTTTGATTTTACATTCTTTCTCACTCTCCCTGCAATTCTCTCTGCTTCTATCCTGTTTCTGTCCTCCCTCCTGAATCACTGATTGTTTGAAAGCTAGATTCGCTGCACAGCATATGCTACAACAAGGTGGCCATTGAGATTGTGTATTTGTGTAGAGAATCTTGATAGCTATTGAAAAAGCACACAGTGATAAAAATGTGCTCCTTGTATGCACAATAATGTGTTAAACAGAGCACATATTCCTGAACTTACTGCTGCCATTTTAAAATATCAGCCGATGGGCTGCGATTTTAAAGATGCCAATGGTTAAAAAGCACGTAGAAATACATATTTCTGGGAAATCATTCCCAGAGCTGTAACAAGTCCTGGAATTCCCAAAGAGATGGGAAGACTCAAGTATATGCCTGTGCCTTGTGCTTAAATCAGCGGGACACACTCCTGCCAGTTCTAGTGTTAGAAATGCTAGAGTATTCATTATAAAGTGGGCTAAGGAAAAGCTGATGGAGCTAATATAGATAAATGTAAGGTAATGGATATTGGAACAGTCAGGAAACATGAAACATGCACTCAGTCCCGAAATGCCCATTAGCAAAGGTGGAAAAGGGAAAGGTTGTGATTATTCATCATTCACTGAAATTTTCTAATCAATGTGAAGCTGCTATCAACACAGCTGATCAAATACTAGGATCCATTTCAAGGGCATCTGAGTATAACTGGAAACAGGTTTTACTTACAAGATGATCACAGGTGAGGCCAGATTTGAAATACTATAAAATTAGTAACTTACATTGCATTACATTTTCCTTGGAGGGAACTAGAAACCATGGTTGCCCATTTTATTATTCTCCTCTGTAACTTGTAAATCAGTAAGTTTATCACTGGTTCAAACTTTAACATGCATTTGATTTTTGCAGAAAATGGATAAGATTTGATAAATTGTAAAATAAACCCTCACAGAAATATTAGGGCAGATTTTCCTCTGCTTTGCACCTGAAGCATTCCAGGGGTTTCCTGGAGATTCCCTGTGAGGTTGGGGACATGGAGAGCTTACGCTTGAAACATAGAGAAGCATAGGCAGCTATGTAAATGGGATGGGAGGATTTAATGGCACCTCCGGTCTCATTTTCCTGCAGGTACGCCAGTAGATATCCATTAGGACGGGTGCTCAGTATATCTGAGGGGTCAGGCAGCAAGGCCATGGACCCAAAAAAGGTGTCATTTTTGCTCCCCAAGAGATCCTTAGGCATGGAAGCTGGGAGCTTTCCACCTGATACACCTAGTTTTATGGGCAGAGGGAAAATTGGCACATTCCTGACTTACAATGTGCAATTCTGGGCACCCTTGCCTTCAAAAGGACATTAGTGCGTCAAAAGGATTCAAAAAGCAACAAGGATGATTTTAAGACTTATGGCCCCGAATCTCCTCGTATTTTTCCGTGCAACAACAGCGTATGTACGGCGTAATGCCGATTATGAGCACAAAAATTGAAGGAAATACACGCGTAAGTCACATGCAGATTGTTGCGCTATGCCCGAGTTTCCTTGATCTTTTGCACCAATTCAATGAAATCTCCACCAAAACCCTCTACGGCTCATTAACGTAGCTCAACCCCTATGGAAAAGACCAGAGAACTCCAGCTTCCTGCATTTATGCCAGTTCTGAACAGTCTGTAAATTTATGCCCAAACTTTTAGGTGCAGAAAACTAGTCATATTTCTGGTGTTTTATGATGATTTTTTTTTTAAAGCAGTTTCTTCTTTTATTGCCTCACTGAGAGGATACCCATTAGGATAGGTATCTTTCTCTATCTCTCAATGCATTTTTATGGCATCAGAGTAAGTTACATAAAAAATGAAAAGCTTCCATGATTGCATTTTCTTGAACACGTGGTGCCTAATGTGTATAAATGATGGTTTGATGGCTTCAAACTTTCATTTTCACATATAAAGGGGGACTTGAGAAGGAATATGGCATAGGTTCCATGCTTTCCTCGGGCTGATTTTACAAGTTTACGCTTGTCGTATGCTGATGAGATCATCAGGAAATTTTGCCGTAATCAAGATTGGCTTAAAAATGAGCGTAAATTTCGGCATAATTTCACTTGAGTAGGATCACGGAAATTCCAAACTCAATGATTTAGTGTAGAACTACAGAATACAAATATAAAACCAGAAAATACAGCAGATAAGCATCTCAAAGGGAAAGTTTGGTTAATATTTCAGATATAATATGCGTGTCCTAACTCGCACCAAGTCCCATTTACCCTCACCCCTGTGCTCGCTGACCTACATTGGCTCCCGGTTAAGCAATGCCTCAATTTTAAAAATTCTCATCCTTGTTTTCAAATCCCTCCATGGCCTCACCCCTCCCTATCTCTGTAATCTCCTCCAGCCCCACAACCCCCCGAGATATCTGCGCTCCTCTAATTCTGGCCTCTTGAGCATCCCTAATTTCAATCGCTCCACCATTGGTGGCCGTGCCTTCAGCTGCCAAGACCCTAAGCTCTGGAATTCCCTCCCTAAACCTCTCCACTTTTCTCCCTCTCTTTCCTCCTTTAAGACAGTGTCAGCTGTGGCTCAGTTGGTAGCACACTTGCCTCTGAGTCAGAAGGTTGTGGGTTCAAGTCCCACTCCAGGGACTTGCGCACGTAAAGCTAGGCTGACACTCCAATACAGTGCTGAGGAAGTGCTGCACTGTCGGAGGTGCCGTCTTCCGGATGAGATGTTAAACGGAGGTCTGCTCTCTCAGGTGAATGTAAAAGAAATGGGGGTCCTTGTGCATGAAACACAAAAAGTTAGCATGCAGGTACAGCAAGTAATCAAAAAGGCAAATGGAATGTTGGCCTTTATTGCAAGGGGGTTGGAGTATAAAAGCAGGGAAGTCCTGCTACAATTGTACAGGGTATTGGTGAGACCAAACCTTGAGTACTACGTACAGTTTTGGTCTCCTTATTTAAGGAAGGATATACTTGCATTGGAGGCAGTTCAGAGACGATTCACTAGGTTAATTCCAGAGATGAGGGGGTTGACGTATGAAGAAAGGTTGAGCAGGTCGGGCCTATACTCATTGGAATTTAGAAGAATGAGAGGTGATCTTATTGAAACATATGAGATACTGAGGGGGCTCGACAAGGTAGATGCAGAGAGGATGTTTCCCCTTGTGGGGAAATCTAGAACTTGGGGGCATAGTTTCAGAATAAGGGTCGCCCTTTTAGAACTGAGATGAGGAGGAATTTCTTCTCTCAGAGGGTCGTAAATCTGTGGAATTCTCTGCCCCAGAGAGCCGTGGAGGCTGGGTCATTAAATACATTTAAGGTGGAGATAGACAGATTTTTGCAAGATAAGGGAGTGAAGGGTTATGGGGAGCGGGCAGGGAAGTGGCTTTGAGCCCAAGATCAGCCATGATCTTATTGAATGACGGAGCAGGCTCGAGGGACCAAGTGGCCTATTCCTGCTCCTAGTTCTTATGTTCTTATGTTATCCCATGGCACTATTTTGAAGAAGAGCAGGGGAGTTATCCCCAGTGCCTTGGCCAATATTTATCCCTCAACCAACATAACAAAAACAGATTATCTGGTCATTATCACATTGCTGTTTGTGGGGCCTTGCTGTGCACAAATTGGCTGCCGCGTTTCCCACATTACAACAGTGACTCCACTTCAAAAAGTACTTCATTGGCTGTAAAGCGCTTTGAAATGTCCGGTGGTCGTGAAAGGCGCTATATAAATGCAAGTCTTTCTTTTTTTCTAAGACACTCCTTAAAAACTACCTCTTTGACCAAGCTTTTGACATCTGCCCTATTTTGTCAAAGAGTCACAGAGTTATACAGCACAGAAAGAGGCCCTTCGGCCCACCATGTCTGCACCGGCCATCAAGCCCTGTCTATTCTAATCCCATTTTCCAGCACTTGGTCCGTAGCCTTGTATGCTATGGCGTTTCAAGTGCTCATCTAAATGCTTCTTGAATGTTGTGAGGGTTCCTGCCTCTACCACCCTTTCAGGCAGTGAGTTCTAGATTCAATCACCCTCTGGGTGAAAAGGTTTTTCCTCAAATCCCCTCTAAACCTCCTGCCCCTTACCTTGAAACTATGCCCCCTGGTTATTGACCCCTCTACTAAGGTGAAAAGTTCCTTTTTATCTGCCATATCTATGCCCCTCATAATTTTGTACACCTCAATCAGGTCCCCCCTCAGCCTTCTCTGCTCTAAGGAAAACAACCCCAGCCTGTCCAGTCTCTCTTCATAGCTGAAATGCTCCAGCCCAGGTAACATCCTGGTGAATCTCCTCTGCACCCTCTCCAATGCAATCACATCCTTCCTATAGTGTGGCGACCAAAACTGCACACAATATTCCTACTGTGGCTTAACTAGCGTTTTGTACAGCTCCATCATAACTTCCCTGCTCTTATATTCTATGCCTCGGCTAATGAAGGCAAGTATCCCATATGCCTCCTTAACCACCTTATCTACCTGTCCTGCTGCCTTCAGGGATCTATGTACATGCACATCAAAGTCCCTCTGATCCTCTGTCCTTCCTAGGGTCCTACCATTCATTGTGTATTCCCTTGCCTTGTTAGTCCTCCCAAAATGCATCACCTCACACTTTTCAGGGTTAAATTCCATTTGCCACTGTTCTGCCTATCTGACCAACCCGTCTATATCGTCCTGTAGCCTGAGGCTTCCCTCCTCGCTATTTACCACTCCACTAATTTTTGTGTCATCTGCGAACTTACTGATCATACCTCCTACATTCATATCTAAATCATTAATGTACACTACAAACAGCAAGGGACCCAGAACCGATCCCTGCGGTACACCACTGCACACAGGCTTCCAGTCCCAAAAACAACCTTCGACCATCACCCTCTGCCTCCTGCCACTAAGCCAGTTTTGGATCCAATGTGCCAAATTGCCCTGGATCCCATGGGCTCTTACCTTCTTGACCAGTCCCCCATGCGGGA
Organism: Squalus acanthias; assembly: GCA_030390025.1. Taxonomy (NCBI): domain Eukaryota; kingdom Metazoa; phylum Chordata; class Chondrichthyes; order Squaliformes; family Squalidae; genus Squalus; species Squalus acanthias. Next base: position 44,515,075 of record CM059444.1, read on the forward strand.
CTTTGTCAAAAGCCTTACTGAAGTCCATGTAGACTACATCAACTGCACTACCCTCATCCACACACCTAGTCACCCCCTCGAAAAATTCAATCAAATTGGTTAGACATGATCTCCCCCTGACAAAGCTAAGCTGACTATCCTTGATTAATCCTTGCCTGTCGAAGTGGAGACTAATTCTGTCCCTCAGAATGTTTTCCAATAATTTCCCTACTACTGATGTTAGGCTCACTGGCCTGTAATTCCCTGGTTTATCCCTACTACCCTTCTTGAATAATGGTACTACGTTAGCTGTCCTCCAGTCCTCTGGCACCCTCTCCTGTGGCCAGAGAGGTTCTGAAAATTTGTGTCAGAGCCCCTGCAATCTCCTGCCTTGCCTCACACAGCAGCCTGGGATACATCTCGTCTGGGCCTGGAGATTTATCCACTTTTAAGCCCACTAAAACCGCTAGTACCTCCTCCTTCTCAATGCTAATTTGTTCAAGTATATCACAATCCCCCTGCCTGATTTCTATGCCTACATCGTCCTTCTCCATAGTGAACACAGATGCAAAATAGTCATTTAAAACCTCACCCACATCTTCCGGCTCTACACACAGATTGCCACTTTGGTCCCTAATGGGCCCTACTCTTTCCTTGGTTATCCTCTTGCCCTTAATATACTTATAAAACACCTTGGGATTTTCCTTTATTTTGCCCACCAGTGTTTTTTCATGCCCCTCTTCGCTCTAATTTCTTTTTTAAGTACCCCCCTGCACTTTCTATACTCCTCTAGGGCTTCCACTGTTTTTAGTCCTTTGTATCTGCCAAAAGCCTCCTTTTTTTTCCTAATCCATTTTTGTATATCCCTTGACATCCAGGGTTCCCTGGACTTGTTGGTCCCACCCTTGACCTTTATGGGAACATGTTGGCATTATACTCTCTCTATTTCCTTTCTGAATGACTCCCACTGCTCTGATGTGGATTTTCCTACAAGTAGCTGATCCCAGTCCACTTTGGCCAGATCCTGCCTTATCATATTAAAATCGGCCTTCCCCCAATTTAGAACCTTTATTTCCGGTTCACCTTTGTCCTTTTCCATGACTACCTTAAATCTGACCGAATTATGGTCATTGTCACCAAAATGCTCTCCGACTGCCACTTCTACCACTTGCCCGGCTACATTCCCTAGAATTAGGTCCAGTACCGCCCCCTCTCTTGTAGGACTTTCTACATGCTGACTCAAAAAGCTCTCCTGGATGCACTTTAAAAATTCCACACCCTCTGATTATCCCAGTTAATATTGGGGAAGTTGACATCCTCTACTATTATTACCCTATTATTTCTACACTTCTCTGAGATTTGCCTACATATCTGTTCCTCTATCTCCCCGACTGTTTGGGGGCCTATAGTACACTCCCAGCAAAGTGCTTGCCCCCTTTTTGTTTTAAGTTCTAATGTTTTGTGTCAAATTTTGTTTGATAACACTCCTGTGAAGCGCCTTGGGACGTTTTACAACTTTAAAGGTGCTATATAAATACAAGTTGTTGTATAACCCTTCACCAGAACTCGGAACACAGATTTAAAATTGATGTATGATAAATTGACCCTTAGTGTTAGGGGGGGATTAAATATGTGGGGTTACAGCAATAGGATGGGATATGTTAGGGGGAATTAAATACGTGTGGTTACGGGGATAGGGTGGGATATGTGTCAGTGCAGGCTCGATGGGGATTCTGTGTGAGAAAGCAGGGACAGGGTACTGGATTTGGATGATCAGCCATGATCGTATTGAATGGTGGAGCAGGCTCGACGGGCCGAATGGCCTACTCCTGCTCCTAGTTTCTATGTTTCTATGTTTCAAAGTGGGACAAGATCCCCCCATGCAAAAGCAAAATACTCCCGATGCTGGATTCGTATTCCCCCATCCCTCTTCTGTCTCCCTCTCCCAACCCTGTGTGACCAGAATACTGTGCTGGGGCTTGACTCCCCATCTTCAGCACCACAGTCGATGGACTGGTCATCAAAAGCTGCCCAGAAAGTCCCCTCCAACCCCAGCACTCCTTGTGCTGCGCAGCCCCATGAACCTGCAGATCGCTCCTCCCGCCAGCAGGCGGAGCAGTGACTGCCGCAAGGCAGCAGGAGCGCAGCGAGATCCCGTGCTGCGATCGCCTAGAATCCGCCCCGGTTATCACTTTACCTCGGGGCTTACGCTGGGCCGTTATAATCGGGAAGGGGCTGTGAGGCTGTCCCGCTCCGGACCCAACTGAGCCGCGTGTTGGCTCTTTTATCTGGCAGTCTCCGGGTTGGAGGGGGACCGCCGCCATGTCGCTGCCGATGCTGCAGAGCAACAGTGGGATGATGCGGAGGATCCTCGCCCACTTCCCCCGGGACCTGAGCTTGGCCTTTGCTTACGGCTCCGGCCTCTTCGGGCAGGCCGGCCACCCGGTCCCCAGTGTAAGTGAGGGAGAAAGGGGTGGGTTGGGGGTAAGGAAGCGAGTGAGGCGGGGACCCTCTTTCAATACTACTAACATAGGGAGGGGGAAGACCCTTATTGCAGGGATATAGGGGAGGTATGTGGTGAAAACCCCAATATTAATGGTACTAACATGGGGTGAGATGGAGATGGGAGACCCTTAGTGTACGAATATTGGGGAAGTATGTGTTGAAAAACTCAATATTAATGGTACCGATATGGGATTGTGAAAGAGCAGTGCAGTACTGAGGGAGTGCCGCACTGTTGGAGGTGCCGTCTTTTAGATGAGACGTTAAACCCATCTGCTCTATCAGGTGGATGTAAATGATCCTATGGCACTATTTCAAAGTTGAGCAGGGGAATTATCCCTGGTGCCCTGACCAATATTTATCTCTCAATCAACATCACAAAAACAGATTATCTGGTCATTACCTCATTGCTGTTTGTAGGAGCTTGCTGTGTGCAATTGGCTGCTGTGTTTCCTACATTACATCAGTGACTGCATTTCAAAAGTACTTCATTGGCTGTAAAGTGCTTTGGGATGTCCTGAGGTTGTGAAAGGTGCTATATAAATGCAAGTGTCTTTTTTCATAGTAAAACTGTTTCCCCCCCCCACCCCCCATTATCCCTGTGCTTGCTGACCAACAGTGGCTCCTGGTCCACCAACACTTGAATTTAAAATCCTCATCCTTGTTTTCAAATCCCTCCATGGCCCCTCCCTATCTCTGTAACCTTCTCCAGCCCCACAACCCTCCGGGATCTCTGCACTCCCCCAATTCTGGCCTCTTGCACATCCTTGAATACCATTGCTCCACAATTGGCAGTGTGATTTCAGCTGCCCAGACCCTAAGTTCTGCAATTCCCTCCCTAAACCAATGCCTTTCTCCTCCTCCTTTAAAACACTCCTTAAAACCTACCTTTTTGACCAAACTTTTGCTCACCTGTTCTAATATCTCCTTATGTGGCTTGGTGTCAAATTATTGTTTGATAATGTTCCTGTGAAGTGTCTTGGATGTTTTATTATATTAAATGTGCTATATAAATGCAAGTTGTTGTAACATGGAGGGTTAAAGAGAGACCCTTAATAAAAGAAAATATGGATGGGGAGAGACCTTTATATTACTGGTACTAACATGGGAAGAGAGACACAATTATTGTATGTATCAGGGGGAGGTATGGAGTGAAAACTAATATTAATTGTACTAATATGTGATTGTGAAAGAGGGAATCTTATTAATGGTACTAATATGGGTGGAGGAGACTTTTTTTAATGGTACTAATATGGGAAGGAAGGAGCCCCTTATTAATGGTACTAAGATATGAGGGGGAGACCTTTTATTAATGGTACTGTACTAACATATGGGAGAGAGAGTGAGAGACTTATCCATGGTACTAATATGGTGTGGGAGAGGGATCTTTATTAATGATACTAACGTATGGGGGAGAAAGAGACTAATTAAGTGTACAATCATGAGACGAGAGAAACCCTTAATGATGCTATCCTATGCGGGAGAGAGAGACCCTTGATTAATAGCTCTATCATATGCAGGGGGAGAGAGACCCCTCTTTCTGATGGTGCTACCGTGAGGTGAGGACAACTGGACAGAGAGAGACCCTTCTTATTAAATGTTGCTAACAACCGGGTGGGAATAAACACTTACTAATGATCCTATCATATGGGGATAGACCAGAGAGAGCGTGCATGCATGCGACCCCTCTTATTAATGGTGCTAAAATATGGGAGTGAGGAGAGAGAGAGAAGCATCTCTTATTAATGGTATTTTGCCAAGATTACAGTTGCAGTGTATTTTTGACCTCTATAGCTTTTATCCTAAACTGAATATCCAATTCTCAGCAGATTAGCTAATCTGTAACTTCATTATCTCATTATCTTCCAGGATATACAGTTTGATCTAAATTTGAACAGTCAAAAGGAAAGAAAATGATTTAGGTATTGCTATCACAGTCCTGAGGAGCAGGGCAAACCCTGAGGAGTTGCTGATAAGATTACAGGATATACCAAAACTTTTTGCCGTGTGTGAGATACGTTATAAAACTCAGTTGGTAGCACACTCACCTCTGAGTCAGAAGGTTGTGGGTTCAAGTCCCACTCCAGGGACTTGCGCACATAAAGCTAGGCTGACACTCCAGTACAGTGCTGAAGGTGTGCTGTACTGTCGGAGGTGCCGTCTTTCGGATGAGACGTTAAACCGAGGCCCCGTCTACACTCTCAGGTGGAAGTAAAAGATCTCATGGCACTATTTCGAAGAAGAGCAGAGGAGTTATCCCCGGTGTCCTGGCCAATATTTATCCCTCAACCAACATAACAAAAACAGATTATCTGGTTATTATCACATTACTGTTTGCTGTGTGCAAATTGGCTGCCGCGTTTCCCACATTACAACAGTGACTACACTTCAAAGTACCTCATTTGGCTGTAAAGTGCTTAGAGACGTCTGGTGGTCGTGAAAGGCGCTATATAAATGCAAGTCTTTCTTTCCTACAGTTTTTTTTTGTGCAGGGAGTTGGGTGCAGGGTGCAGCCATCAAGGTAAGATATATTAGTTGTAGGGAATGGAATATTTTCCTATTTTAGGAACCCAGTACTGAGCTGCACAGTGAAGTGCTCTCTACTTTGCCCCAACCTTAGAAGAACATGAGCATCCTCCACTTTACTAATTTCCACTCCAGAAATCTGAGTGGCCCTTCTCTGTAGGATTGCCAATTTTGCTGAATTATTGGTTGTTTTGTGTTGTGAGCCTGTAAATACTCAACCGGGTTGATATTAAACAATTGTTCCATCAGTTAAATTATGACATCCGTAAGTCACTGTTCATTGCCAGTGTTGTCCAGTAGATTAGCCACATGTGGCTTATTGGGAATCCAGGTGTGGCTAATTGCATTTATGATTAGTAAATAAAATATGAGTAACAGAACAGACATTGTTGTTGGGCACAACAAAAGCGAAATACTGCGGATGCTGGAAATCTGAAATAAAAACAGAAAATGCTGGAAATACTCAGCAGGTCAGGTAGCAACTGTCGAGAGAGAAACCGAGTTAACGTTTCAGGTCGATGACCCTTCGTCAGAACTGGCAAAAGTTAGAGATGCAACAGATTTTAAGCAAGTACAGGGGCAGGGAAAGGGGGCAGGGGAGGAAAGAACAAAAGGGAAGGTCTGTGATCGGGTGGAAGGCAGGAGAGATTAAAAGACAAAAGGGATGACGGTGCAAGGCAAAAGGGGTGGTAATGGGTAGTAAAGAAACAAAAGATGGGTCTGCAGGAGCTGTAAATGGCAACAGCAGAATCATTACCAGCACCTGCTGTCTGAAAAAATGGACAAAATTGAGAGGTCGCACAACACCAGGTTATAGTCCAACAGTTTTATTTGAAATCACAAGCTTTCGGAGCTATCGATTTGCTCCTTCCTCAGGTGAAGTAAATTAGATACAGAATCTCCAAAGCATATATAGATGGAAAACAAAGAATGTGTACTTTACAATTGCAGACCAATAAATTAAATCATCCTGACTATCTGCCGAGGTGTGATAAAGTTAATTAAGTCAGCCAGGAAGGTACCACATCAAAGACATAGCAAGATACAACTGAGACAATGAGGTGTAGTCGCAGGGGTTCTAACGTGTCAAAAGCTGCCGTCTGTATGTAAAACGAAAAGCTTTAACATTTTTTTACTTTTTTACTGGGAAAATTTTTACTTTTTTTACTGGGATTGTAAAGTACACATTCTTTGTTTTCCATCTATATATGCTTTGGAGATTCTGTATCTAATTTACTTCACCTGAGGAAGGAGCAAATCGATAGCTCCGAAAGCTTGTGATTTCAAATAAAACTGTTGGACTATAACCTGGTGTTGTGCGACCTCTCAATTTTGTCCACCCCAGTCCAACACCGGCATCTCCGCATCATGAAAAAATGGAAGCAGTGGTTATGATCTGAAGTTATTGAAATCAAGACAGGAGAGATTAAATGACAGAGGTATGATTGTACAAAGCATGATTGGCATGTGATCTCAGTGCTCATTCGCATGGCGTATGTGTACTTTAGTCTTTGTGCTTTTGTTGGTAAGATGGAAAGCAGAGTGTGCACGTGATTTTTGATCGTGAGCGCTCTACTTCGCTTGGTTATTGAATGGGGATCGATGTTAAGTAAATATACACATGTGAAGTACAATTACCTGTACTGAGAGTGTATGTAAGGTGTTTACTACTAAAATTAGTGCATGTGGCTAAAACTGTCGCTGTAGCCACACCTGTTGCCAGTCAGCAATTTCTATTGGACAACATTGGTCTGTGCTCTCTTTTTAAAAATTCTACTATTTTATCTGATTTAAATACTTCATGAAAGATATACAGTCATAACACACTGCATTGTGGTGAACTACCATCGCTTCATTAGTAATATTGCCAAGTTGGTATCATAAATATATTCATTGATGGTGAAGCTGGTGTGGTATAAATGCTAACCAATTCAGCAGCATCACCTGCAGTGCTGTTGTGTTTCAGGGACTAACATGGTAACACTATGATGCATACTTTTCGAGGTTCATAATCAGTGTACTTGTATGGAAAATATTGTCTGAAAAGTGCAGTTGACATTGTGGAATAATTTTCTTTTAAAGAAAAGGGGGCACTTGCTTCCCATAGTTTCTATGGCAACAATACCCTCCGCTACAGAATTTGTGTCATATCTTTTCACAAATGTTTTTGTAATTGAAGTACAGAGAATTCAGACTTCTAAGGGTTTTATTGTTGGTCCCCATTTATGCAATACGTTATACAGTCCAGAGAGCAAATTTGAGGCCTTTTTGATGTTAAAAACATCTTCCTCTTGTTTCATTGGTGTCCTCGTGAAACACCACCACTGGTATGCTGTGGTCAGAACCAATTTGGGGCATCTCCCTTTCAGATAAATGAAGAGTTATGTTATTTATATCCATATATGTTCAACTAGAATTAATAGCTTGACTATTAATAATTAACTATGATATTATTAGGCAGATAATTGTGCAAATAGAAATTAACCAATTCTGAAGTGCTTTGTTGATGTAATTAAGATTACAAGAGTAAAACTGAGGACACGTTGGAATGCAGAAAAGAATCATTAAAATTATTGAGGAGTGAAACAAGGCTGGTGTTCTTGGCTTCGAGTCTTGGATATCACATTTAATGAGTTGGTCACACCGCAGGTAAAGGTTGCACAGGCAGGAAGGGAATGGGTGACCACCAGGCAGAGTAGTAGGCACAGGCAGGTAGTGCAGGGGCCCCCTGTGGCCATCCCCCTCTCAAACAGATATACCACTTTGGATATTGTTGAGGGGGATGGCTTATCGGGGGAAGGCAGCAGCAACCAACTTCTTGGCACCATGTGTGGTTCTGCTGCACAGGAGGGGAGGAAAAAGAGCGGGAGAGCTATAGTGATGGGGGATTCTATTGTAAGGGGAATAGATAGGCGTTTCTGCGGCCGCAAACGAGACTCCAGGATGGTATGTTGCCTCCCTGGTGCAAGGGTCAAGGATGTCTCGGAGCGGCTGCAGGGCATTCTGGAGGGGGAGGGTGAACAGCCAGTTGTCGTGGTGCATATAGGTACCAACGATATAGGTAAAAAAACGGGATGAGGTCCTAAAAGCTGAATATAGGGAGTTAGGAGGTAAATTTAAAAAAATAGGACCTCAACGGTAGTAATCTCAGGATTGCTACCAGTGCCGCGTACTAGTCAGAGTAGAAATAGAAGGATATTTCAGATGAATACGTGGCTAGAAGAATGGTGCAAGGGGGAGGGATTCAAATTCCTGGGACATTTGGAACCGGTTCTGGGGGAGGTGGAACCAGTACAAACTGGACGGTTTGCACCTGGGCAGGACCGGGACCGATGTCCTAGGGGGCGTGTTTGCTAGTGCTGTTGGGGAGGGTTTAAACTAAAATGGCAGGGGGTTGGGAACCTGTGCAGGGAGACGGAGGAAAGGGAAGCAAGGATAGAAGCAAAAGACAGGAAGGAGAAAAGCAAAAGTGGAAGGCAGAGAAATCAAGGGTGTAAATCAAACATGGTCACAGTAAACAATAATTCTAAATGGTCTAAGAGTGTTAAAAAAACAAGCCTGAAGGCTCTGTGTCTTAATGCAAGGAGCATTCGTAATAAGGTGGATGACTTAGCTGCGCAAATAGCTGTAAACGGATATGATATAATTGGGATTACAGAGACATGGCTCCAGGGTGACCAAGGCTGGGAATTCAACATCCAGGGGAATTCAATATTCAGGAAGGACAGACAAAAAGGAAAAGGAGGTGGGGTAGCATTGCTGGTTAAAGAGGAGATTAACACAATAGTAAGGAAGGATATTAGCTCTGATGATGTGGAATCTGTATGGGTAGAGCTGAGAAATACCAAGGGGCAGAAAACGTTAGTGGGAGTTGTATACAGACCCCCAAACAGTAATGCTGAGGTTGGGGATGGCATTAAACAGGAAATTAGAGACGCGTGCAATAAGGGCACAGCAGTTATCATGGGTGACTTTAATCTACATATAGATTGGGCTAACCAAATTAGTAACAATACTGTGGAGGAGGAATTCCTAGAGTGTATACAGGATGGTTTCCTGGACCAATATGTCGAGGAACCAACTAGAGATCAGGCCATCTTAGACTGGGTATTATGTAATGAGAAAGGATTAATTAGCAATCTTGTTGTGTGAGGCCCCTTGGGGAGGAGCGATCATAATATGATAGAATTCTTCATTTAAGATGGAGAGTGAAGTAGTTGACTCAGAGACTAGGGTCCTGAATTTAAATAAAGGAAACTATGATGGTATGAGGCGAGAGTTGGCTAGGATGGATTGGGGAACGTTACTTAAAGGGTTGACGGTGGATAGGCAATGGCAAACATTTAAAGATTGCATGGATCAACTACAGAATTTGTTCATCCCTGTTTGGCATAAAAATAAAACAAAAAAGGTGACTCCACCGTGGCTAACAAGGGAAATTAGGGATAGCATAAGATCCAAGGAGAGGACATATAAATTGGCCAGAAAAAGCAGCAAACCTGAGGATTGGGAGCAGTTTAGGATTCAGCAAAGGAGGACAAAGGGATTAATTAAGAGGGGGAAAATAGAGTATGAGAGTAAGCTTTCAGGGAACATAAAAACTGACTGTAAAAGCTTCTATAGATATGTAAGAGAAAAAGATTGGTGAAGTCAAGCGTAGGTCCCTTGCAGTCAGAATTAGGGTAATTTTTAATGGGGAACAAAGAAATGGCAGACCAATTAAATACATACTTTGGTTCTGTCTTCACAAAGGAGGACACAAATAACCTCCCAGAGATGTCGAGGAACATAGGGTCTAATGAGAGGGAAGAACTGAATGAAATCAGTATTTGTAGGGAAATGGTGTTAGGGAAATTGACGGGATTGAAGGCCGATAAATTCCCAGGGCCTGATAATCTACATCCTAGGGTACTTAAGGAAGTGGCCCTAGAAATAGTAGATGCATTGCTGGTCATCTTTCAAAATTCTATAGACTCTGGAACAGTTCCCATGGATTGGAGGGTAGCTAATGTAACCCCACTATTTAAAAAAGGTGGTAGAGAGAAAATGGGGAATTATAGACCGGTAAGCCTGAAATCGGTAGTGGGCAAAATGCTAGAGTCCATTATAAAAGATGTAATAGCAGAGCACTTGGAAAACTGACAGGATCAGACAAAGTCAACATGGATTTACAAAAGGTAAATCATGCTTGACTAATCTACTGGAATTTTTTGAGGATGTAACTGGTAGAATAGATAAGGAAGAACCAGTGGATATGGTGTATTTGGACTTTCAGAAGGCTTTCGATAAGGTCCCGCATAAGAGATTAGCGTGCAAAGTTAAAGCACACGGGATTGGGGGTAAGGTACTGTCTTGGATAGAAAACTGGTTGGCAGACAGGAAGCAAAGAGTTGGAATAAACGGGTCTTTTTCCGAGTGGCAGGCAGTGACTAGTGGGGTACCGCAGGGATCGGTGCTAGGACTCTCAGTTATTCACAATATATATTAATGATCTAGACGAGGGAACGAGATGTAATATCTCCAAGTTTGCAGACGACACAAAGCTGGGTGGGCGTGTGTGCTGTGAGGAGGATGCAGAGAAACTGCAGTATGATTTGGACAGGTTGGGTGATTGGGTAGATGCATGGCAGATGCAGTATAATGTGGATAAATGTGAGGTTATCCACTTTGGTGGCAAAAACAGGAAGACAGATTATTACCTGAACGGCAATAGATTGGGAAAAGGGGAAGTGCAACGAGACCTGGGTGTCCTTGTGCACCAGTCGCTGAAGGTAAGCATGCGGGTGCAGTAGGCGGTTAAGAAGGAAAATGGTATGTTGGCCTTCATAGCGAGAGGATTCGAGTACAGGAGCAAGGATGTCTTGCTGCAGTTGTACAGGGCCTTGGTGAGACCACACCTTGAGTATTGTGTGCAGTTTTGGTTGTCTTATCTGAGGAAGGATGTTTTTGCCATGGAGAGAGTGCAGCAAAGATTCACCAGACTGATACCTGGGATGGCAGGAATGACGTACGAAGAGAGATTGGGTCGATTGGGCTTGTATTCGCTAGAGTTTAGAAGAATGAGAGGGGATCTCATTGAAACTTATAAAATTCTAACAGGACTAGACAGACTAGATGTAGGAAGGATGTTCCCGATGGCGGGGGAGTCCAGAACCAGAGGTCACAGTCTAAGGATAAGGGGTAAGCCATTTAGGACTGAGATGAGGAGGAATTTCTTCACCCAGAGAGTGGTGAACCTGTGGAATTCTCTACCACAGAAGACAGTTGCGTCCAATTCATTAAATATATTCAAGAAGGAGTTAGATAGATTTCTTAGGACTAAGGGGATCAAGGGATATGGGGAGAAAGCAGGGACAGCATACTGAATTTGGATGATCAGTCATGATCTCATTAAATGGCAGAGCAGACTCGAGGGGCCGAATGGCCTACTCCTGCTCCTATCTTCTATGTTTCATTCCGTGGCCATTTTCATTCATTATTTTCATGACCTTTATCTCTTGTCTTCCTGTTCCCTCACACTCTTGGATGCCTCTTCCTGTGATTTGTATTTGCATATACAACTTACCCAGACCAGTAGTTCTTACTGAAGATCCACCCATCTACTATTCAGCTCCCAAATGATGAGGTTTAAATTTTCACGATGGGAGAAAAACAAAATAACAATGCATGATCTCAGATCGAGCAAGCATGCGGGCCCTGGTGCAGTGTCCACCCCTGATGTCTCAATATTTGACCCTGATACCTTTTGCTGTAATCGTAGAGTTTCTTCTGCCCCTTTGATGATGGGATAATTTATTACTTTGTCCGTTGCAATGCTTTTTAATTGTGAATAAAATTATGCAAATTATGTTTACTCATACGATTTTCTTGTTGGCTAAATATGTTGTTCACTTTCCCATTTTTAGAACAATATGCTGGATTTTGTCTTTGCTGTGGATGATCCTGTGACTTGGCATACAATGAATATCATGAAAAACCCACGGCATTATTCATTTTTGAGATTTTTTGGACCAAAGCATGTTAGTAAAATACAGAATAATTATGGAGCCGGAATATATTACAATACATTAGTACCGTTTGATGACAGGGTAAGTAAGCTCAACGTGAAATGTAGCTTTGTATTGTTAACCACAGGAAGTAACTGTATGGAGTCTTGGTAGAAAGACGGTTGGAAACATGCAATGAGAAGCATTTTATCCATTTGTATTGCATCAAGTGTGGCGCTACGTACGTCAATAAAGCACTTCAACTGTAGGAAGCATTGTTTGTTGGCATTTTGCTATGAATCTGCAAAAAAAAAAGTTTTTTTTTATATATAATAGTGAATCTCTCATGGCACTGATCATAGTAAATTGGATGATTTGTGTTATATGTACAGGCGTTTTTTTACTATATAATGCCCAGTATCATTCTGCTCCCTTTAAGCCACAAAGTCTAATTGCTGTCGCCTGTGGCTCAGTTGTAGCACTCTCGCCTCTGAGTCAGAAGGTTGTGGGTTCAAGTCCCACTCCAGGGACTTGAGCACATAAAGCTAGGCTGACACTCTAGTGCAGCTGTCGGAGGTGCCGTCTTTCGGATGAGACGTTAAACCGAGGCCCCGTCTGTGCTCTCAGGTGGACGTAAAAGATCCCATGGCCACTATTTCGAAGAGGAGCAGGGGAGTTATCCCCGGTGTCCTGGCCAATATTTATCCCTCAACCAACATAACAAAAGCAGATTATCTGGTCATTATCGCATTGCTGTTTGTGGGAGCTTGCTGTGCGCAAATTAGCTGCTGTGTTTCCCACATTACAACAGTGACTCCACTTCAAAAGTACTTCATTGGCTGTAAAGCGCTTTGAGACGTCCGGTGGTCGTGAAAGGCGCTATATAAATGTAAGTCGTTCGTTCGTTCTTTAAGTAAACCCTAGAAGAAGTTATAGGCCCAGAAATTGATCTCGCTCTGTTCCCGCGGGGGTAAGGCTTCCCCGCGATCTCTCACTCCGCTTGTGCTTTTTCAGATCCAGCTCGCACGAACTTGATGTTCCAGACATCAGCTGGGCAGTGCTTGCGTATCCCACCGGCGTAGTGAATTCGTGCGAGCTGTGGGATCACGTGACTCAGTTAGAGCCAATGGCAGCACACCATCTTCCATTCATAAGTTTAACATACGTGCTGTGAAATCTATGAATCTTACACCCTCCCCAAAATAACAGCTAAACCTCAATTAAATAAAAAAAAACCATTACATTAATAAAATAAGTATAGTTAAATAAATTAACCATTTTAAATAAAAAATTAAATTTTTGAAAAAATTTAAAATCTTTTAAAAAGTTATAAAAATAAACTTACCTGTCTTTAAAGTCTCTAAAAAAGATATACCTGTTAAAAAAAATTCAAAAAAATACTTAATTCACTACTTACCTTGTTAAAAGTGGGTCTTACTCCTCCTTTTTCCATTTCTAAAATCTTCCGTCCTTACCTGCGCGTCCAAAGCACTAAGTGCACAGCGTGCGCGCAGCCTGTAGCGCGCACGCGATGCACCGAGGAACCGCCCCCTTTTCAAAAGACCAAGTGCCGGTTTTCAGCGCATGCGCAGGGCATGCAGAAAACCGGCAATTGGAGAGAGAATACGCGAGAGTATGCAGTGCGTACTCTCGCGTCGCGGGATGAATTTTTGGCCCATTATTTAATTCCACTTCAAGAAGCAGGTCAGAACCCTGGGTTGCTTTCCCATTTTCTTTAAATGTCTGATTTAGTAATTATCGGGTTATAAACACTCTAGCTGTTATGTCTATTAAGGTATTTTCAATGCTGGGGATCTTTGTACATTCCAAATGACGACCTTTGCTTTTTAATACATTTTTGTAAAACAAAAAGTGTGACGCAGGAATTTACATAGTGGCACTTCCAAGTGAGACCGACTGAAAATGCGTGCCAGACATACCATTTAGCTTCTCATTAATAAGATATTAAATAGATATGCTACTTAAAAACAATGTATGAATACAGTATTTTTTTGTTCCTTATCTGTCAGCCATGGCTCAGTTGCTAGCACTCTCCCCTCTGACTCCGAAGATTGTGGGTTCACGTCCCACTCCAGAGACTTGAGCACAAAAATCTAGGCTGACAGTGCAGCATTCCCTCAGTACTGCACTGGCCTGTCGGAGGTGCCGTCTTTCGGATGAGACGTTAAACCGAGGTCCTGTCTGCTCTCAGGTGGATGTAAACGGTCCCATGGCACTATTTCGAAGAAGAGCAGGGGAGTTATCCCTGGTGTCCTGGCCAATATTTATCCCTCAATCAACATCACTTTAAAAAAAAAAAAAAAAATTATCTAGTCATTATCACATTGCTGTTTGTGGGACCTTGCTGTGTGCAAATTGGCTGTAAAGTGCTTTGGGATGTCTTGAGGTCGTGAAATGCACTATATAAATGCAAGTCTTTCTTTTATACCAATATGAATTACCCCCATTATCCCATTTGGCAGAACAGCATGCTAGTGTTTGAATATGCAGTGTGACGAGGATGCCTTTATAATTAGGTTCTAAATTTCTTTGAGTGGATACTAGTTCAACTAATAAAATTATAATCTATTTGTATGGAGCTTGGCCAAATCAAATCACTCTATATAAGGCATACTACCGAGGGTTGAATTTGTTTTGATCAGTGAAGAGAAATAAATGCTGTCCCATAAATTGTAATTCACTTCAGATACTATGAATCAGAATTTGCCATTGCGGAAGAGATTATCACAGCAAAATCTCTCTTGCAAAAACTACAAGCTGAAGAGCTATATTTCTAGTTGCAGCATGACAGCCATTTTTAAAGGCCATTAAAACAAAATATATTAATGAATTCCTAATATCTAAATATCTGTATAAACAATGTATTTTGCACAGTATCTTCAGCATAATTTTAAAAAGTACAGTAACTGGAGCAATTATCGGAACCGAATATAACGGAAGGAACTCTGATGACTAAGATCAATATGATATGTGAACAACCTGCTAGAATTATCATGAAATACTCTTTTTTTCAGATAATTAAATATGGTGTTATCAGTACAGGAACTCTGATTGAAGACCTTCTTCATTGGAAGAATTTATACATTGCTGGGAGACTGCACAAACCTGTAAGTTGTATCATAGCGATAGCAGCTTTGAGCCCAGAACCTGGTCGGAGTGCTCATTGTGTTGAAATTGAATGGATGCTGATGTTTAGTTTGGACAGGCCATTTGTCTTTTTATTGGCTTCTTTTAGTGGCATGCTTGAAGTTGTTTGGTGACTTCACCCAGTGCTACCACTTGTTAGTCTATACAAAACAGTCCCAAACAGTCTAAAGGGGCTCAGATCAAAAATCTCCAGGGATAGATGGTATTGATCCCCAATTAACAATGGAGACACCGGTTGAGCTTTGGGAGTCTTTGTAGGTCATTATGGGTCAGTCAAACACCAGGTGGCCCTGTTGGGCTGGAAACAGGCTAAAATGGTGCATGTTTTTAAAAAGGCAGCTGCAGCCCCAGTATCATTATGTTCATACTGGTAAAATAATTGAAGTAATTATCAGGAGTAAATGTGAGAATTACCTGCATGATGACCTAATAAAAGCAGCCAGCGTGGATTTGGGGTGGGTGGGGGGATCACAACTGACTGACTTCCTTGATTATATTTTTGAGGAAATGACATCCAAAGTAAGCTCTACAACATGCTACATCTTGACTTCCAAAAATGTGTTGTACCAAATTGTATGAAAGGCTGGTACATATACATGCCAGGCAATTGTATAAGCTTGAAGCAGTGGAGATTAAATGTACAACTTGGGAAAGGATAAGAAATTTGCCGACAGGTAGGACGTAGCTGGGTACTTGTTAGGGGAAAGAGTGCTGAGTGGGACGTCTTGGGGATCTGTTGGGATCCTTACTCTTTTGAACTTGCATTAAGACTTGAACTCGAGCTTAATGCAAATTGGCCAAATTCCCAGATTATACTAAACTAGGAGGGACAAGTGATCTTGAGGACACAGCTCAGGAACCAGAGAATGAGTTTGACAAAATATGTAAGTGGACAGAACAATGGCCGATGACATTTAATGCAGACAAGTGTAAAAAAAAACGTAATGCAAGAAGAAACAAATGGGTGATATAAGTACTCCGTGAATGATGTTGAAATATCTGATGATTAAATTGAAAATAAAACCTACATATATCTGTGGACTCAATGGGGTAATTTTCAACTTTCTGCTGGAGCATAAAACTGTCGCTGTGGGTCGGGTTCATGAGCCGTGCAATCATCACAAGTTTTCATAGACTTGACCGAACAACTCCGAAATAAAATGTAATTGAGTTAAATTCAACCAAGCAAAAGTTAATTTTTACAAAGGCTATTTGCTGCGTACTATTGACTTCCATAAAATTCATTGTGGAGAAAATAGGACTTTACAACTCGAGACGTTTCTTTCAAGCTTAGTTGATAAGATGCTAAAAATAATTGGACCAAGAGAAGTCGGTGTTACCAAGGTAACATATTCCCCAGTTAATAGTGCATTACGGGAACGTTTCATATTTACTTACCGATATTCATCTGACCTGTAGAGTAATCACCTTTTTCATTTAAAGCTCCTGGGTAGATACTGATTTAACTACTGTGTATAAATAAGTATTCATTTTGACACACATTATTTCATAAATGTTACATTAAATATGGACTATATGCTATTGCTGGCAATTTAAAAAAAATTAAATTGTTCTTGGGTGTGTGCGACACTGGAAAGGTAGCAATTATTGCCCATCCCAAGTTGCCCCGAGAAGGTGGTAGTGGGTCTTCTCCTTGAACTGGTGCAGCCCTTTGATGACAGTGCTCCCACAATAGTGTTAGGTAAAGAATTCAAGGATGTTGATCCAGTGATGATGTATGCCCAAGTCAGGATGATGTCTGACATAGAGGTGATGTTGTTCCATGACATTGCTGCTCTGTCGTGGATGGTGTGGAACTTCTTGAGTGTTGTTGCCCATCCAGATGAGTGGTGAGTCTTCCATCACACTTCTATTTGGTGGTTAGGCTTCCAGGGGCCAGGAGGTAAGCCACTCGTTGCAGAGTACCCAGCCTCTGTCCTGCACTTGTCGCTACGATGTTGATCTGGCTGATCCAGTTCAGTCTCTAGTCAATGATGACCCCTAAGATGTTGATGGTTGGAAACTTAGCAATGGTGGTGCCATTGAAGTTCAAGGGGAGATGCCTACAGTTTCTCATGTTATTACTTAGCACTATGTGGCATGAACATTCCCTGCCACTTGGCACCTCAAGTCTGTATGTTATCCAGCTGCTGCTATAGACTGGAATGGACTGCTTCATTATCGGAGGTGGTGTGAATGGAGCTGAACACGAATCATCGGGGGGGGGAAGGTCATTGATGAAGCAGCTACAGATGGTTGGGCCGAGGATGCTTCCCTGAGGAACTCCTGCAGTGATATCTTGGGGCTGTGCTGACTGGCCTTTGGCAACCACAACCATCTTTATATTCTATCACACTTGATATAATATGACCTAATTGGAAGCTATAAACTTTTTGTTATTTAAATACTAACAGTTTTTTAAACTCTGTTCCTATTTATTTTCAGTTTAGTGAATTTTTGCTTTTAAAATCAGGTGCAATTCTTTTATTTGTATAATATGCATGACCCTTTCAATTTATCAGTAATAAAATATCACCCACAAATACTATACTTATATACACAGACCATTCAAATGTAAACCAAAAAGAGGAAAGGTTATTCCGAGCAGCTGTAATAGAGTATTGGAACCAGATTTATAGGGCTTCAGTTCAAATTCCAGCCTCCAATTCATACTCGCACCTGGCTACCTTCTGTGGGTTAATTTTGCCAATTATTTTCAACAGGCCACTGGAGGTGAATTGCATGCAATTATAGTAAATTTATCTCTTAAAATTGAAGCAAGTGTCTAAGCTGTCTTTTGCCTACTATCTCCTCAAAATAGTTTGTTTTTTGCATTGTGTAGGTCTTCCTGCAATACTGCTCATACGAAAGAACAGTTCGGTCAGTTGTTTCCAGGCCTCTGCTTCCCTGCAGTCAAATGAATAAGGAACTGCCTTGATTGACTTGCTCCTCGGGGAGTGAGGTGGGGGGAAACTCGCTTCTTGTTCTGCAACAGTGGGTCCATGTACTAATGCTCCATACTCATGGGCTCCCTTGTACTCTGAAAGCCACAGCACAGCATCACTGAAATTTGTGTTCATTTGCAGGTGAAGATACTAATGCAAAATGAAAGCGGCAAATTACAAGCTGCACTGGCTAGGAATCTGAAAAGTGCGGTGATTACAGCCTTTCTCATGCTGCCCGAATCATTTACTGAGGAGGAGCTCTACGTTCGTATTGCTGGACTCTCCTACTCTGGTTTGTTTGTTTTACAGTGCAGTTGACTCCATTTAGATGAATATTTCAATTAACTGAATAGAAATTGAGAATCCAAACAAATTTTCTGTCTGCACCCATTACATTTACTCGTGGTAGCTGAACTCTTGCGACTTATTCACTCATCCAGTGCCTCCCTTGTTTTCATTTATAACCCCCTTTATCGCCTTGTCCCACCCTATCGCTGCAGTCCCTTGCAGCCCCATATACCTTCCAAAACGCTGCATTCCTGACTCTTCCTCCCCTCCCTTTCCCCCACCATTGGTCACCAAGTCTATTCTCGGGAACTCCTCTCCGCTTCTCTCTACCTTTTTTAAGAGCTTCAAAACTCTTCCCTTCAACCAAGCTTTCAGTCGCCGCTCTTAATCTCTCCCTGGCGCGATGTCCGTGACGCACCTGGGGATGTATATTTTAACATTTAAAGATGCTATAGAAATGCAAGTTGCTGTTGCTTTAATATTGTGATCACAAAAATCAGCCACTTCAGTAGAGACACTAGAAGCTTGAATTGGTGTGAACGCTGTTTGTCATGGAATGAACTTTCTTTTTAATCAGGTGATTTTAGAATGCTTATAGGGGAAGACCGATCAAAAGTAATGAATATTGTCACTGCAAACATGGAAAACTTCCAAAGACTGTACAATAACATTTTACAGGAGTGTCCTCAAGTGGTCTACAAGCAGCAGCTGGGTAAATTAGAGGTATGGCGCTTCAGTCTCCAAGTCGGTTGGATGGAATATTGCATGTATTAGTTAATGTAAATCCTATTATTGAACTATGCTAATTGATGGTGTTCATTTTTAAGCTTGATAAAAGCCCAGAAGGTCAATTCAGTCAGTTGATGGCTTTGCCCAGAACTCTTCAGCAAGAGATAACTCGCTTGGTAGACCAACCAGGGAAAAATAGAGATGTGGAGGAGATCTTGCTTCAAGTAGCCCAGGACCCAGACTGTGGATTACTGATACAACAAAGTAAGTGCTATATATTTGACATTTTAGTTAATAACTTCTATGGAGGACTTGTAGAACTTTCACTGCAACATTGCAGTGATGTTTGATATTTTGCACTCTTAAACTTTTGAGTAGTGTAAATTCTGATTCTGAATTCTGTCCAGAGAGGGGGGAAAAAGGCACTGGCCTGGAAATTGCGGTCGGAGGCTTGCCGCCCGCGTACGCCTCGGAACCACAAGAAAACTACGTACTTACCTGGTGTCTCCGGAGCTTCGGACTCTTGCGGTCCTGGGCCTGCCGGCGTACGCCATTTACGTACGGAATCTCCATAAGCATAATAGAAATCACCTAATAAATAACATTTCA
Organism: Squalus acanthias; assembly: GCA_030390025.1. NCBI lineage: Eukaryota > Metazoa > Chordata > Chondrichthyes > Squaliformes > Squalidae > Squalus > Squalus acanthias. The sequence goes on from CM059444.1 coordinate 44,534,807, forward strand.
CACCACTGAAATAAAAATAAATGATCACAGGTTCAAAATTAATTAAAATACCCTTTATTTGAACATTTAAAATACAAATTAAATTTTTGAAAAATAAATTTAAACATTTTTAAACGGGACAAAATTTACCTAAACTAATTTTAAATGTAAGTGAATGTTTAAATCATTTATTTTAATCCTTATGCTGGTAAAAGAAGGCCTTATGCCTGCTTTTACCAGGCGTAAGGGTTTTGTGGGTATTTGACGGGCAGTAGTTGGGCAAATAGCCCCACTCTGCGCCAGCGAAAGTAAATTTACAGCGGATGAGGTGGATCTGTCCAGGCGAACCTTGACAGATCGCAAGTTCTGGATTTTCGCGCATGCTGAAACCTGGAACTTGCGGGGCCATTCACAGCACTTATGACAACGTATGTCATAGGCCCTGTAAATTCCGGGCCAATGCATTTGGATGTTTTCGACATATGCAATACATTGCCCAGCGCTAAACATCTAGACCTGGACCTTCCACGCCCCCACATTCCCTCCTTTCCCTGGGTTAATGGGGCGAATATTCGGAATGGCAGGACTTCAGTGGGTGGAAGAGATGCACTCCTGACCCCAGCCGACCTTCTGGCCTCCGGCTCATTTAATTAGCCTCTGTGCTACCTGCAAAAAGTTAACTTTAAAAAAATATATATTATGGAGCCTCCTTTTAGCTGGTGCAAGAACACACTGCATGAGCACTTGCCCAGGCTGAAGGAAAGAATAATTCGGGAGAATGCGAGATGCCTGTGCCTAATGGACAGTCCCAACGTCCACATTCAAGGATGCGAATCGCAGGAAATAACTCAGAAATGTATTTCCCTGATTTACATATCATTGGACACCAGAAAATGGGAAAGGTACAAAGAAACAGCGACACAGTGGCATACTTTCCCCGAGCACTTTTCTGTCCCCACCTGCCCCAGATTTGCTGAGGAAAAAAAGTCTAGGCCCTAACCTCCAGTACTTTTAAACCAAGTATACTATTTCACCAAGTTTTCATCTTCAACAAGGTTGTGCTCAAGAACATTAGTTACATGGAATGCCAGTACGTGAGTTTATGCTCATAATATTCCATACTCTGAATTCAAAATCTCATCCCTATTAGTGATGGCAGATTCCAGCTCATCACTCAGAGGCAAAAAATAAATCATAGTTCTGACTCGACCTAAAAGCATTCTTTAAGTCGACCCTACCAAAGGGCTATTATCTCATTGTGGAGTTGAGTATGTCTAAAATTAACTCTTCCCAATGACTTGCTCCAAAAACATGGCTGCCAAGTTGTGCTGTGGCTGAGGTTTGGTTTACTCCAGTCAAACTTTAATGATGTGGGGCTTTTCAATATACTTATTATAAAGTTATTAAATTTTAATTTGAGACAAATGTAAAGACATCATTGCATCCCCCAATAATGTCCTCTATTAATAAAAAATGGCAAAATGTCTTGAGACATTTCACCCTGGAGGTACCCCTTAACAAAATCAACCAGAACTTCACCCAAAGAAAGTGCATGTTCTGATTAATTTAAAAATGAGAGGGGTTTCAATATTAAAAATCTTTCTTGAAAATGTCATTTTATAAACTGTTTACTTCAGTCCAGTGTTACCCAAGCTGGAAGCAGGAGCGTAAGCTTCCGAGCTGATCTATTTAGTGCTGTTGTACAGCATTCCCGCTAAACCGTGCAGGTTGCTTACCGGCTTCTCGAGGGGAGATTTTGTGCATGCGTGAAATTTTGAATGGACCGCACACCCAAAAACAAATTTGAGGGAACATTGCTGTTGTATTTCCTTCCAAAGCATTTTACTCTACATCTGCACAAACAAAAAACAATAAAAGCAGCCCAATGGTAAAGCTAACTTGTAAATTCTGGTTGTAACTTGACACATCTACATTAACGAATCCCATCGTGGAATTCAACCCTAGAGTGAGAACAATTGTAAAAACACCCAGAAGTTTCAGTGGGTTGTTTTTACACGCTATGTGTGTGTTGTCTTTGTGTTGTGAATCGTTAATGTCAATGATGTCAGCAAAAGGCAGTAACTGCATTCAAAAGGGTTTACTATGTCTAATATTTAACATATACTGTAAATGACTGTGAGTTTCACTGCGTGGTAATGTGCAGATTTTTAGGCACCCTGATTTAGTTTCGCAAGAGTGAGTAAGCCTGAAATAATGTGGTGTTACCGCATGCCTTTAAGGGTGACGGGCATTGAACTTTGACAGGAAATGTCACATGCTTTACAGGCATTTGCAATGTAAGCACAGGGGAGGTTGAAGTTTCATTAGCCCAAAATTTCCTGGAGACTTGCGAGGCAGCTTGCTGGTTTCCTCTGGACTAATTTGGACCGGCTGTAACGTCAGCAGCAGTTCTGGGAGACGGGGCAGAGGGCAAGCATGGGCTGGCAGTGGCCCACAGCAGTGCAGTGGAGCCAGAAGGATCACCCCTGCTCCTCCTGGCTCCACATTAAGGTAAGCTTACAAAGAAAGATCTTACCTTTTTATGTTGGTGGCCTCCAGCAATCCCTTTAAGGAACCTGAAAAACTGAGCGAAGCATGCTGGTTCATGGCTCCACTGTTTAATGACGGAGCGGGATCCACAAACCGGCGTTAGGCCCTTTCTTTATGCTAAGTAGGGGCCTAACGCCTGTTTAAAGCAGCCGCCAGGGAAGCCTGCCTATCGCCAGAGCCAATAAGGTGTTGAATATATATCAGGTGCCCAAATTGGACCATTTTGCCTCCGTTTTGCGCTCAAAATGGGCAAAATTGATGAAGGAAATGAGGTACAATTTCAGCCCCCCCCCCCGTTTAATCTGAGACTTTTTAGGTATTTTAAATTACTCGTGTCATCTTCTAAATAAATAAATCTGTAACTTAGAATGTTCTTTGAAAACTGATTACAGCAGCTGAGTGTGTCCAAACCCAAACAATTTTATACAAGTGATCAAGTTCAGTGTAGTGAAAGGATTTGAAATTCAGAATTCTCTGACTTGGGTCAGGTCTGACTCTGACTTGATCTGCTTAATTAATGCACATGAGGTATGTCATTGGCTGTGCTGCTTCTGAGGTCCCTGATTCACCATTACGCTCACTGCGGTGTATTCAAATTACTTTTCCAGGAAAGTTGGGAGTAGGTTCACAACGGGAAAACTGAAAACCTACGAAATAAGAGCAGGAATAGGCCGTACGGCCCCTCAAGCCTGCTCTGCCATTCAGTAAGATCGTGGCTGAACTTCTACATCAACTCCTTTCCTGCTCTATCCCCATATCCCTGGATTCCCTTAGCGCCCAAAAATCTATCGATCTCAGTCTTGAATATCCTCATCAACTGAGCATCCACAGCCTTCTGGGGTAGAGAATTCCAAAGGTTCACAACCCTCTTGAGTTAAGAAATTTCTCTTCATCTCAGTCCTAACTGGCCGACCCCTAGTTCTAGACTTTCCAGCCAGGGGAAGCTGCCTCTCAGCATCTACCCTGTCAAGCCCTGTAAGAATCTTATGTTTCAATGAGATCACCCTTCATTCTTCTAGAGAATATAGGCCCATTCTACTCAATCTCTCCTCATAGGACAGCCCTCTTATCCCGGAATCAATCTAGTGAACCTTCATTGCACCCCCTCTAAAGCAAGTATATCCTTCCTTAAGTTAGGAGACCAAAACTGTACACAGCACTTTAGCAAGACTTCCTTACCCTTACACTCCAACCCCCTTCCAATAAAGGCTAATTTTTTTTATTATTTGTTTATGGGATGTGGGCGTCGCTGGCAAGGCCAGCATTTATTGCCCATCCCTAGTTGCCCTTGAGAAGGTGGTGGTGAGCCGCCGCCTTGAACCGCTGCAGTCCGTGTGGTGAAGGTACTCCCACAGTGCTGTTAGGGAGGGAGTTCCAGGATTTTGGCCCAGCGACGATGAAGGATCGGCGATATACTTAAGTCAGGATGGTGTGTGACTTGGAGGGGAACTTGGAGGTGGTGGTGTTCCCATGCGCCTGCTGCCCTTGTCCTTCTAGGTGGAAGAGGTCGTGGGTTTGGGAGGTGCTGCCGAAGAAGCCTTAGGCTGCAGTGCATCTTGTAGATGGTACACTGGTGGTGGAGGGAGTTAATGTTTAAGGTGGTGGATGGGGTGCCAATGAAGCGGGTTGCTTTGTCCTGGATATACCATTTGCCTTCCTAATTGCTTGCTGTATCTGCATGTTAACTTTGTGATTCATGTACAAGGACACCCAAATCCCCCTGAATCCCAACATTTCCCAATCTCATACCATTTAAAAAAAATAAAAAAAAATTCTGCTTTTTCATTCTTCCCAGTGGATAATTTCACATTTCCCCACATTATACTCCACCTGCTACCTTCTTGCCCAATCACTTAACCGGTCTATATCCCTTTGCAGTCTCTATGTCCTCCTCACAGCTTACTTGCCCTCCTAGCTATATATCCTCAGCAAACTTGGATGTATTACACATGGTCCCCTCATCTAAGTCATTGATATAGATTACAAATAGCTGAGGACCAAGTACTGATCCTTGTGGCATCCCACTAGTTATAACTGGCTAACCTGAAAATGACCTGTTTATTCCTACTCTGTTTTCTATCTGTTAACCAATCCTCTATCCATGCTAATATATTACCCCCAATCCCATGAACCCTAATCTTGTGTAACATCCTCTTATGTGGCACCTTATCGAATGCCTTCTGAAAATCCAAATATACTACATCCACTGGTTCCCCCTTATCTACCCTGCTAGTTACACCCTCAAAAAACTCTAATAGATTTGTCTAATAGATTGGGGCACGAAACGGTCTAATTTACAGCGTAAGTCACAAGTTCCAGGAATTCCTGAGCCAAATTGTTTTCTACTTTTTGATATTTCTGTCACTCAATTTTAGTTTTTGTACCAGTACCCAATTAGGAAATAACATGCAAATTCCACCATGTGTAGTTTTTGTAACTAATTCAGCCAGTATCTCAAGGTTTCTCAAACTATTGAATAATGTATGTCTTTATCAGTATTTAGGCAACATGGTTATTGTAACCTTATGCAAAATATTTTATTTCATTTTCCCTACTGACATATCTTTGTATTATGCAAAATTCCCTGTATCTCCGTCACAAAGTCCAGTAAACGATCTGTTTCCTCGCTTCTGGCAGTGCCACTGTGCAGATCGCAATCTGCAAGTGTGAGAGGAGTCTGGGTAAGATGCCTGCAATTTTTATTCTCATTCCCATACACACTCCCCATCCCCCCAGGGAAAGAAAAGCTTGACCTCATCTGCAGTCCCACAGTGGCATGGCATAGTCAATAAATTGGTCTGAATTTGTATCCCACCACACGTTATGTTGGCTCTTCAACATGTTATGCCACCATGCAGTGCTTCATTTATTGGAGTTCTATCCTCACTTTTATTTCCTGTTGCGATTTGGACTTTCTCTTAATTTTTTGTTTACTTGTAGTCACAAAAGAGAGGCAGTTTGCATGAGCAGACCATTTTTTCTATGAACCAAATCTGCATCTTTATACATGTTGTGAGTGCGTTAGTGTGTCATGGGGCTACTAATTATCTCTTAACCATGGTATATTGTACTCCAGGAGAGCATATGGTATGCTCACTTCATTCTCCCTATCTATTCCAAAAGGCAATAACTATCATAATGCAAAATCAATTTGTAAATCTAAAACTACGAGCCAGATTTATTCACAAATAAGATTTTACTCAGAAACCGAAAGCTACAGCATTTCAGTTATCAGACAGATATTTGGAGACCACTAAGTATAGAATCAGTCCATAAGGCATTACAATATTCCCTTCAATACGCATTTCTTACACAGTCTAATAACCTGCAAGGCTTTTAGACAAAACAGACTTTAATAGACTTCCCAAATGCGATGTTTATGTGTGAGTATTATGAACTTCCTGCTCGCAACATGGCACCTTGCTGTCCGTTAGATTGAACTGGAACTAAAGTTGCACAGCTATTGCAGGTTTTTCAGATGTTGATATTGAGACATCTGAAATGACTCATTTGTCTACTTCCCCCCCACCCCCCAGCTTGTGGGTATGCAACAAAAAAAAAATCACATTTTAAAGAAAAACTGTCCACCTACAAAGCAAACATTGACATACTCAATTTCTAAGTACAGGTCGTGACACCAACAAAGCAGGCTAGCCGACTCTCCTTGAATGTTGATGAATCTGCCCAGTTTTGTGTGTTAGGGTTAGTCTCTGACAGAGAACAGCTGGCACCAATTTTAAATCACTTATGCTACCTACCTAAAGGCCCTGAAGTTTTCCCTATTTAATTGCGGATGAAAACCCTGCTTTCACACACCCCACTTTGGATCTAGCCATTCCTTCTATTTAATTAAACAAAATAAAAGATGGAGTACCGGCCCGAAGTCTGACATGGGGATTAATGGCCACAAACCTGTATTTAGCACCATTGTGTGTTGCCAAAGGACTACCCCTTGTTCATTTAATAGGCTATCCTGAGTCTGTGCACCAGTTGTAGTCTGGCTACACAGTTACGGCATAAGTCTGGGTTCTGCTGCTTTTGTTGTGAATGCCTTTGTGCAGGAACTTGGAAAGAAACTTTTTGTAACTGAGTGTAAAATTGAGAACGAAGCAGTAAAAATAGCTGGAGGAAGGACAATTGCAGTAAGTGCCCATCTGTCCCGAGTTGAATACTGACTGGACTAATATAGTTGGGACTTTTATAGCATATGTCAATTTAAAAAAATTAATATAAAAGCTTAAATGTTTTTTTTTTCTCTTTCTTCCCCACCCCCCACCAAATGCTAGGTGTAGCTGGTATTGTAAAATCCTCAAGTATGACCCAAAGTGCAAAAGGAATTCTTACTGCTGGTAAGTTTTCCCAGTAAATAATTGTACATTGCAATTGGCAATTTTAGAGTTTTATTAAGATTTCCAGACATTCTCTCATGTAATGTTTCATGTGTATTTAGGTATGAAAAAAACAGTTACCTACAGCATGAAGAAGCTGCATAAAATGTGGAGAGGATGGAGAAGAAAAGCTTAAAGTTTTTGCTATCTATTATTTAAACTATATTTGAAAAAGACGATTATTTTTTTATGAAGCACAACAGCTATTTGAGTTTTTCATCAGTGACTGGGATACCTTATAAATTATAAAATACATGTCTCCAGCATCTTTATAATGACTTGGAGATTAATCCTTCAGCACTTCAGTATCATTAATAATGATTCAAACATATTTCTTTTCAAAAGAACTTTGCTGGTAAATATTTTATGAACACAAATGTACTATTTATGGTTTGCAATATTCAGTGTTACAATTTTATGGAACTTCTTTGTAAATGTGCAATTTTTGCAAGCAGTAGATGTTTAGTAATCAATGTGTTAATTAGGATCCAATCATTGTGGAAACTACAGATCCAAATAAGGCACAGATGCTACAGTTAACAGTGAAAGCAACCAATAGGGGACCTTTATTCATATCATTTTGTTATTTAACCAATATGGTGACATCATAGTGAGGCTTCAGGTCATGAGTTGTTTGTTTGGTTTTGTGGATTTTGTATCTGAATCACTCAAATAAGGTTTTAATTATTTCTGTTTGTGAGTTCCCTATCCATGCTATTTCTCGTTTAATTAGATACTTCTATTTTCCGCTCTGTTTAGACATAATGGTTCTTGTTTTAGTAGGGAGAGGGGAAATCAGCAGGGACCAGAGATCAAACCAGGGCCTTTCCTGTCTGTATACTTAGTGCCACAGCATGTGGTGAATTTACCCACTGAACCATGGAGAAGGGGAGGTGGAGTCCACTCGTTTACTTAGCCAAACAGGTTTTGGAGCCGATCACACATATCACACAAGGGTTGTATAGCAATAATAAGTGTCATTATGAGGTACCGTACTTCAACTGAAACCTTTTGCTCGGCAAATGCAATAGCTCTTGTATTTATTTAGATTGATTGGCTTTCAGTCCAGTGAATTACCACTCCACAGTAGAATGATTCACTTTTAAACAGGTGGTACTTTTTTTGAATTAAACCCAAATCTATCTTGCTTTACTAGTTAACCTAGTTGATGGATAGATTTGGGTTTAATTCAAAAAATTGAAATGCATTGAACTACATTTGTGTTTACTGCATCCCCTTTATAGCCTGTAGCAGCAGTTTCATGCTTACAAAGACCATGAACACTGCATTGTTCAAATTAATTTTTGCCAGTCAGTTGTCAAATACATGTAGAAAGCCGTCACCATATGAAAGTCTCCAACCCAAGTTACTGAAAAATACACACTGAATTTCTGTTGGTCTAATAATGGAATGTACATTCTCTTGCCATAAGGACACAATGCCCTCACTCAAGTCCAGAGAGCTTGGGTGCAGGTTGGCAAAAGACTGCAAACAATATATGCAGGAGCACTGCTGGAATTTAGCGAGCTAAAGCAAGCATATTACACTAGTAAGTTTTGCTTCCCTTTGTTCAGTCAGGATTACCCTCCTTGTTTGGGTATTGGCTTACAATTTTGTCTGGAGCCGAGTGGGAAGGATCCCAGTTTCCAATAACAGGATGACCCCGCAAAGCACTGCTAATAAGCCAGCCTGGTTAATCAATCCTTTACAGTGCTGTGGAGATATGCTGACCTTCCTGCTCAGTTATCGGATTATCGAGTCCGCCACAGCGGGTTGATTTGTTTCCAGCCTTCCTTCAGTCGATTGTCATCTTGGAACTAGCTATCTTATGCCCAAAGAGATGTTACTTAAATTCCTTTTCTTCTCCCTCCCCCCCCCCCCCCCCCCCCCCCCCAGAGGATAGTTATTAATTGGTCAAAACCAATTCCTATGGACGTCAATATTTTAATAAGCTTGTGTTTTGAATTTCTTGTAATATGTCCAAGCTTTTACTTGATTGGACAGTGATTTTTCAGTTGAACATATCCCACTCGATTCCTGTTGGTGGCAGTGTTGGGAAGTGGCAGCCAAATAGCTCGGCAACGGCAAATATATAAAATGCACTCAAGTTGAATCCATTTTTTTTCTGGGATTTTACCAGTGTTTTGGGAATCCCAGATTCTATTGGTACTCTGAAAATTGTACAGTTAATATTAATAGGGTTACATCATTTATAGCAATGCACATTGGCGTTGGAAATGTGGATTCATATGGCCTGAAGGGTTGGCTTAACTGGATTTGGTGCCTGTGAAACCATTAAAATAAATGTGCTGGCATACTTTACGCTATTTTACAACCAATTTACCTTTTGGATTTAGCTACATAAAATTGTTGGCATGATCCATCTCTCTTTAAGGTATCAGAATGTATATAATAAAAGCAAGGCAGTTATTTAATGTAGCTTGTTTCTGACTTGAATCTGGAAATTTGCAAACACCTTCCAATCTGTAATCTTCCTTCATCCAACAGTAATTAAACTCTGCTTGACCTCATAGTATGTTTACTTGGAGCCATTAGATGTCCGGTTCTTCAACACCGCTCCAGTTTAGTGCAGAATAATACATTGTACGCAAGATGGTGTAATGCTTGTGCATTATCACCTAACCTAATGTGAGCAATGCCATGTAGATTGTATTTTAAAAAGTATCTAATGTTTGGAAGAAAGAAAACCTAAAATAAAAAATGTTACTGTGGAAAAGCTGCCTAAATTAAGTGCACAATTTCTGTTGGACCGTTTATTCACCTAAGTGGACACATTCTCATTTCTTCATTCATAACATAATAAATAGGGGCAGGAGTAGGCCATACGGCCCCTCGAGCCTGCTCCACCATTCAATAAGATCATGGTTGATCTTCTACCTCAACTCCACGTTCCTGCCCGATCCCCATATCCCTTGATTCTCTTAGTGCCCAAACATCTATCGATCTCAGTCTTGAATCCATGCCTTTTGTTACCTCTAGACTTGACTATCCAGCGTTCTCCTGGCCGGCCTCCCATCTTTCACCTTCCATAAACTTGAGCTCATCCAAAACTCGTCTGCCTGTGTCCTACCTCGCACCAAGTCCTGTTCGCCCATCACCCCTGTGCTCACTGACCTACATTGGCTCCCAGTTCGGCAACGCCACAATTTTAAAATTCTCATCCTTGTTTTCAAATCCCTCCATGGCCTCGCCCCTCCATATCCCTGGAATCTGCTCCAGCCCTATAACCCTCCGAGATCTCTGGGCTCCTCCAATTCTGGCCTCTTGTACATCCCCTATTTTCATCACTCCACCAGTGGCAGCTGTGCTTTCAGCTGCCTATTCCCTAAACCTCTCCGCCTCTCTACCTCTCTCTCCACCTTTTAAGACGCTCCTTAAAAACTACCTCTTTGACCAAGCTTTTGGTCATCTGTCCTAATATCTCCTTATGTGGCTTAATGTCAAATTTTGTTTGACGCTCTTGTGAAGCGCCTTGGGACGTTTTGCTACGTTAAAGATGTGATATAAATGCAAGTTGTTGTTGAATATACTCAATGATTGAACATCCACAGCCCTCTGGGGTAGAGAATTCCAAAGATTCACACCCTCTAACTGAAGAAATTTCTCTTCATCTCAGTCCTAAATGGCCTACCCCTTATCCTGAGACTATACCCTTAGTTCTAGACTCTCTAGCCAGGGGAAACAGTCTCTCAGCAGCTACCCTGTCAAGCCCTCTAAGAGTTTTATACATTTCAATGAGATCACCTCTCATTCTTCTAAACTCCAGAGAATATAGGCCCATGCTACTCAATCTCTCTTCATAGGACAGGCCTCTCATCCCAGGAATCAATCTAGTTAACCTTCATTGCACCCCCTCTAAGGCAAATATATCCTCCTTTGGGTAAGGAGACCAAAACTGTACACATTACTCCAGGCGTGGTCTCACCAAATCCCTATATAATTGCAGCAAGACTTCCTTACTCTTATACCACAATCCCCTTGAAGTAAAGGCTAACATACATTTGCCTTCCTAATTGCGTGCTGTATCTGCATGTTAACTTTGTGATTTGTGAACAAGGAAACCCAATTCTTGACCACTGCGCCAATAAAATATCTACGACTTAACACCAATCTATCTCGCATGCCTTTTTGCCTAGTTATCTCACACCTACTGCAATTTTATCAAACACTTTGTATTACTGAAAAGAAAAAGTCTTGCATTTACATTGTGTATATCACCTTTCTCAAATTTCTCAAAGTACTTCACAGACAATTAATTACCTTGATGTTCAGTTATTAAGCTCACAAATGTCTCCATGTGTGAGACTTGCAATTAAGCACTTTACAGCCTTCTGGACTCAACATAGAGTTTAACAATTTCAGACTATAACCTCGGTCCCTATATTTTTTTTTCCCTTTTTTCTCACATGGCAGCTGTTGATGATTCTGCCATCGCCATTTACACCTCATCTAGAATCATCTTTTTGTTTCTTAACTTGTCTCATTACCATCTCCTTTTGCCTTGCGCCATCATCCCGTTTGTCTTTTAATCTCTCCTGCCTTCCAGCCTATCGCAGACCTTCCCTTTGTTCTTTCCTCCCCACCTCCCTGTCCCTGCCCCACACTTACTTAAAAATCTGTTACTTCTCTAACCTTTTCCAGTTCTGACGAAGGGTCATCGACCCAAAACGTTAACTCTGTTTCTCTCTCCACGATGCTGCCTGACCAGCTGAGTGTTTCCAGCATTTTCTGTTGTTATTTGAGGCTTGTAATGCTGGTACAATTTATTCAACAATGCACACTGGCCCCTTAAAACAATATTTTGTGGATCCTGTTCCAGTACTCAACACAAAGTCAAAAGAAGTCCGTTCCACAAAAGCATTTTGAACTTGAATTCTAAATATTCCAAAGCACTGGTGAGTGGGGCACATGTTAAGGCTGCAGTAATTAACTGGTGATACATTTAACAACATTCACTTCACCTTGCTCCTCTGGCTGCCAAATTCAAATTACATGATTTATTGGTTTCCCGTGGAATTTGTAAAACAGTGGCCGTGATTAAATGGCCATAAATAGCTAAAATTATTGGATTTATAGCATTTGACCATGAGCAGGTTGCTGGTATTCTGCAATTCTCCCAGGTTGTAACAGTGAAAATAAAGTAATTGCTTCTACATAATTACATTTGGCCAAGTCTCCCCAAATATATTGAACCAAACAGATAAAATATTTAAAGGCACCATGTATAGATGGAGTCTGAAGGTTAATGCCATTAGATATAGTTCTGATTTAAATCGAGTTCTCAAAAGCATTGGCTGATGACATACCAGTACCTTGAAATAGGTGTTTTCTCCTCCATGGGTGGTGGAGCGATTGAAAGGTTCGAGCACATCATCCGATTACTTTGAATGCAAAATACTCACACCTAAAGGCAACAAAGACCACTGTAAATGTAATTTCTGTGTATATAAAAAAAACTAGAATAGTTATAATGAGGTAGAAAATTTGACTTAAATTGACTGCATCCCCTACTAACCTGAATATTAAAAGATGGAGTATCCTGTTAAATAGTGTATTCATAAACGTGTAAATAAATAAATAAATAAATGAGAAAGAGCTGATGAAATTGAGTCACCACTTCTTTCACTGGTGGAATCATATGCCATTAATGACTACTCAGATAGATATGAATTCCATACAAACAGTCTTGAGGCACTCCATTATTAATGTGGCAAGAGTAAATTTGCAAAAATCCAAACTGCATGTATCAAAGTAATTCCTAGAAAATGAAGGTGCCATAATAACTGCCCCTTGCTGAGAAGGGGCAGGCAACTTGTGCCAAGGTCTTTGCTTATGCACCTGTAAAGACAACCATTTGGGAGCTTCATATGAAAGATGTGCCTTTTGCTCAGAAATGACCCACCCCCAAACAACAGGGTTAAAGTTAGGAACTCGCCACAGGGGGAATCACAGATGTGAAGTTACATGGTGTGTGAGTATAGCTAAACATAATCCATATTTTGGCAAGTAATTGAACCTATTGCTGGATGGAAGACAAGATCTGGAGAGGGGAACTTTTTTTTAACAGAGGATGGTAAATCAATGTTGTTTATTTATTTAGCATTCTGGGTAAGTCTGGCATTAATTTATGGGCCAATGGGACAAGGTTTAGATGATAGTACACCTCAGGCAATGTGCCAAGATTGTCATAAAATGGTTAGTGTTTTATAGTGAGCAGTTTCTTGTAAGTGCTCCCTTTAAAAATTGGTCTAAAAGAATTGTGATTATCTTAACGTTCTTATGGAATTAAAAATGAATGTTTTTATTTTTGTCACTAGCATTTTTTAGAAGTTGCTAAGCACTACAGTGTAAGTGAGGAAAAGAAAAATGAATGCTAGAAGGCTGCAAATTTGATGCACAATTGGTTTTGCCATCCTTCACCAGACCTAGCTGGACCAACATCAGGTGTTATTGGGCTTCATTTCTCCTCTGCCAAAACCACCCAGTACTCCGGGATCATCCTGGAGAGCAAAGATAACCCCTGTCTCCTTTTCTCCACTACCAACCGTCTTAAACCCCACTCACCTGCCTCCTCCATCCTCGCCTCCAGGAACAAGAGCATGGAGCTCATGGACTTCTTTATTACTAAGATTGACACCATCCATTCAGCTGCCTTTGCTGCTACCCACTTTCCCCTTGCACACCAAGCCATTCCTCCCCCGCAGGCTCCTTTCTGCCTGAGCCCTGATCTCCCACTTTTTTCTAGTTTCTCTCCTATTTCCCCTCATGTCCTCTCCGAGCTCATCTTGTCCATGAGACCCACTTACTGCCCCCTTGACCCTATTCCCACTAAACTGCTGACCTCCCAACTTCCCTTCCTGACCCCATGCTAAATGACATTGTAAATGGTTCCCTCTCCTCCAGATTATTCCCATGATATAAGGAATATATAGAATAGATTTCCATTGAAAGCAGTTAATGCTATGTTAATAATGATAACTGGATCAACATATGTTTCAGAACAGGATTGAAAGCTATAAGAGTAGGCACAGCTTATCATATACTGCATGGAACACAATGATCCCTGTGCTCGTGGAGCTGTGAATGTCTCACCTGTGGCATGCAACTGGTCAGAGCTGAATGGCGGAGATTGGGTGCAATTAGATTCATAGTCTGAGGTTTTACTTAGCTTAGGCATTTGGGAAGGAATTTCTTCTTTTACCTGTGGTTAATTGCTGACCTCAGTAAATAATTATGTATGTAGAAACCAGGATGGGCTAAATTGTACATAATCTGCAGAGGGGACAAAAACAACTTGCACTTCTATAGCACTCCCCATTCCTCTAGATTTAGGAGTATAAGGGAAATGGAGAGGGTAAGACTGAGGCCTAAAATCATAGCTTTTTAGGTTTTTGAAAGCAGAGAGGGAGGTGGCAAAGCAAAGTGATCAGGATAGGGAATTCCAGAGGACACAGGTGTAGTGGTTGAATGAGTAGTCACCAGCGGTATAGCAGCGACTGCTGGGGACAAGCAGTAGCTTGGTATCAGAGGAAGAGAAAGTGTGCACAGGTATATGAGATTGGAGGAGATTGATGAGATAGGATGGGGTGAGGCCATGGAGGGATTTGAAAATGAAGATGAGAATCCTGAAGTTGATTTACTGGGACACCAGAACTTTTTCTGGGTAAGGATGTGTTTTGAATGAGTTGTAGTTTTGGAAAGGTTGAGACAAGGAGGCCAGCTAGGCGACGTTGGAGAAGTCAAACCTTAGGCTTGGACTAGTGTATCTGTGGAGGAAGGGGTGGAGGCAGGCAGGCAGTGTTGTGGAGGTAGAAAAAGCGGTCTTGATTTAAAAAAAATATATATATGTAAAGAAGAAAACTCGGGTCAGGGTTGAGTATCACAAAGAATCATAGAATGATACAGCACAGAAGGAGGCCGCCTCTTTGAAAGAGCTCTCCAATTAGTCCCACTACCCTGATCTTTCCCTATAGCCCTGCAAATCTTCCCCCTTCAAGTATTTATTTAATTCCCTTTTGAAAGTTATTATTGAATCTGCTTCGACCACCCTTTCGGGCAGTGCATTCCAGATCATCATAACTCACTGCCACTGCCCCTTTAATTCTGGGAGGTTCAGTTTCGCTAACAAGTCTATTATGTGGCACTTTATCAAATATCTTTTGAAAGTCCATATACACATCAACTGCACTACCCTCATCAACCCTCTCTGTTACTTAATCAAAGAACTGAAGTAGTACACTGAGGATCCGCAACTCCTGATGTAAACTGAAATGGCAGCCGGACAAGTTGATGGAGTCAAGACTAGAATTCATAAGTGCAGTTGGAAGCTTAAAATAATGGCTTTGGTTTTGAGAGTATTAACCTGGAGGAAATGTTAGCTTTTCCATGTCTTAATATCAAGACTTTTCTTGTTCTATCCTTTATATGCTTATTATGTCTGGTCCTGGCATGTCTGAAATGCAGTATTGGTGCAGTCTTGTTAGCATTTGACTGTTGTAAGTGACATATTCAGTTAGCAGTTGAATGTTGTAAGTGGAATATTGAATTCGACAGCAAAGGGAAATTTCACATCAGTTGTATTCATTCCTTTGACCTTGTAACACCACAGCCTCATCAAAGTCCTGCAATAACAGAATCTGACCACATACCAAGTAAGATTATCTGTAACATACTTGCTCATCTGGAAACTAACAGCTTTGAGCTGCATTGATTTAAAGGACCCTGTGTGATTGTTTTTTTTTATGCATTCACGGGATGTGGCCAGCATTTATTGCCCATCCCTAAATGTCCTTGAGAAGGTGGCGGTGAGCCTCCTTCTTGAACTGCTGCAGTCCATGAGGTGAAGGTACTCCCACATTGCTGTTAGGGAGGGAGTTTGACCCAGCGACGATGAAGGATTGGCGATATACTTCCAAGTCAGGATGGTGTGTGACTTGGAGGGGAACTTGGTGTTGGTGGTGCTCCCATGCGCCTGCTGCCCTTGTCCTTCTAGGTGGTAGAGGTCACGGGTTTAGGAGGTTGCTGTCGAAGAAGCCTTGGCGAGTTGCTGCAGTGCATCTTGTAGATGGTACACACTGAAGCCACGGTACGCCGGTGGTGGAGGGAGTGAATGTTTAAGGTGGTGGATGGGGTGACAATCAAGTGGGCTGCTTTGTCCTGGATGATGTCGAGCTTCTTGAGTGTTGTTGGAGCTGCACTCATCCAGGCAAGTGGAGAGCATTCCATCACACTCCTGACTTGTGCCTTGTAGCTGGTGGAAAGGCTTTGGGGAGTCAGGAGGTGAGTCACTCGCCGCAGACTATCCAGCCTCTGACCTGCTCTTGTAGCCACAGTATTTATGTGGTTGGGCCAGTTAAGTTTCTGGTCAATGGTGACCCCCCAGGATGTTGATGGTGGGGGATTCAGTGATGGTAATCCCGTTGAATGTCAAGGGGAGGTGGCTAGACTCTCTCTTGTTGGAGATAGCCATTGTAAGGCATTTGTGTGGCGTGAATGTTATTTGCCACTTATGAGCCTAAGCCTGAATGTTGTCCAGGTCATGCTGCATGCGGGCAGGGACTGCTTCATTATCTGAGGAGTTGCAAATGGAACTGAATGCAACCATCAGCGAATATACCCACTTCTGTCCTTTATGAGGGAGAGAAGGCCATTGATGAAGCAGCTGAAGATGGTTGGGCCTAGGACACTGCCCTAAGGAACTCCTGCAGCGATGTCCTGGGGCTGAAATGATTGGCTTCCAACAACCGCAATCATTTTCCTTTCTGCTAAGTAAGACTCCAGCCAGTGGAGAGTTTTCCCTCTGATTCCCAATGACTTCAATTTTACTAGGGCTCCTTGATGCCACAGTTGATCAATTGCTGCCTTGATGTCAAGGGCAGTCACTCTCACCTCACCTCGAGAATTCAGCTCTTTTGTCCATGTTTGGACCAAGGCTGTAATGAGGTCTGGAGCTGAGTGGTCCTGGCGGAACCCAAACTGAGCATTGGTGAGCAGGTTATTGGTGAGTAAGTGCCGCTTAATAGCACTGTCAACGACACCTCCCATCACTTTGCTGATGATTGAGAGTAGGCTGAGGGGGAGATAATTGGCAGATTGGATTTGTCCTGCTTTTTGTGAACAGGACATACCTGGGCAATTTTCCACTTTGTCGGGTAGATGCCAGTGTTATAGCTATACTGGAACAGCTTGACTAGAGGCGCGGCTTGTTCTGGAGCACAAGTTTTCAGCACTACAGCCGGGATGTTGTTGGGGCCCATAGTCTTTGCTGTATCCAGTGCGCTCAGCCATTTCTTGATATCACGTGGCTTGAATCAAATTGGCTAAAGACTGGCTTCTGTGGTGGTGGGGTCCTCAAGAGGAGGCCGAGATTGATCATCCACTCGGCACTTCTGGCTGAAGATGGTTGCAAATGCTTCAGCCTTCTCTTTTGCACTCGTGCTGGGCTCCGCCATCATTGAGGATGGGGATGTTCACGGAGCCTCCTCCTCCCGTTAGTTGTTTAATTGTCCACCACCATTCACTACTGGATGTGGCAGGACAGCAGAGCTTTGATCTGATCCATTGGTTGTGGGGTCACTTAGGTCTGTCTATAGCATGCTGCTTCCTCTGTTTAGTAGTCCTACGTTGCAGCTTCACCAGGTTGGCACCTCATTTTTAGATACGCCTGTTGCTGCTCCTGGCATGCTCTTCTACACTCATCGAACCGGGGTTGGTCCCCTGGCTTAATGGTAAAGATAGAATGGGATATGCTGGGCTATGAGGTTACAGATTGTGATGGTATACAATTCTGCTGCTGCTGATGGCCCACAGCGCCTCATGGATGCCCAGTTTTGAGCTGCTAGATCTGTTCTGAATCCATCCCATTTAGCACGGTGGTAGTGCCACACAACACAATGGAGGGTGTCCTCAGTGTGAAGATGGGACATCATCTCCACAAGGACTGTGTGGTGGTCACTGCTACCAATACTGTCATGGACATATGCATCTGCGACAGGTAGATTGGTGAGGACGAGGTCAAGTTAAGTATTGTGTTCTTGCCTCTTGTTCATGTAAGAGACTATGGACCCCAGTATTATCTGACTCAAAAATAGCTGTGGTAACGATTGGTTTAAATGTGGCAGTGGTCCGAGGAAATTAATAATTAAATTATTAATTCCCAGCTCCCGAGAGAGCAAGATTGAAAAAAAAATATCAATGTATCAGAATTATCTGATGTAAAACTGTGTTTGTGAGGAAAATATAAAAGTCATCAGCTGTAGAAATCAACTTCATTATTGGGAAGACCTGACGTTACCTTAGATTACAATGACTCAATAATATCAATTTGTTTCCGGAGGAAATCGTACTCGGCATCAATTTGTCTTCAGAATTTGGGGCTGAGATCAAAAAATCCACTACTCCAGGACTTGCAGGAGAATAACATTTCTATCAAATCACCCCAAGAGCCTTATTTTTACTGGCAGTTGGAGCAGCGGTGTTTCAAACGGTGGCTTTTCACTGCGGCTTTTGATCTACCGGCAGTGACAGCTAATTTATAATTATTCTAAAATTATTTAGGAATTTATCAATATAACGATTCTGATTCTCAGTTTGACGGTCGGAAAAATGGAGTTTCATTTAGATTTATCAATCAGTGATTCCTGGGAGATCCATCGACAGGCACCAGAGACTGGCATATCTCCATGTGGAAAAATTGGTTCTAATATTGCCACAAGAAACATTTAAATTACTGAAAATTCACACCTCAATGCTCTGCCCGTCAAATAGCCCCTTGTCTCACTCACCTGTCTCAGCACCTGGATATCAATTCGTCACTGATTCACCCAACCATCAACTTTGTCAGAGTCTGACTTTAAATCTGGTTTTTCTAACGTGTTGTCCCCTCTCTACTCCCTGTGTGCTCAAATTAGCATGTAGCCACGTCTATGTAACTTTGTTTCCCAGTGTCCATTTACGTGCGTGTTTTGGCTGCCGCTCCAGACCCGAGCCCATAATTTCTATTTCCGCTTTTCTCTTCTTTTGATTTCCCTTTACCCCTCCCGACAGCATGCCTCCTTTCTTTTCTCCATCCTTGGGTGCTCTACCCTCACAAACCCCAATTCTTCAGTACTCATCGTCTTTCCTACTCCTAGCACTGTCCCATACTTGATTCCCTCTTAAATAATCCTACAGCTTCCCTCTGTGCCTCCTTTAGCACCCTCCGAAAGGCCCACCGAGGTACTCGTCACTGCCTCCTAAAGAGTAGCAACCCCAATTGCGCCGGCCTGTTTTCTCCCCGCCCTGCGAGCCTGCTGGGGGCTAATCTTGCCAACCTCCTTCCGGTCCCTCTCAGCTCTCACCCTTTGGACTCTGCCAGTAAATCGGCTATCATCGCCCCTCTCCACATTCCTCTTCAGAATGTACGTTCACTTGTGAATGAGGGTCTTGCCATCCATGAGCTTATTCTGGAGGATCACATTGACATCATGGCCTTGACGCAGACATGGTTGAGGGGTGATGACACCTTTTCCTATAATGAAGCTTTCTCACCTGGCTATACTTTCCACCATTTGCCCCACTCAAACCGCCGCGGTGGTGGTGTAGCCCTTACACCTTGGTCTGTCTCCTTACTCTCTGGCAACTTCTCCTTTGAGCATCTCGCCTTGTTCCACCCCTCAATTCTCTCTTTTAAAATCCTTGTTCTGTATCGCCCACCCAAGGATCACACCAAGTTTCTCAAGGAGATATCTTCTCTGCTTTCCTCCCTCTGCCTCTGCACCAAGCGACTTCTCATCCTCGGTGATTTCAACCTCCACCTCCACTCTTGTTCTCTCTCCTCTGAGTTCACTGCCCACCTTTCCTCCCTTAATCTCTCCCTCCATATAAACTCTCCTACCCATATCCACGGCACCCCCTTGATCTTGTCATCTCACGTGGCCTCGCTACTCCCACAATAACTATCACTGATAAGGCAATCTGATCATTTCCTTATATTGCTCTCTATATTCCCATTCCCCCTCCAGACCCCACTTCTTTCTGTGTCCACCCCTGGAAATAATTCTCCCTCAAGTCCCTTACCACTGCACTTACAAATTCCCAACTATCTAGCCTTTGGCCTACAACACTTCATGACATTTCTGCAGCTAGTGATTTACTAAATCACACTCTCTGCACCACCTTTGATGCCCTTGTCCCCACTAAAATAATTATACTCTCTCACCCTAGTCGTTCCCTTAAGTCTAAAGGACGCAGACTTGAACGTCTTTGGCGGACAACTGGTTTAACCATCCATCACCAGATATGGCTGAATCACGTAAAGCATTATCGGGTCCTGCTCTCCATCGCTAAAACTGCCCACTCTTCTAAGATCATCCAGGAAGGCAAAGATAACACCCGGCTTCTCTTCTCCACCACAAACCGTCTTCTCAGCCCAACCTCCCCTACCTCCTCCTCCCTCACCTCCAATAATAAATGTGAGGATCTCGTGGACTTTTTTGTTAGAAATATCGAGAATAACTGTTCAGCTTCCTCTGCTACTTCTCTCCCTTCCCCTAGCCTACCGGACCTAACTTCCTCTCAATTTCCCTCCTGCTCTAACCCTGACTTTGCATATTTCTCTAGTTTCTCTCCTATCTCCCCTCATGCCCTCTCAAAGCTCATCTTGTTGATGAGACTGACCTCCTGCTGTCTCGACCCTATTCCCACTAAACTGCTGACCACCCACTTCCCTTCCTGGCTCCCGTGTTAGCTGACATTGTTAACGGTGTCTCTCTCCTCAGGTACTGTCCCCCTCTCCTTCAAATCTGCTGTCATCATCCCTCTCCTCAAAAAAACAACCCTTGACCCCTCCGTTCTTGCAAACTATTGCCCCATCTGCAATCTCGCTTTCCTCTCAAGTCCTTGAACGTGTTGCCGCCTCCCAAAACCATGCCCCTTTTTCCTGGAACTGCACGTTTGAATACCTCCAATCAGGTTTCCAACCCTGCCACAGTACCAAAGGTCACAAATGACATCCTAATTGACTGTAACAAAGGTAAACTACCCCTCCTAGTCCTTCTTGACCTGTCTGCAGCCTTTGACATGGTTGACCACACAATTCTGCTCCAACGCCTCTCCACCGTCATCCAGCTGGGTGGGACTGCACTCGCCTGGTTCCATTCCTATCTCTCCAGCCGTAGCCATAGGATCTCCTACAATGGCTTCTCTTCCCGTTCCCCCACCATTACCTCTGGTGTCCCCCAAGGATCTATCCTTGGCCCCCTCCTATTTCTCGTCGACATGCTGCCCCTCAGCAACATCATCCAATGACACAGCGTGAGTTTTCACATTTACGCTGACGATACCCAGCTCTACCTCTCCTCCAGCTCTCTCGACCCCTCCACTGTCTCTAAACTGTCAGACTGCTTGTCTGGCATCCGGCACTGGATGAGCAGAAATTTCCTCGAATTAAATATCAGGAAGACCGAAGCCATTGTCTTCGGTCCACACCACAAACTCCGTTCCCTTGCCACCGATTCCATCCCTCTCCCTGGGAACTATCTGAGGCTGATCCAGTCTGTTCGCAACCTTGGTGTCATATTTGACCACGCGATGAGCTTCCTACCTCACATCCGTGCCATCACTAAGACCGCCCATTTCCACCTCCATAACATTGCCTATCTCCGCCCCTGCCTCAGCTTAAGTGCTGCTGAAACCCTCATCCATGCCTTTGTTCGTGACCTACATTGGCTCCCCGTTAAGCAATGTCTCAATTTTAAAATTCTCATCCTTGTTTTAAATCCCTCCATGGCCTCGCCCCTCCCTACCTCTAATCTCCACCAGCCCTACAATCCCCCGAGATTTTTGCACTCCGCCAATTCTGGCCTCTTGAGCATCCCGATTTTAATCGCTCCACCATTGGTGGCCGTGCCTGCAGCTGCCTAGGTCCTAAGCTCTGGAATTCCCTCCCTAAACCCCTCCACCTCTCTACCTCTCTTTCCTCCTTAAAACCTGCCTGGCACCTGTTTGAGGCTGAACCAGACTGTTTGTAACCTTGGTATCATATTTGACCCCCGAGATGAGCTTTCAATCACATATCCGCGCCATCATAAAGACCGCTTATTTCCACCTTCAGGACATTGTCCGATTCTGTCCCTGCCTCATCTCATCTGCTGCTGAAACCCTCATCCATGCCTTTGTTACCTCTAGACTTGACTATTCCAATGCAATTTCCTTGTAGAACTCCCAAGTTCTACCCTCCATAAACTTGAGGTCATCCAAAACTCTGCCCGTGTCCTAACTCGCGCCAAATCCCATTCACCCATCGCCCCTGTGCTTGCTGACCTGCATTGGCTCCCGGTTAAGCAACGCCTTGATTTTAAAATTCTCATCCTTGCTTTCAAATCCCTCCATGAGCTCGCCCCTCCCTAACTCTGTAATCTCCTCTGGCCCCTCAACCTCTCGAGATATCTGCGCTTCTCTAATTCTGTCCTCTTGAGCATCCCCAATTTTAATCGCTCCACCATTGGTGGCCGTGCCTTCAGCTGCCAAGGCCCTTAGCTCTGGAATTCTCTCCCTAAACCTCTCCACCTCTCTACCTCTCTCTCCTCCTTTAAGACGCTCCTTAAAACCTATCTCTTTCACCAAGCTGTGCCCTAATATCGCCTTATGTTGCTCGGTGTCAAATTTTGTTTTATAACGCTCCTGTGAAGCGCCTTGGAACGTTTTACTATATTAAAGCTGCTATAGGAAGACAAGTTATTGTTGTTGTGCCTCTTTGACCAAGCTTTTGATCAACTGCCCCAACTTGTTATATGGCTCGTGTCAAACTTTGTTTTGATAACGCTCCTGTGAAGTGCCTTGGGGCGTTTTACTACGTTAAAGGCACTATATAAATGCAAGTTGGTGTTGTTATGAGGCTAGCACTTTAAGAAAATATTAGCTATTTTCAAAAAATGTGAAAGCCACTGTTGCTGTGTTTTGGCCAATCAAAGTAACTTGGTGCCAATCTGTACTGAGGTCTGTCTGATTACCAGTCTGATATTGCAATAGTCTCCTTGGTGAATCAGTAACCACTTTTACATCTTTCATGCCAATGGACCAGATCCATGGGGTTAAAAATTCGGGGGCTTAACGCTACCTGTTACCGGCAAAAAGTTGCATTAAGAGGGCGGTCGCAGTGCCTCCATTTTCCCAGGCCCGGCAGCACTGCCGGTAACATCCATGTTCAGTGCTGGGTCCTAAGCTCGCCATGTAAACCTAACGTGCAGCAGACTGACAGAGGCGCTGTCAGCACCTCTTAAAAGGACCCACACATCTTTCAGGTAAGTTTGTATTTAAGCTTTTGGACTGTTTTTTAAAAAATTTTATTGAAGTATTGGCTTGTTGCAATACATGTTAAAAAAATTTTAACTGTGTAGTGAGTGCTGCTGGATGCTTGCAAGGCCTCGGATGGTGG
This sequence comes from Squalus acanthias, assembly GCA_030390025.1. NCBI lineage: Eukaryota > Metazoa > Chordata > Chondrichthyes > Squaliformes > Squalidae > Squalus > Squalus acanthias. The sequence continues at coordinate 44,558,159 of CM059444.1, forward strand.
AGGAGGCCTCTGAGAAGTCACAAAATGCTTGAAATATTCAGTAGGTCAGGCAGCATCCATGGAGAGAGAAACAGAGTTCACACCTCAGGTCGTGATGCTGCCGGACCTGCTGAGTATTTCCAGCATTTTCTGCTTTTATTTCAGATTTCCAGCATCCGCTCGTAGAGGGAAGAGGAAGAGGCAGAAGGGGAGGAAGCAGAAGAGGAGGAAGCAGATGGAAGGATGCAACCCAGACAGCCCCTTTCGGCCCAGGATATCTGGGATGGAATCATCCGCCTGCAGTACCAGTGACCACAACCCCAATTCCCCTTTCAACATTAGTCCTACACCTTACCTTCCCTCTGTTACTGACCATCACAGTGTCCTCTTGGCCACAATGCTGAAATAAAAGCCATCACAAAGCAAACTTTCCAACCCAATTTTATACATCTATCCATCTAATATGACATCCAGAAATCAACTCATCACCCTTATGCATTTTCTTAGTGAGTGTCTTGTGTGTGCCTTTGCCTATCCAACTGATGTCACACAGTGCTAGCCCATTGGCTGCAACATGGCTGGTGGAAGGCTGCTGACTTTCAGTGGGGGACACTGCAAATGGCCTTGCTGGTCAGCCTTGAGGAGCTGATGGCTGGGAGTGTCAAATCAATCATCATCTTCTTCACTCTCCTTTCCCTCTTCTTGGTCACCCACTGGCTGGGCAGGCTGCATTTCTTAGGTGTGTGAAATGTGGAAGGCACAAGGGTGGAGTTGTGTTGAGGGGAGGGCGGGAAAGCAAGAAGTGGATGCCAGAAGGAGGATAACATATGAGGATCCCACCATCTTGTATCCTTTCAGCCCTGCTGCTGGCCAAGGGCTCAGCCACGTCCCTGCCAAGAATGGCCTGCACCGTCTCCTTCAAGGGGGTGAAGTGAGGCTAGGAATGCGAGATGTGCCTCGTGATTGGTGCAGATTGTTGGTAGGTGAGTGATTGGGGGTCGTACATTGAGCAGTGTGTGAGGCTAGTGGTGCAGTTGGTAGGAGACGGCTTTTGAAGATGCATTCACTGGCCTTGACCACTGGTCTGAGGTCATGAAGCTTCTTTGGGCACTGGAGCCAGGTGGTGGGGGCGGCACTGATGGCAGTGGCGGCCTTGGTGATGTGGTCCCACATTGTTCTTCAGGAGGGCCTCCTGGCCCCTATGGGGAGAGGGTCTCTCTTGCCGTGTTGAACCCCTGCACAAAGCTGGAGTGCTGCGTGCAAGACCCTGGGTGCCCCTTCCCTGGCTTGCTGAGCCATTTGTGTTGGTGCTGAAGCACTTTTCCCATTTTTTGAGTTTCAGAAGGCAATTTGGCTTTAAGAGCTGAAGACTCCCATTTGGGAATTATTTTTAATGTTAATTTTTTTTGAAAGGCAGTAAGGGCTGCAAACAGCATTTTTTTCACTTCATTTTTATTTTTATTAGTTCAGAAGACTTTGCCCTTTTCATTTCCCACAATGCCTAGCGAAAGCTATTGCCTCGCTTCCAGAGGCTGATTGAAGCTTGCGACGCCGCTCCTGGACGGCAACGTCAACTCCCATTCCTACGCTAGCACCACCGGGAGCGTGTTACACGACAAGTTAGCGCTGGGCTAAAAATCTTTAGCCCTCAGCGTCAATTTTTCTCTTGCAGCGCTTCGTCCATTTTCAGCGGCCGTTAACCCGAGGCCACGGAGACACCGGCAACTCTCGTGGCAGCCACAAATTTTTAGCCCATTGTATGCCTCAAATCGACTAATGCAAGTGATATTTTTTGGAATCACACAAGGCATCTGTGCAGCAACTAAGGTGGTTTTGTGTAAGATTGTGCTACTGTGAAAAACATCATTAAAATGGGTTACTGAGCGAATTTGTATCCGACATTTCATTGATATTTGCAAGTTGGAATTTGCCACATGATATTTACTGCTGTTCCCTAATTATAAATGTTTTAATTATATGTAAGATCATTGGCAAAAGAACCAGAGGGGAGATGAGGAGAATTTTTTTATGCCGCGAGTTGTTATGATCTGGAATGCACTGCCTGAAAGGGTGGTGGAAAGAGATTCAATAGTAACTCTCGAAAGGGAATTGGATACATACTTGAAAAGGAATAAATTGCAGGGCTATGGAGGAAAGAGCAGAAGAGTGCGACTAATTGGATAGCTTTTTCAAAGAGCCAGCACAGGCACGCTGAGCTGAATGGCCTCCTTCTGTGCTGTATGATTTTCTGTGGGTAGAGATTGAATAACTAAGATGAGGTCCACATCGAGAATGAAAACCTATCTCAATGCAAAATATGCCCATTGTTGCTTTTAAATACATTGCTTTTGTTCATGTTACCTTCCCACTCAAACACCTGCAAAACTGCAGTGTTTGTTGGACTTGATTATATTTAAGTAGATATACTAAAGACTTAACTCTTTGGATACTGAATGCTCTTTGTGACTTTTTAGTGAAAGTTAATGGTTAATGTGTACAGTCCAACATCACACAAGCCTAGAAATTAATGTTGTTACTATTAGCAAACGATCAGTGCACTCCTGTGGCATTCCTTTGTCCAGTATTTTAGCAGATTTTTTTTTAATTCATTCATGGGATGTGGGCGTCGCTGGCAAGGCCAGCATTTATTGGCCATCCCTAATTGCCCTTGAGAAGGTGGTGGTGAGCCACCTTCTTGAACCGCTGCAGTCCATGTGGTGAAGGTACTCCCACAGTGCTACTAAGGAGGGAGTTCCAGGTTTCGACCCAGTGACGATGAAGGATCGGCGATATATTTCCAAGTCAGGATGGTGTGTGACTTGGAGGGGAACTTGGAGCTGGTGATGTCCCCATGCACCTGCTGCCCTTGTCCTTCTAGGTGGTAGAGGTTGTGGGTTTGGGAGGTGCTGCCGAAGAAGCCTTGGCGAGTTGCTGCAGTGCATCTTGTAGATGGTACACACTGCAGCCACGTGCGCGGGTGGTGGAGGGAGTGAATGTTTAAGGTGGTGAATGGGGTGCCAATCAAGCGGGCTGCTTTGCTCTGTATGGTGTCGAGCTTCTTGAGTGTTGATGGAGCTGCACTCATCCAGGCAAGTGGAGAGTATTCCATCACACTCCTGACTTGTACCTTGTAGATGGTGGAAAGGCTTTGGGGAGTCACAGAATACCCAGCCTCTGACCTTCTCTTGTAGCCACAGTATTTATGTGGCTGTGCCAGTTAAGTTTCTGGTCAATGGTGACCCCCAGGCTGTTGATGGTGGGGGATTTGGCGATGGTAATGCCGTTGAATGTCAAGGGGAGGTGGCTAGACTCTCTTGTAGGAGATGGTTATTGCCTGGCACTTGTGTGGCACTAATGTTACTTGCCACTTATCAGCCCAAGCCTGAATGTTGTCCAGGTCTTGCTGCATGCGGGCAGGGACTGCTTCATTATCTGAGGAGTTGCGAATGGAACTGAACGCTGTTACTTGTTTACAATAAACTGGTTAATGCCTAAATTGAAAGACCAGACACTGAAATGTCATATGAAAGTATTAAACCTTCGCCCACTAATACAGCCAACAGTAATATTGAGGCTATGGTGGTTTGATTAAAATGTTCCTGCAGTACCTTTTTACTGCCACTAAATGCCTCTAATGCACTTTATAACTTTCAATAGTGTATTCACAAACAGTAGAAACATTATGTAACAACACAATGTGCTACTGCTGTTTGCCAAATTTTGTGAGATCAACTTTTCTGTGGTAAATTGAAAGTGATTCCAGTTGATTTTATATAGTGCTGCATTATCTCAATGCAGTGGAGCTTCTCCCAAAGGTGCTCAAATTGTAATCAATTTAACATACTTAGAATTAAACTGCAGTGCAAATAAACAGAAATGACAGAAGGTGGATATCGTGCAAACTTTCTTTTGAAGTTTTCAAAAGCAGTACTTTGAGTTCCAGAAAGTATACGGGGCTGGTTCTGACAGAGCCTGTATGTGTTCTGGCAAACTAGCCTTGTTTGACGAGTTTTGGCTCTTCCACCCTGTCTTATGCACAGCCCTGAAATTCAACACCAAGTGGTTTAAGCAAATCCTCAGACATACGCAGTAATTATATGGGTGCGGATGTTCCCAGCATAGTCAAGTAAAAAAAAGTTTGAGGACATTAAAACAAGGATGACTATATTTGACTCAAGGGTAGATTCTCTGTGTTTACAGTGTTTACTGTTCTTCATTGAGAGCATATGATTTATTTTTTGTTTAAATTAATTTCCACTTTAGGATCCATACAATATAATAAAGACTTTCATGAGTGCACAAACAGAACAACTTTTTCTGATATTCCCTCCCCCACTAAGAAGGCCTGTTACATTCATAATAGGACTGGATGAAACCAAATACAAATAGAATCATGATTTTTTTTCTCATACCCTAATTTCTTAAGGAATACAGGCTTTTTAAAAAAATTATGTTTAAATAATACTGATACCCCAACCCTTTCAGATCCAGATCTCTGCGCTCTGGGGCAACACGGTGGCATAGTGGTTAGTGGTTAGCACTGGTGCCTCACAGCGCCAGAGACCCGGGTTCGAATCTGACCTCGGGTGACTGTCTGTGTGGAGTTTGCACATTCTCCCCGTGTCTGCGTGGGTTTCCTCCGGGTGCTCCGGTTTCCTCCCACAGTCCAAAAATGTGTGGGTTAGGTTGATTTGGCTATGATAAATTGACCCTTAGTGTTAGGGGGGGATTAAATATGTGGGGTTATGGGGATAGGATGGGATATGTTAGGGGGAATTAAATACGTGGGGTTACGGGGGTAGGGTGGGATATGTGTACTGTGGGGATTAAAGCAGGGACAGGGTAGTGGATTTGGATGATCAGCCATGATCGTATTGAATGGCGGAGCAGGCTCGACGGGCCGAATGGCCTACTCCTGCTCCTAGATTCTATGTTTCTATGTTTCTATGTCTCCAGGTTGTCTGCAGTGACAAAAGCAACGGTGAGCCATTTGCTAGTGCTGTTGGGGAGGGTTTAAACTAAAATGGCAGGGCGTTGGGAACCTGTGCAGGGAAACAGAGGAAAGGGAAGCAAGGATAGAAGCAAAAGACAGGAAGGAGAAAAGCAAAAGTGGAAGGCAGCGAAATCAAGGGTGTAAATCAAACAGGGCTACAGTAAATAATAATTCTAAAAGGACTAAGAGTGTTAAAAAAAACAAGCCTGAAGGCTTTGTGTCTTAATGTGAGGAGCATTCGTAATAAGGTGGATGAATTAGCTGCGCAAATAGATGTAAACGGATATGATATAATTGGGATTACGGAGACATGGCTCCAGGGTGACCAAGGCTGGGAATTCAACATCCAGGGGTATTCAATATTCAGGAAGGAAAGACAAAAAGGAAAAGGAGGTGGGGTAGCATTGCTGGTTAAAGAGGAGATTAACACAATAGTAAGGAAGGATATTAGCTCTGATGATGTGGAATCTGTATGGGTAGAGCTGAGAAATACCAAGGGGCAGAAAACGTTAGTGGGAGTTGTATACAGACCCCCAAACAGTAATGCTGAGGTTAGGGGATGGCATTAAACGGGAAATTAGAGACGCGTGCAATAAGGGCACAGCAGTTATCATGGGTGACTTTAATCTACATATAGATTGGGCTAACCAAATTAGTAACAATACTGTGGAGGAGGAATTCCTAGAGTGTATACAGGATGGTTTCCTGGACCAATATGTCGAGGAACCAACTAGAGATCAGGCCATCTTAGACTGGGTATTATGTAATGAGAAAGGATTAATTAGCAATCTTGTTGTGCGAGGCCCCTTGGGGAGGAGCGATCATAATATGATAGAATTCTTCATTTAAGATGGAGAGTGAAGTAGTTGACTCAGAGACTAGGGTCCTGAATTTAAATAAAGGAAACTACGATGGTATGAGGCGCGAGTTGGCTAGGGTGGATTGGGGAGCGTTACTTAAAGGGTTGATGGTGGATAGGCAATGGCAAACATTTAAAGATTGCATGGATCAACTACAGAATTTGTTCATCCCTGTTTGGCATAAAAATAAAACAAAAAAGGTGACTCAACCGTGGCTAACAAGGGAAATTAGGGATAGCATAAGATCCAAGGAGAGGACATATAAATTGGCCAGAAAAAGCAGCAAACCTGAGGATTGGGAGCAGTTTATGATTCAGCAAAGGAGGACAAAGGGATTAATTAAGAGGGGGAAAATAGAATATGAGAGTAAGCTTTCAGGGAACATAAAAACTGACTGTAAAAGCGTCTATAGATATGTGAAGAGAAAAAGATTGGTGAAGTCAAGCGTAGGTCCCTTGCAGTCAGAATCAGCGGAATTTATAATGGGGAACAAAGAAATGGAGGACCAATTAAATACATACTTTGGTTCTGTCTTCACAAAGGAGGACACAAATAAACTCCCAGAGATGTCGGGGAACATAGAGTCTAATGAGAGGGAGGAATTGAATGAAATCACTATTTGTAGGGAAATGGTGTTAGGGAAATTGATGGGATTGAAGGCCGATAAATCCGCAGGGCCTGATAATCTACATCCTAGGGTACTTAAGGAAGTGGCCCTAGAAATAGTAGATGCATTGCTGGTCATCTTTCAAAATTCTATAGACTCTGGAACAGTTCCCATGGATTGGAGGGTAGCTAATGTAACCCCACTATTTAAAAAAGGTGGTAGAGAGAAAACGGGAAATTATAGCCTGACATCGGTAGTGGGCAAAATGCTAGAGTCCATTATAAAAGATGTAATAGCAGAGCACTTGGAAAACAGTGACAGGATCGGACAAAGTCAACATGGATTTACAAAAGGTAATTCATGCCTGACTAATCTACTGGAATTTTTTGAGGATGTAACTGGTAGAATAGATAAGGGAGAACCAGTGGATGTGGTGTATTTGGACTTTCAGAAGGCTTTCGATAAGGTCCCGGATAAGAGATTAGCGTGCAAAGTTAAAGCACATGGGATTGGGGGTAAGGTACTGATTTGGATAGAAAACTGGTTGGCAGACAGGAAGCAAAGAGTTGGAATAAACGGGTCTTTTTCCGAGTGGCAGGCAGTGACTAGTGGGGTATCGCAGGGATCGGTGCTAGGCCCCCAGCTATTCACAATATATATTAATGATCTAGACGAGGGAACTAGATGTAATATCTCTAAGTTTGCAGACGACACAAAGCTGGGTGGGCGTGTGTGCTGTGAGGAGGATGCAGAGAAACTCCAGTATGATTTGGACAGGTTGGGTGATTGGGCAGATGCATGGCAGATGCAGTATAATGTGGATAAATGTGTGGCAAAAACAGGAAGACAGATTATTATCTGAACGGCAATAGATTGGGAAAAGGGGAAGTGCAACGAGATCTGGGAGTCCTTGTGCACCAGTCGCTGAAGGTAAGCATGCAAGTGCAGCAGGCGGTTAAGAAGGCAAATGGTATGTTGGCCTTCATAGCGAGAGGATTCGAGTACAGGAGCAAGGATGTCTTGCTGCAGTTGTACAAGGCCTTGGTGAGACCACACCTTGAGTATTGTGTGCAGTTTTGGTCGCCTTATCTGAGGAAGGATGTTCTTGCCATGGAGGAAGTGCAGCGAAGATTCACCAGACTGATACCTGGGATGGCAGGAATGACGTATGAAGAGAGAGTGGGCCAATTACGCTTATATTCGCTAGAGTTTAGAAGAATGAGAGGGGATCTCATTGAAACTTATAAAATTCTAACAGGACTAGACAGACTAGATGCAGGATGGATGTTCCCGATGGCGGGGGAGTCCAGAACCAGAGGTCACAGTCTAAGGATAAGGGGTAAGCCATTTAGGACTGAGATGAGGAGGAATTTCTTCACCCAGAGATTGGTGAACCTGTGGAATTCTCTACCACAGAAGGCAGTTGAGGCCAATTAATTAAATATATTCAAGAAGTAGTTAGATATATTTCTTAAGGCTAAAGGGATATGGGGAGAAAGCATGGACAGGGTACTGAATTTGGATGATCAGCCATGATCTCATTAAATGGTGGAGCAGGCTCGAGGGGCCAAATGGCCTACTCCTGCTCCTATCTTCTATGCTTCAGCTATTACTGTTAACACTGGCTATCTATAAGTAGGTGGGCAGAAGGGTGTAGCTGCAGTGTGGCTGTGTTCCCACTTCAAAGTAATACTAAAAACATAGGGATGGGACAGCGATTGGAGACAGCAACAGTCCGCCTCACAAGATGGAGGGACACGGGTTATATTCCCTACACTTGATTTTCTAGTCCCATTCACATGGCTGTGAGGAAGGAAAAGCAGGTGTGTCTCCATGGGATACTGTTACACAATTTCTAGAGGCTCACTGATGAGCGATAGTAGGAGAATCACTTACTCTCTGAGCCATAGAAGATGGTAGCCTGACAAGACATGAACAAGAAGAAAAGGGGTAAAATTAGAGGGACGGGGTTTCCGACCTCATAAATGTATATTTTTTAATTTCATTTTTCTACTTGGAAGACTATTGATGTTAGAACAGCAATGATAGCGATTCTAACACCATCCAAGCCGAAATAGCATATATAACTCCTTTAATAACAAGTTTAGTTTCTGTGACTGTCCAACACTTTGTTTTATTAGATCCATCCTTTTAGAAGAGAAATTCTACCCTTTGAACTATTGTCAGTCTTATTTACAGAAACATGTGCACCCAAACAGACGGATAGATGAGGTGATTGTAGTTGTCTGCCCTGTCAAGGTTCCCTAAAACAACACTACTTTATTCTGTGAAAGAAAAATCCAGTAAGCATATATGTCACTCAAAACATCTCTGAGAACTGTCCAGCCAACTCAGCATATACACAATCAAGTTGAAAGCAAATTCCGGTAAGCACCCTAATTCAGGGAATTTGCAACCAGTATTCTCTGCAAGCAAACCACTTTGTGATCTGTACCCACTGCTGTGTGTAAAATTGGGCTATTTTTTCTAGAATTGGCCCAATTCCATGTAAATGAAACACAAAATAGCGCAGATTATTACAGTTTCTTAGTTAATGGAAGAGTTTATTTCTGAATAACTGGCTTTGATTTATTGTAAGTTAAAATCCTTATACAATCAGCTCCGAAATGCATACCTGATCTCAGGACAGACCTCCAGTGTACCAAGCCACTTCCTGCTTACTCCCATTGTGGAGAATTCCTGACCCATATCAAATATTTAAATACCAAATCCTAATCCAAGTATAGAATATTCCCAATTATCTGATGTTTAATGCTCAGCGCACGAGATGATCCATTGCCACTTTTCACATGATGACAACAGCATCATTTAAACGTCAAATTACCTTTGTGTAAATTAGTTTGTTTTTGTTATTTTTGCTCAGATTACGAATGGTGAATGAATGATTAAATCCAGTGTGAAACCAAGTTTACAAATTGGCTATTTTTTTAAGCTGTAGTTTGTAGAAATTCTGATCCAGGTGTAATAACTCTTGGCAAGCTAGTTAAGTGTTTATCGGGAATCGGTTGTGTTTAACTTGAAGACTGACTCAATGCAGCATTAGAAAATTACAGGGTTTGAATAATCCAGTTATACATTGCCTCACAGTCTATGACTAAATAAGAATCAGATGGGACCTTTGCCATATATATTTTAGTAAACACAGTAGGTCATCAATCCACTAGCATACAAATGAATCATTTCTAAGTTTAGTATCAAATCCATGAGCTACATCCACACAGTTGTGTGGCTATGAAAAATGTAAAGAATACACCGTGAAGGCTCATACAGGTCCGTTATACAGATTCTACAAAGAAATGTTTTGATCTTGTCATTTCCTATCTGTATTTTGAATTTACTGCTTATATTATAATAAAATGTATCCATCACACAACTAATAATTCCAGCATTTAATATTATCAATGTACTAGTACCTAATTGTATTTCGAATTCATATTTTATGGGGGAGGGGCAGGTGTTTGAAAAACCTGTTTGAAAAATAATTGAACCGGTCACGAACAGACACAACTGAATGGAATTGAAATGAAATAAAAGCAGCTGCTTTTAGTTAAAAATATGCAATTCAGTTATAAAGCAGGGCTGAAGTTACCTCCATCTGAGATAATTGCTAGGGACCTTTTATAGTGGAATTTGTTATTAACAAAATTGGATATCTGACTGAAATTAAACATTGCTAAAATGTTTTGCACCAGCCATTATATTAAAAAGCTCTCAAACAACAGCTGTGTTTTTAAATATCATGTCAGATCCTGTAGACCAGGTGTTAGACTCTGGAAAAGACTGCTGCATATGCTCACTAGAATTTTCTGTAGTTAGTGATTTTTTTTTTAATGGAATTTTGAAACAACCCAATTTAAAAACATTCTTGTAAGCATTGCTTAGGGCATATTTGAAAGTCTTGCAGTGATTCATTAACAATGATCAAACTATTAAAGCAAAAGAGGAAAATAGTTCCAAGAGCAAAATCTTAAAAGATAGATTTTTCAGATTAAAATTATGGCCAGCACAAAGTATTGTTTGTACTGACTGGAATCACAAGGAAAAAAATAATTACCACAAATGCATTTCCAGCCTTCAGTGTTTGTGTTCACTGAATTAGAATGTGATAACTTTCCAACTTTAGTAGATCAAGAATAAGGGTAAATATAAGATAGAGAGTGCATTGGGTTAAAATAATGTGATTTCTCCTTTGAAAGCTGGGTTTCAATTCAGCCCAGATGGAGGGGAAGAATGTCTCCTCTTAATGGTTGTTACTTTTTTTATTCGTTTATGGGATGTGGGCGTCGCTGGCAAGGCCAGCATTTATTGCCCACCCCTAATTGCCTTGAGAAGGTGGTGGTGAGCTGCCTTCTTGAACCGCTGCAGTCCGTGTGGTGAAGGTACTCCCACAGTGCTGTTAGGGAGGGAGTTCCAGGATTTTGACCCAGCGACGATGAAGGATCAGGCGATATACTTCCAAGTCAGGATGGTGTGTGACTTGGAGGGGAACTTGGAGGTGGTGGTGTACCCATGCGCCTGCTGCCCTTGTCCTTCTAGGTGGAAGAGGTCACAGGTTTGGGAGGTGCTGCCGGAGAAGCCTTGGCGAGTTGCTGCAGTGCATCTTGTAGATGGTACACACTGCAGCCACGGTATGCCGGTGGTGGAGGGAGGGAATGTTTAAGGTGGTGGATGGGGTGCCAATCAAGCAGGGCTGCTTTGTCCTGGATGGTGTCGAGCTTCTTGAGTGTTGTTGGAGCTGCACTCATCCAGGCAAGTGGAGAGTATTTCATCACACTCCTTACTTGTGCCTTGTAGATGAGTGTGTATAGCAATGCCAACCCAGTTCTCAGTAGATATGATTCCATGGCACAAAAGTACTCTGCAGATTGGTACTAGTTTGATCATTTCATCAAACTATTTATAATTACAAATGGAAACTGGAATGTTGGGGGTGGGAGAGGGGAATGATTAATTCAGCCATCACTTACAACTGTAAGCAATGTCAATTTGGTCTCTTTTGATCAAGGAAACCTTTGGTGAAATGTGTTTATTTTGAATGGACTAAATAGTGAGCTGCCACCAGTATAGGTGGTCCCAGATCCCAAACTTTCATTAAGAAAAATTGGGCCAACTTGGGTGCTAGCCTCCTGCAAAGGTCCCAGCCTCCCATTCAGTACCTTTATTTACTCCTATCTCCAAATTAGCCTTCTTTATTTTTGGAAGATTGCCAGGAGGGGTGATGAAAGTTATTTGAGAAACAGCCAGATGGTGCACTGGAAATAGGGGCAAAGGGGGCTTCTTCTTCTTAATCTATCCTCTAATCTCTTCTGGATATTTTCAAATCAAGGGAAACAAAAGTGGGGGGAAAAATCTATATTTATACCAGTTTTAAATTCATCACTGTCCAGACCTCAAAGTAGCTCAATACTGGGCCGTTTCCAGTAAGGAGTGCAGCTGACTGAACTGCCATCAGCTGCATTGCTATGATATAAAAGCACTGTTGGCTGATTTCAGCTGGGGCAGTGGCCAGGCAATACACTTGGCCCCAGTGCCCATTGGCTATGCTTTGAGAAATGGTCCGCCAGGGTTCTGGTTCCTGCTCTCTAAGCAGCAACTTCCTGCTGCAAAGAGGACTTGTGGCGATACTGGCTGAGGGCTGGATCAGATGTGGCTGTGTGGTCATTTCCCTGGTGAGGCAGGCCTGCCAGCACTCGCTGTGTAAGCTCGTGTGAATAATAAAAAGAAAGACTTGCATTTATATAGTGCCTTTCACGTTGTAAGGGGTGACCTGCGGCTCTGTGCTTAGCCTGGGTGCTAGTGCGGGGTTAGGCCTTGTTGCCTGCTCTGGTCTCCAGCCAGCCTGGTAACACTAGACACCTGTGAGTGGTTCGACCCACTCGCCCTTACGGTTCTGACACTGGACTTAGGTGCGAGAGCAATAATGCAGAGAAGACTCAGGTAGACCCGGTTGAATAGTGCGAAATGGAAAATCTTTATTGCATATTATTCAAGATTACGAGATACATGTCATAAGCACAGATTAACGACAGTACAATCTTACACACAGTTATGAAACTAATTTTAGGGAAACGAGGAGCGCACGACACATCGTAAAAGGGGACACACATTATAATTATCCTTAAAACTTAAACCCTCCCCTATCAATACCTGTCCTAATCTAGATTTGTAGGATCGAGACTCATGCTCACCACTCGTGATAACTCGGAGAATTCCGAAACTCTGCTCGGATGTTTTTACCGCAGCGCCTGACTATCCACGTGTTGATCAGGGGTCTCTGTACCCCACTTGTTTACTCGTTTCTGCTCCGGCTAGCAGGCTGGACCGTCTGCTGTCATGAAGATCTGTGTTGCCCTTGGAGTTCTGATACTACTCAAAAAAAAGTCTTCCTGTGCCCTACACCGGTTCGATAGAACTCGAAGAAGGGTCTTCCTAGGCCAGTTGTGGAGTAGCCGATAAAATTCAAAGAAGTGTTTATTCGACTTACAGGCGCGGTCGGGGCTTACTGACCGTGGCGATACGTATTGTCGTCTTTTTCTCTTCTCATCTCATCTCATCTCATCTCCTCTCGGGCCTTCGGTTCCAACACCGTTTACCGACTTCTCAGGATGGTGCGCCCGCTTCCAGGCCTCACAGCCCAGTTCTCCACAGATCTTCGCGGCAAGCCACAAGGTTGATCCTAGCGGATCAGAGTCCAGAGCCGTCCGGCAAGAGAATAAAAGTTCAGCAGCCTTCCAGCGAGTCAAAGCAGCAAGAGAAAGATGGACGGTTGTACTTTACAGTTATAGTGCTGTAATTCCTCTTTTCCCACCCAATCTTAATGTCTATCTTTTGTCAGGGTTTTGGCGCTCAAACTTCTTGTATGGGGTGATCTCAGTCTTTAATGGGTTTCGGTGACACTTGTAACTGTCTGAGTACCCGTTAATATTTCTCCCATTGTGGAACCGGCTAGTAGTTTCCCTGGAGGGGTTTTGGGGCTTCCAAATGCTTGCTGTGAGTACCCGCGAACGGCTCTCTCATCGTAGAGTCGTGGGGATTTTGCATATTAATGTCTTTGGATGGGTCCTTGATCGCTCAGTACAATAGCCCTTGTTTGCACCTGGGAGACCGATTTCAGTATTCATGTTTAAAGTGTAAACCCATCGCGTCTTGTCATTATCTCATCATGTTGGATCTTTTCGATCTTGCACAAATGTTTATTGGAACGCCATCTTGTCTGCCTACTGAAAGTCTAGAACTTTCTGCCACGAGGCGTGGCGGCCATTTTACAGGCTGTTTGTGTCCGTTTTGAAACCTGACAGCATTCTGCTGAAATAAAGCTGTTTATACGAAACTTTATGTCTCCTTCTTATTTTTATAAAATCGCGATAATTTTGCGAATTCTACAACGTCCACCGGACGTCTCAAAGCGCTTTACGGCCGATGAAGTACTTTTTTGGAGTGTAGTCACTGTCGTAATGTGGGAAACGCGGCAGCCAATTTGCGCACAGCAAGCTCCCACAAACAGCAATGTGATAATTACCAGATAATGTTTTTTTTTTGTTATGTTGAATGTGGGATAAATATTGGCCAGGACGCTTGGTGAGGCGCTTGGGGTGGTGAGGGGGTTGCTAGGGCTGGTGGAACTGTAACCCAGCATTAGTCAACAGAGAAGTTTGGGGGGGGGGGGGGGGGGGAAGAAACATTTTTGTCAGTGCTGCATCTTCGCAGCTTTTTCATCGGCAGAAATTGTTATGGTAAATAAATGCTGTCAAACATGTTTGTGAGAATAGGTTGTAGTTTTCAGGTTCCGTGGGCTGTAATTGCCAGTTGTTACACACACGGATGGCTGTGGGAATCTGCCCTTTCTCAGCCCCTCTGTGGACGTTTCAGGATCAGGACGGCGCCTATTTCTCCAAAGACCTGAACGTCCGCCTCGCTTTGTGTGTCAAAAGCTGGCGGCGAGCCAGGAAGTCTGTTGCGAGTCAGACGGCCGCGGCAAAAAGAGGCAAATAAAAGCGCCGTCTGACGACGAGTCCTGCTGCCATCTCACAGCGTGAGCTTTTTTTGCCCTCCCCCAACACTCTCTGCAATCGTTAAATGTGTCAACATCTATCGACAAATGATTAACCTGCTTTCAGTGAGCTCATCATTATGATCTGAGTTAAAACGCGCGAGACTTTACCATTTTTGCTCTCGGAATTAAGGAGTCCCCAAAACAGATGGCCATCTGCTGCTGAAAGTCTCACGCAACCATTGAGAGAATTGTTCATTATTTAGTGTTCCTAATGAGCCAATAAAGAAGTGGACACGCAGGGATAATAATACGAGTTTTTATTAGTGACTAATAGCAGGCAGCATGTGCAAATGCAAGAGGGGTCATGTTTCCCAGAAACGCTATGATTAATACAAGAAGAAACAAATGAACTCTTTCTGCTGTTGGGCACATGACATTGCGACACCATTCCACACGCGTAGCACATCCCAAATATTCTGTACAAACACATCCTGAACATATGCATCATTGGGCAAAGAGTTAGAGTTTTGAGAAACAGATTGATTATTCAATAAACAAAATGCTGGAAATCTGAAAGCAAAAAAACAAGAAGAAACTGGAAATGCTCAGCAGGTCAGGCAGCATCAGTGGAGGAGCACAAGTCAGTCATTCGATATTTCAGGTCATAAGACCATCGTGCCTCTGGCCCTGAATTTCCTTGCTGTCTTCAGTAATTATGTCGTTACGCCGAAAAGAGCGAGGAAATTTGCACATGTGGGTGCATTTACGTCGTTATTGCACTAAATGCAAGTTTTCTCAATCTTTAGAACAGTGCAAATCCTACACCTGTCAATGCTCCTCAGGGCTTATTTACATAGCTGCACTGTTCAGGTACATGGAAGTTTCCTGGTTTTACGCAGCCCCTGCAATTGGTGTAACTTTAGACCCCAAAAAACGGGTCCGACAGCTCCCCCACCAATGCTGACACGCGAAGTGAGGAGTTGGTGAGCTGAAGAAGTCACTAACTTCACTTACTGATTACAGATTCTGAGGAACTTCTTGAAACCCCTTGTTTCACATGTTGTAACCACTGACAGCTGCGCTTCATTTTACCATCATGCTTTCCGCTCTTCCCAGTAGTTTTCTTTGGGACCCCCGACTTCCCCCACCCGCAAACCCACACTCAGATTGACTTCGGACAAGGGATGGCTTTCCCCATGGGCCCACCATTCTGGAGGAGGAGGTGCAGCAGCAGTGAGTCCAGGGCACATGGCTGAGGACAGCAGCCCATCAGGTCAAAGAAAAGACAACTGCTGGACGTCCCAAAGTGCTTTACAGCCAATGAAGTACTTTTTGAAGTGTAGTCACTGTTGTAATGTAGGAAATGTGACAGCCAGCACAGCAAGCTCCCACAAACAGCAATGTGATGACCAGATAATCTGTTTTAGTGATGTTGATTGAGGGATAAATATTGGCCAGGACACCGGGGATAACTCCCCTGCTCTTCTTCAAATAGTGCCATGGGATCTTTTATGTCCACCTGAGAGAGCAGACGGGGCCTCGGTTTAACGTCTCATCCGAAAGACGGCACCTCCGACAGTGCAGCACTCCCTCAGCACTGCACTGGAGTGTCAGCCTAGATTTTTGTGCTCAAGTCCCATGGAGTTGGACTTGAACCCACAACCTTCTGATTTAGAGGCAAGGGTGCTACCAAGTGAGCCACGGCTGACACAGGTAATAGCAGCCTATCAGGTAATACCATCCCCAACGAGTGTACAGGCTACACCGCTCCTACACGGACCTCTCCGAGGAGCCATGCCTCTGACGGCAACGTCTCAACAAGGATGCGGGCATCCCCGCTAACGTCATCATGAAGATTTGCAAACTTGCTATCACTACCACAACTGCGCTGCCCGTGGCAATTACAGTAACGGCCAGTGAAGGCTGCACGAGTGCAGTACTAGAGATCCACTGCTGATCATAGAACTGTACCCTGGCAAGAATTACTGTCTTCAGGAGAGGATGGAAGAAAATTGGATGAAAAAGAAAATAAATTCCCCACACTTCAACTCACTCATAAGGTGGTAAGATGGTTGTTTTCACAGTGTATCTGCAGTGCAGTATACATGTCTGTTGTTTAGATTGATTCATATTTGAATTCTGGGTTGAACAAGTTGGGACAAGTGTGAAGTATTATAGCTATTATATGTAAACAACTTTCTTGTTCTCTTCAAGTTAGCTAAGGTACAAAATAAATTGTGTAACAGGAGTTGTCAAGTTCACCCACAACATATGACTTGAAAATGCCTAGTTCTTCAAGAGAAACTGGATTGCAGGAATACTGCCACCACAAATATTTCAGTGATTCACAAAGATCCCTCTGTGGCCTCACCTTTCACAATCTCTGTAATCTCCTCCGGTGCTACAGACTACTCCCCCATCCTCCCCCCATCTGCCCAAATTCTCTGTTCCTTTGACTCCAGCTTATTGTGTATTCCCCCTTCCCTTCACCCCATCAATGGTGACTGTACCTTCAGCCGCCTGAGCCCCATACTCTTCAATTCTCTCCTTAAATCCGCCGCCTCCCTCTCTTCCTTTAAGACCCACCTTAAAACCTAACTCATTGACCAAGCTTTTAGCCACTCATCTTAATATCTTCTCCTTTGACTTGGTGTCCCTTTTTTTGATTATGCCTCGATGAAGCTCCATGGGCTAGAAATTTGTGGCTTTAGCGCCACTCCATAGTGCCATTAAATGGCGCTAAAATGGCGGTGCCGCTTTTTTGCCAGCTGCTGGTGAGTCCCGCGGCCGCCGCTGTTTTCATCCTTACCTTTGCGATGCCGGTAACTGGCCGCACCATCCTGAACAAAATGGCGGCGTTGTTACGTAAGTCGGTGGTAACGTCACAAGCGCGAACTTTGACCCTAGCGCTGAATTCAGCACTGGGTCCTAAGCACGCCAGGTTAACCTGGTGTGCAAGCAGGCTGACAGTGGCAATGTCTGCACCTCTTAAAGGGACACACACATCGTTCAGTTAAGTTTGGAGTTAAGGTTTTGGACTGGGTTTTTTTTTAATTTCTTTGAAGTGGTGGCTTGCTGCAATAGATGTGAAAAGTTTTTTAAGCATGTAGAGAGTGCTGCTGGACGCTTGCAAGGGCTTGTATGGTAAATGAAGGCCTTTGAGAAGACAGAACATGCTGCGAATACTCAGCAGGTCACGCAACATCCGTGGAGAGAAAAACAGAGTTCACGTCACAGGTCAAGATGCTGCCGGACCAGCTGAGTATTTCCAGCATTTTATGCTGTCATTTCACATTTACAGCATCTGCTTGCAGAGGGAAGAGGAAGACACAGGAGAGAGGAAGCAGAAGAGGAGGAAGCCGAAGTGGAGGACGCCGAAGAGGAGGAATCAGACGGAAAGATGCATCCCAGGCAGTCCCTTTGTGGCCAGGATATCCGGGATGGAATCATCCGCCTGCGGTCCCAGTGACCACAACCCCAATTCCCCTTTCAACATTAGTCCCACACTTTACCTTCCATCTGTTACTGACCATCACAATATACTCTTGGCTACAATGCTGAAATAAAAGCCACCACAAAACAAACTTTCCAATCCACCTATATACATCTATCCATCCAATGTGACATCCAGAATTCAACTCATCACCCGTATGCATTATTTTAGTGACTGTCTTGTGTCTGCCTTTGCCTATCCGACTGATGTCACGTAGTGCTACCCCAGTGGCTGCAGCATGGCTGGTGGAAGGCTGCTGACTTTCAGTGGGGGGACACTGCAAATGGCCTTGCTGGTTGACCTTGAGGAGCTAGTGGCTGGGAGTGTCAAATCAATTATCATCTTCTTCACTCTCGTCTCTCTCTTCTTGGTCACCCACTGGCTGGGCAGGCTGCATTTCTTGGGTGTGTGAAAAGAGGAAGGTACAAGGGTGGAGTTGTGGTGATGGGAGGGTGGGAAAGCATAAGGTGCATGCCAGAAGGAGGATAACGTATGTGGATATCAGCATCTTGTATCTTTTCAGCCCTGCCACTGGCCAAGGGCTCAGCCACGCTCCTGCCAAGAATGGCCTGCACCGTCTCCTCCGAGGGGGTGAGGTGAGACTGGGAATGGGAGATGTGCTTTGTGATTCCTGCAGATTGTTGGTAAGTGAGAGATTGGGGGTGGGGGTCGTGCATTGAGCAGTGTGTGAGGCTAGTGATGCAGTTGGTAGGAGACAGCTTTTGAAGATGCATTCACTGACCCTGGCCAGTAGTCTGGGGTCATGAAGCTTCTTTGGGCACTGGAGCCAGGTGGTGGGGGTGACACTGCTGGCAGTGATGGCTTCAGTGATGTACTCCCACATTGTTCTTTCTGGAGGGCCTCCTGGCCCCTGTGGGTAGAGGACCTCTATTGCAGTGTTGACCCCCTGCACAAAGCTGGAGTGCTGCGTGCAAGACCCTGGGTGCCCCTTCCGGCTTGCTGAGCCATTTGTGTCAGTGCTGAGGCATTTTTCCCATTTTTTGAGGTTAGGAAGGGAATTTGGCTTTACTGTGTAATGAGAAAGGGCTAATCAATAATCTTGTGGTAAAGGGGCCTTTAGGGACAAGTGACCATATTATGATTGAATTTTACATTAAGTTTGAGAGTGATGTAGTCCAATCTGAAACTAAGGTCTTCAATCTAAACAGAGGAAACTACAAGGGTATGAGGGACAAGTTGGCCATGGTAGATTGGGAGACTACACTAAAAGGTATGAAGGTGGACATACAATGGCTAACATTCAAGGAAATAATGCATAATTTACAACAAACATATTCCTCTAGGGCATAAAAACCTGAAAGGAAAAGTGATCCAACCATGGCTAACAAAAGAAATTAAAGCTATTATTAAGTCAAAGCAGGAAGCTTATAAAGTTGCCAGAAAAAGCAGTCAGCCTGAGGATTGGGATCTTTTTGGAAATCAGCAAAGGGGGACCAAGAAATTGAAAAAGAAAGGGAAAATGGAATATGAGCACAAACTAGCGAAAAATATAAAAACAGATTGTAAAAGCTTCTATAGGTATGTGAAAAGGAAAAGATTGGCGAAGGTAAATGTAGGTCCTTTACAGTCAGAGACGGGAGAATTTATAATGGGGAATGAGGAAATGGCAGGAAATTAAATAAATACTTTGTTTCTGTCTTCACGGAGGAAGACACAAAAAAACCCCCAGAAATACGAGAAAACCAAGGGTGTGATGAGAATGAGGAACTTAAAGAAATTATTATTAGTAAAAAAATAGTACTAGCAAAATTAATGGGACTAAAAGTCGATAAATCCCAAGGACCGGATGACCTACATCCTAGGGTTTTGAAAGAGGTGGCCATTGGAATAGTGGACGCATTGGTTGTCATCTTCCAAAATTCTATAGATTCTGGAACGGTTCCTGCAGATTGGAAGATAGCAAATGTAACTCCGCTATTTAAGAAAGGAGGGAGAGAGAAAACGGGGAACTACAGACCTGTTAGCCTCACATCAGTAGTTGGGAAAATGCTGGAATCTATTATAAAGGATGCAATAACTGGGCACTTAGAAACTAATAGTAAGTTTGGGCAGAGTCAACATGGATTTATGAAAGGGAAATCCTGTTTGACAAACCTATTGGAGTTCTTTGAGGATGTAACCAGTGGAGTAGACAAAGGGGAACCGGTAGATGTGGTGTATCTGGATTTTCAGAAGGCCTTCAATAAGGTCCCACACAAGAGGTAGGTGAACAAAATTAGGGCACATGGAATTGGGGGTAATATACTAGCATGGATTGAGAATTGGTTAACAGACAGAAAACAAAGAGTAGGGATAAACAGGTCTTTTTCAGGATGGCAGGCTGTGACTAGTGGGGTACCGCAAGGATTGGTGCTTGGGCCCCAGCTATTCACAATCTATATCAATGATTTGGATGAGGGGATTAAATGTAACATTTCCAAATTTGCTGATGATACAAAGCTAGGTGGCAGTGTCAGTTGCGAAGAGGATGTGAAGAGGCTTCAAGGGGATCTCGACAGGCTCAGTGAGTGGGCGAGAACATGGCAGATGGAATATAATGTGGATAAATGTGAAGTTATCCACTTTGGTAGAAAAACAGAAAGGCAGAGTATTTCCTAAATGGTGAAAGATTGGGGAATGCAGATGCTCAAAGGGACCTGGGTGTCCTTGTACATGAGTCACTGAAAGTGAATGTGCAGGTGCAGCAAGCCATTAGGAAGGCAAATGGTATGCTGGCCTTCATTACAAGAGGATTTGAGTACAGGAGTAAAGAAGTCTTACTCCAATTATATAGGGCCTTGGTGAGACCACACCTGGAGTACTGTGTACAGTTTTGGTCGCCTTACCTAAGGAAGGATATACTTGCCATAGAGGGAGTGCAATGAAGGTTCACAAGATTGATTCCTGGGATGGCGGGACTGTTGTATGAAAAGAGATTGAGTAAACTAGGCCTGTATTCTCTTGAATTCAGAAGAATGAGAGGGGATCTCATTGAAGCACACAAAATTATTACAGGGCTTGATAGGATGGATGCTGGGAGAATGTTTCCCTTGGCTGGGGAGTCTAGAACCAGGGGCCACAGCCAAGGGAAACATTCTCCCAGCATCCATCCTATCAAGCCCTGTAATAATTTTGTGTGCTTCAATGAGATCCCCTCTCATTCTTCTGAATTCAAGAGAATACAGGCCTAGTTTACTCAATCTCTTTTCATACAACAGTCCCGCCATCCCAGGAATCAATCTTGTGAACCTTCATTGCACTCCCTCTATGGCAAGTATATCCTTCCTTAGGTAAGGCGACCAAAACTGTACACAGTACTCCAGGTGTGGTCTCACCAAGGCCCTATATAATTCAGGACTGAGATGAGAAGAAATTTCTTCACAGAGGGTGGTGAATCTTTGGAATTCTCTACCCCAGAGGGCTGTGGAGGCTCAGTCATTGGGTATATTCAAAACAGAAGTCGATAGATTTCTGACTAATAAGGGCATCAAGGGATATGGCGATGGGGCCGGTGAATGGAGTTGAGGCAGAAGATCAGCCATGATCTCATTGAATGGCGGAGCAGGCTCGAATGGCCTACACCTGCTCCTATTTCTTATGTTCTTATGAGCTGAATATTCACATTTGGGACTTCTTTTTAATGTTAAATATTTTTAAAAGGCAGAAAGGGCTGAAAAGTGCATTGTTTACTTCATTTCAATTTGCATTGCTTCAGTGTGCATAGCCCCTTTAATTCTCAGACCTCTTCATTACCCACAATTCCTTGTGAGTGCCACAGCCTCACTTCCAGAGGCTGTGCGAAGCTCCAATGCCGCACCTGGACAGGAACCTCGGGTCGGATGCCTCCAGTAACGCCACCACGACAGCATTGCACGGCAGGTAAGCGCTGCACCAACAATCTCCATCCAACCAGATGAATTTTGCTCCGTTAGCATTGCGGCCATTCTCAGCGTCTGTTAACTCCAGTTGCCGATGACACCAGCAACTTTACTGGCTAAAACGAATTTCTCCCCCAATGAAACTCGAGAATCCTCTCACCAGTTCTGCCAAACCCCATTAACACCAGGTACTTACCTCTATCCTGGTTCCTCTTATCCATCTTGCCTAATATCCTACTATGTGTCCTTGCCTTTAAGAGATAAAAAAATTTAATAATAGATAATGGAATATATGATCAAGGCCACTAAGTTACAGTTTTCACAGAAAAATTGACAACCAGGGAATTTGATGCCCAAATTACTGATTCAAATTCCAAGAATACCATATAATAAAAATGTAGGTTGACTTATTCAGTCACTTTGAGTCAGAAGCTCTGATAATAATAAACTTTATAGTACGTGGCATAATACCCTTGATTTAATAAAACAGCGCATCTTCTGACTCACTGTGAGCAATGCCACATGAAACTCGCTTTTATATGTAAAAGTTTTGAGACGTGTCTGTCATACTTCAAATGTCACACATTTCTGCATTATTCTTTCAAAAAAAGTGTGAGGAGAAAAAGAAACCTAGTCTGGCCTCTAATTGACCTGAAGGTCTGCTAGGAGCAAACAGCTTCTAGTTGACCTGAGGAAGACACAGCAATGACACTTTGTTGCCTAAAAGGGAAAACGTCATGTTATACACAGCTTCACTTTAGCATCAGAATAATAAATTGTACGTTACCTGGCACAATGCTCCTATCCATTTAGAACATCAGATCCTCTGATCTACTGTGAGCAGTGATGTGGGAGATCCACTCCTATTTATTAAAAACCTTTAAAATACTGCACAAGGGAATTCCAAAACTATGCGATTTCAAAAAAGATGAAATAGATTTTGAGTCAAGATTATCTCTGTTCATTACTTGTACTGAAATCATGTTCTTTACAAACGCAATTTTGATTTTGCTACAAAGAGCACGCAGAGGAAATCTCCCCCCCCACCCCGCCGCCTCCAGTATATGACTGAGCTCTGGGTAAAACATGACCACTTCTCAGATTGAATATGAAACTTGCAGGATCTGAACATTAACCCGTATGCTCA
Source organism: Squalus acanthias (assembly GCA_030390025.1). Classification (NCBI taxonomy): domain Eukaryota; kingdom Metazoa; phylum Chordata; class Chondrichthyes; order Squaliformes; family Squalidae; genus Squalus; species Squalus acanthias. The sequence continues at coordinate 44,581,130 of CM059444.1, forward strand.
GTCCATTAAATGAGAACAGACAAATTCTTCCAGAACGGTTCCCTGTATATCCCTACAATACATCAGTGACTACACTTCAAAAGTACTTCATTGTCTGTAAAGCCCTTTGGAACGTCCTGAGGTCGTGAAAGGTGCTATATAAATGCAAGTTTTTTCTTTCATCTGATTATCACCTGTGTTCTTTTAAAAAAAAATAGAAAAAGTACTGACATTATGGCTGCGATTTCGCCTTCTGAGGTGGGTCCGGTGCGGCCGGGGTCAGTGGCGGGGTGCAACCCCGCTGCTGGCTCCATCCCGCTCTGTGAAAAGAATTTTACAATGATTGGGCTTGTTAAGCCCGCCCAGCGTGTTTGCCGGCCAATTGAAGGAAGCGGGTCTGATGATGCGTAATCAGCCGGTTTCTTTAAAGGGAACATGAGCAAATTGATTTTGATAGTTCTGCTGTCAGTGTTCGGCAGTATTGAGGTGCTGCAAACACTGACAAGTATTGCACAAAGGCACAGGGCTGCACCCAGGCTCTCCCATGACTGGACACAGGGAGGTCCTCTTCACTTCCCATGGGCGGAAGAGACCTCCCCAGGAGATCAGCCTGGTTGCACATTGCACAGGAGGGCACAAGCAGGGATGTCATCAGGAGGACCAGGCTGCAGTGGTGCAAACCTTTCAATGATCTCAGTAGATCACGAAACATTACTGCAAAGCCACACTCAACCTCATCCTGCTGTGCCACTCATCACATCCCCATCATTCTGCCTTCCCTACCCTACTCCTACACATCCTTACTCACATCAACTTACCTTGCACCTCCACCCAGCCCTCTCTATCTACATTATCACTTCCCCCTCTCACTAGCCACCCCTCACACTCACCCTCATGCTAGTCCAATCATACCAACTAACAGAACACAAGGGTGGGTACTTGTGTGTTTTAGCGAATGTTCATGTGAAGTTTCTGTTAATGTGGTGTCAAACATTGAAATCTTTATTTTCAACTGTGTTCTTGGATAGATTTGTGTGCACCTTTAGAAGTGGCTTCATGAGTTGCAGTGAATGGTGAGACATAACGGTAACCCCCGCAATAGTGGTGAGTGTGAAAGGAATGGCTTGGGCATTGTAGGGATGCTTTATGGTGTTGGTATGGGGTGATGCCAACCTGGCACATCATGTGGCAGCCAAGGTGTACAATGTTAAGTGAAGTAAATCTGGCCATGGTGAGGCCATCCCTGGCCTCCCAGGCAGCAATGTGGTTGGGTGCTGATGCCCTCTGTCCTGTGCAGCACCAGCTGATTGCGGAGAAGGTTGGTGTTGTTGTTGGTGCTTCTGGTGTGCCTGGTGCTGCTGGTGTTGGGGCTGATCGTGATGGGATTCTGAGGACCAAGGTGAGATTTTTAAAAGGGCAACGATGCTGATGAAATAGATGGCAGGTGAAGTTGAGATGACAGAAGCGATCTGTCAATGGTGAGAGAGGTTGTTCCAATGAGGTGACACTGGATAGAGAGTTTACTCCAAACACTTGCAGGCTGCATAAAGCTCAATCTGTCTTCCAAATGCAGTAAGTAACAGCTTCTAACCTTGGAAAGTGAACACCTATGAAATGGGAGCTTTTATAGACCATTTGCAGCTGTCAAGTGAAAAAAATCATCACATGCTGACACAACACCAAACCTCCTTACCTGACGTGAGCCCCGATCAGCGAGGAAGCCATTGGTGAACTCTAAAAATCTAAAGATAAGCTTAAAATACTAGTTAATTGCCTCTTAACAATCTCTCTAATGATGTAAATTGCTTCCTCCGCCGCTTGGAGTTGGGTCTGTTCTGGGATGACAGACCTGACATCTGGGAGACTAGCATGGAGGCGGGTTGACAGCAGGTTCCCTACCCGCTGTCAAAAAAAAACATTTTCCCAGCTCCCCACCCCCCCCCCCCAGCTGACCCCCTGAAAAATTCTGGCCTATAAGACAGAGAGAGGGATGGAAAGAAACACAAGAGAGAGAGGGCGAGGCGGAGACAGATAGAGAGAGAGACATGGATAGAGAGACTGGCAGAAAAAAACAGAGAGAAATACAATTCCAGGAACTAATCATAAAACACCAGTTCTGGGACACCTGCACCCTTGTCCAGTACTGTCAGACCCACACCCTCCCTCTCCCCTCACTGCTGCAGACACCGTGGGGGAGAAATTGGGTATAGCCCAGCTTGGGGCGCTAACTTTTAAAAGTTGAAAAAATTAGCGCCTGGCGCTAATGTTTTTCAACTTTTAAAAAATTCGGGTTTTGCGCTCCGGGAAGGAAGTGGAGCACTAAATCAAGCGCTCCATTTCCTGCCTGGAGCACAGCAGGCAGCAGGCGGGGCGGTGGGTGTGCACGCTGAACAATGGGCCGAGCAGCACTGCCGTGTTGGGAGGCTCCTTCCCTCCCTTAAAGGGAAGGGCCATCACTGCAGGCTCTGCAATGGAAAGCAGCTTACCTGGGTCCCCTGACGGCAGCCACGATCCGGCCCGATCAGCCCGATGCACTGCAGCAGAGTGCCAGGGCTGAACAATCGCCGGCGAAGAAAAATGAAAAAAAACCAGCAAGAGCATTTCACAATTTTTGTCACTTACCTCGGCCACCTCGCCTTTAAGTATCGCGCCCGAAGCGCCCGGCCTCCCGATGAACGCCTCCTGCAGCTGCCGGTGGTTTTTGCCCGGCGATGCTGCAGGGGGCGGAACCGAAGTTCGGGTCCGGGGCAATGTGCACGGCGATGACATCACGATCTCTGGGCGAAGGAGATCGGGGCGCAACGCCATATCGCCGCCGCAAACCTCCCGCCGAATATAGCGAGAGTCGATCTTCTCGCCGTGCCCGGTCGGTAAGTGCTTAGCGTGCGTGCCATTATCGCCCCCCGGTCGGATAACGGGAGGTGCGAAGGAGGCCAATTTCTAGGCCCAGGAATTCACCAATGGACAAAACCCCATATTACACCCTCAGTTCTGTAAACCTGAGGTTCCCAGCTATCTCCAACTGGAACATCTTGCATACCATCTTGCTATGTATTCTCAGCTTTAAAAATGGTAAAGGATAAAGATAAGTTCATGGGTAATGGAATATATAAACGCTCACTAATTTACAGTTATGAAAAAAGAACAGACAGTCATGCAATTCAATTCCCAAAGTGCCAGTAACATTCCCAGAATGCCATTTAATAAAAATGGAATGTGACTTATTCAGTAATCAGTGGCCCTCATGTGATCCATCCATGGCATAAACACCCCTATTATTATAACATGGCACATCCTCTGACTCACTATGAGCAACCCCATGGGAGATTTGCTAACATTTTCCCAGTAAAAAGACACATTACATAATCAATGAATTAAAGCACATTAGGTCAACAATGACAACAATAGGATCGTGTGGAGCATGAGCACCAGCATGGACCTGTTGGGCCGAATGGCCTGCTTTGTGAGCTGTAAATACAGTAAATACACATAATTACATAACAATGCAGCACAAAATAAGACAATATTAATTCATTATTTATCAATCCGTTGCAGACAACATTTTAAATGATAGGTAAGTTTTTATAGAATAATAGAAGTTAAAGGTTCAATGCATAACAGCATTATTTGTATTGTCGGGTGAAAGCTGACATCAATTTTTTTGCTCGTGATAAGCTATAGTGAGGAGAATTACATAAAGAAGATTAAATAAAGGTAAAGCAAAGCTGGCTTGGAATGGATTACAAGGTTATGGTATAGTTTGAATGGTTCAGTCATCGGACCGTAGGTTATTTTTACAGCCTAGTGTATACACTTAGCTTTCTTTTATTTTGTATTATACATAGTGCTCTGTTTCTATCTTCAGTTGTTGGCTTCCCAAATCAAATTTATAGATTGCTTTCCATGACTATTATCGTCACATGTACTATCCCATTATACGCCAGAATAGGTCATTTCAAAAAGGTGCATTTTACAGGCTCATTTTTAAAGACTTATAGTTCCTCTTATTTAGTTCTTCTCAATGGCAATGCTCTCTGCCTGAGTGGGTGGGCAATCAAACTATTCTCAAGCCCCTGCTAACGTCACTCTTCAGTTGATTCCCAGAAAGTATGTAAGAGTTGCTCAGGATAGCCACTCAGGACATACCCTCAGCTCTGCTTGATGTCTTACCTAACAACTGGGATTAGAAACTATCGTGTGGGGAATTATGTCCCACTGATTAATAGTGCACTACTTCTTGTGCCCTTCGGAGTGAGTTTTACTCGAAAACAATATGCACGATGATCTTCGACGACAGGGAGTGATAGTTTTACAAGAATATATAATATGTACCAGTTGTACGTATTATTGTAAAGTCTCACAATTGTAACAATACAAATGATTTATTTACATTATAATTTTATCTTTAGCATCTTTAATGCAACTCTGTGAGTCCTAGGGTGGTGGAAAACAGACAGTACCTTTTGACTTATAGGACATATGATTGCATATGTCCACTGATTTGCAGTACAAGGGCAATATTACATTAGCTTATAGAGCAAAACTATAACAGTGAGAGAGTTGCTGATATGTGACACTAGTTTGAAGTCTAACTGGGGAACTGGAACATTTAATCCTTAACTTTCTATAATTAGTTGAAAATAATATTGAATGCCACTTGGTAATGCACTTAGGAGTTTAACTGAATGATAAGAATACAAATGTGAAAAGAATGGCGGGTAAAGTCCATCAGGCCTGCCCCAATGCAGACATGGTGCAACCACATATACCATTTACTCACCCCTAATCACGCAAAAGATCAGAGGACAAAACATGCACATGTGCAATCATTATGGTGTCTTCAGGGAAAACAACTCTGGAAAATCACTTCCCGCCTCCCTAAGGCAATCAAACAAGGCTTCAGGAGCCTAGACACCTCATCATCCCAGCTAACCAGCAATTTACTTTCTATAACTGGAAATGTCCTCTTCTCTCAGGAACTTGTCAAGTTCCCTTTTAACGAACTGTCGTGAATCCATACTTGGTAGTTTGTTCTAGAGAGCAATAACTCTCTAGAAAAAGAAATAATTCCTGGCATCCAATCTAACTGTTTGCCTAAGGATTGGTTATGCATGCCTCCTAGTCTTATTATCCCTATTCATCTCAAATAACCTATCTAACTGGATTGAATACAATCACTTCATCATTTTCAAAACCTCAATCATATCCCTCTAAGTCTGTGTTTCTCTAAATAGCCCAAACTCATAAAGCCTATCCTGATAACGAGGAGCCCTTAGGCTAAGTATAATTCTGGTTGCCCTCGTCTACAATTTCTCTATAACCTCGATATATTGTGCCATGGGTGGGAACCAAAACTGGATACAATACTCCGACTGCAGACATACCAAACCTTACATAGTTTAAAATAACAACAGAAAACACTGGAGATACTCAGCAGGCCAGGTAGCATCCGTGGAGAGAGAAACAGAGTTAACGTTTCAGGTCGAAGACCTTTCGTCAGAACTGGAAAAAAGCAGGAAATGGAACAGATTTTAAAGCAAGTTTAGGGGCTGGGAAATGGGGGAGGGGACGAAAGAACAAAAGGGAAGGTCAGTGATAGGATGGAAGGCAGGAGAAGTAAAGAGGCATTAAGAGATATTCAAGGCAAGAGGAGATGGTAATGGGACAGGTTAAGAAACAAAGGATGGCTCTAGATGAAGTGTGAGTTGCGCTGGCAGAATGAAGGACAGCTGCCATGTGGGAGGGAAGAAAAAAAGGCACAAACAAAAAGTGTGGATAAAAAATATATATGTGTGATCGGGGCCGAGGTTATGATCTGAAATTGTTGAACTCTATGTTGAGTCCAGAGGGCTGTAAAGTGCCTAATCGAAAGATGAGGTGCTGTTCCTCGCGCTTACGCTGAGCTTCCGTGGAACAATGCAAGAGGCCGAGGACGGTGAGGTCTGAGTCGGAATGGAGCGGTGAATTAAAGTGACAGGCGACCGGAAGCTCGGGGTCCTCCTTACGGACTGAACGGAGGTGTTCCGCAAAGCGGTCACCCAATCTGCGTTTGGTCTCCCCAATGTAGAGGAGACTACATCGGGAGCAGCGAATACAGTATACTAGATTGCAAGAAGTACAAGTAAATCGCTGTTTCACCTGCAAGGGGTGTTTGGGACCCTGGACAGTGGGAAGGGGGGAGGTATAAGGGCATGTGTTGCATCTCCTGCGCTTGCACGGGAAGGTGCCAGGCAAAGGAGAAGGGGTGGTAGAGGAGTGGACTAGGGTGTCACGGAGGGAGCGGTCCCTACGGAATGCTGAAAGGGGAGGTGAGGGGAAGATGCGTTTGCTGGTGGGATCACGCTGGAGGTGGCGGAAATGGCGGAGGATGATCCGTTGAATGTGGAGGCTGGTGGGGTGAAAGGTGAGGACAAGGGGAACTCTATCGTGGTTCCGGGAGGGAGGGGCAGGGGTGAGGGCAGAAGTGCAGGAGATAGAACAGACATGGTCGAGTTTGACTCTACTCATTTCCTCCAAATCAAAGGTGTTGCTATGGGTACCCGCATGGGTCCTAGCTATGCCTGCCTTTTCGTGGGATATGTCCCCTCCCTCACCTCTTTTTCCGGTACATTGATGACTGTATTGGTGCCGTTTCCTGCTCTCGCCCTGAACTAGAAAATTTCATTCACTTTGCTTCCAATTTACACCCTTCCCTCACCTTCACATGGTCCATCTCCGACTCTTCCTTTCCCTGCCTCGACTTCTCCGTCTCCATCTCTGGGGATAGGTTATTGACAAACATTCACTACAAGCCCACTGACTCCCACAGCTACCTGGACTACACTTCCTCCCACCCTGCCTCCTGTAAGGACTCTATTCCATTCTCCCAGTTTCTCCGTCTCCACCGCATCTGCTCTGACGATGCCACCTTCCATACCAGTGCTTCCGACATGTCTTCCTTTTTCCTCAACCGAGGATTCCCCTCCACTGTGGTTGACACGGCCCTCGACCGTGTCTGTTCTATCTCCCGCACTTCTGCCCTCACCCCTGCCCCTCCCTCCCGGAACCACGATAGAGTTCCCCTTGTTCTCACCTTTGACCCTACCAGCCTCCACATTCAACGGATCATCCTCCGCCATTTCCGCCACCTCCAGCGTGATCCCACCACCAAACGCATCTTCCCCTCACCTCCCCTTAACCTGTCCCATTACCATCTCCTCTTGCCTTGAATATCTCTTAATGCATCTTTACTTCTCCTGCCTTCCATCCTATCACTGACCTTCCCTTTTGTTCTTTCATCCCCTCCCCCATTTCTAGCCCCTAAACTTGCTTTAAAATCTGTTCCATTTCCTGCTTTTTTCCAGTTCTGACGAAAGGTCTTCGACCTGAAACGTTAACTCTGTTTCTCTCTCCACGGATGCTGCCTGGCCTGCTGAGTTTTTCCAGCGTTTTCTGTTGTTATTTCAGATTTCCAGCATCTGCAGTATTTTGCTATCTTACATAGTTTAACATTGTTTCATACTCAATGGTCCTAGCAATACACTCCAAAGCTCTATTTACTTTCCCTATAGCCTCATATGGCTTGTGAATCTTTAATGAGTTATCAACTATTATCCCCAAGTTTCTTTTTTATCCGTCACATTTAGCGCATGGTCTCAATGGGCTGGATACCCCCAACCCCCAAATGTATTACACTGCACTTGTTCACATTGAAGGGCATCTGTTGCTCAAGGCTCCATTACCCAAATTTATATTGCAGCCTATTGATTTGGACTGAATTATTAACTCTTGAGCATATTTTCATGTTGTCTGCAAATTTATGAATGGTTACATTAATGCCTTCATTCAAATCATTGATAAAGATGATTAACAGCAATTGTCCCAACACAGAAGTTTGTGGAGCTCAATTCATGACCAGGCTCCATTCAGATCCACTTCCATTTATGGCAAGCCTCTGCCTATGAGATTTCAAACAATTACGTATCCTCTAATCTAAGGTTAGTGAAGCAAAATCTAAGTTTCTTGAAGCCACGTTCACAGTTCCTAATATCTGCCAAGAGATTCTAAATCACATCCTGTAAAATGCTGTCCAGCAGCTTTCCTATAACTGACGTCAAGCAGACATCCTGATCCATGAATGATGCCAGGTAATAGGGACTGAGTAGCAGTGGGTTCTGCAACATGTAAAGCAATCACGACGAGCTGGGAAAGAGATATACTATTTACATATGCCAAGTTTTATGGAGAATCTTCTGTTTAATAATACCCAACCTATTGTGATGTTTGATGTAGGGGCTAGCATGATCGCTACATGTCACCCAAGGCATAGTTTTATATTGACTGTAGTTTATGGCGGGCTTTTCCACTGCAGATTGCAACAGTGTAGAACAGTGTATTCGGACTGAACATTCTGCCAGTATTTTTAAAAATAACTGTGAGGAAAAAACAATCCTCTTTTGCACAGCTGGATGAATTTGTCCTTGCAATAGTTTACAAGATTGTTGATGTGGGAGTCAAAGGAGCAGGTTTTGTTTACCGTGATGCCAAGGACCTCGGCACTGCTTGAAAAGTCATGCTGGATTCTGTTGAGAGATGCTTGCTTGCAGTGTTTGGGATTAAAGTTGTCCATACTGTCAATATCAGGGGTTTCTAATTGTTTTTGAGGTCATTTATCTTCATCTACATCAACCACAATGATAACTTCCACTTTTAGAAAACTGTATTAACTGTAGTAGATATACAGTTAAATGTCAGCAAATGTTTGTATGTAGGATTTCAAAAGGAGGAGACAGTCCCTGAGTCTATTTCAAACAACATTGTAGATTCACTTGAAATTTGTTTTAAAATGATAAAATGTATACATCATTAACAGTATAAAGCTTATATGTTAAGGTGCACGAATGTAGTGCAGTGTGGTGGTGTTGGTATTGAAACACTAATGCTCAGTACCATTGTGTGGGAGCATACGAGTTGAGTCAGGCATTCGGTTAAATCTCCAATGTGAGCAATGTCAAGCGGACGCTGTGCTTTCTCCCAGACGGGGTATGGAAAGTCAAACAGGATAACCAGCTTGGGCAGTGATTTATGCCTGTGGTGTCTGGCTAAATGGGGTTGTGGCAGAAATATAGGAGCAGGCTGCCCACCTGTCCTTTAGCAGCAGAGACAAGAATCCAGACAGACTGAAGAAAGGGATAACTAACATTGGAAAAATTACCAATTAAAAAATAAAGCGTTTACTATTTACCATTACCGCACAAGTGCAAGCCAGTGACCGGCCATTGTCTTAGCATGTGCTAATATAGCTTTAATGTGATTAGATAATGTACCCACATTTAAAATGGCACGCTGGAGTTTTATTTCCAGAAAATTGCATTGACTTCAGCAAACGCTTTGTATTTCTAAGTCTTCATTATTTAACACATCCTTTTTTCTTCATGTCCATACTAACAGAAATTAATGACAGTTATACTGTACTTTGCTACATTCTGTTATTTTGATGATGCAAAGTATTGGCACTGGCAAAATGAATCATATGAACAATTCTATAGGCCTTGTATTGTATAAATGCATGTGACGTTGCTACTCCCAAACAGTCAGTAAATCACTGGCTGTCTAAAGGATTCTGAGTTGTCAATTCACAAGGCATGCTCTGCTGCACCAAGAGGGCGTCTTACCCGTTAATTTGCCTCTCTCAACCTGATGTGATATTCATGGGGAGAAGATGTAACTGCAACAGACTAGGTGGGTCGAAGTAAATGCCATGGGGGTGAAATTGAGTGCCTTTGTGCCTCCCGTTAGCGGGGGCACTAACGGGGCGCAAATAGCTTTGCGACCGGGCGCGGCGCTGACATCGACTCCCGCCATATTTGGCGGGAGTTTTGCGGCAGTGCTACGGTGTTGCGCCCCGATCTCCTTCGCCCAGAGATCGTGATGTCATCGGCGTGCGCATCACCCCGGACCCGAAATTGACTTCGTCTCCCGCAGCAGTGCTGGTCGAAAACACCGACAGCTGCAGGAGGCGTACATCGGGCGGGCAGCCGCTTCGGGGCCGATGATTAAAGGTGAGGTGGCTGAGGTAAGTAGAAAAAAAACTTATTTTTCCTGTTCTAGTTTTTTTCGCGGGTTCCTGCCCGCGATCGATCAGCCCCATACTCTGCTTGAGTGCCAGGCTGATCGCGCAGGATCGCGGCTGCCTTGGTGGTCCAGGTAGGTAGCCATAGAGTTATACAGCACTGAAAGAGGCCCTTCGGCCCATCGTGTCCGCGCCATCCATCAAGCCCTATCTATTCTAATCCCATTTTCCAGCATTTGGTCCGTAGCCTTGTATGCGATGGCGTTTCAAGTGCTCATCTAAATGCTTCTTGAATGTTGTGAGGGTTCCTGCCTCTACCACCCTTTCAGGCAGTGAGTTCCAGATTCCAACCACCCTCTGGGTGAAAAACTTTTTCCTCAAATCCCCTCTAAACCTCCTGCCCCTTACCTTGAAACTATGCCCCCTGGTTATTGACCCCTCTACTAAGAGGAAAAGTTCCTTTCTATCTACCCTACCTATGCCCCTCATAATTTTGTACACCTCAATCAGGTCCCCCCTCAGCCTTCTCTGCTCTAAGGAAAACAACCCCAGCCTGTCCAGTCTCTCTTCATAGCTGAAACGCTCCAGCCCAGGTAACATCCTGGTGAATCTCCTCTGCACCCTCTCCAATGCAATCACATTCCTCCTATAGTGTGGTGACCAGAACTGCACACAGTATTCCAGCTGTGGCCTAACTAACATTTTGTACAACTCCATCATAACCTCCCTGCTCTTATATTCTATGCCTCAGCTAATGAAGGCAAGTATCCCATATGCCTTTTTAACCACCTTATCTACCTGTCCTGCTGCCTTCAGGAATCTATGTACATGCACACCAAGGTCACTCTGATCCTCTGTCCTTCCTAGGATCCTACCATTCATTGTGTATTCCCTTGCCTTGTTTGTCCTCCCAAAATGCATCACCTCACACTTTTCAGGGTTAAATTCCATTTGCCACTGTTCTGCCCATCTAACCATCCCGTCTATATCGTCCTGTAGCCTGAGGCTTCCCTCCTCGCTATTTACCACTCCACCAATTTTCGTGTCATCTGCGAACTTACTGATCATACCTCCTACATTCATATCTAAATCATTAATGTACACTACAAACAGCAAGGGACCCAGCACCGATCCCTGTGGTACACCACTGGACACAGGCTTCCAGTCACAAAAACAACCTTCGACCATTACCCTCTGCCTCCTGCCACTAAGCCAATTTTGGAGCAATGTGCCAAATTGCCCTGGATCCCATGGGCTCTTACCTTCTTGACCAGTCTCCCATGTGGGACTTTGTCAAAAGCCTTACTGAAGTCCATGTAGACTACATCAACTGCACTACCCTCATCCACACACCTAGTCACCCCCTCGAAAAATTCAATCAAATTGGTTAGACATGATCTCCCTCTGACAAAGCCATGCTGACTATCCCTGATTAATCCCTGCCTCTCCAAGTGGAGACTAATTCTGTTCCTCGGAATTTTTTCCAATAATTTCCCTACCACTGATGTTAGGCTCACTGGCCTGTAATTCCCTGGTTTATCCTACTACCCTTTTTGAATAATGGTACTACGTTAGCTGTTCTCCAGTCCTCTGGCACCTCCCCTGTGGCCAGAGAGGTTCTGAAAATTTGTGTCAGAGCCCCTGCAATCTCCTCCCTTGCCTCACACAGCAGCCTGGGATACATCCCGTCAGGGCCTGGGGATTTATCCACTTTTAAGCCCGCTAAAACCGCTAGTACCTCCTCCCTCTCAATGCTAATTTGTTCAAGTATATCACAATCCCCCTGCCTGATTTCTATGCCTACATCACCCTTCTCCATAGTGAACACAGATGCAAAATAGTCATTTAAAACCTCACCTACATCTTCCGGCTCTAATGGGCCCTACTCTTTCCCTGGTTATGCTCTTGCCCTTAATATACTTATAAAACACCTTGGGATTTTCCTTTATTTTGCCAGCCAGTGTTTTTTCATGTCCCCGCTTCGCTCTCCTAATTTCTTTTTTAAGTACCCCCCCTGCACTTTCTATACTCCTCTAGGGCTTCCACTGTTTTTAGTCCTTTTTTATCTGCCAAAAGCCTCCCTTTTTTTCCTAATCCATTCTTGTATATCCCTTGACATCCAGGGTTCCCTGGGCTTGTTGGTCCCACCCTTGACCTTTACGGGAACATGTTGGCGTTGTACTCTCTCTATTTCCTTTCTGAAAGACTCCCATTGCTCTGATGTGGATTTTGCTACAAGTAGCTGATCCCAGTCCATTTTGGCCAGATCCTGCCTGATCATATTAAAATCGGCCTTCCCCCAATTTAGAACGTTTATTTCCGGTCCATCTTTGTCCTTTTCCATGACTACCTTAAATCTCACCGAATTATGGTCACTGTCACCAAAATGCTCTCCTACTGACACATCTACCACTTTTTATATTGCAGAGGCTGCAGCGATGGCCCTTCCCTTTAAGGGAGGGAAGGAGCCTTTGAACGGGGCAGCGCGGCGGAAGTCTCCGCCCCACTCTCCGATGTTAGCGCCCTAAGAAGGAAGTGGAGTGCTTGATTTAGCGCTCCACTTCCCTTGGGGCGCTAAAACTCAATTTCACAGTCGCCAGTGCTAATTAGTGCCAGGCGCTAAAGTTAGCATCCAGGCGATGTTAGCGCCCCAAAATGGTCGATACCGAATTTTTCCCCCCATACGTTTTCTCTGTTGTTATTGCATGTCTGTATTATATAGTCATTGTTGGTGTTTTGAATGCAGAGGATATTTGAGCTGATAACAGAGAGAATTTAAAAGTTCAGCAAAACAATTGACACGCAATGCCACCTCCACATAGAAACTACCTCAGCAGACAATAGCAATGGTTAGCAGTCTGTAACCTAGATCTAATATTGTTAAAATTCCTGTGTTGAAGAAGAAATTAGTCTAAAACGACCAGACTTTAATTATGAAAATAATTAATGTAATATTTTAAATTTTCATTTATTTATTGTCAGTACTAATATTTCATGAGTATATGGGTTATTTTATGTAAAGATGTGGTCTTTAGACGTATATATTTAGGGTAGTATACTACTCTGGCCTTGGCCTTGATTCTTCATCTGGAAGATATAGCCCTGTGTTTAATTTTTCAAATGGAATTTTATTTTACAAATAATCTTTTTAACTTATCACTGGGCTCCCAACTTCAGCAATTCTATGGGTTGTTTCAGGGAGTAGTGTGAGTGTTGTGGAATGAAGTTAAGCAACAAAATGTCATGTTTATTTATATAGCCTGGAAATGGCAAGAAGATGGCGGCAGTGATTGGGAAACATGGTGATCTTAAATAATGTTTTAAAATTACAACCTGTAATTTTCAGACTGTCTCCTCCTGTTGAAATCCGAACAGTACTAACATTTTCTGACTTCTTACTGTATTTGTACAGCCATCTCTTTCAACTGTGTCAGCTGTGGCTCAGTTGATAGCACCCTCGCCTCTGAGTCAGAAGGTTGTGGGTTCAAGACCCACTCCATGGGGCTCGAGCACATAAAGCTAGGCTGACACTCCAGTGCAGTGCTGAGGGAGGGCTGCACTGTCGGAGGTGCCATCTTTCGGATGAGACGTTAAACCGAGGCCCTGTCTGCTCTCTCAGGTGGACGTAAAAGATCCCATGGCACTATTTCGAAGAAGAGTAGGGGAGTTATCCCCGGTGTCCTGGCCAATATTTATCCCTCAACCAACATGACAAAAACAGGTTATCTGGTCATTATCACATTGCTGTTTGTGGGAGCTTGCTGTGCGCAAATTGGCTGCCGCGTTTCCCAGTGACTACACTCCAAAAAGTACTTCATTGGCTGTAAAGCGCTTTGAGACATCTGGTGGTTGTGAAAGGCGCTATCTAAATGCAAATCTTTCTTTCTTTCTTCTTTAACAGTGTTTCGGATTAGAATTGTCAGTACTGTCAATGTCAGGGTTTTCTCATTGTTTCTGAGGTAATTTATCTGATAAAAGTCAAGCTGTTATATTTTTGGTTCCAAGTGTGCGATTTCAGGTCTGAGATACTAATACATATGGCCAAAGGAAATAGATGTTGTAAACAGGAAAGGCAGGACAGTAATACTAATATCCACAGTTGAATGTTGTTGTGTTAATCCCTTGATACCTTTTTCCTTCCTTACAAGTCAAATCATCAGCATCGAGGGAGTCATAATTAGCAACGCACATAACAAATCATATATAGCACTGAAACATTATGAAATTCTTAGGTCCTACCACTGCGATAAAAGGGTAGTTAATACTCTGATGCAAAATAATAAATATAATTAGCTTCAAAGAGACCATGATACCAGTCACAACTTATCCTAACCCCATTACAAAAGTCAAGGAATTGTATTTTTGTTTCTGAGTATCTGATTTCGGCTCTGGGATACCACTACATACAGGAATAGATATTGCAAACAGGAAAGACAGGACATTAATACTGATATTATAAACCATAATTATGATCAGTTAAAGAATAAACATTAATGTGGTATCCTGTAATGTACAGGTTCTAAATAATGTTCTAAGTCTTCTGCCATATCTTTTCAGCTATTTTGCACGAGCATGGGTGGGCTCCCGATAGAGATCCACATAGAGGTCCACCCATGATTGGGCGCAAATGTTAGGGGATGCAGAAATCATCTTAGTTCAGCAGGATTTAAAGGCCTGCTGTTTCTTCTGGAAACCCAATCATCTATGGAGTTTCTCGAAAGTTTGTAGCTGCAGCTGGAGGAAGAGGAAGAACAATAACGACAACAGCAACAACAACAAGACTACGCTGAGTAGGAGTTCAATGATGAATCTGGAGACAAGGAACAGAGCAGGGAAGTATTGGAAGGTTTTAAGAAATGGCCTCAAAAGCACAATGGGATGCCGCTCAACCAAGTTCACTGGTGGGGAGCTGGAAGTGCTCTTTCAGGAAGCCAGGAAGAGGAGGGAAACCCCTTTTGTGGGACAGTGAAAGAGGTTGTGTGAGCTTGGTGATGAAAACACACTGGAGGCAGGTGTCACAAGCTGTGACACCTCTGGGACCTCTTGGTCAGCGGTTCAGTGCCACAAACAATGTAATGACCTGATGAGGATGGACAATTTAAGACTGACCACTTGAAGTTCAACATAAACATTTGTGCCACCCTGACTCCTCTCTACTCGGCCACTTAATACTTCAGAGCTCTTGAAGATTTCTCAATATTTTCTCAAGTTCCTCATTGTCTTATTCACCCTGAGGTACAGGCCAGTTGTCTCACAGACCTGCATGCATGCTCCTATTTGAAAGTGTCTGGTCACATTATGGATTACCACCACCCTTACTCACTCACTTGACTGATCAGCGTGTCCAGCATTGCAGTACTTGCAGATGGGATGAAACACCATTGGGCCGTATTTTCCGATCGAAGGCTTCCCACGTGCGGAGGCCTCCGATCTGGAAAAAATCTACGCACTTACCTGAGGGCTCCCGAGGTGCATATAGTTCCAATCCTGGGCCTCTCCAACTCCAAGTGTGCAGGGCCCACGAATCCCAGAGGCGCAGGCAGTTCGCAAGCGTCCCTGGGTCACGTGGGCCATGGGGAGCCAATCAAAGAAGGGAATCTCCCTTCATACACTTGACAGATAGACCTGTCAAATATATGAATGGAGATCACCCCAAAAACACAGTAAAACATTAAATATATTTTTTTTAAATCACATTTTTAAAATTAGTTGAAATTACAATAAATTAAATATTTTAAACAAAAATTTAGTTTTTTGAAAAAAATAATTAAAGTTTTTTACAGGGCTAAAAATAAACTTACCTTTTTTTTGAAGTATTTTTCAAATCTTACGCTGATAAAAGCAGGTCTTACGCCTGCTTTTACCAGGCGTAAGATTTCTAAGGGTTTTCTGCGGGCGGAGGTTCTCCAGAAAGCGGAACTATCCGCCCGCAGAGGCCCTTCTCTAGGGCAGGCGTCCGATCTGTCAAGAGCATTCTTGACAGATCAGAAATGCCGCTTTTCAGCGCATGCGCTGTGCATGCCTCAAACCGGCATTTCTGATGTCTCTACAGGTGTGTACACAGCGCGTAGGCATTGGAATATCCAGTCCATTATGTCTCTCACAGTTCCTACATTACACTTGCAGCAAAAGGTAGTTCACCTTTTTGAGGACTGGATTGCAACTAGGGGTGGATAAGCTAACCTATTAGCTCTAACCTCCCCTTCGGGAGGAACCCATAGAGATTCTGTGAAGTCCATGGATGAAGCACAACAACTTGCATTTATGTAGCACCTTTAACGTAGTAAATCATCCCAAGGCGCTTCACAGGAGCATTATCAAACAATAATTTGACACCGAGCCACATAAGGAGACATTGGGACAGTTGACCAAAAGCTTGGTCAAAGAGGTAGATATTAAGGAGTGTCTTAAAAGAAGAGAGAGAGTTAGTGAGGCGGAGAGGTTTAGAGAGGGAATTCCAGAACTTAGAGCCTAGGCAGCTGAAAGCATGGTTACCAATGGTACCAATCGGGGATGCGCAAGAGACTAGAATTGGAGAAGCACAGAGATCTCGGAGGGTTATCTCTACATAAACTTGTGCTCTTCCAAAACTCTGCTGCCCGTATCTTAATTCACACCAAGTCTCATTCACCCAACACCCCTGTGCTTGCTGACCTACAAGGGCTCATGGGGTTGGGGGTAATATATTAATTAGCATGGATAGAGGATTGGTTAAAGGACAGAAAACAGGGAGCAGGAATAAAAGGGTCATTTTCAGGTTGGCAGGCTGTTACTAGTGGGGTGCCGCAAGGATCAGTGCTGGGGCCTCAGCTATTTACAATCTATATTAATGACTTAGAATGATGAAGGGATTTAGTGTAATGCACCCAAGTTTGCTGACGATACAAAGCTAGGTGGGAAAGTAAGCTGTGAGGAGAACACAAAGGGCAAAAGGATATAGACAGGTTAAGTGAGTGGGCAAGAAGGTGGTATATGGAGTATAATGTGGGGAAATGTGAGGTTATTTACTTTGGTAGGAAGAATACAGAAATAGAATATATTTTAAAAGGTGAGAAACTATTTAATGTTGGTGTTCAGAGGGATTTATGTGTCCTTGTACACGAAACACAGAAAGTTAACATGCAAGTACAGCAAACAATTAGGAAGACAAATGATATGTTGGCCTTTATTGCAAGGGGTTGGAGTACAAGAGTAAGGAAGTCTTGCTGCAATTGTACACGGCTTTGGAGAGCCCACACCTGGAGTACTGTGCACAGTTTTGGTCTCCGTACCTAAGGAAGGATATACTTGCCTTAGAGGGGGTGCAATGAAGGTTCACTAGATTGATTCCTGGGATGAGAAGGTTGTCCTACAAGGAGAGATTGAGTAGATTGGGCCTATACTCTCCGGAGTTTAGAAGAATGAGAGGTGATGTCATTGAAACATAAGATTCTGAGAGGCTGTTTCTCTTGGCTGGAGAGTCTAGAACTAGGGGTCGTAGTCTTAGGATAAGGGGTTGGCCATTTAGGACTGAGATGAGGAGAAATTTCTTCACTCAGAAGGTTGTGAATCTTTGGATTTCTCTACCCCAGAGGGCTGTGAATGCTCAGTCTTTGAGTATATTTAAGGCTGAGATAGATAGATTTTTGGACTCTAAGGGAATCAAGGTATATGGGAACTGGGCGGGAAAGTGGAGTTGAGGTTGAAGATCAGTCATGATCTTATTGAATGGCGGAGCAGGCTTGGGGGGCCATATGGCTTACTCTGGCTCCTATTTCTTATGTTCTTATACACTGGCTCCCGGTCTGACAACACCTCAATTTTAAAATCCTCATCCTTGTTTTCAAATCTCTGTAAAATAAGAACATAAGAAATAGGAGCAGGAGTAGGCCAATCAGCCCCTCGAGCCTGCTCCACCATTCAATAAGATCATGGCTGATCTCTCCTCGTTCAACCCTACAAACCTCTGAGATCTCTGCACTCCTCCAATTCTGGCCTCTTGTGCATTTAATCGCTCCACCATTGGAGGCCGTGCTTTCAGCTGTCTTGGCCCTAAGCTCTGGAATTCCCTCCCTAAACCTCTCCGGCTCTCTACCTCTATCCCCTCCTTTAAGATGCTTCTTTAAACCTACCTATTTGAACAAGTTTTTGGTCATCTGTCCTGATATCGCCTGTGGCTCAGTGGCAAAGATGTTTAAATGAATAACACTCTTGTAGCAAAACCTCCCAAGGTGCTTAACATTAAAGGCGCTATATAAATGCAAGTTGTTGTTGTTGGTTGTAAGGCTGGAGGAGGTTACAGAGTTAGGGAGGGGTGAGGCCATGGAGGGATTTGAACACAAGGATGAGAATTTTAAATTCGAGAAGTTGCTGAACCGAGAGCCAACCTAGGTCAACGAGCACAGGGGTGATGGGTGAACAGAACTTGTTAGGATACGGGCAGCAGAGTTTTGAAGGCATAGATCACAAAGTGCAAGGGCAGGTGCCAATTGAAGATTTGTCAAAGTACTCCCAGGCTCTGGTGCCACTTATACAGATTAAAAATGCAAACTTCACAGCAGAATTAAGCTTTGTCCTATTATGAAAATTAGTAGATTGCCTCCATTTTCCCTTTTTTGCTCTACGTCACCTAGAGTTACAAGAGGCAGTGGGGAGTTAGAAGAAGAAGAAGAGGATGAGGAAGATGAGCAGGCAGGGCCATCTCAGTCCTAAATGACCAACCCCTTATCCTAAGACTACAACCCCTAGTTCTAGACTCTCCAGCCAAGAGAAACTACCATCATGTGCTCTCTCCTTGCCAAGTATCAGCCCAGAGACACATACTCAGGGGCTTCCAGGTAGTTTTTCCTTCCTATCTGCTGTGCTTTGCACTTGCCTGTATTAAATTTCATCTGTCATTGTTCTGCCCACTTACATATTTTGTCCAGCTCATTCTGCATTTTCTGAGCTGCCTCCTCCAATTCCATTGCCCCTCCTGGTTTGGTATCAATGGCCCAGATTTTGCGTTGATAATAACAGTGAGGCTAACAGCGCTAACCGTTATTATGGAGTAAATTGGACAGCAACTTGCGGAGTCCGCACATGCGCAGTTAAATGCGGAAATCAGAAAGTTGCAGTCTGAGTTACCCTGCTCCTCCACAGGCAGCACTATAACAGTACCTCGCCGAAAGATTTGGCATTGAAATCTATGTAAGGGCATGATGTTGCTGTACTTACTCACGAGTTATCCACTAAACATGGCAGAAAAAGTTAGGGCTTGTGCATTCAGGTGTAAGTGAATTTTTAATGGTGTGCTAACTCATAATTACTGCCAAACAACCTCTCTGGCCCTGAAAATTTAACTTTACAAGTATGGAGTCTCATTCCTTCAGAATTTAATTAGTGTTGGAGTTAAAAAAAATGTTTTTATTACTTTTACTTTCTGTCTCTTTTATCTCTCTCTCTCTTTTAATCCCATCCTTCTTTCCCTCTCTTTATCTTGCTTTCTGTACATGATTTTACATTGAATTAAATATTCTAACTTACACTTCCTGGTTTAGACTCCGCGTGCCTCAGTAAGGATATTTCAATCTGATTGGTTGAAGAGCCGCGCTGTTGCTTGCTCTGCTCACACATGCCACAGAACCCCTGTAGAGGGCGCCGCGCTGGATCAGATGCCAGATGACAGCAAGGTGCCACTCAAAAACCCGCTTAAAGCCTGTGGGCAGCTGCCAACGTGGTAAACGTTGAGCGTCGTTCCTTTGCGACTGACTGCAAAATCCGGACCATTATCTGCAAATTTAACTACATTGCGTTAAGTTTCTGAATCTAGGTAATTTGTGTAAATTAGAAACAGTAGTGTTCCCAATACTAAGCCCTGGGGCATCCCATGCAGCAACCCCTATCCCCCGATATCGCTCCTCTAATGACTGTTGTTTACTTCATCCAATTTCTTATCTATTCCCAGGATTTACCTGAAATTCCCACAGCTTTGAGTTCAACTAATATCCTTTCATGTGGAAATTTGTTAAATGTCTTTTGGAAGTCTAGGTACACTATGCCTTTTCTTAATTCTAGGTATGCTATGTTGTAGGGCTTCCCACACTTCACCTAGGATTGATTTCCTCAAACTGTGAGGAAAGGGTTAATCAGACTGAGTGTGCTAATGTAAGAATACTATTGATTTTTCTTTATATTGTAGTAATGTTAGCTTTTAGTCTTTGTTTGTTAAGTAGGGAAGTATTTTAAAGTAGTGACTATTGAACTTTTGATCTGAGACTGACCATACAGCACTGGAAGGTTTTAATATGAAGTAATCACCTACTTAATGAGGGAACTTAATTAAAGGTGTGCCACTGCACACTGGTTCCTAAATTTCAGGGAGCTATAATCACTAATAATGGGTACATGGAAAAGAGATAGTCTTGCAGAAGGAAAAGTGAGAGAGGAAGTATTAAGGGGTTTAGCAGCTTTAAAAGTGGATAAATCCCCAGGCCCGGATGAAATGTATCCCAGGCTGTTCAGCGAAGCAAAAGAGGAAATAGCAGAGGCCCTGACCATCATTTTTCAATCCTCTCTGGCTTCAGGTGTGGTGCTGGAGGACTGCTAATGTGGTACCCTTGTTTAAAAAGGGAGAAAAGGATAGACCGAGTAATTACAGGCCAGCCAGCCTAACCTCGGTGGTGGGAAAATTATTGGAAAGAATTCTGAAGGACGGGATAAATCTTCATTTAGAAAGACAAGGATTAATCAAGGATAGTCAGCACGGATTTGTTAAGGGAAGGTCGTGTCTGACAAACTTGATTGAATTTTTTGAGGAAGTAACAAGGAGGGTAGATGAGGGTAGTGCATTTGATGTAGTGTATATGGACTTTAGCAAGGCTTTTGATAAGGTTCCACATGGCAGACTGGTCACGAACTTAAAACCCCATGGGATCCAGGGTAAAGTGTCAAGTTGGATTCAAAACTGGCTTGGAGACAGGAAGCAGAGGGTAATGGTTGATGGGTGTTTTTGTGACTGGAAGGCTGTTTCCAGTGGGGTTCCACAGGGCTCAGTACTAGGTCCCTTGCTTTTTGTGGTATATATCAATGATCTAGACTTGAATATAGGGGGTATGATTAAGAAGTTTGCAGATGATACTAAAATCGGCTGTGTGGTTGATACTGAAGAAGGAAGCTGTAGACGGCAGGAAGATATCAATAAATTGTTCAGGTGGGCAGAACAGTGGCAAATGGAATTCAATCCGGAGAAGTGTGAGGTAATGCATTTGGAGAGGGCTAACAAGGAAAGGGAATACACATTAAATGGTAGGGCACTGAGTAGTGTAGAGGAACAAAGGGACCTTGGAGTGCATGTCCACAGATCTCTGAAGATAGCAGGCCAGGTAGATAGGGTGGTTAAGAAGGCATATGGAATGCTTGCCTTTTATTAGCCGTGGCATAGAATACAAGAGCAGGAGGATTATGCTTCAACTGTATAAAACACTAGATAGGCCTCAGCTAGAGTACTGCGTGCAGTTCTGGTCACCACATTACAGGAAAGATGTGATTGCATGAGAGAGGGTACAGAGGAAATTTACAAGGATGTTGCCGGGAGTAGAGAATCTTAGCTATGAGGAAAGACTGGATAGGCTGGGTCTGTTTTCCTTGGAACAGAGGCGGCTGAGGGGAGACCTTATTGAGGTGTATAAAATTATGAGGGGCATAGATAAAGTGGATAGAAAGGACCTATTTCCCTTAGCAGAGGGGTCAAAAACCAGGGGACACAGATTTAAAGTAATTGGTGGAAGGTTTAGAGGGGATTTGAGGGGAACTTTCTTCACCCAGATGGTTGTGGGGGTCTGGAACTCACTGCCTGAAAGGGTGGTAGAGGCAGGAACCCTAACCACATTTAAAAAGTACTTGGATGTGCACTTGGGATGCTGTAACCTGCAGGGCTATGGACCAAGAGCTATGGTCGGAGAGTCCAGAACCAGGGTTCATAATCTAACGATAAGGGGTAAGCCATTTAGGACAGAAATGAGGAAGAATTTCTTCACCCAGAGAGTGGTGAACCTGTGGAATTCTCTACCACAGAAGGTAGTTGAGGCCAAGTCATTAAATATATTCAAGAATGAGTTAGATATATTTCTTAAAGCTAAAGATATCAAGGGATATGGGGAGAAGGCAGGTACAGGGTACTGAGTTTGGATGATCAGCCATGATCTCATCGAATGGCGGAGCAGGCTCGAGGGGCCGAATGGCCTACTCCTGCTCCTATCTTCTATGTTTCTATGAAGTGGGATTCGGCTGGATAGTTCTTTGTTGGCTGGCGCGGACACGATGGGCCGAAATAGCCTCCTTCCATGCTGTAATTTTCTATGATTCTATGATTGTATGATCTGGGTAAATATTATCTTTCTAATTGGGGTTTCTGTAGAATGGTACAAGAAGGCAATATTGGGAAGACCGAAGCCATTGTTTTCTGTCCCCGCCACAAACTCCGTTCCCTAGCCACTGACTCCATCCCTCTCCCTAACATCTGTCTGAGGCTGAACCGCACTGTTCGCAACCTTGGTGTCATATTTGATCCTGAAATGAGCTTCCGACCACATATCCGCAGCATAACTAAGACCGCCTATTTCCACCTCGGTTACATCGCCCGTCTCCGCCCTTGCCTCAGCTCATCCGCGGGTGAAACCCTCATCCATGCCTTCGTTACCTCTAGACTTGACTATTCCAACGCACTCCTGGCTGGCCTCCCACATTCCACCCTACGTAAACTTGAGGTCATCCAAAACTCGGCTGCCCCCGTGTCCTAACTCGCATCAAGTCCCGTTCACCCATCACCCCTGTGCTCGTTGAACTGCATTGGCTCCCCGTTAAGCAACGCCTCGATTTCAAAATTCTCATCCTTGTTTTCAAATCCCTCCATGACCTTGCTGCTCCCTATCTCTGTAATCTCCTTCAGCGCCCCCCCCCCCCCCCCCCCCAGATATCTGCGCTCCTCTAATTCTGCCCTCTTGAGCATCCCTGATTATAATCGCTCAACCATTGGTGGCCGTGCCTTATGTTGCCTAGGCCCTAAGCTCTGGAATTCCCTGCCTAAGCCTCTACACCTTTTTCCTCCTTTAAGATGCTCCATAAAACCTACCTCTTTGACCAAGCATCTGCTCTAATTTCCCCTTATGTGGCTCAGTGTCAATAATACTCCTGTGAA
Source organism: Squalus acanthias (assembly GCA_030390025.1). Taxonomy (NCBI): domain Eukaryota; kingdom Metazoa; phylum Chordata; class Chondrichthyes; order Squaliformes; family Squalidae; genus Squalus; species Squalus acanthias. Next base: position 44,604,316 of record CM059444.1, read on the forward strand.
GCGCCTTGGGATGTTTTACTACGTTAAAGGTGCTATATAAATACAAGTTGTTGCTGTTGTAATTCATCTACTCTAATTCACCCTCCTTTGAGTGTCAGCTGTGGCTCAGTTGGTAGCACACTCTCTGCTGAGTCAGAAGGTTGTGGGTTCAAGTCCCACTCCGGGGACTTGAGCACATAAAGCTAGCTGTGCTGTGCTGTGCTGCACTGTCGGAGGTGCCGTCTTTTGGATGAGACGTTAAACTGAGTCTGCTCTCAGGTGGATGTAAAAGATCCCACGGCACTATTTCGAAGAAGTGCAGGGGAGTTATCTCCGGCGTCCTGGCCAATATTTATCCCTCAACCAACATAACAAAAAGAGATTATCTGGTCATTATCACATTGCTGTTTGTGGGAGCTTTCTGTGCGCAAATTGGCTGCCGTGTTTCCCACATTACAACAGTGACTCCACTTCAAAAGTAATACATTGGCTGTAAAACGCTTTGAGACGTCCGGTGGTCGTGAAAGGCGCTATATAAATGCAAGTCTTTCTTTTTTTCCTCAGTCATTCCTCTATTTCTTTCTTAATCCTTAAATCTCATTGGTTAAGGTAATACATTGTTCATCCCACCATTCACTGAGCTCCCAGATGCCCTGTTGCCCTCGCCGCACTGTTATCAGCTCCAGCAAGTTACCGCAGAAAAGAAATTGAGCTGAAGGTTGTAAAAAAAATGTGAAACTAACAGGGCACGACTGAAATTTCCCACTCCAGCAAGATCTGGCCCAATATAAAAATGATACACAATGTGATTGTATACATTACCAGCCTACTCATCCTGCCCACAATTGGCAGGCTTCAGTGTTGGAGATTCATTTTTAAAGCGTTGTAAAAATGATATACTTTTGAATTGACTCTTTATTTTATAACACTACCATAATATTGGGGATTCAATCAGTGTTAAAATGACTACATTCCTTTGTAAGTGGCACTCTTGCCTGTGTGAGAAGGTTGTGGGTTCCAGCTACTCCAGAGACTGGAGTACCTAATCTAGGCTGACACTTCAGTGAAGCACTAAGGGAGTGCTGGACCGGCAGAGGTGCCATCACTCAAACTGAGGCCCTGCCTGGTCACTCGGTGGATGTAAGCGATCCCTTGGCACGATTTAAAGAGCAGGGGAGATGTCGTGGCCAATACTTATCCCTCAGTCACTAAAACATGCGTGTCATTGTTGTTTGTTGTATGCGCATAGTTTCATGCTGCTATGTTTCCTGACATTACAACAGTAACTATACGTCATTGATCTGGGATATGATGAAAAGGGCAAGTTCTTTTATACCTTCTTTCAAAATGGACCCCTCCCTCCCCGTCAATGCAATGGCACTAGGCATTGAGTCTTCATAAAAGCGAAGTTATGCACCTTTGAAACTGTTCAAAAACATATCTGAAAATCATAACTGACCTTAAGACGTTTTTGGCTTGCAAGGCCCTTTTGAAAAATGACACTCTAAATCGAATACCTTTTAACCATTGGATGAGTGAAATAGTACATCGGTCGCAAAGTAAGATATTAACAGCTATCCCTGCCTGCTCTCAAGAGGCAGAAGCATTGGCCAGGAATCCGTACCCTAGCCCGCGTTCCCTCTCCAGGAGTGGACCATCTTTAGCTTACTGCAATAATTTCCATGCAGCTTCACAGTTAATGCAAAATACTGAACGGAACTCGGGAGAAATCTCGAAAGGAAAGCTGCTGGAAAAATAACCCGACTATCATTATGACCTTCCTCCCTCCCTCGGGAAAGCCAGCATCCCGAGAAACGCCCACTATGCCGAGGTTAAGGTTAGGTTTAGCAGTTACAGCCACTTCCGCATCGTCCCACTGGCTCTACCTGAGGATATGACGCCTGGTGGATATTAGCATAATTTATTCCGAGTTTGGTGTTGCTCTGAGCCAATGATGTTGTGTCACTTTCACCACCTGCCATGAGAGAATTCCATCATTCTTCACATTCTTCCGCCTCAGTGTATCTACTTCACAGAGGCTTACAGCCAAAGAGGCGCTGCCACCAAACACAGGTAAATAACACTGCGACCAGTCATTTCAAATAGCACAAGTAGATATTACTTTTATATTCAAAATTTCAAGTGTACGGCTATAATTAGTAATAATGCGGGGTTATATTTATTTTGGATTTAAAGGCTGCCTCCTTTAATATGTTACAGTAGAGGATTTGGTTACTATGTGTCTCTGTTTGGGTGATGTCGCGTTCTTGTTGAAAAAAAGAATGAAGCCCAAGTTTCTTCATCTGATGTGGTACAGGCAGTGTGTTCTGTTTTTGCGTTCATTCTTTCAGGCTGCAGAGATATATATGCACATATATTTAAAGAATGGAGACTCCCCTGGATGTCTTGTCCCGAGCAGCATCTTTAGTGCACGCTGATGACGAAAAACGTAAGTATGGTAATGAGAGGATTGCAGTTTCTCATTAGGAATTAATAACAAGCGACCTGACTTAAGGGGAACCAGAGTAAAACTTCCACACAAGTGCCTCCGGGCTAAATGTTTCCCATAGTTAAAAGCAGAAGAAAAAAAAAAGAAAAACTGATGATCCCTTGGTACAGAGCTTTTTTTTTAAATGGCTTTGCCCAGTATATTGAGAGTTACAATACGGAACTGCTTTGCAGTGTATTATGTTAAAGAGTTTCCTCCTCCCCTCCCCCAGAGTTGTTGTAATGCAGTGGTTCTGAGAAATGTATGCTGCCAGTCCGGGATTGTTTACTCGCAGTTGCCTCTTCTGTTCTCTGGAGAACATGCTTTATTGCAGTGTGCACTTTCTGTTGTGGAACGTCACTTTCAATTGTCTGTGACAAGTTCGACCAATCGTTGAGTTTATTAACGCGGGAACTGGATCAGCTTCGGACGTGTTTGAAATGTTTTATTGCCGAAATGTTTTCGTAGAGTCTAAAATAATTTGCCAGAGGACACCACATTTGAAACTAGGTGTCAGTTTGAGAACCTGGTAAACAAATAAGCTCCAACGTCTTTTTGTTTTGGGTGCAGAGGGGAGGAGAGATATGGGGGGGGGGGGGGGAGGGGAATCAATTTGCTTTAATTCCAAATTAAAGCAATCAAAACCGCGGAAAGTCTAAGGTTTTAGGCAGACGCTTGCTTGCATTGTTCTGGTTCCCGAAGGAGACGGAAAGGGCACTAGTGTAGAAACTCCCCCCGCCCCTTTATTGTTTGCACATCAGCGACTTCCCAAGGACCTTTATATGACTTGCAAGGGGATACAATGAAATGATGTAATTTCTGTCCAATCGCCTCTCCGTTTCAATGGGTTTCAGCGCGGCTGTCAGTTTCAGAGAAGGGCGTTAAAGGTGGAACGTTCTGCAGTGTGACCAGCTCATCACCCCGACTGATAACACGTGACCACATTGGGATTTCAGACCCCCCCCCCCCTTTGTCGATTTTTATTTATATTTTAGTCGATTTCTTCATTGCTGCACTGTTGCAAATGTTATGATCTGTAAATATTTTACACACGCATGCGTTTCACATTGACTGTCAGTGTGGCAGCACTAGCCCCCAATAAGCAATGTTTTCAGTCCAAATCTCCGCAGCAAAGCCCTGACATTATTCGGTGGACTTCCAAACATTGGATAAAGACCGACAACTTGTGTGCAGGCGTTAATCAGCAGCTGCGCGACCGGGAATGTGGGTCTTGCACTGGCTTGGTGACATTTCGGTGCCGGCGCAGGTAGGGGCTTTATGTTTGGGGGCAAACATTGCTTAATCCTGAGACTAGCGATTGGAATCATCTCCTGACTAATTTCCCTTCAGTTCTCCTGTATACAAGACAGTGCCTTTCCTAGCATGACTCCCACCCAGCCGACTTCAAACGTTTCCAAAAATTGCCCCCAAAGCCTGTTATGGTCTACCAGGTTAGCTTGCAGCAATAATGCAACTCTTTCAAAAGGGCATTTTATCAAACAATTTCACAATCCAATCAGGCAGCTCATTAGAGAAAGCCCCCAATTACCCTTATTGAGGTGGTCTTGGAGTGGCTGGAGCTCTCTAAAGAAGTCTCTAAAATCAAAATGAATCACTCGAGTCTTGAAATCTATTCTCTGCCGAGGGCGAGGTGTTTCTGAGATCACTCTACTCTCCTCCATTTATTGCAGCTGATGTCAATGACCTGACAGCTTAGTCACATAGTTAAAGTACCAAGGCTTTCAAGCTGGTATCTCTTGATGTAAAGATAATAACGTCTGGGATACATTTACATAAGCCATTTATTTTGTGACTTAAGAGGAGGACCAGGTCAATAAAGGTATATGGTAAGAAATGCTCTTACCAGTCCCAGCCATCAACTTCTAACTTCAAGCACTCAGTTACAAGGTTTGGTCACCATGAACAAACCTTGTAACCGAGTGCTTGAAATTAAAGTCAATTACTCTAAGTATGAATTATGTCAATTGAGAGTATGATCAGGCTTATCCCTGCTGTCAACTGACACATGGTCAAAGGGCTTGTTGCATACATGCCAACCATAAGTGTTTTGGGGGCTGTGTCAGTGTTTGCTATAAAATAACTGCCTTGAACCAGCTCGCTCACCTCAGTACTGCTGCTCCACTCTTCTATTTTCCCCCCCCCCAACCCCTTCCTACCCGAGTCATTGCTGCCTTTCCTGCTCCCCCAAGTCTACATGGTAATGGACCAGACTGGGGCTCCTCTTTCCTCAACATTGTTAATGGCAGAGATCCTGGTCAAGTATATTGTAGGTGGAATGCTTGCAAGAACAGGTGTTCCCTCCTACAGTAAACAGTGGCTGAAATCGCTGCTTCTAGGGCAGGAGCAACATTGAGGAGAGAGGGACCTCAGTCCAATCCTTTGGCAACCCACAAATTGGGTGGGAGCGGTGGGGGGCAATGGATGCCAGTGAAGGGGGCAATGAAGTGGCAGAAACTGGGAGTGGGGCTTTTGGAGGGAGGAGGAAGATAGTTGCTGTCATTAACTGAGGGTGAGTGGGGAGAGAATGCCAGCACTATTGAGTAGGGAGGGGAAGAAGAGTGCCAATATTAACAGAGTGGGGGCAGGAGAAGAATGCCAGCTTGAATGGCGGGTGTGAAAGATGAGTACCATATTGAGCTGAGTTGGAGGGTGGAGAAGTGTAGCAAGTTAAATGATGGGGGTGGGACAAATGTGCCAGTATGATCGATTTGGCAGGGTTGGAGAAGAAGAGCTGTGCAGTTTACATACTGGTGTCAGTGATTAGCATGCAGGTAAGGATGTGGTTTGGTAACCTAGGACATACTTTACAAACTGAAGTCCCTGAGATAATCACATCTTTGTGCTTTTCTGTATTTGTTGACTTACTAGCATGTCATTTCTGTTGTTATATATGAATAAGATTCTACAATGATAACTCCATTTCCTGTGGATAGCTGACGCTGTCTATCAGAAGTTCTTGGGTGTGTGTCGATTTTTGTAGAGGGTCCTTTTATACAGAAAAGTTTGGAACCAGTGACTTAGGGGGAACAAATATATTTTTCAAAGCCATTTTAAGTGGAATGTAAACTGCTTTTACATTGGTGTCAGTGGGGCGTTTGCAGTGCTGGATCCCGAAGCACAAGTACTACAGCCAGCAGGAACCCCAGTGTGAAGCTGGATTTCCAGGGAGGCCTGCAGGATAACAGTAAAACCTTAATATTTCCTTATGTGTTGCAAGTATAGCCACTCAAAATTGGCAGGTCAAATTTAATCTCCTGTGAGCTGTTAATCTGCTGTGATCCTTATGCATTTTTGTTTAGTATAATGTTGCCCTCTCCTCGCTACTCCTTGGCTGAAGTCCTGGTCTACAGGTGCTCATTCTTTGTGTATGAGCTGATTCTTGGGACAGTGCGTGCCATGGGTACTTTGACTGTGGAGCCATGAGAACTGCACCTGGTGCTCTCTACATGAACGCTTCCGGCAGGGATTCCTGGATAACAACCAGGACCGGAGATCCTGGCCAAATTTATTTGTCTTTTCCTCATGACCTCGAAATAGTGAAACCAGCAGTTTCTCTCCTGTCCCACTTGCGTGTAAAACTACCAGGACTCACTTAGACTGGCTGATGAGAAGACCTGTTTTTAGTGGCCACAGTATGCACAGGCCTCGCGCAATGTAAAAGCAGCTAAAGGTTTTCCCAGCTGTGCTCCACTGAGTAGTGTGAAGACCAACTGTTTAATTGAGAGTAATTATCAAGACTGGCTTCCCACAATTAATTTAGTAAAACCTCCTCCCTTAACCCAACAGTCCATTTATAGACCTATATTTTAATGGCTGTTTGTACTATAGAGTGCAGCTGATGGACAGAGACCAATTTCAATGCAGCAAACCACACTAAGCTAACCAAAGAAAGAGCAGTCCTGTTACACACACATTATACAGGTGGTGTAAATAGATAGAATACAGTACTTCTCTCCATGCATCTGTGGTTTGGTTCCAATTAATTTCTAAGTGTCGGAGGTTTTGTTTATCATAGTTTTATATACGCTTAATAAATGACAAAGAGGCATATGTAGACATTAAGAAATCCAAAATACATTGGTTTAATTTTGCCTAAACAGTGAATTATTTGACTAAAGGAGAAGTGAGAAAGAGGAGTTACAGCTGAGTCTTTGCTTAGGTACACTAGGCTGGTTGTTCTGCTGCCTGGACTGAGATCAGCAAATATCGCTTTTACCTTGTACATCAGTCCCGGAAAGAGTGATGCTAAAATGACCTCCACGCATTGCTCTCTCACATTTATATTATCATCTGCCGTCACTCTCCTGTAGACTGTTGGGTGGCCCATTCAGAATATGGAGCCCAGGCATTTCCAACGCAAGAGAGCGGAGGCAAAGACAACAGGAGCCACATTAAAAAATTGGATTTGGTGAGCCTAAGAATTCATACTGAGGCGGTTCTGTGAGTCAGTATGCTTGCATCATTATGGTGTTGTATACCATGATGTATGCACCTGGGCTCATTGCATTTAGTGAGTCAAAAAAGGACACAGTTCATCTAATGGCAGGTGGAAAGACACAACAACCTAGGTCTGCACTGGTTTGGCTGTTTGTGTTCAGGAGTGACAATGATGTTGGCAGTCAACAGAACTCCAAGTTTAAAAATAGGTAAAACTTAGCACAGACTGGGGATTGATTATGTTTCAAGTTATCAATGTAATCTTTTAAATTCCTTCATATCAGTTGATACTAGGAAACTGTTCACAAACAACTACTGTTGTGGTTCATAGTTTTATGTCTCTATCGCTTTAACTTGTGAAGGCAACTGCTCCTATTCCCTTTAGCTACTGAAATATGGCAAGGTAACGTTTATCTTTTTGAGTTTTCGGTCAGCCAAGTGAACTATAGCCGTTAAGATCGGCAGGGCCTCCATGTCCCTGGCCTTGCTGGGTTCTTCGCCTACTACCCGACTCCCCTGCACCCTTCTTGCCCTGACATCAATATCGAAGTCCCTGAGTGCGCTAATCAGGCCTACGAAGTGATTAAATCCAATGTATAATTTCTGCTAAAGTTGTGTTTTGCATTGTTCTGAGATGCATACGTGTGTCTACATTTTCTTTTGCTTTGTTTTTGTTTTGGGAAAAGTATTCCTTGATGGAAATGTTGTATGATAACATCAGGGACTTGTTTTGTTTTAATAATACTGTACTTCCTCCAGCTGATGCTACAACAATTAAGTCATGAAGACTCTTGAGTGTGACGTGGTTTTTTTTTTTGAGGGGCAAGATCTTTTGGTTAGATCATTGATCAGTCACTCATTATAGCCCAGAATACAGTTATTTTGAAAGGCAAATGTACAATTCTTAATCCATTTGGCTGCTTGCCAGGAAATTGCACACATTATTCTGATTTACATTGTCTTATTCAGTAAGATCATTGTTTTAAATGAAAGTGGAGACAATTAGCTTTTTTAATATGACAAGCTTCATTTTTTAAGTCTGTGTGGATTTTTAAAATCTAGTAAATGTTGGTACTGGGAGGTTGGGATAGGAACACTTTGGGTGAAGTGTGGTCTTTCATGGCACATGTCAAAAGAAACACTTGGTTTGTTCAACTACTACCCCTGTCTCTGATAGCCTGTGTGGACTGGGACTAGACAATAGCCAATCTGCATATTCACAGGTAATGTGTCACCATGCCCCTTTTACAAAAAAAATTGTAGAATAATGTTTCATCACCTTGCTTCCAAAAATAAAGTCAATTTTGTATCCTGCGTAGCATAGTTGACGTTGTAACAGTTCCTTTTAGTGTCTAGGAGGATGTACTTGCTTTGAAGGTATGCTTGTCCGTAAGAATGAACCTCTGGTACTTGACATTGCACTGCAGTGAGTAATACTTAACTGAAAAAACTATGGTTTACCATTATATGAAGTAAGCCCTTTGAAATAAAAAACAGAAAATGCTGGAAATACTCAGCAGGTCAGGCAGCATTTGTGGAGAGAGGGAAACAAAGTTAACGTTTCAGGTCGATGACCTTTCATCAGTACTGGAAAAAGTTAGAGATGTAACAGGTTTTAAGCAAGTAGAGGTGGGGAGGGGAGGAAAGAACAAAAGGGAAGGTCTGTGATGGGGTGGAAGGCAGGAGAGATTAAATGATAAAAGGGATGATGGTGCAAGGCAAAAGGGGGTGGTAATGGGACAAGTAAAGAAACAAAAGATGGGTCTACAGCTGCTGTCCGAAAAAATGGGAGCGGTGGTTACGATCTGAAATTGTTGAATTCAATGTTGAATCTGGAAGGCTGTAAAGTGCCTAATCAAAAGATGAGGTGCTGTTCCTCGCGCTTCTGTTGAGCTTCATTGGAACAGTGTAGGAGGCCGAGGATAGAGAGATCAGAGTGGAAGTGGGACGGAGAATTAAAATGACAGGCGACCGGAAACCCGGGGCCATGCTTGTGAATTGAACGGAGGTGTTTCGCAAATCGATCACCCAAGTAAGCCCTTTGATTCATCCAGTGAAGAATTAGCCCCCACTTAGAATCAATATCTGCTAGTCTTGTTTTGGTCCTTTAGTAAGCTCTTTTGTATTTAAAAAAAAAAAATTCCAATGTCAGACAATCAGTAAAGTCATTCTAACTACTAGGTTCATTCAGAAAATCGTGAAGTAGTAGAGTGTTGAGAGCTTTGTCCCACTGCTGGTAATTTAACAACTTATGAAATGCTTTCTGGGATTGTTTCAATTGCTATAAGTTGTTAAAACCTTTTTTGTTGTCTAAACTTCATATCAAGCATTAAATACCATTCTGCTTTAGTGCAGCAGTATAAGTGTGCCTTTATAAGACGTTATCTGTGTTGTGCCAACCATCTTTTTTGAAGGTATCTTTGTGTTGTGTCATCTTGATAATTCTTGGAAAAAAATTGTCATAAGAGCTTTACTCGTAAACACCTAAAGGGAAAAATGTGATCATCACTGGCAGTTAGTCACCTGCAGTGAAATGAGGTGTACACTTTCCACCCCGAACCATTTGATTCAATTATGCTGCATATATTCTCCACCCGTGATAGAAATGTGTGAATTTTAGCAACATTAGATGATTCAGGACATTGCCACCTACACAGGCAGAGTCTCTGTCCATTTTTCATTGAACTGAATGAGAGACGTTCTACTATAGTTATCATTGTGAGTTAGCCGACATCTTTTTTTGAATACCTGGTTTGTAAAGAACTTTTGCGATTTTTCTGCAAAGCTCTTGGTAGGTTCACAGGAAGGAGGTTTTATACACAGTTTCATATGTTTACTATGACTATCCCAATGCTCTCCTGGCCGGCCTCCCATTTTGCACCCACTGTAAACTTGAGCTCATCCCAAACTCTGCTGCCTGTATCCTAACTCGCACCAAGTCCCGTTCACCCATCACCCCTGTGCTCGCTGACCTACATTGGCTCCCTCGATTTAAAAAAAAAAAAAAATATTTTCATCCTTGTTTTTAAATCCCTCTATGGCCTCGCCGTTCCCTATCTCTGTAACCTTTTCCAGCCCTACAACCCTCTGAGAACTCTGCGCTCCTCCAATTCTGACCTCTTGTGCATCCCCGATTTTCATCGCTCCACCATTGGTGGCCGTGTCTTCAGCTGCCGAGGCCCGAAGCTCTGGAATTCCCTTCGTGAACCTCTCCACCTCGCTACCTCTTTCTCCTTTAAGACGCTGCTTAAAACCGACCTCTTTGACCAAACCTTTGGTCATCTGTCTTAATATCCCCTTGTGTGGCTCGGTGTCAAATTTTGTGTGATAACGCTCCTGTGAAGCACCTTGGGACGTTTTATTATGTTAAAGGTGCTATATAAATGCAAGTTGTTGTTCTGGTTACAGCTTCTATTTATTAGTTTGGCACTGTAAGAAGAAAACAAAATTTGGCCTGTCTACAGCACAAGTTTCAAACAACCCTGTCTTTTTTGGGATGTGTTGCAGTGTGCTGGGTATATGGAGGGGATTAATTACCAGGTGTCTTCAGTTTACAGAATGGATCACATTTCTCAAAGAAACCCTCCTTTAAACTCTCAAATATATGTTTAAGCAATAGTTTACATTCCCTTCAGTGATGTATACTTGAAAGTATTTAGAAGCATGCAGTGACCGTGTTTGTGTTTGAAAACAGTCTAACTTTTAATTTTCAAACAACAGCTATTTTAATAAATCTACTTCGTATCTCAATACCTTATCTGGCTTTTTCAATCCTAACTTTATATGTAAAAATAGTAATATGTAAAATGCCTAAGATATCTTACAGAATGTCCTTTTCAATAAGGAGATTTTAAAGGTGTGAAGTATTATAAACAGGTAACATCTGCACTTTTTACAGGATACGTTAGGGAATTGATAATGATGCATTTTTCTGTTTATTTGTTTAAGTTCATCATTGTCATTAAATAGACAAGGGAACTGTTTCAAGAGATCACAAACATTTTTTAAAATTGCATAATTTGTGAGGTAATAATTAAAATGTACAAATTTTGTTTCTTTAAACTCTAATTTCTTTAATTCATTTTAGTGAATACATTGAATTGCTGTCTGTAATCCTGGTGTATTCCTCTTCTGTTGTCTGTTGGTTTGAAGTTGTAATTTGCTTGTTTCTTTAGAGGTAATGAGAACAGCTGGTTCAACTTCAGCACTCGCTTGCGTATAACTTATCCGAGCCACCAGTGTTCGTGTGCTTATTTTCTTACTGTGAGAAGTCGCACAACACCAGGTTATAGTCCAACAGCTTTATTTGAAATCACAAGCTTTCGGAGCGGCTGCTCCTTCGTCAGGTGAAGTCTGACTTCACCTGACGAAAGGAGCAGCGCTCCGAAAGCTTGTGATTTCAAATAAAGCTGTTGGACTATAACCTGGTGTTGTGCGACTTCTCACTTTTGTCCACCCCAGTCCAACACCGGCATCTCCGCATCATATTTTCTTACTGCCTGCTTTACCGTTAATGCATTTTCCTTATTGAAACTAAGAAGCTGTCCATGATGTATTAATCAAATAAATCTTGGAGTAAATTTAGTTGACCGCAATGGGCTTTATCTTACAAACAATCTTTGTAATATTTTGAATGGCCGAACACTGTGTGGCGGTCTTTTACCATTGTCATATCCTGGGAACAGTGGGTTCCGCACCATACCCCTACAGTCCACATGATGCTTAGCTGAATACTTGAATTCTACAATGTATTCACAATATGAGTAATATATATCTGTAAAAGGTGGGGGGAATTTATAGTTTTGGTTTGGTTCTGTTTCTGATTTGCAGCCGCTATCATAACATAAGAACATAACATAAGAAATAGGAGCAGGAGTAGGCCATTCGGCCCCTCGAGCCTGCTCTGCCATTCAATAAGATCATGGCTGATCTGATCTTGGCCTCAACTCCACTTTTCTGCCTGTTCCCCATAACCCTGGACTCCCTGTAGTTCAAAAATCTGTCTACCTCAGCCTTGAACCACAGGGCCTGGGCCACAGCGAGAAGGTTCTATGGTAAAGTGCCTGCCTGGGCTCTGCTTGGCAACTGCCCAGAGTGCCACGCATAAACCAGGGGCTCAGTATGTCGGGAGCTGTAGGCACAACCCAGCACTCCAATCCTTCATCAGAGTGATTTCTGAGCAGGCTGCTCCCTGGGATTGTGGCCCTCAATAAAAATATTAGTGAACAACGTGGAGGAAGAGATTTCTCCGAATGATCTGAGCAAACAGAAGAGGTGAAAATATTAGACACATTGGGGTCAATGTTCCCTCTAAAATTTTTGGGGGGGGGGGCGCCGCACGGCCCCTTTAACGGCTTTAGGCAAGTGTGTTTTTCTTTTTCTGCATCATGTATCTTCCTCCAACCAGCATGCTTGGTGGATCAACCAATGCTGCCCTGGAACCAGATGGTATGGATGTATGTGAGCAAGGTACATCAACTTTCCCATCTAGGTTTATTTTCCTGCATTCTGTCTGTAGATGGCTACGGTGAAATTGGGTGCATGTGCCATGGTGATCTGTGGTTCTGACCTAACTCTCTCCCATCATTCTGTCTGCAAAGCACCCTGTTGGTGGGCTACTCCCAAAAAACCCTTTTTTTTTTTTAAAGACAAACAAAACTACTTTTTAGCTTATCTCTTTCTTATCAATTTTCTCCGCTCCTCTGACTTTCTCCTGTTTCTCATGCTCTGAAGGCATTGACTTCTAAATGTGAGGTATGATTTTCACAGGCACCGGTCAGCTGTTAGTATTTTGTCCGCATAGTCATTATGTGTATTTTTTGTCAGTGAGTGTTGGTGTGCTATTCAACCTTGGGGGGGCATCATCATGGCCAAATCTGTTCCTGTCTTCACCTGATGTCCATGTATTAACACTTCAAGTCCCTGGATAGTGATTGGCAGCAGAAATCCTAGCTGTTCCAGCAGTGCTGAGATCAGTTGTAGTGCCATACCACTTCTCCAGCTTCAATCAGCTAACTTAGGACAGAGCAGACAGGTTTCAACCTTCCTGGCCTATAGTACATAGCTGCTCAGTGAATAAACCTGCTCAACGCTTAAATCATTATTTGTTACTTTTTTTTAATCTCAACTGTTGTTAGCAGATAAGGATTTCAAACTTTAACCCATGACTACGGTGTTGTTGGGTAACAGCTCTATTTCAATTAAGTACAGGTTTAATTCTCTACCACTGTGAACAGATACAGTGATACTGTACTGATACCACATCGCTTCAATTCGTGTACTGACCTAATGTATCAGGTTAATTCACATACTGATATAACGTATCCGATCAATTCATGTACTGATACCGCATCACTTCCAATCATGATATAACGGATCACTTCTGTTACTGTATCGATTATACCACATCTTTTCCATTGTAGAAAAGACTTTGGATCACTTTTTATTACTGCATATTCTTCTGTTTTACAATTTTTTTCAGGAATATTCCAAAAAACAGGCTTTAATACATTTTATTTTGGATAGGATTATTTTAAATAAACTTGAATAATATGTTGTCCATTTGTAATCTGCTCTAGGTAGGAGTTCAGAAGTATAGTTATAAATTGCCTCATGGCAAAGTGTGACGACTGTAGATTGTAAAGAAACAAAATAAATAGTGCATCTTATAGGACAGAATTGTCTTCTAGACATTACTCATTTAAAATTCCAGGTGAGTAATGAGTGGGCACAAAAATCCCTTGCACTGTTTTAACTCAGTCAGGACACCTACATTTCTCCCATTTCCTGTGCCTCGCTGTAAGTTCCATAAAAGCAGGAAATCATGTTAGTTTTATGATCCTGTGTTTGATGTGTTGTTTTTGGAAGGTTTAGGTTGTGGCACTAATTTTCTGACTGTAGTTGGAAAGACTACAATACTGGCAAGTAAGTCCAGAAATAGTTGAAAAGATACTACAATGAATAGTCTATAGAACTGGCAGTGACGATTCTGATGCCTTGTGGCTTGGAATATATTGGCATGATTAAACCAAGATGTTGAAAATGAATATGCATTTTAGCTTTTAAGTTACGGTTTGATATTTGTGTTTAAGTGCAATAACTGGAACATTGATTTATGTTTAAATATTGTAGAAATTGAACATAAATACATTGGCAATGATGTATTTGTGTAATATTTTACTACAGTTGCTTTTGTTGGCTACTGTATATCATTTTAATAGAATTTTAAGCTGGTACATTCTGTCACTGCTGCTGTTATTCTCACAATCACTAATACATTTTGTTACACACCAGTGAAAGTAAGACAATATATAGGTAATATATCACTCACGATCTCAAGCAAACTGAAGTGCTGTTTTTATCTTCGTTCTGGATGACTCTGTTAAGGGGAATTTCATATAAAGTTAAAGGTTTGTGGTCTGCCTGTACACTAATTCATTAAGACATTGTGGCAATTTGACTCGTGGTCAGTATGACTAAATAGATAGTACTAAACTACTCTGTTTAGATTTAGGATTATTGTTGTCTCTGTTTTGACGAATGTATCTAATTAAAAAAAAAAAATTGGCCTGCAGTCAGGGTTTCTATTTTCCTTTTAAGAAAGGAAAAGATTACATTTTAAGCAGAAACTACATTGAATAGTTCCTTTTTAAAATGGTTTTATAATTTAAAAAAATACATACTAAGATTTATAGTAACCTTGGTGGCTTTCCATGTCAGTACAAGTCCCTGGCCTCTGGTTGTATTGAGAGGTTGTGACTATTACCCGTGTTCTCACCATTCTGTTCTCTACCTGTAATATGTTGTGCCACTGAACCATACCCATAATACACTACAATTGTTGCAGAAAATAATTCCTGTTTTATTAAATATTAGAAGTTTGCAAAATAAAATGAGGACAGAAACATTGAATGAAGAATATTTAAAATGAGCATCATTCTGCATCTGATTTTACTGGGTCTGAGATCTCGGAGGGTTGTAGGGCTGGAGGAGGTTACAGAGATGGGGAGGGGTGAGGCCATGGAGGCATTTGCAAACAAGGATGAGAATTTTAAAATCGAGGCGTTGCTGCACCTGGACCGGGAGCCAGTGTAGGTCAGCAAGCACAGGGGTGATGAATGAATGGGACTTGGTGCGGGTTAGGATACGGGCAGCAGAGTTTTGGATGAGCTCAAGTTTATGGAGGGTGAAGATGGGAGGCCGGCCAGGAGAGCATTGGAATAGTCAAGTCTAGAGGTAACAAAGGCATGGATGAGGGCTTCAGCAGCAGATGAGCTGAGACAAGGGTGGAGATGTGCGATGTTACAGAGGTGGAAGTAGGTGGTCTTGGTGATGGAGTGGATATGTGGTCTGAAGTACATCTCGGGGTTAAATACAGCACCAAGGCTGTGAACAGTCTGACTCAGACAGTTGCCAAGGAGAGGGATGGGTGAATACCATTTTTCAGTTCACACTGATGGGCAGTTCTGGCATTAGAGAACGCTCTTGTCGCAGCACACATTTAACATATAATGACACTTGAAAACAAGTGTAAAAGAGAGTAACTTCCTTTTGCTTTGTTTCTTATTCTGTACCTCCCCAACATAATCTCAAAAATTCTGACTAATCGTCACTTAAAATGATAGTTTAATATTACTTCAGCAATAAATTAGCATATTTTGTAATTCACTGTCACAATACTGAATCGCATCTTTAGAAGTCCCATTAACACATTCATGTTGGGGCAGTGAATTTATGAGGTACCACTGTTGCTGAATATTGACAGGAGTTTTAATTAAACAGTATTTTGTTGGCTGTTGTTTCCTAGTTCAAACTGGGGACAATGAATTAACAGACAGTGAATGGGGGTACTGTTCTGTCTTGGCTCAGGGATTTTGCAGTTTGTGTGACATTCAAGACAATGAACACTAAATCAGTGAGAACTTTTATTTTTTTTTGCTTGACGCAGAACTGTGGATATG
Organism: Squalus acanthias; assembly: GCA_030390025.1. Lineage (NCBI taxonomy): Eukaryota > Metazoa > Chordata > Chondrichthyes > Squaliformes > Squalidae > Squalus > Squalus acanthias. The sequence continues at coordinate 44,620,201 of CM059444.1, forward strand.
GCCTTTGGTAATAACGCACATCTATAATTCTTTAGTAGTGAGAGTGGAGTTACATTGGGATTTGTATTCAGTGAGGTCAATTGATAAATCAAAGAATTATTCTTAATGGTCCTTACTGTGCTGTATTTTGTTTGTATATTTTGCACGTATGGGGAAAGCATTAATTGTCCTTGTGTAGACTGCTGAAGGTGCTTAATGCCTCTTGTATATTATGGAACCATTTCCAATTGTAATTGTGCTGGTTCCTGTTGTTGCCAAATGCCCTCATTTATACTGCTGGTTAGATTTGACATCAACGGCACAACGATTTGTGTGCAAGATTTATGCACATGCTGTTGGATAAAAGTTACAAATGAATGCAGAGTTATCACAAAGTTTCATTTGCAATTTTTCCACTCTTGGCCAGGACCTTCCCTGATGCCAACAGTGACCAGAAAAGCACACTGGTGACCTGCACTGTGCTCAGACTGTCTACAGCCAGAATCAAGATGGTGGACCTAATTCAAGAGCTGCACTTTCACTTTACTGTCCAAGACATCCAGAGAAACAATCTCCTATTTACCCGACAGAGTTGGATCCAGCGACCCTGTTGTAGGTTGGGTAAATGGAGGAATTTAATTTTTTCACTTGAAGTTCCCCAATATACTGAAGTAACAGACTGACGCTAACTGTAGTATGTCACCTACACGGAAGAAACTGATAGTCTTGAGATAGTAATAAAGTTCAGGTTTCTGAGTTAGGACCACAATTAGAATACTAATCATTTTTAAATGTCAGTGAAATCTTGCATTACAGTTGAATCAAAACTGTTGAGAAGGATGGCCTTTATGACCTCCTTGGTGGAGCAGTAGACCTTCTATAGGCTGCAGTTACACTAGCTGATGAGGAAATCATTCTTTGCAAGTAAAGGCAGCAATGGAAATTCTTTACCCACCCTAGTCAGGGTGGGGATATAAACCTGCACCAGCTTACAAGCCATTTCCTTTTGAACGATGAGCTTGCTATGCGGTAGGTATGTGTTGCCCAACAATTGTTTTTGGCATTTTATGTTCGCAGTGCAGATTTTCCCACAGTAAGACTATCATGACAAAATTGTAATTATTTTCATTAAAGTATTGGATTTCAAAGTTTCTGTTCTCCCAGGCTTTTGGACAAATCAAACATCCTAACTGATCCTACTTGGCAATCTTTGCATACTCCCAGATGAAGAAAATGAAAAGAATAGTTCTATAAATTGCAAAAGAAAGAAAGTGTGTCTGGGGAAGAGCTTTTTACTTTCTCGTTTGGTTTCCGTTGAGTGGTTTTGGTGATTTGTTGTCTTTTGTGATTCAGTCTAGAATGAACATGACTGTCCAATAAAAAGTGTTCACCTTTTAAAATGATATGTGCCCATTCACATGAGTGAGGTGAATGTGTGTTTTAAATTTATTTTGTAATTAGTTGAACTTATTACAAATAGTCCTTTTTATTTTCTCCATACTGAGATCTGACCAGCTGAATACAAAATCTCATTGCGGAAGACTAATATTGAAGCCATAATATTTACTTAAGAATTGCATATCATTTTACAAAATTCAAGATCATCTAAGTCTGCAATTTAAAAAAAAAAACACAAGCAAATGCAGTAGTCATTTTACACCCAGCAAGAAATCACGAATGAGATCAATACCAGTTATATTGTGTTTCATGCTGTTACTTGAAGAGCCCTTTCATCATCCACCCACCATAAACTTCAGCTCATCCAAAACTCTGCTGCTCATATCCCATTCCACACCAAGTCGTGCTTGCCTATCATACCTGTCCTTCATGACCTATATTGGCTCCCAGTCCCTGGAAGTGTTGTAACCCAGGAGTTAGTGCTGAGTTCACTTTTGATCTTGGATCATTTGAACTTGAGCATGGAGAGCTCACTCTCAGAACTTGCTGACGCACATGAGTGTAGGGGGTTTGGCAAACAGTGAAAAGGACAGTAAGAGAGTTCGGAAAGGCAGAGACAGCTTCGCAGAATGGACAGATATATGATTGATGCAATTTAATGTGGGTAAGAGTGAGTTAATCCATTTTGGGAGGAAAAACGAGGAATGGGAGCCTTGCCTCAGTGAAAAGACACAATTCTCAAAGTGTGAATGAAGATAGATAATGCCATTTAGTGTTTTGGGTTTTACAAATAGGAACAGGGAGAACAAGAGTAAAGAAGTAATGATAAATATCAATATCAAATGACAAAAGATTGTTTAGGCCACAGTTAGAGCACTGTACGCAGTTTTGGGTACTCTATTATAAAAGGGACATTAAAGCCACAAAAAGCGTGTAACATGGATTCACTAGAATGATGCCAGAGATGGGAAAGTATAGTTATGAGGAGAGACTTGAGATACTGGAATTATTTCCACTCTAGGAGACAAGAGTATGAGAAGGTTTAACAGAGGCTTTTAAAATTATGAAGTATTTTGAGAGAGCGAACAGGGAAAGACTATTTCTTCTGTTGGGGAACCAGTGACGAGGGATCATCAACTTAAATTTGTTACTGAAGAAGATTGAGAACATTCTTTACATGGAGGTTTGTTAGAGCATGGAGTGCTTTTCTACATGGGGTGGTTGAGGCAGAGGCCATTGCTTCTTTAAGGACAAATTGGATAAAAAATCTGATGCAGATGGAGGTACAAGGCTAGGGGGAGAGAGTGAGGTAGTGGGATTGGTTTTTGATTACTCTAGCATAGGGCCAGCACATGCATAATGGGCTGAATGACCTCCTTCTGTGCTGTAAATGTCAATTGTTGTATGGATGGCATAGTTTGGTCCATGGGGTTCAGTAGCTTATGCAATAATTTCAGTAAAATATAAAATAATTTGAAGTGGTAACTTTGTAGAAGTCTGTAAATGTGAAGCAGTATTCTCATGACTACTCGTTTAATAATTTAAAAGTAAAACGAGTTAGGATTACATCTTTTTAAAAATGTTTTCCCATTGTGGAACATGTTTAAAACTATAGGTACTGAATAATATATTCTATCTTTAGGATTCAGACCTTTATGCTGAATTCAGACCTTCTGTACATTCATCCTCTATCTCCTTGAAGGCAGTTGACAGTGTCCTTAGTCATCACAGTGTTAAAGTGTTTACAGATCAAGCAGGAAGGGAAAAAAATCCTAATCCTTTAATTTAAGTTGATTGTGCAGAATGTGGCTTCTATATATTTTTTTTTAAAGCGTGGAATCCACTAATTTGTAAACTACTACTTCAGTGCAAACAAAGTAATTAACTTGCTCAGTGTAATGATCAGTCTTAAGCTGCAGTGATTATAATTATTGCAAAAATTCATTTCAGGAAGTGCCAGAGTATTAAATCAAGTAGGTGTGGTCTATTCTCACTTGCCAACTTTGTGGTGAATGTAATCAGGTTTTTGTAACTATGGCAACACTTGTCTATAATGCCTTGTAGAAAGTGTAAAGTTTAAAAAAAAATAAAAAAAATTCTGTTGGTGTAATGGGTAAATGTAGTGTGTGATGTCGTACTGATCATGTAGACCAAAGGTTCCAGGTTTCATAGAATGGTTACAGCACAGAAGGAGGCCCTTCGGCCTGTTGAGCCCGTGCCGGCTCTCTGCAAGAGCACTTCAGCTAGTCCCACTCCCCCGCACTTTCCCCGTAGCCCTGCAAATATTTTCCTTCAGGTACTTCTCCAATTCCCTTTTGAAAGCCACAATTGAATCTGCCTCCACCACCCGCTCAGGCAGTGCATTCCCGATCCTAACCACTCACTGTGTAAAAAAAAGTTTTTCCTCATGTCGCCTTTGGTTCTTCTGCCAATCACCTTAAATCTGTGCCCTCTGGTTCTCGACACTTCCGCCAATGGGAACATTTTCTCTCTATCTACTCTGTCTAGACCCCTCATGATTTTGAAGAGTCCAGTCAGTGCTAATCTCAGCCAGAATTCAGCAGTTGGGCTTCTATAACCAGAATTCTCCACACCCCTGGAATAGGGAGGAAAAACATTAGTTGAGGTTCTAGCTCCTGAGTTCTAACTGCTGGAAAGAGCACACGTGGATGTTGAGTAAGGACGTGATCAGGCTTAGCTGTGATGCCCTCTCCATTTGAATACCCTGCAACTTACCATTTAGTCTCACACTTAAAGAATAGCCACTTGGGTTAAGTACCCAAGCACAGGATTGTTGGAGCCTTTGGAGCTGTACCCCAGTAAGAATCAGCACCTTCAGGAAAGGTGGGGAATGGGTGAAGGAGCAAGAAGAATATTGTTTCTTCTCCAACAACAACTTGTATTTATATAGCGCCTTTAATGCAGTAAAACGTCCCAAGGCGCTTCACAGGAGCGTAATCACCGAGCCAAAGAAGGAGACGATGAGAGGGTGGATGTGGGGAGGATGTTTCCACTGATGGGTGAGACTAGAACTAGGGGGCATAATCTTAGAATAAGGGGCTGCCGTTTCAAAACTGAGATGAGGAGAAACTTCTTCACTCAGAGGGTAGTAAATCTATGGAATTTGCTACCTCAGAGAGCTGTGGAAGCTGCGACATTAAATAAATTTAAAACGGAGATAGACAGTTTCCTAGCTGATAAGGGAATTAAGGGTTATGGGGAGCGGGCAGGGAAGTGGACGTGAGACTAGGTTCGGATCAGCCATGATCCTATTGAATGGCGGAGCAGGCCCAAAGGGTCGTATGGCCTACTTCTGCTCCTACTTCTTATGTTCTTATGAGACATTAGGATGGGTGACCAAATGCTTGGTCAAAGAGGTAGGTTTTTAAGTAGCGTCTTAAAGGTAAGATGCAGCACTGTATATTGTGCATAGATAGGCAATTAAGTACGATTGGTATTTTTGTAATATTCATTGACCCTTCAGTATCTAAATGTTTTGAGTAGTTTAATATTTCTATATCTGAGTTAACTTTTAATGTTAAATATTACATGAATGGTGTTCTCAAATCATTTAGGCTGTTCCTATGTGGGGCAGGTGATGTGAAATTTCAGGATTTGAAATTAAGATTTCAACACATTTGAACTAAAAAAAAAAAAAAGCATTGGAACATTGCAGGACCTTTATGAATGGTTCCTACTTGAGGTTGAAATCATTCCTTTTACTTTGCATCGTATTTTTAAAAAGAAATGCCAATAAATTAACCATTAAAAATGTGTTATTAAAACCCCCTGAGCAGATTTGCGTTGCAGTAGTGTGAACTGAAATTTTGATATCGTAAAACTTTGAAAGTATTGCTGGTATCTTGAAATTCAGGTAAATTAATAAAATTGTTGCTTCCATTTTATTGAGGTTTTTTTCTGACCTGACAACAATGACTCAGTCAGTCAATTGTTGTTGCCTATAATATGAGGGCTGTAAATGGAGTAGAGGAGCAAAGGAATTATGGGGTACAGATACACAAATCACAAAGAAAGAAAGACTTGCATTTATATAGCGCCTTTCATGACTCAAAGCACTTTACAGCCAATGAAGTACTTTTGAAGTGGAGTCACTGTTGTAATGTGGGAAACGTGGTAGCCAATTTGCGCTAGAATTTTGTGCTCAAGTCCCATGGAGTTGGACTTGAACCCACAACCGATTCAGAGGCAAGGGTGCTACCAACTGAGCCACGGCTGACACAGGTAATAGCAGCCCATCAGCGCTTTACAGCCAATGAAGTACTTTTTGGAGTGTAGTGACTGGGAAACATGGCAGCCAATTTGCGCACAGCAAACTCCCACAAACAGCAATGTGATAATGACCAGTTAATCTCTTTCTGTTATGTTGGTTGAGGGATAAATATTGGCCAGAGCACTGGGGATAACTCCCCTGCTCCTCTTCAAAATAGTGCCATGGGATCTTTTACGTCCACCTGAGAGAGCAGACAGGGCCTCGGTTTAACGTCTCATCCGAAAGACGGCACCTTCGACAGTGCAGCACTTCCTTAGCACTGCACTGAAGTGTCAGCCTAGCTTTATGTACTCAAGTGTCTGGAGTGGGACTTGAACCCACAACCTTCTGACTCAGAGGCGAGTGTGCTACCCACTGAGCCACAGCAGACACAAAAGTAGCGACACAGGGTTAATAAGGCCATAAAAAAAGCAAAGAAATCCCTGGGATTCATTTCTAGAGGGATAGAATTGAAAAGCAGAGAAGTTATGTTAAACTTGTATAGAACCTTGGCGAGACCACACTTGGAGTACTGTGCACAATTCTGGTCTTCATATTATGAAAAGGATATGGAGGCACTGAAGAAGATGCAAAAAAGATTTACAAGGCTGATACCAAAACTGAGAGGTTATACCTATCAGGAAAGATTGAACAGGCTGGGGAAAGGAGAAGGCTGAGGGGTGACCTGATCAAGGTCGTTAAGATTATGAAAGGGGTTGATGGGGTAGACGTAATCAGATGTTTTCACTTGTGGGGGAGATCAAAACTAGGGGCCATAAATATAAGATAGTGACTAATAAATCCAGTAGGAAATTCAATAGAAACTTCTTTACCCAGAGAGTGGTTAGAATGTGGAACTCACTACCACAAGGAGTAGTTGAGGCAGATAACATGGATGCATTTAAGGGGAAGCTAGATAAACACATGAAGGAGAAAGGAATAGAAGGTTATGCTGATAGGGTTATAGGAAGGAAGAGGGGTGGGAGGAGGCTCATGTGGAGCATAAACACCGGCATGAACCAGTAGGGCCGAATGGCCTGTTTCGGTGTTATACATTCTATGCAAGTTACCTTAACAGCTACAGAATGAACTGAGAACATTTCAAGATGGATGCATATTGTGAGGAAAGTTGTTAATTGTCATCCTGTCAAAAATTCTAATTCATAGGATTAAAAACCATTAACTAGTTATTTTTGTTCAATTTATCCCAGATTATATCATCATGGAACTCGATGAATACATTATACTTCAAATCTAGAACAATTTTTTTTGAATTTCATGTAAAAATAACCCTGAGCCTTTCTGCACTTGGAATAGGTGAGAATTACACTCAATCAGACACATGTAAATAGCCTTTATTGAGAGTTAGCCTGCTACTGTTGTTGTTCAAGAACTAGACATCAGGTCTGGCTGAAGTGACATTAATAACCCATGTCCACAATTTATCCACATTCCTGTCCTGTCAAATACATCCAGTTTGTCCAGAGGGACAGATTTGTGCAGATGCTTAAAAGTCAGGAACGTGACTTTTGCATTCTGACTTTGGACTGCCCCATGTTCCCACATTACAGGCCTGTGTGGGTTAGCTGAGAGCTCAGCCCACCTGCCACCAGAATAAAATGGCAAGTGTTAACTGTTGGCAGCAGGAATTCCTTAAACTCAATAAATGGTTCTTATGGACACCACAATAACCTGCTCATGCCGTTTAACAATGTATTAACTATCAGTACCTACAGCCAAGCGAATTCAGTCAGGGAAACAAGAGAGAGTTACAGCATTGAGCTTGGTCTTCCTAGGTCAGTTCTGAAGAACCAGAGCTACCATACCTGTATTTATACTCTCAAATCGCAACATTACATGATTCTATAAACAACGTTAACAGTTAAAACAAATTGACCTCATCCGAAGGGTTCTCCGCACATGGTTGCAGTACCGTAAGCAGATGCAGTAGACTAGACACTGATTTTGACCAGGAACAGGTTCAAAGGTTAATGTGGTCAATAACTTCCCACTGTTGCAAAATTGCATAGCAGTACTAAACTGGCAATTTTTATACATCCATTTATGATTATTTTGCTTAAACTGGCTGCAGGGCCTATGCTACAATAAAAGTGGCAGCACTCTGGAGGCATGGAATGAAGACCCCTTGAAAGATTGTGTTCCCCACCTCCAGATTCATGCAACCACCTCACTTATATTTTAGCACTAATACTGGAGGCAGTGGTATAATATAACCAAGATATAAAACTGCACAGCTTCACTTGTACCGGGCATATTTTGATTGCTGGAAACAGGAAATTAGGGTCCATCTGACTCTTCAACATCAAAGATGGACCTGTTGGTTCCAGATGTCCCGTTGACCTTGGCTCGTTATCAGCTCGCACTTGCAGCAACTGCTGGTACAAAACATTTTCGAGTTGAAGGGTGAGGGGGAAAAAGTCTAACAGGCTTGCTCCAGCAAATTCTGGGCCATTATCACTTTAAAAAGATTTTAATGTCCAATGCAAAATGTTTGTCTTCTGCCTGAACAAGTTCAGTTTTTTTTTTAAAGAATTGAACCTTTTGGGTTGTGCTGTTCCGATACTTGCAGATCCTGTTGTCTCCAGGTCTAACACCCGGTTCATTTAAAGGTTCACTGAGCAGCCATTTCAGTCAAACATCTTCCTTTAGCATGAAATTTGACTGACGGGCTGGGAGAAATTTAAACCTTTTGTTCATCTAGTAATGTCTGCCTGGTTTTATTCTTAAGCTTGTTCCTGACCCATTGGAACCTGTGGTTTTGTGTGATCTTAAGCTCCTTACTTTGAATATTATTGCACTCCTTGCTGTTCTCTCTGCTTACAGCATAAATGCTCAGGTGGGCGATCCATCCTTTATTATTTGACATTTAGGAAGGGAACTCCTCGGATCCTATTGCAAAACTGTTATAGTCTCATTTGTCTCAGTAAATGATGGTGCCAAATTCTACTTGCCATCACGTGCTTCCACTCATGTCAATAGCTCTGCATTTTGTTGGCAATTGTCGAGTTCTGGTCTTAATGAATATGATCTGCCAATCCAAGTGTTGTTTTGATAGCAAAACATTGTGGAAACCCATTACCAAGCAACTAACGGCTAAATGGGTAGCATGTGTTGCATTACCTCTTGCAAACCACTTGGCAAGTTGAAGGCTCATTCTACTTCTAATATGGCTACTTCTAATTGAAGGAGAGGCAGATTTCCTCTCCAGTGGAAAATTGTGTTAAGAGTTTTTGTTTTATATCTGTATAAATATTTAATTGGCTTTCTACACTACAACAGTGACTACACTCCAAAAGTACTTCATTGGCTGTAAAGCGCTTTGAGACGTCTGGTGGTCATGAAAGGCGCTATATAAATGCAAGTCTTTTTTTCTCCTCTCCAGTTTACAAGCAGTTGTAACATTAGCTGCTGCCATAACAATGGGTAGACCAATATTAGGCTGATGAAAGATTTTTCTAAACTTTTGAAATTAATCTCTCAATTAAAAATCCATTGTGGCCAGCTGTGAATTGTGATGAATACTGTAAGAGTGAGAGACACCAGATGGCTTAGGAGTGACACTGGGAGCTCCCTAATCTTCCATCATTGATGTAACAAATGAAAATTAAACATAATTGACTCTTGTGCATTGGGACATTTTCTGGCAAGCAATGCAAAACCTGCAACAGCAACTCTCCAGTGTGTTGCATAAAGCCTGTGGAAAGCAAAACATTCACATGTGTCCCTTCCCATGTACTAATAAATGTTTCATAATGTTCCACAATCTCAACAGAACAGTACCTACAGACAAAAGATGGCCTCGACCAGATTTACAGACTTTCCAAACAGTGCTGTCAGGTATCAATTATTCCAAGAGCAAATCAACAGTCTCGTGAAGCAAGGTTATAGCATAGGTGCAACAATTGGGGTAAAGGAGAATGGGTCGGTCGCAAAATATTTTTGGCATGGTCTCTGTGCCCCGGTAATCCCCCTCTAAATCCTGGAAATGCCCCTGATGACTCCCATCAACACTATTTATAGTTGGTGTGCTTCCAGGATAAAATGACCTTTCTGTAATCGTCCAGAATTGAGTACTTGTGACTGAGATTCTAGATGCCAGAGTGGGTTGGCCTACTGGTAGTAGAAAATTTTTAATTGGACAAATAGAAGGGTACGGTAGCATAGTGGTTATGTTACTGGACTAGTAATCCAGAGGCCTGGGTTAATGATCTGGAGACATGAGTTCAAATCCCACCACGGCAGCTGGGAAATTTAAATTCAGTTAATTAAATATATCTGGAATAGCTAGTATAAATAATGGTGACCATGAAACTATCGGATTGTCGTAAAAACCCATCTGGTTCTCTAATGTCCTTTTTAGGGAAGGAAATCTGCCGTCCTTACCCGGTTTGACATAGAAACATAGAAGATAGGAGCAGGAGTAGGCCATTCAGCCCCTCGAGCCTGCTCTGCCATTCAATGAGATCATGGCTGATCATCCAAATTTAGTACCCTGTCCCTGCTTTCTCCCCATATCCCTTGATCCCCTTAGCCTTAAGAAATATATCTAACTCCTTCTTGAATATATTTAATGAATTGGCCTCTACTGCCTTCTGTGGCAGAGAATTCCACAGGTTCACCACTCTCTGGGTGAAGAAATTCCTCCTCATCTCAGTCCTAAATGGCTTACCCCTTATCCTTAGACTGTAACCCCTGGTTCTGGACTCCCCCGCATCCTTCCTCAGATAAGGCGACCAAAACTGCACACAATACTCCAGGTGTGGTCTCACCAAGGCTCTGTACAACTGCAGCAAGACATCCTTGCTCCTGTACTCTAATCCTCTCGCTATGAAGGCCAACATACCATTTGCCTTCTTAACCGCCTGCTGCACCTGCATGCTTACCTTCAGCACAAGGACACCCAGGTCTCGTTGCACTTCCCTTTTTCCCAATCTATTGCCGTTCAGATAATAATCTGCCTTCCTGTTTTTGCCACCAAAGTGGATAACCTCGCATTTATCCACATTATACTGCATCTGCCATGCATCTGCCCAATCACCCAACTTGTACAAATCATACTGGAGTTTCTCTGCATCCTCCTCACAGCACACACGCCCACCCAGCTTTGTGTCGTCTGCAAACTTGGAGATATTACATCTAGTTCCCTCGTCTAGATCATTAATATATATTGTGAATAACTGGGGTCCTAGCACCGATCCCTGCGGTACCCCACTAGTCACTGCCTGCCACTCGGAAAAAGACCCGTTTATTCCAACTCTTTGCTTCCTGTCTGCCAACCAGTTTTCTATCCAAGTCAGTACCTTACCCCCAATCCCATGTGCTTTAACTTTGCACGCTAATCTCTTATGCGGGACCTTATTGAAAGCCTTCTGCAAGTCCAAATACACCACATCCACTGGTTCTCCCTTATCTATTCTACCAGTTACATCATCAAAAAATTCCAGTCGATTAGTCAAGCATGATTTACCTTTTGTAAATCCATGTTGACTTTGTCCGATCCTGTCACTGTATATGTGACTCCAGAGCCACAGCAATGTTGTATCAAAGGACAATTAGGGATGGGCAATAAAATAAATGAATTTAAAAAAAAACGACAACATAGCGAATACACAGAGTGATGGAACGATGTGCTCTCTGCATGCCAGAAATGCATGCTCGGATTGAACGGAATAATTGGGACCAGTTTCCCAGTAGTGGCAAATGCTTAAGATGAAGTCTGAATGTGAAGGTTTCTGTTGTATTTTTGTGTAGAGAAGAATCTACAGTTGAAATCAGTGAAAATGGTTGTTAAATAGATTTTAACGTGCAACGTGCATTAACTTCACCTCAAGTTCCGGTTGATTGTAATTTATTTAATTTTAACCATTTTCAAAGAGCAATTCTGTTCCTGCATGAGTTCCTATGGCAGAAAATCTGAAACCCCTTCCTTGCCAACATCTGATCAAGATGTGTAAAAGTCTTCACTGCATCATTAATGTTTTATGGAAACTAAATTACAAAGTTTAATTAAGTGCCACACACAATAGTGTTCCCTTTTAGAAATCTCAAGCAGCAAAAAATATGAAAACCCCGAATATACTGGGTACTGTTATGTCCTCCAGTTTGCTTCTATGTGCTGACATTAGTGTAATTTGATGAGACATTGCTGTGCAACGGATCATAATGAATTGTGCATAACATTGCTCCAATTTAAGAATTTCTTCCCAAAACGAATTGGTAGCTTCTTGCCCAAGTAAGGCGAGTTGCTTGTAAATTGCAGTATTTAAACTAATTAATTAATATGACCACCGAAAATTGTATCAAAGATAATTTTCCTTACCTTGGTGTGGCCGGTGTCCATGGCGGGTCCTGACCCTGCTGCTACTTCCATCCCACTGTACAAAATGAACTTACCTTAATGGCGCCTATTAAGCCCGCCCAGTGCGTTACCCGGCCCAATTAGATGGAGCGGGTCTGGTGACATCACTCATGATGCGTTTTAAGCTGAGATTCTTAAAGGGACCCTGGCCACATAAAATTTTAAGTTTAATCTAACATAGTGGGTGTTGAATCTTTACTGTACAATAATATAATAGTTATATATGAGTGACAAAAATATTTAAAATTAAGTAATATGACTCCATCCACAAATACGGTCAAGAGCATAGTTAAAAAAAGTACATTAATTGGGAAGTTATTGGTGCTTTAGTCACAAATCTATAGACTTTTGTATCAGTAACTGGTACAAATAAAAGATGTGTGTATGTATAGGTAACACATAAAATTAAGCAGATTTTAAATGTAATTGTAAAGGGATGGATATACAATCTTATGCAAGTTCAGCGGAAGAGCTGTGGAATCCCTGTAAACAGTATAAGTGGTGCTTACAATGTGTTTCTGGGATTTCTGTAGCTCTTCTGTTGGAGTTAACAGTGGACAAGTGAGAGAACCTCTGCAGAAATTCAGCCTAAAATCTCAGACTGAAAAATTAAATTAGTCATATTCAGGGACTGAAAGCAAATTGAACCAGTGGAATGAGTGGTGAGAATGAAATTGTTATGGTTGATGACTTGATTTTAATGTGTAATTGGACAATCACAGTATACTGTGAGAAAAACCTGACCAGAAACAACACGAAAATTTATTTAAATGGTAGTCATTTTTTTATAGTGCAGATCAATTCACTGCAATTACTGTTCAGTTGGAAGGCAACAGCCAAGAATGGCCAGTGAAGAATTAACATTTACCAGAAGCTTTTCAAGCAGAACAGAATCTCTGTTAGCTGATGTAAACAACATGTTTTCATTTGGGTTTGTTTTCCACGCTGTCAAGTTATCAGCTGGAGCAATGGCCACGGAACCCACGCCTCAAGATGAACATAAGAAATAAGAGCTGGAGTAGGCCATACAGCCCCTCGAGCCTGCTCCCACCATTCAATAAGGTCATGGCTGATCATCGACCTCAACTCCACTTTCCTGCCTAATCTCCATATCCCTTGATTCCCCTAGAGTCCAAAAATCTATCTATCTCAGCCTTGAATATACTCAAAGACTCAGCATTTACAGCCCTCTGGGGCAGAGAATTCCAAAGATTCACAACCCTCTGAGTGAATAAATTCCTCCTCATCTCAGTCTTAAATGGCCTACCCCTTATCCTGAGACTATGCCCCCTAGTTCTAGACACTCCAGCCAGGGGAAACAACCTCTCAGAATCTACCCTGTCAATCCCCTTCAGAATCTTGTATGTTTCAATGAGATCACCCCCTCATTCTTCTAAACTCCATAGAGTATAGGCCCATTCTACACAATCTCTGATCATAGGACAGCCCTCTCATCCCAGGAATCAATCTAGTGAACCTTTGTTGCATCGCCTCCAAGGCAACTATATCCTTCCTTAGATAAGGAGACCAAAACTGTGCACAGTACTCCAGGTGTGGTCTCACCAAGGCCCTGTACAATTGTAGCAAGACTTCCTTACTCTTATACTCCAACCCCCTTACAATAAAGGTCAACATGCCGTTTGCCTTCCTTATTGCTTGCTGTACCTGCATGCTAGCTTTCTGTGTTTCTTGCACGAGGACACCCAAATCTCTCTCAACACCAACATTTGAAAGTTTCTCACCATTTAAAAAATATTCTGTTTTTCTATTCTTCCTACCAAAGTGAATAACCTCACATTTCCCTGCATTATACTCCATCTGCCACCTTACTGCCCATTCACTTAGTCTATCTATATCCCTTTGCAACTCTTTGGCTGTGATTTTGTCAATGGATGCGGGTTGGGAGCGGATCAGGTGGTTTCCGGCTTCCAGTCTCCCCCCCAACAGTATCCGGCCCACGGATGTGATTTTACGTTGATTGACCTTGTTAAGCCTACCCTGCGGGCTTGCCAGCCAATTAAGAGGAAGCCGGTCAGATGACGTCATTTGATGACGCGTCATCTGCCGGTTTTCTTAAAGGGACCACGCACAATTGTTTTTTTTGACAGCTGATTTCTCAGTGTTTGACAGCATTGAGGTGCTGCAAACACTGACAATCACTGTACAAAGGTGAGCTCTTGCAGCCAGGCTATCCAATGACTCCCTCCATAGGTTAGAAGAGATGGCAGCTGCAGGTGAGGTGACAGAAACGATCTGTCACTGGTGAGAGAGGTTCTCCCAATGAGGTGGGATAGACATCGATTTCAAAACTTGTTACCTAAAGAAATGTGTAAATGCATTAAAAATGAATTTCCCAACATTTTCTTACCTCTGAAACTCACCAGTGCACCATTGGATCCTTCACACCACTTCTGCAGCTGTCATCAATGCAGAAACATTACAGCAGACTCACAACACGCCACACTTACCTGGCGTGGTGTCTGGATGTTGGGAAACCCGAGGCAGAAGCGGCAAAATTTAAAAATAGCCTGTCAACTACTACCAACTACCTGTTAACAGGCAGGTAATTGGTTTTAATCCTCTTCCCGCCACTAGGTGTCAGGTCCATGCACAAATCGGGGACCCGACATTTGGGTAAAATTGTTTGGAGGCAGGTTGACGGCTGGATCAGAACCCACTGTCAATCAAAACGATTTTAATCTTTGACCCACCTCCAAACCCGCCCTCTCAGTACCGATAAAATCCGCGGCCTTTGTGTTCTCCTCACAGCTTACTGTCCCACCTAGCTTTGTATCATCAGCAAACTTGGATACATTACACTCGGTCCTTTCATCTAGGTCATTAATATAGATTGTAAATAACTGAGGTCCCAACACTGATCCTTGCAGCACCCCACTAGTTACAGCCTGCCAACCTGAAAAAGACCCGTTTATCCCTACTCTCTGTTTTCTGTCCGTTAACCAATCCTCTATCCATACAATTATATTACCCCCCAACCCCGTGAGCCCTAATCTTGTGTAATAACCTTTTATGTGGCACCTTATCGAATGCCTTTTGGAAATCCAAATATAGTACATCCACTGGTTCCCCTTTATCTACCCTGCCAGTTACATCCTCAAAAAAACTCTAATAAATTTGTCAAACACGATTTCCCTTTCATAAAAACCATGTTGACTCTGCCTAATCATATTATGATTTTCTAAGTGCCCTGATACCACTTCCTTGACCGACGTGGTTCCCGAGCTATGTGAATCCTGTGGCCATGCAGGGAAATTTACAAAGTAGGGGGTAAAAGGCTCTTAATTGCTTGTAAAGTACCTCAGAATGATTTCAATTGGGTCCCCCGCCGCTGCAGGTCAGGTCGGCTCCACGCTGACAGAAGTGCCTGTGGGAAAGGCGCATGGGAGCGAGTTGACAGCGGGTTCCCGACCCGCTGTCAGAAAAAACAACTTTCTCACCCTACCTGACACCGATCGCGCCCGCTACCACCACGGAAAATTCAACCCAACGTATCCATCCTAATTCAAGATCGCTGGGAGTTTTTTTTTCCAAATATACAAATTTGCAATTCTAGAATTTGTTCAAAGTTGCAAGCTTTGCACTGTTAATGTAGCATTCAGTTTTCAGTTCATTTGGAGTGAATGCACTTCATATCTTCATTTGCGGATGTTGTACATTTCACTATCACAGGCAAACCAAATTATCAAATAGCATTTGAAAAAGGAAATCTTAAGCAGTGAATGAAGTGTTAAAATTCTGAATTTCTGGGAAATGTAGAAATAAGACCGCTTGTCAACAGCTGTATGCCTCTGGCTTGGCTACATCAACCTCCCTTGCTGCCTGTTCAGGCTCACCCCATTAGTGTGAAATCCTGCCATTCTGTTCATACTTAAGTCAAGCTTTCAACACCGAATTTGAATCATTTCAGAAGTTGACTGCTGCCTTCCCCTTCTGAAATATTGCCCGTTTAGGTCTAACAGGTACAAAAATAATTTAAAAGGCTAATGGATGTTGGCTTTTATCTCAAGGGGGCTGGAATACAAAGGTGCTGAAATTTGCTCTCTATTAAGCACATTTATTTAACAAAAATGAACAAACAAAGAAATAGGTAATAATGGCCCTGAACCTGCGGTCCTGATGACGGTGAACTGGCAGCGTTCGCCATCATTTCGCCTTTGAAACTGACCACAACTTCAGGATTTAGCGCATGCGCGACCTAATGCATAAATCCTGAAGTTGTGGACTGTCATTCACTGGGGTTGCGCTGTGGACGCCGCCCGCCCCCCCCCCCCCCACCCCTTCCCAGCCAGAGCCAGCAATCCATGTAATCACTGATCTGACGAAAACTTCCCCTTTTCCGAACAAAAATCGCTGTTAGAAACCCCACAAAATGTTAGACCCATTCAATGAGGTGTAACTGGGTTTTTAACAGCGATCTGAGTAATAGCTCTGGCTCTGGAAAAACTAATTTTATATTGGTGGAATGTCTCCATTAAGTTAAAAATTATTAGATTTTAAAATTAATTTAATTTTTTTTTAAAGTTTTCTCATGATATTTCAGCTACTACCTTAACCCAATGTGTATGTCCCAATCTTAATTTCGCTCTCTAAATATTTTTAAAGTGATTGATTATTAGTGCTTTCTATTTCCTGGTTCCCGGTCTGTTCGAATTCTGCAAAGTGATTGACTGCTTAGACAGCCTGTTGATGTCACAGCAGCTCGCACGATGGGATTCCCACTATACTACGTCGATTTCAGCTGCACATCAGAAAAGCTGAACTTCTCGCCACAAAGATCGCTAGTTCTTTGTGGGAAGCTTACTTTGGGGCCAGTGGCGAACATCTTTGCTCCGCTGCTGACCGCAAATTACGGGCCATTATACACACATTTATAGTAGAAATTCTTCTCTTAAAAGAAAGTGATAAAAGCTTGCAATCTAAATGTGAAACTATTCTCTATTCTTAGATATACTTTATATATTTACTGGGACTTCTAGATTTGAATAACTGTCAACCATATTCAAAAGAAACTGGCCGTCATGCAAATAACTGAACAAACCTCAGTATATGTTTAGTCAAAAGTAGCTTTTAAGTTTTGCAGTCAACTGATTAAACTTGCAACATTTATATCATGTTAAGTTTTGGACAAGATTCTAAACTAGTAACTGAATTAAAGGAACCTCTACAAAGCAAAACAAGACAACTGCTTCATTTCATATTCTGTGGCTCAGGGGTAGCACTCGCGCCTCTGAGTCAGAAGGTCATGGATTCAAGTCCCACTCCAGGGACTTAAGCACATAATCTAGTCTGACACTTCCGTGCAGTACCGAGGGAACGCTGCACTATAATAATCATAGCATTATTTTGTTCTAAATCCATGGACATTTCTTCTATTTACAAAAGTTACAAAGGACAACCAAGTTGTGGAAGAACTCCTCACTTGAAGGATCCTCCACCAGATCATGATCTAGCTTGTGCATCAGCCACACACGAGCTTGATACTGGCCCCACAAACCCTGCCAAGTGGCCTTGAGGTACCTCTGATTGACTATGCCCTAAAGTTGCAAGGGTTGCTAGTATCTCTTTGTATACCAGCCTGCTCTGCCAAATATGCCTTGCCAGTGTGCATGATAGAATGTAATATTGCCATGTCGCTGTGTTTCTGGATGTTACCAGACTGCAACGTGACCTAGCCGGATGAAGTCCCTTCAGGAGCACTATGGGGCTGTTCAAGGGACAACAGCTGCAACTGTAGCTGATGTTCCTTTGTGCTTGGTAGATTTTCTGGCATGTATAGTCCAATCAATAGATTACCATGCGGAGGATCGTGCTAGGTGTAGTCTCCCTGCTGCTTAGCGGCATAGTATGAGATCTGCTGGTTAGCCTTTGGCCCTCCGTTCACCTGGAGCCTTCTGTAGCTGCTCAATCATTCTCTCACCTCTGCCTTTGATGCCCGTGTCCTCAGTAAAAACCCCTACTCTCTCCCACCTCGGTCATTCCCCCTGGTACAACCCCCATCTTCGCTTCCTCATCCAAGGAGTGCAGACGTGATTGTATCTGGCACACAACCGGTTTAGTGATTCATCGGCAGATGTGGCTGACCACATCAAGCATTATCGGGCCCTGCTCTTCTCGGCCAAAACTATTCACTATTCCAGGATCATCCTGGAATTCAAAGATGTCCCCTGGCTTCTTTTCTCCACTACCAAACGTCTCCTTTATCCCCTCTGCCCTGCCCTCTCCCCTCCAACATGCGAGGAGCTCATTTGACTTCTTTAGCACTGTTATGGAGACCATCCATTCAGCTACCTTTGCTGCTTTCCCTGCCCTAGCCCAGAACCTGTATATTGTTTCTTTCCCATCTCCCCTCATGCCCTCTCCGAGCTGATCTTGTCGATGAGACCGACCTCCTGCTCTTGACCCTTTTCCCACTAAACTGCTGACCACCCAACTTCCCTTCCTGGGCCACATGTTAGCTGGCATTATACACGGTTCCATCTCCTCAGGTACTGTACCCCTCAACTGCTGTCATCACCCACCTCCTCAAATAAACATTCTTGACCCCTCTGTCCTTGCAATCTACTGCACCATCTCCAACTTCCCATTCATCTCAAGTCATTGAATGTGTTGTTGCCTCCCAAATCTGTGCCCACCATTCCTACAACTTCCTGTTTGAACCTCTCCAATCAGGTTTCCACCCATGCCACAGCACTGAAACCACTCTAATCAAAGTCGGAAATCACGCTGTAGTGCTGAAGACGTGCGCTCCAGAACTAGCCACACCTCTAGCCAAGCTGTTCCAGTACAGCTACAATACTGGCATCTACACGACAAAGTGGAAAATTGCCCAGGTATGTCGTGTCCACAAAAAGCAGGACAAATCCAATCCGGCCCATCAGCCTACTCTCCATCAGCAAAGTGATGGAAGGTGTCATCGACAGTCCTATCAAGCGGCACTTACTCACCAATAGCCTGCTCACCAATGCTCAGTTTGGGTTCCACCAGGACCACTCGGCTCTGGACCTCATTACAGCCTTGGTCCAAACATGGACAAAAGAACTGAATTCCAGAGGTGAGGTGAAAGTGACTGCCCTTGACATCAAGGCAGTATTTGACCGAGTGTGGCATCAAGGAACCCTAGTAAAATTGAAGTCAGTGGGACTCAGAGGAAAAGCTCTCCACTGGCTGGAGTCATACCTAGCACAAAGGAAGATGGTTGTGGTTGTTGAGGGCCAATCATCTCAGCCCCAGGACATCACTACAGGAGTTCCTCAGGGCAGTGTCCTAGGCCCACCATCTTCAGCTGCTTCATCAATGACCTTCCCTCCAACATAATGTCAGAAATGGGGATGTTCGCTGATGATTGCACAGTGTTCAGTGCCATTCACAACTCCTCAGATAATGAAGCAGTCCATGCCCACATGCAGAAAGACCTGAACAACATTCAGGCTTGGACTGATAAGTGGCAGGTAACATTCGCGCCACACAAGTGCCAGGCAATGACTATCTCCAACAAGCGAGAGTCTAGCCACCTCCACTTGACATTCAATGGGATTACAATCGCCGAATCCCCCACCATCAATATCCTGGAGGGGTCACCATTGACCGGAAACTTAACTGGACCACCAATATAAATACTGTGACTACAAGAGCAGGTCAGAGGCTGGGTATTCTGTGGCGAGTGACTCACCTCCTGACTCCCAAAGCCTTTCCACCATCTACCAGGCACAAGTCAGGAGTGTGATGGAATACTCTCCACTTGCCTGGATGAGTGCAGGTCCAACAACACTCAAGAAGCTCGACACCATCCAGGACAAAGCAGCCTGCTTGATTAGCACCTCCCAAACCCATGACCTCTACCACTTAGAAGGACAAGGGCAGCAGGCGCATGGCAACCCCACCAGCTGCAAGTTCCCCTCCAAGTCACACACCATCCTGACTTGTATATCGCCGTTCCTTCATCATCACTGGGTCAAAATCCTGGAACTCCCTCCCTAACAGCACTGTGGGAGTACCTTCACTTCACGAACTACAGCGGTTCAAGAAGGCGGCTCACCACCACCTTCTCAATGGCAATTAGGAATGGGCAATAAATGCTGGCCTTGCCAGCGACGCCCACATCCCAGGAACAAATCAAAAATAAAACTTCCTTCATGACGTTGGTGAACTATTCTTCCTCATGCTTCTCGACCTCTCTGCAGCCTTTGGCACAGTGGACCACAGCATCCTCTTTCAATGCCTCTCTCCATTGTCCACTTGAGTGGAACTGCCCTTGCTTGGATCTACTCTTACCTATCCAATTCTAGCCAGAGAATCTCCTGCAATGCCTTCTCATCCCACTCCACACTATTGCCTCTGGAGACCCCAAAGATCTATCCTTGGCCCCCTCCTATTCCTCATTTTATATACCGCCCCTCAGCGACATCATCCAAAGACATGGTATAAGGTGCTACATGTACGCTGACAACACTCCGCTCTGCTTCTGCGTTACCTCTCTCGACCCCTTCTATGGTCTCTGTTGTCAGCCTGCTTATCCGAAATTCAATCCTGGATGAACTGTAATTTCCTCCAATTATACATTGGATAGACCAAAGCCATTGTCTTGGTCACCCCCACAAACTCCGTTCCCTCGACAATGATTCCAACTCTGTCCCAGGTCACTGTCTCAGGCAGTATCGCTCTACAGAGAGCCGGCATGGACTCCTTCTGTGCCGTAATGACTCTATGAACCATAGTGCAACCTCAGCATCCAGTTCTGACCCAGAGCTGAGCTTGTGACTCCATATCCTCTCTGTCACAAAGACTGCCTACTTTCACCTCTAATATCATTCATCTCTGCCCCTGCCTCAGCCCAACTGTTGTTGTGACCCTCATCAATGCTTTTGCTACCTCCCAGGCTCTCCTGACTAGCTCCCCTCCTCTACCTTCCATAAACTTGAGTTCATCCAAAACTCTGCTTCTCGTATCCTAGCCTGCACAAGTCCTGCTTACCCATCACCTTTATGCTCGCTGACTTACATCGGCACCTGATCCACTATCGCCTCAAATTTAAAATTCTAAAGCTTATGTTCAAATCCCTTCATGGCCTCGCCCCCTCTCTATCTCTACAACTTCTTTCAGCCCTACAACCTGCCAAGAACTTTGCATTCCTCCAACTCTGGCCTTGTGCATCCTCAATACCGTCACCCCCATCATTGGTGGTCATGCCTTCATCTGTCTGGGCCCTAGGCTCTGGAATTCCATCCTTAAACCCCTCTCCCCTCCTTTAAGACCCTCCTTAAAACTTGCATCTTTGACCACACTCTTAGTCACCTGTCCTAATATCGCCTGCTTCGGCTCAGTGTCAATTTTTGTCTGATTACGCTCCTGTGAAGCGCTTTAGGACATTTTCCTACGTGAATGGTGCTATATGAATGCAAGTTATTGCAGTTCCCTTGTTTGTGGGCTGTAATACGCTCCTCCACGAACTGTTGATGAGCTGTCCAATAACTTCACCTCTTCAGAATGATTTGTGGTCAGGGCATGCCCAACGGAATATTTTATTGTGTTTAACTCCTTTGTTTCAGATTTAGATTGGCTAGGCTAATAAATTTAAATGTGATGATTGAAATACCTATAAAGCTATGTATGAAGTAGCTTGTATTCCATTTAGAACATGTCCGCTAGAAATTCTCCTTTGTTTAGTGCAATTGCTCAGGGTTACATTATGGTGGCTCCAGCTGCAAGGGACAGTGCCAGGTTATGACTTCAACTGCCTTTGTTCTACTCTAACAGCAAATACAAATATGTATTCAACTTTGACAAGTTTACAGTGGCTTAAAGGCATTAGTAGAAAAGTTCACGAATTGAATCCAGGACAAATTTCGCGATACCATAGAAACATCACAAAGCACCTTGTCATTCTTTATATGGTTCTTTTGTGCACCATATTTAATGGCTGTGTGAGATTTGCATGTAATAGGAGTCTGTGGCCAAATCCTCCCTTTTATTTACAAAGGATATTTGAATGCAAATGACTTCTTACGTTAGATCTTGGCATTAGAAATAACTTGGTAAATAATATCCTTTAACCTGTTTGAAATCTGAACAAATTTGTACACTAAATTGCCCTTGTTTCGTCAAGAAGTATTTCAAGGCTTGAGGCTCCAGTTTTCCATACTTTGTGTAACTTTCCAAGGGCTACCTTTCATTTTGTGAGTGCCAATTCATGGGGTATTAAAGCATGGATAAAAGGGAGGCAGGCCTGGAACACTAGGATGCCCCTATCCCCAGAATTAATTTAAAAAAAATATATATATATATAGAAAGAATATGTTCACGGGTATGGTAAGCCACAAATAATCTCTTCCTTGGGTGAATTGGGAGGTCATAGCTGGTCTAATAACCTTTTATTCATGGCATTTTATTCATTGTAGTCGTCTGACATTGTACGCTACACAGGCATTGTTCTCTGTCTATATATGCTTTGCCGATTCGTATTTCTTCACTTCACCTGACGAAGGGGCAGCAGCTCCGAAAGCTTGTGATTTCAAATAAAACTGTTGGACTATAACCTGGTGTTGTGCGACTTCTCACTTTTGTCCACCCCAGTCCAACACCGGCATCTCCGCATCATAACCTTTTATTCATGGCATCTATTTACTTCTGGCACCAACACAATCGACCTCTCCACCACTCTTCTGAGGCTAAATCAGAAGGTGTGCAATCTCTGTGCTGTGCTTAACCCCGAGTTAACCTTCCTACCCTACATCTGGTCACATGCCAAGACTACTTTTTCCATCACTAGAACATTATCCAACTGTGCCCTTCCCCTGCTAAAACCCTAATCCACGCTTTCATCACCTCCAGAATTAATTTCTTTATACTCTTGTTATGTTTTAGAGATGTACGTAAGATATTTAAGTAGGTGTCGTGTTCCCCAAAGCAGGAGTGTACCGTTATCCGACCAAAATCAGGGTGAAAGATGGTGAGGCCCAGGATTCAAACATAGAAACCTTGTCACTGTGCACTGGCTATCGAGAATGTACCACTTGCTGCCATATAATTCTCCTTGTCTTTGATGGGCAGTTTGAATATTAACTCCGGCTATAAACTAACACACCATTTATTTATCACAGAACGGGTAGATGAACAGAATTTAATGAAAACAGTACATGTTACAATAAGTACAAACTTTACCATCCTCCTTGGTATATCAAACCAATAAAGGCATTTCTCCCTGAGCTATCCCTCTACTTGCATTGAACCTTAAAAGTGGATGTTCCCTTCTTATGCGGTGAACCCCAGCCATGGAGCCAGAACTAGCACAGACTGTCTGCTAGTTGGAGACTGACATCTGAAGCAAACATTGAAGTAGCGTGCCAGAACCTTTGAAAGTATACTGAACGAAGCCCATTCACAAAGAACTGCATTCCTCGTAATTAGATGGTTAACCATTTTTGACAATGGCATAAGAATGTTTGTCCCCTAGTTCATGCATCTGTGATAACCCAACTAGCATAGATTCCATAAAACAGGTAATATCCAATGTCTCTGCATTCAGTTTGCATTAGCATATTAAAACCACCTTTTGTTTGCCAGGGACCATGTTAAAGAACATAAGAAATAGGAGCTGGAGTAGGCCATTCGGCCCCTCGAGCCTGCTCCGCCATTCAACAAGATCATGGCTGATCTTCTACCTCAACTCCACCTTCCAGCACTATCCCCATATCCCTCAATTTCCTTAGTTCCCAAAAATTTATCGACCTCTGTCTTGAATATACTCCTCCACTTTGTGTACCTGACGAAGGAGCAGCGCTCCGAAAGCTCGTGATTTCAAATAAAACTGTTGGACTATAACCTGGTGTTGTGCGACTTCTCATTTTTGAATATACACAGCTCTCTGGGGTAGAGAATTCCAAAGATTCACAACCCTCTGAGTGAAGAAATTTCTCCTCATCTCAGTTCTAAATGGCCGACCCCTTATTCTGAGACTGTGATCCCGTGTTCTAGATTCCCCAGCCAGGGGAAACATTTTCTCCACATTAACCCTGTCAAGCCCCTTAAGAATTTTATATGTTTCAATTAGATCACCTCTCATTCTTCTAAACTCTAGGGAATATAGGCCTAGTCTACTCAATCTCTCCTCATAGGGCAATCCCCTCATCCCAAGAACCAGTCTAGTGAACCTTTGTTGCACTCCCTCTAAGGCAAGTATGTCTTTCCTTCAGTAAGGAGACCAGAACTGTACACAGTACTCCAGGTGTGGCCTCACCAATGCCCTGTAAAATTGTAGTAAGACTTCTTTACTCTTATACTCTAATCCCTTTGTAACAAAAGCTAACATACCATTTGCTTTCCTAATTGCTTGCTGTACCTGCATGTTAACTTTCTGTGATTCATGTACAAGGACACCCAGGTCCCTCTGAATGCAAACATTTCCCAGTCTCTCACCATTCAAAAAATATTCTGCTTTTTTGTTTTTCCTACCAAAGTGGCTAACTTCATATTTCCCCACATTGTATTCCATTTGCCATGTTCTTGCCCAGTCAACCTGTCTATATCTCTCTGCAGCCTCTTTGCATCTCCTCACAGCTTACTTTCCCACCTAACTTCATATCACCAGCAAACTTGGATACGTTACACTCAGTCCCTTCATCTAAGTCATTAACATAGATTGTAAATAGCTGAAGTCCAAGCTCTGATCCTTGCAGTACTCCGCTAGTTATAGACTGCCAACCCAAAAAAGTCCCGTTTATTCCTACTCTCTGTTTTCTGTCCATTAACCAATCCTCAATCCATGCTAATATATTACCCCCAATCCCATGAGTCCTAATTTTGTGTAATAACCTCTTGTGTGGCTCCTTATCGATTGCTTTTTGAAAATCTAAATACACTACATCCACTGGTTCCCCCTTATCCATCCTACTAGTTACATCTTCAAAAAACTCTAACAGATGTGTCAGACACGATTTCCCTTTAGTAAAACCATGTTGACTCTGCCTAATTATATTCTGATTTTTCTAAGTGCCTTCTTACCATGTCCCTAATAATAGATTCTAGCAGTTTGCCTACTACTGATGTCAGGCTAACTGGCCTATAGTTCCCTGTTTTTTCTCTTCCTCCTTTCTTAAATAACAGGGTTATGTTTGTTACCTTCCAATCCTTGGGGACTGTTCTAGAATCTAGGGAATTCTGGAAGATTAATACCAGTGCATCCACTATCTCTGCAGCTACCTCTTTTAAAACCCTAGGATGCAGGTCGTCAGGTCCAGGGGATTTGTCGCTACTTAGTTCCATTAATTTCTCCAGTACTATGTCTTTACTTATATTGATTTCTTTAAGTTCCTCATTCTCTCTAGACCCTTGGTTCCCCATTATTTCCAGAATGTCTTTGTGTCTTCTACTGTGAACAGATGCAAAGTATTTGTTTAATGTCTCTGCCATTTCCTTATTGCCCATTATAATTTCTCCTGTCTCTGCCTCTAATGGGCCCATGTTTACTTTCACTAATCTCTTCCTATTTACATACTGATAGAAATTTACAATCTGTTTTTATGTCTCTTGCTAATTTACTCTCATTCTTTTTTCTCTTTCCTTATCAATTTCTTGGTCCTCCTTTGCTGAATTCTAAAATCCTCCCAATCCTCAGGCTTACTACTTTTTCTGGCAACATTATAAGCCTCTTCCTTTGATCTAATACTATCTTTAACTTCTCTTGTTAGCCACAGTTGGACCACTTTTCCTGTGGGGTTTTTGTGCCTTAAGGGAATGTATATTTGTTGTAAATTATGTATTAATTCTTTAAATGCTAGCCATTGCTTGTCTACTGTCATACCTTTTAATGTAGTTTCCCAATCTACCTTAGCCAACTCGCCCCTCATACCTACATAGTTTGCTTTGTTTAGATTTAAGACCCTAGTTTCAGACTTAACTAAATCACTTTCAAACTCAAGATAAAATTCTATCATATTATGGTCACTCTTCCCTCAAGGCCCCTTTACTACAAGGTTATTAATTAACCCTTTCTCATTGCACAATACTACATCTAAAATAGCCTGTTCCCTAGTTGGTTCCTCAATATACTGATCCAAAAACTATCTTGTATACATTCCATCAACTCGTCCTCCATACTATTACTGCAAATTTTGTTTGCCCAGTCTGTATGTAGATTAAAGTCCCCCATGATTACTGTATTACCCTTGTTACATCCGTCTCTAATTTCTTGATTTATACTCCGCCCTACATTACAACTACTGTTTGGGGGCCTATAAACAACTCCCACCAATGTTTTCTGACCCTTGCTGTTTCTTAGCTCCACCCAAACTGATTCTACTTCTTGATTATATTCAATACTTCCATCAATTATCATCCAGGAAACCTGTCTTCATTTCATTGTGAATCAATCCAGATGGCCATTTTCTGTACGATCCCAGATTATTAACCCCTCAGATGCTGATACGAGTAATAATGATTTTTATAGTCCAGTATAGACAAAAATAAAGTTTTGCCACCGCTCTCCTTGCCAATCATTCCATCTCCACCCTTTACAAACTCCAGTTAATCTAGAACTCCATGGCTTAAATTCTGTCTCTCTCAATCATGACTATTGGCTTTGCCAAGCATCACTTGCTTCCTGTCCCCAATGTATCAACCTTGGGGTTCTAATTTTCAAATCCTGACACTGATCTCTCCCCACCCTACTTCAAATGGTCTCCTGTAGTCCTATGTCTTGGCCTGCACCCTCTATTCCTCCAATACTGCATTCCTACTCAATCCTTGCTCCACCAACTCCACAGTTGGTGACTACTTCAGTGGCGTGCTCTTGCTGTTTGGAACTCTTCCAAATCAACAGTGAATACTACTACTTTCCCTGCTTCAAATACTTCTTTAAAATCCTTTCCTTTTGACCATGCTTTCAATTTATTTCCCCCAGCCCCTAAACCATCCCCTTCTCCTACTTGGCGCTCTAGTAAAGTGTTTAGATTTTCTTCTGTGTGAGGAGCAGTATAAAAGTACATATCCCCATCATCCTCAAAACAAGAAAATAACCCATCAGTGTCTCAAACCCATTTGTGACTACTGGGAACGAAAAATGCTTAACCCTGAAACCTCTTGTCATTACTAACTCCTATGTTCATATTGACAAAGAGTCAAAACTTATGGAGACAATCAAACTGAAGGGCTGTACCAAAACTTTAACATACAAGCTATAAACAATGGCACTTCAGTGAAATAATTTAAAGTCCTGAGATTTCCTAAAGTTCTATTAATGAAAGTTAATCTGTGTCAAAATTGACACCTCTTAGATATTGCTGCATCTTCTGAAGGCCACCCCTGTGATGATAATATAAGTGTATTAGCGGCCCCCACACAAATAAGAACAGTAATATTCAACCTTGGTTCATAGAATATAAGTTTATTTTCATGTCACATCAGCCAACATAGACTATAACAAACTTGTAAGGATATATTCTATTTCAACTTTCTCAGTTTAAGATCTGAACGTCTTGGACAGTACTTGCATCAGGTCCTCATAGTGTATGCAAATATATCTATATCTACCTATATATTATATATTATATATATATCCCCTCTAGGAATGGGGTCAAATTATTTTACTGTGCATTCAGGGACTGTTTTATGTGCGAGAGTCCTTGAAGGACACATCCAACACACTGAGCACTGGGCTCTGTCTCCGCATGGATTTCTGTGAATCTCATCAAGTCTTTCTCGGCTATACTGGGCTCCTCAGTCTGAACAATGGACACTTCCTCCACCTAGGACTCTTGACACTGAGTGAAATAAGAATTCTGGATGGATAAGACTGAATGTTCTGCTAGATTATGTGTAATTTGAATGTCATAATTGCAAGAACTTTGTGAGAAATTATGCAAAAACAGTGGATTATGGACTACAAATAGTTATATATTTGAAAGGGCTTGCATGTATATTGGTACAGTACAGCTAATGTAATGCTTGATACTAGTAGCTGAGTCTGTAGTACTTGAAATAACAGAAAAACACAATTTTCTTCAGAAACGTGAGGCAGAGGCGATCTCAGGCATGTGCTCATGCATATATGGATTGTAGCTTTTTTGTTAATTTTTTTCCCCCCTTGGGATGGACACTGTCACATCAGCATTTTTGATAGCTCCACGATCTTCCAACTTCTTTTGAAACTTTTATTTTTGTGGCAATAACATTCTAACCCTGTTTGACCCTCAGTAACCTGCATTTCAGTTTTAGTGTCTATTGATGCAATTTGTAACATTTTGAAAAGTTTCACCAAAAAACATAAGACAATACGGGAAAAATTGGGTTTCTGTCACAGCCTAGTGGATGTGGTTTTTATATGTCCTATTTGTGCAGTGAGGAAAGAAGTCATTGCATAAACAGGTGACTTTTTCTGGGATTTTAATAAGGCTGTCACTGTCATTAATTGTAGTTGAACTCTGGTTGTGTTGCTTGTTTTTCCGCTGACAGAAATGGTTCACTTTTTGTATTGTCATGGTGAATATTTAAGTGCAGAAATCTGGGTGGAAATTTTCTTTCAAAACCAATGGGGATAATTTTCCAGTAGTCCTTTTCTGCTTCCAAAAATCCCTTGCACAGGACTGAATAATCAAAAGAAATCTGCCAGACTTCTGGGGAAGCTGCTACATTTAAAAATCGCATATACCATCGTGATGTGAAACATGAGATTTTCAAATAGGAGAAATTATTATATACTGTTGTTTAAAAATCATTGAGACTCGGTTGCAGATGGTTTGGTCAGAACTTGTCCAAAAAGGCACTTATTTTTAAAGCTAGTTAAATGCATACACCTTCAGTGTCACATTTTCTCCACTTAATACTGGTGCTACATTTCAGAGAACTACTAAATCAAATGTTCCTGAAGGCTATTATGACAGACTGAATCACTCTGAATGGCATGCTGGAGCAAACTGCTTCCAACAACAGGTGACTCACCTGGATTCTGCCTGGAGGCCTGTTGGCTCAGGCTCCATTGTAGCACTGACACCATCCACCAGTAGTCTTTGGGCTGCTGCTGGCTCCCATTTTCATAGTATAATTCCTGTAGCGAGGCGCTTACTTTTGAACAGTTGATCCTTTTTTTTTGTGGAATTCTGGAAACCAATTAAGACTATTAAAGAAGGAGCTGAACAGTGCATGTGATGCAGAGGAAAATTCTTTAAGTTACAAATGCTCATTCTTTCTTCATTGCCCACAGTAGACACGCTTCTTCTTGAAGTATCTTGAGAGCAGAAGATGATTAGTTCCAGTTCCACCTCTTCAAAGGTGTTACTGCACATTTTTTTTCCTGGTGTACTATTGCAGCCCACTGCCCTTGCGTATTCAGTGCATTTGCCCAAACGGCCTTCAAAGAAAGGTGTAGATGTTATTCACTGCAGGAGAACCTGACTAATTGCCATTAGTTTAGTGCACACAAACTTGGCTACTTAGTACAGCTGGACTCCCTCTGTTGTATACAGCACCTACCTCAACAGAACATTACAATGAAAATGGCCAGCTACAACCATATTTGACAAGTCAGTAGCACCTCAACTTCAGGAGAGAATTCATGGTAAGCCAAGCATATTGCAGGAAAGTACAATTGTTTAGCGGATTCAAGAGCAACGGTTCATCTACACAAGTGTGCCCTCCACTGGGTGTTTATATGCAAAAACCTCAGGATGTGAGGCTACCCAAATCTGAGACAAGGTTTGAGGAGAATGTGAAAGTGAAGGATTTAGCCCTGGCATTGTCCCCAGTCCCAGAATTCTATTTTGGGATTGTTGGTCCTTCAATTGAAAATGGATTTATATTGTATGCATTCCCCTCTTCTCTGTAATTTCATTTTAGTTCTCCTGAAGCAACATGTTTCAGTCATTCTTCCACCTCTAACTAGACCTGCTGTGGTAGAATAGATGTTGAATGAGAGCCATTTGAAAGCCAGGGCCAGTTAGACGAGGTAATTAAGATCATCATGATTACAAATAAGCCTTCATTACATGCTGTGTCAGACTTTATTAGAGGTATTGGGAATATCAATCCTGCAGAATGTTTTAGTTTCATTACTGGAGGTAAACATCATCTCTGCTTTCAAGTTCATGACATTAATCTTGAAAGACCTGTGCTCAACTGTGATTGATTTTAGCACAGGGAGTCAGCAAGTCTCGAGTTGCAGTAGCAAACCTTCCTTCCTGGATTTTCAGGGATAAAGTAGTGCTTCAAGTATACCTTAAGGGGGAGAAATTCGGTATCGCCCCGTTTGGGGTGCAATTATCGGCCGGGCGCAAAATTTAGCGCCTGGTGATAATTATCGCCTCCGACTACAAACTTGGCTTCTATCGCCCCTTGGCTTCTATACACCTCTCTTAAGGCACTAAGGACGAGGAGCGAGGCGCTAACTCAGAGCGCTGGTGAAGCTTATGTGATGTCAGTCAGCAATTGAACACAGACACACTGGCGCGGGCCAGTTCTTAAAGGGGAGGGTCGATCTTGCTCTCCATCCACATCCTGCTCATTGCAGCCTTGAATCTCGGCCTGGAGAGACCTGTACATCAATTCTGCTGGAAAGAACAATAGAGAGGCCCAGGGAAAGAGCTCAGAGTGCAGCCCCCATAGTCTCTTCTAAATCGATGCAAGGAAGGTCAAATCAAAATGAACCTGCAAAGTGCTGCTCAGTACCCAAAACTCCTTCACACAGCATTGAATCTCTCCAGAGGTGTCTCTCTCTCTCTCTCTCTCTCTCTCTCTCTCTCTCTAAGAATGCGTGGTGCAAAAATGTCGCCGACAAAAAAAGGCAGGAAGTGGCCGCCTTTAAATAGCGCTCCCCCAGTCCCTTCCCGACTGCAAAACGTTCCCCTCAACCTGTTGTTGCTAGCGGCAGGCGGTAAGGCACGGGGCGCCACTCAATATCCGGTCCGGGGCGTTGCACGCTCGACTGACGTCACAATCTGCGGGCGCAGGAGATCGTGGCAGTAATGTTTAGCGCCGCCACAAACTGTCTAGTCAATTTCGCGAGCGGTGCATTCATTGCTGTGCCCGGGTGCTAGTTACTTTGCACCCCATTAGCACCCTCTTCGGGCGCTAACGGGAAGCGTAAAGCAACCGAATTTTTCCCCCTAAGTTCTTATCCAACATGGCCTGTCAATTGCACCTTCCCGGGCCAGTCAATAATATCTACCTCACTTCTCACAGGAAAAAGGGGGGTGGGGGGAGGAGGTAGGGTCTATAATACTTTATGTACATCATGTTTTGGTTTATCCAAGTAAGTCTGACCCATTCTCCGCCTTTTTTCACAACTGAATCCTTAGATGCTCATTTTCCAAACTTTGGCTAGCCAACTAGATAGTGGAATATATATTGGATAAGAACTTGGCAGGTAATGCTGCTCCTTTGTGTAGTATAACAACATGTTGCTTGACAATGGTCACTTAATGGATTAGATTCATATCATTCTACCTTGGGAATCACTGTAAAGCTACCATGTTGAACAACAGTTACCAAGAATATCTGCCTCCAGTGATTTGGGGCTTTGCAGGATAGCCTCTTGTGAGTGATGGTTCCTCAGCCTGGTTTGAATTGCCCATTCTGTTTCTCCTGCCTTGTAAGGAGAGGGGTGCAATCCCAGATTCGGCTACTTTATTTCATGTGAAAAGTAGAAAGCTGCAGGAGGAAGGTAGTTAAAATGTGTAAAATTGAGTGTAATTGAGATAGAGAAGATTAGGAAATTAATGATAAATACACCAGCCTTTGATGCCATGGTAATATGATATAAGAGGCAATGTTAAGTATACTTCCTCTTTTAAGACTCATTTATTCAGCAAATGCAATTTAATAATTGTTCCAAATTTATAGCTATTTAAAAAAAAAATACAAAATTGGTGTGACACTTACTTTCTCCACTTTTAATTTGGTGTAGACACTCCTACCTCCTGAGGCAAATTTTTAAAAGATGATAAGAGTGCAAGTTTCCTTTTAGCATTGCAACAAATTAATTTTGGCTTGAATTCTGCAGCGTTTAACCTTTCTTCAGTGCAGTAGTTTGCAAACTTTGCTGTGTAGGGCACCTGATGAAAATATTGACTCACTCCTAAGGATCCCTATCTTGAATCCAAAAATCAGTATCAGGAAAACAGTGTCATCTTTGCAGAAGACACTTTTTTATTTGTGTGTGTGTATATAGCAGCAGAAACAAAATGCTAGTAAGTCAACAAATAGAAAAACTACAGAACTCTCGAAACACTGCTTGTGATATGTGTTATGGCTGGTCCCATGGAGACAGAAATCTGATGACTTCACAGACTCTCTTAGATCCCCTAGGGTCATGGATCCCAGTTTATAAACCGAGGGTCTAATGTTACCTATAAATTCGAACTCCTTTCCATGTTATTTTATACCACTTATAAATCTTCTATGACTTTTGACCTTGACACTTCTTTGATAAATCCTTTGTTTAAGCAGGAATAAATGAGTTGCTTCGATATTGGTCCTTAGCTGAGCTGATTCTCATGGGGTGATGCTTTGTGGTAATAGTTGTTGAGGGAAGAGAGCAAGGTAAGTTCCTTGTAGTTCTCTGTTAGTTTGACTTGGGTAACCAAAGCAGACAGATCAAGGGAGACAAATTTCAGTTAACATTCATTCTCGGCACACAAGGAAATCTGCAGAACCTTTTTTTTTAAAAAAAAACTCCTAGAAATTTGAAAATGCACGAAGTACACGGAAGGTCCATCAGCCAATGACCTAAAAGGCTTCAAAGTAGCATTGAATGAATTGCTTGAACTGAATCTGACTTGTACACTCAAAAGTAACATTGCAAGCCTACTCAAATACATGTCCAAATTTAAAATAAGAACACAAAATATTGGAAACATTCAGCAGGTCAGGCAGCACCTATGGAGAGAGAAACAGAGTTAACGTTTCAGGTTGATGATCTTTGATCCAAATTTAAATGTGTTTAGCTCACATCAATTTGGCTAAAAATTCTAATGCGCATCAATGAACAGAATCTAGTCCTTCAGTTGCTACACTTGATGTCGAAAGAGACAACAGCAACGGCGTTATCATTGAACTGGTGCAGTTGAGCAGAAAATAGAATTAAATTATTAAGAATGAGCTTTTTGCGGCAATCCTCAGTATCCATCCTCCAGAGGTATCAGTGGCATCACACTGTTCATGCCCACCATCTAGATAGAGTAGAAGGTGATGATATAGCCGCAGATAATCAAGACATGCCTGTGAAGGACCAATTTCATGACGATATTTTCTTTCCCGTCATGCACACTGTTATAAGTTATTTCTCTATCCCAGAGGCCAGGGATGCTCAGTCGTTGAGTATATGCAACACTGAGATCGATAGATTTTTGGACTCTAAGGGAATCAAGCGATATGGAGATTGGGCGGGAAAGTGGAGTTGAGGTCAAAGATCAGCCATGATCTTATTGAACGGTGGAGCAGGCTCAAGAGGCCGTATAGCCTACTCCTGCTCCTATTTCTTATGTTCTTAAAAGAACTTTGATGTACTCACGTGTATCTGCCAAAGGTTTGAATTTCTGTGTACATTTCCTGAAAGCATAAAGGTTGATCACAAAAGATTTTCTCAATTTTTATTCCACTGGTATTTCTGGTGACATAAAAGAAAAATGAAGAGTTCTTACAACACATTTACAAAGAAAACATTGACCACAAAATACAATTGCTGCTTCATTTACTAAATAAGCTGCATGAAACCTTTCTTCAGAACCTCTTCCCCAAGCTGATTGTTGCACTTTGCATATGTTGCTGCGGACCAGCCTCTGTAGTCAGCGCAGAAAGATCGTTTAATGCTCAAGCGTGTGAAGAACTGCAACGATGCACCTTTGGGTCAGTCAAGACTTAATGGCTTAGCAACTCTTGCCATTGAAAATGATCTAACGAGAGTGCATGACAGGAAAGAAAATATCGTCATGAAATTGGTCCTTCACAGGCATGTCTTGATTATCTGTGGCTATATCATCACCTTCTACTCTATCTAGATGGTGGGCATGAACAGTGTGATGCCACTGATACCTCTGGAGGGTGGATACCAAGGATTGCTGCAAAAAGCTCTCATTCTTAATAATTTAATTCCATTTTCTGCTCAACTGCAGAATTCAATAACCCCTTTGATTCATTTGATGACAAGAAAAGTTGCACCATTAGAAATTGAAAAGTCTTGAAGTAAATTATCCAGAAATTCGAATACTTCTTCATTTTATTCTATTTTCTTGACGACATGTTTTATTATCACTGATTAGTTTCATTCAGAAATCCTCCCCCCCCCCCCCGGCCCCCGTCAGCACTGCCTGTAACGTTAATCTGTCTTTTTTGCAGATGCTGACAGATGTGCTTTGCGTTTCCAGTATGTTATGATTTTTAATAAGGCTCATTTTACTTTACAACACAAGGGGGTGCACTTCTGATTAGTGAAGTGCAGGCTCACTCATTTTTCTCTCTCAAAAAACTGAAGTTTTTTACTTGGTCTTTTCAGGCTGTACTGTTATTGGATCAGGATTCTAAAGCTCGAAACTGTTCTACTTACAAGAGTGATGCAATCACTGCAGATATTTTGTACGCTTTGAAATCTGTAGTTTGTGGAAATGCGTCTTCATTGTGGTGCTTATGTGTTTGGGGCGGGGCTTCGAATGTGTGGGATTCCCCACTGCCTTTGTCTGTGTTAGTCTGCCAGGTGGTGTAATGCCGTGTTATAGTAAGGGACCTTGGACAGATTGTCCTCTCTTCAGTACATAACATTGAAGAAGCCCAAATACAAATAGCAACACTCTGGTATTGTAACTACTCAGCACTTTGAATTCTTTGCAACCCCATGTCTTTAAAATGGAAGAAAAGCAGTGGTTGAATTGGTCTACACTTGTCACCAAGGTTGCCTCCATGACTCCACCCCGCACAACCAAAAAACAGGCATGCGAATGTTTAAAGTGTGCAGATATTGTAGGCCTGTTGGCAAGATAAGTAAAATGTTCTGCATTTGACATGATTTTACCATGTTCATTTAAAAAAAAAAGAAATTCCAATTCCAAAAATGCTCCCTTTTTGTTTCCCCCCCCCCCCCCCCTCCTGTCGGAAGGAGATTTTGAGCCCTGGTTCAAGTATAGTCCCACAGGCAATCCCCAAAGCCTCACCTAAGTTGCCATTCCTCATGTGTGAACCTAAACATGCCACCGAGGTGAGGCTTTGAGGAGTGCATGTGGGGCTGTATTTTTTCTATTTGTTCACGGGATGTGGGCGTCGCTGGCAGGGCCAGCATTTATTGCCCATCT
Organism: Squalus acanthias; assembly: GCA_030390025.1. NCBI lineage: Eukaryota > Metazoa > Chordata > Chondrichthyes > Squaliformes > Squalidae > Squalus > Squalus acanthias. The sequence continues at coordinate 44,655,512 of CM059444.1, forward strand.
CTAATTGCCCTTGAGAAGGTGGTGGTGAGCCGCCGCCTTGAACCGCTGCAGTCCATGCTTCTTTTGTAGCGGTTTGTTACAACTGAGGGGCTTGCTAGGCCATTTCAGAGGGCAGTTAAGAGTCAACCACATTGCTGTGGGTCTGGAGTCACATATAGGCCAGACCAGGTAAGGACGGCAGATTTCCTTCCCTAAAGGATATTAGTGAACCAGATGGGTTTTTAACGACAATGACAATCCGGTAGTTTCATGGTCACCATTACTGATACTAGCTTTTTATTCCAGAATTATTTAATTAACTGAATTTAAATTCCCCCAGCTGCCGTAGTGGGATTTGAACTCTGGATTACTAGTCCAATAACATAACCACTATGCTACCGTACCTAAGATACTCCATTAGTCACTGTATCTCTACAGAGAGGAAGTTAGATTTTAATGTGCACTGACTGTTCCACATGCCGTCACTGCTGCACACAGACAGGGAGAAGACCAGGCACCTGAGAGAAGGGAGTGAAAGACTGTGAGCTAGAGAGAGGTGAGTGGTGCTGGAGAGCTGGGAGAGCAGGATAAGGCCAAGAACAGGTTAGTGCATTCCCTAAGCTGAGCTGTGGTACCACCATCACAGTGACTCTGAAACTGGGACCAAACCCCAACTTTTAACCCCCAATGACCTAAACCTGTAGTCTTGTACGCAAGTATATAGATTAATTATAGATTACTGTGGCAGCCTTGGCTCAGTGGTAGCACTCTTGCCTCTGAGTCAGAAGATGGTGGGTTCAAGCCACACTCCAGAGACTTGAGCACCTAATCTCGGCTGGCACTTCTGTGCAGTACTGAGGGAGGGTGCCGTCTTTCGGATGAGATGTTCAATCGAAGAACCCTCTTCCCTCTTAAGGTGGACAAAAAAGATCCCGCGGCACTATTTGAAGAAGCGCAGGGAGTTCTCCTGGTCAACATTTATCCTTCCACCAACACTTTAAAGAATAGATGAGCTAGTCATTTATATCATTGCTGTTTGTGGGATCTTGCTGTGTGCAAATTGGCTGCAGCATTTGCCTACATTGCAACAGTGGCTACACTTAAACTGCTTAATTGGCTGTAAAGTGCTTTGGGACATCCTGAGGTCATGAAAGGTGGAACATAAATGCAAGTCGTTCTTTTGTTCTTTCAGGCAGTAAAACATTGGACCAGAAATTGATCTCGCTCTGTTCCCGCGGGGGTAAGGCTTTCCCGCGATCTCTCACCTCGCTTGTGCTTTTTCAGATCCAGCTCGCACGAACTTCATGTTCTAGACATCAGCTGGGCAGTGCTTGCGTATCCCAGCAGCGTAGTGAATTCGTGCGAGCTGTGGGATCACGTGACTCAGTTAGAGCCAATGGCAGCACACCATCTTCCATTCATAAGTTTCATAGCACGGCTGTGAAAGCTATGAATCTTACACCCCCCCAAAATAACAGCTAAACCTCAATTAAATTTAAAAAAAAAAAAACCATCACATTAATAAAATAAGTATAGTTAATTAAATTAACCATTTTAAATAAAAAATTAAATTTTTGAAAAAATTTAAAATCTTTTAAAAAGTTATAAAAATAAACTTACCTGTCTTTAAAGTCTCTAAAAAAGATATACCTGTTAAAAAAAATTCAAAAAAATACTTAATTCACTACTTACCTTCTTAAAAGTGGGTCTTACTCCTCCTTTTTACATTTCCAAAATCTTCCGTACTTACCTGCGCGTCCAAAGCATGAAGTGCGCAGCCTGTAGCGCGCACGCGATGCACCGAGGACCCGCCCCCTTTTCAGAAGAGCAATTGCCGGTTTTCAGCGCATGCGCAGGGCATGCAGAAAACCGGCAATTGGAGTGGGAATACGCGAGAGTACGCAGTGCGTACTCTCGCGTCCCGGGATCAATTTTCGGCCCATTATTATTTTTCAGCACAAGTTGTTATCTATATGTAAAAAAAAAAAACGAACTCCTATTTGGTGCTCTAATGGTATCAAGTATAGTCTGGATAAATGAGGTACCCAATTCAAGTTCTGCTCCAACAGTTTAGATTTCCAGACCCAATTATATCATTTACTAATGTATTATGTTTGCCAGGAAGCTACGTAAGAAAACGGACACGGGCCATTTGATAGTAATTTGATCAAAGCATTTTTTTCTGCCATTTCACTCTCCCACCAACATATGCCAAATCAGCCTTTTGTGAAAGAACTGATGTGTTTGCTTTGCAATGTATTCCAAAACTCTGCTCTTATCTGTTGCCTTCTACTTTTTTTTACAAGGAAGTGCAGGGCTGCTGAGGGATTTGTGTGCTCATGGGATTTGGGAATGAACCAGCCCAATTTTTCTCTGCTCCAGTGTATACACATTACACAAAAGGTGGAGTGTGTGTGTGTTTTCTCTTTTTAAATGTGGCATCTGTTCACCATTATCAAGTCACTTGGATCTTCCTTTATCCCAGGTCTAAAGGTTTGACTCACCTTCATCCCAGGTCTAAAATTTTGATCCACCTTATCCACACATGATCATCGAGGAAATAACTAGTTATAAGCCAGTAAGAGTTAGAGAACAGATGTTCATTACTGGCTCACACTATGCTACATCTGGAGCTATTATTCGGCTCAAACTGTACAATTTCTCTTTTATAGCATTGTAACAATGGGGCTTTTGTTGGAAGAATAGTTAATGTGCAGGAAGCACTCATTGGTCTAATACCTTCTGTTGTGAGAACAGTGTGGGTCCCCAGGATTGAAGAGTACCAATTGAGATTAATTTTTCACCAAGTGGAAAATATTTTTTTCACACCAAATCTGTACAGTAGTTCTGGGTTGTTTTGACAAAGTTGACCTATTGCACAGAAAGACAATGGCATTAAACTTTCTACAACTGTTTGTCTTGCACGAAAGTATGTACTTTTCAACAACTCCATCTTAACACAGTTTTTATTCAAATAAAATGTTTACTTTCCCTGTGTCTCTTTGTTTTGAGATGAGGTTTGCTGAGTACCAACATTTAGTCTCATTTAATATAATGGTTTGTGGATTTTCCCCTCTCTAGTTGTTTGCACAAGGAGGAAGAAATGTTTTTGTATCTAAATATGTGGTAAGATCTGTGATATGAGAACTGATTGTTTGACTGACCGGTTTGATTTGAAATGCTGGCTAACTTTACTTTCAGTTTTACATTTATAAACTGCTTACAATGCAAGAACACCACCCTGTTTACTCCAGTATGTTCCTTAAGTCTCTTGCCACTGGATAGCAAAGATATGCTTCTGCCTTGAACAGTTTGTGAAGGACATTATTAATAGGTAAAATGAGTACAGCAGCAATAGACACAATTGGAAAATCTCTCCTTGGACCAGATTGGCTGAATCAGATGTGTGCTTTGTAGTTTGCCTTCCTGACCTGAGGTTTTGGATGCTGATCCCTGAAACTTATTATGTTGCACTTGTTAGTGCACTATTGGTTCCTTTTTTTAATGGCAGTGTGAGCAGGGAGCATCAAGTTTTACTGCGCAGCCACACTGCTCTCGGGGTTGAATTTGCACAGCTCGTACACATGCATGCAAAGAAGTTTAAAGCCTCCGTGCTGTTGCTGCATTTTAAGACAGGTGAAGGTTTAAAAGAAAATGGAAGAGTAGCACAGGAGGTTGCCTCAGTTGTGTGATTGAAAAAGTGCGCTTTATGCCGGTGGCATTAAAATGCAGCTGGTACAAGGTAAAACCAGCACGAGGCGACCTCTTGAAGATGGCTTTGGCGAGTTTGACATGGGGCAGCACTGGTAATGTTATACTGCACAACCAAGACTGCAGTATAACAGCAGTGCTAATTATGTAGTCATTTTATAAGCAGAGTCAGGTCTCAAAGACTGTCTGTTTCAGCACTTGCCCTGAGCAAGCAGAAATTGCATTCATCATCTGAACTGATCCAAGCGTAGTATGTTTTGAGGAGAGGAGATTGTGGGAGTGGTTGGAATTTGAAAGTGACTGAGGTTCATCACTGCTATAGCCACTATAATGGTAACAGGAACACATGAGGCAGCTATTTCTGAACTTTTCTTGGGGTACAGTTCCATAAGTTCTGATACTTCCACTGAGTTACCAGTCTTCATGCGCGACTCTGGGCTTTGAGCAACGGATGAACTGTTGGGGCTATCATGATGCCATGTGAGGAGCATAATAAAATGCAGGAAAAAAATGGATAGACAGGGGTCAGGTGTTTCTACCTCATCGCACCCCACCTGCTTAGCTTAGCTTAGCTTCTAGCAGGGATCATTGATTACTGTTCAGAGCCCTGACTGAGTGTCATCCCCCCGCCACTGCTCATGCTCAGGAGAGCTTTAAACAATTGAAGCAGCTCCAACAATATCCCAGCTGAGATTGTGTAGTTCAGTACAGACTGAGGCTTAACTGTGGAATCTTCTAGGTCTGTATTGCTCGATACTACAACACCTTATGCCATTATCCACTAACAAAAATGTATTTATATTGTGCAACAAATTTTAAGGAGCAGATTTATATCTGATCAGCCAGTATTACAATGACAGTGTTTGACAGAAAATCTTTCAAATTTGGATTCACTGGTATCCTATTATTTGTCTCAATCATGTTTGACCAATGTTAATTTTACTCAATACTGCCATCCCGTTTCTTTTTTAAAAATTGGGAAAAACTATTGTACATCACTTCTGGTGTGGAGGGAGATGAGCCAGCAGGTCAGTGAGATTAATTAGAATAGTTATTTAACAAAACAATTGAAATCACAACCTTACTCAGGCTAATACTTATCATCGTTTATTTTCCAGTTACTAACCTTTTACTTTGTAATCACAAACTCTGCAGTCATGCTACTAATAGCAGTATAGGGTACATTCACCTTATCAAAGATGGCCACAACGTGTATATATAGCTGAAGGTCACATCTTCACCTTTTTTGGTGGGATTGTTGAAGATGATGTTTCAAGGTGCTATTCCAAGTTTTTCTCATTCGGATTAGTCTTTATGTTATGTTGATAAGTGAATGCATGCTAAAGTTGAATGACTAATGGTGGAATGCCATTTGAATGTTGACCACAGCCTTTTCATTTTTGTTACCATGGCTCCAGACTAACTTTTTAAACCTTCCCGTTGCTACAGGCAGGGAAGGTTCACTGTGGTTCATCAAAAGACATATTTGTGGATCAGGTTTAATCTGCCGAACTGTTGGCCAATCAATATAGGGGCTGAAAATGAAAACAACTAAATACTGTTTAAAAAAAAAAAAGCACTGGAGAGCTTTGTAAATATTTAGACTTCATTAAAATGTAGTTATTTAAAATTACAGGCAACTTTTCAACCAGTCTGAAATGCGATCTTCAGAGTATGAGTTTTATGTATTTTCTTAACTTCCTTTCTTTCTCTTTGATTTCAGTTCCTCTCTTTGTCTTGTATTTTCCTGGTCAATTTTTTGTAACTATGTATTTTTTTTCACATTTGGTTGTGGGTTCAAGTCCCACTCCAGGGACTTGAGCACATAAAGCTAGGCTGACACTCCCAGTGCAGTCTTGAGGGAGCGCTGCACTGTCGGCGGTGCTGTCTTTCGGATGAAACGTTAAACTGAGGCCCCGTCTGCTCTCTCAGGTGGATGTAAAAGATCCCATGGCACTATTTCGAAGAAGAGTAGGGGAGTTATCCCCAGTGTCCTGGCCAATATTTATCCCTCAACCAACGTACCAAAAACAGTTTATCTGGTCATTATCACATTGCTGTTTGTGGGAGCTTGCTGTGCGCAAATTGGCTGCCACGTTTCCCACATTACAACAGTGACTCCACTTCAACGTTCCATTGAATTTTCCTATATCTTTATGACATTTGTTTGATTTTGCAAAATTGCAGCATTAACTGCAAAAGAAGAATTCTGAACCGAGTTAATATTGTTTCGGCCACTGTACAGTATCTTGCTCAAATGACCATTTTTACTTGAATCTTGGCAGTGAGCGTCAGCAGACTGTTTGATCCCTGGACAAGTTCAGCTAACTCAGCAGAGACCAGGAATCTGACCTGGGACCTTTCTGGTCTGTATGTCTCGGCTATAATCAACAGAGAAGACATTGGTGAAACTCCAGTATTTAAATATTTTATTGTGCTGTCTATGGGTTGGAATTTCCTCTGTATTTGGGACAGAGATATGCGTAATCGAGGCGTAAAGCAAATACCTGACGTAAAGGGTCGAGCAAACTCAGAGCAAGTGTGCTACGTACGTAATTATGCTACACCCGAATTTCCTTGGTTTTTTAAAATTAACAACCGTCTACTGATCCCTGCGCCCGAAATGCATCTCAACTCATTATAATGGCTCCGCGCCCAGGCTAAAGAGCTCTACACACACATTTCCTGCAGTTACGCTGGCTCAAAACAGATTTAAAATTAAGCCCAGAGTTGTTTTTATCCTCACTGAGACCCACTCTGTATTTTCTGTTTCTTTGAATGCATTTTATTGGCATCAGTATAAGTCACATTAAAAATTGAAAAGCTTCCACGATTGCAAGTTCTTACACATGCTGTGCATGAATGAAAGTTAGATGGCCTGAAACTTTTAATTTTCATACATAAAGAAGGAATATATGGTGTGGGTTTGCTTTCTTCAAACCCCGATTGTTTGCGCTGAATCTGTTTGTTTATGCTCATTTTTTATGTTCCGGTGCATACTAATGAAATTGGCAGGAAATTTGGTTGTAAATAGACATCTGCAAAATGGCTGCGTGAAAGGCGTAACTTTTGCTGTAACTTCCCGATTATGCCCCCACAGGAAATACCATGCCTAATGAGCTTTTCACCTGCATGCAGGGTAGCAGGCAGTGCAATTTAGCTACTTTTACAATAGTAATACTGTAGGTTGTATAACATCAAGGACGTGTACAGCACTGTTGCAGCAAATGTTTATGGAGACGAAACAAGTCTTCATCGGAAAAAAAGCTTTATATGAAAATCAAACAAATTATTTTTCTTCTACTCTTTTGTAATCAAGATGCTCCCCCGCCCCTTGTAAACACACAACACTAGCAGTGAAGTTTCACACACCACTCCTACCTACAGGACTCTCTCAGAGAATGCAACTTTACCTGAAATACTCTCTTCTGTACTCAGAAGCTGAAACACAGAGTTCACTAGCACTTACTGAGCCAGGGTTGATGCAGTGTATGTTAAACTATGGGAAATCTGTGACACTGTCAGTATAATTCTTACAAGTCTTTTGGTGCTCCAGTAATTTCCAGGGGCAAATTTGTGAGAAACCTGCATTTTAACGTGTGTAACCTATTATTTCATCCAATGGGTAATCTGCCCCTTCTCCAAAACAAGAAAGAAACCTGAATTTCTGGTTTATAAACAAGTTGTGGACTAAATATGGTCTTCAATGTCGAACAATATTTTTGCAGCAAAGAAAACTTCTCTACGTGACTGAGATTGCCATTTCCAGACCTCTTAAATCTGACACCATAGTCTACGTTAACCTAGATTTTTAAACTGTATACTACAAGCTAGTTCTGGTTAGAAAATATAAAAAGAGCCATTGAAGGGTACAGGAGACTGAAAGTAACTCCAATAGGGCAGCTTTAGTAGATCTCTGAGCTCCTGACCTTGTTGCTTTTGAACATGTTGTTGTTGCCTTTTTAATTGGTATCCTTTTGGATCAAAATTTAAAGTTCCAGAATGCATCTATTTATTGTTGTATTTCCACCGCATTGCCTCTAGGTTGTGCTGCTGTGCACATTCTGTGGTTCCAATTGCCAAGGTTAGTGTAAACCCAGAAACTTTTTGTCTTTTTTTCTCTTTCCCCTTTCTAAGAGCAAAGCTTTATGTTTTGTAAAGTGCTTATTTCTAAGTCAATAATGTTCCCCTTCTCCATCCCCACAGTGATTTTTAATAATTTAAAAATGCTTGGCCTGGAACCCATAAAATGTCACTATCAATTGGGCGGGGGAAGACGCTACATTGGGAAATTCCTCCTTCATCCTCCAAAGAAGGGCTGATCAGGGAAAGAAGGAAATATAACAGCATGAAGTGTTAAAAAGAAAAGAATGGCTGAAAGCACAGAAACTGTCTTTAAGTACCACCGCAGTAGATCTGCAGCTAAGTGCACCGCCGAGTGAGAATATGAGCCATACAAACCAAGGAAGGTCCAAGGTGCAATCCATAGTCTGTGCTGAGGTAACTTATCTCAGTCAAGGCAATAGAACAGCTGGTCCTAATGCCCCCTAGCTAAGAAGGTTCTCACTCCAGATTGCTATCCAGTAATCACTGACAGAAAAGTATGTGTGTGTGTGTGTATGATGGCTGATCGGATCGGATTGAGCTGCGATGATCAGCATGGTCAAATAGTCTGACAACACTCACTATCTTGTCTCACGCATGAAGGATGGCTGCTTGGGTGAAGTATTAGAAGTGGGGCTGGTATCTGTTGGAAAAGTACAGCAATTTTTAACCCTGGTTTCAAATGTGTTTTTTAAACTATAGTAAAACATCTCACAATCCTGTGATAAAGCATTGTTTTGCTCCTGAACGTCTCATCAGATTACTTCCTGAGTTCCTGGATATTTTTCCTGGATTCCAGCAGGAGTCATTTGGATAGCAATCAAGAGCAGGAACCCTGATTTTTTTTTTTTTCCTACTCTTCCCCAACCCAAAGGCACCAGTGGGCACCTCCCAGGGTATAGAGTGTTTTATAGACATCGATAACATTATGATTTAGCCGGGAAGGTTCCCTTTGCTTTTGATGGGACTTTGTTGCTAATTTTGACTACTTTTATTGTGATTGGACCATATAGGAAATAAACATATTAGTGGTGCCCTAAAAGGGGCACTTGTGATGATTCATGTTTGGTAACCTAGGGGCAACCCAGTGTCACACTTACTGGTCCATCAAAAAAGGCCCAGCCCAAAGGCACAGAGGACAATTGTAGTGCCTCTATAGCAGCCTGACACAGATCATCTAACTTGGCACAGGCAGGGGACTGAACTCTGACCCCCCTCGTATATGTTTCTCAGCTACTCACGGGATAAACTTGCTGAGTCACACAGGGAGACCTAATTTTTTTTTAATGGCAAAAATGTTCAAAAACCTTAGGTCTGAGGCCGAGAACTGTGAAGCTGAAAGGATGTGAGCTTACCTCCCAATTGTGATTTGGGGATTTCACACTCGAATTACATTATTCTGAGTGGATGCAAAATCAAATCAGTTTTGCACTGGTGCATACTGTGTTGTAGTGGCCTTTCCAACATAGTTTGGTGCACAAACGAAAGAGTTCTGACGAAAGGTCATCGACCTGAAAAGTTAACTCTGTTTCTCTCTTCACAGATGCTGCCTGACCTGCTGAGTATCTCCAGCATTTTCTGTTTTTATTTCAGATTTCCAGCATCTGCAGTATTTTCTTTTTGTAGTTTGGTGCACATACTGATCCAGCAACTCTCTGTATAAACACCAGGAGATGCCACTCAGCCTGGGTCATTTCAACAGGACTTTGTTACCCATTTTAAAAAGGCTCCAAAATAAAAACGGAAAATGCTGGAAATACTCAGCAGGTCAGGCAGCATCTGTGGAGATGGAAACAAAGTTAACGTTTCAGGTCGATGACCTTTCATCAGAACTGGAAAAAGTTAGAGCTGTAACCGGTTTTAAGCAAATACAAAGGAAGGGGGAGGGGAGGAAATAACAAAAGGGAAGGTCTGTGATAGGGTGGAAGGCAGGAGAGATTAAATGACAAAAGGGATGATCGTGCACGGCAAAAGAGGGTGGTAATGGGACAAGTAAAGAAACAAAAGATGGGTCTAGAGGAGGTGTAAATGGCAATAGCAGAATCATTACCAACATCTGCTGTCCGAAAAAATGGGATGATCTTAAGTATTTTGCTTTTTGTTTTAAAAAGGCAGTTTTATAAGCGTGCACAATTTGTATTTTAACTTCTATAAAATTGGCTCTACTTGTGCTGTCTAATTCTCTTCTGTATTAGTAATGAGGGTAAATTCATTTTACAAAACAGTATTTTAAAAGCTACTAATGGCAAAAACTTCTGACTTTTATTCAATTAAAAATGGTAGATTGCTCTTGTTCCTCAGACATTTGTAGTTCGCGTTTTGAATGCAGAGCTGCATGTGTCTTGGTACATGCAAAACAACAGTTTGGGGTCACCTGCAGTAAGAAGTCCTTTAAATGGACAAAGAAAATCCGATTAATCCACACCTCAGATTGTATTTAAAACAAACTAAAACGGTGCTCCAGTAGCTTTGCATTGTTCGTCATTTTAAGCTAGTTAAAGTTTTGTAATTTTTGTGTTCTGGCCATTAGACATGCTGTAGGGGTAATGCAGCTCATTAAACTCCCTCACACATTGTCACGGATGGGTGGCTGTGCTTGCAATTCTCTCAGTTACACCTTAAGGGTAAGGTACTGGCAGAGGCCTGTTCCTTGGACCTCCGGTAGATGATTAAATCATGGAAGCAATTTTCTATCTAATCTGTTGGTCACGAACTAGTGTGCTTCATGGGAAAGCCTAAAGAGGAGCGGGGAGATAAAATAATAAATAGCTTAGAAAAAAAAATACATGGAGTACAGTGCAAAATGTTGGATCAACCTTGTGCCTGTCTGTAACTTTACACCTGTTTTGAACTGTTTTAAATTGTGTAGTCCCGTCACGGCTCTCTCTTTGCTGTTCTGCTTATTATTTGCAAAATGTTAATTCCTCCAGCAAATTGAGTTTTAAATACTGCAGTCATCAAGTGTGCAAAAAAAAATTGCACACTTTCTACTCGTTGCTTTGTGTGTATTTTGCGAACGGAAAGTCTCTGCTGTGTGTAGTCTTGTTTTTGCAGAGCCAGCAATGTTTGCAGTTAAAGGCACTGCCCCCTTTGCAGCGCCCAGCCCAGCCCTGCCTCCCCCCCAGTTGGTGCATTTGGAGTCTGATCGTGTGCAGAAAAAATCCCTGACATTTGAGGCGCTGGAGGGATTTACTGAGCATGCTCGGTTGTCTGCCCGCTAAGAGAGAGGAAGGCTCGTTTACATACGAGTCATACCAAGCATAGCCTGCATGTCTGTGCAGTTAACTTGCAGCGGGCTGTGAGGAGAGCTGGCGCGTCTTGTCTCTGTCACAATTGAGCCTTCTAACTATGAACAGCCCATTTTTAAGAGTTTCTGGCCTGTGAGGAAAAAAACAAAAATCTGTGGGCACAAATAGAACCTTTTTTTTTCCACAGAAAGCTCTGTGCCCTTGAAGGGTACTATTTTTTAATTTTTAATTTTTTTTGATCTGAAAGGCTGGGGCCTTCAGCTTTGCAGAGAGAGGGAGAGAAACACAGCCAGGAGCTAGTCTGAAGCGCGCTATCTGGTTAAGCAAACAGCTGGCCTTTTTGCTACCCAGTAAATGCTACTTAAGAAAATGGACCTGTTGAACTATCCGTACAAGATGAGCAACAATATTGGCATCCTTTGCTTTGAAGGTAAAACTCCAGCTTGTTTCAGTTTTTTTTCTCTCGCAGTTCTTGAATACAGTGTGTTAAATACTTTTTAAAGTTTCTGATTGCAGAATGTTACTTTGTTTCCCCCCCCCCCCCTCGCCCTTTTCAGGATCTAAAATATTTTGGTCTGTTGGTTTTAACATTGTGTATCAATTTTTTTTAATTAACTGGCTGATCATTTTTGCTTCATGTTTCTTTGTCTGTGGAAAAGCCGTGCCCAATGTCTGCCTAAGGCTCTCAGAGATTGCAGCCGCGCTAACAAAGAAAACTTGCTGGCTGTCTGAGGAGCCATGTTGTACTTGCACAGTCTGACTCTTTGTTTAGCTTATCATTTCCTGTGTAGTTCTGAGAAAGTTCTGACAGTGAGGGATGTGCCTCTCCTCTCAAATGCTGCAAGAGATCATTGTTGAGCCAAAGAGAAAACACTTTTTTTGCTCAGGTTAATTGTAGCTTCATTGTTTTGTGTTTGGTTTAAAAGATTTTGCACACAGTATTTTTGCATTACTCTTGAGAGTTCAGTAATGATCAAAGATAACCCACAGTGTAGCTATTGGGCTGCTTGTATTCTTAAAACAGCATCTACGTGCTGTTTAAAGGAGTGGTAATGGCTTGATTTTGGATTCTAAAGCATTAGTGATTTAAAGCTAACAAGTATTGCATAAACCACATTTGGTACAGTACTATCCATGCTTCTGTTACTAAACCAATTCAAGCTGCATATTTTTGAACTTCATTCATTAAAAATGTAAAGCAGAGTTAATTGCTAGAACTTGCCTCTGCACTTGACCTGTACATTCAGATAATGTTGCAAATCCTTAAAAAGCCAGCTCCTTGCGTTTTGCATACTAGCTTGATCAGCTTCAAGCTTTTAAAGCTGAATCTTAATTAATTACTACTGTAACAGCCTAAACACAAGTAAAAGTTTAAGATGAGCAGGCAACAAAGGAAAGCAGCATTTCTGTTTTAAATGATTAACTTACAAGCAGCACTGGTGGGGGGTGGGGGGAAGTGACAGGAAGCTTGATTTCTTCCTTGGGTGCATTTTACCATTTAACTTCCCATTCAAGTACTGTAGTTTTCTGTGGGTGAAGTCAGGCACCTAGTGGAGACAAAGGATTGATATCGTTCTAAAGTTTTTTTTCCTGTTTTTTGTTTTGTTTTACCAGCTTTGAATTTCACTTCATTTTTTTTCAAAAAGATGCTATGGAAGATTTTGGGATTTTCCACAAAGAAAAAAAATATATACCCATAGTTCTTTGCAAGTGTTACTACAACCATTTTAAAAACATGGAAAAATACAAGGTAAAGCGGTACTGTAAATCAGTCTTGCTTGTTCTTCCATCAGAATTCCTTCATTACCAATAAAGTTAGAAAAGTTGTCTGTCAAAATATTATGAGTGAGATTCGACATAAAATGGAAGTTATCAGTGAAGTTCGGTGCAACCTATTCTGGTGGTTATGAGTTTTTCCTTTGTTATAATTGACAGTTCCATTCTGGTTTTTACAGAATTTAGGTATGCACTAAATTAGTGGAACATCAGTTGACCACATCTGTTTTCCAGTTTTCAGCATCTTGGGGGAAACTAATTCTGTTTGAAATCATTAAGAGTTTTAATGCAGCCCACTGATGTCAAACAAAATGCAGTTTGGCAAACTTGCTGTTGTAAACTGCTGGGAACACTTGGCTGCATGTTTGAATAATAATCTAAGACCAAAGTACACTTTTAACGGGGGGAATCGGGTTATTCATATGGATTAAGGTATTTATAATGTACGGATTTTATTCTTTTTATGAAGTTTCAGAATATGTGTTTCCATTTTTTCCCCTCACTTTACTAATTGCTTCTGTGTTAGCAGCTGTTGTGACCTGGAAGCAATCCTGTTCAGCAAACAGTAATTCAGTAATACTAATGGCAATGCCAGAGGTCACTTTGGTTTGGTCCACATATAATTGGCATAAAGAATCTTACATGTGTTGGCTTCTTCCTGCTCCCCATCTTAACAGAAAAATCTGATTATATGCTGGTAATTTCTATGCATAGCATTTAGAATTTTAATTGTGTTTTTGGACACTATGTTTAAATATATATAAAAAATACATTTATTTTCAAAATGGGAAAAAAAATTACTTTATCAATCAGCTACATCCATTGCAGCTCCCAAGTCCCTTCATCGTAAACCACGTTTTGTATGTAGTTTGCTCCTTATGAAAATTGTGATCATGTCGGCTTCACATAGTTTCCCCGTATCTTGTTTTAATTTATTTTGAATGCATTTATTCTGTTATCTATGAAATTGTTATTTCAATTGGAAGCCTGTAGAGGTACAATGATGAAATATAATTCTCAAATTAATATACATTGTCATTTATTGAAATACTTTGTGCTATTAGATGTACAAATTCAAACAGATTCTTAGGGCAATATTTTGTATATAACTAGCATGGAATTCTGCTCTTTGTCTGTAGTTCCTGGGCCTCTGGTTGGCAGGAGAAAGGACAGATAAACGATTACAATGTTCAGACACTACAAATGTTTTGTGCTTACAATGGCCATTTGGAGTTTTTACTATTGAACTTTAAAAACAAAATGGAAAATTGATTTAAATTAAGCAGATTTATGTTCATTTTGATTTAATAATCGGAGATGGGTGAGACCCAGAAAAAGAATCATAGTTTCTGTGGATTTTGATTGCCTGTGTCTGTTTTAACTCTGGTGTCTAGGCTTCAGTGTGAGCTGTGCACCGAGAATGCAGGCATTCAAAAGCCCATTACAAAAGCTGAGCCAGCAGCACTGGGGTGAAAAGGCTATGTAGCAGAACCGTTCTGTACCAGCTGCCTACTCTTGTGCACCGTGTCAAATGACAGGCACTTGATACTTAGTGAATTTTGAGCTTCAACATCTGCATCTTGTTTTTTCTGTGAAAATGGTTTTCTTTGCGCTCATTCAGTCTAGTGAAGATGGAATTTGTAAAATAACACAAGTCTAATGTGTACAGTAGTAGGTTTGTCATTGCTTAACTCCCTGCTAATTCTATTCTGGAAAATAATGCAACGATATAATTCCCAGTGGTGAGGCTAGCATCCCTCGGTAGTGGTTCTCATTTGTTTAGTTTGAGTGTCCAGATGGCTAAAACAACAGGAGGTATCCTTTTGTGATGTATGCTCCTTCTGTATCTCTCTCCTTGGCCTTGAACTGTGGTAACTAGGATGCAGAAACCAAACAATAAACAGTGACTTTTAGCAGCTGATCTTTGGGTATTTCATGAACTTGGAACAACTGGAGCTGAAATGCTGGCTCATTGAGTAGAAGAATTGTTAATACTTTACCAATACAGTAATTGATTAGCTTAAGTGAAAGTAACTCTGCTGATTCACGTGAATGTGATTTCAGAGCGCTTCACCAATTCAAATATCGAAAGTTCATGTTGAAAAACATATATCACTTCAAAAACCTTATGTGATGACAGGCGAAAAGGAGTTTGGCTGAATAGAAATGTACTGTGAGGGGCTGAAAAAAATGAACTGTGAGAATGAGCTGCTGGAAAGGGGTGAGAAAGACTCCCTTTTAAGTAGGAAGGATGGCCAAAAATACAGAGAAACATCTGTAACTGGGAGTCTGGTCCGTATTATAATGCTATAAACAATTTTCTGTTGGCGATTTAAATTAAGTTGCCTTTTATTTTAATGTTCTGAAATGCAACATTCTGTTAAGCTGCAGCCTGCATTATGTTTAGCCCATTGTCAGGACTCTGGCTTTCATTGTAAAGTCACCCTGTCATGTTATTCACCGTTGCTAAACTGATATTCTAATCACTTGCACTAAATTTATGTTAACTATTCTACCTGGTGATATGTTAATGCCTTGGGTGTGTACAGGGAAAATGTGAGAATGTTTTGAGAGTGTTTTTTTTGGAAAAAGATCAATAAAACTGACAGTTGAACTTCACTTTCTGTCAGGTTTAAGCAGTTAATTTTCTTCTGAATTGACGCACTGCTTTTGATGTACTGGCATCGTTCTCGGTTTGTCTTGGTGGGGTTGTTTCTGAATGCCAGTTCTGAATTGCAGCTTCAGGTTTGTTGAGTAGAATCTGGATCTGAAGTTCTAATCCAGATCCGTTCTTGCTCTTCTCTCCCATCAAAGTATCTGAAACATTAGATATGTTAATGTAACTTTTGATCAAATGTCTGCATAGGGCTGAAATGTAAAGCGTACAGACTAAATCAGTGTCTTTGCTGACTATATCTGGCCAATATTTATCTCTCAACCAACACCTAAAACAGATTATCTGGTCATTTATTTCATTGCTGTTTGTGGGAGCTTGCTGTGCACAATTTGACTCGCACGTTTCCGACATTACAACAGTGACTACACTTCAAAAGTACTTCATTGGCTGTAAAGCATTTTGGGGTGTCCTGAGGCTGTGAAAGGCGCTATATAAATGCAAGTCTTTTCTTTTTTCTTTGTGTTTTAAAAATTCCAAATTTTCTGATACAAAAGCAAAATACTGCGGATGCTGGAAATCTGAAATAACTGCAGAAAATGCTGGACATATTCAGCAGGTCAGGCAGCATCTGTGGAGAGAGAAACAGAGTTAACGTTTCAGGTCAATGACCTTTCGTCAGAACGTTCTGACACAAGGTCATTGACCTGAAACATTAACACTCTTTCTCCACAGATGCTGTCTGACCTGCTGAGTATGTCCAGCATTTTTTGTGTTTATTCCAGATTTTCTTATCAATACATTTTTTATGCAACTGCATGTTGTAAGCCATATATCTGTTTACTTTCTTGTTGGATGCTATCGTAAACACATTTTTTCTTTCTGTTTACTGCATATCATTTTGGCGGGAAACAAAATCCACTTAAGCCTGAGGGATCCTGTCCTGTAAAACCTGATCTGCAACTTTATGCAAACTGACTTGACAGCTTTATGTTCACTGCATCATCTCCCTGCAAAGGGATAAAAGGAGAGGTCATTTTCGGTGCTATCGGCAGTGATCTGAGCTGTGTTTTTCATTTTGCCACAAAGCTGGAACAGCTTTAAATGGAGTAGACACAGGCAGGGCAGAAAGGGAAAGACTGGTAGTGGAAACAACAGTGTGCTTTGTTAAACTACAACTGAAATTAAGACTTCAAAATTACTCATGCATATGCATGAGCCTCTAGAATTTCCATCTGTTTTGCATGAAAACAATTCCTCATTATATTTTGATTTGAGACCAAATGCAGATATTATACTGTTCTTTGGTAGCTAAGCACAGTTTAAGTAGGGTTTCTCAGCTAACAACTGGTTGAGAATGTGATTAAATCCAAGTTCAGGCGCCGTGTTTCTATAATTGTGGCAAGAAAACTGAAGTAGCCAGATGGTCACTCTTAACCCTAAAATTGACCAGCAAAAAATAAAGGTCATGATGAAAACAATATCTAGCCGAACTGTGCGTATGTGTGTGTCCAAAACATCAGCCATCCTTGATTTTTTGCCATTTGTATATAATCCTTGCATTTTGAAGCAAATTACCCCAAACTGTAGATAGTCATTTCTAGTTATTTTGAAGATTTCAGATTTATTTTTTAGTTTAAAACTGTAACTCAAACCTTCAACAAAGGCATCTTGCATCCGCTTCTGAATATACAGAAAATCTCGCTGAGCTATATTTTGCAATATAATGTGTACCTAAACATAAGCCAATTCTGGCGGACTGTAGTATTGGCTCCAATAGTTAATAAAATAACCATCATTTATATGTCAATAAATTTTTTATGGGTTTTCTATTTTTAAAATAATTGTACCCAGAGACAGTGTTACTCTGTTCCTTTTTTATGTGGCAATATGACTGGTGGAGTGGTTCCCACGCAGGAAAATGGGTCAGGATATAGAACTTAGCAGCTGCAGATATAAATAGTTCTGAGCCGAATTAGTCCACAAATTCTATGTACACGTTCAATTAAAATGTTGTACAATTTCTCATTGCGGTATAGAGTGAGTCTTGCGCATACATTGCTTCTGTACAGATCCCTGGATATACTCCTCCTAGGACATCTGGTGTGCATTGCAGCTATATTTTTCCATTGCTTGCTGCGGTATCTTTGAAGGCTATCGCAGTAACTGTGGTCTGCCCAGATTAAATCATATGGAACTGACTGAGAATGCTGACAGCCCCTTTTTTCCCCTTCTTTCCTTTTCCTGCTGAACACAGCCAAATTATTGGCTGCAGCTGAGGATGTGCAAATCTGCAGTGCTTATTAAAATAGGATTTGGGGAAAAACACACTATTTTACACGTTACAATGATTTATAATGTGGCAGTGGAAGAAGCAACGTGGTCAGAAAATATGTGTTGCAGTAGACTTAAAAATGCTTTGCGTTCAGGAACACTTTGCTTTGTATGGCGACAATTGAGGGTTAACTCGCACTGAACCAAGAATTTAACAAATGAAATAATTGCTGAAGTAGATACCTTGTACATGTGTGTTTTGATTTGTTAGCACTGTCGATCTGCTAATGTAGGGGTGCCAACCTGTAGCCCTAGTGCCACATGTGCCAATCGCACTGTTGATGTCCAATTTGCAATGATATTTCTATTTGCTTGTTTTAATTTCCAAGGCTGGAGTGTTTGGAAAAAGCTGCTTTTTTATTTGCTATTAGCTATTTTGCTTCATTAGTTGGATAAATCATCAATCAGAACACTTTTGATTTCTTGGTGTCCACAGCTTGAGATGTATGATAATTAATGGGGACATGGATTTAAGCTGTATAAGTAGCCTTTGAGGCTCAATGATGCACAATTATGCAGCGCAAGAAGACAAGGTTTGGGCAGCTCTTGTGCTTATATATCGAATGTTGAAAAGGCAAAATCTGCTGGTTCTCATTTTGTATGACGCACTGCCTTAATTTTTACTCCTTTTTGTGTCTTAACCAATTTTTACTTCTCATTTTGAGGTAATCTAATCATAACTCTCGCGAACATTTTATTTCATGTGATTTAATGGGAGTCTACCACTGTAACCTGATCATAACATCGCCGATTTATTTCTGAAGTTTCAGCAAGTCCTATTTTACGTTGATTTAATGCTTCGATGGGCCCTATCTGGCACATTTTTATTTTTGTAGCTTTTTCACATCTGCTGGCGGTGGGGGGGGGTGGGGGGGAAAGAACTTCCTTCCTGGGGAGCATAAGTAATTTGGCAAACATCAGGTTAAAATTCCATGGGGAGGGGGGTTGGGGGGGTGGAAATTCTATACATAGCTGCTCAGCTGGGCAAGAGAATACATGTAAATGGTTTTTTGCTGCCTCAAGTGAATAAGCAGTCAGGAAGGTGAAATTGGAAATGGATCAAAATGTTGCCTGGTAATGAGGCTGATGACTTGTAAAAAGTCACATGAATATCCTGCATGTGGAATGTGTAGTATCTGGTTCTAGGAGACAAAAACTAAATCAAATGTATTCAAACTGCTGTTGCAGCTTTTTTTTTTAAAGTCTAGCTTTATCGGAGGGTTTCTTGCCAAAATTATGATGTCATTTTGGTTGCCATGGTGTGTGGTTAGACTGGAGGAGACAACCCAGCCAGCAAAATAGGACATTTGTTTGGTGAACTGCGCTGTGGTTTCCCTTCACTGACTGAATGCAATGGGGAAAACTACCAACAATAAATCTCTTGAATTTTCAGCTCGTCGTCCTTTTTTTTCTGTTGTTTTTCTGTAGTTTGAGGAAGAGGTGTGGGCCTCTTGCAGACTTGGGTGCATGCCCCTATTTTTCCCATGTAGGCAGGGTGTGTGAGTCTGTTCGGAGTTTGGTTTTTATGCCTACATATAAAACTGTAGAACATTAACAGTCTCCAATAAACTAGTAAAGTTTAGTTTGGCAAGCTGTTTTTTCCTCTGCCACAGCCCTTATTGTGCAGAAAGAAAAACAAAATTTCCCACAGCACTGCTGAGTTATATTTCTCATTGCAGTAAAGCTAAGTAGCAAATTTTATGCAAAATAGAGGGTTTGGTTGTCCTTTTGAGCTACATTCAGAGTGTTGTCTAGTAAGATCTTGAGTGAAATGTATTGTACATTACTGAAGTGTTAAGCATGAAGCATTTTTAACTCTCTTCTCACCCTATACCAACATCTTGTTAAACAGCTAGATTGTATTTACAACCTGCTGTAGAAAGGATAGTATTTCAGAGGAATAACATCTCTTTATTTAATCCACAGGTGAAGCTGCACTAAGGAGTGACGGTAGGATGCAGTCAATCCCAGTGTCCTCCGCACTCGCCAACCATCGCACAGGACCTCCACCCATTAGCCCCAACAAGAGGAAGTTCAGTGGGGACCAGGGAGATGATGATGTGGAAAGTGAGAATGAACATGCCTCCAAAGCAAGCAGGTTATATGTTCAAGTGTAAGTATTTCTTGACTAGAAGTATTCCATGTGCAGGAAACTAGGAGCTCTTGGGCTACATCAGTTGCAAGAGATGGAACTGGTTGAAGTGCCATTAGTCAGCCTGAATGAAGAGCAGATTCAGCGACGACTAGGATCTACATTTTTAGTAAGCCTGTCCTTGAACTCTAGTATCTGCACACATTTTTATTAGGTCTCTCTGCTGATTTTACTGAGTAAAAGTTTGAACAGGAAAACGGCATGGGTCCAAAAAATAAACTCTTAGCCAAATAGTATGCTTGCCCAAATACTGTCTGTACATAAACTGCTGCCTCTCATGTCCAAAACAAAAAGGGTGTCATGCACTCAAACTCTCAATCTTTCAAAATCTTTACTGCTAAGCATTGCTCTTTATTCTTCCAGTTTAAAACAAAATTATATAATATGCCCATTTGGGGGGGGGGGGGGAGAATATGAAATATGTCATCCTCCTGAAATCTGTTTATCCTCTGTTACCCAGAAGTTTATATCTCCTCCGTCTTACCCATAGCAATATTTTATGCACACTTGATATTCTTTCAGTCTATGTAGTATGCTACGTGTATACCGTACCCCTTCTTTCTCCCAGTTTGCAGCATGGCTTTACATGCACTAGGACTCCTTCCTCAGCTTGTCACACATTGATGCGTTCTACATACTGTATAATTTAATCCTTGCCTCCCCAGCCTGTCACATGGCATTGCTTTATGGATGCTTGATTCCCTTTCAGTCTGTATTGCAGAAATGCTTTATACACAGCGGAGTCTTTCCCTCCCCCTATTAGTCTGCGGCATTGTGATTCTTTATACACACTGTACAACTCTCCTTTGTGTCACACAACTTGATCCGCACCACTGCACTCAATATCCACCTCTTCCACCACTGGTAAACCGTGGCTGCAACATTTACTATCTATAGGATGCACTGCAGCAATTCGCCCAGCTTACTTCAACAGCACGTCCTAGCCCTTCAACCTCTACCCAGTGAGAAGGATGAGCAGCAACGCCATGGGAACACTATCACCTCCCAAGTTCCCCTCCATGTCTTGCACCATCCTGACTTGGATACATACTGCTATTCCTTCATCGTTGCTAGTCCCAAAATCCTGGACTTCCCTACCTAACAATAATGTGGGAGCACCATCACAAGAACTGGAGCGGTTCAAGGAAAAGACCCACTACCCCTTCTCGGGGCAACCAGGGATGAGCAATAAATGCGGTCTTGCTAACATCGCCTACATTCGGAGAGCAAAATAAATCAAAAAATTCCTCTGTCACATCATGATGCTTTATATGTACTAGACAACTTCCACCTGTCCTCGTTGCCTCCCTCCCCCATTCCACAGGACTTTGTATGGTAAAGTGTTAACTATCACTAGAAAAACATTTAAAGATTGTTCTTGGTAAATAGGGAAGTATACCTTAGAACGTGAATAAACAAGCTTTTATGTACCTAAAACTGTTACTTGTACATTAACCAGAGAAAATAATTCTAAAGGAATACATTTGTTGTAGTCAAGTGCCAGTTACTAGGGTCTGCAAATTCGAATCAAGAAAATGGAGAAGGCAGCAGAAGAGTTGCTTTTCTTTCTCGAGCTCAGTGTTAGAAAGTAGTGCTTGGCTAGCTGATGAATGGAATTTTCCACACATGGTCTTATACACTGCTTATATGCAGAGAAAGAATCATTCATAGTTTTTTTTTTAATATTCTTTAAGTGACATTGTGCTACAAGAGCTAAATTTTTATTTGCTTTTCAAATACTTTTTATCTGATTTTTTTTCTCCCCCCTCCTTCCATTATTCTCAGTGAACTGTAGCAGTTTCTGGCAATTTGCCAAAGTGTCTCCATAATTCATGTACTGTATCTGGTTAGAGTGTGAGGCTTTTCAGCCCTTGGGTAGGCCAGTGGAAGTATTATAGACCAGTCATATCCTTGCCTGACGTTGAGACAATCTCTTTGTTGATTAGGAAAGTTAATGAAACCCATGGCTTCCTTGTTGACTCAATGAACAAGTGCACCTTGTGGTATAGCACTGCACCATTCAGATTAGAAAGAATGAGAGTTGATTCCCTGACCTGCACTGAGCTTGTCTGTCTAAGCTGGATAGTGCTCAATTGGTGTTTGGGGGCTAAATAGGGGAAAAATGAACTCGGGTCCCCACGCCAGAAACCTCTGGTGGAAGTTTATGTTTGTGGATATCAGCTATGATGTGATGGCCCCAATAGTTACTAACTCTCTCAAATAATGGCTGTGGCATACAGTTCCACAGGTGGCCACAGCAAGCTCTGGTACCTAGCCCCACCATGCGCTGCCATCTTAAGATGAGGCATAAGAGGTGAAAGTTTGTAGGAGGAAAAGAAAATGAACTGGACTTAAAAATTGTGCTGTATATACTGATGCTGCTTTCAGCAAATTCTAGATTTCACTTCATAATGCAGATGGTGCAAGTACTGAGATTCCTTTTTAAGTACTGTACTACTATTTACAACAAAAGTATCGAACTCATTTGTAATGCAGATGTTTTTTTCTCAACAAAGCCATTCACTAGGCTAACAGTTTTCACCAAATCATAATGAACAGTAAACTAATCTTGTCTTTGGAAGTGAAACAGCTAAAATGATTTAACTTTAAATTTCTCACTAAGCAATTTTTCAATATGACAGCCAATTTCCTCTAGCTCTGGGGAATTATTCAGATACCTTGTATACGTTATTACAGCTCCTACAAACATTCAAAAATATTTAAGTTCTGTTTGTAGAACTCCTGTTATAACCTCTCCCAAAGGCTCATCTGATACCCAGAGTGGAACTGAGCCATACACACCTGGAAAGTCTTGCGTTCAATCCCAAATGTGCACTGACTCAGATGATTGGCCTGCCTTAAATTCCTCAGGCTTAAAGGGGTGGGGGTGGATGTGGAATTAGCTAATTCCAGTGACTTGCTGGAAGGTGTGTGTGTGAGGACAGCTTCAGTCTTGGTTGTGATAGCCACTTGGGTTGAATATCCTGCTTTCACTCATTAGAAGGTACCAAGGCGGCTGATGGCCATGGGGATGCACCCCAGTGAGATTGGGTGCCTTTAGGAGATTGAAGTAGGGAAAAACAAAGGTTTTTCATTCGCTGCCTAACCGGTATCATGAGATGAGAGGATGTGGGGTTGCCACCCAAAGAAGGTGCCACCAATGCTCAGGTTCCCTGTTAAGGGATAGGGAAAGTCAGTGGCAAGTTACTGCAAGTCATGTTGTAGTTGATTTGCACAAAGGAATTGGGACTGGCTTAGTAACAGTTTGCCTGCCTGCCGATCCTCCCTCTCGGTTTGGGAGTGCAGGTGAAGTGGCTAAAAGTTAACTTGAAATGGTGCTGAGGGGCTGAAAATAATAAAAATAAGTATCTATGAAATAATTGCATTCTTATAGGTGCAACTGAAGGAATTCTTTGTACATGAAGTCTACAATTGTTGATTAGGTTGTGTGCAAAATATCTTTAAGTTGGCATAGCTTTGCCTTTTGCAATTCCTCCTCCTTCCCAAAGAGCATAAGCTATGAGCAAAATGTAAGGTGTCACTCCCATAACCTCTGGAGAACTGATTGTGCTTCAGTGATGGAAGAAATGTAAACCGAATGTAAATTGCAGTCCCAGGAGCTTCCATTAACATATAAGCTGAACCGTTCAGACCAGGAATGTCCCAGGTTCAGTCTTCTGCTTTGTGCTGATCTCCGGAGAGTGGAGACAGCAGACTGTAGATTCCTCTTCCCTGCACGTAAAAAAACCCACAATCTATTTAAAAAAAAGAATTGGCACCAAGAACAGGCACTGAGCCAGCCCAGTTTATCATATGAACTTGCGTCATGATGCTGCTTTGTGTCATGATACAAATACATTGATATGCTAAACTGGTTTGTTGCATTTACAAGGAGGACTCGTGAGGTGTCTGTACCCAACGGTGGCTTGGGAGACCAAGGGAAAACATGGTCTTCACTGCAGTCAGAAGGCCACAGCTTGGTAGCTCTTCTATTTGGTAGTGCTGTTGACTATGCAGGTATCTGGGTCAGGACTCTACTACAAGTAGTATAATGTAAAAGCACCTGATTGTCTGGATGAAAACAGTCTCCGACTAAGAGTCTGCAGTTTTACGTAAATACTAACCAGTGATTTCAGCAGTTGTAATGTAACCCGAGGGTTAGGTGGCTGTAAACAACTCCAGCTCGTGCTTTAATACCATCTGAATCTCTTGGGGGGTGACTTGTAATAAATACCTTCCAGATATCCATTCTTGTCTATTTAAACCTTTCCATCTCAGATATTTTAACGCTCACTGTTGTAGCAAATTCAGCATTTTTCCTCTTGATTGGATGAAAAAGTGTCCAATTGTAACCATTTGCACGTATCGGAAAATGTATTTTAAGAAGCTCATAACGTGACCAGAGACTGAGCCTTGTGAACTACAAAGAAATTTAATTTGAGTCCAAATTCTTATCCATAGCCCTTGTAAAATTAACACCAACCTGAGCAGCCTAAAAATATACCAAGCAAAGAACATTGCCATGTGCCTATATAACAGTAAATTTTGCAGTCAAATCTTTACTTTAATATGTAAACACTGACTGCTGGTCAGTCCCCTTTGAGCAGATGCAGCCTGTCTCTGTGTATTGCGTGGATCTTGTTTTCAGCAGAAAGAATATTTAATCAGAGCCAGCTTTCTTGGGGAAAAAAAATCATCAGAATGACTTGCAGCATTTTTCTTGAAGTTGAGCATTCATTTCTTCTTTTTTGTTACATCTGCATACTTTACAGTTTCTTAGAACCCTGAATGGTGTTAACAGTCTTAGCCCTTCACCAGTTGGGTGAGCCTATATAATCAATTACCCCTCCCTCTATATTGTCATTCAACATAAAGTTCTTAACTTATCGTCCCAGATGTTGTGTTCGAGCTTGGCCCATAATTTGAGTTAAAAATCAGACTTGAGATCTAAAATGTAAACTGGAGGAATCATGAACCTAAACCCTCAAACTACATTGTCTACATTAACAGTCACTGCAGTGCAAGAAGTTAGTCATTGTGTGATGTACTTCAAGAATTTTCAAAGTGCTAGGCTCTATACAAATACAAGTATAATGATCACATTTATTATAAGTTGGTGCTGTAGACCTAAAACACATTCTGACTGGAAATGATGGCATAATGTATTTAGAAAAAATAGCTCCTAGTTTCATGTAAGTGTTTTTGAAAATGAGTACTCTGATGGTTTGAAATGGTATAGTAGACTTGTGTTTCGAAGAGATATGAAATGTACAGAGATTTGTTTATTAAGTTTTCAAACACTGGCTATGGATATTATAGAATAAATTTTCCATTCGGTTACTAACCCATCAAGATGGGAGTGGACATCTGATAACGTCCAGATTTCTAGAATCCCATAGAATGTTGTGGTTGGATTTTTTTTTACCAGAACAGCCCCACCTTCCCTCCCTTAAGTCCAAGGGTTGCAGACTTGAAAGCATATGGCGCGCAACCGGTTTAGCCGTTGATAGCCAGAGCTGGCTGGACCACATTGAGCACTATCGGGTCCTGATCCCCTCTGCCAAAATTGTTCTCTTCTCCAGGATCACCCTGGAATGCAAGGATAACCCCCAGCTTCTTTTCTCCACTACCAACCATCTCCTTAAACCCCTCTCCCCTGCCCCTTCTACCCTCGCCTCCAACAAGAAGTGCAAGAAGCTCATGGACATCTTCTTCACAACGAGCGAGACCATCCGTTCAGCTACTTCTGACGCATTCCTCCCCTGCCATTGCCCACAAAGTCAAGGCTCTCCTGTGCCCTAACTCAGAATTCGTATCTTTCTGTAGTTTCTCTCCTAACTCCCCTCAAGCCTTCGCCGAGCTTACCTTGTCCATGGGACCCATCTCCTACTCTCTTAACCCTATTCCCACTAAACTGCTGACTACCCAACTCCCCTTCCTGCCTCCATGCTAGCTAATATTGTAAACTGTTCCCTCTCCTCGGGTATTATCCTTGAACGTGCTGTCGCCTCCCAATCCGTGCCCATCTTTCCCGCAACTCCATGTTTGAACCTCTCCAATCGGATTTCCACCCCTGCCACAGCAATGAAATAGCCCTAATCAAAGTGACATCTTCTGTGACTGTGGCCATGGTGCACCATCCTCCTCCAATGCCTTTCCTCCGTTGTCCAGCTGAGTGGGATTGCCCTCGCCTTGTTGCACTCTTACCTATCCAGTTGTAGCCAGAGAATCTCTTGCAATGGATTCTCTTCTTGTCCCCTCCTATTTCTCATCTACGTACTGCCCATTGACGACATCACTCAAAAACATGACACCAGGCTCCACGTATATGCTGATGACACCCAGCTCTACCTCACCACCACCTCGCTCGACACCTACACTGCCCCAGAGTCGTCAGACATCAAGTTCTGGATGAGCTGCAATTTACTCCAATTAAACATTGGGAAGACCAAAGCCATTGTCTTCGTCTCCCGCCACAAGCTCTGTTCCCTCGGCACCTGTTTCATCCCTCTCCCTAGCCACAGTCTCGGGCTGAACCCGACTGTTTGCAACCGTGGCGTCCTATCTAATCCTGAGTTGAACTTACAACCCATATCCTCGCCATCACAAAGATGATCAACTTCCACCTCCGTAACATCGCTCGTCTCCGCCCCTGCCTCAGCTTATCTGTTGCTGAAACCCTCATCCATGC
Organism: Squalus acanthias; assembly: GCA_030390025.1. Classification (NCBI taxonomy): domain Eukaryota; kingdom Metazoa; phylum Chordata; class Chondrichthyes; order Squaliformes; family Squalidae; genus Squalus; species Squalus acanthias. The sequence goes on from CM059444.1 coordinate 44,682,121, forward strand.
CTTTGTTACCACTAGACTCGACTATTCCAATGCTCTCCTGGCCGGCCTCCCATCTTCCACCCTCCATAAACTTGAGCTCATCCAAAACGCTGCTGCCCACATTCTAACCTGCACCAAGTTCCACTAACCCATCACCCCTATGCTCGCTGACCTAGATTGGCTCCCAGTCTACCAAAGCCTCAATTTTAAAATTGTCATCTTCATGTTCGAATTGCTCCATGGCCTCGCCCCTCCCTATCTCTGTAACCTCCTCCAGCCCTACAACCCTTCAAGAACTCTGCGTTCCTCCAACTCTGGTCTCTTGTGCATCCCCCACTTTCTTTGTCCCACCGTTGGTGGCCATGCCTTCAGCCATTAAGTCCCTAAATGCTGGAATTCCTACCCTAAGCCTCTCGGTCTCTCCACCTCTCTCCTACTTTAAGACGCTCCTGCTCAGTCTCCGCTGAATGCCTTTATTAGAGATTGTATAGTACAGGAAACTTTCGTTTATCCGGCACCGACGGGACCGGCGTGGTGCCGGTTGATCGAAAGTGCCGGATTACAGAGAGGTATACTTACCAAGGTACGAGAGCCCCGTACACGGCCACAGGCTGAACAATTGGGACCCGGAGAGGGAAGGTAAACGAGACTCCGGCTTTTTCCTCCGTGGCGGCGACAGGTCGGAGTCGGAAGAACGTTGACCCCCCTTTCATGGGGGCGATAGGTCAGAATCGGGGTCTTGTCTGTATAATAAAACTTACCTGATTTTTGCCGGTTAAGCGAGAATTCCGGATATTAGGGTGCCGGATAAACGAAAGTTTCCTGTACTTGAAATGCTAAATTCAGAGGAGGACATAGAAAATTGAGAGGAGAGAATTGAGGAAGAACGGGAGAATTAAAAACCAAAAGTTTTGGAAAATGCATTAAAATGTTTTCAATTAATGAAGCAGTAAGCATTGGAAAACTGTTTAAGTGGTACTGGCTAATATTTCTGACTTTAGATGTGCCATACCACCCTTTAATTTTGATATGTGGAAAATACCAACATGTTCCCAGAGTTTGGGTTACATCTGATTAAAATTTATGTTGCTGTAAAATTGCATCATTCTCAGAGATGACTATCTCTGACTATACAAGTAATATGAGAACAGTAAGTGGTTTTATCAGTTGTTCTTAGTGTGTGTGCGCGCGTTCGTGCGAGTGGATATGTATGTACATATATATGTACATAGAAACTAGGAGCAGGAGTAGGCCATTCGGCCCGTCGAGCCTGCTCCACCATTCAATACGATCATGGCTGATCATCCAAATCCAGTACCCTGTCCCTGCTTTCTCACACAGAATCCCCATCGAGCCTGCACCGACACATATCCCACCCTATCCCCGTAACCCCACGTATTTAATTCCCCCCTAACATATCCCATCCTATCCCTGTAACCCCACATATTTAATCCCCCCCTAACACTAAGGGTCAATTTATCATAGCGTGTGTGTGTATAAGGACAGGAAAAGCTTTTGAGAGATTTCCTTTCTCCGTTCCCATGAATGCCAAATTGGATGGCATAAAGCTGAAACAGATTTCACTTATTCCTGACTAGACAAAATGATCACAGCACATTGTCGGCAGAGGCAGTATGCATTCCTGATCACTATTTACAGTTCTTTGCTTTAGAGCTTAACTGAAGTAGTCTACATTCCTTGCATTCCAGATCCATTTACAATGTTGTGTGTAGTCATAAAGCATATACAGATCTTTAATGTTTAGTAAGGCCTTGATGGATAGCCAGTATTTTATTTTTTGCAGGCTGCATCACTGTATTTTATCAGTTTGAACAGCTTAATAGGCTAAGTGTATAAATGGTCTAAAAATGGATCAGTATCCTGCTGGTAAAACAGCCTTTCCAACCTGATCAAAATGTTTAGCAATGTGACAATTCAGCTAAGTGCTAAAGGCATGATGTGTTGCCAAATTGTCCGGAGAATTTGGTGCTGCTTCAAGTTCTGGGAGCTGTGCGGCTTCAGATGATTTCTGATGCGATCTGAAGCATATCTGGGATTCTGAGTTGCATACCTCCCTTTGTTCGTTTGCATTAAGACTTTGTGCAGCAGCCTCAACACTCGAGTCTCCCGGCCCCTTCCCCTCAGCCCTTCGTGGTGAATCGACTCTGTTGATCCTGCATACTGTTGTGATTGTGACTTTCTGACCTGTCTATTGTGTCTGTCTCAATGGAGCTGGTGGTTGATGAGATCACTGGAGGGGAAGCAGAGGGAGAGGAGGAAATTTGGTGTTTGTGCACAGGAGCAGCCAGTGATTTGTATTTCTGGCTGGATTTGGGATTAAAATTTGCCGTAACTGTTCCACTTATTCTGTTTGACACACATTACACCAGCAAACCCAAGCAATGAGAGGAGTGTATTTGTATTTCTTTTTTAAAAAGATGCAGATGAACTTGCGATTGTACAAAAATGTGGGTGTTGCCCTCAAAAGAGGGTGATTTGGGAGATTAAAAGTGCAACACTTTGCGAATAGTAATAAAAATGAATAGTTATGAAAGAAATGCAACAACATGTAAATAAGTCTGTAGACTTTACAGGGGAAGAATTTGAAACAATGCATACATTGGAACAAAATTAGCAGTTCCATTCACAACAATCTGTTTCCTTTTATGGTACAATATAGTAACGCAACAAGATTTATTCATGACTTGCGAGTGGGTGGTGACTTAATGCAATACATTTTCTGGCATTGAAGTAGAGAAGAACAATAGAAGTTCGCAACTGCCTTGGTTCACAAAACAGGATGATGTCCCCATATTGTTTATGAAATGTACTGAACAAAGCAGGTTGTACGTGTATGATTTTGCCTACCCCAGCTCCTGAAATATCATACAGGATGAATATTAACAGGTTTTTTTTAATTTGTACTAGTTTTATGTAAAGAACTAACTTTGCTTACTGACTCCCACCAATTCATTTTGGCAGCTGTAATTTCTCCCTCTTCCAAAAATCCACGGTGGCAGGAACCAATATAGCGTCATTGGAAATGTGCAGTGCCAGTAACTGTATACACGCAGTGCAACAAAGGTGGCATTCTATCCTTGTGCTTCCCCACTAGGTGAATGAGCAGTGGGCTCCCAGTTACTTCTGAAGACAGTTTTGCTAGAAAGTGTGACCAATGGGGAATCTTGGTAAATATGGAGTGAAGCACAGTGTTCCCCCCCGCCCCCACCCCTGCCCACGACAAGTGGAAAGCATCACTTGGTAACATGGCTGAGTGGTGATGGTGCTTGTTATATGTACTAGTAAGCAAGGTGGTGTTTGAAACACAAACTTTGTATGTAGCAACTTGGAGTGTGCTGGACTCGAGGTGCTTCTGGGCCTTTTCAGAGATTTCCATTAGTTGTAACATGAGAGCTGAGGTTTTATGCATGTCACAAAGCAAGAGAGCTTTTGTCTGTATGCCATTTTGTATTCTACTGTTTTCTAGTTTATTTACAGTCTACTAGCAGGTACTGTACTAATGGAATTGTGGGATGATTCAGTTGCCCTTTATGAAATCAGCTAATTGGAATGCAGTACGCTAAATGATGACTTAACTCTGTTTATTTTCACACATCTGGTTTACCAAGAAGTAAAACTGTTTGTTTACCAGATGATCTATTCTTGTTTCAGAAGGAAGCTGAACCTTGTTTTGTGCTAGTAGTATGACATGTTTTTCACAACGTCGGCTGAAAATGATGTCTTGCATCAGACTGTACAGAGGGTCACAATCATGTTCAAATAGCTGTATTTAAGATAAAGAAAAACGGAAACACCCCTGCAATTTAATGCCAGTAAAAATGGATGGTATGTAATTACTTCCAGAGCTCTTTCTTTTCTTGAAGCCTCCTAAGCTCCTGCAGAATACAGCTTTCAGTAAAGTTCTGGCTTTCATAACTCACTTTGGCCCATGCACTAAAAGCTGGTTTGTATAAACCATTGCAAACTTGTGGATGTGATCCAAAACCAGATAACCTGCAGAAAGTCCACACTGTAGGCTTGATTAGGTGAAGGAAAGTGAATCGAAGCATAGCCTTTCAAAACAAAACACTGCTTTTATATATTTTAAGTTAATAGTACAGAGCTCTGTTCTCATTTGTTTTTGTCTTGGTGCCACTGTTCGACCCAATTTAAATTATTATGTACATCCCGATAGGTTTGGTTGAAGACCCTTCAGCTCATTTGCTCTTATCCTTCCCGAAAGCCAACTCTACCATCTTCCCATTTCAGCACCTATCGGTTTCTTAAATGAGTCCCAGGTCCTGGCCACAGTCTCCTTCCTGGCAACCTGTTCCAGTTGTTCATTACCCTCTGTGTAGAGAAGTACTTCTTGATGTTTGTCCTAAACTCTATCCATAATCCTGAACCAGTCATCCTTGCTCTGGCAAAGCGCAAGCATAAGCACAATGGGTTAAATGGCCTCCTTCTGTGCTGTAAACCTCAGAGGTTCCTTGTTGTCTTAGTCCACCTGACGGTGTTGGACTCGGGGTTATTTTTTAATACCAAGACTGCCTACTTCCTCCTCTGTAACATCACTTGTCTCCGCCCCTGCCTCAGCTCATCTGCTGCTGAAGCCCTCATCAATGCCTGGCTGGCCTCCCACCTCTGTAAACTTTTGAGCTCATTCAAAACTCTGCCTCCTGTATCCTAACTCGCACCAAGTCCCATTCACAATCACCCTTGTGCTCACTGACTTACATTGGCTCTCAATCCGGCAATGCCTCGATTTAAAAAAATAAATAAATAAAAAAATAATTCTCATCCCTGTTTTCAAATCCCTCCATAGCCTCGCTCCTCCCTATCTCTCTAACCTCCTCCAGCCCTAAACCCCCCCCCGAGATCTCTGTGCTCCTCCAATTCTGGCCTCTTGCGCATCTCCGATTTTAATCGCTCTACCATTGGTGGCCGTGCCTTCAGCTGCCAAGGCCCTAAGCTCTGGAATTCCCTCGCTACACCTCTCTCCTCCTTTTAAGACGCTCCTTAAACCCTACGTCTTTGACCAAACTTTTGGTCATCTGTCCTAATATCTACTTATTTCCTATATTACAACAATGACTACACTTCAAAAAGTACTTCACATTGGCTTTAAAGCGTTTTGGGACGTCAGGTGGTCATGAAAAGTGCTATATAAATGCAAGATTTTCTTTTTTTCAGTCCTGTGAGGCACATTGGGTCATTTTACTATGTTAAAGGTGCTATATAAATGCAAGTTATTATATTTTGTTAAGTATAATACACCTGTATATTAAGGGATACCTCTTTTCAATAATGAAGAGCTGTATCACATCTAGCCGTCTCTCAATGATTATCCCTCTGATGTGAGGGTTCAACCCAGTTGTGTTTCTTTGTGTCACCTCTAGAGCCTCGATGTGTCATTGTGTCATGGCAGCTGAAACTATGCATTATATTCTGTATGTCACCTAACTTATGTGGCTTTGAACCCCTTAACTATTTAAATATGTTGAGTGAGGTGCTAACTAGATCTTTAGATCAAATTCATTTTCCACTTGGCAAGTTCTATACACCCAGAGAGTATATGTGCCTAGTATTTTGACTTCCAGTTTGTATTACCTTGTGCAATTGCATATTGAACTTAATTTGTTACTGATCAACCCAGGTGCCTATGCTATTCAGATCTTGGTAAGATCTTGGCTGCTTCTTCAGAGTCCAAGGTCCCTTCAAGCTTGGCATTATCTGCAAATTTAACTGCCTTGCACTGAGACTGTGAATTCAGGTCATTTATGTACAGTAGGCACAGATATGTTGCAGCATGACAAATTTATTTTTAAAAAGCAGCTGTAAAAGACTAAAATCTGATTTACATTATCAGTTCATGCCAAGGTGAATCTAGCGTGGATTCAATGCTGCTGCAAAATTGGTGGTGTAAAGAAGAACAGATTGTACCCTCTCTGAGTGAAAAGTGCCACAGAAATAGACTTCTATATATGTGGTTGGTAGTGATGAATTAAATGGGCTCTTGAGTATAATTCAAACTTTCAGCCAAAATTGAAAGATTTGAACAGAAATTATTTACGCAAGTGTGTATCTGACACATGGAATTCGAGCACTCTGCTCAATGGCTTGCTCACAATGTTCTAATGTTTAGCATACTAGAAACGTCTGAAGTAAAGGGCCGTAACTTCACAAATTACATCCTGAAGTCAACTTTCACCAACGGCTGGGGAAAAACCCTCTTACCCTTCCCTAAGTGTGGTGACTATGCTGTGGTTCTGTTCCAGGGTTTGCTGGCAGTTTTTTTTTGTTGTTCAGGTGAAGTACTTTTCTTCACATGAGCCCTGACAGTGATGGTGGGCTATTTTACCAAGGAGGACAAAACTGACCAGCCTTAATCTTGTCATCTGAAGATCCAAACGTTTGCATCTTTGACAACAGGTCACAAGAATGCAGTCGGGAGCAGGAACCCTGACTGACTTTCCCATCCATCGGCCACAGACATTAAGGCCAAGTAAAACGCTGCACTGTTACACTGGCTGCAGTTGGCACAGACCATAACTTGAAGCTGGGATCTTGCTTGTCTTTATGGTGGAATATCACATCATGCAAGGCATTTACTCCCTGATCCATTGGGGAATTCCTGGAGGGAGCAGAGAGGTAAACCTGAAATAAAAACAGAAAATGCTGGAAACACTCAGCAGGTCAGGCAGCATCTGTAGAGAGAGAAACAGAGTTAACGTTTCAGGTCGATGACCTTTCATCAGAATGACCTGAAGCGTTAACTCTGTTTCTCTCTCCACAGATGCTGCCTGACCTACTGAATATTTCCAGCATTTTCTGTTTTTATTTCAGATTTCCAGCATCCACAGTTGTTTTTTTTTTAGCAAAGTAAGCCATTTTTGAAGTCATTTTCAAACCATCAGTGTAGTGACTCATCATCTTGTCCTCAATTCTCATTTTTGGTGGACATTAAAGTTGACAACAGAAACCTTTTCATGAGATGATATCCAACTCTCCTTCAGACTGAGCCTTCATGAATGCGATATGTGATCAATTATCAGAACTGCCCTGACTTGGGACGGTGTAGATGGAGGCACGTTAAATTTAATTTTTCCTCCTCAGCAGCCTAATACCTATTTGGGACTGGAGTAGTCATTCTTGTTACAAGCACAAATGGGACTGACCCTAATATACTGGAGAGATGAATTCTCATTAATATTTGGAGCCATTGTAAAATGAAAAACATGTAAGCCCACTTTAATTTTAAGTTTGTTTAATTCCCCGCATGCATGAAAGATCCTCTGTGTCAGGACTGGGTAACATGAGAATTTGACTCTTCTCTTTCTGGCAGGTCTTTTACTTAAGGCAATTTTCCCCTCCCCCTCCTCATGTCCACCCCTAACAGACTTGGTGAATCTTGTTATTATCCGACCCCTCTGCTTTCACTCACTTTTTCCAGATCCCTTGTCGGAAAAAAAAAATACCTCCTGTGAAAGGGAATATATCTAGTACATAAATTGTACTTAAAAACATTAAGCAAGGGGCTTGGGTTGACCTGTGCAGTGTGGGTTTCTTGTTTGTCGGCTGGGGCCATTTTCTCATTTTCACAGTTCAGCTGAAAACAAAGGCCTCCTTATCCTTTCACTGAGCTGTGTTCACAAGCGCTGACATCAGCCTTCCCCCAGCAGGCAAATGTGCTGCATTAAGAGTCTACAGGGGAGTTGGGAAGCTTGACAGAAATCCTTTCTCATGACATTTTATTGATCAGTTGCTTCGTATCTGTGTAGAAAGCGAATGCCAAGAGCAATAACAGTTGACACAATGCAGAAAATTATTGGTATGGATTTAACCCCTAAAGTCTTCATTTTCCTTTGGCCAATTTTTTTAAATACTTGTTGTTGTTGTTGTTGTTTACATAAAACCTTTTGAACTAAATATTGTAGTATTGTACGGTCAGTAACTTCATTTGCATTTAGTGCAGTTCAGAGGCGATTAGGAAAATGTGCAGCTCACTGATTCCCTGCGATTGCAAGGGACTTTTATGTTGAAATGGCTTCTGCCTGCCCAGCTTTTCATAAGATAGCCTGCCAAGATTCAGGGGCCCAGGACTTTCTTGTGGGAGGACGTTGGGCTGCCTTCATGCTTTTTGACAATGATTAAAGTGAGGTTAGTACCAAAACCTTCCATTCTATTTTTTTTTTAAAAACAGATGGTAGTTTCATGTTCAGCTGCAATTAATTTTAAAGTTTGAGTCAGTGTGTTCTGTAGAGGTAAAATGATTTGTTCAGCAGTGAACACTGATCTCCCTGCTGTACCATTAGCTCACAAGCAGTGTTGATTGGAGAAGATACTGTTCTTGCCCCCTCCAGGTTCGAAGGCAGCAAGTTTGAGTCAGTGGAACTTGTATTTCTCCTGGAACCACCAATAAACTCTTTTTAGAAAGATACCAAGTGGCCAGTAAAATTGACAATCCTCAGTACGTACAAACTTTCTGCATGTTATTAAGCTCCTATGCCAAGTTACAAGCTTTGATTGACGACAAACACACCCACACACACTAAGTTAAAGTCTCTACTTTTGCTATATTTTGATGATTAAAGAAGAAAGCAGTCTGATGTCAATCTATTTTTAGCTAGTACTGTAATATTACTAGAATAGGAAAATGTAATCGTCCAGTAAACATTTGTTTATTCAGTTTTAAGCAATCAGAAAAATATGCATAAAACCATGAGAATTTAGATCAAAAGGTTTAATTACTAATGGACAAATTAACATTTTAAACTCCCAAGTGCAGAAATTGTCGATAAACATCTTACCTTTACATGTAAACTCTATGGATAATGGTCCAGAATGTGAACCCTGACTGGGCCCCCTTTAGAGTTTGGCGGATTTGGTCCTGGTGTGCGAGGAAGAATACTGTACAATGCAAAACTAGCAGATGCAGCACTGCTCCCGTTTACCACCTTTTCAGAATGAGCAGCAACTTAGTAAATTAACACAGTTCCAGGACTGCTACTCAAAGTGTTCAAAATGCTCTTTTTCTACAAGTAATAAATGTGTTTTATTTGAAGAGAGCACGATTGCATTTTGTTTATTGGGACAATAGTGATTATCATGGGTAAACAATACAAATTGTGTGTGAAGTGTTTTCCGTATTCCATGCTGAAACATGCGTTATTCTATACCAGCTGTTCAATCGGCACTTGTGGCCCCCCGGGTGACAGACTGTAGGAGTTGATGTTGTGGTGTGACGTGTTTGAAGCGACCATATTGATGGATGTGACACTAACATTCATGGAGTGAGGATCTTGTTTTATGATGGCAGCTTCTATCTCGAGGTGGGCCTGTTTTTCCTCATAGTAAGTGTTGAGATGCAGGTCTTATTGCCAGTTGTTTAGAAGAAGGAGTTAACTGGATGTTTCTTTGGACTGAATTATTTTGTCCTTTAATTTTTTTTTTGCTTTTTTTTGGAGTTGATGTTAGAATCTTGTGCTGTCGTGTTTGTTCATTTTTCTGTGTTGGTTGTGAAGCATTTTGGGAGATTTTCAGGAGGCGATAAATGCAAGTTCCTTGTATTGTCAGGTGAGTGTTGTGGATCTGAAGTACGATAGGTTTAATTTGGGAGGGGTAGGGTCGTGGTGTGGCGGGCAAGAAGAGGCTTAAGAAACCTTATTGGGCAGCTTGTTTTAAGTTTGTAGTGGGTTCATTTTTGAAATTGAAAGTAGTGATGATGCTCTCGCAGTGTTTTAGGGAGTCATTGCACTTCGTGATATGGTGTACACCGTGAACATCCCAGGTTTGATCCATGATGTACTCTTCGAAGGATGCTAGCTGCTCGGCAGTACCCCACCCAAGATCATTTTCATTGCAGTTCCCTCTCCGCAATAACTTTTTGCAAAGCAACTTCTTCTATATGGGATATTGACCGGCTAGAAGAAACGCGGATGTTAATGCAGTCCTGAGTTGGTGTTGGGCCAAAATGCTAATGGGTGACTCCCATCATGAGCACACACACCAGCCCTAAACCAGCGAGGGGGTCCCCGTGTACATTCATCAATTCCCTGAACAGCCATTTAGGTTTTTTCTCATCCTCTTTGTAGAAAATGGCAGACAGGTTGACTGCATGGGGGGTTTGGTAATGCAAAACATCTGAACTGGAAAACTAAGGGGGGGGGGGGGGGAATCCTATGGGAAAGCAAAAAAAAATTGCAGGATGTAATTTTCAGGAAATACGGCGTGATGAAGGTATGTATCTATATTTTTATATGGAAAATAAATCACCGACTGTTACAAGGTATTAACACGCTGGAGGGGAGGTTGAATTACATCATAAATTACGAAAGCAAAGCTTGAGCACTCCACTCAACCCCATCATTACAGCATTGAACAGACTCCCAAACATTGTTCACTCACTTTTTTATAATGTATCCAGTCTAATGTTATTTGTCTTTCTATAGCTTTTGTTATTGGTGGTTCACTGTTGGAGGTGGTGCCTTCCACAGTTGCTGCATTTTGGCTTGAGCATTTCTCTCTGGCTCTGCATCATGTGACAGGAGGAAGAAGCATTTTAATGCAACCCAACACTGGGGAATGTTGAGGTCAGCTGATGGGGAGCAAGGATTTTACCGAGCGAGAATACCATGTTTAACACCTATGCCGTACAGCAACAAAAGATGCCATTCTAATACATGTACCATTTCACTAAATTTATTGAATTCTATGCTCCTCAATAGAAAATACTCTTTTATTCTCTTGGGAAGGGTAGTAGAGGAGGAGTAAAAATACTTGAACTATTTATTAATATCTAGCATATAGCTGGCAGTTGTTAAATAGAAGGTTGTGTAGATTTGATTTATTTTTCTAGTTTAAATACAGCTCATGTAATTCAACAAAGCAGATACTGTCTCTGCAAGTTTGGTGGTTTTATGTGGAGCTTAAATAAGAGGTTAAGATGTAATGCATGTTTGCCTGAGTATCGGACTACAAACCACACATCCTGTGTTCCCCTATGACACATATTGCTGAATATACTGTAATTAAAGAGGTTTTAACAAAAACAGTCGCAAAACATTGAGCAACCGAAACTGAGGAAACTGATTTGAGTGCAAAAAATGTGTGTCTATGGAAACTGCACTGTTCGATTGAACATTAATATATTCAGCTGTGCAGGTGTTTTAATAATTAAAAACTCATTTAGAACAGCACAGCCATGGGCATCATTTGTGATGGGGAACAGCCCTTCAGTAAGTTTAACGCTATGGATACCTGGCTTACTTAGTAAAATGTCCCTTTATTAAGAGACACTGTAATCTGTTGCACCCTCCTTAAAGAAACGTCACCAAGACATGACCTACTTTTTCATTCGCAAACTGAATATAGTAATCAATTAACTGTACTTAATCCTTTTCCCTTATTTTGTTCAATTTGTGCTCTGGTTGTAGGCGATGCTGGCAAGACTACATTTATTGGCCATCACTAGTTGCCTTAAAAAGCTGTGGTTCTTCTATTTCCCCACTACCCCCCCCCGCCCGCCTCCTTCCACCTCTCCTCCAGTAGCCTGCATTGGGAAAACTAAATCTGAGGATTCAAATTTCAGTATTAACCAATTGATCTCCTCTGGTGTTGCTTACGGTAATGCAAGGCCTGGGAACATGGTGGCTAGAGGGCAATATCGCAACAGTAGAAAATGGAGAGGAATAATTGGGCAAATTAAGAATTTTTCAGCACCTTTATATGTGTTTTAGTACTGATGAAAAGAACATCCCGGCAGATGAAATATGGGAAATCAACTTAACTCTAATTGCTTGCACACCCTATTTGTTCATATAACAGGAACTACAAGATGCATCTAGGTGTAAGATGGCAGGTGTTTTCAACAGGTGCCAGTGATCCACAGGCTGTAGATGTTGTTATCAGTTGTCAAAATGTTACAGGACAGGATCAATTATTTGGTTGGCAAAATTCTGGAAAACGATTGCTAGCTATATATAATACTGTGTCGTAGTAAGACGATTATCAAATATACATTTCTCGATACAAAACAGGGCTTGCTGGTTACACATAATTTGTAAAACGACTTGGTTTTTTAACAATTTATATTAAAAATAATTAAGTATCTGGATGGGCATATTGGAGTATGATTTGATTTAAATAAACTTGTAAGTTAGAAAATGGGAAGGTGCGATCTTGATAACTGGTACCCCTTTGATTTCTATATTTCCAGAGTTAGATTGGACAGAGTTCTTATTGTTATTTGACAGTCAAAAGCTGGAAAATGCACAACTGTATGTGTAGCTGGGGACCTGGGCTGCTAGGTTATTTGTATGTACATGAGTATAGTCTACTAGTACATTCCTGTTATAATCAATTCATTGACTAACATTTGCCTGTTGCTGACTTTGTTTAGCTTTAGCATTACACTGAAATAGATTTCCTTTCCCCCCACCCCCAATCATTAGTAACTTCCTTGGGCAGAATGATCCAAGTAGTCAACGTCTATAATACAAAACTCCACGTCTTACTGGTTCTGTTTCAGAGAAGCAATCGCGGGTTTGCTGCATGTACGCCAGGTTGAAGTAATTGTTTTCTAAAAATGTTATGTGATTAGCGAATACTAACGGAATCCATTTATGCAGGACCAAACCTGTCAATGGGGATTTTCGTAAAGATCAACATAGAGAGCGAAGCCGTAGCCCAATAGAACGTGCTGCAGTGTCAACTATGAGCCATCTCAGCAAACATGCCTATGCTGGCATAGGACTACCAAGTATGTCAATGGAACAGCCTCTAGCACTGACCAAAAATAGCATGGATGCAACTAGGACAGTCAGCATTGGTGTGGAACGACAGCAGGTATAAACGCTGATCTTTTGGTTGGTTTCACATATTACAACATCTTCCTCTTCTACTGTTTTGAAACTCTTGAGTTAGAGGTCTGTTATGCTCATGTACTGAGGTAGATGTGTGTGAATTGACTCATCTTTAATCTGTGGAAATGCCACCCCTCATCCAGATTGTCTGGGTAAGGAGGGCAACATCCCTTGTGGGAGAATCAGAAAACTGAACTGGTGTCCCGCCATTCAGTGGTCCATCGGATACATTTGCATGGATATTAATGAGATTTGTTACAACTGCTGTCAAGAATAATTGACTCACCTCATTAACTGTATCCCTATGCAACCTCTATTTTTCAATAAAATTATAAATAGTACACACAAAAAGTCATTTGGCCCTTATGTTACGACACTGCCACTAAAATAAAACAGTAGAAACCCATCTCTAGGTGACGTTCCCTCTGGAGACCATACCAACACCATGGTGTTGGTTTGGCTCGGTTGGTAGCACTCTCGCCTCTGAGTCAGAAGGTTGCGGGTTCAAGTCCCATGCCAGGACATAACCTAGGCTGGTTCTTCAGTACAGTTTATGGGAGTGCTGTATTGGCGGAGGTGCTGTCTGACGGATGAGACATTAAACTGAGGTGCACAACCTGCTTGTTCAGATGGATTTAAAAATCCTATGCCACTTTTTTGAAGAAGAACAGGGAGCTCTGTTGTTCTGGCCAACATTCATCCTGAACCAACGTCACCAAAAGCCGATTAACTAGTCCTCAAATCTTATTACTGTTTGTGGGATCTTGTGTGTAAATGATTTCCTACAAAAACATCAGTGACAAAAGTAACTCATTGATTGTAAAGTGTTTTAGGACATTGAGGTTGTGAAAGTTACTATATAAATGCAAGTTTTTTTCATAGCTGCTGGCAATCTATCCATCCAGCAATGTAGCCTGCTTATACAAGCCTTTCCCTATTATTGGGGAAGGCACACGGACAGAAATTAAAAGTGGGAATTTGTGACTTTAGAACAGTAGAGTTGTTTGTGTGTCGCTGCTGGTTTGTGGAATCTGTCCTGCAGTGTAAATGGGACAGATTCCACAGCATCAGCTTCCCCAATATGTTAACAGAATTATTTCTATTAGAATTTGGCTATTTAAAGTGTAATATAAAGGGAGGGGAATCAAAGCCATTTCATTTGAAGCTTAAAGGTTTGCTTGTTTATGAAGCAAAAATTCTCACTGTTTACATTAAAACTGCAATGCTCTGTCAATCGTGGTTACCTCACTCTGCATGTATGTGGAACGTAGGTGGAGTGGTGTCATTTTGGTGCATCATGATGCATGATTGACTACCACATTCAGTCCCAATGTAAGTACATAGTGAGTGACTTTAAATTGAATATTGTTGCATTTCCCCTCCTCCCGAACCACAGAATTTTCTGAGCACTGCTGAATTCAGGCATACAAAGTGATTGATTAGTTTTCCAAAACAAATTAGTATTGAGGGAATGCTGCACTGAGAAGTGTTGTTAAACCGAGGCCCTGTCTGCGGTCTCCAGTGGACATAAAAGATCCCACAGCACTCTTCGAAGAAGAGTAGGGGAGTTCTCCGGTGTCCTGGCCAACAGTTATTCCTCAACCAACAGCACTAAATCACCTTCGAGCCACTTATCTCATTGCTGTTTATGGGACATTGGGGCAGACTTTGATCTGGGACGTTTTCGTGCCCAGACTCTGCACTACCCAACAAGCAGGCGCCTGAATGAAGAGGATCGATTGAAATTGATTCTCGGACCTCAGTGGCTTACTTGGTGCAAGCTTCCGGCATTGGTTGTGCCGAGTAGTGGCCCTCAGGTAATTCCCGGGAAGTGAGGGGGGAGGGGGCTTGGAGTGGACCATGGGGGCGGGGTGATCACGAATCCTGCAGGGTCGGGTGAGCACTCCTACTCCTCCCAACTCCTCAGGAACATTTTTTTTTAAATAAAAAAAAAAAATGTCACTACCTACCTTTTTTAGTTTATGGTCGCTGGCGCTGCTAAAGATTCCTGAGTGGGGCAGGCTCATTGCCGACTAATTTCTGAACGGGGTTCTTCAACAGGCATTAGACTCCTTAGGGCTTGATGCCTGCTTCAGGTATCTGCCCAGGACGCCTAAAAAAGAGCCCCACAAATGTAGTAGTGGGATCAATGCCTGTGCAGATTGGGTGCAGCTAGTACCATTGCTAAATCAGTATACTTTGCACCCAAAAAATGGGCACTGCACATATCACATTCTACCCGCTTGTGTACAAATTGGCTGATGCGTTTCCCTACATTACAGCAATGACTACACTAAAAGTGCTTCATTGGTTCTGAATTGCTTAGGGACATCCCGAGGTCCTGAAAGATGCTATATAAATGCAAGTTTGTTCTTTAACATTTGATTGAACAAATCGGCGCGCAAAATTAACATTGGTTTCCAACTATAAATGTAGCATAAGGCTTTAAAGAAAGCATATAGACTCTAAAGGGGGTGGGAGGGGTAAGTACCTATCAATAGGTCCCAGGTGGTAATTTGGGGAATTTTAAAAATCTAGTCATTGTTTGTGATGCCATTGATGAGGTTTCTTTCTATGGCCTGGAATTCAGTCTCTAAGTGTTTGTGTGAAAAGAGAGACCAGTGGAAAAGAAAACTATCTACAACCTGTTCAGACCGACAGGTGCTGCTAACACTGAAGTAAAACGGTCGTTTTCAACCTTTTTCTGGGAGTTTTCCCCCCCCCCCCCCCCCCTCCAAGCTTCTGAAAGAAAGTGTCATCTACTAAAGTGAAAAAGTGGTATCGTTGCAAAAATGTTCTTCGTATACAACAACAGAAATAATTTCCTGTAAAGAAAGAACTTACATTTCTATAATTCTTTTCACATTCTCAGTACATCCCAAAACGCTTCACAATTATTGGATTACTGTTGAAGTGCAGTTGCTGCTAAGTAGGTAAATGAGGCAGATAGTGTGTGCACAGTAAAGTCCCACAAACAACAATGAATGAATGACCATATCATCTGTGGTGTTGGTTCAGAGAGAAACGTTGGCCAGGACACCCCCCCCCCCCCCCCGCCCCCCCCCTTTCCTCTTTAGGTTGTGATGTGGCATCTTTTAGATCCACCTGAGCTGGTAGACGGGAAGGCCTTGGGTTCAATGGCTCATCCGAAAGATTGCACCTCCAACAGTGCAGCACGCCCTGTCAGCCGAGCTTATGCACTCAAGCCTATAATGGGACTGAAAGTCAAAATTTTGTGAAGAGCCAAGTTGTCTGTCACTTGCCAAAAAATACAGCAAGAATATAGCATACAGATTCTTGAGAATGCCCAACCCAGGCAAACACAAGTCTGACCATGGGGACTATTGGGTCCTCTCTGTGGAACCCAGTTTTGAGCTGCAAATGGAACTTGCTGATTCTGCATCACCTCAGTGTATTTGCCAGAATCAGATGGATGAATACTGGACTGTACAAAGCAGTCCTGCTAATGATAAATAACAAATGGATTTGTTTAAAAAAACAAATTACATACAACGAATGCAGAGGTCAATATTGACATTGATATTAAAGTTGCCCCTTTATAAACTTGGACTACAATACATTACAATGCAATGCATTCAGGGCTTCAAGTTTTCCTGTAATTAAATGTTCATATTAGCTATTATTGCTAAGTATTCGGTCTTTGACTGATTATTGGAATAGTACTAACGCACTGTTTTTTTGTCCATTCAGAATCGCCCATCAGTAATTACATGTGCATCTGGTAACAATCGTAACTGCAACCTTTCCCATTGCCCTATTGCTCACAGTGGTTGTGTTCCAGCAATGCCCCCAAGCTACAGGAGACCCTCAAATCGTAAGTCGCATTTCAGTGATGTTTATGCAAGCAATCTAACTCAATCCAGTCATGCCCTTAGGCCCTGTGTTTTTATTTTTAAAAATACAGTACTTGCCATCTGTGCAGCTTTCCCTTGATCATGTCAGCACTTGCTCGTCAAGTAAAGGGGCCTCACATGAACAGAAGTGAACCAAGTTTTTTTTTTGAGCTAAACTTTCTAAGTTTTGCATTACTAAGTTGGTACAGATCTCTTATGTTTGGCTCGGTTCACAAAACTTTTCTGCACTTCTCTATGAAATATAGTGGTAACTGTATGTAGGGAATGCAGCTTGATACGCTTTACATGGCAAACTCGGATTCTGAATAGACCCAACAACTGGCGACAATATGGGACTGTAGTGCCAAGTGCATGTGAATTAACAAAGCAGGCCCATTGCAACTGGGCTTCAACTGAAGCCAATGTAGGTCATGAGAAAAGATCTTTCATATTTCTCCTGTGGCTTTCAGTTTGCACTGTTGTTTCAACACACCCACTGAAGAAATAAAATGGTGCTCTCATCGAAATTGAAGTACAATTTAAAACATTATCAGGAAATCATTTTTCTACTAAGTGCTTCCACCCTTGTGAAGAAAATGTTAACTGCTTGTTTCACGTTGTATAGTTTTTCAAATCGGCAACTTGTACTGGTAAGTGCCACTAATTGTATGCAGCTGTTAATGACAGAAAAAGGAGGCAAATGCCATCCTATCGCACAGACTGACTGTATCCAGTTACCTGGAACATGTTACTACTGTAGCAATGATCAAATGCCTTGTAACGTCACTAGTATGAATAGCACCTGCTTCCTCCCGCCCCCTCCCCCCTCCAAAACCCCCTCATAGCTGGTGAAAGAGGGAATTGCCTTCTCTCTTAATGTTGCTGGTACTTTGCATTTCTCATTTGGAGTCACACACTCTAAGAACCCTCCCCCCCCCCCCCCCCCAAAGTCTCTCCTTTTATACTCAGCCACAATCACTTCTTCCTTTTCCCTCCCCTCTCATTCTATTGCATGTGTCCTTCTCCCATTTCAGTTTTCCGTTTTCCAATTCACTGTGTAATATCTTCGGTCTAAGAACCTAATTTTTAATAGGTGGGTGGGCAATTTGAACATTTTACTCCTTTTGCCATGGGCTCCTCTAAACCTAATTTATATTTTGGGTTTCTCACTGATTTTACCCGAGTTTGCATTCAAGGAACGGGATCCTGTCGACATAATCTGGGTAAATGCAAGATACTTGTTCCCGATTAGGATAAAGGCTACTTGAGATTTAATTAAGAAAACAACTGGTTGTTTATTACAAGAACATTGAATTGTTAACTTGGAGTGATCGCAGCAAAACATGCGGTGGTTATATTCCATAAAACCCAGAGTTATGGGACAGACTACCATCAATCTATAACGGCAAAAAACACAGCAGTCATGTTCTACACATACTTGATACAGGTAACTCTTGCTGCAGTCAGCTTTCAACCTAGCTTCTCCATTTCAATTTTTCTGACATAAAGCCGGTGCTGGTGGAGTTGCAGGCCAAAGTATAAAAGTGTTTGGGCAGACTACCATCAATCTATAACGGCAAAAAACACAGCAGTCATGTTCTACACATACTTGATACAGGTAACTCTTGCTGCAGTCAGCTTTCAACCTAGCTTCTCCATTTCAATTTTTCTGACATAAAGCCGGTGCTGGTGGAGTTGCAGGCCAAAGTATAAAAGTGTTTGGGTTGGATCCAAAACAAACTTCTGTTCTAGTTCCATCAGCAGTTTATTTCAGTTTCAACCAGAAAATCTGGATAAATGAGGAAATCCTGATCTTACTGGTGCTCAGTTGTGTCCGGTGTGCAGACTTTAAACCTTCTCACAGATGAGGCGAGGCAAATTGGTCATTTTTAAAAAAATCCAGTCTGGTACAGTTATGATAAATATTATTGAATACCTTTCTTTGAGAATTAAAGCTCATAAATGGCTTTACAAAATAAGATGCTGTGAAGGAAGTTAAATGGTCCGGGCCATTTATAACATTGTCAGAATATCTTGCCTTTTATTGCACTAAGGGAACTAGAACCCCCTTTAACAATTTTGCATACAGTATTCTAATTTTATAAATAATAAATATGTAATGTATATAAAATAAATACAGCGTATTCCTGATGATTCTAAATTTCTTTTTAAAAGTTTTGAATTGTCTAGTAATTTGAATGAGGTGACTGAGTTAAGCATGGACAGTGTATATTTAACTCTTTATATATACTAGTTGTTGTCCTGTGATGCTGCACACAAGGAATCAAGACCAAGTGTAGTCTCCAGGCGAAGCGGCCATTAGAGGGTGTCAGATAATTGGATCAGGGCATGTAGACTTAATTCCGTCCTCATTTTAAACTCCCATGTTTTGACCTTCAATTTATATTTCCAAAATATATATATGTCCACATTTATAGTGGAAACTTCCTATGTAAACCTGTCACCCTACATCCTCATGTCGCTGGTGATGCTGCAGTGTCTCCATTGGTAGAAGAGTGTAATTACAGTATAGCAAGCTTACAATACAGTTTCCACTATAAATATGGATATAGGAATATATAATGGAAAGGTTGACTGTAAGTGCGTGCATTAGTAAGATTTTTAATATAGATATATTATACACATTAGTAGTTCTCTTGTGGAGTTGCACACAGTTACGTTGCCTGCTTACTTGATCTTGTGCTCTCTATAGCTTTTTTTTCTCCACCCGCACCCCAGCTGCCTTTGTTTTCCCTTTTGCTTCTTTCCTGTGTTCTTCTGATTCTCTCTTCATTCCTTCCAGTGGGAAGTAATGGGTAGTATGGCAAAAGGGAATGGCGCTATTGAGAGTTGCAAGTTGGATTTTACAACGGTTGGTGTTTGTAAAATGGAGCCGGGGGGGGGGGGGGGGGGCGGTGCTGGCGATTTAAAATTTGAGAGGTAGGCAAAAGTGGGTAGAACCATTCGGGCGGAAGGACAGTCAGGAGTGAGGCTGGCGGGTATTCTAGTGGGGCGGAGCTGGAAAAGCAAGGCTCGATTTAAAATGTTGGGTGGTAAGCAGAGGGGAGCCGACACAAATCAGAGGCTGCAGTGGGGCAGAGCTGGCAAGGCAGAAGGTCCAACTGGGAGAAAGACTGCCAGCACCACCAGAACATCCTCTTCTGTGGGAAAGAGCTGATGGAGCAGCAGCACATGCTGAAGTTAATGCCTGGAAGGATTGGGGTGCAGGGCAGCAGGCATTTACTGGGGCAGAACCTGGTGTAAAGTGAAGATGGGAACATGGTGGGAGAGATTGCCGGGGCAACGTAACATTTTAATGGGGGGATGAGCTTGTTATTGTTTTTGTTGAAAGTAAGCTTTAACAATATATATATATAAAAAAAAAAAATAACTTTAAAAAAAATTTGCCTACAATGTTGATCTTCTGTCTTTTGAAATGCTGCACTGGTGGCCTCTTGACCCAGCTCAGCATTTTAGTTTCCTGGCCCTGCTGAGTGAACTCTGCAGCTTTAGACGCCCTTCATTTTTGAAATGCTGGCCCGTTGCCTCGCGTTTCCGATGTCTGATTTTCAGGGCAGTGAGAAGCAGTGGGCCGGCATTTCTGTTAACTGTGGCAATAGCCAATGACGATTAGACAGCAAGGGCAGGAGGCCCTGAGTCTAACCAGAGGGAGACAGGAGGTGGGGTCTGTGAGCCTAGGATCGAGGATCAGTCGAGGGAGCCGGCAGACTTGGGATTGGAGCCCACAGGCGCTGCGGGCCTCTGGTCAGGAAGTGGGAATGGGAGTCGGGGCTGAATAAAAATGGAGGTGGAAAAAGGCCTGGGAGTAAACGGACATTAAGTTAGCTATACAGAAGGAAAAATCAATGAAAATAAATATATTAAATTAAAAATAATACTCACCCGTACAGAAGAAATAAATTGGGTAAAAATCAAAATGGCTTGTGACATCTCGTATTGGGAGGGTAGATTAAAAATAATAGAAACAGGCATTACTCTCATTGCTAAGTGTCACAATGCATGACAATCCTGACAAAGTAAATGTGACAACAGGAAATGTGCATAGTCATATATGAATTTTACTGTATTAGGTGTGTGTCTGTGTAGAAAGAGAGATGATAACTAAGATGCAATCAAAATCTTGTAATAAACAACAGCAGAACCTGAATCAATTACAGGAAACTTTCGTTTATCCGGCATCGACGGGACCGGCGTGGTGCCGGTTTATCGAAAGTACCGGATAACAGAGAGTTATATCTACCGAGGCTATTTTTAACAAAGAGACTCCAAGCAGCACGGGAGAATCTACTCATGCTACTGCAATGTTTCGGACTTGCGACAGCGCCAGGAGGCCGAGTAGTGGCACTTTTGAAAAGTACCCCTACTGAGTAAATCGGCGTTCGCGGACTCGGACTCAGACTCGGGATCGGCAACATTGCCGGTTATTTGAGAGGATTTTTCGGAGCACTCGGCGTTCGCGGAGACTCGACTGCGACTCGGCAACATTGCCGGTTATTTGAGAGGAGTTTTCGGAGGATGATTTTTGCCGGTTAAGCGAGAATTCCGGATATTTGGGTGCCGGATAAACGAAAGTTTCCTGTACCTGGATGGGAGGGGGGATATCAAATCCACTATGGCCTTGCCCCTCCCTATCTGTGTAACCTCCGCTAGCTCTACAATCCTCAGACTCTGGCCTTTTGCGCATCCCCCATTTCCTTCGCCTCACCATTGATGGCGTACCTTCAGTTGCCTAGGCCCTAAGCTGTGGAACTCCCTCCCTAAACCTCTCCCTCTTTTAAGATGATCCTTAAAACCTATCTCTTGGACCAAACTTTTGGTCACGTGGCTTGCTGTCAAATTTTGTTTTATAACGCTCCTGTGAAGCGCCTTGGGACATTTTACGGCGTTAAAGGCAAGTTGTTGTCTTGCATAAAGCACATTTGATGCTTAAAATAAACTGCCTGCAGGATGAAGTGTGCTGGGTATGGGACTACATGTTGTTGGGGTCAGATTATCCCAGGCCAACCTTGCCGAGCTCAAACCCCTTATTCCCCGCCTCCCTCCCCCCAGTAACCAATGTTGCCTCATTTCCCCCTTGTAGAACCATTCTCCCAGTGCTTTCAACCCCTTCTGACCTCACCACCTCTTCCCCCAATATTAGTAAATAACTCCCCCCCCCCCCCCCCCCCCCCCCCCCCATCTCCTCTCCCGCCAGTGCTGCCAAATCCTGGGATCTTCCATCCCACACTTCACAGACATGCTAACTCTTCTGTCTGTTCTCCCCCAGAGGCAATGGGACAGCCGGGTCTGGCAGCATTGTTTGGGGGGTGGGTGATTGGTGAGGTTAGCCCAGGAAAAGCTGCCCTCAGTAACAATCTGGTCTCAACAGCCTGTTGTTGCAGTTACTGCACTCCAGTGCTGTCAAAACCCAACATCGCTCAGTGCTACAAAAGCCCAGGTTCCACCCTCTTTGCTCTTCCAAATGCCAGAATCGCCTGTCTAATACTGCAAATTCTTTTGAACTCCTTCCTTAGTTCTGCCAAACCTCCAAGACCTACCACCTGATGTTATCAAAGCCCAGGATCTCTTCCCTGTTATTCTTCTAAAGTTCGCGGGTCCCTGTCCCCTTAAACACCAGGCACCTACCCCCCAACCTGCTGTTAAACACCAGGCACCTACCCCCAACCTGCTGTTAAACACCAGGCACCTACCCCCCAACCTGCTGTCAGAATGCAAATGCCTTGTGGACCACTTCTATTGAGTAGAACTGGGCTTTCGAAAAGGTTGAGATAAAATTGAATACATGGGTAAAGAAATATATAATCAAGTTCTCTGACTTACAGTTTTCACGGACAAATGGACAGCCATGGAATTTGATCCCAAAATCCCACAGCACCTTGTTAAAAAAAAAAATGCAGTTTGACTTCAGAGTCACCATAAATCAGGAGCCTTAATATATTGTATGTTGAGTGGCAACACCACATTATTACTAAACGGTGTAACCTCCAGCTGATTGAGCAGTGCCATGGGAGAGCTGCCATTGTGTGCATTTATCTCTCTTTTGTGCATGTGTTCCAAGCAAGTTTATAGGAAAGGGGATCCTGTTCTCTGATGCCGATTATAGGTTTCAACTACTGATTGGGCTGTTTTTTAGTTTCCCCCCCATTTTCCCTCTCTTCTGTTCTGATGGGGACGACTCTTTTTGAAGTATGATTACACAGCAGCTTTCTGTTACTTCACACGAGTGGAGTGTCCAATCTTCATGTGTGAGCCCCAGACAGTGAGTGTAGGCTGGAGTGAGTTGGAGCTTGCAGAAGAGCCACCACCTTGGAGTCTTTTGGCTTATAAATGCCTGTGCAAGCAACATATGCAACCAGCTCTTGTATGTTCAGTGTGGATCACCACCTGGGGCCAGGAAATATGCTGATCCCAATGCAATGTAATGAGAGCCACTCAAAGGAGATAACAGCATGGAGAGAGAGACTAGATTTAATGTACTCTCCTATTCCCCCATCCTCAGATTTGTTCTTTTTTAGTTGGGGAATTCAGCTGAAAATATGATCACAAATAACATCAAAGCACTGCCAGTTTGGGTGGAACAAGAGAACTTATTTGTGATCAACAGTTGGAAGATGGGTTTTGTTACTATGCTGTTTGTAATAGAGTACTCGCCATTCCGTAACGGCAAATGATTTGTAATGAGTGACTACTTTGTGTGAACTAGATATAGTGTGTGTGGGATTTCAGTGGCCATGATAGATACTTTCATTTTAATCCAAACGGTTTTGTTTAAGTGATTTGGGAATTCTTTTTCTGTTATGACAATAGGAACAAAATTTGAGACAATGTTACTTTAATCTGGCATGATTTACCCTTTCCCCACCACCACCTTTTTAAATTGTGATCTTTTTTACAGCCTCCATAACTACTGCTACAACTTGTGATCCTGTTGTGGAAGAACACTTTCGCCGAAGCCTTGGAGAGAAGTACAAGCAGCCAGAGCCTGTGACGAATTCGGTTTCCATCACAGGATCAGTCGATGATCACTTTGCCAAAGCTCTTGGAGAAACATGGCTTCAAATCAAGGCTGCCAAAGATGGAGTTTCTAGCAGCCCTGATTCTGGTTCAAGAAGGGGACAGTCCTCGCCTTCATCCCACATGGTCAATCACAATCACTCCCCTTCGGTCGTTTCATGAAGAGTGGACCACGTTGCATTCTGTGCTGAGTGAAATGCATGGTTTGACTGAGCTTGAACACTGCTAAATAAATGGGGAGGGGGATTTTTTTTAACTAGACACTTTTGTGTATTTGCTTAGCATTTGCAAAAGGGTGCCCTAAAAAAAAAATAGCAGGAACTATTCATATAAATTGTATGATGTAGCATCCTAATCTCCTGCCTCAGTTACCAAAGAAACCTCTGATGCAATTCTGCTGCCCCAAAAAGCCATGTTAGGATTGGTTGACCCAAACGCTTTGGCCTCTGCTAGTTCCTTTGACTAGAGTTTGTGTGGTTTGCTTACATTGCTTTTCTGTTATGTAATTTTGTATGTTTATATACTTGAAAAGAACTGTATGTCTGATTTGCACTATTGGGGAGTGGTGAGGTTGCTTGTCAACTTTACATCAGATTTTCTTGTTTTGTTAGATGGCAGACTGCTGACAATGAGGGCTTAGTATGATGTGTATTGCGCTTTACAGAGGCAAAACAGCTTTGGAAGGGAAAGTCTCATACAGGTATAAGCCTTTCTTTAGCTTCAGATTACATTCTGTGCTTGGTGCTCACAACTGGACTGCATTTTTTTTTCAAAGAACACGGGCATTTTGTTTTCCTACACCCTTCATCTGTATTTGTCAGCTTGTTGAAATAGATTTGAGATATGAAGGTCAATAGTGCTTCTATTAAAGTAGCTGCATGATTTTTAAAAATAGCTGGTATCTATATTGTATAGGCGTAATGAAAATTAATACTAGAGCTTTTTCTTCAGAATTGTAGTTTATTTTCATCAATAACAGTCCTAGATACTTACTGCTGGTACAGTTTTACTCAATGACATTTAAGCATGTATTCACACTGGTAGAAGCCAGCAAAAGAGGATAGCCTCAGGAAAGGCCCGCATATAATATTCAGTAGATTATAAATTCCATGGTACAGGCGGCAATAGCTTTTGTGCATGACTGAATAATCAATGCATAACAAATACAACCTGCTTAATAAAGTAATAAACAGTCGCTCCCATAATGTCTGTAAAATCAAACTGAGATTTACAGTTAAACAAGTCATTACTTTATTTGAAACAAAAAATTACTTGGCTTGGCTTTAATGTGGTAATGCAGATTGTCATGACTTGCAGAGTACAATTTTTTTTTTATGCTTACTCTAGTCCTGTGCCAAGGTGTACATTCCTCCAATAGTATAATGCTATTTTGTTTGCTGAATTAATAGCTACTACTACAACTAGAGGCAGAGGTACAGAAAGCAGCTGTGTAATGCTTAATAGCTTCCCAATTTAGCCTTTGCCTTTGAGAAAGTCACACATGCCCATACATTCCGTCATCCCAGTAAAACCATACACATTTCATCGCCACCTTACTGGGTAGTTACCGCTTGTCTGCTTTGGCATTCAGTACCCTACTCTGTAGGAAAATCACTAAATGAACACTTTTTATATAGGTAACTATAAGACCATCATTACGCTGTGCGTAAAGAATGTACAAAAAAAATTCGTAGGTATTTTTTGAGGAACAATTAATTTGTTAATGATATGTAGCTATTTAATTTTCCCTGTCCTTTTTGTTGTAATCATGCAGTTTTTTTTGTTTGGAGAAAAAAGTTGATCTTTTTTGTTTGGTGTAGATTTGTCTGTTATAAGGTAAAAAGTGCAGGAACACAGTTATCTATGGAAACACTGCATTAGCATTAATAGCCACTAGTTCATTACTGCTACAGGCTACTGAGCATTATAATGGTAGAAGGCTGTAGATGCTGTCTGTGGACTCTATGCGTCTGGTTACTTGGCTGTTTTTTTAATGTGAGACAACTGAACAAGAATACAAACAACAATCCAGGGATTGTGGACTAATTATAAATTTTGTGGAGACTGCAAAACGTTCTAAAATGTATAGACCAGGTTTGTCTACAACTTTCGTTACTACAGAGAGCAGAAATATCTACAGTGTACTTACTGTTAGTTTCAGTTTGTAAATTTGAACTCTATCCCTCTTGTTTGCGGCCTTGTTTCACCCAAAATGGAAAAAAAGCTTTTGACAGGCCACTTTTTGTACTTAAAGTAGCCTCAAAGAACAATAAAGTGCTCTTAAATCATTATGTCTCTTGCATTTTCATTGAGATTTGTTAACCTGTTCTTTTTAGATCAGCAAGTATGGAAAATATTGCAACCAAAGTAAATTTACGAAGTGTACCAGCTTATGGTGGGAGCAGCAAAAAGTTGCAATCTTCTACTTCAAAATAAAATGTTGCAATTGAGGAAGTCACTTCTGTCCTGACATGACCTGAAAAGCCACTAGGAAAATCCATTCAGTTTTGATGGCTTTGCTATTTTAAATCAATAGAAAGTGACGTAAGCCATAGGAATCCGTAATTCCCTAGCGAAGGTGGACATTATCTCAGAACCTATAGAAGGGAACTTTGGCTCGGCTGAAATTGTGTTGAGGATATTGTACGAGGGGTCTGTATCATACGGCTTTAGATATTACCAGTGACGATTACCTCATTACTCATGAGTGAGAGATACAGGTTACCTGAACCAGTGACATCAGAAAATGTTAAACAGAGAACTGCATCATTATATTAATACAACAAAGATTTTAAGCTTTGTTAATATAATTTAAAATTGAAAACTATGCTGCATTTTCTTGTGGAATAATTTCTGTTGTGATGGAAAGTTATTATGTGAAATGCCCTTTTAGTCCTTAGGGCAGGGCAGTACAATCATCTCAATCAATGAATGTAGAGATCATTTCATGGGGTGCAGTGGTGAGACTGACCCACGTCTCTAGTTCCTCCCTCAGGCCTTTCTGTCAACTCTTTCTGTACTATAACAGGACTGTTGCTGTTGGCCAATGCATGAGATTCACTGGCTGCTTCAGCACCTCTCGAATGGGAATTCCAAAGAAGCAACATCCTGAACAAAGCAGTCACTGGGATATAGAAGAGGGGTTGTGACAGCCTCCGCTGAAATCTATAATTGCAAGTCTAAATTGGACAACCACTTTCTTGTATTCAAATTGCATATCAGCTGGTGGAGCGAGCAAAGCATTCAGATTCTGGCTTCATGTAATCTAAAAATTTACTGTTATTGAACTTAGACTTAACTCTGTTCAATCTTGGTATCTGTGAAGGATTTATATTTTTACACATCACAAATCTCTATCTTGCCTATTTTTTCAGTGCGGTAATTGTCTATTGAATAATCTTACCCGCCACTGGTGGAGTTTGCTCAAATAACTTGGGGGAAAATTAAACAAAAGCATTTTTAGAATTTGTATGGTCATAGTACATTTACTAACCACATCTAATAAATTCAGCACACATTGGGCCGTATTTTCCGATCGGAGGCTCCCTGCGTGCGGAGGCCTCCGATGTGGGAAAAAAAATCTACGCCCTTACCTGAGGGCTCCCGAGGTGTGTATACTTCCGCTCCTGGGCCTCTCAAGTCGAAATGCGCAGGGCCCACGTATCCCAGAGGCGCAGGCAGTTCGCAAGCGTCCCTGGGATCACGTGGGCCGTGGATCAAAGAAGGAAATCTCCCTTCATACACTTGACAGATAGACCTGTCAAATATATGAATGGGGATCACCCCAAAAACACTTTAAAACATGAAAAAAAAGTTTAAAATCACATTTTTAAAATTAGTTGAAATTACAATAATTTTAAACATTTAATTTTTTGAAAAAAAAATTAAAGTTTTTTACGGAGCTAAAAATAAACTTTTTTAAAGTATTTTTAAATGATAAATGAGAGAATTTAAAAAAAAAAAACTTTTTTTCAAATCTTACGCTACTTTTACCAGCCGTAAGATTTCTAAGGGTTTTCTGCAGGCGGAGGTTCTCCAGAAAGCGGAACTCTCCACCCGCAGAGGCCCTTCTCCAGGGCAGGCGTCCGATCTGTCGAGCATTCTTGACCGATCGGAAATGCCGGTTTTCAGCGCATGCGCTTGGCATGCCTGAAACCGGCATTTCCGATGTCCCTATGGGTGTGTACACAGCGCGTACACACCCGTAGGGATCGGAATATCCGGCCCATTGTCTATTGGGGTGATGGAACAAGGGGGCTTTGCCATACTACTATAGATGCAAGCACATGGATTTTTATCCCTCTTATCCTCTTTAAAAATGATTTTTACATGAATTAAAGATAATAAACTGAATAAACATATTTAATAACCTGAAAATGTTAACCCCACTGAAAAATTCAGAGGGAGGGGGATGGGGAAATGCTGTATATGAAGAATAACTTAATTCGGACAAGGATTGTTGTACCTAAAAGTAGATCTATCTTGATTTGTCATATTCTGCACTGTATGTAGCTGGTCAGCTTAATCAGGATAAACTAAAGGGAACCTTTTTCCTGTTTTGACTAAGAAATCACCATTTTTTCCATCTCTCTCGATCTCCCTGGGGCATGCATCTTCGACAACGAAGAGTACAGGCCTTGCTGCCAGACCACCATCAATGTTCTCAGCTTGGAGAGGATCTCTCCCTCTCCCCTACTTACAGGAAGGAAGCAGCTGGCCTTCACTCAGAGCTCCCAACAGCAGAACAGGATTGGGGTGAGGAACATGGCAGAGTAGAGGGAATTAAATATGAATCTCGTCAAGGTACAGTAGCGTTGGGGTTATGCTACAGGACTAGTAATCCAGAGGCCTGAACTAATAATCCACAGAGATTGAGTGTTCAAATCCCACCATGGCAGTTTGAGATTTTGAATTCATTTTTTTTTTTTAAATTCTGGAAATCTAAAGAGCTGGTACCAGCAAAAGTGCTGGATTGTACTTAAAAACTCAACAGGTTCACTAATCTTTTAGGGAAGAAAACCTGCCGTCCTTACCCAGCCTGACCTATATGTGACTCCAACCAGGGATGGACAATAAATGCTGGCCATGCTGACGAGGCCCACATGAATAAACAACAAAAATTCTCACTGACCGTCTTTTTCTTTCTATGTTAGATTGTGTGAAAGTGATGAGCTCAGGCCACGTCAATGTGACCAACTGATAGTACATCTAAACTACCACTGGTGCATGAAGGCATCTAAACTACCACTGGTGCATGAAGGCCACACATCCCCATTGATCAGTCTAAACTTGTTTTGTTTTTGTGATCCATCAGTGGAATCATTGTACTATATCCTTCCATTCCCAAAATTGGACTTTGTAGCCCTCACCAGAAGGAAGCAACTACAGGGTTATAGGGGGAAAAGTTGGTGATTGCCGGCAAAGCAGTCGGTGTCACTGCCAACTGCCGTTAACCACCGCCCGAAATGGCTGCAGCGCTAAGTGATACAAGATGCGGGTATCCTCGTATGTTATCCCCCTTCTGACATGCACCTCTAGTTTTCCTGCCCTCCCATCAGCACAACTCCACCCTTGTCTTCCTCATTTCACACACCCAATAAATGCAGCCTGCCCAGCCAGTGGGTCAACAAGAAGAGGTAGCCTGCCCAGCCAGTGGGACTGCAGGCGGATGATTCTAGCCCGGATATCCCGGACACACAGGGGCTGTCTGGGATGCATTCTTCCGCTTTGGCTTCCTCCTCTTCTGCGTCTTCCTCTTCCCTCTGCAATCGGATGCTGTAAATGTGAAATGACAGCATAAAATGCTGCAAATACTCAGTTGGTCAGGCAGCATATCGACCTGAGACATGAACACCATGGATGTAGTGTGACCTGCTGAGTATTTGCAGCATGTTCTGTCTTCTCAAAGGCGTTCACTTACCATCTGAGCCCTTGCAAGCATCCAGCAGCGCTCCCAAAACACTTTAAAAACTTTTCACATATATTGCAGCAAGCCACCACTTTAATAAAACCAAAAACCAAGGCCAAACCCTTCCATTCAAACTTAGCTGATTGATGTGTGTGTCCCTTTAATAGCTTCAGACATTGCCACTGTCAGCCTGCTTGCACGCCAGGTTAACCTGCCGTGCTTAGGACCCAGCGCTGAATTGAGCGCTAGGGTCGAAGTTCGCGTAGGCGACGTTAAGTTGGCGTTGCACACCGACTGACGTCACCCCGCCACCATTTTTTTTTTTTACAGGGCACTGTCGGTTACCAGCAGCGCAAAGGGGCCCACGTCTATGGCGGCCGCCGCGGGGACCGTCTCCAGCTGGTGCAAGAGCGGCGGCTGCCATTTTTTCGAGAATCGCTGGCACTAACAGGTGGCGGTAAGTATATGAATTTCTCGCCCATATTGTCTTAAATTGATGCTTTAAATGCTGCTGTCCTAGAAAACTGTTTTAACACTTAGCCCTGATCTTGGAAAAGAGTTGGTGTGCTTTGTGTACTGTTTACTGAAACTCCCTTCTTTGGCATAAGAACATGTTAGTCCTTCATCTTTATCCCAAGTTCTCGAATTTCATCTGACTCTGTTCTTTTTCCCTTCTATCTAACACGCTACCAATTCTTACTAGAAAGCATATACTCCATTATGTGAACGTCAAACTGGTCCTCCAAACTGTCTTTTGGAACTAAAATTGCATTCCCTCGGTTCAAACATTGATTGGCACATCACAAGTGCAAAGAAACCACACTGCTGCATTTTTGGATTTTCACTTTAGATATTTTTCTCTGGCTTAGACAGTCGCTTACTCCTTATGGTCCAGAGTCTGAGTCAGCTTTGGGATTTTTGATTTTTTAATCAAGAAAGGATTTTTGGAATTGAGTTAGTTATGGCTTGAGTTAAAAACAGAAAATGCTGGAGATACTGGTTTGAGTGTTGTGTTTTAAAACAAAGTGAATTTGCACAGGTTGTTTAAAAGAAGCCAAAGACTGCAAGCGATGAAAATATGTTTCAAAGCCAGATGGGCGAATTTGTGGAATGTCATACCTCAGTCTATTTGAAACTGACACTGTGCGGGTCTTGTCCCAGGCCCCCATTCAATTTGAGAACAGTCAGAGATGTTTCCTTAACACCCACACTCCAATAGGGGAGTTGGATATCCAAGGCAGACCTGAAACTTGTGACAGTGTGACCTGTCAAACCTAAATACTTTGTAGCAAGCCCAGGGATTGAACCCAAAACTCTTGTTACTGGATTTCAGCTTAATGGCTATGCCACATACGCTCATGTGACCTTCCTTGATTTCAGAAGGCGGTAGAATAGACGTTTCAGTAGACTGTGGCATTGATTATAAACTACCAAACCGATTTGTTAAACAGTAAATGGATAAGTGACCAGAAACAATGGTACACTGTAGATTTTCAGTAATCATTAGCTCACTATCTGTTTGGAAGATAGAAAATAACACACAGCTGCTGTGCTAAACTACATTGTAAACTGGACTGGAGACAAAGTCCCTGAATATTACCCCTTAGGTGATAGTCTTTCTTTTACCATTTTTGGAGTCTCTGGGGGCACTAACGGGGCCCGGCGCGGCGCTGACATCGATTCCCGCCATATTCGGTGGGAGTTTTGCGGCAATGCTACGGTGTTGCGCCCTGATCGCCTTCGCCTGCAGATCGTAACGTCATCGCCGTGCGCATCGCCCCAGACTCGAAATTGACTTCCGTCCCCTGCAGCAGCGCCGGTCGAAAACGCCGACAGCTGCAGGAGGCGTGTGTCGGGCGGCTGGCCGCTTCGGGGGCGATGATTAAAGGCGAGGTGGCCGAGGTAAGTGGGAAAAAAACGTACCTTTCCTGTTCTAGTTTTTTTCGCGGGTTCCTGCCCGCGATCGATCAGCCCTGTACTCTGCTTGAGTGCCGGGGGGGGGTCACGCGGGATCGCGGCTGCCTCGGTGGTCCAGGTAGGTACTTTTTAAATTGCAGAGCCTGCGGCGATGGCCCTTCCCTTTAAGGGAGGGAAGGAGCCTTTGAACGTGGCAGTGCTGCACGGCCCATTGTGCAGAGCTGCTGAAGTCTCCACCCCGCTCACCGACGCTAGCGCCCTAAGAAGGAAGTGGAGCGCTTGATTTAGCGATCCACTTTCCTCTTGGGGAGCTAAAACTCAATTTTGATGTCCGGGTGCTAAAGTTAGGGCCCAGACAATGTTAGCACCCCAAAATGGTCGATACCGAATTTCCCTCCCTCTGTCTTTCTGATAGCTTCATATGGAGTACTCGAATTGACAAGATAGGCTGACAAATACTTTTCAAAAAATGGCTGGGACAAGGGAAATGTAAATATGTGAACCTTAAACTCAAAATGAGCTGCCAATCAAACATATATTTAAACAAAGTCCGCAAGATTCGTGTGTTGGAATTAAAAGGCTTAAGCCGTCTATATTCTAATGCTCTTGTGTATCAAAAGAAGCTGAACCATTTTCTGTGCAGAAACCTAGCTTTTAACACCAGATCTCCCATGAGAGACTGAAACAAACTAATACCATAATACATCATAAACAAAATGATATTTTATCACAGACACCAAGTCAAGTTTGCTAATGAATGGGTAGACATTATTAATGACTTGATTAGGGATACCCAGCCAGAGAACATGCTTTGATTTTCAAAGGCTTAAAACATTCAGCAAGTGATCAACAAACTGCCAAATAACCAAAAGAGGAGACAATTATATTTTTGCTATTTTGTGGATTCGAGGGAAAGGTCAAAATGGTCCACTGACCCGCCTTAATTTGGGAAGCGAGCCCAGGGATTGCCTCCTAGTTATCTATCTGGTATTCCCTGCTTTAATGTAAGAATCAATTAGCAAGTGGCAAAGAGAGATTTATACCTTTAAGTGATTTGAAAATGCTACAACTCTGGCAAGAATTTTCATTAAGGCCGCGATTTTTTGCTCAGTGTCGGGATGGGTGCAGGTCAGCTGGTTTCCGGGTTCCAGTCCCGCCCCCAGCTGCCTCCGCTCCACAGACGTGATTTTCCCTTGCTTGGCCTGGTTAAGCCCGCCTTACTGGCCAATTAACAGGAAGCGGGTCCGATGACGTCATTTGATGACGCGTCATCTGCCAGTTTCCTTAAAGGGACCATGCACAATTTTATTTTTACATTTGATTTCTCAGTGTTTGACAGCATTGAGGTGCTGAAAACACTGACAATCACTGCACAAAGGTGAACTCTTGCACGCAGGCTCTCCAATGGCTCCCTCCATATGCTGGAATAGATGGCAGCTGCAGGTCAGATGACAGAAGTGATCTGTCACTGGTGAGAGAGGTTCTCCCAATGAGCTGGCACTGGACATATAGTTGTATTTAAAAACTTGTAAGCTAAAGAAATCTGTAAATGTTTTTAAAATGCAGTAACCAACATTTTCTTACCTCTGAAACTCACCATGTGCAACATTGCATCCTTCACGCCACTTCTGCAGTTGTCATCTTTACACAAACATTACACCAGACTCACAACACGCCACACTTACCTGGCGTGCTGTCCGGACGTCGTGAAACCCGACCCAGAAGCGGGAAAATCGAAAAACAGCCTGAAAACTACTGACAAGTACCTGTTAATAGGCAGTTAATTGCCTTTAATCCGTTGCCCGCCACTAGGTGTCGAGTCTATTCGCAAATCGGGGACCCGACACTTGGGAAGGTTGTTTGGAGGCGGGTTGATGACGGGATCAGGACCCGCCGTCAATCAAAAGGACTTTAACCTCTGACCCACCTCTCTGAGCACCGGCAAAATCGTGGCCTAAATGTGTATTGATGAAGTCCATCATTTTAAGGGTTACCTATTTATCTCTGCTGCAGTGAATGATTGGTCCAGTCACACTCCCAGGTTACCTCTTGGGTTGT
Organism: Squalus acanthias; assembly: GCA_030390025.1. Taxonomy (NCBI): domain Eukaryota; kingdom Metazoa; phylum Chordata; class Chondrichthyes; order Squaliformes; family Squalidae; genus Squalus; species Squalus acanthias. The sequence continues at coordinate 44,715,735 of CM059444.1, forward strand.
AGCCTATAAGATATTTACCAAATTGGGTTCTCAGAGAACCTGACAAGATAGGTTTCAGACTTCCCCAGACATTATGGGGCGATTTTAACCCTACTCACTCAGCAGAAATCTGGCAGCTGGGCAGTTAAAATCGCCCTGGCTCTTACCTGTCCGAAAGCCGCCATGATTGCAACATCTGCAATTTTAACCTGCTCTCCTGAGCAAGCAGCAAGGACACGCGCCTGGAGCCAACAGGGTCCTTCCTTACATATGCATGTTGCGGCCCAATTACATTGTTGAGACCCAACTGTAATTTTAACCCCGGCCTGAGTGGGGAATCCACCTGGATTTAAAATTGGGGCCTATGGCTTGGATATTCGACTGCCATATTGATGTAGGCAAAAAAAGGGCAATCTTGGCCCATGCCTGAAACGGTCATTAAGACCTTTGCATATTCAAATAAGGGGCCTAATGCCTGTTCGAGGCCCCCTCTGCAATATTGTGTTTCCCAGAACGCAGCTGGCACTGGGCTGGCTGTGTTCAGGAAAATGAGGTATACATTTGACCTAACGCTGTAGGCCGCAACGAACAAGGTAAATGTTTAAAATATACTTACCTTAATGCGGAGTACTCCTGCTCCTCCTAACCCCACATTAAAACCACGCAGGCCATTGCCAGCCACCACTCCGCCCCCCCTCCCGATTGCCACACAACTAACCTCCTGTTCCCGGCCTCTTCCCTCCCCGATCACCACCGACCGTTACCCAGCCTTCCCAATCACCACTACCCTCCCTTTCGGCCATTCCTACCCTCCCTCCCTCCCTCCCTCCCAATAGTCCCCTTTCCCAGTCCTCTTTAAGGACTTACCTGAGGGCCTCTGCTGGCATTACAGCAGCCCGATATTTGAGTCCTCTTCTCTGGCAGGATGCCCAGTAGGTGTCCACAGCTTGCCAGCTCAATGATGATGAGACCCAATATTACGTGTGCCTTGTGCCTATCCATTCAGGTGCTGGGATTGAATTTCTAGGACTATCTTGGATAATATTGGCTAGAGAAGCCCTAACAAAATTTTGATTGTAGGATGTCCAGAACCATCTCAAAATATTCATGACAAGCAATGTGTTTTTTTTAAACTACTGTAAGGCCTTGGGATTGATGATACCTTCCACATCAGACAATCCAGATGAAAGGCTCTTCGCAACTCCCTTACAGCACAATATATTGGCATATTCGTCTCCGAACCATGTAGTGCGAGTGGATAGTGCCTTTGCAGAAATTTATAGTAGTGGCAGCCTTGTAGCATTTTCTTCACTCTGACCATAACTACTAATACAAGCTCATAAAATAGAGAACTCCTCTGTACCATCCATGGCATTTGAGCAAGATATAAAACCAATGTGTTCTCCTGTTGACAGACAATGTAACTTTGGCCTGTTATAGAATCATAGAATAGTACAGCACAGAAGGAGGCCATTCAGCCCATCGAGTCTGCGCCAGCTCTCTCGAAGACCATTCCAGTTAGTCCCACTCCCCCCGCTCTTTCCCCATATCTCTGCAATTATTTCTCCTTCAAGTATTTATCCAACTCCCTTTTGAAGGCAACTATTGAATCTGCCTCCACCACCCTATCGGGCAGTGCATTCATATCCTAACCACTCGTTGCATAAAAAAGTTTTTCCTCATGTCACCTTTGGTTCTTTTGCCAATCACCTTAAATCTGTGCCCTCTGGTTATCGACCCTTCAGCCATTGGAAACAGTTTCTCTTTATTTACTCCATCTAAACCCTTCATGATTTTGAACATCTGTATCAAATCTCCTCTTAGCCTTCTCTGCTCTAAGGAGAACAACCCCAGCTTTTCTAGTCTATCCACATAACTATAATCCCCCATCCCTGGAACCATTCTAGTAAATTTCTTCTGTACCCTCTCCAAAGCCTTTCATGTCCTTCCTAAAGTGTGGTGCCCAGAATTGGACACAATACTCCAGCTGGGGCCGAACTAGTCTTTTATATAGGTTTAGCGTAACTTCCAGGCTTTTGTAAAACTCTATGGGCAGAATTTTCATTGAGCCTTGGAGGCGGGACTGGATTGAAAATAGCTGAATCGGGGGTCCCGACCCCATCCCGCCCCCAACCCGCCTCCATGCCAGTTTCACTGGAGGCGGGTACCCGACCTGTGCTGGGACCTGCCTCCCCGAGGCGGGAAGGGGATTAGTGGTAATAAACTGCCTGTTAACAGGCAGTTTTTTGCCTAATCCCTATTTTTATGCCTGAAATGTGGGCTCTCCGACAGGTCCCAACCACGCCGTTTCAGCGAGGCGGACCGTGGGTCTGCAGGGGTTGGAGGGGTCGATATGTCCGGTGGGCAGGTGAGTGATGGGTGCATGTGAGCAGAGGTAAGTGTGTAAGGTAAGTGTAAAGTGTGGAAAAATGTTTTACTTACCTTAACTTCCTCCTGCAGGTGTCAGCCCTTCAGGTCTCGGGAGTCAGAAATCTCACCGGCACAGAAAGCAGAATGGCCGTTGAGCTGTCAAAAGCTGCAGCCTCTGCTTTTTGTTCTGCAGAGATCTCTAAATCAGCCTGAGAGGAAGGAATTAACTTAGAGTACAGATTGTCAGTGTTTGACAGCTTCAAAGAGCTGTCAAACGCTGATATTTCATCTGTCAAAAGCTCTTGACAGATGAAATGTCAATCTGTGACGTCACCTGTTGCCAGGTGGCCCTTAATTGGCCTGCTGAGCTCACTGGGTGGGCTCAACAAGGTCAATCAAGTGAAAATACAGTGGGTTGGCCACAAGTCGATGGAGGCGGGACTACAACCCAAAAAGTGGGAGTCCTGCCTCCATCCCGTCCCCAGTTTCAAAATCCAGCCCTATGCCTCTGTTTATAAAGCCCAGGATCCCAAATGCTTTCTTAACTGCTTTGTTATCCTGTCCTGCCACCTTCAAAGATTTGTGCACAAGCACCCCCAGATCTTGCACCCCCTTTAAAATTGTACCATTCAGCATGTATTGTCTCTCCTACCAAAATATATCACCTCACACTTTTCTGCATTGAATTTCATCTGTCATTCCTCAGGCTGTCTATGTCCTCTTGAAGTCAATTACTATCTTCCTCATTGTTTACTGCACTTCCAAGTTTCGTGTCATCTGCAAATTTCAAAATTGTGCTCTGTACCCCCAAGCCCAAGTCATTAATGTATATCAAAAACAGCAGTTGTCCTAGTACTGAACCTTGAGGAATGCCACTGTATACCTCCCTCCAGGTCAAAAAACAGCTATGCACCACAACTCTGTTTTCTATCCCTTATCCCAATTTTGTATCCATGCTGCTACTGCCCCTTTTATCCCATGCGCTTCAATTTTGCTAATAAGCCTAATATGTGGTACTTTATCAAACACCTTTTGAAAGTCCATATACACATCAGCTGCACTGCCCTCATCCACCCTCTCTGTTACCTTATCAAAAAACTCAATCAAGTTAGTCAAACACGATTTGCCCTTAACATATTTGTGCTGGCTCTCCTTTATTAGTCCATGCTTGTCCAAGTGGCTGTTAATTTTCTCCTGGATTATTGTTTCTAAAAGCTTCGCCACCACCGACGTTAAACTGACTGGTCTGTAATTGCCAGGTTTATCCTTCTCCCCTTTTTTGAACAAGGGTGTAGCATTTGCAATCCTCCAGTCCTTTGGCAACACTCCTGTATCTGAGGAGGATTGGAAGATTGTGGCCAGCACCTCTGCAATTTCTACACTTACTTCCCTCAGCAACCATGGATGCATCCCATTCGGACTGGGTGACTTAGCCACTTTAATTACCACCAGCCTGTCTAGTACCTCCTCTTTATCTATTTTTATCTCATCCAGTATTCCAGCAACCTCCTTGTTTACCATAGCTTTGGCAAAGACCTCTTCCTTGGTAAACGCTGATGCAAAGTACTCATTTAGTACCTCAGCCATGCCTTCACCAATAGTTCTCCATTTTGGTCCCTAATTGGCTCCACCGCTCCTCTGACAACCCTTTTACTGTTAAATATTAATGTTATATCAACAAGGAGAATGGGGGGAGTGGCATATGCTCTGGGAAATGGGATATGTTTTGGAAATAGGTTATTGGTGCGAAAGCACATGCTTATGTTGATTGCCTCTCCAGTTAATGTAATATGGCAGCAGGAATATGATCCTTCCCCACAATTAGACCTGTCATAAGGAAATGACCTCCATGATTTCTGACAAATGAAACTAATCCTCATGGTGTCTGACTGAGCAAAAAACAGGTTTCAGACTTGCTGGCGATTCTATGTGAGAAATTGTTGTTGGTTTGCTATTTGGGCTCTAACTGTGGGTTACTAACAGTTTCTGGGAGTAGTTACTCTTGCTGGATTACATAGAATTTTGCTGTTTTGAGTCTGTGGGCTATAATCTGACATACGTTTGCTCTCAATCCACTACTGATTTTAAAATTCTCATCCTCGTATTCAAATCCCTCCATGGTTTTGCACTCCCTATCTCTGTGACCTCCTCCAGTCCTACAACCCTCTGCTTCAAGATACCTATGGTATGTTTGATAATTCTAGTGTAGCATGGGGTTTATTGCACAAAGGCTCTGTTTCTGTCTATGACTAATGTGTAGACGTCATAAGCCACAGCTGCATAAGGTAACCCTGGTACCTCCTTTCCACTTTTCATTATCCTTCAAGGTTGGCACAATGAATAGCCTTAAAATGAAGGCACCCCAAGCTTCTGGGGAAACAGACATTGAGATTTAAAAAAAATCAATTTCAACAACAACTTGGAGTTATAGCGCATCTTTAACGTAGTAAAACATCCCAAGGCACCTCACAGGTGTTACCAGAGAAAATTTGACACCGAGCAACATAAGGAGCTATTAGGACAGGTGACCAAAAACTTGATCCGAGGTAGGTTTTAAGGAGCGTCAAAGGAAGAGAGAGAGAGGTAGAGAGGCGGAGAGGTTTAGGAAGGGAATTCCAGAGCTTAGGGTCTAGCAGCTGAAGGCACGGCCACCAATGGTGGGGCGAAGGAAATCGAGAATGTACAAGATGCCAGAATTGGAGGAACGCAGAGATCTCAGAGGGTTGTGGGGCTGGAGGAGGTTACAGAGATGGGAGGGGCAAGGCCACGGAGGGGTTTGAAAACAAGGATAAGTGCTTAGTGGCATTTATTCAAATTTTATAATTATTTTTGACAGAAAATAACAAATAGCTTTTTAAAAAGTTAATTATTTCAGTTTCTTAAAACAGGATCTTGATTATATAAAAACAGAATACAATTTTAATTTGCAATTTTTTGCTGGAATTCTACTATCACCAACTGATCATTTTATTCTACAAATATAAAGATGAACTATAATGGCTGTGGTCTAGAAAATGTGCTGTAATTGTTTTATTCTCTCCTTTTATAGAGTTATTTGTCCTCAAGTCAGCCACTATTCCCCATCTTCAAGACAGGCATCCAGACAACTTGGCTGCTATCAATACTACTCTGTAACTGAATGCAAAGAGGTGCCCAAGAGAGTCTTGCCTGCCAATTTTCCCTCCGTTCCAGTGGGAAACTGTCTGTTTTTGTTCCGTGCCTTCCTTGAAGGCCCAATTGGGACTAGAAACTTGTTGTGTAGGGATTTGCAGGCATGAAGCCATGTTTTACCACTTCATGTTACAGTGGTTTTGTGTATGAATTTGTTGTGCCATTTGTTCTGTGGGCTTTTGACTATCCCTAGTATTGATCCTTACAGCAATATACAAATTTTGTTTAACATAGAACCATATAAGTTTACAGCACAGGAGGGGGCCATTTAGCCCATCCTATGAGCATGATCTTTGCTAAACCCATCTCAAACTAAGCCCACTGCCCTACTCGCTCCCCATAGCCTTGTATCTTTCCGTACTTCAAATATTTATTCAATTTTCCCGTAAAAAATGCAATGGTCTTTGCCTCAACCACTCCCTGTGGAAACAACTCTGAAGAAAAAAAATCTCATCTCATTTCTCTCCTTACTCCGTTAGTAATAATTTAAAATTCTTGACCCTTTGTCACTGACTCCCAACCAGAAGAAATAATATTTTCTTATTAACTCTATCAAAACTTTTAATTTAAAAACCTCTATTAAATGTCCTCTTAGTCTTTTCTGCTCCACTGGAAATAACCCCAGCATCTCAAGTCTCCCCTCATTACTATAGTTTCCCATCCCTGGCATCATCCTGGTAAACCTACACTGTGAGCTATCTATGACTTTAATGTCTTTCTCATAATGGGCCACCTAAACTGCACACAGTGGCGTAACCAATGCTTTGTATAAATTCATCATTACTTCATTATGCTTGTACTTTATGCTCCTATATATAAAACCCACATTTCTATTGTCCTTTTTTCCTGCACTCGCACCTTTGCGGAAAAATATATTTAAACTGTTCATCTCTGTCTTTATAGAATTGGAACTCCACAGCAAGACTCCTTAAATGCTATCAAGTTTCAGTGACATTGACTCTCTACACTTCATGTGGAGTGGTGACCAGCGGTCTAATCATTATGGGTTATCATATTTGTCCATAAAAATAAACCAGGATCAGTCACATTCATTTTACTCCTACTTTCTTTTCTAATAATCCAGCTTGATGACGAGATCTGTCTTTCATCCGTCTATGCCAGTGGGAAGTATTGCGACATGTGTTTAGAAACTATGGGAAAGTTTTTGCACTCTGTGGCAGAAACTCTTTGGCACTTGATTGAAAACATTCTCTAGAACAAACACAACATGGAGGTCTATGCAATATCTGACTCCACACCACAAAGAATGAGCTGAGAGAGTCTTACCTACTCTGCCATTTTCTCTAGTCAATGGGAAGTGTCCAGGACATGAGGCAATGTTTGGCTATTCTGAAGGTGTCTCAACCATACAGTCATCTAGATATTCGTAAGCTTTTAAGCCATTAAATTTTTGTGGTAGTTATTTTCTACACCAAAACATTTCCATAAAAATACTAACTCAAAAAAACTTTGGTGCCTGAAGAGTGGTAAAAGAGAGCAGCAGGCCTACCTTGGATTGAAAGCCTTGACTATTTTTGATAAGATTATAGTTATACAGTCTGTTGCAGCTTATTACAATGCTCTTCATGTGCAGTTATATTTTCTAATAACTTGGTTTCAAATTATTCAAAACCTCTACATCTGCAATATTACTAAATGGTATTATTTTTAAAAAACCTGTCCCATTAGTCTGAAGAAAGAAAGCAAATTATGAGACCATATGATTTTCACTGTCAGATCAATGGAAGGATCATGAATAAGTAAAATTAGACCATTCCTTTCTGCCAGAAATGAGATGTACTGCTTCCGTGAAACTAAAGGCTAAAAGTTCCAATGTGCCTGTTCGTAGCATGACACGGTAGTGGATGTTGTCCCGAATATCATCCTTAATACAGTCAAATCAGCATTTTTGTGGTCTTCCTCTTAGAACATAGACACATAGAACATAGAAAACTTGGTCTTGATCCCTCTATGTGAGAGTGCATAATAATCGTTGCCAATCTGATATCACTCATTCTGTTTACATGTCAGAAACATATGGCATCTTTCAGTGATTCATTCCACTACTGTTTTGTTCAGTTGACGTTTCTTTAATATTGTGCTGTTTCTCAGCCTGTGGATCCTACAAATACCGAGAATGGCATTACCTTGGAAGTGACGTTGTAACCTAGATACAGAACAGTAGGCCGTTAGAAACAAATCAGCAACAAGAAAGCATTTTGAATTGCAAAACAGTGAGCTTCTTTTGAAAAGCTTTCAGCAATGCAACATTTACATTTTAATTATTGAGGAGTAGTATAATTGTGGGAAGTCAGCCAAGGCAACTTAATCACTGCTCTTCTCAATTTCTTTCTTCCCACACCATTTAGCCTGTGGCTGGATGATGCTAATGTATATTCAAAATACTAGCATTAGAATTATTATGTATGGATCAAAAATAGCCAGGTTAACTGAAAATAGCAGCTATTTTATTTGGTTAAAACAAGAAGAAAAATGTTGCCAACATCAAATTTGGGGAATTGTCTCAAGATTTTAGTTCTCCATGTAGTGAACTTTTAGAAGTGCTGTTTTTGAAGTAGCAAATATCTTGGATGGCTGTCAGCTACAAACTCAATTACTCAAAGACTGATGACATGATCTTTGCCCAGAGCATCCTGAGGCAAATAAGGTGCATGACAGAAAAGGGCTTTTAGGTTTCTTGGGCATACTGCAATTGTAAGGTACACATGCTTTGTTCTCTATCTATATATGCTTTGGCGATTCTGTATCTATTTACTTCACCTGAGGAAGGGGCAATCGATAGCTCCGAAAGCTTGTGATTTCAAATAAAACTGTTGGACTATAACCTGGTGTTGTGCGACCTCTCAATAACAGTAATACCCAGACTCCCAGCTGTTTAGAACCAAATGAAATGAAGTGGAGTAGCCTCCTCATCTCACAGATAGGATTACTATACTTCCTCATCTTCTCTACCTATTCCAAATGCTACCCCATCTGCTTCCTAGCACAGCAATTCCAGAACTCAATAAATATTCGATTCGTATTCCTTCACTTCACCTGACGAATGGCCAGCAGCTCCGAAAGCTTGTGATTTTAAATAAAACTGTTGGACTATAACCTGGTGTTGTGCGACTTCTCAAATATTTGTCCAGAAGCAACATACTGCAGATGCTGGAAATCTGAAATAAAAACAGAAAATGCTGGAAACACCTCGGCATCTGTGGAGAAAGAAACGGTTAATGTTTTGAGTCGATGACCTTACATCAGAATATTTGTCCAGATTGCTCTGTAAAGGGAGGCAGCTAAAGATATGCTTAACATGGCTCGAAGTCCCCAATAAGAAAGACAGACCGAGTCTCCTGAAACTCAGATGTTTGTGCTGGGCTGCACAGTTCCAGAGACCCATTGCGAGAAAAACTCTGACTGGCCATGAAGATGAGGGCCGATCGAGGTAGGCTTAATTTTATTTTAAACTTGTCGTATACAGGGTTCCTCTCTGTAAAGTCCCTGAATACATTTATTTCAAGTAGCAGACAGCGTGTGCAGTGGGCGAGCTGAAGTGACCTTCTTGTGGCCAGACTGAGTGAGTTCATCTGTGTCCTCCCCTACACTAGTGACTTCAAATGGATTAGTTTGTGACTCCAGTTCGTCCACATCACTCTCTGCTAACTCTGAAGTTACGGCAGATGAGCAGAAAGACCCCCATGGATAATCAACCCCCTTATAACCTTAAAACATTAGGGAGATGTTCTATGTGTAACTAGTTAATCCATGGCTAATTCCAAGACCTATTATATATGCATAACACTCCACTGGGAATAACATAAAACATAGTTTACCTGCTCATAAGGAAGCTCTTTCTAATTAATTCATGACTTTATTACTTTTGAATTTTTGAATTTACCTAAACAGACTGGGTACTTGGCTTATTTCTCATGATTTCCAGGATTCAGATTTTTCATTGCTTCTGAATATTTCTCTGTCCCTATTATGCATCCTCTAGCTGAGTGAGGTATACATGTTTTTCTAGTCAGCAAAATGATTCACCTTCAAGTTCTGCATTTGATCTCTTTCTATGTGTATCTACCTGTTACTTCAATCAGTTGGACACTATACTAATGAGACTTCTGTTTAAACAGAGCATTGGCTCAGTCACTTAATTACCTATACAAGTTTAGACTTGGTTTCTGCTTTATCGGCACAATTCTCTGCTAAAATTGCAATAACTGCTATTACTGCATTAACAGTAATACTAAGGCTTTACGTATTTTTGTTCTGTGCCTCTCTCCCCTGGCTCCTCCACCCTCACCTGTACTGTGCGAGAAGCTCATGAATTTTATTTTCACTAAGGATAGAGATTTGCCCTTTCCCTTTGCCCGCCAAGCCAAACCTCCTCCCACTCTAGAACTGAACCCCATTCTCTCTCTAATTTCGCCCCAATTTCACCCTCGCTCCTGGTAAGCTCATCCCGTCCATGAAACACACTTCCTGCTCACTCAACCTTATTTCCATTAAACTCCTGACCACCCAACTTTCCTTCCTGGCCCCCATGCTAACTGATATTGTAAGTGGTTTTCCCTCCTGAGGCACTGACCCCTACCTTTCAAAACTGCCATCACCATTCCTCCTCAAAAAGCTACTCTTGACCCCTCTGTCCTGTTACTTATCACCCCATCTCCACCCTCTCTAAAGCCCTTGAATGTGCTATTGCATCCCAGATCCATGCCTCTCTCTTCCGCAACTCCCTATTTGAATCTCTCCAATTAGGGCCATTCACAGCACCGAAACAGCTCGAACCAAAGCTATGAATAACATTCTGTGTGACTAACCATGATGCATTATCTCTCTTCATCTTCCTCAACCGCTCTACAGCCTTTGACACAGTCGACTACCCAATCCTCTCTCCACGCTTCTCCTCCAGCTTGTCCAGCTCGGTGGGACTGACCTTGCTTGGTTCCACTCTTACCTATCTGATATTAGCCAGAGCATCTCTAGCAATGGATCTCATCCCATCCTAGCACTATTATCTGGAGTTCCCTAAGGATCCATCCCTGGCCTCTCCCCTCATGGCGACATCAAACAGCAGACATAGAGTCAGTTTCCACATGTACGTTGATAACACTCAGCTCTAGGTCTCCACCACCTATCTCGCTGCCTCTATGCTGTCTGACTGCTTGTCTGCAATTCAGTCAGATAAGCTGTAATTTCATCATTGACCATGTAGAATTGCCAACAGAACTAGCAGTAATTACAACTTCATATATTTGGCAATCTCCCAAGGACGTATTATGAGGATCTACTGTAAATTAGCCATTCTTATACCTGGCACCCAATAGCATAGATTTTTCACCAGATCCGCCTGATTTATTGGTGTAAATTGGACGGAGTTCCTTGATGTTAGATCTTTACTCACTCTTTGCTAGAGCAATCTAAAACTAATCTCACTGCCCACTCTTTCCCAATAGCAGTGTATTAGTATCAAAATATTAGTCTCTGTTCCAAATATTTATCCAACTATCCCTTAAAAGATGTAACGGTCTTGGCCTCAACGACTCCCTGTGGAAAAGTAATCTATGCTTCAACAACTCTCCCTATAAAGAAATTTCTCTTAACCTCTCTCCTTACTCTCGGTAATTTTTAATTGATGACCTCTTATAACTGACTCCCCAACCAACAACAACAACTTGTATTTATATAGCTCCTTTAACGTAGTAAACCGTCCCAAGGCGCTTCACAGGAGTGTTATAAAACAAAATTTGACACCGACCCACATAAGGATAAATTAGGGCAGGTGACCAAAAGCTTGGTCAAAGAGGTAGGTTTTAAGGAGCGTCTTAAAGGAGGAAAGAGAGGTAGAGAGGTTTAGGCAGGGAATTTCAGAGCTTAAGGCCTTGGCACCTGAAGACATGGCCACCAATAATTGAGCGATTAAAATTGGGGATGCTCAAGAAGGCAGGATTAGAGGAGCGCAGATATCTCGGGGGGTTGTGGGGCTGGAGGAGATTACAGAGATTACAGAGATAGGGAGGGGCGAGGCCATGGAGGAATTTGAAAACAAGGATGAGAATTTTAAAATCGAGGCGTTGCTTAACCAGGAGCCAATGTAGGTCAGTGAGCACAGGGGTGATGGGTGAACTTGGTGCGAGTTAGGACATGGGCAGCATAGTTTTGGATGACCTCAGGTTTATGGAGGGTAGAATGTGGGAGGCTGGTCAGGAGTGCATTAGAATAATCATCCATACTGGATGAGCAGAAATTTCCTCCAATTAAATATTGGGAAGACTGAAGCCATTGTCTTCGGTCCCCGCCACCAACTCCGTTCCCTAGCCACCAACTCCATCCCTCTCCCCAACAACTGTCTGAGGCTGAACCAGACTGTTTGCAACCTTTCTGTCATATTTGACCCTGAAATGAGCTGCCGACCACATATCCACGCCATCACTAAGACCGCCTATTTCCACCTCTGGAACATCGCCCGACTCCGCCCCTGCCTCAGCTCATCTGCTGCTGAATCCCTCATCCAAAGGAAACAATCTTTTTCTATTCACTCTATCAAAGCTCTTAGTGGAAGTAGTCCCAGTATCTCTTCTAACTATAGCTTCCCATCGCTGGCATCATCCTCATGAATCTGCACTGTATGTTCTCAATAGCTTTAATGTAATGGGGCACCCAAAACTGTCCTGTACTGTATTGACCAATGTTTTGTACAAATTCATCAGTACATCTTTATGCCTGTACGCTATGCCCCTATTTATAAAACCCACAATGCTATTTTGGCCTTTTTTATGGGTTTATCTATCTGTACTCTCACTTTTAGGGAATTATGTATTTGAACCCCCGAGGTCTCTTCTGTTCGTCCAACCCCTTCAGCATCTTTCCATTGAGTATATACTCTCATTCCTTATTTTTCCTTCCTTGCTTAGTACAGTGCATTCTTGGAAGTTGTAGTTGGCTTCTCTGATTTTTCCTGACCTTGTAAGGCCACGAGCCCTTTTCCCTGCACTAAGAGGCCATGCGTAGAATGGTTGACTTAACACTCACTGTTCTGGCCACGTCCTAGAGGCTCTGCTTGGTGCCAAACAGGGCAGTGCCTTGCCAGTTACATCAGAGCACCTGGGTTTTGCTGCTGACTTGACCGACATTTTTTCCACTGTGCGCCAAAACTAATTCGGAGGGCGCTTCCCCCTTTAAGCTGCTGCAGACCTTTAAATCCTGCAGCAGTCTGCTATTTCCTGCCACTGAAACAGGAGAGTTCCCAATCAGAGCCATTTCTGATGCCTGAAGCTTGCCCAAAATATTGTACTTAGGCTGACCCCGGAAATGACAATGGTGTTAGTGTTCATGATGTCTGGCGGAAGTAATTCACGCTCTGCCCTGCTTCCAGTTGTGATTGTGGCTGAGCAGAAAATCCCGGCTAATTAGTCTTCCGGAGACACTGTCATTGCCGCTACCACTAGACAGATCATCGAAATTGTTCTGCTTCTAACTCTGCCCTTTTGGTGGAAATGGCTGGGAAACGTTGTTGTGCCGCTATCAATTAGAAAAACAGCTGGTCACTTCAATAACTTAACCCTTCTCTAGATTTAAATAAAATTGCATAAAGCGCCTTCTCTTAGACAGCCAGTGACAGCTAGCCACATATGGGGCGATAGTTTCCGTCTTCTCTCCTCCAGTTTCTCGGCATAATCCAGGCAGGGTGGAATATGGTTTGCAGGTGCAGAAGTGATGCCAGGTGCAGGAACAGCCTGCCCACTTGCCAGCATAAATACTTCAAATGAATGCATGATGATGCAGTGACAACATGTGCCACCTTTTCTGTCAACTACGCATTAATTTACAGCTGTTGTCGGGGAACTCTCCATAAAACAACCATTCCCTGTTGCCCTGGTGTAGACAGTGCATTGATTTAGAAATCACTGGTGATTTCTCTGCAGTGCAACTGTTTAACTTTAAAAAATATATATTTTTTTCTGATTTTTGTTGCCTGCTGAAGGTTTACCTTCTGCTCTGCAGCTGTCTGCCTTGTATTTTCTCAGGCCTGTGCCCATTGCTGTCTTTACAGGATAGCATTCCCAATGGGATTCCCTTGTATTTTGATGCCATGGAGGAAGATAAGGAGCAGCAGCAGAGGGATAATAGGCAGGTAAGGCTCCACGTGAGGTATGTGCTAACCACCCAGTGCCATCCTGCCACCAGAAGCTACAGACCACGATGATCCTACCTGCACCAATCCAGCCTAAGACGACTCCACATTCACGAGGAAATCATCCAGGCATTGTGCCACATATTGGCACCTGGACCTCTGCACTCCACTGTTACTCAACCACTGCACTCAATGTTGTTGCTTCACGATCCTTTCAGGATGTTATGGTGGTTCTATGCAACAAATATCAGTTAGCTGTGCACAGATGCATTCGGGACATGACGGATGCTTTGTTTGCTCAAGCAAGAGACTTTGTAAGTTTTCTAATGAATCAAAGGTCTCAGCATGAGAGGGCCATGGGATTCTCTAGATTCCCCAGAGTTCGAGGGGCTGTTGACGGTACCTACGCGGCCTAATGAGCTCAATTTGTTGATGCTGAATCCTACGTAAACAGAAAAGGCTTCCATTCTGCAGCTAGGGTGCAACCATCAGCATAGAATGATGCATATCAATGCGCAATTTTCAGAAGCTTCCACGACTTCATGTCGTAGCAGTCAACTGTGCCATCTATTTTCCAAGAACAAGGGCAAGTGATGAAGACTACCCCCTTTGGCCCTGGGCTGATGACACCTTTGCAGCTCTCCAGGATCCCAGCAGAGGAATGGTATAATGAGGTCTTTTCAGCTTCCTGTGCAATAATAGAACACACCATGAGAATTCAGGTGCCAAGACAGATCTGGTGGATCTTTGTGATACAGTCCAGCGCGAGTGTTCACAATTTCACTCTCAACAGAGGCATCATCATGCAGGACCCTGAAGAGTAAAGAAACAGAAGACAACAGGGCAAAGAATGTACTCCTCAGCAGTAGGAGCCAGACCGCCACCTCTGCTTCTTTATTCTGTATTTCATCGAGAGGAGGAAGAGAAATTAGAATGATTGACAGTATAAGAGTTTTATTCTTGCTAACAGAGAAAGCAGTAAAAGGCTTTTTGCAGGAAGGTTAGTTCCTGGAACTGAAACAGAACCTACAGCTGTTATTTGTTCTCCAACCTCTCCGTCTCCAACATCCCAGCTGTGGGCCTCCCCAATATCTCCAGGGATTCTTCCTCATGGGGAAGAAGCCTGTCTCTCCTTATTATGGGTGATCTTCTCCTGGAAAGAAATCCAGACAGTGTGAAAGGTCTATGGTAGGCAGTACATGCAATTATGAGCAGACAGAGCATTAATAGGCGATAACAGATCCTGTAAACAGAAACATTCCAGATGTGCTTTGAAGGAGGAGGATGCAGGTATGGTTATGAGGGTGGTCCATTTTCAAATAGAAATGTAAACATGTTTGTGGATACTTGGACACACTATTGTGCTCTATTGACACCATGGTACATGGTGAGAATCGGAGGTGAGAAAATAACACGCATAGTTGAGCAGCGTATTCTTGCAAGCTGTGGTGAATGTGGGTACTTTCTTTTACCTTGTCTAATTATGTGAGGTTACTAACTTCTTCCAGCATTGGACTGCTGTCCAGGGGGCTGCAGGGATGGCACATACAGTAAATGCCACTTTCCTCCGCTGTGTTGCAGCCACTGATCTGGACAATCTCATGCCCTGCACATCAAACGGGCTTGCCTATTCTGCCTCATTTCCTTACTGAGAAATTTTCTACCTGCTGTGCCAAAAAGGAGCTTACTGACTTTGTGGTCGACTACTTTTTCTTCTCTGCTGGTTAGCCCTTTAAGTTACTGCGGAACCTTCAATCCTGGTGGGATTCCAGTGGGAGTCTGCCCATGTTTATTTAAATTGGCCAACCCCCAGAAAATTGGTTGAGGTCAGCGAAATATGAGTACAGTGGGCAGAATCACTTCACCCAGCATAACAGCTGAGCGAAAAAGACCAATGGCTAATAAAAACAGAAAATGCTGTAAATACACAGCAGGTCAGGCAGCATCTCCGGCGAGAGAGAAACAGAGTTAATGTTTCAGGTCGCTGGCCTTTCATCAGAACTGGAAAAATTTAGAGCTGGAACTGGTTTTAAGCAAGTACAGAGGCAGGGAAAGGGGGTTGGGGAGGAACGAACAAAAGGGAGAGGATGATGGTGCAAGATGAGGGTGGTAATGGGACAAGTAAAGAAACAAAAGATGGGTCTAGAGGCGGTGTAAATGGCAAGAGTAGAACCAACAGCTGCTATCCAAAAAAATGGGAGCGTGGTTATGATCTGAAATTGTTGAACTCAATGTTGAGTCCGGAAGGCTGTAAAGTGCCGAATCGAAAGTTGAGGTGCTGTTCCTCGAGCTTCTGTTGAGCTTCATTAAAACCGTGTCACACGTTTTTATCTGAAATATAGGATGAGTAATTATATAAATGCTGCCGCTCATCCATTATCCTCTAGCACAAGGTGTTTCATCAGTCTTGACATTTCAACTACCTATGCTAATTCAGCTCCCTTATAATATTGGGAGCATTGGCTTGCAGTGTAAGAACATAAGAATTAGGAGCAGGAGTAGGCCATTCGGGCCCACGAGCCTGCTCTGCCATTCAATAAGATCATGGCTGATCTTCGACCTCAACTCCACTTTCCCGGCCGATCCCCATATCCCTTGATTCCCCATAGTCCAAAAATCTATCTAGCTCAGCCTTGAATATACTCAACGACTCAGCATCCACAGCCCTTTGGGGCAGAGAATTCCAAAGATTTACAACCCTCTGAGTGAAGAAATTCCTCCTCATCTCCGTCTTAAATGGCCGACCCCTTATCCTGAGACTTTGCTCCCTAGTTCTAGACTATCCAGCCAGGGGAAACAATCTCTCAGCATCTACCCTGTCAATCCCCCTCAGAATCTTATATGAAATCACCTCTCATTCTTCTAAACTCCAGAGAGTATAGGCCCATTCTACACAATCTCTCCTCAGAGGACAACCCTTTCATCCCAGGGATCAATCTGGTGAACCTTCGCTGCACCACCTCTAAGGCAAGTATGTCCTTGTTCAGATAAGGAGACCAAAACTGTGCACAGTGCTCCAGATGTGGTCTCACCAAAGCCCTGTACAATTGTAGTAAGACTTCCTTACTCTTGTACTCCAACCCCCTTGCAATAAAGGCCAACATGCCATTTGTCTTCCTAACTGCTTGCTGTACCCTGCATGATAACTTTGTGTTTCCTGTACACCACCACCTAAATCTCTCTGAACACCAACATTTAATAGCTTCTCAACATTTAAAAAATATTCTGTTTTTCTATTCTTCCTACCAAAGTGAATTACCTCACCTTTCCCCACATTATACTCCATCTGCCACCTTATTGCCCACTTACTTAACCTGTCTATATCCCTTTGCAGGCTCTTCGTGTCCTCCTCACAGCTTACTGTCCCAACTAGCTTTGCATCATCAGCAAACTTGGATACATTGCACTCAGTCTCTTTATCCAAGTCATTAATATAGATTGTAAATAGCTGAGGCCCAAGCACTGATCCTTGCAGCACCCCACTGGTTACAGCCTGCCAACCGGAAAATTACCCGTTTATCCTTACTCTCTGTTTTCTGTCCATTAACCAATCCTCTATCCATGCTAATATATTTCCCCCAACCCCATGAGCCCTTATCTTGCGTAGCAACCTTTTATGTGGCACCTTATTGAATGCCTTTTGGAAATCCAAATATACTACATCCATTGGTTCCCCTTTATCTACCGTGCTAGTTACATCCTCAAAAAACGCTAATAAATTCGTTAAACACGATTTCCCTTTCATAAAACCATGTTGACTCTGCCTAATCATAGTATGATTTTCTAAGTGCCTTGTTACCACTTCCTTGATAATGGATTCCAGCATTTTCCAGGCGACTGATGTCAGGCTAACTGGCCTATAGTTCCCGGTTTTCTCTCTCCCTCCTTTCTTTAATAGCGGGGTTACATTTGCTACCTTCCAATCCGCTGCGACCATTCTAGAATCTAGGGAATTTTGGAAGTTCACAACCAATGCATCCAAGATCGCTGCAGCCACCTCTTTTAGAACCCTAGGATGTAGGCCATCAGGTCATGGGGATTTGTTGGTGTTTAGTCGCATTAGCTTCTCCAGTACTTTTTCTCTATTGATATTAATTACTTTAAGTTCCTCACTTCTATTAGCCCCTTGGTTCCCCACTATTTTTGGTATGCTTTTTGTGTCTTCTACTGTGAAGACAGATACAAAATATTTCTTAAGTCTCTGCCATTTCCTTATTCCCCATTATAATTTCACCTGTCTCAGCCTCTAAGGAACCAACACTTACTTTTGCTACTCTCTTCCTTTTTACATACTTGTAGAAGCTCTTATAATGTTTTTATATTTCTTGCTAGTTTACACTCATTCTATTTTCTCCCTTTTTATGAATTTTTTTGTCATTGTTTGCTGGTTTCTGAAGCTCTCCCCATCCTCAGGCCTACTACTATTCTTTGCAACATTACAAGCCTCTTCTTTTAATTTAATACTATCCTTAACTTCTTTAGTTAGTCACGGATGGATCACTTTTCCCAGGGAGTTTTTATTTTTCAATGGAATGTATATTCGTTGAGAATTTTGGAATATTTCTTTCAATGTTTATCACTGCTTATCTACCGTCATACCTTTTAACCTAAGTTCCCAATCTACCTTGGCCCCTCATACCTATGTAATTAGCTTTATTAAAGTTTAAGACTCTTGTTTCACTCTTAAATTCAATGTGAAATTCTATCATATTTTGATCACTCTTCCCCAGAGGATTCTTTATTATGAGATTACTAATTAACCCTGTCTCACTACACGATACAAGATCTAAAATAGCCTGTTCCCTGGTTGGTTCCATGACACATTGTTCTAGGAAACGGTCTCTAATGTATTCCATGAACTCGTCCTCCAGACTACCTCTGTCAATTTATCAGCTAGTATGACTTACTACAAAAATCTATTTGCTAGATCCTCTCTCCCCCTCCTAACAAAAAATGAAAACTTTATACTTTATTTTTTTTAAATGCACAGATTGATGTTTCATGGCACTGATGCCAGGACTTCCTCTGCTGTGTGTTATTCAAGCTTGGTGATGCAACAATCAGGCCATTTCCAGTAACAACTGTATCCAAATCACCACATACCAGACCACACATGGAAAGTGACCAGATGGCATCAGCACTCTGGTTTTTTTTGCTTTCATTTGACACAGATTACAAGAAGCTAAACATTGGTACATATACTGTCTACAGGTTCACTTTTTATTCCTGTGAAATTAAATGTTGAGACAAAGTTTGATAGTTTGAACACTATTAAGCCATTTTTAATTGTGTAAAAGGTAGCAAGTGTTGCATGAAGATTACACCAGCATGTACACAATACAGAAGCTTCAGGCAGAAAGAATTATAGGACAGGAAACAGACTTCAATTCAGTACAAAATAACATTTCAATGAAAGTGAAGTCAGTAGCTCAAGTGATAAACTCTTCATATTCAATTAAAATTCATGACCATATAAACTATTGGTTTGCATTGTACCCGATTAAAAAAAAACACTTTTACTTTGGGAATAAATTGACAGTCAGAAATGACTGGAGACAGTGGAACTGTCCAAAGCTTTTTTAAAAGCTAGAAGCAACTTCAACAAAAAGTTAGTGTCTGAGCTGTGTGGGATAGATGAAACATTCTCACCCATGCTAGACTGTAAATACACACACAAAACCAAATATATGCAACAGCATTCAGTTCAGAAAGGTTTGGGATTATTGCTATTATTGCTAATGCTTTGATGATAATCTCCAGAGTTGTGTTCTGGCTGAAAGTGCCATGAACATTTGCACATTTTCAATTCCAAAAAGGCATTAGGAGATAATTTATTTATTAGAGACAAAATTCTTAATTAAGCTGAATGCCATAATGAAAATCACAAAGAATTCTTGACCTGTACCAAGGTGGCTGTTTTTGCACATAGGGATTATAATATGTGCTGGAAAGAGCTCTTGGATTAGTTCTTCAATTTGCCACCGCATATCAAACATACTCCTTTTGGGTTAGGCAGACGGTTTTTCAGAAGCTTTCATCATCACTCATATCCCATATCTGAAAATAGAAAAAGAATTTACCTCGAGTGTTAATAGAAAAATAGCCATTGAGCCTTTGTACCTAGATCCAAAGCTAAGTGCAAATGAAGGACGCCCATCTACCACATCGTTCCATAGAAATCTATAGTTCTCCTTTCACTGCATTTCTCTTGAATGACATCTATCCGTAATTTGTGTTTTACTATTTTGTCCTACAGTCACGGTTTAACTTGAAATAGCTCTCCAGATTAACCTTTTCTATTCCACTTACTATCCTGCATACCTCCCATTCATTTCTCTTCAAGGCTGAAGACTCCGCGTTTTTCCTAACTGTTCCTCGCCTCAGTCCTCTGACATTAGGGATCAGCTTAGAAACATCTTCTGCATCACTTCCAGGCTTTGGATATTTCCCTTGTGGCCAGTGACTCGAACTAAAAGGTACTTGAGGTGTAAGCTGATCGGGGCACTATTCAGCTTCAGCAATGACGGCCTCAGACTTGTACTCTACTACTTCAGCAAAGTAACCCAACATTCTGCGTCTTTTTGTTTGCTGCCACACAATGACTGGACATGGTAAGTGTAGAGTATACTACCCCCCAGATCTCTTTTAGCACCTCCTTTGGCTAGTTTACCAGTCATTAAGTATGTTCCCCATTGTCCTTGAAAGAAAGAATTGCATTTATATAGCGCCTTTCACGACCACCGGATGTCCCAAAGCGCTTTACAGCCAATGAAGTACTTTTTGAAGTGTAGTCACTGTTGTACTGTAGGAAACACGGCAGCTACAGCACAGCAAGCTCCCACAAACAGCAATGTGATAATGACCAGATAACCTGCTTTTGTTATGTTAATTGAGGGATAAATATTGGCCAGGACACCGGGGATAACTCCCCTGCTCTTCTTCGAAATAGTGCCATGGGATCTTTTACGTCCACCTGAGAGGACAGACGGAGCCTCGGTTTAATGTCTCATCCGAAAGACGGCACCCTCAGCACTGCACTGGAGTGTCAGCCTGGATTTTTGTGCTCAAGTCTCTGGAGGGGAACCTGAACCCACAACCTTCTGACTCAGAGACAAGTGTGCTACCCACTGAGCCACGGCTGACACTGTGTAATATGTAATATAATTTGCAATGTGTAATATCTTGCATATCTCTGCATGGAATTTAAATCTACCAGAGTTCTGCCCACTTGCAAATTAGTTCAGGTCCTTCTGTAGTTCCTTGGCTGTTTCATGAAAATTTTTCCTCTGTTTAGTATCATCTGCAAATTGAACTAACATGCTTTGTCTCTCGATCCAGAGGTGTCTGGCACTTCATACCAAATGAGAAACATTTCTCCTTCATTCAGTGCTATTTGCTTTGTAAATGGATTAAGAAAGGGATTTTTACAGCACTTATAAATTGGCACAAAGTCAACATTTTTTTTGCAAAAATATCAATCAGATACAAATAACAGGACACAAATGTATTCATTCCTTGCCTTGAAAAAAATGGAGACAGATTCATACGGCATCTGTGAGCAGATCAGTCAAATAATGTTCAAAACAGGAAATAAATGAGCTTAGAATTAATTCAGGATGAACAAATCATTCACAGTCTGCTTCCTGCCAAGAGTCAAAAATAGTGAACAAATCTCAGGCTCTGCAGAAATAGATTATAAATGATCATTCCATCCCAAACAACGAAGACAAGCTCACATAAGGGTTTAATAAAAAGGTGGCTTTTTGTTTTGAAAACGAGGAAAATGCTCATGAATGCAGAAGATTCGAATGTGATTACATCCTCACGGCGAGCATGTCATCACCTAACTTTATGTGAATGTTCAGTTTTGTCGCGGAGGAGCACTGGCCGGATTAAACAAAAAAACAGCAGCAGTGGTTCACTCCTTTGAACTAATGCCATATAATGACTGGGAGATTTTGATATTATTGTTTCCCACTTTCGATAGGCAGGGTAAATACGATTTTAAAAACTGCCTTCAGAGAGATCCAACTTATAAGAGTCTCTTTGTCTCTCGTCAGTGGGCTGGCCAATATACAAAATTGACCAGATCCATCCACACTTTCAATGAGTCAGCTAGTCTTCTTTGTTGGTGCCACAGTCTGCACTCAGAAACTGAAAGGACCATTTATATTGCAGGCCAGGTCGTGGGAGAGACGACCAAAAGCAACACTCTCCTGAATTTCCCTTGAAGGTGCAGTGCAAGTCTCTTTCTGAACTGGTGGTAAAGTGCATTCTGAGGGGAGATGCATGCAGAGAGTAGCTGGGGCAAATTGGCCATCATACGTTCACAGCATAATTGTACTGTGACATCCTCGACAGGCCTGGGGCGGATACGTGATGACATCATGACTTCATGTCATCTTGGGGGGGGGGGGGGGTGGGGGGGTGAGGTGCCTATACACAGCAAAGATCAGCGGTAGCTGCTATAAGCCAGGAAAAACAGGTCTTCTTTCCCAAAGCAGTTCCCTTGCTATCTGGCCGTCAGCTTTAGGAGACCTGGGTATAGGAGCCATGGGTCCCAAGAAGAATATAAAAGTCATTAAACAGTCTGCTTGGTGGGTATACATTCAGTCTTTGAAATACTAATGCTTGCAAAGGATATTTTCAGTCACTTGTGGACTGATTCTATATTTTATGTTGTCCAAGTATTTGTATAATCAGTAACGTGTCTCTTACTGCTTCTATGAGCTACCTTACAGTAAACAAATCTATTGAGCTTGAAAGTAAAGATTTGACGACAGGTTATTTACCATCTTTCAAGGTAGACAAGAGAACATGGTACAGCCCCCACATAATCCTCAGTGAGATATACCGTGGTTAAGAGGTATTTGTTAGTCCTATGACACTCAGCACACATAAGGTGCAGGTTTAAGTTCATAGGAGAGTTGGGCTGCTGATGGAAGCTGCTTTGTGTTAAGAAAACAGGCGTTGTGTGTTAGCAGAAAGCCTGAATCATAACACTGATGTCATCACCTAATTTTACGTGCACATGCAGCTTGCGTTGGTAGGATTAACAAAAACAGCAGCAGCAGTGCATTCCTTTGAACTAACACCAGTCCTTTAATTTATTCCTTGCTCAGGGCGCAGTGTTGGTAAGTGGGGAACATTTTGGATTTTAAAATCAGGAGCAGACCTTAACTAAGTGCAGCCTGTGTGCTGGGTACAGTTGCTGGCTGTGCACTGATGCAGTGGCTGTCAGTAACAGACTACGCTAAATATTCTGGAGTGTTACAGAAACCAAAGTGACAGCAAGGTAACAAAGATCCTTTAAAATCTGAACCGAGAATGTGCTCAACAGTGTTCCTCCATTTTCAAAGTGTTATTTGTACAACACGCTATGAAATAAGCCAACACTTTCTAACAAAGCAATGGCCATATCTAGCAAACAGCAGTTATTACAAAGGCATAAAAAACATTGTGGTTATTCCAGACAAACCTTTTAAGCATATCAACAATCTGTGGTTATTTTACATTTTTAAGACCAGCAAATGTTTGGAAGTGAGCCTGGTGGAAAGCTCTTTAGAAGATAAACAGTTGTTGGATGAAGGGTAGACTAAGGCCCTACAAACGCAGGTGGCATCAAAGCAGCCTAGACTTAAGGAAAAGAATTAACTCTTTTGTTCGAGAGCACACCTGGGGACACACACTTTGTTTTGCTGCAGGTAATGACAGGCGAGAGTTCAATGAGATTTGTAATTCGGGAACATTGCTGCTGATAATGAAGACATGACCCATACATACACAAATCAGAATAGCAGCACGCACCTGCCAGTAGCTTTGAAGGTACTAAGGCTTTATTTTGAGATGTTGTTATTTCAGATGAAATGCCAAGTGATCTCAGAAAAAATTAATGCTGGTAGTTTCTGAACCAAAAACTTGACTTATTTTGATCTATACAAAACCATGGTATTGATCTTCCTGTTGGATTTCGTCAAACAATGGTTTTCATTTTATGGCATGATGACACACAGAAATAACAATGTGTTTCACTGTATTATTGATGCAGGAGCTCTCTCAAAATCCCAAATCAAATCAAGGGCTTTGATATAAATGAGATGGAAGTCCTAGAACAACAGCTTGCATGTATATTGCACTTTTAATGCAGATAAATGTGCCAGGCATGAATAAAATGGGCACCGAGCCAGAGGAAGAGAGATGAAGAGAGGTGATCAAAAGGTTGAAGTAGGGACAGAGGGGGCGATGTTATTGAGGTGGAAGTTAGTGATCTTTGTGATAGCGAGGATATGGAATTGGAAAATCAGCTCAGGATGGAATAGGGCACTGAGCTTGCGAACAGTTTACTTCAGCCCAAGACTATAGCCAGAAAGAGGGATGGAGTTTGTGGTGGGGCTCAAAGGCAATGACTTCCATCTTCCCAACGTTTAGTGCAAGGAAATTATAATTCATCTAAGGATGGATGTCAGACCAACAGTCTAACAGCACAGGAGGCAGTGGAAAGGGTCGAGAGGTGGTGGAGAGATAAATATGGGAGTCATCGGCGTACACGTGGAAGCTGACCCCATGACTTTGGATAATATTGCCAAGGAGCGGGCATATAGATGAGGAAGTGGAGTGTGGGCCAGAATGGATTCTTTGGAGGACTCTGGAGGTAACAATTCGAGGGTGGGAAGTGATGCCATTGCGAGAGATTCACTGGCTATGCCTGGGTAAATAAAAGGAAAAAAAATCGAGCAAGGCCAGTCTCATGGAGCTGGACAATGGACGAGAGGCATTGGAGAAGAATGGTATGGTTGAATGTGTTGAAGGCTCCTGAGCAGTCAAAGACAACAAGGAGGGATAATGCACAAAGGTCAGTTATAGAGCATTTCATTAATGACTTTGGTTCGGACCATTTTAGTGCTGTGGGAGGAGCAGAAGTTTGATCGGAGTGATTCAAACAGGGAGTTGCAAGAGGATGCACGGATCTGGAAGGCAACAACATGTCCAAGGACCATGGAGGAAAGGGAGGTTGGAGATGGTGCAGTAGTTAGCGAGAACAGTGGGGTCAAGGTTGGGTTGCTTTGAGGAGGGGAGTGATGATAGTGGTTCTGAAAGATAGAGGGACAGTTCCTGAGAAGAGGGAATCATTTACAATACTGACTAAAATTATCTGCAGTCTCTGGCTCCCAGACTCAGCAGCCTTCCACCAGCCTTGCTGCAGCCACTGGGCCCACATTACGGAGGAGCAGTAGGGTTGGGAGGGTGGAATTGCAAAGGGGTGGGAAATCATTGAGGAAGGCCCAGTAAATAAAATGTTAACAGTAAATGGGGGGAGTGTGTGGACAAAGGTTGATGTGTTTGTAAATATATTGTTCAGTTTGGCAAGAAATAGTTCCGTTTGCCAAGAACCAGTTGTGTCTGTTCGTAAATTGTTGTGTTTGTTTATTATTAGTTGTGTTTGATAAGAGAGTTGCGCGGAATAGCAAATGTTGTGATGTTTCTCATTTGAGCTTTGCCCGGTGATAGGGGCTGCGAGCTGGCTGTAATGATGTGGTTGTTCTCCGCAAATGCCATCTGCTATCTCATTTATTGGAAGCGCTGTAATGAGGCGTTCACGAACAGCCCTTGCAGAAGCAACATTGAGTGGCTCCACCCTACATTGGTGCTGCTCCTCCTCCTCTTCCCCCTCCTGAGGTGGTGCACCAATCCCTGGTGGCAATGACTGGGTCCTCAGAATGACCAGGTTGTGCAGCATGCAGCACACAACAATGAAAACGGAGACTCGATCAGGTGAGTACTGCAGGGCTCCTCCAGAGCGGTCAAGGCAGCGGAACCGTTGCTTTAGCACACCGATAGTCTGTTCGATCAGGTTCCTGGTGGCGCTATGGCTCTCATTGTATGCGGGGTGAGCAGGAGTGTTGGGGTTGCGGAGGGGTGTCATCAGCCAGGTGGCGAGTGGATAACCCTTGTCTCCAAGCAGCCAGCCGTGAGCTTCATGTGGTGGGTGGAACAGTGCTGGGACACCAGTCTGTCGCAGGATGAATGCATCGTGGCTGCTGCCAGGATAGCGGGCATTGACGGCGAGGCTGCGCTGTCTGTGATCACATACCAACTGCATATTCAGAGAGTGGTAGCCTTTGCGGAACACCTCTGCATTGGGATGAGGTGCCCGCAATACATGAGGGTGCAGTCAATGGCGCCCTGAACCTCGGGGAAGCCCGCTATCCTTGCAAAGCCACATAAGCGTTCATGCTGTTTGTCCCTGGTCATGGAGAATGAGATGTACTCCCTTCTCCTTCTGTACAGAGCATCTGTCACCTCCCGGATGCAGCAATGGACGGCGAACTGTGACCTTGTTAACAGACTATTAAGAACTATTTTGAGCTCACCTTCAGAGTTTACCAGGTCGCCCACGGGGTCTACGCTGCTCGGGGATCACGTCAGGTAAGCAGGGCAGGAGTTGAATGGCCATGGAATCATCTCATTACTTGACAGCTGCAAATGTGCTATAAAAGCTCCCATCTCACAGCTGTTCACTTTCCAAGCTCAGAAGCTGTTGCTTACTGCATTTGGAAGACAGATTGAGCTTTATGCAGGTTGCAAGTGTTTGGAGCAAACTCTGTATCCAGTGTCACCTCATTGGAACAACCTCTCTCACCATTGACAGATCGCTTCTGTCATCTCAAGTTCACCTGCCATCTATTACGTCAGCATCGGTGCCCTTGAAGCCATCTCACCTTGGTCCACAGAATCCCACCACGATCAGCTCCAACACCAGCAGCACCAACAACACCACCAACCTTCTCCGCAATCACCTGATGCTGCACAGGACACAGGGCATCAGCACCCGACCACATTGCTGCCCGGGACGCCAGGGATGGCCTCACCATGGCCAGATTTACTTCACTTGACGCTGTACACTCTGGCTGCCACATGATGCACCAGGTTGGCACCGCCCCACATCAACACCAACAATGCCCAAGCCATTCCTTTCATACTCATCACCATTGCGGGGGCTACCGTTATGTCTCACCATTCACTGCAACTCACTAAGCCACTTCCAAAGGTGCACACAGATCTGTCCAAGAACGCAAAGTGTGCAAAATAAAGGTTTCAATGTTTGACAGCACATTAACAGAAACTTCACAGGAACACTGGCTAAAACACACAAGTGCCTACCCTTGGTATGATTGGACTAGGATGAAGGTGAGTATGAGGGGTGGCTAGTGAGATGGGGGAGTGATAATGTAGATAGAGAGGGATGGGTGGAGGTGCAAGGTAAGTTGGTGTGAGTAAGGATGCGCAGGAGTAGGGTAGGGAAGGCAGAGTGATGGGGATTGATGAGTGGCACAGCAGGATGAGGTTGGGTGTGGCTTTGCAGTAACGATTCGTGATCTACTGAGATCATTGAAAGGTTTGTGCCACTGCAGCCAGGTCCTCCTGATGACATCCCTACTTGTGTCCTCCTGTGCAATGTGCAACCAGGCTGCATTGGTCTCCTGAGAAGGTCTCTTCCACCCATTGGAAGGGAAGAGTTCCTCCCTGCGTGCTGTGACTCCCTCCATAAGCATATGGAGGGAGTCATGGGAGAGCCTGGGTGCAGCCGTACACCTCTGTGCAGTGATCGTCAGTGTTTACAGCACTTCAATGCTGTAGAACACGGACAGCACAACTGTCAAAATCAATTTGCGCATGGTCCCGTTAAGGAAACCGGCTGATGACACGTCATCAAATGACGTCATCAGACCCGCTTCCTTCAATTGGCCGGCAAATGCGCTGGGCGGGTTTAACAAGCCCAATCAGGGAAAAAATCATTTTGGACAGCGGGCTGGAGCTGGCAGCGAGGCCGGGACCCGCCACCGACCCGCCGAGGTTGGTAAAAATCCAGCCCAAAGTATTTGTTTAATGTCTCTGCCATTTCCTTATTGCCCATTATAATTTCTCCTGTCTGTCTCTAATGGGCCCACATTTACTTTCACTAATCTCCTCCTATTTACATAACTATAGAAACGTTTACAATCTGTTTTTATGTCTCTTGCTAATTTACTCATTCTTTTTTCTCTTTCCTGATCCTCCTTTACTGAATTCTAAAATCCTCCCAATCCTCAGGCTTACTACTTTTTTTGGCAACATTATAAGCCTCTTCCTTTGATCTAATGCTATCTTTAACTTCTCTTGTTAATCACGGTTGGACTACTTTTCCTGTGGGATTTTTGTGCCTTAAAGGAATGTAAATTTGTTGTAAATTATGTATTAATTCTTTGAATGCTAGCCATTGCTTGCCTACTGTCATACCTTTTAATGAAGTTTCCCAATCTACCATAGCCAACTCACCCCTCATACCTACGTAGTTTGCTTTGTTTAGATTTAAGATCCTAGTTTCAGACTTAACTAAATCACTTTCAAATTCAGTATAAAATTCTATCATATTATGGTCACTCTTCCCTAAAGGTCCCTTTACTACAAAGTTATTAATTAACCCTTTCTCATTGCACAATACTAGATCTAAAATAGCCTGTTCCCTAGTTGGTTCCTCAACATACTGATTCAGGAAACTATCTTGTATACATTCCATTAACTCGTCCTCCATACTATTACTGCAAATTTTGTTTGCCCAGTCTATATGTAGATTAAAGTCCCCCATGATTACTGTATTACCCTTGTTACATGCGCCTCTAATTTCCTGATTTATACGCTGCCCTACATTAGAACTACTGTTTGGGGGCTTATAAACAACTCCTACCAATGTTTTCTCCCCCTTGCTGTTTCTTAGCTCCACCCAAACTGATTCTACTTCTAGTTTTTTCCGAGCTAAGATCGTTCCTCTCTACTGTCTTTATCCCCTCCTTTATTATCAGGGCTACCCCTCCTCCTTTACCATTTCACCTTCTAAAAGTTAAGTATCCTGGAATATTTAGTTCCCAACCTTGGTCACTTTGGAACCACGTCTCTGTTATGGCAATTAGATCAAACCTATTAATTTCTATCTGTGCTATTAATTCATCTATTTTGTTGCAAATGCTTCGCGCATTCAGATATAGTGCCTTTAGCTTTGACTTATTTCTATTTTTCCCTGATGACCCCTTAAATAAATCTTGGGATAGATAGTACTTGTTGCAGACTAGTAAGAGACTGGGTGGGAGAGGCACTGACAATCAGTATGAGGGAATAAATGGACATTGGAGAGGGACCAGTAGACTAGAACAAAGTGTCAGTCCTATGCTAATAGTTAATTATGCTCAAAGCTGTGGGGATTTAGGGTAAACCATGGAAATGGATAAGAAACTGGCTGGAGGGTAGGAAACAATGAGTTAAATCAGAGTTGGCAGGGGTGGGGTGGGGGGGGAGAGGTACTGAGTGGGCTACCTTAGGGGTTGGTGTTGCGATCACTAATGTTTCTAATTTACATAAATGAACTGGAATGAAAAATTCAGAAACTCAAGGCAAAGTGGTCAACTTTGCAGATGATAGCAAAGTGGGAGAGGCAGTGGAATCAAAGAGGCAGTTCAGAAATTGCAGAATGAGTTGGGCAAAATATGCAAGTGGACAGACAATGGCAGATGAAAGTTTATGTAGAGAATGCAAAGTGCTGCACATAGGAAGAAACAGTAGACAAGACACATACTTCATGAAGGATGAAGGGGAAAGAAACCTAGGAGTCTTACTAGACACAACGCTGATCGTGTCCAATCAATGCAGAACAGCAAGCAACAAAACTAAAACAGAAGAATACATCAGAGGAGGTAGTGATCAAATTTTATGGTGCTCTGGTCAGACTGTACCTCGAATACTGCATCCAGTTCTGGTCGCCAAGAAACAAGGGAGATATTCAAGCACCTGGAGGTAGTGCAGAGAAGAGCAGTGAGGCTGATCTCTAGTATCAGGTGTCTGGGTTATGAGGAAAGACTCAAGAAATTTGGGTGTTTCAGCCTCGTAAGGAGGCATCTGAGAGGTGGTCTTAGTGGTATATATGACTGTTAAGGGAATGGAAAAAGTAAACCCAGAATATTACTTTAAATTCAATTGCAGGAGTAGAACAAGGGGACACATATTCAAACTAGTAAAGGTACTTTTAGAGCTGATGTCGGAAAATTCTTCACCCAAAGAGTGGTCAATCATGTGCAATAGACTTCCAGATAAAATAGTGGAGACTGAAACTTTGGAATTATGAGGGGATGAATGGATAAATTAAGATGGGCTGAATGGTCTTCTCATGTGATTATTCTGTAATTTTGTGAAAAACATAAGGCACTATATGCACTCTATACAGGCTGCACCACCTTGTGACTGACCAGCCCAGATCATACGCTTTTCAACATATTTATGATAATTACAGTGTGCTTCCCAACTAAAGAGCAACGGAAAAAAAAGACAACATGAAATGTAGAAAGATAAATAGACAGCATGGTTGGAGTGCTTGCCAATGAAAGCTGATATGGTTGGTGTAGGATAGAGAATAGCAACAGATTAAAGCAGCCATTTCGAACTGGGTTTCGTACAAAAGTGGATGTTCAATTCTGCACAATTCCAAGGTCTGGATTACAGAGACTATTCAAATCATTTTGAAACCTGTTATTTTCATCAAAATCAAAATACCCAATACAACCAGTACATAGCCATTTTATTCCCATTTATTTAAATAAGTTAACAGCCAGATTCTTCGCATTTCTAGATCAGATTTGGGACTGAGCTCAGATGTGTGATGTCTGCGACACTGGCCTGGAGTAACTTGCCCGCTGATCTTCTCTGCCTCTTCATATAGAAATGACTCACCTTCACTCAACATGAAGCCCCAGATACATAGCCCAGGTGCAGAAATCACCATGCAGTGAACAGGAAGCGTGAAGCCACGCCCCCACCAACCCATGGTCAACCAACTCGCGACCTCTTCCACCTAGAAGGACAAGGGCAGCAGGCGCATGGGAACACCAACACCTCCAAGTTCCCCTCCAAGTCACACACCATCCTGACTTAGAAGTATATCGCCGATCATTCATCGTCGCTGGGTCAAAATCCTGGAACTCCCTCCCCAACAGCTCTGTGGGAGTACCTTCACCACACAGACTGCAGCGGTTCAAGGCGGCGGCTCACCACCACCACCTTCTCAAGGGCAATTAGGGATGGGCAATAAATGCTGGCCTTGCCAGTGACGCCCACATCCCATAAACGAATTAAAAAAAAACTCGCCACTTTATTTGATGTTTTAAAAGGCTTCTTTCTCATAAACCATTCCTCACTTCTGTTTCAGTAAAATGAAGAAAATAAGCATACTGTACGGCTGGAATGAGATTCCCTGCATTTCCCCCTCCCTGCTCGTGGTGTTTGGCACAGAGAGGGACTTTGAAGCAGGGATAAAAATGTAAACATTCAGTACAACTGTACAAATAATGGTAAGGTGATAAAATGATTACAACACCCCTGCATAAGCAAGGGATTATTCTCAACAGTTGGAAGATGGAAAAGATACTTCTATTATTATTGGTTGCATGGTTCTATTTGTTTGTCCTATAATTACAAAATCCAGAGGTGTATGTGTGTTACGAGCAGGGCTTTCTGTACAACAAGGTCCATAAGTTGGAAGTACTGAGGACTGTTTGGACTTGCCTCAGTAGAAATGACACTGTTTATAAATCTGTGTTGGAAGATCTTCAATGCAGCCAAGCTTATGAAAATAAATAATAATGCAGTATGGCTCTCTGATTATAGGGTGCAGTGTGTATACTTAGGGCACTTTTATGTTTTGGAATGATAAGATATTTAAGTGCAAGAGAAGGTGGGTGGACTGCATTTCAGTTGCATAAAGTATTAAAACCTAACAATAGGATTTGACCCTTTGATGTTAAGAATGTGGATCACACAAATGATCTCATGGGGGTGAAATTCGTCTTGGGAGATAGGCAATAGCAAATCGGCAGCCAGTTTTACACTTCATTGGAAAAGTAATCGGGTGTAGTCTAATACAAAAGCAAAATACTGGGGATGCTGGAAATCTGAAATAAAAACAGAAAATGCTGGAAATACTCAGCAGATCAGGCAGCATCTGTGGAGAAAGAAACAGAGTTAATGTTTCAGGTCGATGACCTTTCATCAGACCTGAAACGTTAACTCTGTTTCTCTCTCCACAGATGCTGCCTGACCTGCTGAGTATTTCCAGCATTTTCTGTTTTTATTTTGGGTGTAGTCTAAAATGGGCTGCCGATCCGCTATCCTCTGTATCCCACTACTGTTCAAGTTGAATTTCGCCAGCTAAGTGTCTTTTCTAAACTGCTGCCTCAAAAGCTTCAGCTATGCACAGATTTAATTCTGCTATTTTTACTGCTCAGTTTGGCCTATTATGAGGGCACTAACTATGCTGGGCTACATGCGCCATTTGCCCTATGGTTCGAGCTCAAGTGGCCATTCTTCATGTGAATGCCAGCATGCTCTTTGAGTGTGTGTGTGTGTGTGTGTGTGTGTGTGTGTGTGTGTCAGGGGGAGGGGCAGGGCTTGGGTGAGCAAGTCTTGCACGTGTGGGTTGCATCACAGCTGGGCCTGATACTGTCCTCACCCGACCTTCACCCAGTATAATTTCTAGGTCACCAGATTGCAACAATGACTGGGAATCCTGGCTAATTTCCCCCTCTTTAATCGGGGCAATAGGATAAACTGTAGCACTTTTAACTAGTGATTCAGCTGAAATCAAGTACTGAATCAGCTAACTCAGCACTGCCTGGGGCTCAAACCTCGGCCTCTGGTACATACGGTGCAGCAGTAAAACAGGTGGTACCCTTATTCACTAAGCCATAAAGGAACATTTTATTTCATTTTTATTTGCAGTGTTTAGCAGTACTGCTCATTTCAATAAAGCTGAAAGACCTGCCACATAGCTAATACACATTAAGAATTTTGATCCTTGTGGTCTCCCCAGCCAGTGATGATTAGTTTCTCTGCTTTTTGGAGAACATTTGAATGCAAACTGTGAATCAGCACCGAAAAGGAAGGTAGGCATCAAGGAATTTAGTTCTGGTTGGTGGAGAGTTCTGTAATCATACTGGGATGTCTAAAATATTACACCATTACACCAGAGGTCTTCAACTTCAAATCCTCCACAGTTTCATCCCCGCCTACCTCTTTTGTCTATACTCTAGCATGAAATTGATATCTTTCTTTGTCATGGTACATGTAGGGTTAAAACCAGGTTCACTCGCAGAAAGGACTCGGCTTATTTTGATATGCAACCAGATTCCATTGTCTGGGTTAGGCGCCTGAGGGAGAGGCCAAGCCATTATATTCAAATACAAGCATCATGTGGGCCTTGCTTGTATATATGCTTGATTGGCAGTTCTTTGAGTTTCAGACTCCTCAGATAATGAAGCAGTCCATGCCCGCATGCAACAAGGCCGGAATGACGTTCAGGCTTGGGCTGATAAGTGACAGGTAACATTTGCGCCACACAAGAGCCAGGCAATGACTATCTACAACAAGCTAGCGTCTAACCACCTCCCCC
This sequence comes from Squalus acanthias, assembly GCA_030390025.1. NCBI lineage: Eukaryota > Metazoa > Chordata > Chondrichthyes > Squaliformes > Squalidae > Squalus > Squalus acanthias. Next base: position 44,748,866 of record CM059444.1, read on the forward strand.
TGACATTCAACGGCATTACCATCGCCGAATCCCCCACCATCAACATCCTGGGGATCACCATTGACCAGAAACTTAACTGGACCAGCCACATAAATACTGTGGCAACAAGAGCAGGTCAGAGGCTAGGTATTCTGTGACGAGTGTCTCACCTCCTGACTCCCCAAAGCCTTTCCACCATCTACAAGGCACAAGTAAGGAGTGTGATGGAATACTCTCCACTTGCCTGGATGAGTGCAGCTCCAACAACACTAAAGAAGCTCGACACCATCCAGGACAAAGCAGCCCGCTTGATTGGCACCCCATCCAACACCTTAAACATTCACTCCCTCCACCACCGGCGTACCGTGGCTGCAGTGTGTATCATCTACAAGATGCACTGCAGCAACTCGCCAAGGCTTTTTTGGCAGCACCTCCCAAATCCGCGACCTCTTCCAACTAGAAGTACAAGGGCAGCAGGCGCATAGGAACACCACCACCTCCAAGTCACACACCATCCTGAACTAGAAGTATATCGCTGATCCTTCATCGCTGGGTCACAATCCTGGAACTCCGTCCCTAACAGCACTGTGGGAGTACCTTCACCACACGGACTGCAGCGGTTCAAGGCGGCGGCTCACCACCACCTTCTCAAGGGCAATTAGGGATGGGCAATAAATGCTGCCCTTGCTAGCGATGCCCACATCCCATAAACGAATAAAAAAAAGACCCAGCCACTTTTTCAAAAAATATTTCTCAGCATATTGTAAAATTAAGGCGTCTATCTGAAACTATCAGAGATCGATAAACAGGCCGGAGAATCCATGTTCGCCAAAAAGAAGCTCCATGTAAGGTTAATATTTACATTACAGTTTAGTGCAGCAGACGTGACTGTTATTTTCTACCAACTTGAGAATGCACAGTTAAAGCTCACAACTGTAAGCCATTTCTACTATTCACTTATTCATTTACTGCTTAATGAATCTGTTTGGCAATTGTTGCCTAAACCATAGTCTTGCCAACTGCCTTCCAAAGTTAAAGGAGGTCACATGCTATAGCCAGAAGGTAAAATAGAGTAACAAGCGTTTTCTGTTTGTTCCCTGATCATGTTACAGATTACTTGGATATTGGCAGGTAAAGACACAATCTAGGCCATTGGGAGTGAAGAGTCACCCTGGGGGAGGGTGGAGCAGTCTGACTCACAAGAGGGATTTAGGCTGTTCTTCCAAACTACACCTGGATGTGATGTGTGTTTTTTCAGGAGAAGGCAGAACATAACCACTGGGAGAGAACTTGTACTGGATAAGGACCTCCTTGAACAGCTCTCATTCTTCTTTTGAGAGGGATAGTTTTAGTGAGGGTCTCATTTATCCTACATGGATCTTGGAGCAGGAGTACACAACTCAGATAAAGCAAAGATTTGGCCATATAGTGGCATATCTGCCATCATGGCTTGCAGAGTGGAGGCAACGCACACCTGCTCAGAATGGAGACTGGAGAGAGAGTCACGCCCACCAACCTCTCACATCTCTTACTAATTGGCACACAGCTGGCACCAGCTTATCTGCCCACCTTATTGCCTGGGGAATAGTATGTGGAGTGGGAAAGTACAAAGTAACATTAAGAGAATGCAACTCTTAGAATATATATAAGCAAGAAGTTGAACAATAGTCAGTATGGAGAGCCATGAGGATGCTGATCCGCGTGTGTGCGGCCATGCCAACTTCATTTTGAATCAACAATGCTTAAGATTTCATAAATTCAGTCCAATTTATATTGGCACCTCAAGAGTTTTCTAGACAAATATAATAATGCCACATTGGTCATCATTCTATTCATTCTGAGGCATATAATCCAGAACAACAAGCATCTTGCTGTTATACTGGAGCTCGATAGAAACCAGTAAGGAAGGACAATTTTCTTTGTTGCAGTACGAACAGTTCTCAAATGGTTATATTTCATACTGGGAACTAGACTTCAGCCAGTTTCAGAACTACTTTTGTTCCTTTTCTAAACATTAATCGTATTAGGCGAAAGCACTGCACCAGCCAACAACTTGTTTCTGAAATTAACTGCAGATATTTGAGGCTTTACTATTGGACTATGCATCAGGAAGTAGGGCTGGACGAGCCCAATGTTTTAGGATTTGAATTAATCAGCATGTTATACTTTTCCCTCTCCTATTGTAGCTTGTAGTGCTGGTTGTTGAACAATTTTTTTATTTGAATCTCTTCCACCATTTAAAAATTCAGATGTTAGAACAAATAATTGAGAATATCTCTTTTTAATTAAAGGAATTTGGAGAGATACAAAATTGTTTCTCTCTCTCCTCACTGGCACGAACTGTTGTGTGGTGAAGCCTTGTAACTCTACTTCCATTCATTTGATGGGAACTCAATGGTTCTTACTATTGAAGCGATGGGAGATTGAAGTTCTCTCCTTTTCTTTCCACTTCAACTTTGCATTTTTCTGGTATCCCTTGCACCCACTATTGTTTGAACAAAGAACAAGATTGGACCCCATTGAGCAGATTCAAGAACCAAATGAACAATAGATACAAACTGGGATTTAATATCACAGGTTATACTTAATGTAAAACAGATTGAACTGTTTATTTTATTCATTCCCCTTCTGCTGAAGATGCCAACTCCTTGCTGGTATATGGTTTCTGGTCTGTCTTAACAGTGAGTGTCAGCAGATCTGTGTTCAATCCCAGATGTCCATGCAGTCACACTTCCAGCAGGGATTGCTCGATAGCAATTAGCAGTGGGTATCCTAGACGATTTTCCCTCTCTAACTCAGTGGCACAGATACCAACTGCAGCACCCCGAACACCGTCCTGGAGATCAAACCTAGCATACTGCAGATCCATGTGGCTCAGGTGCTGACTGACTTAACCAACTAAGCCATCAGGGGACTGACCTTGAACTTCTTAATTATGAGAAATTTTAGTGCAACATTTCCTTTTTCTTCCCTTACTCTTCATCATCTGAAATTAGTGAATCATGTTTGTGTGGTTCTCCAGTAACTTGTCCAAGTAACCATTCTTCATGCACCAGTTTGTTATTGAATGCTGGCAGATTATTACTCACAACCACCATAGCTGAGCCCAATCCCGTACTTGAATCATAGAACCTTACAGTACAGAAGACCACCATTCGGTCCATCGTGCCTGTACCGGCTCTTTGGAAGAATTATCCAATTAATCCCATTTCCCTGCTCTTTCCCCATGGCCCTACAAATTTATCCTTTTCAAGTATATATCCAATTCCCTTTTGAAAGTTATTGATTCTGCTTCCACCACCCTTTCCAGATCATCATAACTCGCCGCATAAAAAAATTCTCATCTCCCCACCCCTGGTCCTTTTGCCAATGACCTTAAATCTGTGTTCTCTGGCTATCGACCCTCCTGCCAGTGGAAACAGTTTCTCCCTATCTACTGTATCAAAACCCTTCATAATTTTAAACACCACTATTAAATCTCCCATTAACCTTCTCTGCTCCAAGGAGAACAATCCCAGCTTCTCTAGTTTCTCCACATAACTGAAGTCCCTCATCCCTGGTCCCATTCTAGTAAGTCTCTTCTGCACCCTCTCCAAGACTAATTCAATGTCAATACATTTCAAATAGGGTCACTGGATAATGATCACCAGTGCAAACCTTTGTTAACTTTCCTTCCTCTAACCCCAGGACAACTGAAGCTAACCATAACTACTAAGCCATGGAGTTTTACTTTTAAGAGCATGCTATTTTACGGACTAGTCTAGATTTCAATTTACGTTCAGGGGGAATTCAGTTATAACTCTTCACATTCTATTTTCTACTCACATACGTTCTTCAGTAACGTTGCAGAGCGACTATTTATTCCATTATACCAAATGAAAATACACCAACTTAATAAAAATAGGATAAAACACATCCAATAGTGGCAGGCAGAGGAGGAGAAGGCAGTGTTTTACCACTTAAAAATAAATCGTTCTAAACTAACCCCAACATTAAGCGTTTCAATGGCAACGCATTAAGAAATGCCACCCACCTGACCTACCCTATCTTGGTGATCCTGCTCTAGAAATTCGCAGATTAGAAATTCTTGCAACATTTTAGCATTTCACAGAAACAATTCTTTGCTGTTCAGTCTCATCAAATGCACATCAGTCCAGTGCTGATAGCTTAAGTAAGGAATTGTGAAAATTCAGTTAATGTATCATGAACCTCCATTAATAAGATAACCAAACTATTCCACAACCATTTAAACCGCTTGGGGTTAAAAAAAACTTATTGTAGTTAATTTTTACTGACCATGCAAATATTTCATGTAACATTATCTGATCGTTATGACTGGATATAAAGCAATCTTATTGTCAAATCAATTGGCTTACACTAGATGATGCAGGCAAGAGATTCCCATGTCCCTATCATTACATTCCTAAAATAAAGTACATACAATTTCCTTTTAGCTGGAGCATGATATAATTTGACTGGTTTATATGAAGACAGTACACAGCATACTTAAGAAGTTCCCATCATTACACAGACCACATCATAACACGCAACATACTTTAAATACGATCAATTTAGGCCTGCTTTACAAACATCCATTTCTTATGTAGCGATGTTTTCTCTGCAAATTTTTCCTTCCTCTCCTTAAGGAACGGGCTCTTGGTGACATATAATTTCAGAGACAACCCTCCAGGTTCTAGCACCTTGCCCAGGCGACCATTCTTCATGTGAGCCTGGACAGGTTATGAGTCCAAAATGGTCCTTACCCGAATGTTGGCATGTGTTCACTTTCCCCAGAGGTCAGTTCGTGACCAGATGCAGGAAACCTGGCTATTTTCCTCATCTCTAGCCCGGGGCACTAAAGTCAATCGTAATGCCCCGCAGTACTGCCCCAGTTCAGTCCAAACAACTCAGCACAAGTCTGGAGATGGAATATTTTTAAATCCAAGTGAGTCTGTCAATTCAAAAAAAAAGTCGCTGATCATTTCAGGATGATGGCGATGACAGCAGATAAACATTTCTGCACAGGCTGCTTTGGATTGGCATGTAAAGAGCAAACTTCATCAATCCACCTTAAAATTGCATCCAGTAGTGATGTTCCTTTGAAGTGCCCATATAAATGCCCTGGTATACTCTGTCAACCCCCAACCGTGTAGCAGTTATAGAATAGTAGGTAACAACACTGTATTTCATTAAACGCACGGTTACAAAAACAGAAGAGTAGCCGTAGGCCCAGCTTCAAAACAATTCTATTTCTCAAACTTAAAGCCTTATAAAATGAATTTAGGTCATAGCAGCTTATGGCTCTACATTTGCCCTTTGGCCATTGCCATCTGCTGGATGGTTCCCAACGGGCACAAACCTTCATTAAACATTGTATGGGAACTGACTGCAAGGATTTCAATAGAGTGCTTTTGGACTCGAGCCAAGAGGAAATAAATTCTTCACCTGTCTTTGGAAATTGAAAGATTGCATTGTTCCCACTACTAAATAGATGTAGTAAATATTAACAACAATTATGCGGAATGACTATTCAAATATTGCAACTCGAGAGCTCTGTGAAAGAAGCTTGAATATACAGCAGGTCTGCTGGCATATAGTATAGTGAGCCAAATGGCTTTGCCAAGAAATATTAAAAAGGGCAGTCATATTCTAGATAACATATTTTACTATGGTAGCAGGTAAAAAGAAATGCAAATATAATTCACATGGCAACAGATTTTAAAAGATGCCTCAAAGCTGCACTGCCGATGTAATGACCATGTGTCTTTTCTATCGGTCTTACAGTCTTCTCTTTCCTTTACCTCACCTCACACTCATCAACTTAGCACCAATGTCTTTGTGTAGTTAAATATCCAATTCAAGGAAACATCTTAATGGTGGTAAAATTGCTAATTTCACCTTTATTTGATCGCAACATCCAAAAGTCAAAGTATTTAACACACAAAGATTTGTATAGTTGAGTATTTAGATTATTCCTTACTTCCCCAATTCCCATTATTTTTAAACTTCCCTCAGCCACACATCATTTGCCAACCGTAAGCTAAAGCAGTAACCTGTGCTAAGGCCTCTGTCAACAACGAGCTTAAGCCAGAATTGTTCGGAGAACAGTATGGGGTGGCTGACACTCTTTACTTTCTCTACTACCTGGTGGTGCCTGGCTACAACACTCCACCGCACCCCCACCATACTAACATGAGTTCAGATTGAAAACGTGAGCATTAAACCCATGCTGTGGCACAATGTACTGGTGGTAAGCTGGACCGGCCTATTTTTTTTGGGTTAAAGTTCTATTTTATTAAATCACAGCAATGAGGAGTATTCCAGTTTCTCAGCTCAGACCTGCCATTTTGGATTTGTGCCATTTTTAGGCTACATCAAAAAAAAGACTTGCATTTATATAGCACCTTTCACAATCTCAGGGCATCCCAAAACAGTTTACAACCAATGGAGTGTAGTCAATACAGGAAACACGGCAGCCAATTTGCACATAGCAAGCTCCCACAAACAGCAATGAAATAAATGACCAGATCATCTGTTTTAGGTGTTGGTTGAGGGATAAATATTGGCCAGGACATTGGGATAACTCCCCTACTCTTTGTCAAATAGTGCCATGGGATCTACCCGAGGGTGCAGACGGGGCCTCGGTTTAACATCTCATCCGAAAGACGGCACCTCTGACAGTGCAGCATTACCTCAGTACTGCGCTGAAGTGTCAGCCTAGATTAGGTGCTCAAATCTCTGGATGGGACTTGAACCCACAACCTTCTGACTCGAGTGCTACCACTGAGCCATGGCACACTGTGTTGCAGCTCCAGAACATAGGTGCCTGAGCCACAATTCCCTACAAATCGAGTTTCCAATCTAAGTTGGGCTATTATCCAGGCACAATTCTGGACTAGTTGATTCCTAGAAGGAGGAAAGGAAAATCCAAAGAGTCATCTCCCTGCGATATTCTTGTACAACTCTTGGAACACCACAGCAGAAGCCTGGAAGAAGATTGCCTGCCTCTTGGCCAGTAGCTGATGTGTGGTGCATGATGACGCAAAAGATTGGATGGAGAAAATAAATCTAAGAAACTTAAAAAACACACCAGTCACTATACAAGTCCTTTATGCTGCATCTTCCCTGTGTGGGAATAAGTACAGTAGACTCACTTTCCTGTCTGCCAATATACTTAATCAGAGGTGGGTGAGATGGAAACTTGAAACACTTTCACAGTACATTTAATGGGGCAAGTAATGTAAATATTAAAGAACCTACCACTTTACCTTATTTTCAGAGAGACAGTTGAATGGCTCCTCTGGAAAGTGCAGAAGTTATTCCAATGATAGCTACATACTCTTGCAACATGAACCAGAGCATCTGAGAGGCATGTGTCAGCTATCCTGGGGATCAGAGAAATGTGCATCTGCTACCCTGGGAGATCCCAGGAGGGTGTGTCCGTCCCTCAGAGAGAACTAGAGATGTGCGCGTCCTCTAGCTTGAAGGAATGCGAGATGAGCAGATGTGCTATCCTGTGGGATCTGCAGGCAGCATGTCTGTTAACCCTGCAATGAGCTGATAAAAAAGCGGATTTCATCTTCTGGCAAGTATGACCAGTGAGTTTCTCCCTCCATCCCGTATCCTTAATTTCAGTTTTCAGTCAAAAGTTCATTTAAATTAAGGGCGCCACTGGATGGTGCAGTGGGTTAGCAAACTATTCATTCATTATTAGTCCCTGGGGTTGAATCTATCCCAGACTGTTGGGATGAAAGTCTCCTCTATCTGCCAGCTCTGAAGGTTTAAATGAATTGAGTTTGAGGGCAGTCTCAAACTTGTTTCAAAATTGCACCATGTCCAGAGCATAACGCAGCCTGTATATGGCAATAAAATCACTGAAAAATGGAACAAAAGGATGCCCGGTGTGGAAAATGGAAATCTGTTGTACTGGTGCAATAGGGGATGCCCCTCTGAGGTTGGGGTTAAGATGCACTGTTGCAACATAGTAGAGGAAGCTTTACTCTGAAGCTGGCTCATGCTATTCTTGGTCGAGGATGCTTGACAGATATTGGATGGAAAAAGTGCAAGAATGTCTATTCTTCAGGCTCTCCCATTCCACATATTGAAAATCACAAAGGTTAGAGCGCCGGCTGAACCAAGAAATTCCTTACTGGATTGGGGAAAGAGCTGATGAAATGAGGTGTAAAGGAATACGCCCGGGAAAGTTCAAGACAATTGCATTTCTAAGCTGCAATTATTCACTAACTTCCGTCACTAAACAAAATACTTAGTGGGGCAGTATATTGTTGGAAAACATTTTTATTTTAGTTTAATGTTGAACTGGGTGTCGAAGCCGGAGAACATGCACTCAGCACCCCAGGTGCCAATGTGCTTTTTGAGAGCCATAGGGATTCAACCTGTAATTAGAGCCTTGTGGTCAGAATCAAACTGCTGGATTCTAAGAACTTACTATCATGCAAAACATCACTAACTAAACAAAAGATACAAGTGCCAAGAACTTACATCAATCTAATCATTTGCACAATTTAAAATAAATTTTTACATCAACAGGGACGACTATGGCACGAACGCCATAAAAATCATCTATGAGAAATTTAGCTTTATTTTAGTTGGCATTGTACAACTTCATTTAAATAAACAGTGGCAGATTAATAACCAGAACTGGTTTCTTGGGAAGGCTGGTAGGTAAATATTAAATGAGGTATCAAGTTAAAAAGTTCCTGCTTACTGCTCTGTATCCACCGACACCACTGCAATCAACTAAAGTTTGCATCTGTCCTTATTCTTGGTAATCTAATCTAGTTTTCTTCCATCTTTGTGCACATATGAATCTTTTTTTAAAATAAAGTGCTGATTCTTAATCGGAGGTATAGAAAGAGAGAAAAAGAGAGAAAAAAGGGAAAAAAGGGAAAAAAGGGGAAAAAGGGGAAAAAAGACTTGCATTTCTATAGCGCCTTTCACGACTACTGGATGTCCCAAAGAACGTTACAGCCGATGAAGTACTTTTTGAAGTGTAGTCACTGTTGTAATGTAGGAAATGCGGCAGCCAAAATTGCGCACAGCAAGCTCCCACAAACAGCAATGTGATAATGACCAGATAATCTGCTTTTTTAGTGATGTTGGTTAAGGGATAAATATTGGCCAGGACACCGGGGAGAACACCCCTGCTCCTCTTTGTAGTACCATGGGTTCTTTTACGGTTCCAGAGGTGCGAAGACAGTGCCCAACCCACTGATAATTAAATAAAAACAAATTTGTGTGGTTACTCGCTGCTATACAGTCCGCACTCAGAGTTCACCAACATGGACATGTGTGTGCCTCTTAGAATGCTGCTAAACTCGATTGACAACCTGTGATGGGGTGTTCATGTTACTTAGAATTTCCAGGTTTGGTGACATTGCAAATATCCCCCTCACTTTCTGGAGTAATTTTTTTTTTAATGTTTGGTGGCTCACCAGAAGATGGAGGTGAGCTATTGCAAACGAACAGCCATAGCGTTCTCAAGTGGTGCACTGAACACGGAATTCGATTGAGTCACTTGACAAGCATCTTACTGACTGCACTCACTGAGAACGCACTGGGTGTCACTTTCAGGATGGCCCTCAGCCAGGACTAGAATTAGTTACTGCAGCTTTGGTTCAGCTAAGAAAGTGTCACTACTATAATCATGTAAACATTAGGTACGACTATTAGACCACAGACCAAGATACCAACTTTAAACGTATGTACAAGTAGCAGAATGGAGAGCAAGCTGGCTACAAAACAGAAAACAGAGAGTAAGGGTTAAAGGTAGTCAGTCAGGTCGGCACAACGAGGGACGTGGTGTTCCACAAGGATCGGTGCTGGGACCACTGTTGTTCACCACTTACATTAACGATTTGGACTCGGGAATCGGAAGTACAATTTCAAAATTTGCGGATGACGCCAAATTGGGGGGTGCAGTTAATACAGAGGAGGACTGCGACAAAATACAGGAAGACATTAATAAACCTGCAGAATGGGCGTGTAATTGGAAAATGAACTTCATCATAGACAGATGAGAGAGCAGACGGGGCGTCGGTTTAACGTCTCATCCGAAAGACGGCACCTCCGACAGTGCAGCATTCCCTCAGCACTGCGCTGGAGTGTCAGCCTAGATTTTTGTGCTCAAGTCCCTGGAGTGGGACTTGAACCCACAACCTTCAGACTCAGAGGTGCGGGCGCTACCAACTGAGCCACTGCTGACACTGAGGGTTAAATAAAATTCTCAAACAAGTTAGCTTGCCTTGTTACACAGCTATGAATTAATACACAAAAAAGTTATCCTCGAAGAAATAGCCATTATCCACCGTGTTGCTGTGATGAAATGTCCCATCTGAAATCTTCAACTTTCTTCCTCTTTGGCAACTGGCTGGCTGTGCATTTCAAATTTTTGCTTCAGGGTTTTCTTTCCTTTTTATCTCTATCCATTACTTCCCACTTCTCTCAACAGTTTAGTTAGGGGAACAAAGGACGAGCAAGTTAATCACTTTTGCCAAACCAGAACAATACTGCTCACCTGTAATCTAGAACAGAATGTGAAACATTACTGAATCAAAAGAAAGAAGATACTCACTCAAACCACTGCACTTGTCATCTTTTCATAACCAAGCACCTTTCTAATAACCCACAAACTGCTGTAAGCATCATCTCCAGTTGAATCATCAATTGTGAAAAGCATTGTACCACATCAGTCTCCAATGATTAGATTATTTACACAACAACTTGCATTTATATAGCACCTTTAAGGTTCCAAGGCACTTCACAAAATAGGTGCAAGCAAAATGGACACATTGCTCGGAAGGGTGATCAAAAGCTGGGTCAGAGAGATGGGTTTTGAGAAGTTGTTTTTTTTTTAAAAAGGGTGAGAGAAAGAACGAGAGAGAGAGAGAGAGAGAGAGAGAGAGAGAAAGAAATAGGACGAGAGGCAGATAGATATGAAGGCAGAGGTTTAGGAGGGTATTTCACAGCGTAGGACCCAGCTCTGCAAGCAATGGTGGGACATGCACAAAAGTCGGAGTCAGTGGAATCGAGTGTCGAGGGGAGTGAAGTGAAAGCTGGAGGAGATTGCATGGATAGATTGAAGGAAGGTCATGGATAGGATTCAAGAAAAAGATTTTACACTGAATGTGTTGGGGAAACAGGGAAGCAATTGTAGGTCAATGATGACAGGGGTAATTGGTGAGTGGAACTCAATGCAGGGCAGGATACATACAGCAGAGATTTGGACAAGTTAGAATTTACAGAGACTTGAAGATAGGAGGCCAGCAAAGAGACCATTGGAGTGGGTGAGCCTGGAGTTAACAAAAGGTACATATTAGGGCATCAGAGGAAAGGTGGTTGAGGTAGAAGCAGAGATGGGAATTGCAGTTAGTGGTCATTAAAATGAGGAAGCGGAGAAGGCCATGGATAACTCTGAGGGATTCTGGAGGTGCAGGGAGGTGGGGGGTGAAAGAAGCAACTGTTGAAGATACTCAGGCAGCATCAAGCCTGGTCAATGAGGAAGAGAAGGCGGCCATGGATAACTCTGAGGCACTCTGGAGGCCGGGGGGGGGGGAGGGGGTTAGAAGCCACTGCTGAAGATACTCAGGCAGCATCAAGCCTGGTCAAATCTGTAAAAGCATGAGTTAGATTAGGGTAAGCTCTCATTATTCTTTTAAAGCAATATGCAGAAACTCCAGCTTCTGAACAGCACCCCCATGTCACTAGTTTGACATTTCTTTTCCACAGCAGTTATCTTCGTGGACTGTCTGAATGATACGTCAGTTAAGTGCCAAGTCACACAGTGTGTGTTGTGGACTTGTGCCCACCAGGAACTGGGTTGAGACTGCCCAGACTCATTTCACAAAGGACCCTTATGTAGTCTTCAAAGGCAGGAGACTTTTACCATCATCATTTTGGGCTGGATTTGAGCCGAGGTCCCAGAGGTGCGAAGACAGTGCCCAACCCACTGATAATTAAATAAAAACAAGTTTGTGTGGTTACTCGCTGCTATACAGTCCGCACTCAGAGTTCACCAACATGGACATGTGTGTGCCTCTTAGAATGCTGCTAAACTCGATTGGCAACCTGTGATGGGGTGTTCATGTTACTTGGAATTTCTGGGTTTGGTGACATTGCAAATATCCCTCTCACTTTCTGGAGTAATTTTTTTTTTAAATGTTTGGTGGCTCAGCAGAAGATGGAGGTGAGCTATTGCAAACGAACAGCCATAGCGTTCTCAAGTGGTGCACTGAACACGGAATTCGATTGAGTCACTTGACAAGCATCTTACTGACTGCACTCACTGAGAACGCACTGGGTGTCACTTTCAGGATGGCCCTCAGCCAGGACTAGAATTAGTTACTGCAGCTTTGGTTCAGCCAAGAAAGTGTCATGTAAACATTAGGTACGACTATTAGACCACAGACCAAGATACCAACTTTAAACGTATGTACAAGTAACTGAATGGAGAGCAAGCTGGCTACAAAACAGAAAACAGAGAGCAAGGGTTAAAGGTAGTTAGTCAGATTGGCACAACGAGGGACGGTGGTATTCCACAAGGATTGGTGCTGGGACCACTGTTGTTCACCACTTACATTAACGATTTGGACTCGGGAATCGGAAGTACAATTTCAAAATTTGCAGATGACACCAAATTGGGGGGTGTAGTTAATACAGTAAACTCTTTCATATCCGGCACCGACGGGACCGGGATGGTGCCGGTTGATGAAAAATTCCGGATAACAGAGAGGTAGGCAATTTTTAACACAAAAAAAATAAAAACCACGGACTAACTCGGCCACCACAGGAAACTCGGATTCGGAAAAACGAAAAATAGATGGATTCGGCAAAATTACCGGTTATCTATTTTGCCGGTTATTAAAGAATTCCGGATGATTAAGTGCCGTTTAAGCAAGAGTTTACTGTACTGAGGAGGACTGCGACAAAAAGACATTAATAAACTTGCAGAATGGGCGTGTAATTGGAAAATGAACTTCTTCATAGATAAGTGTGAGGTAGTACATTTTGGTAGGAAGTCACATACTCCTTGGAAAATAAGTGTCTAACTGGGGTAGAGGAACAGAGGGATCTGGTGGTACAGATACACAAATCACTAAACGTAGTGACGCAGGTTAATAAGGCCACAAAAAAAAAATCAAACAAAGTACTGGGGTTCATTTCTAGAGGGATAGAATTAAAAAGCAGAGAAGTTATGCTAAACCTGTATAGAACCTTGGTTAGATAACACGAGGAGTACGGAGAACAGTTCTGGTCTCCATATTATAAGGAGGACATAGAAGCACTATAGAAGGTGCAAAAAAGATTTACTGGAATGATACCAGAACTGAGAGGTTATACCCATTAGGAAAGATTGAAGAGGCTGGGGCTCTTTTCTCTAGAAAAGAGAAGACTGAGGGGTGACCCGATAGAGGTCTTTAAGATTATGAAAGGGTTTGATAGGGTAAACGTAGAGATGATGTTTCCACTTGCGGGTGAGACCAGAACTGGGGGGTATAAATATAAGAGAGTCACTAATAAATCCAATAGGGAATTCAAGAGAAACTTCTTTACCCAGAGAGTGGTTAGAATGTGGAACTCAGTACCACAAGGAGTAGTTGAGGCGAATAGCCTCGATGTATTTAAGGGGAAGCTAGATAAGCACATGAGGGAGAAAGGAATAGAAGGATATGTTGATTTTGGGGGGGGGGGGGTCGATGAAGAAGGGTGGGAGGAGGCTCACATGGAGCATAAAGACCGGCATGGATCTACTGGGCTGAATGGCCTGTTTCTGTGCTGTAAATACTTTGTATGAGAAATATGCAAAATATTTAAAGAAATATAATGATGCTCAGTTTGTTCCACATTCTCAACTGCTTATTGTGAAAGCAACAATTCTTGATGAAGTTACTTTGCAATTTCCTACCTTTCATGTTTATCAACACAGTGGCATTTTAATTCTCAATTCATTTAAAATTGATTCAGATATTTACATTTTAATCTAGGTTTTAAATAGAATATAGAATGGCTAATACAATGAAACACATATGGGAGTTATCTCAAGCATAGGGAATACTGAATGTATTTCATGCAAGCAAAGCTCAAGCAAAATTTACAAGACGAAGGTGGTGGAAACATATTCAATAGTAACTTTCAAGAGGAAATTGGAATATGCTTGAAAAGGAAAAATTTGCAGGGCTGTGGGGAAAGAGCGGGACTAACTGGGTTAGCTCCATCAGAGAGTTGGCACAGGCACGATGGGCTTAATGGTCTCCTTCTGTGCTGTATGATTTTATGAAGACTGGAAGATCTGCAGTGGCTTTGCTCATGGCCTGAGTTTGAAGCACAGTTGTGCTGTTTAATGGCTCACTTTGCCTGTGTCTTTAAGGCCACTGTCCAAAACAGCTAAAATGCTGACAACATCCAGCTCTAGCTCTCTACCACCAGCACTCACTCCATGTCCACTGTTTACCCAACAAATCATGGATGAGCCAGAACTTCTTTAACTGAACATCGAGAAGATCAAGCTACTTTTTTTTTTTTGCTCCCACTAAAAACTCTGTACCTCTGCCCGTGACTTTGGTTCCCCAACTGGCTGCTCCTTCAGTTTGAATCAGGTGGTGGGAGCCCAAGTGTCCCATTCAAATCCAAGCTGACCCTTAAACTCTATATCCTATCTGTCATCAAGACCGCTTGATTCCACGTCCACAACTTCACCCACTTCCTCCCTTAAGCCACCCGACAACTGCTGAAACCTTTATCCATGTTTTTGTTAAAACCAGACTTGACATCCACCCGAGTGTCAGTTTCACCACATTAATGGTTCTCTATAAATCTAGGTCATTGTTGGAAGGATTTGGGTCCATAGGTGTGGTAGCATTGGGGAAGCAGGATCCTAGGGTCCTCAGCACTGAAGATACATCACAGGGTTCAGCAGCAGGGGTGAAGAGACCCTGGTGTGGGAGGGCATGGTCCCGAGTCTAGCAGTTGCTGCTATACCAGTAGAAAAGAAAGTGTTAGTAATATGGTACAGACACTTTTCATCAGACCCCAGGCGGGTTTGACCACACAAAGTCCAAGTGAAGAACTGAATCTCCAGATACGTATTTCAAATTAAGCCTCAGGCTCCCAAACCAGGCCTGGACCTCTGAGGAGGCATTTTCCAGAGAATTACAACTCTGCACTGGCTCTGAATAGGAGTTCTTTTATTCAAAATTGTTTCATGTGTTATGAACGTTACTTTAACCAATACATCGCCAGTTAGGGGAAAAATTCAAGGTGGTGGCTCAAGCAAAAAAAGAAATGTTTGCAGCATTTCAGTGAGTGGGTTTCTATTACTAGCCAGTTTGGGATTAACAGTTTTTTACAAAATGAACAATTCGATTGCATACTTTTCTGATGCCTACTCATTCTTCATTGGTAGTTACTGACTGAATCAAAGTGCTTTTGATTCATTCATGTTTATTAAATTAGATATCTGATCGACTGAATGACTACATATCTGTCACTGATCACTAATTTTTGCTGAGTGACAATGCCCTGAAGAGCAATGCTTTCAGATGTGATGTCTCTGGAAGTTACAACAACAAATGTGTACTAGATACATGGCCTTTGGCAAAAACAGCTTTCATCATCCAACTAGCCTCCAGCAACAAAAACTCCCTCACCACTCACACTTACTCACTAGGTCATCTCTTCATATTCCAGTCACCAACTAACGACAAGAATTCTAACATGTACTATGAATTCTGGGGAAATGATCACTTAGACTTGATAAACCCATCAGAACAAATTCAGTATGTGTATTTGGAGGGCAACGCAGTCTAGCCCAGTTGAACGTGGGACCTGCCTGGTCTGGAAGGCTCCTTTCTACACTAGCAGTGCAGTTACATACTAGCCATCGAGACAGTTTACAAATGTTAATTTAAAAGTTGTTTCAATCTCAAAGCATTATTGGTGCTTGGTATGAACAGAACCCTGTATAGCAAGGTGCAGAAACCAACTTCATTTCATTTGCGAAGCAGACTTGCAGAACTTATTTGAGCAACATGGGTTATGGAATCGGTTTCAAGAGTAGACAAAACATCATAGTCAATAAATTATACATAGAGAATACTGTAATCCACTGTTTCCCCACTTGTAACCTCTATTTGCAGTGTTATGAAAGAGCTACTAAGTCACCAACATATTTGTGTGTTTATTTGTGCAGAGAAAGTTCCTGTTTGGAACTGGCAAAGTTTCGACTCTTCAAGATTTTACATCTAGTTAAATTTATTCTCCTGTGCGGTATATATCAACACCAGGACACACTGTAAAATTTGCTGTTTAGCATACAATAATCAAATGTTTGAGAGCCAATATTAACTGCTGACCTGTGTGAACAAGCGTTTACACGGTTGTTCAGTATAGCAGTGAGCAGGTCTAAAATCACTCATCAATTATTATCCATTCTTCAAAGCCAACTGATTTCAACCCAATGTGCAACATAGCATGGGTAAACTGTGCATAATTAACGACAAATGGTAGCCTGGACCCAGGCTGATTCTATCTGATGCCATGGTCACAAAAACAACGTTGCTTTACAAGTTTAGAAGCAAGGAAGGAACCGCCCACAACAAACAAAGCAGAACATCAGTATGACTTCTTTCTGCCCAACGCAAGAGTAATTCCTTAATCAAATTGGATTTTTACTGAATAAGCCAAGGTCAATTGGTCCATTTCAACTGTAAATCAGATTGAAATCTTTACTTTTGTTCACAATCAATTAATCTACAGTACTAAAATCAGATTTTACTGCCCCTGACACTAACTGCAAAAAGCTACATTCTGTGCGAATGGTTATACACTAATACAATAACATTAAAGATTTAATAGACACAACTTACTGCACTTTGGGTTAATGTATATTTTCCTTTGCAAAACAGTTAAGAACTGTATGGATTACAGACTAGCCAAGTCTCATTTGTTTTTAGTGAGATTCACTAATTTTGTGAAAATTCAAGTTTCTTCATTTTAATACAGCTGTCATCTTGGTAAGTTTCAGTCCACCACTTAAAAGAGCAATTTAAAAAAAAAATTCAAATACCCCTCTTGGAAACATTACATTGAAACAAAAATAAACACATTAAAATCAGTTACTTATTTAATGAAAAAAGTTAAACAATTCGTAAATGCGTCCCGGTTCTGAAAAGAAAACCTCAATTACCACAGAAACCAGAAGTGGCATCGACAGAACTGACATTTGGGTAACTTCTGCTGCCTTGAGTGTGTCTCAGTTTGAGGCAGTGCGTTCCTCGAGCAAAAGTGCTGACTTATATTGCCAGCTCTAAATTGCTTTTTTGTCGGGCACGTAGAGCTTGGTACGTGCTTTTGGGCATGCACGCACAGAGCTGTGCTCACTAGCATACAAATAGTGGCGAAGTTTTTTTTATATGTTAATGAAGAAACAATGGGAGAATTGATAGTTTGTTAACACTACAAAGTTAAAAAAAAGTTTAAAAAGTTCCCAGGCAGTTCAACAAACTATTCGGGATCTTCAGAAAGTTTGATTTTGCAGAGGTGGCGTGCAAAGCTACCTTTTCTGGGTGGCTTCCACCTCTTGCCAGAATTTGATGGGCTATCAGTTCAGCAACTTCAGTATTTGCATCAATACTCAATTGAGAGTAGTTAGTTAATTTATATACCTTGGGACCCTCTTAAGATTCAATTTTCCCAACCACATTTATGATATTAAGTTAATAAAGCAGAGCACAAAAAGAAAATAATAGATGCACAAAAAGTAAGGCAAATACAATGGCCCAAAAATTAGTGTCTCTACGCGAGAGTACGCACTGTGTACTCTTGCGTATTCTGTCTCCAATTGCCGGTTTTCTGCATGCACTGCGCATGCGCTGAAAACCGGCACTTGGTGATTTCAAAAGGGGGCGGTTCCTAGGTGAACCTGCGTGCGCGCTACAGGCTGCGCGCACGCAGTGCACTTAGTGCTTTGAACGCGCAGGTAAGCATGGAAGATTTTGCACATAAAGAAAGGAGGCGTAAGACCCTCTTTTAACAAGGTAAGTAGTTAATTAAGTATTATTTTGAATTTTTTTCAACAGGTATATCTTTTTTAGAGACTTTAAAGAAAGGTAAGTTTATTTTTATAACTTTTTAAAAGATTTTAAATTTTTTCAAAAATTTAATTTTTTGTTTAAAGTGGTTAATTTATTTAGCTATACTTATTTTATTAATGTGATGTTTTTAAAAAAAATTAATTGAGGTTTAGCTGTTCTTTTGAGGGGGTATAGATTCATAGCTTTCACAGCACTTGCTGTGAAAACTATGAATGAAAGATGGTGTGCTGCCATTGGCTCTAACTGAATCACGTGATCCCACAGCTCACACGAATTAACTGCGCCTGTGGGATACGGAAGCACTGCACAGCAGCTGTCTAGAAAATCAAGTTCGTGCGAGCTCGGAATGAAAAGGCAGGCGCGCAGTGAGATATCGCGGGGAAGCCTTACGAAGGCTCCGTCATTAATTTCTGGGCCATTATAAGGCAGCAAAACATAACAAAGAACAAAGTTGTAGAATTTTTTTTTCCAAAAAGGAGAACAACTTGCAGAGAAGGCTAGTTACATACTAAAGCAAGCTCAGAAGGGCAGTCAGTATTCCAGTAGATTGACACCAAGGTTTAGCAAATTGTTCTCTTCCCTGGTACTCGAAGAGCAGAGAATGCAATTATTAACCTTTGCTGAGTAATACGTTTCCCTAAAGTCTGAATACAAGAGACAATTTTTGGAAGGAAATTGGAACCTGGTCCAAGGACAACTCTGTCTCATACCGCACGGCGCAAGGGTCAACAAAGTCCGTAGCTGATGACCTCAATATGCTGGAACTAAATCCATTACACCAGCTGTTCTCCATGTGAGAACTATTAGTTCCTATAATGCCACAGGTTCAAACAGGGACATACATCGTTATGAAATATGAGATCTAGATCCTATACTGAATCAATGGGAGTGTGGAGACTTGAGGGAGGTGGAAACATGAGATTTTCACGGTCCTTTCACAAAACACAATATGAAAG
The DNA here is from genome assembly GCA_030390025.1 of Squalus acanthias. Classification (NCBI taxonomy): domain Eukaryota; kingdom Metazoa; phylum Chordata; class Chondrichthyes; order Squaliformes; family Squalidae; genus Squalus; species Squalus acanthias. Next base: position 44,767,911 of record CM059444.1, read on the forward strand.
GATGTTCCTTTAGTAATGAACCACATACAGGGGCATGAAATGTAATAATGCTTGGTTCATAAAGTCTTAAAAAAACCCTAGGTTTTAGTTCCTGGGTAAGCACTGTCGTTTCTCTGGGGTTAAGCAAATCCCACCAGTGAAAGGACTGAATTGTTTAACAAAAACAAAAAATCCTTTCAGCTGGTCATATACATCTTTTGAGCAGAATGTTCTCTAGTTAAGGATTCTGGGTGGCACACTGGTTCTTTTACCCCTGGGACATGGGTGCAAATCAACCCAAGATTGATTAGATGAAAACCTCCTCTTTCTCTCTGCCAATTGTAAGGCTTTTATATAACGTGAGTTTAGGACAATCTGAATTTAATTCCTAGTGGGCATGGGCACATAGCACAAATCTGTCCATAATTTGGCACAAATTAGTATTAAATCAACAGGTCATAGGATGGTTGGTGTGGGAAATCAAAATGGCACACTGGTATAGAGTCATACAGCACAGAAAGAGGCCCTTCGGCCCATCGTGTCCGCGCCGGCCATCAAGCCCTGTCTATTCTAATCCCATTTTCCAGCACTTGGTCCGTAGCCTTGTATGCTATGGCATTTCAAGTGCTCGTCTAAATGCTTCTTGAATGTTGAGGGTTCCTGCCTCTACCACCCTTTCAGGCAGTGAGTAGGGGGCGGAGTAGAGAGTGTTTCACTCTTAGCTGTACCTAACCGAGACTAATGCTGACTCTAGATGTAAAAGTGCGAAACATTCCAATCTCCAACACTCACCAGTTGAGCAAAAAAAAAAAAAATGCGTTTTAGGAAAATAACATTTTTTACCTTCCATTTTTTAATTACTTATGATTGTTTAAACATAAACACCTTTGATATTTTCATCATTTTTTCCCTTGATCTCTCTGTGACAGAGGGCATGCAAACAACCTGCTCCCAGACCGCCACCAATGCTGCCTGGAGAGGACATTGCTGCTGATTTTCTCTCCTGTGACATGCTCTTTTAAATTGAGGGCATCAAAGCCAAGCCTGATCCTGCCCTTACTTGATGCCCACATACATATACTTTCCAAAAAAAAAATCACTGGATGTTGATCAGGAGTAAGAACCTGCTTAAATTTCCCCACAAGAGCCTAGGGTTGCTGAGGCCAATTGTAGCACTGCTCTGTCAACTGACACAGCACAGACCAGAAACTGAACATGGGACTTATGATCTGTATGGCTTAGGATTCAAAAGTTTGACAATAAAATTGAAATTGCTTGATAATGATCTATGTTGAGTTAGAATCCAGGAGTTAGAGTCCATGCATGCTAGTTATGTAGGTGACTTCAGTAAGTATAGAAGGTGATCTTTGAAAATTTAGACAAAATGGTTACAAGTGTAGAATTATTGGGTAAATAATTTTTTTTTTTTTTTTAATTTATTCACGGGATGTGGGAGTCGCTGGCAAGGCCAGCATTATTGCCCACCCCTAATTGCCATTGACGCACCACTAATTGCCCTCGAGAAGGTGGTGGTGAGCAGCCTTCTTGAACCGCTGCAGTCCATGTGGTGAAGGTACTCCCACAGTGCGGTTAGGGAGGGAGTTCCAGGATTTTGACCCAGTGACGATGAAGGAACGGCGATATATTTCCAAGTCAGGATGGTGTGTGACTTGGAGGTGGTGGCGTTCCCATGTGCCTGCTGCCCTTCTCCTTCTAGATGGTAGAGGTCGCGGGTTTAGGAGGTGCTGTCGAAGAAGCCTTGGCGAGTTGCTGCAGTGCATCTTGTAGATGGTACACACTGCAGCCACGGTGCGCCGGTGGTGGAGGGAGTGAATGTTTAAGGTGCTGGATGGGGTGCCCATCAAGTGGGCTGCTTTGTCCTGGATGATGTCGAGCTTCTTGAGTGTTGTTGAAGCTGCACTCATCCAGGCAAGTGGAGAGTATTCCATCACACTCCTGACTTGTTCCTTGTAGATGATGGAAAGGCTTTGGGGAGTCAGAAGGTGAGTCATTCACCACAGAATACCTAGCCTCTGACCTGCTCTTGTAGCCACAGTATGTGTGTGGCTGGTCCAGTTAAGTTTCTGGTCAATGGCGACCCCCAGGATGTTGATGGTGGGGAATTTGATGATGGTAATCGTCATTGAAAGTCAAGGGGAGGTGGTTCGACGCTCTTTGGGGAGGACGAGGTAAAGTAGGTTATTCCCCGGTATTGGTTCTCTCACCACCTCCGCTAGCCCAGTCTGGCAGCTATGTCTTTCAGGGCTTGGCCAGCTCGGTCAGTAGTGGTGCTACTGAGCCTCTCTTGGTGATGGACATTTAAGTTCCCCCACCCTTGCTACCCTCAGTGCATCTTCCAAGTGGTGGTTAACATGGAGGAGTACTGATTCATCAGCTGAGGGAGGGCAGTAGGAGGTTTCCTTGTCCATGTTTGACAGGATGCCATGAGACTTCATGCTGTCCGGACTCCCACCAGGGCCAGTGCCTCCACTCAATGTATGCCGCCACCTCTGGTGGATCTGTCCGGCCAATGGGACAGGACATACCCAGGGATGGTGATGGAGGAGTCTGGGACATTGCCTGAAAGGTATGACTATGTGAGGCAGTTGCTTTACTAGTCTGTGGGACAGCTCTCCCAATTTTGGTACAAGTCACAAATGTTAGTGAAGAGGACTTTGCGGGGTCAAGTGGGCTGGGTGTGCCTTTGTCATGTCCGAACCCGATGCCTCGGTCGATACCGGGTGGTCTGTCCGGTTTTATTCTTATCATACTTTATCGTAGTGTTTTGGTATAACTGAGTGGTTTGCTAGGCCATTTCAGAGGGAAGTTAAGAGTCAACCACATTGCTGTGGGTCTGGAGTCACATATAGGCCAGACCGGGTAAGGACAGCAGATTTCCTTCCCTAAGGGACATCTGCGATCCAGATAGGTTTTTTATGACAATCCGGTAGTTACATGGTTACCATTGCTGATACTAGCTTTTTATTCCAGATTTATTTAATTAACTGAATTTAAATTAACTCATGTCTCTGGATTATTAGTCCAGTAACAGAACCACTGTGCTACTGTTCCTGTAAATAAAAAGTAACTGCAGACAAAGTTGAAAACAATTTTTCCTATTCAATTACAAAATATTGACACACCACCATTGTCTATCTTTATAAGTATTAAGCATGTCGTTGCTTGTGGAATGCAGAGGATTACACACATGCGTCCTATATAATCCAATACAACCAAGAACAAACGACTGTTCAGTCGTCTTCCAGCATGTAGGTGAGATGCTACAACAGATCCACCACTCATTATTTCATGCAGTTGAGTTTCTAAGTAAAAAATCTGCAGAGATCACAAAAAGATAACAGTAGCTGGATTGTGTTTAAATACATACACACACCTTAATTACATAGGTTTTAAATGTGGGTTAATGAAAGGGATTGAATGTTCTCCTTGTTGAAACACTATTCCACAGCTGGCCACCCTCTGGTACTTCACCCAAGTAACCTTCATTTGTGAGCCCAGAGAGTCAGCGATTTATTCCAACAAGGGGGCATCACAGCTAAGCCTGATCTTGTCCACAACCAACCTTCACAGCCACACCTGAACCTGCGGTTCCTCTCGTGCGGAGCAGGATTACTATTGCAACAACACATCATCAGTAGGGTAAAACTAACCTGTCTCACGATGGTGAAGGCAGCTAGACAGTGATCAGAAGCGGGAGCACCTGCCTATTTTCCCCTCCCTAACTGAGAATGCCGAGACCAATTCTACTGGCCCTACCACTGCCTCGGCTAAAGTCAATTACTTCAGCACAGACTGGAGATCAAACCGAGAACCGTTCTGGTCTGCACAGTAGAATTACACATTGCCTAAAACCGTTCGGCCATTAGGGGCTTCTAACCTACACAGTCTAGTAATAATGCTGGAAATGAGGTATTACCATCCTCTTTCTCCATTGGAGAATTGCTTACTCAAATTCAAGGGCATTTTCCCTATAAGATGATGATACACCTACCTAGTTTTTTAAATAAGTCAAACATTTTAACAGGGAGCATCCGGAAAGAGTAAAGCAAAGTAATCTTGGCATTATATACTTTTTAAGCATATTCTACATAGGACGCTGCAGATGGGAAGACCCATCTACACATCAATGCATAAGTAGTGGGCTTTTAAGAAGACTCGATAATGATCTCAGACAGATTATTCCAAAGGAACCATTCTCTGAATTTCTAAAAAGAACATGTACTAAATAATCAGAACACTTCTTATCGTCCAGCTGAACAATTTAGTGGCATGCTTAGCAAGTGTATTTCTCTTATATTTTCCTCAGTACATTTGCCCTCTGTTGCACTGTTGATAAATAATTCCCCAGACAATTTAAACTTTGAAGACGGAGATCAATAGATTTGTGTTAGGTAAGGGTATCAAGGGATATAGAGCAAAGGCAGGTAAATGAAGTTGATCAGCCATGATCTAATTGAGTGGCGGAACAGGGGCTACTCCTGTTCCTATGTTCCTAGACTCATTCAAGAATCAATTATATGATGTGATGGGGGAAATGTAGGTCTTTTGCCTGTCCAGATGAGCTAGGATGGGCCAAATGGCCTGCCCCATCTGTATCTACATTGTGATTACGTAGATCAGTGAAATGATAATCATAATCACAAATATCTTCTTATGGGAAAAGTTCACTGCGACCTTGTCTTCTAAAGACAACCAGACCACTGGCAGTATGTAAATTATGTTACATATATTTCCCTGGCTTATTTCTGCTCAATGTTTATTGCTGCCACATAAGGCAAATAATTCACATATAAACAGATCCAAATCAAACACAAGCTTGGAACATTTATACTCACATCTGTCCTTATTCAATTTGTGCACTGAAGGATATTAAATTACCAGTCCAGTTTAATGTGCACAACTGTGGTTTGTCTCAAGATGGTAAGCAACTAAAGATTCAGTTTGACTGTTTACATCTGCCTGCTTCAAATCGAGTGAATCCACAGATAAAATTTAAACCGGCAGCAGGATATTGAAGTTTTAAGATGAGCCAAACCTTTTTTTTTTTACTATACTCGACCAAACTCAGGTTGCATGCTGAAATGTAGCCATCCTCGACTTGCATCTAGAAGTATCCCAGTTTACGTTTTGATGACACAGTGAAACACTCTCCAGTCAAATTTCATTTTGCAAACAATCATGCAAGCCCCCAAAATCAAGAAAGACCCTGCCACCAGGCTTCCCAAGGTACAAATTCAAGAGCAGTTCCAAGCTGCATGATTCTCAGAGGGACACCAAGGACTTGTGACCATGTTGGACCCATTATTGGCCTTCTTGAAAAGAGCGGACTTGTGGACAAGGCAAAGAATGCTGTATCTGCTGAAATGTCAAGATATCAAAAAGTCCATGAAGTGCAGCAATCCAAATCAGGATCAGATAAAAGAAAGTTAGACATCTTCAAAAAAGCTACTGATTCTAATGGTTCTGGGGACCATAGAAGTTTACAGTACAGGAGGCGGCCACTTGGTCCACTGTGACTCTGTCGACTCTATGCTAGAGCAACCCAAAATTAATCCCACTGCCCTGCTCGTTCCCTGATTAAACAGAACACAGTGAATAAGAAGCTGTTACCACAGGTCAAAAAGAACCTGCTTTCTGAACACCAATTTAGCTTAAGAACAAAAATCAGTCAATTTACAGGTCGAAAAAATGGGATGATTCTCTTGAGATGACTGGCAAGACGTCAGAGCAGTTACTCTTTGAAATGGTTTAGATTCCTGGGTTTACTAAAAAGGCTGATGTCTTGTGCAGGTTTGTGAAGCTATTGAATTAGAAATGCAGCTTACTCAGAGGGATGCACCTTAATCAGATCACGATGAAGGGCGGTTTGTCTTTTTTATTATTACATCTCTACATAAAGGGAAATTTAAAAATAGGGTAGAAAAATCTCTAGACACAAGAAGTGTTTGGTGTGTAGCTATTTATCTCTTGTTTAAACTCAGAATTTCTTCAGCCAGTTACCGTGCAGTAATCAAGGGAAGGAGGAGGGTGGTGGGGCAACCATTGCATGGGGGAGGAGGGGAGGTAAAATAAGTTTTAATGGCGGGAATGGGTGGTGGAAGCTCGTGACAATATTTGTCTGTGTGCTAAATTTAGAAGTGGAGCCAACATGCCAGCTTGTTGAGCGTATTCTGAATTTGGAATCCTGGGTGGCTCAGTATATTCCAAACAAATGTCAGATTCAGCAAAATGAGTTTACAGATCCAACATCTTTCAAAGGGATATATAAAGCAGAACCATTTATACACAAATGCTAACCATAGACAGTGTTTGTGTAGTAAATACTCAAACACTCAATGCAAGTCCTGTGATCCAAGATACATTTAAAGTGTGTTGTAACTTGTAATTAACATACTCTCCCAGGTGAGCATTAGCTCAACACCTTTTTCCACTGAGATGGGATTAAACTCTACCATATTCTGCTATTTTGCTCCAGGCTACAAACATTAAAGCAAATGGTAGACTTGCTTTGATTTCTTTCATATTTTTAATGAGAGAGAATCCTCCAGTATTAACAGGACACTCAGCTCACGGGTTGTGGCTGAACACTTGAAAAGATCAGCAGCTTTTATATTTTGCAAGTGTGAACAACATCCTCATCCACCTCATTTTCTATCGGCAGGTATGAACCCATCTTAATTGTAGCGACATGGGCGTAGTAATTAAAGACTGGAGAAGTCAAGATCAGATTATTTTTAATATGCATCTCTTGTACGGTAATAAAGAAGCCTGTTGTGAACCTTTTTAAATACTCTTAACAGGTACCGACCGGCATGCAATAGTACAAGACTGAATAGTCTTTTTCCCCCCAATTTCTCTGCTTCCTTCCCGAAGATGGGAGTACAGACCTACTGGGTAAGATGTTCTCCAGTACCTTTCTGAAGTAGTAATGCGCACATGATCTTATAATATGCGCAGGTGTCAAGCGAGGTTCCTCACCACCGGTGAGTATTTGGGAAATTTACTACTTCAACAACTTGTATTTTTGCAGCACTTTAACGTAGAAAAACATCTCAAGCCACTTCACAGAGGCGTGATCAAAAACAGACACCAAGTCAAAGGAGGAGTGTTTGGGTGGACCGATGAAGCTTGGTCAGAAAGGTGGATATTAAGGAGGATCCTATTGGTCCGGATTTTGCGGTAAAAGTAACAATCAGGCGAACATCACTCACCATTACCAAGGTGTAAATCGGACAGCAGCTTCCAGCGACCGCACATGTGCAGTTAAATGTGGAAATCAGGAAGTTGCTGTCCGAGTTGCCCTGCTCCTCCAGAAGCTTCGCTATAACTGAATCTCGCAGAGAGACTCACCATTCAAATACAAGGAATGCATGAAGTTGCTGTACTTGTTAGGGCTTGTCCATTCAAGTGTAAGTAAATTTTTTAATGGTGTGATAGACAATGTTCCCTCTAATTGGTTTTTCGTGCGCGGTCCCTTTAAGTGGCTGCGCGGCCCATTCACATTTTCACACATTCGCAATTTTTCCATTTAAAAGCTGGTGAGCGGCCTACCCGGGACCTCCAGACCGCTGCGTGACCGTGCAGCTTAGCGGCAACGTTGGCGCTAGGTCTTAATTACTGTCAAACAACCTCTCTGGCACTGAAAATTAACTTTTACAAGTGTGGAGTCCCATTCCTTCAGATTTAAATTACTATTGGAGATTTAAAAAAAAATGTTTTTACTTCTTTCTTTCTTTCTCGCTGGCTTAATCCCATTTTTCTTTCCCCCTCTTTAGTTCACTTTCTGTACATGATTTGGCATTGAATTAACTATTCAAACTGACACTTCCTGAGTCAGACTCTGCATGCCTCAGTAAGGATTCTTCAATCTTATTGGTTAAAGAAACATACCGCTGCCTGCCCTATTCACACAGGTCCCTGATTCCCTGTAGAGGGCGTTGCGCTGTTTTGGATTTCTAATTACTGCAACTTCCAGTGCAGAAGCCCATAGAAAGTCTGTGGGCAAGTGTAAGTGTAATGAACGGCTGGCGCTATTCGTTTGCCCCTTGACTGCAAAATCCAGGCCAATGTTGTTGACTAGTTTACTTATGTTTCTCTCCAATAAATGTTAAAATATGATTTGGAAATCATGGATTACATTCAAGTTCACTATATATGAAACTAAACTAATTTGCATTTTTCCATCGGAAAAGACTGATTAACAGATTGAAACAAGTGAGTATTTCCAGTAACAAAGATCAATTAGAATTGGTTGCACTGTGACCAATTGAACAAATTTCAGACTTCCTATGAAAGGGCAAGTATACACATTTCCCAAACTATTTTCTTAAATAAATTGCAAAATATGTTAGATATGATTTGGATTTCATTAGATGGATACAAATAACCAGATGTGGAACAATCTGAATTCAACTCTCAAGATGAAGAATATCCATTTCTTCCAAAGTACATGCAAAATAGTATCCTGAATAAGTCGGAGTTAATGGGTCACAAACTGTGGGGGAATAGTGGCCCGGGTTTTGCGGTCAGCGGCAAAGCTGACCACGAAGAAAGCTGCCCACAAAGATCTCATGATCTCTGTGGCGAAAACCTTAGGTTGCTCAATGTTAAATTGGTTGTAGCGCTGTCAAAAGGGTACCCAGTGCGATGCAGCAGTCATGTCATCAAGCTGTCTAAGCAGACAATCACATTGAAGAATTCTTACAGACAGCAAACCAGGAAATAAAAAGCACAGATTCAATTCACTTTTAAACATTTTTTTTTTATAAAAAGAGTGCCAAAATAAAAATTGGGACATACACATAGGGGCATACAGGGAAGGATAAAGAAAAAAAAGGGGAGGCGTATGACATACCGAGGGCTAAATACTGCAGAATCTTTAGAGGAGTACAGAAAGTGCAAGGTTGCAAGTAAAAAGGATATTAGGAAAGCAAAGAGAGAGCATGAAAAATTCTTGGCAAGTAAAATCAAGGATAACCCAAAGATGTTTTTATAAATATATTAAGAGTAAGAGGATAACTAAAGAAAGGGTAGGGCCTATTAGAGATCATGAGGATAATGTATGTGTGGAGGCGGGAGATGTCGGTAGGGTTCTTAATGAATACGTTACGTCTGTTTTCACAAAGGAGGGGCGAAGCAGACATTGCTATCAGGGAGGAGGAGTGTGAAATATTAGATGAAATAAGCATTGAGAGAGAGGAAGTATTAAGGGGTTTAGCAGCTTTAAAAGTGGATAAATATAGAAACATAGAAGATAGGAGCAGGAGTAGGCCATTCGGCCCTCGAGCCTGCTCCGCCATTCAATGCGATCATGGCTGATATCCAAATTCAGTACCCTGTTCCTGCTTTCTCCCCATATCCCTTGATCCCCTTAGCCTTAAGAAATATATCGAACTCCTTCTTGAATATATTTAATGAATTGGCCTCAACTGCCTTCTGTGGTAGAGAATTCCACAGGTTCACCAATCTCTGGGTGAAGAAATTCCTCCTCATCTCAGTCCTAAATGGCTTACCCCTTATCCTTAGACTGTGACCCCTGGTTCTGGACTCCCCCGCCATCAGGAACAGCCTTCCTGCATCTAGTCTGTCTAGTCCTGTTAGAATTTTATAAGTTTCAATGAGATCCCCTCTCATTCTTCTAAACTCTAGCGAATATATGCCTAATCGACCCAATCTCTCTTCATACGTCATTCCTGCCAACCCAGGTATCAGTCTGGTAAATCTTCGCTGCACTCCCTCCATGGCAAGAACATCCTTCCTCAGATAAGGCGACAAAACTGCACACAATACTCAAGGTGTGGTCTCACCAAGGCCCTGTACAACTGCAGCAAGACATCCTTGCTCCTGTACTCGAATCCTCTCGCTATGAAGGCCAACATACCATTTGCCTTTTTAACCGCCTGCTGCACCTGCATGCTTACCTTCAGCGACTGGTGCACAAGGAAACCCAGGTCTCGTTGCACTTCCCCTTTTCCCAATCTATTGCCGTTCAGATAATAATTTGCCTTCCTGTTTTTGCCACCAAAGTGGATAACCTCGCATTTATCCACATTATACTGCATCTGCCCAATCACCCAACCTGTCCAAATCATACTGGAGTTTCTCTGCATCCTCCTCACAGCACACACGCCCACCCAGCTTTGTGTCGTCTGCAAACTTGGAGATATTACATCTAGTTCCCTCGTCTAGATCATTAATATATAGTGAATAACTGGGGTCCTAGCCCCGATCCCTGCAGTACCCCACTAGTCACTGCCTGCCACTCGGAAAAAGACCTGTTTATTCCAACTCTTTGCTTCCTGTCTGCCAACCAGTTTTCTATCCAAGTCAGTATCTTACCCCCAATCCCATGTGCTTTAACTTTGCACGCTAATCTCTTATGCGGGACCTTACCGAAAGCCTTCTGAAATCCCCAGGCCCAGATGAAATGTATCCCAGGCTGTTAAGCGAAGCAAAAGAGGAAATAGCAGAGGCCCTGACAATAATTTTCCAATCCTCTCTGGCTTCAGGTGTGGTCATGATGCGGAGATGCCGGTGTTGGACTGGGGTGGACAAAATTGAGAGGTCGCACAACACCAGGTTATAGTCCAACAGTTTTATTTGAAATCACAAGCTTTCGGAGCTATCGATTGCCACCTGAGGAAGGAGCAATCGATAGCTCCGAAAGCTTGTGATTTCAAATAAAACTGTTGGACTATAACCTGGTGTTGTGCGACCTCTCAATTCAGGTGTGGTGCCAGAGGACTGCTAATGTGGTACCCTTGTTTAAAAAGGGAGAAAAGGATAGACTGAGTAATTACAGGCCAGTCAGCCTAACCTCGGTGGTGGGAAAACTTTGGAAAGAATTCTGAAGGACAGGATAAATCTTCATTTAGAAAGACACGGTTCAATCAAGGATAGTCAGCACAGATTTGTTAAGGGAAGGTCGTGTCTGACAAACTTGATTGGATTTTTTGAGGAGGTAACAAGGAGGGTAGTGCGTTTGATGTAGTGTATATGGACTTTAGCAAGGCTTTTGATAAGGTTCCACATGGCAGACTGGTCACGAAGTTAAAAGCCCATGGGATCCAGGGTAAAGCGTCAAGTTGGATTCAAAACTGGCTCGGAGACCGGAAGCAGAGGGTAATGGTTGATGGATGTTTTTGTGACTGGAAGGCTGTTCCCAGTGGGGTTCCGCAGGGCTCAGTACTAGGTCCCTTGCTTTTTGTGGTATATATCAATGATCTAGACTTGAATACAGGGGGTATGATTAAGAAGTTTGCAGATGATACTAAAATCGGCTGTGTGGTTGATACTGAAGAAGGAAGCTGTAGACGGCAGGAAGATATCAATAAATTGGTCAGGTGGGCAGAACAGTGGCAAATGGAATTCAATCCGGAGAAGTGTGAGGTAACGCATTCGGGGAGGGCTAACAAGGAAAGGGAATACACATTAAATGGTAGGAAGACTGAGTAGTGTAGAGTAACAAAGGGACCTTGAAGTGCATGTCCACAGATCCCTGAAGGTAGCAGGCCAGGTAGATAAGGTGTTAAGAAGGCATATGGAATGCTTGCCTTTATTAGCTGTGGCATAGAATACAAGAGCAGGGGGGTTATGCTTCAACTGTATAAAACACTAGTTAGGCCTCAGCTAGAGTACTGCATGCAGTTCTGGTCACCACATTACAGGAAAGATGTGATTGCACTAGAGAGGGTACAGAGGAGATTTACAAGGATGTTGCCGGGAGTAGAGAATCTTAGCTATGAGGAAAGACTGGATAGGCTGGGTTTGTTTTCCTTGGAACAGAGGCGGCTGAGGGGAGACCTTATTGAGGTGTATAAAATTAAGAGGGGCCTAGATAAAGTGGATAGAAAGGATCTGTCAAGGAAACTTCTACTGATTGGAGCACCAAGTCCACCTGATCCCAGGTACGCTTCCGCACACGCTGCGCCCCTGGGATTCGTGGGCCATTATGCTGCCCTCTAGTACGTAGCGTCAGAGCGTAAGTTTGCGAAGGAGGGTCCCCCATCAGGTACGTTCGTATTGTATTCGGATGCTGGCGGCGTACTCCATAGGTACGCCGCCGACCGCAAAATCTGCCCCATTATTTATTTAAAAATGGGAAGTGACAAGGAAGGTTAAGCAGTTGAAGCAGATAATTCACTGAGCCCTTTTTAATGAGGTTGAAACCTTCTCCCTCACTTCCACATCAGAGAAAGTGTAAACCACGTTGCAACAATTAGTTTACATAGTATGATATGCTTGGACAACCCATCACCAGATGGTGAACTTTTAACCCCCTAGCTGCAGACTGCTCGAAATGCTGGTGTGAGGAGTATTTGATATTAAGTCAGAAAAGCAGCAGACTCTTTGGTTACTCAACTCTCTAGCTTCAGTTTGCAGTTGGGCGAGTTAAACAATTCTCAGCTGGTGTAATGAGCAATACTGTGCAAAAGTCAGGCAAATAAAAACTGATAGTCCTCCTCACTTCACTTGAATTGCTGCCACTTTATCACAAAGCCACACTGCTGATGGCTATAGAGATGTCTGCAACCCAGAACATCTCCGCCTCTCAGCAGTGGTAGGATGCAGGTGGCGAGTAGCCCTGCAGGGACGATAAATTGGAAAAATGGAAACAAAAGAAAAACATTAAAATTACAGATGGCTAAAAACCTTACGCTTACGAGAAGTAGTCTTTTCCTCACCATAGCACTTTGATAAACCAACATTGTTTTTGGTTCCTTTACTAATAAATAGGAATTCTGGTGGAGAATAAACACTGGAAAATATAGAAAATATTACTTCTGCTAACTATAAAAGCAAATAAGCTTTTCAAACTGAATTGTATGCTGCTTTGAAAGATTCATCTTCCTGTATGTTTGAATATTTTCTTTAGTAAATTAGTATGTGAAATGGCTCACCGAAGTAACATTTTTCACCTAGAGGGTGGTGGGGGTATTGAACTGCCTGAAAGGGTGGTAGAGGCAGAAACCCTCATCGCATTTAAAAAGTACTTGGATATACACTTGAAGTGCCGTTGCCTACAGGGCTATGGACCAAGAGCTGGAAAGTGGGATTAGGATGGATAGCTTTTTTTCGTTGGCACAGACACAATGGGCCGAATGGCCTCCTTCTGTGCCGTAAATTTCTCTGATTTATTGCAACATTTCTCAGTGGTTCAATAAAATGGGCAAAGTTTGCATTATTTTAACATTTTAGACAAAAACACATGCAAGGACTGCAAATCCATGGAATTTCAAACCCTGTTATTAGTATCAATTTTTGATTCAGCAAATATTTTTAATTCCAAATTTTTTTTCTGAAGACCAAAAAGGTCCGAATCTGGTCAAAAATAATTGATAAGAATGGTGCAAAAAATGGAAACCAGGAAGCCTGCTAATAAAACAATAAAACTACACTAAGAACTTTCAGATATATTTGGAGTTTGTTTTCCCCACCAAAATTCTGATTACTTAAGTTTGAAGTTTACGGAGTAGAGCTTTCTTATCTGCTAGACCACCAAAGAATGGACAGGATACCCAGCTTTCAGCAATAGTGAATTAATGGCAACTGATGAATTGAGGGCAGACAGACAGGGCAGCAGAACTGAAAGCTTTGGATGAAGCCACAGTAGAATTGGACCACAAGTGGTCCTCAGGCCATATTATGAGTACAGACTAATCGTCTACTGAACTGGCATGGAAGATGGATGCCAGTGTTCATTGAAAATAAACTTTCAATTAAAATAGCTCTTTATCAATAACAGCAAGAGCATTATCCTGTCTGATAAGAATCATCATTGGTTGTCTATGGGATGGTCTCTCTGGTTTAGTCTCATCTGTGGCTCAGAGTCAGAAGGTTGTGGGTTCAAGTCCCACTCCAAGGACTTGAGCACAAAAAATCTAGGCTGACACTCCAGTGCAGTACTGAGGGAGTGCTGCAGTGTCGGAGGTGCCGTCTTTCAGATGAGACGTTAAACCGAGGCCCCGTCTGCTCTCTCAGGTGGACGTAAAAGATTCCATGGCACTATTTCAAAGAACATGGCTATGATAAATTGACCATTAGTGTTAGGGGGGGATTAAATATGTGGGGTTATGGGGATAGGATGGGATATGTTAGGGGGAATTAAATACGTGGGGTTACGGGGGTAGGGTGGGATATGTGTACTGTGGGGATTAAAGCAGGGACAGGGTACTGGATTTGGATGATCAGCCATGATCGTATTGAATGGTGGAGCAGGCTCGACGGGCCGAATGGCCTACTCCTGCTCCTAGATTCTATGTTTCTATGTTTCTAACAGCAGTGGAGTTCTCCCCGGTGTCCTGGCCAATATTTATCCCTCAATCAACTTAACAAAAACAGATTATCTGGTCATTATCACATTGCTGTTTGTGGGAGTTTGCTGTGCACAAATTGGCAGCCGCGTTTCCTACATTACAAGTGACTACACTTCAAAAAGTACTTCGTTGGTTGTAAAGCGCTTTGAGACGTCCGGTGGTCGTGAAAGGCGCTATATAAATGCAAGTCTTTCTTTCTTGCATTCATACCTTCCACCAGCAGTCTCCGCTGACTATTTGCTAACACATAACAAGTATCTTTTAGGTGCGGGCAATAGGCGTGGGGGTGGGAGTACAGGCCTCCACATTATGCAGTGATGTAAGGAGCTTCTCTTGACCTTCAGCAGCCCAATTAATTCTAATTCTTTAAAGCTCCAGTGCTGCAAGGAAGAGTCTAGAAATAGAATTATTTAGTTTCGAGCTCAGTTAAAAAGAAAACTAATTAGCAGTCACTTACCAAGAATAATATAATTTTGGTAACTCCTAATAATTAGTTTTACACTGAAGTTGCTATTAAAAAAGAAAACTGCATTTGCAAAACAGCATCAGCTATAAGACCGAGTTTTCAGATTGTGCTGCGTATTCGAGCGGTCAGGAGATTTATCATCATAAAGCAGCTCTCTGACTGATGGAAAACATGAGAGTTTTGAGAAACTTGGACCAAATGTAATATTGGGCGCTGCACATTTAACTCTTGGAGAACCAAATATATATTTTAAAACTTTTTGTTTCACTTATATAAAAAGAGGGGACAAAGTTCGAATTGCAGAGAATTACTTAAGCAGATATAGCATTATGGGGGCAAAATTCGGTTGCTTTGCACCTCCCGTAAGAGGGCGCTAACGGGGTGCAAAGCAACTCGCACCCGGGCGCGGCGCCGCTAACACCTCCTGCGAAATTCAGCGGGAGGTTAGCAGCGGCAGTAGCCGGTAGCGCCCCGTGGCGCTGCACCTCCGGCGATGACATCATCGCTGTGCGCAGCGCCCCGGCCGCAAACTTCGGTCGCATCCCCTGACGTACCGCCGGGGTGGCGATATTTAAAGGGGAGGTGCCGGGCGGCCATTTTTTGCTGGCCGCCTGCCTGCACCTGCCCCCTCTGCTGTCCCCCCACGAGGTGTCGGCCGCGATTGGGCAGCCTCGAGTGCCGGCACCCCGATCCCTGGTGGCCCAGCTGGGCCCTAGGTCGTGCTGCGCAAGGCCCCTCCCCTTTAATAACATAGCGCCGCGATATTCCCTGGGAGCGCCCCAAGAGGGAGGGGGAATGCTTCCAGTAGCGCCTCGCCTCCTTCTTGGGGTGCTACCATTGAATTTCGGGCATGGGGGTGCTAACTTTTTCGGGGCGCGATTAAAGTAGCGTCCCCGGCGAAGTTAGTGCCCCAGAGAGGGCACGACCCAATTTTTGCCCCTATATCTAGAAATGTATAATGCCATAATGCAGTATTGAATACAACTGTGAAACCATGCATGCCAACAGATACAAGTCAACTGCAGCAACAGGAGACCATAATTTCCACTCTCGTACTTAAGTGATTTCCTGGAAACTTTGGGTAGGCAAATGCATAATTTGGTTGGTAGACAACAAAAATGCTCGCATTACCTCCAAATTTTGCTTAATTGTATTTTTGGGGCATGTGCACAATTTCTTTATTAATACAGAACATCTGAGCCACCTGTTGCTATTTTTCCAATGATGACTGAACTATGAGTAAACAGGTTTGCAAAAACAGCCCAAAAACTGGTTCTGCAGTCAGCCGATAATGACCTAGGATGTTTTTGGATAACAAGGCAAAAGAAAGAAAGACAGACTTGCATTTATATAGCGCCATTCACGACCACCGGACGTTCCAAAGCGCTTTACAGCCAATGAAGTACTTTTTGAAGTGTGGTCACTGTTGTAATGTAGGAAACGCGACAGCCAATTTGCTCCCACAAACAGCAATGTGAGAATGACTAGATAAATCTGTTTTAGTGATGTTGATTGAGTGGTAAATATCGGCCAGGACACCGGGGATAACTCCCCTGCTCTTCTTCAAAAGAGTGCCATGGGATTTTTTTATGTCCACCCGAGAGGGCAGACGGGGCCTCGGTTTAACGTCTCATCCGAAAGACGGCACCTCCCTCAGTACTGCACTGGGGTGTCAGCCTAGATTTTTGTACTCAAGTCTCTGGAGTAGGACTTGAACTCACCACCTTCTGACTCAGAGGTGAGGGTGCTCTGATCAAAACAAAAGCATTTAAGACGCAAGAATCTTTGAAACATTGGGGATGAAACTCCTACCATTGCAAATTTCAGTGAAAAAGTAAATTAAAGTAAAAAAACAGCATTTTGCCACTTTACATTTGCATTACTTTTTGCTAAAATGAGCAAAGACTGGTATTTTATGACTTGACAACTAAAATAGAAAAACAATCCATCTGAGACTACATGCAACAACATCATAAGCCCATTTATAAGCAACAGCTTGTGATTTTGTTATACATAATTCACAGAGGAAATATTCCCCCCCACCTCCGCCAAATAACTGGATGGATTTTCTGATGCCTATTTTTCTGGTTGCCTGCAATTGTATGTACTACATTGAATTGGTAATGCCTTTACTTTCATTTCAAAGCAATTAAGAACATAAGAAGTAGGAGCAGGAGGAGGCCATTTGGTCCTTCGAGCCTGCTGCACCATTCAATAAGATCATGACTGATCTTCTACCTCAACTCCACCTTCCCGCACTATTCCCATATCCCTGGAGTCCCTTAGTAACCAAAAATCTATCGATCTCTGTCTTGAATATACTCAACGACTGAGCATCCACAGCTCTCTAGGATAGAGAATTCCAAAGATTCATAACCCTGAGAGTGAAGAAATTTCTCCTCACCTCAATCCTAAATGGCCGGCCCCTTATTCGGAGATGGTGACCCCTAGTTCTAGACTCCCAGCCTCTACCCTGTCAAGCCCCTTAAGAATTTTATACATTTCAATGAGATCACCTCTCATTCTTCTAAACTCTAGGGAATATAGGCCAAGACTACTCAATCTCTCCGCATAGGACATTATCCTTGTCCCAGGATTCAGTCTAGTGAATCTTCGTTGCACTTCCTCTGAGGCAAATATATCCTTCCTTAGTCTGTACACAGTACTCCAGGTGTGGGCGCACCAAGGCCCTATATAATTGTAGTAGACATCTTTACTCTTTATATTCCAAGCCCTTTGTAATATCTAGAATAATGTTCTTAATGGTGAACAATTCAAAATACTGTACTACATTATGCATATCCAAATCTATTAGTATCTCTAAAACTGTACCCAAAGTTCACAGTTTTGGTCATTCTGCTTCAAAAAGGATTTAGATACATTAGAGACAACTGAGAAAAGTGACCAGGACAATTCCAGACTTTAGGGGATTAAATTATGAAGAAAGCCTTGTAACTAAACTTTTCCCTGAAAAAATGATTGAGGGGAGATATGATGCAGGTCATCAAAATAATGAAAGATATTGATGTGGCTATCCCATTTATTAAGGATATATTCACACAAGACAACCTAGTTAAACTTGAGAAAGATTTGTAATGAGTTTTAGCTACTGGTAGCACACACACACGCCTAACAATTAAAACCTTTAGATAGCTGAGCTACTCAAGTTGAATGCGGGGGTTTTCCTTTTAGACTAATTTGAGAGAGGAACTCGTGACAGAAGTAGTTCTTGGAATAACCTCTGAAAGCTCAGCCCAAATGCAATCACATTAGGCACTAGGAAAAGTTTGTGATGCAACAAACAATGTAGTATTGCAGTACAAATGTGTGCAATGCAGCTTTCACATTTGAATATTTTATTTTTACTGTAGTCAGTAAAGTGTAGCAGCAAAGGCCCAACACAAAATCTTTGCATCATTTCCTGTGTCATTCTGTACTTCTCCATAGAGCAAGGCACAATCCCTTCGAAAATGCTTTGTTATTTTGACAATGCCCCTTTAACATTACAAAACTGTGCATGTGGAGATATACGTGTGGGTTTTGCAGCAGCTGACGACTTGTTCGCTAGACTTTAAACAATGAACTCTCCATAATCACAAAGTGGGTCAGAATGGCTAACACAGAAATGCCCAGAGAGTCTTTGCTGCTAAAATAAAGCAGCCACGGATCCCCTGTAGCACACGTTCAGCAACACCATCTGTTAAATTACTATGTGAAGGCAGCAGCTGTGAGCGATACAGATGCAGTTTCTGGAGATGTTCTTTTGTAATATTTGGACAGCAATAGGGCTGGCTCCCTTTGGCCACCAGTATGTTCACAGGTGGCCAAATGCTTTAATCTTTTATTACTATGTCCTGCATCTAAAATTACCTCTCAAGTCTAGAAGTCAATGAAATTAGAAGTGCTTCTGATTATTAGCCCTAGGGGTCAAAACACAAAATTCAGAGGCAGGGAAAACCAAGTCTAGACTTTTGAAACTTTTGGACTGCCCAGTAGAACTCCAGACATCAATAAGACTCATGTAATAGGCCTGTAAACACATTTACATTTGGTTGACTTTATAAAGCTGTAATTTACTCCATATTCATTTATAGTGCTGCATTTAGGTTCTTTAAAAAAAAAATATAGACCTCATTTTTTAAAATACTGTTTTTCAATCCGATTGCAATGTTCATGCTGTACAAGCATTAAATCATAATTATAATGATGAACAAACAAAATTTGTTAGTAATTTTTTTGATGAATCTATGGTAGTGTAAAAATCCGACATTTATTTGTAGTACCAAAGTAAACCTATAGTTAGTTTTAAAATAACATCACTGCTCTCTATGCCTACTAGCAATTAACTTTTCTGCTAATTGTAGAAACACATTAATTGGTATATTTTCCACCAATCAGTACATTGCACATTGTACTTCTGTAATGTGCCATAAACTGGCAGGATACGAGGTCTTGCCTGCAGTTCCTTGTAGTCAGGCCATTGAGGAAGAGGCCAAGTACCTCCCTTGGATGGAAGTGGACACCTTTGGCTGCGCTCTTGTGCAATTCCCAATGACTTTCCAATAGTCATTCACAGAGGCCTGGGAGAAGTTAGTCATTTTGATCCCATGGTTGAGGAATTGGGAAAGGGGAGACCACTGCACTACGAACAGTAAAATAAAGGATGTATAGTCAGAGTGAGAGAGCACAGTCTCCTGATGACTCAGCAAATTAATCCAGCGAGTAGCTGAGCCACACACACCACTGAGGTCCCAAGTTCTATCCCTGGTCTATTTTGATCTCAGCCAGAGTGATAGTTTGTGTATAGGAGCACAAGAATTGGCCTAAGTGCCCAGGCCAGAGAGGAGAAAAATCAGCAAACTGCTGTTGGGAATTCACTGTGTGCATAAATCATGCAAGGATGGGGTTGTGCACAGTCATAATGTTCCCTGCATTCAAATAGCATGCCAATACTCTTCATCAAAGCTCACACATAAATAAAGAGAAAAGATTATTCTGATGAGGAGACCACATTGGCATATCTTTTTATCGATATCAATAGGCCTGCTGTCTACTTCCAGCATTTTCTGTCCCTTTTTAATGTATTCTATACACATATATAATTAACATAGTACACGGGACATGTTCTACTGCTTTCATTATCCTTATCCCCAGGAACATCTGCACCTCACTATTTTAAAGACTTTGCTGCTTCCAGTTATTAGACATGAAAAATTTGAGTCTGCTGCATCCAGACTTCAATCTGCGCCTTTTGGTCCGTTCCAGCTCGCACTTCATCGAACCGTTCCGCTCCTTGGACCCATTTTGCACCCAACTCCCTGCACTCCATCAGCCACCCCACTCCCAGTCCCTGCCCCGGGGTACTTGTCATGGGAGATCTAGCAGTATTGAAAAGGACTGAATTCAAATTGTTCTTAATCAGAACATTTTGTTATTATGTTACAATGGTAAAACATGCAAAAATGATATTCACAGCAAAATCGCAATTGATTTATTTTAGTTGCTTTAGGATTCCTGTAGCAACAAATATAACTCGATACTTTTTAGATTTCAGATGATGCCCATCAATGTTAATACTCACAAACTTCAAGATGTAAGCTGAGAGTGCCATTTCAATTGAAAGTGCAAACAACACAGTTCTGTTACTCAATAACTCACACCTGTCCCTGCAGTGTTTGTACTGTACCTTGTTTTGTTCTGCAACTTGGTACTTCCCCATTCCAAAATAATCTAACATAACAGATGACCTTGTAAATAAAAAAATATCGATTTTATGCACGCAAGCCTCTAAATGGTTTGTACCAGAAAAAAACGTAAACATTAGGAGTTGAAAACTGTGGAATGCCAGCACAAATATTTCATTAATTCATGAATGAACCGCCTCACAGTTCAAGTCTGCAGCAATGACGAGGTCAACTAAGCCAGCACTGCCTGCTGGCTGTAACAGTGTATGCATGAAGGAATGACAGGCTCACAGTGTATTCCCTTACATACCTAATGCATTATTCAGTGTGCTATATTTGAGAGAAATGTGAGCGTACCCTACTACCATATCACAGCCACCAGACACGGTGATTACAAAGCATTTCCTTTCTAATTTTAAACGGCCGTGGTAGTCTCTCTGTCCAGCTGCTAAATGTGAAAGCACGAAGTAATTGCATTCCTAAACTGAATAGTAATTAAAGCTCACTAGATACCATAGTAATAGTAAATTAAGCTTATACACAACAGGATTTTAAACTAAAGTTTACTAGACTATCACCAGCCACTAATTATCTTTATTATACACAAATCTAATCCACAGGATGAGGACATCTATACCTAGCATACTTCTATAACTATAAAGCAAATGTTACCTGGAATACCCATAAAGGTTGTATTAATAGATGACCCGATAGACACAGGCGTCACCAATTCAGTACTATTCTAAGAAATGAAGTCATCTGCACTGTTTTATAGCATAAAGCACACTTGTCCAAACTAAGAAACAGGATCAGGTTCGTGTTGGATGTGCTAAGAAAAAAGGCAGTGACAAGCTAGAGCCACAAATACTGTACATATAATAACAACATAGTTGTGCTGCTAAAGGAAAATATTTTAACTGTTTACATTGTCATTTTCTAAATAGAATAATGGGTTACAACGATCATGTTCCAGGATATTTTGACCATTTTTCCACAGAAAGGATTGGAAAAAGAGTTACTGTATTAGTGCAAATTAAAAGAGAGGTCAGGGATGATAAATAGTTAAAGATGCTAAGGAGCTAGCTTTGATGTTACTTCCTCATAGACTGTAAATAATAAACAATTTTGTTATTTAGTCTCAGTAATCGATAAACTCTTCAGCCCATTATGTTGGCGCGTCGCTGGTCCCAGGCGTTCAAGAGATGTGGCAAGCCTTGACATTTTGGCCGTGTTCAGCAAGAGATACAATACAAAGACAGACACATACAGGGAGGTTTTGGAAACAAGAAGGGGGCAAAGGCAGTCAGTTTGTTAAAGAGGAAGCTGCAAGGGCTTCCACAGAGCCCAAGAGGTTAGAAATCCTGGAGATCAGTTAGAAGCCAAAGTAAAACGACCCACTGATGTGGGGGAAGTGAGGTCGCTGACTGCTGGTGTAATTTCCCACACCAGAAAAGAGACAACGGTCTTGTAGAAAAGAGACAACAGTCCTGGTCGCTCTTTTCTAACATAAGAAAGTTAAAAATGTTCCGAGGCTTACCAAGGATCTATTTAAAGATTAAATGTAAAATGCTGACTTGACGTCAATTTGGCTCGTTGAATTGTCAATCTTGTGACACTGCGACATGAAAATTACATTGAGGCAAAACCTCCAGGCCCAACAACCTTTATCTGTTGATTGTATACACATAGTGGGATAGCATCAGGAAGAAGGAAGAGACTATTAGCATATCTTATGTTCGAAGTTCTTAACATAGAATTTCAAGTACACCATTGCAAAATGTTGTGGATAACCAGGTTTAGAATGGAATATTACACTGCTCTCATGAATTATGGCACAATAGAAATTGGTTTTGGTAAAATTCCTGGGGCGCGAAATTGGGATCGGTAGCACCCATTGTTTGGGCGCTAAGGGTGCTGTTTGGGGACCAAAATGGCATCCGACGCAGGCACACACTTCTGCCGCAAATCACCCCGGATGCCATCTTGGTAAAGGACAAACAAGAGGTGTCCTTTACACACGCCTGAAGTAGGTTAGTTCATTTGCATATGCAAATAAGTGGCCTAACGCCTGCTTCTGGTCCCCGCTGCAGCTTTGGTTTGCCCTGAGGCCGTCAGTGTCAGTGCTGATTGCCTCGGGAAGCCAACGCTAAACACCACGTAAGTAAAAAAAAAGGTAAGTATTTACCATAATCACCGCCGCTCTGACCTCTCTCCCGACTCCGACCTCCAAGCCCCCCCCGATCTCCCCAAAGCCCTGAACTCCTAGCCCCGACAGCACTCCCGACCCCCCAATAGTACCCGAGACTTCCTACCCGATCTCCCACCGAACCCCGATCACGGTCTCAGAGGCCCACCCATTCCTCCTCCAGACCCCCGCGATCCAACCCAATCACTTACCTGGAAATTGGAGCACTAACCCGCACGGGCTCCCATCGCAGCGCCGTCTACGTTATGATGAGGTCCGAGGACCAAAATTCGGGGCTCTGAGGACGTCCCCATTTGAGCTCGGGCTGTTAACACTGTGCGGGTAAGGCACCTGAAAATAGGCACGCCCAAATTTCTAGGCCCCGGTCTCTGAGCTGATCTCAGCTAGTAAAAGGGGCACTCCAATTACCTTCAGCTAAGACGACAGAAAAATACACTCCTTATTGCTATCCAGTGACCCCCTGCTTTTTCAGAATGTGAATTTGAGCTGAGAACAAGATCAAGTTCAGGTGTGATACTCTCCCATGGTTGAATGGCCTGCTAACATTTAATATCTACTCCCAACCATGAAGAAAGACCTCTTTGATGAGTTATTGAAAAGTTAAAATGACTACATGCTCAGAATGACCACTGCCTCAACTTGCGTCACTTAACCCATAAGGGACAATGGAATGCAGTTCTGATCAATGGCATTTACTTAATCCGCGCATCAAACAAAACCTCAATTTTTTCTGTGAAGTAAACTCAGCTTCACGAGACATTCGAAAATTTAAATACCAAATAAAGCACATTCTTTCAATCAGTGGCTTCAAAACCAGTTCACAGAGCAATTATTTTACCAACCTAATGGGACAAAAAAAAAAACAACAGTTGTACTCTGGGAGGTCAGCAATTATATATCTGAATTCAAGTCTAACAGAGATTTGAACAGCGTAACCGCACGAGTAAAAATCTATAAGTTTGTTCTCCTTGGAGCAGAGAAGGCTAAGAGGAGATTAGATAGAGCTGTTTAAAATCATGAAGGGTTTAGATAGAGTAAATAAAGAGAAACTGTTTCCAATGGCTGAAGGGTCGATAACCAGAGGGCACAGATTTAAGGTGATTGGCAAACGAACCAGAGGCGACATGAGAAAAAACTTTTTTATGCAACGAGTGGTTAGGATTTGGAATGCACTGCCCGATAGGGTGGTGGATACAGATTCAATAGTAGCCTTCAAAAGGGAATTGGATAAATACTTGAAGGAGAAAAAATTGCAGGGATATGGGGAAAAACAGGTGGAGTGGGACTAACTGGATTGCTCTTCGAAAGAGCCAGTGCAGACTCGATAGGCTGAATGGCCTCCTTCTCTGCTGTACTATTCTATGATAATGTTGAATGTAAATGCTCTGGTAAAATTGGAAACTTTTTTTTTAAAACTGTACTTAAAGACTATTCAGATTTTAATGAATGCTGGTTGAACAAGCCTTTTTTCAGTCAGAAAACACTACATTGGCTCACTCAATAGAAATCTTGATACAGAGAAAATGTTGTCATAGCGACCAAGATGCCACTATGAAACTGTTGTGGAATATTCAATCCAACGATGCACAACTTCCACCAGGACAACTTTTTACAAAAAAGTTTGAATAGGTTACCAACTTAACAGCATAAAGCTAACAAATTGTCTACAACTCATTAGTTCTCTAGTCTCTAAAGACCCCAGTTTCTAACTTATTAATATGCATTAAAATCATCGTCCCAAATATTATCAATAAGATGGTAATACATATTTTAAAGGACGTTTCAAAGAATTCAAATTCAATGCATTTTTTATTCTTTGAAATATTACTTGAAATGTAGTACTGGGTTTGGGGCTTTTTATTATACATTTTGAAAGCTGAAACCAGTGAAACACAAAACAGATTTAAATTAAACTAATAGACTTCAGACTTTTGTCAGACGCTCAAAGTTTTCAAACTTCTATTTATCCGTTGGTAGGGAAATTACATCCATTATGTGAAGGGGTCACTAATACTTTCCATGAATCACATGTTTGAATGTGTTGCAATTACCTTAAACATACAAATGGCACCTTAGTACAAAAAAGAAAAAAAAAAGGCAAACTGCTAAACTTCTGGAAACTTACATCTGGTTATAATTTGACTGTAATGAACAACTTGTCTCTAGACAACAGAAAACCTACAGGGGCCCATTTACACTACAACTGCTCATTATTAATCAAGCACGTATTGTACGGTTTCATGTCTCCGTTATTAAAATGAAACCCCTTTGAGAAACCGAGCACAGAGCTTGCCAAATGATGTCCAAACGTGCATATTGTGCAATATTTAATCAGTTATTCTATATTTTTTTTAAATCACAAGATTGGTCTGTAACATACCGTAAGCAGAAAATAAAATCTGTAGGTGAATTTCAATTGTTCCAAAATCCAGAACAAACAATTGAGTTATTCAACAAGCTTATTTGGTAATTACAAACTACAATGAAGGCATACTATACAAGAGAAGTTGGTAATAAAGTAGTGTCAATGTAAAACTACGGGAGCTATGGACTGCTATTTGACCTAGGAGTGTTGTTGATGGATGCAAAGAGGAAATGTATCAGGCCATAATTTTCTGTCAAAATAACGGTAAGGCTAATAGCGCTCACCGTTATTTATGCGCAAATGCAACAGCAACTTCAGGCGAGGGCAGATGTTCGGTTAAACTCCGAATTCCAAACGTTTCTGTCGGTAGCTTTGCGAAAACGGCATCTCGCTGTCTGGCTCACCATTGAAATACCTTGAATGGCGTGAAGTTCCTGTACTTGCACAGTAGATAACAACAACAACTTGTATTTATATAGCGCCTTTAACGTAGTAAAACGTCCCAAGGCGCTGCACAGGAGTATTTTAAGACAAAAAATTTGACACTGAGCCACATAAGGATAAATTAGGGCAGGTGACCAAAAGCTTGGTCAAAGAGGTAGGTTTTAAGATATGAACTAAGCTCGACACAGAAAGTTGTCCATTTCAGTCTAAGTATCCTTTTAACAACATGATAAGTATTAATTACTGCAAAACCTCTCTGACACTGAAAATGAACTATTACAAATGTGGAGTCTTATTCCTTCAGGTTTTAATTGTTGTTGGAGATTTTGTAAAATTTAAATTAAAAAAAAAACTTTTCCTTTGCATCTTTTTTTCTTTCTCTTTTAATCCAATCTC
Organism: Squalus acanthias; assembly: GCA_030390025.1. Classification (NCBI taxonomy): domain Eukaryota; kingdom Metazoa; phylum Chordata; class Chondrichthyes; order Squaliformes; family Squalidae; genus Squalus; species Squalus acanthias. The sequence goes on from CM059444.1 coordinate 44,793,787, forward strand.
TCCGTCCCTTCTCTCTATTTCTCTTTCTGTACCTGATTTGGCAATGATTTCACCCACTCTAATTTACACTTCCTTCTCAGTCCTTGTGCTGGTAATTTCACAATCCTTCAATCTGATTGGTTAAGGAGATACACAGTTGCTTGTCCTGCTCACTCAGGTCCCCGATGCCCGGTTTCCCTCGCTGCGACATTATCAGCTCGCACTTTCAGCAACTTCAGCGGCGCAAAATATCATTGCGATTAAATGGGCAAGGGCAAGTCTAACTGACGGCGGACGCCGTTTGTTGCCCTGCCACAGCAAATTATGGCCCAGTGGTTCCACCAGTCATAGCCACTGATACATACTAATGTTCACATGGTCATGTGCGTGGATAAAGATCAGGAAAAGTGCAAATTGACATCAATGCACCTTTACAACTGTAGTTCATTTCTAGTTGCAATAAGTGGAACAGGAGGCAGGAACATCAGGGTAGCAAGAGACTTGAAAGCAGTGAACAAAGGCCTGGAGTTTCCGCATGATTTGCGACTAGGAAACAGCTTAATCTGGGCATAATCAAATCAAATAGATCAGAAGATTGTGGAATTTTAAGTGTAAGTGATTGTGTGCTTAACTACTTTATGCTCAAGTATCCACAATCTTTTATGCTAGTTCTACAGTCCCTTCGCCCCAAGCAGTCCCCGCCCATAAAACTGGCCACGCCCCCAGTTTGGAAAGGTGCGTTTCCGCCAATTCTGCTTGTTTGGGGTTGATCATCCCCAGTGCTGTAAACTGACACCATTGTTTTTGAGATTGACAAAGCACACAATAGTTGAAACTTTTTCTTGCAGTATGTTCTTTACCCACCTCTGTAAAGTAAGCATACACATAATGTGTACACATACAGGTATGGAAACACATTGTATGGGTCTGTGTGTATATACAGGTATGAAAATGCATTGTATGGGTCTGTGTGTATATACAGGTATGGAAATGCACTGTATGGGTCTGTGTGTATAACGAGATCTGGGTGTCCTTGTGCACCAGTCGCTGAAGGTAAGCATGCAGGTGCAGCAGGCGGTTAAGAAGGCAAATGGTATGTTGGCCTTCATAGCGAGAGGATTCGAGTACAGGAGCAAGGATGTCTTGCTGCAGTTGTACAAGGCCTTGGTGAGACCACACCTTGAGTATTGTGTGCAGTTTTGGTCGCCTTATCTGAGGAAGGATGTTCTTGCCATGGAGGGAGTGCAGCGAAGATTTACCAGACTGATACCTGGGATGGCAGGAATGACGTATGAAGAGAGATTGGGTCGATTAGGCTTATATTCGCTAGAGTTTAGAAGAATGAGAGGGAATCTCATTGAAACTTATAAAATTCTAACAGGACTAGACAGACTAGATGCAAGAAGGATGTTCCCGATGGCAGGGGAGTCCAGAACCAGAGGTCACAGTCTAAGGATAAGGGGTAAGCTATTTAGGACTGAGATGAGGAGGAATTTCTTCACCCAGAGAGTGGTGAACCTGTGGAATTCTCTACCACAGAAGGCAGTTGAGGCCAATTCATTAAATATATTCAAGAAGGAGATAGATATATTTCTTAAGGCTAAAGGGATCAAGGGATATGGGGAGAAAGCAGGGACAGGGTACTGAATTTGGATGATCAGCCATGATCTCATTAAATGGCGGAGCAGGCTCGAGGGGCCGAATGGCCTACTCCTGTTCCTATCTTCTATGCTTCTACCAGGTATGGAAACACATTGTATGGGTCTGTGTGTATATACAGGTATGGAAACACATTGTATGGGTCTGTGTGCACATACAGGTATGGAAATGTATGATGAACAGCAGCTCTACTGCAATTTTACCAGATATTTAGCAACTCCATCGCATTGTGGTTTGTACAACTGCTACTGCAACATCGTGTGATTAAAGGAGTTGTTTCCCAAAAGTCTTACACTGGCCCCAGTGATGTATGACACAGATCAAGTTGTACCAGTCTTCTGAAACTTGATGAAGCTGTTACCCAGCCTCTAACATTTGTCTAAAAAACATAAGTCGTTCCTCGAAGATTCAATTAAAACCAGATGTGTTTTAGACAGTAGGAAGTCAGCGTAGCTTACTGAGCAGTTCTAACTTGTGAGCAAAAAATCTTTTAAAGAAGATGATGTTACTTAATACATGAAGCCAAACAGTAACATAGGAGACTAGCTGACTCTAAATACATCTAACCTGTGGTCTGCACTCTGCCACTGTATCATTAGGCTTTCTCACAGCCCCCATTTCACTCCACCCATACTCAGTCTCTCCATTCCAACACTCAATAACTCTCCACCATTTCTCCATCCCCACCTATGCATGTTCTCAACTCTCACTCTTGCCCTTGGCCCAGCTCTCCATCTGCAGTCTCTCATTCTCTTCTCCCATTCACATTTCTTCTCTCTCCCTCCCCACAGACACACACTCTTCTCGCCACACCATACACACTGAGACACAGACAGGCAGACCAAATAGATCGTTTTCTCCCCATCACCTCACCCACTGAGGTACATTGTTGCAGGGCCTCTCCGTAATTTATTCAACGCATTCTCGCTCAGCCATTGAGACACACTTGGGCAGTCGATAACTTTTAAAACCATGTTCCCAATCTCTCAGGAGGGTGCTGGGTACTGAGTCACAGGGGCAAGCCTGCTCGTTAAAGTCAACTCACTTTGTGGAGAGGAGCTGTGTCCGGACACTTGCTAACACAGCATATTGTAACGTCAGGTGCTGTACCAGTACTTCGCTGTGCCAGTTAATAAAATGCTAATTTCCCCCAAAAAATCTTGCCTCCTCAACCTTTGTGCAATACAGGAAACTTTCGTTTATCCGGCATCGACGGGACCGGCGTGGTGCCGGTTTATCAAAAGTACCGGATAACAGAGAGTTATATCTACCGAGGCTATTTTTAACAAAGAGACTCCAAGCAGCGCGGGAGAATCTACTCCTGCTACTGCAATGTTTCGGACTTGCGACAGCGCCAGGAGGCCGAGTAGTGGCACTTTTGAAAAGTACCCCTACTGACTAAATCGGCGTTCGCGGACTCGGACTCGGACTCGGACTCGGACTCGGGATCGGCAACATTGCCGGTTATTTGAGAGGATTTTTCGGAGCACTCGGCGTTCGCGGGGACTCGACTGCAACTCGGCAACATTGCCGGTTATTTGAGAGGAGTTTTCGGAGGATGATTTTTGCCGGTTAAGCGAGAATTCCGGATATTTGGGTGCCGGATAAACGAAAGTTTCCTGTAATATGCAATAGTATCACAAGTTCCACCTGGTGTAATAGGGATCAAAGAACACAATTGTCAAAATGACCTGGTCTTCAACTTTTGTCTTCACAAATGCCAAATTAAGTTTTCTAAACATAACGTAACACTAAAGAAATTCTTATCTTGGAATACATTACAAAATGGGTTCTGCTGGTTGCAAGTTAAAGTAATTCTTAAGCACTGTAGAAAATTGAAACCTTTTGCTTTTAATTCGGAATTCTGTAATTTACCAAAATGAACCAGAAAAACAAACAATGTTTTTCCACATAAGGAAGGAGTACATCAAGAACAAGATAGCCAAAGCAATTACCTCAGCAGCCTGTGTCTCTTGGTGCAGAAGAGTCAGTCCTGTGAGATCTTCCAGGAAAGAATGAGAAGAGTTGAATACATTAGCTAGGAACTGAAAACCTTCTTTTTCAAAGTGATCAAGGACCTGCAAAAAGAGAAAGATTACATTAAAATTTGCAGAATAGAGAATGCACAATACTGGAATATAAATATCAAAACCCTTTGTAGAGGGAAACCAGCAAAACTATAGCAAAAGAGAGCAACCTGCTCCAAAACTCTCTAACCCAGCATTTCTAGCCATCTGTTTCTTTGTTTCCCCTGCAGAGTATCAGCTAACAATCTTCTGAAATCTCATGTACAATGCCCCCTCAAACATATACAGCCTTGTCAATAAATATGTATTAAATGTCCAAGATTTGAATATCCAGTATATGATGTTACTGCTTTATTGACTGGATGAAACCCTCAGTGGCAGACATTTATTTTGGAATAGATTATTTAAAGTGCTTACCATATTTCAAATTTGGTTCCCAAAATGCATGGTAAATAGTGCAAAAAAGAGACATGGATCCTGCTCTCTCATTGTATTCTGCATCCAAATGTCTTCCTCCCCTCTCCTTCCCCCATGGACCCAATTGTTATGGTCAGAAGTCTGAATAGGGTTGACAGATTGGAACCTTCTCCACCCTTATGTGTGAGGACCAACTATTAGTGGCGCTCTGATCATCCTAGTACATAGCCTTGGACGCTCCTTAATGCCTTCCATTATACGGTGGATTCCATGGACACGTGTCTGGGGGCTGGTATCAAAGAGTCTTGCTACACTGTGACTGCGCACCCAATAATACATCTGCCCTTACAGGACAGTGCACACCTCTCCTTCCATTCCAGAGGAACTGGGTGATTGGAAAGTTTGGAAGATCTACAGTACAAACTCTATGACCCTGATCTCTCCATCCTCCGACCTTCTGACAATGGAGGGTCAATGTTAAAGAAAGAAGAAAGACTTGCACGTATATAGCAACTTTCACGGCTCAGGATGTCCCAAAGCGCTTTATAGCCAATGAAGTACTTTTTGAAGTGTAGTCACTGTTGTAATGTAGGAAATGCGGCAGCCAATTTGCACACAGCAAGCTCCCACAAACAGCAACGTGATGACCACCAGATATTCTGTTTTAGTGATGTTGATTGAGGGATGAATATTGGCCTGTACACTGGGGATAACGCCCCTGCTCTATTTCAAAATAGTGCCATGGGATCTTTTACGCTCACCCGAGAGGGCATACGCGGCCTTGGTTTAATGTCTCAGCTGAAAGATGGCACCTCACCTGTACTTTAAAGGAAGTAGGTGAGCACATTGCAGATGTCCTAACTATAAACTTCTAAAGTTCTCTTGATTCAGGAACCGTTCTTTTAGATTGGAATTTTTTTTTTATTCGTTTATGGGATGTGGGCGTCGCTGGCAAGGCCAGCATTTATTGCCCATCCCTAATTGCCCCGAGAAGGTCACGCCGCTATTTAAGAATGGTGAGAGAAGGAAACCAGAGAATTATAGACCAGTTAGCCTAACATCTGTTGTCGGGAAATTGCTAGAGTCTATAATTAAGGATTGGGTGACTGAACACCTTGAAAATTTTCAGCTGATCAGAGAGAGCCAGCATGGATTTGTGAAAGGTAGGTCATGCCTGACAAACCTGATAGAATTTTTTGAAGAGGTGACTAAAGTAGTGGACAGGGGAATGTCTATGGATGTTATTTAAATGGACTTCCAGAAGGCATTTGATAAAGTCCCACATAAGAGACCGTTAACTAAGGTAGAAGCCCATAGAATTGAGGGCAAATTATTGACCTGGTTAGGAAATTGGCTGAGCGGCAGGAGACAGGCAGTAGGAATAATGGGTAGGTACTCAAATTGGTAGGATGTGACTAGTGGTGTCCCGCGGGGATCTGTGTTGGGGCCTCAACTATTCACAGTATTTATTAACAACTTAGATGATGGCATAGAAAGCCATATATCCAAATTTGCCGATGACACAGAGGTAGGTGAAATTGTAGGCAGTGTAGATGGAAGCATAAAATTACAAAGGGATATTGACAGATTAAGTGAATGGGCAAAACTGTGGCAAATGGATTTCAATGAGGGCAAATGTGAGGTCATCCACTTTGGACCTAAAAAGGATAGAACAGGGTACTTTCTAAATAGTGAAAGGCTAAAAACAGCGGAGGTCCAGGTATATAGATCATTAAAATGTCATGAACAGGTACAGAAAATAATCAAAAAGGCTAATGGGATACTGGCCTTTATATCTAGCGGACTAGAATACAAGGGCGTAGAAGTTAGGCTGCAGCTATCCAAAACCCTAGTTAGAACACACATGGAGTACTGTGAGCAGTTCTGGGCACCACACCTTAGATATGATATTGGCTTTGGAGTGAGTCCAGCGTAGGTTTACCAGAATGCTACCCGGACTTCAAGGATTAAGTTACGAGGAGAGATTACACAATTAGGGTTGTATTCCCTAGAATTTAGAAGGTTAAGGGGTGATCTGATCGAAGTTTTCAAGATACCAAGGGGACCAGGTAGGGTAGACAGAGAGAAACTATTTCCACTGGTTGGGGATTCTAAGACTAGGGGGCATAGTCTAGAGGAGTGAAATTAGGAAACAATTCCACACACTACTGCATTTAGGAGTTGAGCCATCGGGACATTCCAGTTGAGGTTTAGCTAAATTTGAAATTTAGCAAGTGTGATTGGATATGTATTTTTAGCCGAGGCACACAACTATATGGTAATAATGATAAATTAGCGTTGGTGCGCAGTACAGGTTGTAAAAATTCCAGAAACTAAGACCAAATAAGCTTTTAAAAAAAGTGTTGGGATAAATGTCAAACTGAGGCACAAAGCTCATGCCTCAGAATTGCTAAATCCACATAATCTATGTCAGGTGCAATTTCAAAAAGTGAGTTAGTTTAAACTATTGATTTAACTCCTCTAATTTTGGATCACTGGGTTATCCCTGTTTGGAGTGACAATAACACAAAATTCACCTGATCAGTCAAGATGAAGACGACTCTGTGAAACTGAATCCCTTTGTTCTATAATCCAGTGTTGAGTTCATTCATCACCTTAATGCTTTAAGCTAGTAAAATGGCCACATCTATCTTGCTAAATGTATTTCTATAAAATCTGTGAACTTGCCTCATTTGTACTTAAGTAACATGCTGTCTTTTAATCATATCTTTGTAGTTTAGTATGTAATACAGAAAATTGCCCATAAAAAATATTTGTCGGGCCTTTCAGAGGGAGATTGCAGCTTGTGGTGTGGGGGTTGAGTGCAGACATGATTAGACTTGAATGCCTGCCAACACTCACTGACTGGGCTCACACATAAAAAATGGCAATTTGGACGATATGCTACAAGGTTGCTGGTGCCCCTGGAATGATAACCAAGCATGAGTCACCACCTTCAGGACACGCAGTGGAAACAAATGGGCAAAGAAAATAGGTCCTCCATATCCAGTCAGTGCAGCATTTTCTGTTGCATAATCACCATTTTGTGTACATTGTTTTACTGGGATTACTGTTAGATGATACAGCAAAGGCTATGGGCCCCGACAACAACCCAGCTATCGTGCTGAAGACATGTGCTCCAGAACTAGCCGCGCCTCTAGCCGAGCTGTTCCAGTACAGCTACAACACTGGCATCTATCCGACAATGTGGAAAACTGCCCAGGTATGTCCTGTCCACAAAAAGCAGGACAAGTCCAATCCGGCCAATCACCGCCCCATCAGTCCACTCTCAATCATCAGCAAAGTGATGGAAGGTGTCATCAACAGTGCTATCAAGTGGCACTGACTCACCAATAACCTGCTCACTGATGCCCAGTTTGGGTGCCGCCAAGACCACTCGGCTCCCAACCTCATTACAGCCTTGTTCCAAACATGGACAAAGGAGCTGAATTCCAGAGGTGAGGTGAGAGTGACTGCCCTTGACATCAAGACAGCATTTGACCGAGTGTGGCATCAAGGAAAACTGAAGTCAATGGGAATCAGGGGAAAAACTCTCCACTGGCTGGAGTCAGACATAGCACAAAGGAAGATTGTTGTGTTGGTTCAAGGTCAATCATCACAGCCCCAGGACTACGCTGCAGGAATTCCTCAGGGCAGTGTCCTAGAACCAACCATCTCCAGCTGCTTCATCAATGACCTTCCCTCCAACATAAGATCAGAAATGTGGTAGTTCGCTGATGAATGCACAGTGTGCAGCACCATTCACAACTCCTCAGATAATGAAGCAGTTCATGCCCGCATGCAACAAGACCTGGACGACATTTAGGCTTGGGCTGTTAAGTGGCAGGTAATATTCCCGCCACACAAGTGCCAGGCAATGACTATCTCCAACAAGCGAGAGTCTAACCACCGCACCTTGACATTCAATGGCATTACCATCGCCAAATCCCCCACCATCAACATCCTGGGAGTCACCATTGACCAGAAACTTAACTGGACCAGCCACATAAATACTGTGGCAACAAGAGCAGGTCAGAGGCTAGGTATTCTGCGGCATGTATCTCACCTCCTGACTCCCCAAAGCCTTTCCACCATCTACAAGGCACAAGTAAGGAGTGTGATGGAATACTCTTCACTTGCCCGGATGAGTGCAGCTCCAACACTCAAGAAGCTCGACACCATCCAGGACAAAGCAGCCCGCTTGATTGGCACCCCATCCACCACCTTAAACATTCACTCCCTCCACCACCGGCGTACCGTGGCTGCAGTGTGTACCATCTACAAGATGCACTGCAGCAACTCGCCAAGGTTTCTTCGGCAGCACCTCCCAAACCCGCGACCTCTTCCACCTAGAAGGACAAGGGCAGCAGGCGCATGGGAACACCACCACCACCACCACCACCAAGTTCCCCTCCAAGTCACACACCATCCTGACTTCGAAGTATATCGCCGATCCTTCATTGTCGCTGGGTCAAAATCTTGGAACTCCCTCCCTAACAGCACTGTGGGAGTACCTTCACCACACGGACTGCAGCGGTTCAAGAAGGCGGCTCACCACCACCTTCTCAAAGGCAATTAGGTGTGGGCAATAAATGCTGGTCTTGCCAGCGACACCCACATCCCATAAAACGAATTAAAAAAAAATAAAAGAAAGTGTAATTTGAGCATATTTGATGAATAATTCTGGAACACCAGTTTTACCTCAAGTGAGGGAGATCACTCTCATTCTTGGGGTGTCACCTGTGGCTCAGTGGTTGCACTCTAGCCTCTGTCAGAAGGTTGTGGGTTCAAGCCCCACTCCAGAGACCATGATCTCTGCTGACACTCCAGTGCAGTGCTGAGGGCGTGCTGCCCACTGGGCCGGTTCTGCTGGGGGCAAGTCGGGTTAAAATCGACCCCATTGTTACAGTTAATAAGACTTATTGGTGAGAAATCTGTCTGTTGAGAATAAGGATATAAGCAAACTTCAAAAAAGGAAAAGTTGATTTGCACTGTCCTGGAGTGTGGTTTTTGGCAATTAGGTCTGTGATTACTGTTATAACAAAGATGTAGGCAAAGAAGTTCTATTAAAATCAACACATCGCATAAACTACTATAACTCATTCCTTTACAGAACCTTAAAACCGTGGAACTCTTTACCTCGCTCAGCCTTTCTCTTTTCCTAAATTCCTCAGGCTTTAAAACTTTAGTTTGGGAATCACTTGATTGCTACTTCCTAATGTACTTCACTTTCTTTTTTCCAACCTGGCCAATGTCCTACATTATGGGCCATTTCACGGCGATTTCTCAGTACAACAAAACTTTCTGCTAACATCCTTTTTACCATTGCTCCATTTGAAAATTTAATCTGTTGTTTGTGTTACTGCCAAAATAGCACAATCTGGTGGATGAAACTGAGGGGAACAGATATTTTCATGAGATTTGTTTAAAGTTAGAATGCCAGAACTGGCAACTTGCCTTTAGCTTGGCTGACGAACTGTTGTGTATACTCAAAGAATATACAACCTTCACTAAATTATATATTCTTTTACAATAAAATGGCACGTGATTTTTGTTCAAACACATATTTAAATGTATAAAAAAGTATTGAAATGACTATCATTGAATTATTTGAACCAGTGACATGTTTGCAGTTCAGCTTGAAGAGTCATTGCATCATTTTGAGGTGGAGGATATCAGAATCACAGAACACAAAGTAGGCATTTGGCTATCTAAAGCAATAAAAGACTATTGTTTCTGTTGCAGATTGCATCTTTCCCCACTGCGCCACTATGCTGCACCTTATCCACTTCTGTCAATTGAAGTGGAACCTTCTAAAATTTTAAAAAACATTTTTGTATGAAACAGCCCACCTTCCTGACGTGTTATTTACGAATTTGGCCCTTTAGGTGGATGTCATTAGTAGCCTAATGTAATACCAAAACGACTGGTACATATGTTCAGCCCATACATCGAGAACATCTTGACGTGTTCAAGTCCCATTCCAGAGACTTGAGCACAAAAATCTAGACTGACACTCCAGTGCAGTGCTGAGGGAGTGCTGCACTGTCAGAGGAGCATAGGAACAGGAGTAGGCCATTCAGCCCCTCGAGTCTGCTCCGCCATTCAATGAGATCATGGCTGATCTGCGACCTAACTCCATATACCCGCCTTTGGCCCATATCCCTTAATACCCCTGGTTAACAGAAAGCCATCAATCTCCGATTTAAAATTAGCAGTTGATCTAGCATCAATTGCCGTTTGTGGAAGAGCATTCCAAACTTCTACTCGCTGTTTCAATCACTGCGACCACAAAATGTGAACGTCAATTTCTTCTGCCGTTGCAAGAATGGGGACCACTACCACCATAATGACATCTTAACTCTTGTCCCACTTGTCTTTCTCTTAAGTCTGTCAGATGATTCGGAGCAGAGCTCCAGGGAGATGATATGGAAAGCCCACCTGAAGATGCACCGTCATTCATTCTTACTCTGCCAAGCATCAGCTCTGCAATGTCCATTACACAGGATTACAGACTGTGACTCTGAGAGAAGTGAGACATGGAGCACAAGTGAGCAGGAACAGGTGTAGGTGGCGAAGGAGGAAAAGGAATCAGCTGCTGTGAGAGCCATCTCACATCCATCCTCTGCTGAAGAAGAAAAGCTCAGGGGCCCAGCCTTGAAAAGATATTTTCTGAGCATGATAGATTGCTGCAGCCATTGGACAGTTTGTTGCTGCAGGTATTGGAAAAAAGGTGGAGAGGCAGGGATGCAGCGGAATGTGTCCCTGAGTAGCTTTCCACCTCCGCACACCCCAGATCTGCCAAAGAACAGGAAGGGGGAGAAAAGGAAAGCCTAGGCCCATGTGTTTATTGGAGAGTGCACATTTGCTGATAACGGGAGCTTAAAAAGCCAAAAAATAATCAATTAGACAATGCTTAACCTACAAAATAAAAACTATCATTTTACTGAAACACACTAAAATAGTGGTTAACATTTTAAATCTGCTCATTTGATCTGGAGGTGTGAATGTGCTCCATTTTTCCCAATGACAAAATGTATTTAAAAATATTTATTTGCAGCAAGTATAAATGTTTACAATTGCACAAAGCATTAATCACGAGAACAGGCTGACGTAGTGTAAATGGCTAATTTACAACAGGATCCCATGGTAAAGGCTGGAATAAAACACGTTATTCTCTGGACGGCCGCCTACAAAAATATAACACAACTAATGTTTCAATGTGGCACTAAATAACAGTTTTCTATAAGTGGTACAGCAGCACAGCGCTTTGGTGGCTGGTTATGGAGTGGCCTGGGAGAAGGTCTCCCGCTCACACACTCAACTTGGACATGGTGCGTTGGGAGGGCCTGAGAAACAGGAAAGAAAAATAAACAATATGAAAAAAAAACTTTTTTTTTTTACAAAACTGCGAAACCCTATCCTCCTGCAGTCTATAATGAAAATATTACTGTGATAATATCAAAGGAGAATTTCAAACATACAAAGAGCTTGTTTCGAAATTAGAAGCATGTATTTATTAAACAAGTGTAAGGGACTTTGCAGGAACTGAACATTTTAAATTCAGCGTTTGTTGCTTTGAAACTTTTTCTCAGCAAGTCTAGGTCTGAAGAAACTTACCACTGGCGAGCATGCTGTGCACTTGTCAAATGCTAGACTTGCTGGAAGACATTGTCAAACCTCGATAAAAAGCCACGGATCTAGAAGAGAGGAAAATGTTAAATTGATTACAGTTCGGTTGACATGTAAAGGGTGGCTGGCTGCAGTAGCTGGAGGGTCCAATTATTTGCCTCAACAGCCAATGATCTAAATACCAGGGATCAATGGTTTTTCTCCACGAGAGCCACCTGGTCTAATCCCACTCGTCTCCTTGCTCCCCATATACTTTAATATTCCCGTTTTCAAGGAATTCCTTATTACCTTAAATTTGTTACTTCTTGTTATTATCATCTTGCTGACCAGTGGAAGTGGAAACAATTTATTACAATTTACCTCATCACAACTCTTTATAATCTCAACTCTAATGAAAAAAGCCGTAACTCTCAATTTTCTCTTCAGAACTGTAACCCTTCATCCCTGGTAATGTCCTAGTGAATCTACAACTGCGCATTTTCCATTGCTTTACTAATCTTGCTGTAATAAGGTACCCAATATTATACGCAATACCCCAACTGCAGCCTAATTATGGTGCTGTACAAGTTCAACATCACCTCTGTATTCTCTGTCTTCAGATACAAAACTAAGGATGCTGGCAATGACCTGTGCATGTACGCACCAAAGTCCCGCTGGTCTCTACTCCAATTAATATCTGACTATTTCAGGTGTATTTACCTATCCTATTCTTACTTTCGTATTACATTACATTTTTTTTTTAAACACTGAACTGAATCCGCCCATCTAGAAAGAGCCGCCAGTGAAAGACCTCTGCAGATGCCTGCAAGTAGGCATGTGCAACGCTCTAGTCTGGTAGCCAGTGTATGATTTGCATCCCACAGTATAACTCCAATCTTGCAGTCACCTCAGTAATGGTAGTGGAGTATAACTCCAGTCCAAAATTCAATTTTTAATTTAATAAATAATTTAATTTTTAATAATCACGCTGTAATTGAATGCATTAAATGAAACCATTTTTGTTTCCTCAGGGGACTGACTGTTAGCTGTACCAAATATATTTGTTTGATTGTGGCACCACCTAGAGTCAAGAGCTGCTACTGCCATCAGAGGTGTTAGACTCAATCCTGTTTTATTTTTTTTACAATTTTCGATGATCATTAGTGTTTAAACACTTAACTGAATAAGAGCTGAACACTAAACTATCAAAATAATCTGCTCAATGGCAAAATAATATTTATTAGTGCCAAGAGAATGAAATACTCAACCCTAGGATCATTTTCAATAAATGTAAATCAAAACCAAAGAAAGGGAGTTGGACAGGCTTTTATTAAGATCAGTTGAAAAATGTAGGTTTATGCTCTGTTTATCTGTGAATTAGGTTTTCTTCCTTGACTTTTAGCTTTGGTCACACCTGGCTTGCAGAGCTTCTACCCAGCAGCATAGTGGCACAGCAAGTTCAATCACGAATGCACTGTGCCATAGAGCTGCAGGAGTTGGGGAGGTGCCCATAATTATACCACATGATGAGTTCCTGATTTCAACCAGGTTGCCGTGGGAACACAGTGGCGGACAACTGCTTCCCCATAAGAGAGGAGATTGAAAGGAAGAATTACGTCATAACACTATGGTGCACTTTGTAGTGGCAGGTCGCAGAGTTGTATTGACAGAAGCCTGCCTAACCATTCCATTTCTTGGCCTGGAAAGACCATTAGAAAAGGGGAAAAAAACAAAATATTTCAATGGGGACGTCTCACCATTAAAAAGCTTCTTTCATAAGACTGCACTCCTGGATATACCATCTATCTTTTCCCCCTTTGTCAAAATCTCTATACCTGCCCTTCAAGCTCTTCTAACTATTATATTTGATCTGCTAAGCATAGGATACTTCCAAGCATATATTATTTGACTAGCAAGCAGCAACGCCAGGAATACAAGTCAAATGATATAGTTTGGGCCCTATGCCTCAGTGGAGTCCCTCAGGACACAAGGCAGTTTCTATCATCTCTCCTCATTCTTGGTATCACCTTAGTAAATAGCTGCTGTATCCTCTCCGTGGCTTTGACATCCTTCCTAAAGTAGGGCTCCCAAAACTGGGATGGAAAAAAAACTGCAACATTTCTGGGATCTAACGAGGATTGCCCAATCCAGCACTAAAAATAAGTATTCATATTTTCCTTTGAATACTTAAGGCACTGGGGAAGTAGAATCTAGAAGGCAGAGCATCTAAAAACTTTTTCCACAAACAAGACACTGATAGTCTGGAATGCTGCCAAAGCATAATTATACTCTGTTTATTACAGAGCTGCCAGTTTACCATCAGATGTGGGGAAAGTTACTGGAATCTATCATCATCAGGGAGAGTGACTGAGCATTTGAACAAGTATGAGCTGATCAAAGAGAGTCAGCATGGATTTGTGAAGGGTAGGGCATGTCTCACTATTCTAGTTGAATTTTTTTTTTTGAGAACGCCACTAACAAGGCAGACAGGGCAGTGTCTATCAGGATGTTGTCTATATGGACTTCAAGAAGGCACTTGATAAGGTTCCACACAAGAGATTAACAAAAATATAAGCGCATGGAATTGGAGGTAACCTTGTGACATGGGTTGGTAATTTGTTGGAGGAGGGAGTTGCAGAGTAGGGATAAATGGATTGCACTCCGATCGGCAGGATGTGACAAGTGGTGCTGCCCAGGAATCTGGACTGGGGCCTCAGCTTTTCACCATATATATCAATGACTTGGATGAAGTAACAGAGCTGTATATCCAAGTTTGCAGATGACACTAAGTTAGGAGGGACAGTAAGTTGTGTAGACGGGAGCAGACAGTTACAAAGGGACATGGACAGATTAAGTGAATGGGCAAAACTATGGCAGATGGCGTTAAATGTGGGAGAAGTGCGAGGTCATTCACTTTGGATCCGAGAATGACAAATTGGAACATTTTCTTAATGATGAGAGACTAGGAACTGTGGAGGAGCAAAGGGATTTGGGTGTCCAGGTATACAAATCACTAAAACATAGTGCACAGGTACAAAAGTTACTGGAATCTATCATCAGGGACAGAGTGACTGAGCATTTGAACAAGTATGAGCTGATCAAAGAGAGAGCGAGCATGGATTTGTAAAGGGTCGTGCATCAAAAAGGCTAATGGAATGTTGGCCTTCATCTCAAGGGGGCTGGAGTACAAAGGGGAGGAAGTTATGCTTCAGTTGTACAGAGCTTTGATCAGACCCCATCTGGAGTACTTAGTTCAGTTTTGGGCACTGAACCTCAGTACACATTCACACCAGGGCTTAAAGAATTATGAGGACAGGTTACATAAACTATTTCCTCTGGTGGGGGATCGATAACAAGAGGGCATAATCTTAAAATTAGAACTAGGCCATTCAGGAAGCACCTTTTCCACACAAAAGGTAGTGGAAATCTGGAACTCGCTCCCCAAAAGGCTGCGGCTGCCGGGCTGATTGAAATGTTCAAGACTGAGATCGACAGATTTTTATTAGGAAAGGTATCAAGGGATATGGATCAAAAAGCAGGTAAATGGAGTTGAGGTGCAGATCAGCCATGATCTAATTGAATGGCGGAACAGGCTCAAGGGACTGAATTGGCTACTCCTGATCCTATTAACTAAATAAATACAGACCATCTTGTTCAGCAATTGGGCTTAAAATCACAGCAAGTTATAGTTCTCAATTTTTATGATTCATCAAGATAAGGTTTTTCTGAAGAAGGAAACTGCTTTAAAAAGTTACGGGAAGTTCCCCCCCAAAAAAACAATTGTGGATAAAGATGGCATAAGACACCTGTTCCTAACGCACTGTGCCAGAGTGGTAGATCGCGAGATTACTCACCTGATGGGGGACAAGTCCAAGAGAAGTCGGAGGCTCATTCAGCCGGTCATCACTGCTGCTGGCTACTGCGTACCCACTGCAAGTGCAAAACAAAGCCAACAAGTGGTACTGATAAGACGACTATCCTTAAGCTTTCTCACGTTAAAAAAAGATTAGGTAACAAGTATCAGAACTGTAGATTTAATGTAACTGCATGATTCAGGAAATTGCACTGAAGGCTAATAGAAATAATTATTTTTTAAACTTAGGAACAAAATCAAAATTTGCTGATGACACATTTTGGATGTAAGAATAAGAGAAGGGAAGATACCCTCAATGCTATGAAGCAGACAGACCTTGGTGTGCAGGTACATAAGTCATTAAAGGTGGCAGCAAAAGTGGATAAGGTCATAACAAAGACAGAAGGGCGGAGGTAATGTAGAACTAGTACAAGTTCTTAGTTGGGTCACAGTCGGAGTATTGCGTAGTTTTGGGAACCCTATTACAAAAAGGATATAAAAACAATAGCAAAGCTGCAGCATAGATCCACTAGGGCGTTACCAGGAATAAGGGGTTGCAGCTATGAAGAGAGACTTGAAAAGTTGGGGCTTTTCCCACTGGAGTGGAGAAGGTGAGGGGTGACCTGACAGAGACCTTCAAGATTATGAAGCGTTAAGATAAGGTAAATTGTGATGGATTGTTTCCATTGGTCGGTGAGACGACAATGAAAAAGCCCAAATTTAGGATAAAAGATTGGAAGGAGAGATTAGAAAAACTGTCACAAATCGCAGTTGAAGCAGAGTCTTTAAGTAGTCTGAAAAGAGGAAAATTAAAGGGTATAGAGAGTGAACAAGAGTGAGATTAGACTAGGTGGTTTATGTGCAGAAAAACAGTGGTATAAACTTGATGTGCAGAACAACATTCAGAAAGTATATAAAAACTGACGAAAAAATCCACAGGAAATCAAGTACTAAGCTGGTGGATCTTACTGATGATAGAAGGCCACCCATGACCACCAGTAGCATCGATGGATATCCCTCAACTAATGCAAGAAACTGTAAACTAGCTGTAATCACGTGCTTTAATTGAATCCTTTGCATCTCAATTCAACATTTAATATTTACAACTACTCCATTATTTAGATTTTGGGAGAAGCAGATAAGATCAGGTTTAGTAACAAGGTTAGAACTTGCAGAATACTTGGATTTTCCTGTAATTAAGCACTTAACAAAATCACACATTTTAAAGTCCTAGCTTGTCAATTACAGAGACACTTGGTTAAAAGTGGAATTACACATCAATATTTCAGCTTACCCTTCAGCATGTTGCAGTATAGAAACCATCAACTCCACAGCAAGCGCTCCAGCTATCATGGCCAAACCAGGACGACTCACAGTGCACTGCTGGTCTAGAGTGCGGTCTCTGGTTGACTGACAGAAAATACAGTGAATCATTCCTGTCAAAACTCTTGACAGTTACTTATTAATAATACCGTAGCCTTACAAGAGCAGCAAGATTTTTTATTTTTAAACCATGGTTAAAAATATATATTTGCCCTTCTTTCCAGTCCTGTGCAGCATGCATCATTCTCCAAAGGGCAGAAAGTTCACCTGCTACTCTACAGCTGACCGCTGGGAAGTGTCCAACAGTGACTGAGCATCACCATTAATCCTTATTTCAGTTGGTACCTTGTCTTTGCCTGGGGCCTTCCTCCAGTGATCTGGCCGAGGTCAGAAACTGTATGCTTGGGGTACCACGGGCATGAACTGATATCCTACTTCTCAATGGTAAATGCACTGGATTCCTAATAGGCTGTACCACTAATGCCTACTTATTTTCAAAAACTAAATAAAGTTGTTCCCTCAACCAGTTCAAGAGGTCACAGTATAACATTTCCTTGAAAGCAGATATTTAGGTTCCAAACTTTCAGTTTCCTTTTTCCACAAATGCAACAAGTCTGAACCTATATGAAGATTAAGTGCTATGTGTGGCTCCGTTGGTTAAAACAGTGAGTGGAGTGGGTAGAGGTCAAAGGAGGACATGATTGGACTGGTCTTAAATTTACCTTTTAGAGTGCTTTCCCATCTAGACAATACTACGGTTAATGAATGCATCACTATTTGCCTTCCCTGAAAGTGAACTTTTTGCACATTATTAAAGTTTCTGAACTTCATAGTTTTGTGAATTCTATTTCTCTTTCTGTAAATCAACCAAAGATCCTCATCTTCTCAGTTATCATTCAATTTCGATGATAGACAGCAGGCCTCCAGTCATTTAAAGCACCTTTGAACCACTGGTCCATTGCTTACTGCAGTCACTTTAAACTCTTCTGTAGAACGCAACAGCTCTGAAGTCAACAAAAGAATTGAACTTAAGACTATTTCTATCCAGGTGTACTACTCTGATTCCCAATATAATTCAGGTCTCATGACAAAATAGCAATCTAGGAGTGGCATGAATTAAATAACAATTCAGTACTTGGCATAATGGAATATTAATTTCATACTGCTCAAAAATATGTAAAACAAGGTTTTAAGCAATAACTTCATTCCCTGTATTCATTAGTTGCCTCACTCATTAGACAACACTGCATATAATTTATGTGTTTCTGCATTACACAAACTCGCTTTTAAGTGCAAATCAGAATCCGTATCACAATTCTGTTATTTTGTTAGTTTCAATTTTGAAAAGGCGAAGGATATCTACCATTAATGGCTGCTGCATTGCTTCCTAAAGAGCAAGATGTTGTAACAAAGGCATAAACATATATAAAAACTGTAGCTTTATATATTCGATTAAAATGCTGTGCATTATTTTAATTTTTACAGCTTTGCAATCCAATCGATTTGGCGCCACATAAACAGTGCAATGGATCCTGAACTAATGAGACACTGGTAGCTCAAATCAGAACAAACCCAGTCACAATTTTCCAAACTCGCTCTTCCTTCTTGCACCATACTATGGCAGCGATCATTTTTCACACACGACTTACATCTCCAGGTGCTACCACATCGTTACAGAAGTAGCAGCCCAGTTTGTGGCCAGGAATGTTTGAGAAGAGTGAAGAGCCGGTCACAGAGGAAGCGATGGTGGCGGCAGCTGCAGCAGGTTCTCCAGACTCCTGTTTCGGCTTTTTCAGGCCATGTCTCATCACAACAAAGGTATCAAACCCCAGAGCCGCATTAATAACTAACTGTAAGCAAAAAATAATCATTTACATTCAGGTTTAACCCTTTTTTCATTTTTCCATCCCTTTTTCGCAACTCCTTTCTCCATTGTGGATTTTTACCGAAAGAGGAAGCAGACACACTAAACCTTCGAATGCTTTATGCAGTAGATTTTCATTTTAACGCATGGAAGATTACGGTGGGTGCACCGACCTTTACTCCCAACGTCCGGTATGCACTCCCATCACACAAACCTCTGCAGTAGTAGTGCTAATTTGTAAAATCTACCCTTATAGTTTTACTTAAAGTACAAAGAAATGCATAGAACACAATCAGGCCATTTGGGTCAATGTTGGAGTTTACTCTCCACGTGAACAAACAGCCCTGATCACACTTACCCATCCTATCTCTTCATCCCCTTTTCCTTCATTCAGCTATCCAATCTAGTCTTCAATGTTGGTGTGGTTTTAGCCTCAACCGCTAACCCTGGAAATGAATTCCACAGCCTCACAACTCTGCCTAAAGAAGTTTCTCTTGTTCTCTTCCCTAAATCTCTTGTATTTAATCTTGTATCCCCTTGTTCTCGAATACTCAACTACTAGAAACAGTCTGCTTGGCTGCGATTTCCCCTACCTGGGCGGGGTGAAGGCAGGAGATGGCAGCAGCAGGTGACGAACCCGCTCCTGCGGCGATCCCGGCCAAAAATAAGATCTTACCATTAAGGGCCTTGTTCGGCCCGCCCTGCGCGGTTCCCGTTCCAATTAATTGAGTGGGTCCGGTGAAGTCACCGGATGACGCGCTTCTTGCCGGTATATTTAAAGGGGCCATGGCCCCGCTTGCTGACAGTTGGATTTTCTTTGGTGAAGCTTGTGTTAGTGAGTGGAAATCTGTACCAAGACGTCTGCAAGGCAGAGATCTGCGCCTCATTGCAATGATGAGTCCCTCCAGCATCTTGTTGAGGGAGTGAGGGCACATAGGGAGGTTCTCTTCCCTGCGGATGGCAGGAAGAGGCCTCCCCAACAGACTAAATCAGTGTGGCTTAATATAGCCGAAGAGATAACGATGAATTCAGTAGTGCGTCGCACCTGGGCACAGTGCAGGAAAAGGTTTAATAATCTTCTGAGATCAGGAAAAGTAAGTATAAACCTACACTTACCTTGATGATGCTGTGCCTGTCATCACATCCCCACCACTGTGCATTGCCAACCACACTCCTGCACAAAGTGACTCAGCCCACGATCCCTTAGACCTTCATCCATCCGTCTCTCTCTATTTACATTATAAGGTCCCCATCTTCATTTCCACCCCTCACACTCAGCATCATCGTTATGCAATGAAAGCAAATAACAGCACAAAAGGAGGCAACTTGGTATCACCAAGCCCCTCCATCAGTCTCCTTGTGAAGCTGTATGCCATTCCATTAATGACGGTCATTCAGTCAGTCTCTTTAAACCTTCTC
The DNA here is from genome assembly GCA_030390025.1 of Squalus acanthias. NCBI lineage: Eukaryota > Metazoa > Chordata > Chondrichthyes > Squaliformes > Squalidae > Squalus > Squalus acanthias. The sequence continues at coordinate 44,813,939 of CM059444.1, forward strand.
TTCTTTGCCTCCTTGCAGGAAAAGATTGCTCACAATAAGAGGGAGAGGGAGAGAACGGGAGGAGGCCCTCAGTCCATCTTTCATTTGTCAGGCGTGGAGGAGGCAGCACTCGATATTGCTGGTGTGGTGGAGGTTCTGGAAGTGGGGGACGGAGAGAGGGGCTCAACAGAAGAAGCTGGTGACAGAATTATTATCCATACAGTTGCAGGCCTTTCATCAGTCACTCATATGGGGTGTTATCTGATCAGAAAGTTAATGGTGATGATGTGTATAATAGTATGTGTCTGCACTTAAGATGTCATACATTTAAATCAGGCCTTTACTCTCCAACAGGTCCATCAGGAGCCCCCCCTCCCCCCACCCCCGACTGTCCAAGAGCAAGAGGAACAAGACTGCTCAGAGGAGCCTCCTGCCTCTGAGGGCACAGCGTCACCTCACAGAACGCAAACCAGCACCAGCGCAGATACGCACACCTTGGTGGGGCTGTCGCGAGATAGAGTAGTGTTGTCACCTGGTGTCTCTCACATCACAAGTGAGCAAGAGCAGATGGTAGAGACAGTGACAGCAGTGGAGACTCCTCGTCGGAGGGCGCTGGAGTCTCCTTGCTCTGTTCGGTTGCATGCAGACGCTGAGCCTCGGGGGCCATCCAAGAAGAGGGCGATCGTGGAGCTGCAGGAACAAGTGCAGGAGGTTCAGACTGGTTTTACAACTGCGCTGACTACGAGTGTGCCGAGAATGGAGGAGTCCATCTCCAACATGAGCAGCACTGTGGCGCAGTCACTGGCATCTATAGCTTCATTGATGCATAGGATGGCCACCTGCATGGAGGAATCACAGCGCTAGTGTAATGACAACATGGTTTCTCTTCTAAATAGATGGTCATCTATGGAGGAGAGAAATCAGAGGCTCATAGACGTCCTTTTCAGGAGGGATGTCAGTATAGACGTGGGCCCTAATATCCGCACTGAAGTGCAGCAAGGTCCTCTCCAGCTTCTTGCTAGTAGGGAAGTGCGGGTGTCCCATGAGAGGGATGATGGTGGGAGGGGACATGGAAGTGGGGGCTCCGCTCCAAGTGCTCCAACTTCCACCCCCTTCCAGCCCCTCGGTCAGAGCCGCAGATGCCTCCCCGGAGAGTGATGGCCGAGTCTGTCCCTGCACACTCGCAGGAGGAGTAGACTTTAGCGGGGCCCGCACAGGCCCCAAAACCCAGAGGACGACCGCCAAAGGCGTCTAAGCAGTTGCAGCAGGGAGGCAAGGAGGCTGCCTCAACCTCCGCTGAAGCCACAGGGGTAGCACCACGTAGAAGCTCCCAGAAAAGAAAGATCCCACACAAATAGTCACAAAGGTTTTCACTCGGGTGTGTTTATCAGCATCATTATGATGGTTGTAAAAATATGGAGCTATGCAATTAAATCATTTATTTCTCTCACTTTGCAGTCGCAGCCAGATGTGTGGGATAGAATGGAGCTGGCAGAGTGTATGGTCAGGGCTGACTGGACATGCAGCAATGGTGCTGATGATGAAAAGAAGGAAGTAGTCATTGATTGAATGGTTTCTGTTGCTGGTGTGGGATGATGCCAACATGTGGACGCCTGTGCCAGGCCAATGTGTGACATCCACAAAGTTACTGGAACCTGGCATTTATGAGGGCGTCCCTGGTGTTACGACCAGCAACGCTCTCACGCACTGGTCTTAATGGCTGTGCCGGCTCCTCCAGGTCTTCCTCATCGGCGTTGCCAACCTCATGTTGCTCCTCCTCCTCCGATGAAGCTCTGCACCGTCTGCATCATCTAGCGCCAGTCCTCGCTGCTGAGCGATGTTGTGAAGGGCGCGGCAGACCACGACTATTCTGGATACCCTCACTGGTGCACACTGAAGGGACCGTCCAGATTTGTCCAGGCATCTGAACCGCATTTTAAGCAACCCTATAGTTTGCTCGATGATAGTCCTCGTGGAGATGAGGCTCTGATTGTAACTTCCATCAGCCTCGTTCGCTGGCCTCCTCAAAGGTGTCATCAGCCATGTCTTGAGGGGATAGCCCTTGTCCCCAAGCAGCCAACCTGAAAGACTGGTTGGCGGTTCGAACAGCTGAGGGACGATGGAGTGGCGCAGGATGTACAAATCATGGCAGCTGCCTGGGAACTTGGCGCACACATGTATGATGATTTTATTGTGGTTGCGCACCAGCTGGACGTTTAGGGAGTGGAAACCCTTGCGGTTCACAAAAGCTCTCGGATTGTGATGAGGTGCCCTGATCGCCACATGTGCAGTCAATCACTCCCTGCACCCGTGGGAGCCAGCCAGAGTGGCGAAGCCGATCGCCCGCTCAGTCACACTGTGTTGATGAGTGGTAAACTTTATATAGTTGCCCGACTTGTTAAACAGGGCATCGGTGACCTGTGTGATGCGTCTGTGTGCGGCAGACTGGGAAATGCTGCTAATGTCTGTGGCGATGCCTGGAAGGAGCCTGAGGCGAAGAAGTTGAGGGCAAGGGTGACTTTGGCAGCCACTGGTAATGGCTGCTCACCCCTTTCTCTGGGCTGCAGGTCTTCCTCCAGCAATGCGCAAAGGTCAGTGACCACCGCTGATAGCCTGAGTCTCCTTCGGCACTGCTGCTCAGTGTAGGCTTCGCAAAATCCCCCAGAAACTCGAATAGAACCCTAAAGGGGGTGATTTTGGATCTAAACACGAATTTGGAATGGTGGGACCAAAATGAAGGAATTTGAGGTCAAAACCTCAGTTTCGAGGTATATTTTTGACAGGATCAAGGAAGAAAAATACAACCCCTGAGGAAAATGACTTTGGATGAGAAGATACCTTTTTAAAAGGGCCATTGGGTAAACCTGCAGTCACAGAAACACAGGCTGCGGGAAGGGGTGTGGTGAGGCAGTGGACAGCTTTTGGGTATTGGGACCAAGTCAAGCTGTCTGGGAGATGTTTGCACTGCAATCTAACCAAGGAGGAAGAGCCTCATCACAAACACATACAAAAATGAATAAACCAAGACCCCTTTTGAAATCCCCAGGTCCAGACAGGATACTGGAAGTCTGAAAACAATTCCTAACAAATAAAACTGCCAGTACACAGTTTCATAGCCCATCATCCCATCAAAAACCGATTAGCCAAGTATCGACAGGAACAGTTTAACAAGCCCGCCAAAACCTAAGACAAAAGAAGCGAGATTTGGCGCGTAGATAGAGGCCCTGTCTTAATGGAAGACATCGGTAGCCATCAGGACAAGTTAACACTAAGTTAAAGTCATCAGACTTAACGAGCCCGCCAAAACCTAAGACAAAAGAAACGAGATTTGGCGCGAAGATAAACAGGCCTCAACTGAAACCTAAATCACTTTAACGCGAAATCGATTTAGTAAAACAGTTTTGGCGCGAAAAACACAATAAACCTGAACAGTATAATTGGGGGCCTATTCCCCCAAGAAGCAAGAGAGGAAGGAGCGAAGAAAGAGAGCCACACAGGTTCGACACCAGAGCCAAGCAACAAGGAACCTTCGGAAGGCAGGCAGGCCTAAAGCCACGGGCAAGAAGACACGAGGAACCCGAGAGACACTGTGGTGGTGTCTGTTCAAGCCATGCGGTTTGTTACAACACTATACTTAAAGTTAGTTCAAGGCTGTCCAGAGAGGCAGTTTAAGTTAGTAACAGTACCGAGGCACGCAAGGACAACACGCCACAGTAAGGGGGGGGGGGTGGGGGGTCATCGACGGACCCAACTGGGAAAAAGGTTCCCAAATGCCTCGCAGCAACCAAGGCCCCACGAACCAACCAACACAACGCCACCGACCAACCAGGTGCGAACCAGGCCGCCGCGACCACTGAAAGACCAACACCAGGAAAAACCGAAGACACGCAAGTTTCCACGCTACAAACTATTCCTGACTTACCCCTGGGTAAGATTTTCCCTTAAAAAACTCTAAACCCTACCTCTAACGAAGAAAAATTGGGTACTCACCTGATAAATCCAAATCGCACCTTACCGCATCAGCGGACAGACCCAAACTGACTTGGTGTGCAGCTGAAGTCTTCCACCACGTCCGGGGTACGGCAGGCCCCAACAACCAAAAACCCCAGTGAACCCCGAAATCCCTCAAGTGTCAAGAACTGTCAAGGAGTGGTGAGCATTATCCCTGGTCCACTGGAATCACACCTAGCTAGGTAGTGGGATTGGGAGGGATAAGGGGTTTTGCATACTGTAATTCTCCCTCGCCTGTACCGTGTGCTCCCCAACCTGTGTTTAAGTATTAAGTATGTTTTAAGATTGTTTGTGTTGTATTTACCTTTTTCTTGAATAAAAGTTAAAGTTCTTTCATCAAAACCTGTTGTCTACTGCACCTTTTTGTTCACGACCCCCAAATAAGTCCAAGGTCTAGAACCAGGGGCGTGGGAGTGATTCGAACCGCTCACTGAAGTCAGAGGTGAAGCTGACCCTACCACACCACCCGCTACACTCCGTCATGTTTAGGTAGCTCATCCTCTGCCTATAGACCCTGTGCTGGGGGTAATGCCTCCAGCGCGGTGCATCCCTGCGCTGATGCCCTCCGCCCTGTGCAGCATGAGGTGGTTGAGGAGAAGGTTGGCGCTCTTGTTGTTGCTGCTGCTGGTGTGGCTGGTTCTGCTGCTCCTGCAGCTGTTCCTCATCAGACTCGGAGGGCCAAGATGAGAGCGCATAAATCGTGCCCATTTTGATTGTCGATATGCCAGATCCAGTTGAGTTGACAGAAGCAATCCATCACTGGTCAGAAATTTTCTTCAAAGAAGGTTACAGTGAATATAGAGTTCACTACAAACAATTCCATAGTGCATGAGGCTGAAAAGACTCTTCCTAACACTGAAGGCTACAGCTTCTGACATTGGAAAGTGAACAGCTGTAAAATGGTAGCTTTTATACCACTTTTGCAGCTGTCACCTATGGAAAGCAATGGAGAGTCTTTGAGAACCCGACTCCACTTGCCTGGCGTGTTCCCCGAGGGACGGCAAACTCGTCAAAAAGTTGGTAAAATTGTAAGTGCCTGTTTTTAATCCTCTTCAATAGCAAAAAACTACCTGTTAAGCACCTTAATTAACTGACTCGCCGCTTGGTGTCGGGTCTGCGATACACAGGCAGACCCGACAGTTGAGGAACTTACACGGAGGCGGGTTCAGAGCGGACTTCCGCCCCGCTGTCAATCAGGACCATTTTGACAGTGGGCCTGCCTCCAAACCGCACTCGCAGGGCTGGGAAGATTCCGGCCCTTATCTCTACCCTCTCCCATTCTTTCATGAGTTTAAACATTTCTATATCATCTTGGATTACCTCAGAATTTGATGGTAGGAGGCCTTTATCCTTGCATAGGCAAGATGAATTCCCATCAGTGAATCAATGATAAGGACAATACCACCAGCAGAAAGGGGTGGCAAGGTCTTATTAACTCAGGTAACATTCATGCCACATAACCGCCAGGTTATGACCATCTCCAACAACAGAAAGCCCAGCCATCTCCCCTTGATCATAAACAGCATCACCATCGCGGAGTCCCTCCCCATCAACACCTTTGAGGTCACCATTGATCAGAACTCAACCTGAACCGGACCAGGCATATCAACGCCATGGTTACAACAGGACAGAGGTTGGGTACTCTGCGATGAGTGGCTTACCTCCCAATCCCTCAAAACCTTATTCACCATCTACATGCATGCTAAAAAGCAGAAGCAGCATGCTATAGACAGAGCTAAGCGATCCCACAATCAATGGATCAGATCAAAGCTCTGCAGTCCTGTCACATCCAGTCGCGAATGCTGGTGGACCATTAAGCAACTAACGGGAGGAGGAGGCTCCATGAATATCCCCATCCTCAATGATGGTGGAGCCCAGCACGCGAGTGCAAAAGACAAAGCTGCTGAAGCGTTTACAACCATCTTCAGCCAGAAATACCAAGTGGATGATCCATATCGGCCTCCTCCCGAGGTCCCCACCACCACAGAAGCCAGTCTTCAGCCAATTCGATTCATTCCATGTGATATCAAGAAACAGCTGAGCGCACTGGATACAGCAAAGGCTATGGGCCCCGACAACATCCCGGCTGTCGTGCTGAAGCCTTGCGCTCTAGAACTAGTCACGCCTCTAGCCAAGCTGTTCCAGTACAGCTATAACACTAGCATCTATCCGACAATGTGGAAAACTGCCCCGGTATGTCCTGTCCACAAAAAGCAGGACAAATCCAATCTGACCAATTACCGCCCCATCAGTCTACTCTCAATCCTCAGTAAAATAATGGAAGGTGTCGTCAACAGTGCTATCAAGCAGCACTTACTCACCAATAACCTGTTCACCGATACCCAGTTTGGTCCGCCAGGACCACTCGGCTCCAGACATGGACAAAAGAGCTGAATTCCAGAGGTGAGGTGAGCGTGACTGCCCTTGTCATCAAGGCAGCATTTGACCGAGTGTGGCATCAAGGAGCCCTAGTAAAACTGAAGTCAATGGGAATCAGGTGGAAAACACTCCACTGGTTGGAGTCGTACCTAGCACAAAGGAACATGGTTGTGGTGGTTGGCGGTCAATCATCACAGCCCCAGGACATCGCTGCAGGAGTTCCTCAGGGCAGTGTCCTAGGCCCAACCATCTTCAGCTGCTTCATCAATGACCTTCCCTCCATCATAAGGTCAGAGGTGGAGATGTTCGCTGATGACTACACAGTGTTCATTGCTATTTGCAACTCCTCAGATAATGAAGGAGTCCGTGCCCGCATGCAGCAAGACCTGGACGACATTCAGGCTTGGGCTGATAAATGGCAGGTAATATTCGCGCCACACAAGTCCCAGACAATGACCATCTCCAACAAGCGAGAGTCTAACCACCGCCCCTTGACATTCAACGGCATTACCATTGCCGAATCCCCCACCATCAATATCCTGGGGGTCACCATTGACCAGAAACTTAACTGGACCAGCCACATAAATACTGTGGCAACAAGAGCAGGTCAGAGGCTGGGTATTCTGCGGTGTGTGCCTAACTCCACCATCTACAAGGCATAAGTCAGGAGTGTGATGGAATGCTCTCCACTTGCCTGGATGAGTGCAGCTCCAACAACACTCAAGAAGCTCAACACCATCCAGGACAAAGCAGCCCGCTTGATTGGCATCCCTTCCACCACCTTAAACATTCACTCCCTCCACCACCGGCATACCGTGTGCAGTGTGTACCATCTAAAAGATGCACTGCAGCAACTCGCCAAGGCTTCTTCGGCAGCACCTCCCAAACCCACGACCTCTACCACCTAGAAGGACAAGGGCAGCAGGTGCATGGGAACACCACCACCTCCAAGTTCCCCTCCAAGTCACATACCATCCTGACTTGGAAGTATATCGCCGTTCCTTCATCGTCGCTGGGTCAAAATCCTGGCACTCCCTCCCTAACAGCACTGTGGGAGTACCTTCACCACACGGACTGCAGCGGTTCAAGAAGGCGGCTCACCACCACCTTCTCAAGGGCAATTAGGGATGGGCAATAAATGCTGGCCTTGCCAGCGACGCGCACATCCCATGAACGAATAGAAAAAAAACAAGGTTCAAGTCAGGAGTGCAATGGAATGCTCACCACTTGCCTGGATGAGTACAGCCGCAACAACACTCAAGAAAGTGCGACACCATCCAGGATAGAACAGTTCGCTTGGTCAGTGTCCCTGTCACTGCAGTCATTATGCAACCTCTCCACTGCCGGTGCACTATGGCTGCAGTATGGACGATCGATAAAATGCACTGCAGCAACTCACCATGGTTACTTTGACAGCAGCTGCCTTCCCTGCAACCTCTACCACCGAGAAGGATAAGAGAAGCAATGTCGTGGGAGCACCATCAGCTCCAAGTTCCTTTCCAAGTCGCACACCATCTTAGTGACTCCTGCTAAAAAGTACATGTGTGGACATTGCGAGGACACAATAAAAAGCTTGGCCGCGATGCCTTCCCCACAGTTGCTAACAATAACTCATTTGGTTCAAGCATGGCAGAATGCACCCTTGAGTGAGGTACTGCAAAGCTGTGGCACTATGTCCCTGCATCAGTCAGGAACTTCAGGATAGATGGAACAGGAAAAACATGGGCCCAAAAATTAGTGCCGCTACGCGAGAGTACGCACTGTGTACTCTCGCGTATTCTGTCTCCAATTGCCGGTTTTCTGCATGCACTGCGCATGCGCTGAAAACCGGCACTTGGTGAATTCAAAAGGGGGCGGTTCCTAGGTGAACCGCGTGCGCGCTACAGGCTGCGCGCACGCATTGCACTTAGTGCTTTGAACGCGCAGGTAAGCATGGAACATTTTAGACATAAAAAAAGGAGGCGTAAGACCCTCTTTTAACAAGGTAAGTAGTTAATTAAGTATTATTTTGAATTTTTCTTAACAGGTATAGACTTTAAAGACAGGTAAGTTTATTTTTATAACTTTTTAAAAGATTTTAAATTTTTTCAAATTTAATTTTTTGTTTAAAATGGTTAATTTATTTAACTATACTTATTTTATTAATGTGATGGTTTTTAAAAAAAATGTAATTGAGGTTTAGCTGTTCTTTTGGGGGGGTATAGTATTCATAGCTTTCACAGCCGTGCTGTGAAAGCTATGAATGAAAGATGGTGTGCTGCCATTGGCTCTAACTGAGTCACGTGATCCCACAGCTCGCACGAATTAACTGCGCCTGTGGGATACCGAAGCCCTGCACAGCTGCTGTCCAGAACATCAAGTTCGTGCGAGCTCGGAATGAAAAAGCCAACGCGCAGTGAGAGATCGCGAAAAAGCCTTACCCTCGCACGAAGGCTCCCTCACGAATTTTTGGGCCCATGCGTGTTGTATTTTTGTGATTGCAAATTTAAAAAATGAAAAAAAAAAATCCAGCTAGTTAAAAACAAAAGCTGGCCAGACAGAAGGGACACCTGCCCTATGCTAAAAGATTTACCTTCAATCTTTCATTACTGATTCTTTCTCTGTTTGCAGAACTTGTCACTGAGCCACTGCCAATATGCAGTGAATTGAGGCACGAACAATATTGCACCCAGGAAGCATTACCTTTCGCTGACTGGCTGCGATGACTGTGGGAAGCCAGCGACTCTCTCGAGTGTCCATTAGCAGGAAGATGACATCATGTGAGCCAATGAGCTTCTCCAGCTGTTCAACATCTTTCTGAGCCTGTTGCATCGTCACCGCAGAAAAATTCACCGGGTGACCTGGCATCGGTATGCTTAGGTTAAATCCCTCCACTTTCTGCAATGACAAAAAAGTGAGGAGCAAGTCATCATTACAATGGAGTGCAGCTTGCAGAAGAGCTGGATTTTATTTTGGATTATTAGGATACTTGTAAATTGCCCTTGCTGCTGCCCACTGAAGTTGATGAATGTAAGTTTTTAACATACAAGATGGCGATGAGGTTGGGTAAAGAGACTTCAGAAACTGACTCCACAGAGCCACTTTGTTTCCAGAATCTACAACTACATCAGTTGACATAGGGAAATTGAACGGGAAATCCTGATACAGCAATTTACAATGGTAAATGCTAACAGAAGATGCAACAAAGGTGACAACAGGAAGTAAGGGTTGTGACAAGGAAGTGTGTGCCTTATGGAAGATTTCATAATAAGACAGAACTAAGAAAGAGCATTTATATAGCGCCGTCCCAAAATACTTGATAATCAATTAATTACTTTTGAAGTGTTGGCACTGCTTTGTAGGCAAACGTGACAGCCAATTTGCACACATCAAGGTCCCACAATCAACAATAAGATGAATGGCCAGTTAATCTGCTTTTATAAATGTTGGTCAGAATATCGGGAGAAATCCATGCCCTTCCTTTCATAGTACCATGAAATCTTACATAGATCCTCTATCTGGTGAAACACATTGATTTATTGCTGAGATACAGTACCCTTCAATATCTCAAACCAAGTGGCAATTATTCATGTGTGAGCAGACTATTGAGGTGCCAGCTGGGCCCAGTGGCAGCACTCTTGCATCTGAGTCAGAAGGTAGTGGGTTCAAGATCCACTCCAGGGATGACACTTCAGTATAGGGTGTACATGAAACGCAAAAAGTTAGCATGCAGGTACAGCAAGTAATTAGGAAGGCAAATGGAATATTGGCTTTTATTGTAAGGGGGATGGAGTATAAAAGTAGGGAAGTCTTGCTACAACTGTACAGGGCGTTGGTGAGACCACACCTGGAGTACTGCGTACAGTTTTGGTCTCCTTATTTAAGGAAGGATATACTTGCATTGGAGGCAATTCAGAGAAGGTCCACTAGGTTGATTCCTGAGTTAAAGGGGTTGTCTTATGAGGAAAGGTTGAGCCGGTTGGGCCTATACTTATTGGAGTTTAGAAGAATGAGAGGTGATCTTATTGAAACATATAAGATACTGAGGGGGCTTGACCGGGTAGATGCAGAGAGGATGTTTCCCCGCGTGAGGAATCTAGAACTAGGGGGCATAGTTTCAGAGTAAGGGGCCGCCCATTTAAAACGGAGATGAGGAGGAATTTCTTCTCTCAGATGGCCATGAATCTTTGGAATTCTCTACCCCAGAGAGCTGTGGAGGCTGAGTCATTGAATATATTCAAGGCGGAGATAGACAGATTTTTGAAAAACAGGGGAATCAAGGGTTATGGGGAGCGGGCAGGAACGTGGAGTTGAGGCCAAGATCAGATCAGCCATGATCTTATTGAATGGCGGAGCAGGCTCGAAGGGCTGAATGGCCTACCCCTGCTCCTATTTCTTATGTTCTTATAGTACTGAGGTACAGTATAGTACTGAAGTAAGTGCTGTCTTTTGGATGAGATGTTAAAGAAAGCCTGTTCAAACCTGCCTGTTCAGGTGGATGTAAAATATTCCATGGCACTACAGTATTTGAAGAAAATAAAGGGGGTTCTCCCAGTCCTGGCTAACATTTATCACAGTCAACACCTCAAAAATCAGTTTAACTCATCATTTATCTCACTGCTGTCGCATGTCGTACATTACAACAGTGACTACACTTCAAAAAGTACTTAATTGGCTGTAAAGCACTTTGGGACGCCTGGTGGTCGTGAAAGGCGCTATATAAATGCAAGTCTTTTTTCTTTTCAAAACAACAGTGACTACACTTCAAAAGCAACCTACAATTTTTATTCCCTTCACTATAGGATCAACACAGATTTGGTCACTTTTAAAATTGATAATGCATTATAGAGAACAACAACAACTTTATTTATAGAGCGCCTTTAACACAGTAAAACATTCCAAGGCGCTTCACAAGAGTATTATAAGACAAAAAATTTGACACCGATCCACATAAGGAGAAATTAGGGCAGGTGACCAAAAGCTTGGTCAAAGAGGTAGGTTTTAAGGAGCGTCTTAAAGGAGGAAAGAGAGGTAGAGAAGCGGAGAGGTTTAGGCAGGGAATTCCAGAGCTTAGGGCCTAGGCAACAGAAAGCACGGCCACCAATGGTTGAGCGATTATAATCAGGGATGCTCAAGAGGGCAGAATTAGAGGAGCGCAGATATTTCGGGGGGGGGGGGGGGGGGGGTTGTGGGGCTGAAGGAGATTACAGAGATAGGGAGGGGCGAGGCCATGGAGGGATTTGAAAAGAAGGATGAGAATTTTGAAATCGAGGCGCTGCTTAACCGAGAGCCAATGTAGGTCAGCGAGCACAGGGGTGATGGGCGAACCGGACTTGGTGCAAGTCAGGACACAGGCAGCCGAGTTTTAGATGACCTCAAGTTTACATAGGGTAGAATGTGGGAGGCCAGCCAGGAGTGCGTTGGAATGGTCAAGTCTAGAGGTAACAAAGGCATGGATGAGAAAGACACCATTAAAGCAGAGCTCCCAGCCAGTGCTAAGAAAAGGATCACAGATCTGTATATAGAATTCAGAACAGAGATACACAGCAAGCCAGCAGAAGCTCCTCTTTGGCAGAAATGGACACTAACAAGCACATCTGGTAACGGTACAAGGTGCTCTGTGAAAGAAGAATCCTCCATTTCACAAGGTTTTTACATTTCCAGTTGAGCTTGTGATATTAACTAGAGCTGCTGATTCTGTTATAATTTGTTCGAAAGGGAGCGAGGGGCCATTTAGGCAATTTTTGCAAGTAATCGTTATAACTTGGATTGCATCCAAAAGAGTTAAAAAATCTCTCAATTACATTTAGTTATTGGTTCCTGGTGTGTGGAATCTGGAACTATAAACGAGAATTTACAGATGGCCAGGGGCGAGATACTAACAGAAATATAGGTTAGCCTAGAAGGAGGCAGGAAATTATTGAATCCTAATTACATTTATACTGTTATGCTACCACTTTACCAGTGTAAATTTGGCTCCATTATCATTCCTCTAAATGAATTTCCTGTCAGGCTGTCGAAAATGGAGAGTTTGAGTGCACAGTCACCTTGTGCTGCTCCAGTACAGCAGCTGGACTCGACACATCATGCAACCCCTGCTTGAAAATCTAACTCTTAGCTACGGGTCCACAAGATGCCTTCTGATGGCTTGTATTGACAAATTTAAACAATACCCAGCACAAATATCTATCTCAGTTATATCTGAAATATAAGTACTTGAAAAGCATTTATAATTTTATAATGTTCATTACATATGCAGCACATGGAGGTAAATGGAACACACAGAAGCCTTTTTTGTTCATGAAGATATACAGCATGCAGATATAAACAGAATGAATTACATTTCAGGTATGCTCCAGCATCAGTGGAGATGTCTGCCACAGTACACCACAGATTTAAGGCTTGAGGACAGTGTTCGAAGGACTAAGTCCGCTTTCCTTTATTGCCAGCAATAATGTCTTTAAATTATTTGCCCTCAGCCCATTTTTGGAAATTATTAAAAAGGTAGACAAATTTCTCAAACTGACCAGGTAATTATGGTGGCAGGCCATAGCATTTTTTTAATGAAAAAGGAAAGGAAATGGTATTATTATTTCGGTTATTCATCTTTGACTAATAATTCCGGTTGGTGAAATACATTTCCTTGCTGCTTATTAACAAAAGGCTCCCAATACACACTACAGCTACACAACTACCTGTGAAAGTCATCATTCCTCTCCACTAGTTAGCTCCAGGCCTGAAATGATGAAACGCAACAGGGATTGCTTTTGCAATCTTAACTATTCGGATTATTAGCAACAATTCAATTTCAGAATACAAGAACAACTGTTTTGGTTTGTTTGTGCTGCGTTTTTTTTGTTTAAATGCCACCTAATTGTCTCCCTTATAGACAATGGGGGAAAAATTCGGTTGCTTTGTGCCTCCCGTTAGCGCCCCCGGGGCGCGAAGTACCTAGCGGCTGGGTGCGGCGCCGCTAACACCTCCCGTGAAATTCAGCGGGAGGTTAACGATGGCGGTAACCGGTAGCGCCCCGCGGTGCTGCGCCTCCGGCGATGACGTCATCGCCATGCGCAGCGCCCCACTCGTGCCCCGGCCGCAAACTTGGCTCGCGCCCCCTGACCTACCACCGGACGCTATGTCTGACAGGGTCAGGGTGCCGTGTTTGTGGCCGGGGCAGCGCAAAGTAAAGAGCAGGTGCCGGGCGGTCATATATTTTTGGGCCTCCTGCTGCGGGGTGCCGGCAGCGATCGGTCAGCTCAGCACTCCTCGAGTGCCGCCGGGCTCTTTTGCCGGCACCCCGCTCCCCGGTGGTCCAGCAGGGCCCCAGTGCGCGCTGCGCTAGGTGGAGGAGACCTGCAGTACCGCGGCGCTATGTGCCGACACGCGTGGCGCTGCTGCACGTAGCGCTGTGATATTCAATGGGAGCGCCCCAAGAGGGAGGGGGAGCGCTTCCAGTAGCACCCCGCCTCCTGCTTGGGGCGCTACCATTCAATTCCTGGCACGGGGGTACTAACTTTTTCGGGGCGCTAAAAGTAGAGCCCCGGCGAAGTTAGCGCCCCAGAGGGGGCACAATCCAATTTCTCCCCTGATGGCTCAGACTGGCATAATTCCACTGGACCCAGCAGCCCTCGGATACCTCGCCCAAGTGACCATTCTTCAAGGGTGTGCCTGTGCAGAGTGCTGGCAGACTATTCCATTAGGGGAAAAATTGCAGCTGAGACCAAGCCTAAACGGGTTATCTTTAAATAAACAGTTTTGAATTATATTTACTGATGATGTTTTACATCGATCAAGGTGAGGGTTTCGGTGTTGGGAAATAGAATGATTTTTGTAATCATGGTCAACACTGACCACTCGAACATCAGGTACGGTGCCCTTTATTCTACTGAAACAAAATGTCTGATCCCCGGTGAAGGAACTTGTGTCACAGAAAGACTCTGGTATTGAAGTTTGTGTGTGACTCCCTTGCTTCAAATGGAAGAAAATACTTTTGCGGAATGCTTGCTGGTTCTCTGTGGAAAGCACCTTGCCCTGATGCCCAGAGTCCAGATCACGAACTTGCTGTCTGCAAAATATTGTGTGTCTACTCATGCCCCACTAGCCTTGCAAAAAAAAACCTCGTTAAACTAGATACATAAATTTTGAATTACATAAAGAGCGCAACTATCATACAGCATGAATAATCATCAACTACAATCAACTGACCAAAAAAAAAGACCGACCGAAGAGTTTTAGCACTTAGGACTAACCATGAATTTGTAAGGACCCTTTGTAGTCACAAGCGCCTCTGATGAACATCACAAAAAGTTTTTAAAACAGTTTCTGTATCTAACAGGAATAACCTTCCCATCAGGAGATGTAAATTTCACTACAAGCTAATCAAAAATCCATTTAGGAATCATTGTGTTCTGTACTTGATTTAAAAACCATTTATGTTTAAAAGTACAGGCATGCCTGAGCACATGACCATGGATTTCTGGAACACTTCAAAAGGCAAATATATTTTGTTGTGAATAATTATTAGCATTAAACAATTAACAGATTTCTAAAAGAAATATCAATGTTTAAATTTAAAATATTCCAATCTGCCAATTAGCAACAAATGATGTACAGCTCAAAAACTTCAAAGCATTCATCTTTCTCATTAATAAAACACAAGACAGGATAAGATGCGTTAAAGTACAGGTAACAACCCACAATAACTTGAATAATGCTCGTGTGTAGGAAGACATCTTGGAGCACTTCACAATAAGGGGTAACGGGAAAAAGAGAGGGGGAAACAAAGGCACAGTGAAAGCGGAGAGTTTTTGAGGAGTCTTTTGGAAATATAGGGAGAGGTAGCAAGGTGGAGGGAACAGGGTAGAGAATTCCAGAGGGAAGGGGTGTTACAGCTGGTAAATAATGCGGTAGAGTGGGGGTGGGCAAGGGTTCAGGAAAAGTCTGGAATTTAGTGTAATGGAGCACGTTCACTACATGAAGGAGAAAGAACTACAGGGATATGGGGAGCGAGCCGGGGAGTGGGACTAACTGGATTGCTCTTCGAAAGAGCCGGTGCAGACTCGATGGGCCAAATGGCCTCCTTTGTGCTGTACTATGCGTGCAAGGACATAAAGCAGAAGGAAATCACTAAGATATTTAATTTTAAAAAAAGTCTCTTTATTAGACGTTAGTGATAATTCTAACAATACCTTATGTGTGTTGTTTAAACACAGTCTGTAAAATATAGAAAAGGATTTTTAGATCTAAATTCTGACAGTACAATATTCTCAATAAATTGTGTTTATAATAAACAATCAACACAGCGTGACAGTGACAGAATACAAGGACGGATCCTGCACCTCACGCCGTGTGTCATTCGTTGGATTATTCCTGCAACCTTCAGCTCAAAATTTTTTTGCGCCCTAACTTGCTGGAAGTGCGAGCGGATAATGGCATGGTGAGGGCAACAGGGCATCTGGGACCTAAGTGAACGGCAGGACCAACTGTGCATCTCCTTAACCAATGAGATTTAAGGATTGAGAAAGAAACAAATGAATGACGGAGAAGGAGGTTGAATTAGAGTGGGTGAACTAGAGTCAAATCAGGTAGCGAAAGAGAAGTAAAAGAGGGAAAAAAAGATTGGATTAAGCGAGAGAGGAAAAAAAAAGACAGAAAGGAAAAGTAAGGAAAAAAAACGAAGCAAACAGCAGAGCGCCGTAAATCAACCTGCACATTGTTCATCCCCTGAACGTGCTGGCTGATTTGCACATTAATAATGGCGTGCGTCGTTATTTTTCCAGTAAGATCCTGCCCAAGATGTTTTTACTGTTTGAGAATTACAGACCATAATAAGCGCTCACCCAACTGATCGGTCCTTTGTTTTCTTTAGAATGCCTGGAGGAGGTTACATAGTTGGTGATGGGTGAGGCCATGAAGTGATTGGAATACGAGGATGAGAATTTTAAATTGGAGGTGCTGAGGGAATGTTTTTCCCCAAGTATTTAGAGAAACAATTTAAATTATTACCCAATCTCCCATGGTATTATGGGCCACCAAGGGCAACTAGGGATGGGCAATAAATGCCGGCATTGCCAGCGATGCCCATATCCTGAGAATGCATAATAAAAATAAATCTATTCATGGTTTTATATCAACAGGAGAGTTAAACCATGCAAATATTCTTTCTTTAACTGTTTCTTTGCCTCTTTCTCATCCTATTATTTTCTTTCTCTGCAAGGCTGTTTCACAATTTTCATTCTGGTGTATGTAACTCTCCATTTGTGTCTAATTATTTTTCTCACTTTTTCTCTAGCACTCTCTTTGTAAGAGTTTCCTTCCCTTAGTCTGCTCTATTGTATATCTCCCAATGTCTGCGTGGCTCTTACATATGTTCCTTTACTGATGTACTCAATTACTGCGTCTCAACTTTGTTAAAGCAGAGGGAATACAGCAGGATGGCAGCCAACATCTGAAAGGTTGGTGGTGGGTACTGGAATTAAGTGAGGGCAAGGAAAGGCGAGAGAGAAACTGGGGATTGAGGCCTGGAAGGAAAGTGGGTTGTGGGGGGGAAGGTGGCTGGGGAAGTGAATGTTTGGAACAAAAAGCGCAGAGACCTGCAGCACTGGAGTGGAGCAAAGGACTGACAACACTTGAGGTAGTGGCGGGGCAAGGCTCTCGAAACACTCAGAGCACTCGAGGTGGGGGTACAGGCACCACTCAGGAGGAGCTGGGATATGGTACTTGGAGAACTGGTGACTGGGGCCTTGGATCACTTGTGAGGGATCAGGGGGTGGTCTGTGAACCGGGAGGGCTGCAATGGGGAGGGGGAAAATGTTGACTCTAGTAGCATTGGTGGGACAGGGCTGATACCTGGCAGCAATCAAAAGGGTCCGATCAGTATCAGTATCAGACTGGGGTCTGTCAGGACTCTGCACTAGTTGTGGCTTTGTTCCCTTGCCCCTCCCCCATTTGTGCTCTGCCAGGCAAGCAGAAGCGCTACTTTAACAAAGCCAGTAGTCCGTACAGCCCCATTATTTCTTTTGGCAGTGGAAAGTTCAGAAATAAAAACAAGCTGCGCAAACTTCCAATTTTCCACTGGCGAAATGAGATCGAGAGATTGTGCCAGGCATCAAATGGCAGTCTGCTAATTGTCACAGGCTGAAAAAACAGATCAAACGCACTCTGTGCCTGGGAAACATCAGTGGGAGAGTCCAGGTAAACAGTGTAAGCTCTGGAAATAGAGTAGAAGTTAATCTTCAGGCCCAAGAGCATGCGGAAGAAACTTGTTGCAGGTATTTATTTCTTAAGGTAAAACGGGTAAGCTTACGTTTGGTGCTTTCTTTTGAGATTTATTTATATATTTACATAGAAACATAGAAGATAGGAGCAGGAGTAGGCCATTCGGCCTCTCGAGCCTGCTCCGCCATTTAATGAGATCATGGCTGATCATCCAAATCCCTGTCCCTGCTTTCTCCCCATATCCCTTGATCCCTTTAGCCTTAAGAAATATATCTAACTCCTTCTTGAATATATTTAATGAATTGGCCTCAACTGCCTTCTGTGGTAGAGAATTCCACAGGTTCACCACTCTCTGGGTGAAGAAATTCCTCCTCATCTCAGTCCTAAATGGCTTACCCCTTATCCTTAGACTGTGACCCCTGGTTCTGGACTCCCCCACCATCAGGAACATCCTTCCTGCATCTAGTCTGTCAAGTCCTGTTAGAATTTTATAAGTTTCAATGAGATCCCCTCTCATTCTTCTAAACTCTAGCGAATATAAGCCTAATCGACCCAATCTCTCTTCATACGTCATTCCTGCCAACCCAGGTATCAGTCTGGTAAATCTTCGCTGCACTCCCTCCATGGCAAGAACATCCTTCCTCAGATAAGGCGACCAAAACTGCACACAATACTCAAGGTGTGGTCTCACCAAGGCCCTGTACAACTGCAGCAAAACATCCTTGCTCCTGTACTCAAATCCTCTCGCTATGAAGGCCAACATACCATTTGCCTTCTTAACTGCCTGCTGCACCTGCATGCTTACCTTCAGCGACTGGTGCACAAGGACACCCAGGTCTCGTTGCACTTCCCCTTCTCCCAATCTATTGCCGTTCAGATAATAATCTGCCTTCCTGTTTTTGCCACCAAAGTGGATAACCTCGCATTTATCCACATTATACTGCATCTGCCCAATCACCCAGCCTGTCCAAATCATACCAAATTTACTATGATATATAAAATTACATTTTTAGAACTATATTTTCGAGGAACCAAACTGGTCACTAAAAGTGCTCAGTGCACGGAGAACTTTTACTGTGTCACAGTGGCAATGAAATCTGCACGGAGAAATGAGTGAGTGCTTTTCCATGTTAACTTTCAGCCTCAAACACTTTTGAGATTTCTCAAGAAGGTAATATACACAACAATTTAGGTTTGATAATATTAGTCAGGTCATGCTGCGTGTATTAGTCACACCACATACCAACTAAAATAAGGACATTTTACAACATCCACGAAGTTCCCATTCATGATCAGCTTAATAAAAATGAGGAAAAATCAACATCAGCTCCCGCAGGCAAGCTGTACAGTATAGGAGCTTATACAATATTTATCTTTTACATTCTACAGCCACGAGGAAAACCTTCTGCTGCTACTCGGCCGTATTTATAGCCGAGAGGCTGAAGTTAAACTGGATTTGGCAGCATATTCAGCAACGATTCATTCAGATCCATTTTTTTCTATAGAATCTATTTTTAAAAATGTAAAACCAAAAAGGTACAGAATCTAAGCAAGGATAAATTTGATTGTGGCAAATAAACTGACAGACTTGGTTTTGAAAATCAAGTACTGTTTACCAAAAATCAACCATTTTGCATAGGTGTATAAATAATTATGAAATTCTGCCACTAAAAATTAATCCAGTGTAGCCAGCCTGGCCTCCAGCTACTTCCAAGACTAAAATCCTTTATATCTCACTGTATAAACCAGCTTTATTTATACAAACAGCAATCACTCTGCTCACTTTTGAATACACCAACTGTAAAAGGTGGCATTGCACGATAAAAATATTACATTCTAGTTGCTGAAAGATCAGATGAAAAAGTAGTGCCTCACAGTACTGCTAAACTTATTATTTTTTTTAAATGGCAAGATTCTGTCTATTTTCTCCAAAGCCCTTGCCTTTCTTGTGCCACACACCAGGATCAACCAAAACAAGAGATCTCCTCCCAGGCCTCAGCATACATGTAATGAATCTGCGGTATCAATTGGTTGTTCATCATACTGTGCCACGATCTATCGACTAATACGCTACCTGATTAGTTATGAACTTAATGAGCAATGAAATAGCCTGTGAAAATCTAACTCTGATAATGTAACATACATGTGTGATGGGCTTCCTATTTAGTTGCATAACCACCAATTGCCTGAACTTGACTATATCTCTCAGAAGGGAGGTAGGTCTAAATCTACCCATTTAGACGTCATGCAAGCTTAAACCACTTCTCCACCCCCCCCACAAACAGAATATTTTACATTCAGTAGAAATGCCTGGAGGAAACTGCATCTGGTGAAAATAGTTGTGATGGAATGTAACCATGCAGAAATACAATTGCAGGCCAGGCATCTGAATTTCATTTGGCAGCTAGTCAATGAAAGGTTCAGCACTGTCTTGTGTACTCCACTACATCAGGAAGACACAATTTAGTTACACAGCGCTCAAGATCATGCACACTATAATGTTTTAATTGAAAACCAAAATCTGCATTATTCAATTCTGTTACTTTTGGCCCCGGGTTCACAATGATCTCATTGAAACATACAAAATTCTTACAGGGCTTGACAGGGTAGATGCAGGGAGGATGTTTCCCCTGGCTGGGGAGTCTAGAACCAGGGGTCACAGTCTCGGAATAAGGGGTCGACCATTTAGGACTGAGATGAGGAGAAATTTCTTCACACAGAGAGTGGTGAATCTTTGGAATTCTCTACCCCAGAGGGCTGTGGAGGCTCAGTCGTTGAGTATATTCAAGACAGAGGTCGATACATTTTTGAATATTAAGGGAATCAAGGGATATGGGGATAGTGCAGGAAAGTGGAGATGAGGTAGAAGATCAGCCATGATCATATTGAATGGCGGAGCAGGCTCGAGGGGCTGAATGGCCTACTCCTGCTCCTATTTCTTATGTTCTTATGTATAGACTGTCCCTAATTTGGCACTACATTGGTAACTTCACAAAAGAGCCCAGAGAGCTGGTATGGAAACAGGAGAAGAGGGGTGGGGAAATCACATTGGTATAGCAGAGAGACACTTCTGAATTTGGGGTTAAAGCACATTATCAGGGCAGAGTGGAAGTTTTACCCTAAATCTGCCTGCGCTATACTCAGTCTGGAGGTGCTTGGTGCTAAATCGGAGTGGACAAAATGTAAATGTGCCCCAATCTCTGTGTTAGCGTCCCTCACAATTAGCACAAACATTCACCAAAAAAAGTCTGAAAGAAAATCTGTGGATGCATTTATGGTTGCTGTCATTTGAGAGCATTATTTCCAAAAGAAACTTTCTGGAAAAGTTCTAAAAGTAGCAGCATAGTAACCCATCTCCAAGATGTAGAAAAAACTCAAACAAGGCAAGTCCAAGGGAGCTTTAATACTTGCCTCTGAGATTTTAGAATATACACGTGATTCTCCTGTGACCTCGTTCACAGCTATTCAGAGGGCATGGCGTCCTTCAGTTGTGTTTGCTGTAACAGGCGGAGAGGTTACAGCACCACTACTGGAGCGGACAAGAATAAAAGGTGTTCTTGTAAGAAGCTGCAGCACCACCTCTAGAGAAAATAAGAATAGCAGGAGCTACCATTACAGTATTACCTACTGACTTCAATGGAGTGGTGCTATCACAGAATTACCCATCGATTTCAACAGACTGGGACTTTTACAGCATCACCCACTGATTTAAATGTATCTGTGACAACACCCAAAAAACCTCAAACCTTTTAATGCGGAAATCTATAATGGGAGGGCTCTTCCTCATTTCCCAATGGATTTTCCACTTAGTTGATGAGGAAGCAACGCAATTGTGAAGATGGAGGTGAAAAGGAATTCTGTGGAGTACATCTGGTACCACACACACAATGAAAAATTTGGAAAAAAACCAATACTCATCAATAGGACCCATTCCCAGACCAATCAATACTTTAAAACATGGCTCTTAACTAGTTCACTCCCAATCAGCTGGTTGCTGTTAGGAGAGGGCGTTAGTTGAAGTGCTAGCCACCAAAATGCCATGCGGCATCTTTAATGAGCGCTAACAGGCATTTTAAGTGGCAATCAGCTCTTTAAGGAGCCTCTGGGCGGCCATTCCTAGTGCTGGCTTTAACTCCTTTACCAAGATGGTGTCTTGCACTAAACGCGGGATAAATCAGCATTTCCGTTTAAGATCCCATCTTGGCCACCTCGTTACTTCTTCAGCGCCTAAAGTATCGGACGAAACTCACCTCCCAGGACTCTTAACAGCTTTATTCAGTTAGACACAAAAATAAGTGCTTTCATTTATGAAGGGCTTCCAAGTTAACTCTTATTATCCCAGTGACTCAAATTTTCCATTTTAGTGAAGTGAGTAAAGTCTTCAATGGTACAAGAATAGTTAATGAAGTAAGGTTTATGGTGCTCTGAAATTTAGCAGGAACGATTAGAGTCAAAAGGGCCACCTCCAAAGGTTCCAGCTGGCAGTTTGCACCGTCTATGGTTGTCTGCCAATGATGCCATTAACAAGACTGTAATATAAATAATCAACTGCAGACGGATTTAAAATATAATATCTCGAGCCACATGGAACACTTGTTCCTAACATTTACCTTTCCCCCCTTCCTTAGATCCTGTGCTACATACCATTTTGAAGTGAAATTGTTAAATATAACTTGCACCCAGACTTTGGTCAATTGCGCTCTGTAGCCAACAAGTATGAGGTGCATTAGAGCAGGTTGGGATTGCTCTTTCCTTTCCTCCCCTCCCCACTAACCTCCCTTTGAAGAAGAAATTTTTAACTCCTTCTCAGAATCATCATTAGGATTTCAGTGAAGCTTAATGGGAAGAGTGCAAGACTTGTCCATTTGAACGGTGAAGAATTATCCAGTAGTTCTATCATAGATTCTGTTCTTTCAAATTTTAGGTTGCATCAGGTGGAAGTCTTTTGAGCTATATAATGCAAGGGTGGTTACAGGTCGTTACTGTTATTGGTAATGGTGCGAACAATTTGAGGTGGTGAATTTAGAGCAACAAATAAGTGTATCATACAACATTAAAGCCTTATGTACGGGTCTGTGTGTCAGCCCAGTCTGCTCTCTCAGGTGGACGTAAAAGATCCTATGGCACTATTTCGAAGAAGAGCAGGGGAGTTATACCCGGTGTCCTGGACAATATTTATCCCTCAAGCAACATCACTAAAACAGATTATCTGGTCATTATCACATTGCTGTTTGCAGGAGCTTGCTGTGCACAAATTGGCTGCCGCGTTTCCTACATTACAACAGTGACTACATTTTAAAAAGTACTTCATCGGCTGTGAAGCGCTTTGGGACGTCCGGTGGTCATAAAAGGTGCTGTATAAATGCAAGTCTTCCTTTTTTCTTTCTTCCTGTAACGTATTGGTATCAGTATGGTAAATGTGCCTAGTAATAACCCTGGTCTATTAGAGAATTCTCTAATGGCACAGCAATGATTAAAAACTGACCACATGAGCAATTGAAGGAGTAAATCCCTGGCTTACCAATTCAAGGAGGATGCCACCATGCTCCAGTTTGTTGCTAAATTTAAAACAATGTGTCATTATAATAAGACCAGAGCCACCATTGACCAGAAGCTTAACTAGAATAACCAATGTTGTGGCTATAAGAGCAGGGCAGTGGCTGGGTAAGAGTGACTCACCTCTTGACCCCATCACTCCGCTATTTACAAAGCTCAAGTTAGGAATGTGATGCAATACTCTCCACTTGCCTGAATGGGTGCAGTCACAACAACACTCAAGAAGCTCAACACCATCCAGGACAAAGTAGTCCGCTCGATTGGCACCCCAGCCACAGAATTCATTACCCACCTCCTCCACCACCGCACTGTGGCTGCAGTACGTGCTATCTGTGGATGCACTGCAGTAACTGGCCCAGCTTACTTTGTCAGCACCTTCCAGCCCCACAACCTCAACCACAGAGAAGGACAAAATAATGTCATGGGAACACCATCAGATCCAAGTTCCCATCATGCTGATTTGGACATATACCAACATTCCTCCATCATTACCGAGTCCAAATCCTGGAATTACCTCCCTAACACCATCATGGGTGCAGTATCATCATAAGGGCTGCAGTGGGTCAAGGAAAAAGCCCACCACCAAATTCTCTGGGCAACCAGGAATGGGTAATACATGCGGCCTTGCCAGCATCACCCACATCCCAACAACAAATTAAATCAAAACTATTCTTTTATGACTAGTCTGATTAACATTTGTGGGCTAGTGCATGAAATCGAAACACCAAAATAATTCAGTTCCATATAGCAGTCAATGGATAATTATTCCAGGTTACCTTTTTATGCCATCCTGCAGCAAATATTTATACTGCACTAAGATTAACTCACAAAGATAGTACAATAGTATTACAAGAACGTGGTGAACCTGTAATACTTCATCACAACCGAGATTTCTCACCATGGCAGCAAGACACATCTGCAGAAGAGAGGTGGACCTATGTGACAGAAATGGGAAATTCAAACCATGTTCAAACAGGATTCATTATTGAATTACTGCGGTATAAGAAGAAAACAAGAAAATGCAGCTTTGGTTAACTTGTGCCACTGCATAGTTCAACCCTGAAAATGCCCCTCCCCATTTTTCTCTTGGGTTCCAGCATCCATTACGCTCACTTAAATAAAGCTAAACATGATAGTCTATTCCCGACAAGGAACAAACAAGCTTCCATGATGCCTTGCACTTTTCATATTTGTGCATTTGTCAGGAAATTAACTCTTATGTATAACAGAAGTTGCACAGACTAGGTTTGTATTCCCTCGAGTATAGAAGATTAAGGGGTGATCTAATTTAGGTGTATACGATGATTAAAGGAATTGATATGGTAGAGAGACAGAAACTATTTCCTCTGCTGGGAGCATCAAGAACAAGGGGGCATAACCTTAAAATTAGAGCTAGGCCGTTCAGGGGTGATGTCAGAAAGCACTTCTTCACACAAAAGGGTAGCGGAAATCTGGAACTCTCTCCCCCAGTTGAGGCTGGGGGGGTCAATTGAAAATTTCAAAACTGAGATAGATAGACTTTTGTTAGGCAGGGGTATATTAAGGGTTACGGAACCAAGCCAGGTAGATGGAGTTAAGACACAGATCAGCCACGATCTATTTCAACGGCAGTACAGGCTCGAGGGTCTGAATGGCTGACTCCTATTCCTATGTTCTTATGTAACAGAGGCTTCCCTGAATGGCTAAAAATGCTGGTTTTCCAAAGTGTCAGAGAATCCAGCTTCAAAAACACCAATATTTCCTCATTTGTATTGTAAACGTCTATTAGATCACCTGAAATGTCAATCAATAAGCAGCAAATCTTTAATTTGCGTACAAGCAAGTTCACGTTAAAATGAAAAAGAAATACATTGGACATCATTAGTACAAAGAGAATGCCCATCGAGTCAGTGGAACAAACACAAAATGCTGGAATTGGCCAGCAGGCCAGTCAGCACCTGAACAGAGCGGACCTCTCGGCAGAACACCCCAATTGTTGACCTTGCTTACCCTTTCGGATGCTGACTCGCCCGCTGGGCATTTCCATCACTTTCTATTTTTATTTCAGATTTGCATTTGTGCTATTTCTTTTTATCTTAAGCAGCAGAATGGCCATCCTGTTAGTTTGTGGCTGCCTCATATTATTGGATCTTCCTCATGAGCAGGCTAAATTCAATATTCAACTGTTTAACTTTAGGCAACTATTTCAGTAAAAGGGAGTCTGGACTTCCTGCTAACTACAAAATAATCTGAAGTGTTAAATACTGTAAAGCAGGAATGGCTGCAGCAAAAAACAAAACAATTTAAGCATCACAACTTAATCCTCTTCTATGCAATTTAGCCATTTGCTGGACTTGTTTTAATTGAGCCAGCTAAATAGAGCAAAATAAAAATCCAACGGATCAAACAATCGGCACTAGAAAAGTTAGAGAAATAAGACGGTCACATTGGCTATTAGTCTACATTGCAGAAGATTTTAGTGCAGGACAAACCTAGTTTGTTGTATATTTTATGCTAGATATCCAACATAAACCTCTCCTCGTGAGTCATTATGCAGCACTGGCATTTGAAGTCTTCCCTCCCTGAATCCAACAGACACATTTTATGCCATCATAAATTAAGCATTTCAACATCTCATGTGTGCAGGTCCTGAAATAATGCTGTCCTTCAAGCACCAGTATAAACAAGTATTGTACTGGGGTGGCACTGTTACAGGTGGAACATAGGAAGAGTAGGCAATTCAGCCCCTTGAACCTGCTCCGCCATTCAATTTTTTTTAAAAATTCGTTTATGGGATCTGGGCGTCGCTGGCAATGCCAGCATTTATTGCCCATCCCTAGTTGCCCTTGAGAAGGTGGTGGTGAGCCGCCTTCTTGAACCGCTGCAGTCCGTGTGGTGAAGGTACTCCCACAGTGCTGTTAGGGAGGGAGTTCCAGGATTTTGACCCAGCGACGATGAAGGATCGGCGATATACTTCTAAGTCAGAATGGTGTGTGACTTGGAGGGGAACTTGGAGGTGGTGGTGTTCCCATGCGCCTGCTGCCCTTGTCCTTCTAGGTGGAAGAGGTCGCGGGTTTGGGAGGTGCTGCCGAAGAAGCCTTGGTGAGTTGCTGCAGTGCATCTTGTAGATGGTGTACACTGCAGCCACGGTACGCCAGTGGTGGAGGGAGTGAATGTTTAAGGTGGTGGATGGGGTGCCAATCAAGCGGGCTGCTTTGTCCTGGATGGTGTCGAGCTTCTTGAGTGTTGTTGCAGCTGCATTCATCCAAGCAAGTGGAGAGTATTCCATCACACTCCTTACTTGTGCCTTGTAGATGGTGGAAAGGCTTTGGGGAGTCAGGAGGTGAGACACTCGCCAGCAGAATACCTAGCCTCTGACCTGCTCTTGTTGCCACAGTATTTATGTCATGGCTGATCTGTACATCAACTTCATTTACCCGCCTCTGATCCATACCCCTTGATACCCTTACCAATTAAAACAAAAGTCCATCGATCTCAGTCTTGAAAATTTCAATTGACCCAGCATCGACAGCCTTTTGGAGTGTCCCAGATTTGCACTACCCTTTGTGAAAAAGAGCTTCCTGATTTCACTCCTAAAAGACCAGCTCTAATTTTAAGATTATGCCCCCTTGATATTGATTCCTCCACCAGAGGAAATAGTTTTTCTGTATCTACCCTATCTAATCCCTCTACCGTTCTATGGACCTTGATTAGAACACCCCTCAAACTTCTAAACGCAAGGGTATACAAGCCAAGTTAATGCAACCTGTCGTCATAATTTAACTCTTTAAGCCCTGGTATAATTCTGGTGAATCTGCGCTGTACCCCTTCCAAGGTCTATAATATATATATACCCAGAGGTTCGGTGTCCAAACCTGAAAGCAATACTCCAGACGGGGTCTAAGGCTTTGTACAACTGAAGCATCACTTCCTCGCTTTTGTATTCCAACCCCCATGAGATAGAGGCCAACATTCCATTAGCCTTTTTGATTACCTTTTGTATCTGTGCACTAACTTTTAGTGATTTGGGCACATGGACACCTAAATCCCTTTGCTCCTCCACAGCTCCCAGTCTCTCACCAATAAATGTGTTTTTCTTAGATCCAAAGTTGATGACCTCACACTTCCCCACATTGAGCTCCATCTGCCCCAGTTTTGCCCACTCACTTAATCTGTCTACATACCTTTGTAACTTCCTGCTCCCATCTACACAACTTACTGTGCCGAGTTCACTTCTAGGCCAGTGGGTAAAGCATTTTAGGCTCCAGGTATGTTCCGTCAATGTGAAGTGCATCAACACTAAAACATGGCTGAGTCACTCAGGAGTTAGGTCAGAGATCTAATTCCTGACTTGCACTAAAGCGAGAAGCAGGAAGCAATCGTCAGCAGGTATCGTGGAATCGTAGAATCATTGAAATTTACGGCTCAGAAGGGGGCCATTTGGCCGATCGTGTCCCGTGCCGGCCGAAAAAGAGCTATCCAGCCTAATCCCACTTTCCAGCTCTTAGTCCGTAGCCTTGTAGGTTACAGCACTTCAAGTGCGTATCCAAGTGCTTTTTAAATGTGATGAGGGTTTCACCCTTTCAGGCAGTGAGTTCCAGACCCCCACCACCCCCTGGGTGAAAAAAGTTCTCCTCAACTCCCCTCGAATCCTTCTACAAATTACTTTAAATCTATGCCCCCTGGTTATTGACTTCTCTGCTAAGGGAAATAGGTCCTTCCTATCCACTCTAATCTTCATGAGATGTAATACAACTTCAGTCCCAGTAAGAAACCAAATTTAAAATGTGGTCCAGTAGACCATGAACTTTTAAAACTTTATATGGAATCTTTTTAATGATGGGAAAGACAGGGATAACATTATAACACAATGCTTATAACATTAAAAATGAACTAAGTTGAAGCAAAGCTCTGCATATCTGTGAACACACTTGAACAGAGCTCTCGCGCTCTCTCCTGGGTGAGAAGAGTGTGCTGCGTAGTAAGCAATGTAACTCAAGTCTGCCTACATTGCACTACATAGAAACCATTCTCAGAATGGTATCTGTATACTCTTAGCAGTTACAACACGTCACTGGACCAGAAATCATAAAGGAACTACAAAAGTTGAAGTCTAAAAGCTATAGTTCAACAAACCAGTGGACCACACATGCTAAATTACTGTTTTAAGTACCAGATATTTTGATCACTGACTGTAAAGAGGATTTGCCATTATTCATCACTACCCTCTGTTGGCTGAAACTAAGTATTGCAACAGTGTGGCACTGAGTAGCCCTGTACAGTTCACTGTCAGGTTTTTTTTCCATTAGGTGACAAAACAGGAACAGTCACAGACTACTAGAACCGATGTATTATGAACCTGCCTCTGGTGACTGTCGGCAGCACAGAAAAACATTGAGAAATTGGACGGATAGCAATATATATATATATATATATAGTAAAAACAATAGAGTACAGTAGTGATAATGAGCGATTTCAATTATCCTAATAAAGACTGGGGGAAAAAAAGTGTAAAGGGCAAAGGTGGGTGGAGGAATTCCTGAAATGAGTACAGGAAAACTTTCTTGATTAGTGTGTTTCCAGCCCAACGAGGAAATAAGTAGTGCTGGATCTAGTTCTGGGGAATGAAGTGTGGCAAGTGAAGCATGTTTCACTGGGAGAGTATTTGGGAAAGAGTGATCACAATATTATGATGCGGAGATGCCGGTGTTGGACTGGGGTGGACAAAAATGAGAAGTCGCACAACACCAGGTTATAGTCCAACAGTTTTATTTAAAATTACAATATCATTAGGTTTGGAGTAGTTATGGAAAGGGACAAGGAACAATCAACTGGAAGAGGGCTAATTTCAGTGCGTTGAAAAGGGATCTGGCCAAGGTAGATTGGAAACAAAGATTGGCAGGTAAAATAATAAGTGAGCAGAATAAACACATTCCTGAGGGGGAAAGGAAGCCCATCCAAAGCTAGAGCTTCCTGGATGACTAAAGATAGAGATTAAAATGAAACAGAAAAAGGAAGATTATGATAAATGTCAGGTTCAAGATACAGTAGAGAATCAAGCAGAATGTGCAGAGGAGAACTGAAAAAGGAAATAAGAGGGGCAAAGAGAGAGAGAGAGTCTGAGAAAAGATTAGCAGGTAACCTAATAGGGAACATTAAAGTCTTTTATAAATATATAAAGAGTAAAAGGATGGTCAAAGCAAGGGTGGGGCTGATTTGCGACCAAAAAGGAAATCTTCTTGTGGAGGCTGAGGTACTAATTGAGTACTTTGCATCTGTCTTCACAAAAGAGGATGCTGCCAATGTCACAATAAAGGAGGAAGGGAAGAGAAATTGCATCAGATAAAAATAAAGAGGAGGTATTTAAAAGGTTGGCAGCACTGAAAGTAGAAAGGTCACCTGATCCGGATGTGACACATCCTAGCCAATGTTCTCTCTAATTTTTTTTTGGGCCGCGCGGCCCCTTTAACGGGCTGCGTGGCCCATTCAGAATTCTGCCCATGCGCGTTTTTTTCCCTTTAAAAGCTGGTGAACCAGCTACGCGGGACCTCCAGAGCGCTGCTTAAAGAGAACATTGATCCTAGGTTGCTGAGGGAAGTAAGGGTGGAGATAGCAGAGGCTTTGGCCACAATCTATCAATCCTCCTTGGATATGTGGGTGGTGCCAGAGGACTGAAGGGTTGCAAATGTTACACCCCTGTTCAAAAAAAGGGCAAAGGGATATACCCAATAACTACAGGCCAGTCAGCCTACTGTTGGTGGGGGGAAAACTCGAGACCATAATCCGGGACAAAATTAATTGTCACTTGAAAAAACAGGGGTTAATAAATGACAGCCAGCACGGATTTGTTAAAGGTAAATCACGTCCGACAAACTTGATTGAGTTCTTTGATGGAATAGCGGAGAGGATTGATGAGATTAGTGCAGTTGATGTTGTGAATATGGACTTTCAAAAGGCGTTTGGTGAAGTGCCACATAATAGACTTGTTCGCAAAATTGAAGCCCATGCGATTAAAGGGGCAGTGGCAGCATGGATACAGAGTTGGCTGAGAGACAGCAAGCAGAGAGTCGTGGTGAACGGTTGTTTTTCCAGACTGGAGGAAATGATACAGTGGTCTCCCCCAGGAGTTGGTATTAGTACCACTGCTCTTTTTGATAGATATTAATGACCTGAACTTGGGTGTAAAGACTATAATTTCAAAGTTTTCAGATGACACAAAACTTGGAAATGTAGTAAAGAGTGACGAAGATAGTAGCAGACTTCAGGAGGACATAGACAGACTGGTGAAATGGGAAGACATACGGCTGGTGAAATTTAATGCAAAGAAGTGTGAAATGATGCATTTTGGGGAAAGAATGAGGAGAGGCAATACAGACTAAATGGTACAACTTTAAAGGGGCTGCATGAACAGAGACCTGGGGGTTCACATACACAAAACTTTGAAGGTAGCAGGAAAAGTTGATAAGGCGGTTTAAAAAAGCATACGAGATCCTGGGCTTTATAAATAGAGGATAGAGTACAAAAGCAAGCAAGTTATACTGAACATTTATAAATCACTAGTTAGGCCTCAGCTGGAGTATTGTGTCCAATTCTGGGCACCACACTTTAGGAAGGATGTCAAGGCCTTTGAGAGGATGCAGAGATTTACTAGAATAATACCAGGGATGAGGGACTTCAGTTATGTGGAGAGACTCGAGAAGCTGGGATTGTTCTCCTTAGAGCAGAAAGGTTAAGAGGAGATTTAATGGAGGGATTTAAAATGATCAAGGGTTTTGATAGTTGCTCTATATTTACTCCGTTTCCACTAGTGGGAGGGTCACCAGAGGACACAGATTAAGATAATTGGCAAAAGAACCGAGGGGAGATGAGGAGACTTTACGCAGCAAGTTGTTATGATCTTGAATTCACTGCCTGAAAGGGTGGTGGAAGTAGATTCAATAGTAGCATTTCAAAAGTAGTGAAGTGATGTTAAACTTGTATAGGACCCTGGTCAGGCCGTGCACAGTTCTGGTCTCCATACTATAAAAAGGACATAGAAGCACCGGAGAAAGTGCAAAAAAGATTTACATGGATGGCACCAGAACTGGGAAATTACAGCTATCGGGAAAGATTGAACAGGTTGGGGCTTTTTTCTTTAGAAAAGAGAAGACTTAGAGGTGACCTGACAGAGGTGTTTAAAATTATGAGTGGGTTGGGCAGGGTAGATGTGGAGAGAATGTTTCCACTTGTGGAACAATCCAAAACTAGGGGCCATAAATACAAGATCGTTACTAATAAATCTACTAGGGAAATAAGGAAAAATTTCTTTACTCAGACTGTGGTTAGAATGTGGAACTCGCTACCACAGGAAATAGTGGAGGCAAATAGCGAAGATGCTTTCAAAAGGAAACTAGATGAGTACATGAGAGAAAAGCAAACAGAAAGATATGCTGAAAGGCTGAGATGGGGTAGATGGAATGGGAGGAGACTTGTGTGGAGTATAAACACCAGCACAGACTAGTTGGGCTGAAAGGCCTGTTTCGGTGCTGTATATTCTATGTAACCTTCAAAAGGGAATTGGATATATACTTGAAAAGGAAAAAATTGCAGGGATATGGGGAAAAAGCGAGGAGTGGGACTAATTGCATTGCACTTTCAAAAAGCCAGCACAGGTACGATGGGCCGAATAGCCTCCTTCTGTGCTGTATGATTCTATGATATATGAAGCACAGATTTCCCATAGCCTAATGAATGCTTCTACAATATTGGTTCAGTAAATAATGATTTATTCTGCATAAGGAGTTTCTATAGTACTGTTTAACAAATAATCGGGAACTGACCGTCCAGCTATCTTTCTGATGTTGCAGACAGCAGACTTTGGGAGGAAGTAGGCTATCCTAAAATCAAGCCCACTAGTCTACCTGATGCTGAATTCTACTCATTCCAGTAGGAAGGGATGGATTTTTTCCTGCAACGTGCCAAACGGAGCTAACATTCTCTGACTGGGAAGATGCAGGAATCGTGGACCATCAAATTGCTGAAGTTGATATATAGGGCCAGGCTTTCTTCAGGATTTCCAGTCTCCTGCTAGCTTTTCCATCTACTTACACTTGTCTCAGTTATAACTGATGCCCAGTTTGGGTTCCTCCAAAACCACTCGGCTCCCGGCCTCATTACAGCCTTGGTCCAAACATGGACAAAGGAGCTGAATTCCAGAGGTGAGGTGAGAGTGACTGCCCTTGACATCAAGGCAGCATTTGACCGAGTGTGGCATCAAAGAGCCCTGGTAAAACTGAAGTCAATGGGAATCTGGGGAAAAACTCTTCACTGGCTGGAGTCATACCTAGCACAAAGGACGATGGTTGTGGTGGTTGAAGGTCAATCATCACAGCCCCAGGACATCACTGCAGGAGTTCCTCAGGGCAGTGTCCTAGGCCCAACCATCTTCAGCTGCTTCATCAATGACCTTCCCTCCAACATAAGGTCAGAAATGGGGATGTTCGCTGATGACTGCACAGTGTTCAGCGCCATTCACAACTCCTCAGATAATGAAGCAGTCCATGCCCGCATGCAACAAGACCTGGACGACATTCAGGCTTGGGCTGATAAGTGGCAGGTAACATTCATGCCACAGAAGTGCCAAGCAATGACTATCTCCAACAAGTGAGAGTCTAACCACCGCCCCTTGACATTCAACGGCATTACCATCGCCGAATCCCCCACCATCAACATCCTGGGGGTCACCATTGACCAGAAACTTAACTGGACCAGCCACATAAACACTGTGGCAACAAGAGCAGGTCAGAGGCTGGGTATTCTGCGGCGAGTGTCTCACCTCCTGACTCCCCAAAGCCTTTCCACCATCTACAAGGCACAAGTCAGGAGTGTGATGGAATACTCTCCACTTGCCCAGATGAGTGCAGCTCCAACAACACTCAAGAAGCTCAACACCATCCAGGACAAAGCAGCCCGCTTGAATGGCACCCCATCCACCACCTTAAACATTCACTCCCTCCACCACCGGCGTACCGTAGCTGCAGTGCGTACCATCTACAAGATGCACTGCAGCAACTCGCCAAGGCTTCTTCGGCTGCACCTCCCAAACCCGCGAGCTCTACCATCTAGAAGGACAAGGGCAGCAGGCACATGGGGAAACCACCACCTGCAAGTTCCCCTCCAAGTCACACACCATCCTGACTTGGAAGTATATCGCCGTTCCTTCATCGTCGCTGGGTTAAAATCCTGAACTCCCTCCCTAACAGCACTGTGGGAGTACCTTCACCACACGGACTGCAGCGATTCAAGGCGGCTTCTCAAGGGCAATTAGGGCTTGGCAATAAATGCTGGCCTTGCCAGCGACGCTCACATCACAAACGAATAAAAAAAAAGGACAGCGAGCTACATTTATAGATCAGTGATGAGTGGACAGCAACACAGACCATCTTTTTCAACAATTATGTTACATTTTAAGCACTGAAAGCAACAAATCTGTCCGTCCATTCAGCACTGCACATCATAGCATCAATTGAATGCATCATCAAAAGAGGCTTCTGAGGTTTTGTAAAGCATATCTGAAAATGTGCAAGTCGAAAAGGCTTTGAAGATGAATCAATCGTGAATGAACAGGATTCCAAAAACGGTTCTCATGCCGAATATATAATGGAATCAAAACCACGGAATTGTTATATAAAAAAAACCTTTTTGTCACCCCTAAAATGCACTGTATCTAGACAAATAATTCTCAAAAGTAGTCATTAATAATACAGTTTTAAACATGCTAACCACTTGTTTATTTTAAAGCCCTGGGATTTTTCAAAAAATGCAAGTCCTGTTTGCATTTTTAGATGTAAAACTGAGGCTTGCAGCACATGCAGAGCTTGGAAAACCGATGGACAAGTATCCTTGAGACAATGGGCCGGATATTCCGATCCCTATGGGTGGGTACGCGCTGTGTACATAGGGACATTGGAAATGCCGGCTTCAGGCATGCACAGCGCATGCGCTGGAAACCGGCATTTCCGATCTGTCAAGAAAGCTCTTGACTGTTCCTCCGACTGCCCTGGAGAAGGGCCTCTGGGGGCGGACAGTTCCGCTTTTTGGAGACCCTCCGCCCGCAGAAAACCCTTACAATTCTTGCGCCTGGTAAAAGCAGGTGTAAGGCCTGCTTTTACTAGGATAAGAGTTGAAAAAGTAAAAATAAAAAAAAATTTTCCCACTGATTTATCATTTAAAAATACTTCAAAAAAAAGGTAAGTTTATTTTTAGCCCCGTAAAAAACTTATTTTTTTTTCAAAAATTTAAATTTTTGAATAAAATAGTTAATTTATTGTAATTTCAAGTCATTTTAAAAATGTGATTTTTAAAAAAAAATTTATTTAAAGTTTTACTATGTTTTGGGGGTGATCTCCATTCATATATTTGACAGGTCTTCCTGTCAAGTGTATGAAGGGAGATTCCCTTCTCTGATCGGCTCCCCATGGCCCACGTGATCCCAGGGACGCTGCAAACTACCTGCGCCTCTGGGATACGTGGGCCCTGCGCACCGGCAGTTTGGAGAGGCCCAGCATCGGAATTGTGCGTGTCCCGGGAGCCCTCAGGTAAAGGCACAGATTTTTCCAGATCGCAGCCCTCCGCCCGCGGGAGGCCTGCGATCGGAATATCTGGGCCATTGTCTCAATTCCCTGAGATGTTATCAAAGGTGATAACTCGTTTCAACGGCATCCACTCTGCTGGGCCACCAGTCAGTTACTAAGCTGAGCACCTAAGGTCGCATCGTCATAAGCATGTCAAAACACTGATCTGCCCATTTCCATTATGTGACCAGGTCAGTCTTTGGAGTTCAATGATCTTTTTTTTCCCAATATGCAGAGTCCCACCATCAGAAATGAAAAGACCAAAAGGTGTCCAGTGTTGAGTCTCAGTTGGTTTAGTAAATAACTCTCGTCTCGGAGTCAGAAGGTTGTGGGTTCAAGTCCCACTCCAGAGACTTGAGCACAAAAATCTAGACTGCCATTCCAGTGCAGTACTGAGGGAGTGCTGCACTGTCGGCGGTGCCGTCTTTCGGATGAGACGTTAAACCGAGGCCCCGTCTAATCTCTCGGGTGGATGCAAAAAGACCCCATGGCACTATTTTGAAGAGCAGGGGAGTTATCCCCATTGTCCTGGCTAACATTTTACCCTCAATCAACATCACTAAAACAGATTATCTGGTCATTATCACATTGCTGTCTGTGGGAGCTTGCTGTGTGCAAATTGGCTGCCATGTTTCCTACATTACAACAGTGACCACACTTCAAAAGTACTTCATTGGCTGTAAAGTGCTTTGGGATGTCCTGAGGTTATGAAAGGCGCTATATAAATGCAGACTTTCAAAAAACCTCAGTCTTGAGCAGCATATCCCTCCACTGCACACCCTTGGCAGCTGAAAACAAAATCTCGCATTAAAATATGAAAAGCAAAATGAGCTCTTCAGGGAAGGCATTGCAATAAAATATAATCTGGAACATCCAGAGAGAGGCATTCTTATGACGAAATTAATTCTATCAAAAAAACCATAAAAGAACTCAACTGTACAACTTTACCAAGGATATTTAGTACGCTGCACATTATTACCACATAATTAATTAAATTCAGTCTGTACAGGATTATAAATCAACCAACAATAACTGGTAAGACAAGAGTGCCTAAACAATTTCAACATAGAATATAACATCACTCGAATTCCAAGAGGAGACTTGTCTTGACACACACAGGATTTCTTGTGTAACATTGCAGATAACAATGGTTTTCTTCCAGACATGCACTAAAAAAACTTCAAAAGGACTACATAAATTTGTAAAGTAGCCTCTACACAGTGGTCTGACAAGGTGGCATTTTCTACCTTCAATAAAGAGTCAGGGAACATGATTGGCATCCCATGTAATCTCCAGGGACTTGTATACAACAAGTACAGAAATCACTAAAAGCTAGTGGACAGGTACAACAAAATAATTAAAAAGGCTAATGAAATGTTGGCATTTCTCTCAGGAAGGCTGGAATACAGAAGGGTGGAAGTTATGTTACAGCTGTAGAGAGCTCTGGTTAGACCCCATCAGGAGTACTGCATTCAATTCTTGACACTGCACGTCAGGGGGTGCAGTGCAGATTCACCAGAATGATCCCAGGGCTTAGAGGGTTAAATTATGAGGACCAGCTGCATAGACTAGGCTTGTATTCCTTGAATACAGAAGATTAAGAGGCGATCTAATTGAAGTGTTTAAGCTGACAAGGATTTGATAGGGCAGATGGAAGAAACTATTTCCTGTATTATACATGGTACTGAAGAATTCAAAACAGGGCAGAACAGCTTCAACTCATCAAGCTGAACAGTACGTGTAATCAACCCCAGAGGAGAAACCGGGAAGGAGATTTTGCCATCTAATACCTTTCTGTGCTGGGGACACCAGTTTCTAATGAGACATACAGAGAGGACACAAAACAGGAAACGGAGCAATACCAAACAATACCAAGCTTATCCTTAAGCTAAGAAACATTCAACAATTCACACAATATGAATAAAGTAAAATGTGATTCCACTGTTTCACTGTGGAATCCGTTTTTCTCCATCAGGTATGGGAACAATGTTTAAACAAAAATCATCTTTTCATGTGGGTTACAACCATATAAGGGCATTTTAATACACACATTAAGCCATATGGGCCGCTGTCTTCACAAGTACCATCTCAAGAATTTAAAGATTAAAATGCACACGTCATTCTATTACCAAACTACTTGCATGAATCATGCAGACAGCTGTGAATACTTACCCCCAAGACAAAAAAAATTGTATTAGCGAATTTACAATCAGATGCTGTACAAAAAGATGTTCTTGTGGCTTCAATCCCATACTACAAGACTACACGTGTAGTAACACTGGTGTAAAATGCTTGAATATGATGGATTTACAGAGCAGCCAGGGAGGGGTAAGTAACTTCAAGCACAATGCTGTATAACAATGCCCGAAAATTAGACCTAATACGCGAGAGTACGCACTGTGTACTCTCGCGTTTTAGGTCTCCAATTGCCGGTTTCCTGCATGCACGGGAAACTGGCACTTCGTGAATTCAAAAGGGGGCGGTTCCTAAGTGAACCGCGTGCGCGCTACAGGCTGCGCGCACGCAGTGCACTTAGTTATTTTTGCAGCTTTGAACGCGCAGGTAAGCATGGAAGCTTTTACACATGAAGAAAGGAGGCGTAAGACTCTCTTTTAACAAGGTAAGTAGTTAATTAAGTATTATTTTAAAATTTTTTCAACAGGTTTATCTTTTTTAGAGACTTTAAAGAAAGGTAAGTTTATTTTTATAACTTTTAAAAAGATTTTAAATTTTTTCAAAAATTTAATTTTTTGTTTAAAGTGGTTAATTTATTTAACTATACTTATTTTATTAATGTGATGGCTTTTTAAAAAAAATTTAATTGAGGTTTAGCTGTTCTTTTGGGGGGTGTGTAGGATTCATAGCTTTGACAGCTCTTGCTGTGAAAACTATGAATGAAAGATGGTGTGCTGCCATTGGCTCTAACTGAATCACGTGATCCCAGAGCTCGCACGAACTAATTGCGTCTCTGGGTCACGCAAGCACTGCACAGCTGCATGTAGGGACTGGCCTTGAAACTAAAGTTCGTGTGGGCCCGGAGGAAAAAGGTAGGCGCGGAGTGAGATATCGCGGGGAAGCCTTACCCCCGCGGGAACACTCAGTGTTTAATTTCTGGGCCAATAAGTCTCAGTCACGCTACAATGTGATAACTTTTTACCCAATAAAATTTGTCAAAACACTTTTATATAAAATAATTCTTACAAACAGCATTAATTGGTGAAATCCGGGTTCTTTGGATGCCACCATCTCAACTACACTTTTCTATACATCTCGAAATGCATCTTCATTGTGTGTGCAGTGCCCTACTAAAACCAATGATAGGATGGTGCTGCAATGGAGGTCATGCAACAGTGCAAAGCTAAATGCAGCCTTGCCCCATGATACAGCACAGATAATAATCTGAAAAGAATGTAAAGCCCATGCTCACCACGCCTGGAAAGATTTTTTGGAGTTTCTCCCCAGCAACTAGTGCTTTAGGTTTCCCGCCTTCGAGACAATCTTCAAACTCATACAATGACTGGCGCACTGGGTTAGAGTAGGACACCTTTGCGTTGTCCACAAAGGTGATCTGCCTTACTCCCCAACCCTAAAAAGAACAAAAGACAAGTTATTTCATAAGCAACTTAGTCTAATCATTAAGCATTTTAGATGTAGAGCCTATGATTACTTGGTATGGGATTTTTTCATCTAGAAAACTGAAACATCATTGCGGCAGGGTGAGAATAGGTCATTATAATGAGCGGAGACTCGTGTGAAGTACAAACACCGGTACAAACCAATTGGCCCGAACGGCCTATTCCTGTGCTGTAGATTCTATGCAATTTTCAATTCTTACAATTAAACAAGAGCAAAAGAACCAGAGAGGAGATGAGAAGAATTTTTTTTTTTTTAACGCAGAGAGTTATTATGCTCTGGAATGCACTGCCTGAAAGAGTGGTGGAAGCAGATTTAATAGTAACTTTCAAAAGGCAATTGGATATATACTTGAAGAGGAAACATTTGCAGGGCTGTGGGGAAAGAGCAGGGGAGCGGGACTGATTGCACTGCGCTTTCAATGGCTCGATGGGTTTAATGGCCTCCTTCTGTGCTGTATGATTCTATGAAGATCAGACTTAAAAAAAAAAAAAAATCCTTCATGTATAATCTCACCAATCCACTAAAGCTGCTTGGAATAAGTACGATTTTCAGATTTAAAACTCCAACATGCATACAGTGGACAAAAAATAATTTTTATTTCAAAATAAATATGCAAAGTACAGCAGGGATGTCGAGTTATAAGGTTTATGTCAAATCTCACTGGTACAGATTAGAGAATATGCAACGGTTGATAGCAGAAAAATTCGTACTTTAGCCAAACATATAGCTGTACTGAAACAAAACTGCTTTTAATTAATTTCCATTCCTAGAATTCCGACATTACTTATCTTTTTAACTGCATTGACGTATGTTGTCAAACAGTAGTCAAATTTTACACATTGATAACTCATGAAAGATTACAGTATATAAATCACAATAAGCTTTTTCTCAGGAGTGATTTTGTGGGCTGAAATAGAATTACAATTTAAATAGTAAAGAATCAACAAATAGCTGGTTATTTAATTTACAGACTGGTTCATCTCCCATGCCATTGCCTAGAACTTGTGGTTGATATGACAGCAAACTGACAGCATTTGCCATCATTCTGCCTTTGAAACTGATCACGACTTCGGGATTTGGCACAGGCGCTGACGTTGCAGTCTGTCATTGACAGCTCCGAAACAGGCTACACTGTGCCCCTCTCACCCCCCCCCCCCCCCGCGCCTCCCACCCCAAACAGAGCCGGCAATCTGTGTAATCAGCCAAATCATTGAAACTGACAAAAACTTCGGCTCTTCCGCAGTCCACACGCTGTTAAATTCCCCACTAAAGGAATTATGTGTAACTGGGGTTTTAACAGCGTTATTACTGCTAAATAAATGTTAAAGGCCTGGAAAACTAATTTTTATTTTGTGCAGTGTGAAATTTGTCTATTTTAATAAAAATGTAAAAACTTTTCAAAAAAAAATTACAACTTTTTTTGAAAAGTTTGTCCATCTTTAGGTCAGGTTTGCCTTTTCTCTCATGAGAGCCCCAATCTTTCTTTTGCTCTCTCGAACATTTTTAAAAAGGTTAGAATTTTAAGAGCTTACTCACTTCCTTGTTCGCGGTCGGTGAGAAATCTGTGTTTTGATTGTCCGCTTAGACAGCCTGTTGATGTCACAACAGTTCGCAGAAGGGAATCCCCATTAACTTCCGTTAATTTGAATTGAAGGTCAGAAATCCGAAGTTCTCGACACAGGGATCGCGAGATCCTTGTGCGAAGCGTACTTCGGGGCCAGCAACAAACGCCTTCGCTTCGCTGCTGACCGCAAATTCCAGGCCAATTTATCCACAGAAATCTTGATCCGAGCATAACATTTCTTTCCAGACTAGTTAACTTAATTTCAACTTGTAATTGCAGTAAATACAGTTTATGATGAAATATATCCTCCCACAGACCCTGCAAAAAAAAAAGTTCAAACAGGCATAAAAAATTCCTCACCATGAGAGTTCGTGCTACATTGCAGCCTAGTGTACCAGCTCCAAGCAGCAAGCACCGAGTAGTCACAACATTCTCCAGGTCAAGGGTCGGTACCAGACGCCAACGCATTAACTTAAGATTGAGATCAACTGATGATTCAGCCAGTCTTCAATAGAAGAGAAAAACAATAATACATCTGCCAAATTCAGAAAAAAAAATCTTACTGAAGCATTGCAACCTACAGCTTATTTACAGTCGTCCATGTTAATTAAAAAGCATATTTCTACTTTTTTGCTTAAAAAAAGACATGCACACCAGTTTTTGTAAAATGGTGATGGTCAGCTTAAAATAAATCTTTGCTATTTCAAAAGCCTGAATATACAATTATTAGTGTTACTGCACGTCTGCTACATTCATGAAAATGTCATGTTTAAGTCCATATCTACAGATCTTAGAAGTGACAGCCATAAAGTGCAGCGAGATAAAATCCTGCCGCATTTAACAAAAGATTGCTCATCATCAGTTTTCACTTTGTCCTTGTCCATTGATGTGACGTTTTACACATCTAGAAACTTTCTATTTTCAGGATTATGTAACAGAAATCAGTTTCCCTGACAACAGACTGTAACTAGCTCATAGACATACGGGGTATACAACTTCCCTGCAACATACAGGGAAATAACATTTAGTCTCACTCCAATTAAAATCAAGTCACAATATTTTAATTCAATGAATACAATTTGATCACAGGTAGCCTGCCATTAATCATGACATCCAGTGGTGACGAAAAAAAGCCAAAAATTTAATAAAAGTACGACAAGAAATTCCAAATTGTACAAATTAGCAAGAGTGATTTGAGGATATAAAGGAGTTGAACAATATTGTCAGATTGATCAGTCTCATGGATTATGCTTCAGCTGAACTCCCTTGATGGATTATCACTTTATAACATTTTAGAGTAATCCTTTGCTACTTTATATGAAGATTTCTGGTTAAAACCTAAGCCCTGAAAATGCCTGATATCAGGGATTAGACTGGATGAAAGATGCTAATTTACCTCTTAGGGTCCATACATTCACTGAGATTGACCATCCTCGGACCCAGGCTCCCTTTCTGGTTTTTCTCCCAACCGACACACTTTGGACAATCTGTGAATACATTTTTAAGTAATTAGGATTGCTTCTCAATACCACAACATTTTGAAACATCTAAAATAAAAACAATGGTGAAAATGTACAGCAGGTCAATCAGCATTTGAAGAAAGAAACAAAATTTAACATTTTGGGGACCTCCATCCAAATAGTACGGATAAGTGGTCCCATCGGAGTCCCAACCGCTGTGTCTTTCAGATGCTGATCGACCTACCATGCACTCCCAGCATTTTCCACTTTTACTTCAGAGTTCCAGCATTCACTTTTCTACTCTCTCGAAAACAGTTTAGCTCCCCCCCCCACCCCACCCAAACAACCGCTATTTTTTTTTAACTGATCTAGGAGAAACAAATTCCAGTCTAAGGCTGAAACTTTGTCTACCTGGGCGGGTCCGGTGCGGGTCGCGACCCCGCTGTTGGCTCCATCCTGCTGTTGAAAATCAACTTACCTTAATGGAGCCTATTAAGCCCGTCCAGCGCATTACCCTGCCCAATTAGATGGAGCGGGTCTGGTGACGTCATTCAGGACGTGTTTTCAGCCAGGATCTTTAAAGGGGCCATGGCCATGTTACATTTGAAGTTTAATCTAACATAGTGCTACCAGTGCACTACAGCATTGAGGTGCTGCAAACACCGACCATGACTGCACAGAGGCAGAGGGCTGCACCCAGGTTCTCCGATGACTCCCTCCATACGCAAGGAGGTCCCTTTCCTTTCCAATGGGCGGGAGAGACCTCCCCAGGAGACCAAGACAGCCTGGTTGCAGAGGAGGTCACAAGCAGGGATGTGGTCAGGAGGACCTGGGTGCAGTGCCGCAAATGTTTCAATGAGCTCAGCAGATCAGAAACTTTAGTACAAAGCCACACTCAACTTCATCCAGCTGTGCCTCTCATCACATCCCCATCACTCTGCCTTCCCTACCCTACTGCTGCACATCCTTACTCACACCAACATACTTTGCACTTCCACCCATCCCTCTCTATCCACATTATCACATCCCCATCTCACTAGCCACCCCTCACCCTCACCCTCACCCTCACCCTAGTGCAATCATACCAACTAACACCACACAAGGGTAGCCACTTGGTTATTTTATCCAATGTTTATGTAAACTTTCTGCTAATGTGGTGTCAAACATAAAAATCTTTATTTTCAACACTTTCCGGTCTTGGACAGATTTGTGTGCACCTTTGGAACTGGCGAAGTGAGTTGCAGTGAATGGTGAGACATAACGGTACCCCCCCCCCCGCAATGGTCACTCAACTCCCGCCTCGGGTTTACAGACGTGCTTCCCGAGCAGCGTAGTCCCTGTGGGCATCCAGTTAAATTTAAAAGGCAAGTTTAAAAGCACTCTTAAGGGTCTGACAACAAGCTAGTAATTGTTAAAATTGGGTCGCCCGCCTCTGTCGGTCAGGTTGGGTCTGCGATGTCAGACACGCATGAGAGCGAGATGACAGTGGGTTCCTGACCCGCTGTCAAAAATAATAACTTTCCCACCTGACCCGCCACCGATCTTGCCCACTACAACCCCAGAAAATTCTGGCCTAAGTGTTTAACAATTCCTAAATTTGTAACGTTTATAATTTCTGCATTTCAACCCAGTACAATTCCTGTGACCACAGAAACCTGGAAGTACTTTGGTGCAGTAAGTATCCTGGGTTAATTATAAAAATGAGTTCTTTCTTTCAAAGGAATACAAAATCTAACTGATGAATGGCAAAAGTCCGGCCACTCATTGTATAAATATGTTCTAAAATGTGTATCTGCACCCTTGTGGACTGATTCGGTTTTTGTCTTGAAGTATTGTACTCTCAATATCTCACTGTGTCTCATTGTATTATTCAACCAGTCAATAAATTTGACTATTAGCTTTAGCCTCTACACAGGGAACATGATTGGCATCCAACGTAATCGCCAGGGACTAATATACAACAATTTGGGGGAATCCTGGGCTTGCTATCCTATACGCATTACATGCAAGAGCGCAGATATTAGATCATAAGAGACTCTGATTATGGAAACCACCTTTTTGCCATGAACAGAAGAAAGCCTGATCTGTAATGGTATGAAGATGCCACATGTTTTTACAAATAGTAAATACATCAAGCAACCATTAATGGTATTGAGAAGTTGGCAGGACTTTAACCTTCCTTTCATCTTTCACTTCATTGTGCGACAACAAAATTCTAGTTATCTTTATACTGTGTCCTGAAAGAAACCATAATCACATTTTTTTTTTTTAAGCAGTACTGATCTCTGATTACCTGTGATTGATGCCATTTGTGGAAGTTTTACTTCAAAGACGATGCTGTGCTGAGTGTCCCTGATCCCTTGCATAGTTCGGTCTCTGAAGCAGAGAACTTCGAGTGAGTCCAGAAAGCTACCCCTATCATCACAAAGAAAAGCAATCAAACCACTGAATTGTTCCCAAGAAAGAAAAAGAAAGATTTTCATTTATAAAGTGTCATTCACCTCAGGACGTCCCAAAACTCTTTACAACCAATGTAGTCATTTTTGAAGTAGTCACTGTTGTAATGTAGGAAACATGGCAGCCAACTAGTGCCACACAAATAGCAATGTGATAATGACCAGATAATGTGTTTGATTGAGGGATTAATATTGGCCTGGACACTAGGGAGAACTCCCTTGTTCTTCTTCAGTACTTCTTCAACATAGTGCCATGGGCTCTTTTATGTCCACCTGTGAGGGGAGACGGGGCCTCGGTTTAACGTCTCATCCAAAAGACAGCACCTCCGACAGTGCAGCACTCCCTCAGTACTGCACTGGAGTGTCAGCCTAGGTTTTGTGCTCAAGTCTCTGTAGTGGGACTTGAACCCACAACTTTCTGACTCAGAGGCGAGAGTACTACCACTGAGCCACGTCTGACACTCAACACTCAAAAACAGATGAGAATATTATACCACTTATAGGAAAGTAAAATGCCAAGATTAGTGGCAATATTAACTGAAAGCAATGATCATGCAAGGATGCAGGGTTTTCAAAATTTAAAAAAATTGAAAAATTGAAAAACACTTCATACTAGCACTATGCGCGAAGCATTCGCAACAAAATAGATGAATTAATAACACAGATAGATATAAATTTAATAGCCATTACGGAGACACGGTTGCAGAGCGACCAAGGTTGGGAACTAAATATTCCAGGATACTTGACTTTTAGAA
This sequence comes from Squalus acanthias, assembly GCA_030390025.1. NCBI lineage: Eukaryota > Metazoa > Chordata > Chondrichthyes > Squaliformes > Squalidae > Squalus > Squalus acanthias. Next base: position 44,858,522 of record CM059444.1, read on the forward strand.
GAGATAAGCAGAATGGAAAAGGAGAGGGGGGGGGGGGGGTTAGCCCTGATAATAAAGTATGGGATAAAGACAGTAGAGAGAAAGGATCTTAGCTCAGAATAACAAGATGTAGAATCACTTTGGGTGGAGCTAAGAAACAAGGGGCAGAAAACACTGGTGTAAGTAGTTTATAGGCCCCCTAACAGTAGATGTAGTGTCAAGTACAGTATAAATCAGGAAATTAGAGGTGCATGCAATAAGAGTAATACAGCAATCATGAGGGACTTTAATTTTCATAAAGACTGGGAAAACCAAATTTGCAGTAATAGTGCAGAGGACAAGTTTACGGAATGCATTCAAGATAGTTTTCTAGATCAGTATGTCGAGGAACCAACTAGGAAACAGGCTATTTTAGAGCTAGTATTGTGCAATGAGACATGGTTAATTAATAACCTTGTAGTAAAGGAGCTTCTGGGGTGCAGTGATCATAATATGATAGAATTTTATATTGAGTTTGAGAGTGATTAAGTTAAGTCCGAAACTAGGGTCTTGCAATAGGTATGAGAGGCGAGTTGGCTGATGGTAGGTTGGGAAACTAGATTAAAAGATATGATGGTAGATAAGCAATGGCAAACATTTAAAGAAATAATTCATAATTCACAATGAATATAAATTCCCTTCAGAAATAAAAACACTATGGGAAAAATGGTCCAACTGTGGCTAACAAGAGAAGTTAAAGTTAGTATTAGATTAAAGGAAGCTTATAATGTTGCCAAAAAAAATAGTAAGCCTGAGGATTGGGAGGATTTAGAGTTCAGCAAAGGAGGACCAAGAAATTGATGAAGAGAAAGAAATTAGAATATGAGAGCAAACTAGCAAGAGACATAAAAACAGATTGTAAAAACCTCTATAGGTATTTAAAAAGGAAGAGATTAGCGAAAGTAAACGTGGTTCCCTTACAGGCAGAGACAGGAGAAATTAAAATGGGGAATAAGGAAATGGCAAAGACATTGAACACATACTTTGGAAGAAGACAAAAAACATTCAGGAAATAGTGGCGAACCAAGGGTTTAGTGAGAATGAGGAACTTAAGATAAATTAGTATTAGTAAAGAAATAGTACTGGACAAATTAATGGGACTAAAAGCTGGCAAATCCCCTGGACCTGATGGCCTACATCCTAGGGTTTTAAAAGAGGTGACTTCAGAGATAGTGGATGCACTGGTATTGATCTTCCTTGTGGATTGGAAGGCAGCAAATATAAGCCTGCTATTCAAGAAAGGAGGGAGAGAAAAAACAGGGAACTATAGACCAGTTAGCCTGATATCAGTAGTAGGGAAAATGCTAGAATCTATTATTCGGGACATGTGACAGGGCACTTAGAAAATCATAATATGATTGGGCAGAGTCAACAGATTTATGAATGGTAAATCGTGTTTGACAAATCTGTTAGAGTTTTCTGAGGTTGTAACTAGCAGAGTAGATAAAGGGGAACCAGTGGATGTGGTGTATTTGGATTTTCAGAAAGCTTTCGATAAGGTGCCACACGAGAGGTTATTAAACAAAATTAGGGCTCATGGAATTGGAGGTAATATTTTAGCATGGATAGAGGATTGGTTAACAAACAGAAAACAGAGAGTAGGAATACACGGGTCATTTTCAGGTTGGCAGGCTGTAACGAGTGGGATACTGCAAGGATCAGTGCTTGGGCCTCAGCTATTCACAATCTATATAAATGACTTAGATGAGGGGACCGAGTGTAATGTATCCAAGTTTGCTGGCGATACAAAGCAAGTTGTGAGGAGAAGGCGAAGATGCTGCAAAGGGATATAGACAGGTTAAGTGAGTGGGCAAGAACATGGCAGATGGAATATAATGTGGAGAAATGTGAAGTTATCCACTTTGGTAGGAAAAATAGAAAAGCAGAATATTTTTTAAATGGTGAGAGATTGGGAAATGTTGGTGTTCAGAGGGACCTGGGTGTCCTTGTACACGAATCACTGAAAGTTAACATGCAGGTACAGCAAGCAATTAGGAAAGCAAATGGTATGCTAGCCTTTATTGCAAAAGGATTGCAGTATAAGAGTAAAGAAGTCTTACTGCAATTATATAGGGCCTTGGTGAGACCACACCTGGAGTACTGTGTACAGTCTTGGTCTCCTTACCTAAGGAATGATATATCTGCCTTAGAGGGAGTAAAACGAAGGTTCACCAGACTGATTCCTGGGATGGGGGGATTGCTCTATGAGGAAAAATTGAGGAGACTAGGCCTATATTCCCTAGAATTTAGAAGAATGAGAGGTGATCTCATTGAAACATATAAAATTCTTACAGGGCTTGACAGGGTAGATGGTTCCCCTGGCTGAGGAATCTAGAACTAGGGGTCAGTCTCAGAATAAGGGGTCGGCCATTTAGAACTGAGATGAGGAGAAATTTCTTCACTCAGAGGGTGGTGAATCTTTGGAATTCTCTACCCCAGAGGGCTGTGGATGCTCAGTCGTTCAGTATATTCCAGACAGAGATTGATAGATTTTTGAATATTAAGGGAATCAAAGGATATGGGGATAGTGCAGGAAAGTGGAGTTGAGGTAGAAGATCAGCCATGATCTTATTGAATGGCGGAGCAGGCTCGAAGGGCCAAATGACCTACTCCTGCTCCTATTTCTTATGTTCTTATAATATTGTTAAAATCAGAAAAGCATCCCAGGCTTACAACACTAAAACATACTTTCATTTTTTTTTGTCTTGAGAGGAGCGAGACATTTTGAAAATAAGAACAAGTGCGCAATGTTCATTATCAGAATGACTAATAAATCACTTACAATAGTCAAAAGTGCACCAGCCTACTTGTTTTAATAATTAAACTGCAGCAACCAGGTAAAATAATGTTCTCCCTAGATTGAAGGCAGGCAGTATTGAATTACCACAGGAAGAAATGGAAGAGGGCAATAGAGGATGGGGAGTGAGAAGAAGGGTTGGCAGAATTTCCCACTGCTCTAGTTTCAAAACAAACAGAATGTTTTAATTTTCACAGAGATGATGGGTAAAATTTGACCATTTACAGGTACGCTGTAAAAGCATTTCACACTATCGAAGCCACATCAAGCAGCAATATTATATTGTCCATCATACAGCAAATTAACAGTCTCCCTTCGTTTCATGTTTATACATCTAAATGTGGGTTTATTTTACTTAAAGAAAATCTTACAGGTCGCAAATGTAGCAATCCTTACCCTGAAAGAAAATCCTTTCCAAAAATGTATTAAACCAGGACAGTATAAAAGATAAAACCTTTACCAGTTGTAGGCTATAAGGATCAGGAAGCTTCGCAGAGGCCATCCTGGATACTGGGTTAAGGTGCAAGGATCATAGACACCAACTGTAACCTGCAAAAGAAAACTGCTTTAACAGGGAGTAGCTGCTAAAGTAAAAGCATCAATAAAAAATGAAGATGGCAAGACTAACAGCATAAAGTAGTCCACTACAGGCTCATATTGTGGCATTGTAAAATCATAGAATAGTACAGCACAGGTGGCTGCCATTCGGCCCATCGAGTCTGCTCCGTCTCTTTCGAAGAACAATCCAGTTAGTCCCACTTCCCCGCTCTCTCCCCACATCCCTGCAATTTTTTATCCTTCAAGTATTTATCCAACTCCCTTTTGAAGGCAACTATTGAATCTGTATCCACCACCCTATCAGGCAGTGCATTCCAAATCCTAACCACTCGTTGCGTAAAAAGGTTTTTTCTCATGTCGCCTCTGGTTCTTTTGCCAATCACCTTAAATCTGAGCCCTCTCGTTATCGACCCTTCAGCCATTGGAAACAGTTTCTCTTTATTTACTCCATCTAAACCCTTCATGATTTTAAACATCTCTATCAAATCTCCTCTTAGCCTTATACCACTATGAATCATCACCTTTAGGAGACAAGGGGAAAGGGGTGAAAACACGCTCAGGCCAACAATCACTAGAATTATTGAGTGGCCCCAGTGCACACGCACGTGGGGAAACAGCACTCCTGAAGAAGTTACATCAGGGTTAATGTCTATATTTTACTATCGCGACCATAAGACAATTGGATATTTCACCTTCAAATAGTTCTACAGAATTCCCGAAGTAATGTACTCTCAGCAGCAGCCCAAGTGTCACACCCTAATTTAGACACCTGTTTATTCTTACAGGTTGACCGTGCTCCCTTTCAGCCTGGATATATTGGGGAAATCTTTGGAAAAATAAGAGTTCAAAAGACTGGCGTATGCATTTATACAGGTAGGTGATGATATTTATATTTCCAGACGTACAATTATTGAGTTTTGCTTGGGGGGGGGGAGCAAAATCGTGGCGGTCACTTTCCTTTTCAAAGGATTAAGCACTGACTGAGAACTTGAACAAAACAAACAGAACAGGAGTAAAAAATTTTAGTTCAATCCTGCAAATTAGGAAATACTTTTTCAGTATACTTCCTGAATTCCACAACTTACCGAATAGCACTTTGGCAGAGCTATTCATAAAATGTATGTAATTTTATTCCCAGTAGAACAAGCTGCTCTTACTCGAACAGGCACCTCTATTTAGGATCAAGTGACTGCATCGCTGCTGCACAGTAGCAGTGACAGTACAGCGGATGCCTACTCGATACAGTAATGCCTTCAGCAAGATTAAAATTAATGGCATCGGCAAAGTTACACTGGGTCACACCCAGCATGAATGAGCCAGCAGTGGACTGATGGTCTGTTCATTAGCAGCCTAACGCTGCTCAGTAGCGCAATTCAGAACCACCTTCAATCACTCACCCAACACACTTAATTCTTTGGATGTAAATCTATACCTTGGTCTGGCCTTTGAAAAATTCATTCCAGTTTCTCAAAGATGCCAACGAAACAGAATCTTCCGTATACTTGACCAGAAAATAAGGAACTGCTGTAACTTCTTCCCTTTGGCAGAGTTCATCGTAAGCTTCTTGAAGTGTCTGGATCTGTTTATATAACAACAAAAATCAGCAACTAATGCATGTAGCTTTGCTTTAAAGTTTGTCCCAACAACAACTTGCATTTATATAGCGCCTTTAATGTAGTAAAACATCCCAAGGCGCTTCTCGGGAGCGTTATAAAACAAAATATGACACCGAGCCACAGGAGGAGATATTAGGGCAGGTGACCAAAAGCTTGGTGAAAGCGGTAGGATTTAAGGAGGGTCTTAAAGGAGGAAAGAGAGGTGGAGAGACGGAGAGGTTTAGGGAGGGAATTCCAGAGCTTGTGGCCTTGACAGCTGAAGGTACCGTCACCAATGGTGGAGCGAATCAAATCGGGGATGTTGAAAAGGCCAGAATTGGAGGAGTGCAGATAGCTCGGAGGGTTGTCGGGCTAGGGAGAGGCGAGGCGAGGCGAGGCCATGGAGGGTTCTGAAAACAAGGATGAGATTTTTTTAAAATCGAGGCGTCGCTTAACCGGAAGCCAATGGTAGGTCAGCGAGCACAGGGGTGATGGGTAAACAGGACTTGGCGTGAGTTAGGACACAGGCAGCAGAGTTTTGGATAACCTCAAGTTTATAGAGGGCAGAATGTGGGAGGCCGGCCAGGGGGAATCTGTCAAAGTAATTCAGTTTACAAAAGAGAAACACAAAATTGCAGCCCAGTTTTATGACTGTTATTTGGGCACTAATGACAAAAACTCACTTCAAAATGTAATTCCACGAATGGAGGATAAAAAACAGACGCCTTGCTCACTCAACAGCTCACCGAGTTTATCCAGTGAGTAGCTGTGCTGCACACAAATCATGTAGGTCTCGGGTTCAGTATGAAGTCTCTGCTCAGTGAGTTGATCACACCGCCCGGCCTCAGCATCCCTTGTTGGAGAAAGGGGAACAGGACAGCGTTCCCACTCCCGATCGCTATCCAGTGGCCTCTACTAAATCTACATGTTTACAGATGCTGGGTGAGTACAGGATTGAGCCCAGTTATGATGTCCCCTGCCTGCCAACATCGTCAAGGCTCACACATGAAGCATGACCACTAGGGCGAGGTATAGGGTTCCTGGGACCAGGGTTCCTATCCCGAGCACTGCCTCCAGCAACCCGGAAGATCAGCGATTTAAATTTCCCTAACTGGCGTCGGGAGTCAGAACAAAGTTACACTGCATTATTTTTAAACAAAATCATTTCCCGCCTTCTCCACGGAGCTCGTCACGAGCTCAAGCTCAGACCGGTCAACTGGCAGAGAGCTACAATCGGCGGGGACTCGGGGAGAGAGGGAGACTGGGGAAAGAGGGGGAGACTGGGGAAAGGGGACTCGGGGAGACTGGGGAAAGGGGGCTCGGGGAGAGAGGGAGACTGGGGAAAGGGGGCTCGGGGAGAGAGGGAGACTGGGGAAAGGGGGCTCGGGGAGAGAGGGAGACTGGGGAAAGGGGGCTCGGGGAGAGAGGGAGACTGGGGAAAGGGGGCTCGGGGGAAAGAGAGGGAGACTGGGGAAAGGGGCACGGGGAGAGAGGGAGACTGGGGAAAGGGGGCTCGGGGAGAGAGGGAGACTGGGGAAAGGGGGCTCGGGGAGAGAGGGAGACTGGGGAAAGGGGGCTCGGGGAGAGAGGGAGACTGGGGAAAGGGGGCTCGGGGAGAGAGGGAGACTGGGGAAAGGGGGCTCGGAGAGAGAGGGAGACTGGGGAAAGGGGGCTCGGGGAGAGAGGGAGACTGGGGAAAGGGGGCTCGGGGAGAGAGGGAGACTGGGGAAAGGGGGCTCGGGGAGAGAGGGACACTGGGGAAAGGGGCTCGGGGAGAGAGGGAGACTGGGGAAAGGGGGCTCGGGGGAAAGAGAGGGAGACTGGGGAAAGGGGGCTCAGAGAGAGAGGGAGACTGGGGAAAGGGGGCTCAGAGAGAGAGGGAGACTGGGGAAAGGGGGCTCGGGGGGGAGAGAGGGAGACTGAGGAAAGAGGGCTCGGGGGAAAGAGAGGGAGACTGGGGAAAGGGGGCTCGGAGAGAGAGGGAGACTGGGGAAAGGGGGCTCGGGGTAAAGAGAGGAAGACTGGGGAAAGGGGGCTCGGGGAGAGAGGGGAAAGGGGGCTCGGGGAGAGAGGGAGACTGGGGAAAGGGGCTCGGGGAGAGAGGGAGACTGGGGAAAGGGGCTCGGGGAGAGAGGGAGACTGGGGAAAGGGGCTCGGGGAGAGAGGGAGACTGGGGAAAGGGGCTCGGGGAGAGAGGGAGACTGGGGAAAGGGGCTCGGGGAGAGAGGGAGACTGGGGAAAGGGGGCTCGGGGAGGGGGAGACTGGGGAAAGGGGCCTCGGGGAGAGAGAGGGAGACTGGGGAAAGGGGGCTCGGGGAGAGAGGGAGACTGGGGAATCAGAAGAGCGAGGGAGACTGGGGAATGGGGAAGGTTCTGGAACGGAGGGCTATTAGACCATAGACTGCACTACATGTGACTACTGAGGTAGAGACTAAAACTTAATTTCAAAGGGAAGGGGCTAAATATTTGAAATTGAGGAATATGAGGGGATCTTTGGGGAGGGGGTGGGGAAGAGACACGATGTGCCGTAAACGTCTATGATTCTAAGATTACGAGAGAGAGCACCAGCACTGGGCGCTGAATGGCCTCCTCCTGTGCTGCAATTTCTATAATTCTATGAAAACCCTCCTTTATTGAATCCAAGCTCAGGGAATGGTTTATAAATGTTGGTGCTGAGCAGAGTTTAGGACGACATGCCCTGTGAGAAGTGCCCCAAACACTGAGTCCACTACCTTTTGAGCAACCTCTCACTTTGATTCAGGTCGGTCTGTACTGGTCGGTTTTGACGTGTGAAGTCCAAGTACGGATCAGCTCTGACTGAGGTTCCCAGTTCAAAGTTGTCACCTTCACACGGAACCAGAGTCCAAGGAGATAGGGAGAGAGATCGGGCCTGTTAAAACATTGACTGGGGAGCCTGACTGCATTTTGTGCAGTGCAGGAGGATTATGGCTATGGTGAATAGCAGCAGGTTTTAGGATTACTACTAGTTACAGGTAGGATATCGGGACATTACACCTATGACTACCAGTTACATATAGGCTATCAGTGAGTTACTGTATTTTTGTTGGTTATGAGGGGAATCTGAGCATTACCACTATTAGTTGTCAGTGCAATTTCAGTGAGTTACGATTAGTTAATCCCACCTTTAGTTTCCCCTCTGTGAATTGCTCCCCCGCCCTCGGTTTCCCTTCATCCCTACCCTCAGTTGCCCCCCACCTTGGTGCCCCCCATTCCCGCTCTTGGTACCCTCCCCACTTCCCTGCCCTCGGGTCCACCCCCCTTTCCCCGCCCTCTGTACCCTCCCCACCCCCTTCCCCGCCCGCCCTCGGTCACTTTAATTCTCCGTTCCACTCCCACCTCGGCCTCCTACACTGCTCCAACGAAGCTCAACGTAAGCTTGAGGAACAGCACCTCATCTTTCGATTAGGCACTTTACAGCCTTCTGGACTCAACATAGAGTTCAACAATTTCCGATCATAACCTCTGCCCCTATTTTTTCATATGGCAGCTGTTGAAGATTCCGCCATTCCCATTTTCACCTCTTCTTGACTCACCTTTTGTTTCTTTACTTGTCCCATTACCATCTCCTTGTGCTTTGTACAATCATACCTTTTGTCATTTAATCACCCCTGCCTTCCACCATATCGCAGACTTTCCCTTTTGTTCTTTCCTCCCCTCCCCACTTTCCCTGCCCCTGCTTAAAATTTGTTACATCTCTAACTTTTTCCAGTTCTGGCGAAAGGTCATCGACCTGAAAGGCTAACTCTGTTTCTCTCTCCACAGATGCTGCCTGACCTGCTGAGTATTTCCAGCATTTTCTCTTTTTATTGTAAATCATTAAACTGGGCTCAGCCCTCTGCACTGATTGCTTGGAGTCAGTCACTCATCACCACAGCCAGCAGTTAAATCAAAGCTTTCTTAACTTAATTCAAGAGTATTGAAAAATATTTTCAGCATTTCAAAATGTGCACCTCTTTTCTCTCACAGATCCTAATGAAAATAGTCTACATTTTGAAGGCTGAATGTTATTAAAAAGGGAAGGCATATACTCAAAGTATGTTTTTAATGTCTTATTTTTGGGGCAGAAATGTTACTATAGCCCTGAAAGAGTTTTATAAAAGAAAAGAGCTGCACTGTGACTTCCATTCTTTAATACCTGACTCGTGGAGAACTTTTCTGCCAAGCTGACCGATTGCTGAAATATGGGTATCCCTTCTGTGAAGCACAATGCAGGAAATGCAAACCAGTAGTAGAAATGATACTTCTTTAAATCCTGCAAAATATAGTTTCAATAAAACAGAATTAGCTCTCAAGAATATTTATTTTAAATAAACAGCAATTAAAAATAAATACAAAACATTTTCCAATTCCACAGATCATTCACACATTTGATTATCATAGTGGTCAATGAGGCTCCACCTCATTGTCTCAGTTGTATCTTGCTATGTCTTTGATGTGACCGGATTGCCTTTTGTCACACCTCGGCAGATAAACAGTCAGGGTGATTTAAATGTAGTCGTCTGCTTTTGTAAGTAAGACATGCATTGTTCTCTATCTATATATGCTTTGGCGATTCTGTATCTCTTTACTTCACCTGAGGAAGGGGCGATCGTTAGCTCCGAAAGCTTGTGATTTCAAATAAAACTGTTGGACTATAACCTGGTGTTGTGCGACTTCTCATTTTTGATTATCATAGGTAGAGCTGGGCACTTTGTTCACGGTATCTGAAAGGGGCAAGCTATGCAACTGTGGGGGCATCAGAAAAGAGCCTTATCCTGTCTTCACCAGACGTCCTCATGTATATACTTCCAGCAGAATCACTAGAAATGTTTTGCTTTCATAATAGGTGGTGTTGAAACCTATTTTTTAAGCTCCTACCATAACCTCAGTGGAGATCAGCTAACAGCACAGACCTGGCATCAAACCTCAGACCATCCTGTCTCAGCCGTGGCTCAGTGGGTAGCACCCTCGCCTCCGAGTCAGAAGCTTGTGGGATCAAGTCCCACTCCTGAGACTTGAGCACAAAATTCTAGGCTGACACTCCAGTGCAGTACTGAGGGAATGCTGCACTGTCAGAGGTGCCGTCTTTCGGATGAGATGTTAAACCGAGGCCCCGTCTGCTCTCATAGGTGAACGTAAAAGATCCCATGGCACTATTTCGAAGAGGAGCAGGGGAGTTATCCCCGGTGTCCTGGCCAATATTTATCCCTCAATCAACATAACCAAAACAGATTATCTGGTCAATGTCACATTGCTGTTTGTGGGAGCTTGCTGTGCACAAATTGGCTGCCGCGTTTCCTACATTACAACAGTGACCACGCTTCAAAAGTACTTCATTGGTTGTAAAACGCTTTGGGACGTCTGGTGGTTGTGAAAGGCGCTATAGAAATGCAAGTCTTACTTTCTTTTCTATCCTGGTTTACACGGCTCAGTGACTCATGTCCTAGGTGGAGCTTGATCCGTATTTTTTTTCCAAACAAAAGGAAATTACACTTCCAAAGCACATCAGTGTTTAGTCAAACCTCACATAACTAGCACACATTCTGGAGTTTGGTGAAAGGGAAAGGGTCAAATAATTGAACAATTCGTTAAACAATGCTAATTTATTTTTTCTTTGAAAAAAATGGATGGGCAGAGACAAGTATTGTAGTAAAAGGTGTTTTCCTCAAATCTCAGCCTTTTTTATAACGATGTTGACAGCTGGTGCAGACACCAGTCTCACATTTGCAACCAATCACCAGGTCAGAAATTGTGAGGGGTGGTAAAGAGAAAATAGCTCATATCACAAGTAAGTTAAAAGCTTAGCTAAGTGTTGGATGTTTTGAAAATGAGCTCTTCTATTTATGAAAGTTTTCAATATCGCAACAGGAGTGTTAGTTTCTCGTGTAAATTGTTATTTTTTGGAAGACATTATTCATCTATTTGTTTAGGATTGACTTAAAACATCAATTTGCTAGCCATTGCTAATATTTGTAACAGAAACAGGACACACAACTCTTTTAAAGGCAATTAACTCCTCTGAGGCACATTAGAAGTTTAACAGCTGGCATTTTACTATACAGCATAAACATTCATTTTTCTCAAGTGATTTTTGTTAAATCTGTCCCTTGTTAGTTCATTTTATAAGTATACATCATCCCCATGTAACATAAACAGCTAGATTTAAGTAATCCAGAGACTACTGCCGTCTCAATGGTGTACAAGGTAAAATAATTCCAAAAATGTTGGCAGCAAAAAGTAATGTTCCAGTGTTAAATACACTTAATATATGTTCAGTTTCAAATCTGAGCTGCAAAAGTCGAAAAATATTTGAGGGGGAATTCAAGGTTGGCAGGCAAGGAAGGAACACAGGAGACTGAGGGCAGGTGGGTGCACACTATGCACTGCATGAGCAGGGGCCTGAAAAATAAATAATGGAAGGGAAGGCCCAGCTGAACAAAGCAAAGTCCAAGAAAGAAGCAAAACTCAAGTCCCAGGCCCCTGAGAGAAGGTGGGCTTTCTGGCAGAAACCAACGGAACCGAGTTCCAACAAAACATGGTCAATTTTACCTGCAAGTTTAAAGATTTTTTTTAATGACTTATTTACATCTTATTTGTTAGGGGTATGTAATTAGTTAGCTGACGAACAACATGAAAGAAATCGGAATAAAATATTGAACTAATTGATTGGTTTACTTTGTGGTAGTTGCTGATTCCAAAGAGGTAGCTTTGAAAAAACTTTGAACGATTTGATTGCTTGGTCTCGTGCAAGTTGCTCATTCGTGATGTTAACTTTCCTACCTGTCTAGTGACTATTAGATATTTGAACAAATCAGCTTGGTTAACTAAACGGTTAGTGGCTATTTAAGCCAATTATTAACATTTGACAAAGAATTTATGTTGCTACAGACACAATGGGTGTGACACCCATAGATTCAATTCTTTTAATTATATAGATAGTGAGATCTACTAAGTATATATCCTTGCTGTCACCTTGGTAACAGTCTTTCCTCTGAGTTAGAGGGAGTGGTTTCAAGCCCCACTCCAAGACTTGAGTACAATTCAGGCTGACTCTACAGTGCTTTGAGTGTGCTACATATCGGAGATGTTGTCCTTTAAATAAACAGAAGTCCTGTCTGTTCTGCTGGTTCAGGTAGACGTTAAAGATCCCATGACACTATTTAAGAACATAAGAACATTAGAAATAGGAGCAGGAGTAGGCCATTCGGCCCTTCGAGCCTGCTCCGCCATTCAATGGCTGATGTTCTCCCTCAACTCCATTCACCGGCCCATCGCCATATCCCTTGATGCCCTTACTAGTCAGAAATCTATCGACTTCTGTTTTGAATATACCGAATCACTGAGCCTCCACAGCCCTCTGGGGTACAGAATTCCAAAGATTCACCACCCTCTGTGTGAAGAAATTTCTTCTCATCTCAGTCCTGAATGGCCTACCCTTTATCTTGAGGTTGTGGCCCCTGGTTCTAGACTCCCCAGCTAAGGGAAACATTCTCCCAGCATCCATCCCATCAAGCCCTGTAATAATTTTGTATGCTTCAATGAGATCCCCTCTCATTCTTCTGAATTCAAGAGAATACAGGCCTAGTTTACTCAATCTCTTCTCATACGACAGTCCCGCCATCCCAGGAATCAATCTCGTGAACCTTCGTTGCACTCCCTCTATGGCAAGTATATCCTTCCTTAGGTAAGGAGACCAAAATTGTACACAGTACTCCAGGTGTGGTCTCACCAAGGCCCTATATAATTGGAGTAAGACTTCTTTACTCCTGTACTCAAATCCTCTTGTAATGAAGGCCTGCATACCATTTGCCTTCCTAATGGCTTGCTGCACCTGCACATTCACTTTCAGTGACTCATGAAGAATATCAGGCACTTCCACCGTGATAAACTGACCCCATTTGAGTGCCAGTTTGGCCCAGCACCCATGCCTCAGATACTAGGTCGTGGGTTCAAGTCCAACTCCCAAGACTTGAGCAAATAATCTAGGCTGACATTTCAGTGCAATACTGAGGGAGTACAATATTGTCAGAGGTGGTATCTTTCAGGTGAGACATTAAAGTGCCTGTACAGGTGGATGTAAGCCACTATTTGAAGAAGAGCAGGAGGTTCCCCCAGTGTTCAGGCCAATACTCTTCCCTCAACCAAAAATACCAAAAGCAGACTCATTGGTCATTTACTGTTTATGGGACCTTGCTGTGCACAAATTGGCTGCTGTGCTTGCCTAGATAAGAACAGTGACTATACATCAAAAGAATTAATTGGCTGTGAAGTACTTTGTGATTCCCCGAGAACATGAAAGGCACTAAGGAAATGCAAGTTCTTTCTATTGAACAGTGTCTTGGTAAACATTCCTTCTTCAACCAATACCACTGGAAACAAATTAACTAGTCATCAGCTTCATTGCAAAACTGGACTTCCACATTTACCTAAAATAGTCACTGCCCGTCAAAATAATTAAGTGTGTGTGAAGTGCTTTGAGGCATGATAAGCAACTAAACAAACACCATCAAATTACAACAGTATTTGTAACATTGTTTAAGGAACGCTAACGTGGGGATAATAGGATTTGATGAAATATTTATTGTAATTGAAATGGATTTAAAAATCGGTTTAATTCATCTTTCCAGTTATTTCATTTTATAGAAGCCTATGGAAACATAATGGTTCTGAAAAACAAAATTATTGCATTTTTTAAAAAGAGATACTTACTGCAAAAGTCAGCAAAAGAAACGTGTTCAACAAAGAAGGATCCTCAATTGCTCTGCCAGACTTTATAGCATCCCAAATCTACAGGCGAGATAATTACATTTGACTTGAAGCAGGACAAGCAGAAGTGAAAAACTATTTTTAAATCGATCAAATATGACCAAGAATGGAGTTCAGTTTGGATGAACTTCCAGCATCCGAACACAGGCACATACCTGATGAGCCAAATGGGCTGTTTCTATGTTATAATATTTGAATACTCATTATAGGTGAAAATATATGGTAGTTATTGTACCCAGTTTCAAATATACACATGCAGAAGGGCGGGATGTTGCAATAAGTTATTTCAGTCCTCAGTGAGAACATATCTATTGCACAGACTCATTTTTTATTTACTGCGTCCAATAATCAAGGAACTAGCTTGGTTTAACTCTAATGCTACAGTTCCTCTGTAGCAGTATTCGCAGCTGCTATTTGAAGCATCACTTTAAACAAATGTTAACTCTGATCACATTAGATTCAATATTGGAATTAGAGCACTGAACTTGCTGAGTCTCATGACTTTGGAGCAAACTGAAGTTCAGCAAAAAGTGGAGTTGAGTTAACTTCGCTCCTAATTAACTTCAAATTATTTTCAATGCAAGTTCTGCAAATTAGAGTCCATACCAGGCTATCACACCACATTCTGGTATCATGCAAGGCATCAATATCTGCCTTGTACATAATCTAATTGTGGGTAAAACAGTCACAACTATCACTTCTTGTGATCCAGGTCAGGCCTCTCACCACATGAATTAAGTGAAAAAAAAGTTTATGTGGATCAACCGATCGTATTTGTAGTGTAAAGGGGGATAAAAAGGCATCAACAATTAGACTCTCGCAACCACTCTCCTCAAACAACACTACAGTAAGCAATAAAAACAGAGAATGCTGGAAATACTTATAGGATATACGGCACAGAAACAGGACATTCGGCCCAACCAGTCCATGCCGGCGTTTATGCTCCACACGAGCCTCCTCCCGTTTTTCCTCATCTAACCCTATCAGCATAACCCTCTATTCCCTTCTCCCTCATATGCTTATCTAACTGCCCCTTAAATGCATCTATACTATTCACTTCAACCACTCCCTGTGGTAGCGAGTTCCACATTCTCACCACACTCTGGGGAAAGAAGTTTCTTCCGAATTCTCTATTTGATTTCTTGGTGACTATCTTATATTGATGGCCTCTAGTTTTGCTCTTCCCCACAAGTGGATACACTCGCTCTGTACCTACTCTATCAAAACCTCTCAGAATTTTAACCTCTGTTAGGTCATCCCTCAGCTTTCTCTTTTCAAGCGAAAAGAGACCAAGCCTGTTCATCCTTTCCTGATAGGTATACCCTCGCATTTCTGGGATCATCCTTGTAAATCTTTTTTGCACCCTCTCCAGTGCCTCTATATCCTTTTTATAATATGGCGACCAGAATTCTACACAGACAGATGCTGCCTGGCACGGAGTATTTCCAGCATTCTCTTTTTATTTCCAGCATTCTCTTTTTATTTCAGATTTCCAGCGTCCGCAGTATTTTGCTTTTGCACTACAGTAAGCAAACCCAGCAAAACTGACAGATGTTCTTTAACTTTGTATATCTTACAAACCACAAACACCCAGTTTCCTCTATGAATAAAGAATACTCCCTTTTGTCACTCACCTCCTTTCCCACTTGCTCCAGCAAAGCCTTCTTATCAGTGGATTTAAATGACTGGAATGTATTGGTATTGTACAGAGTGCCAAAAGCAGGGCAACACCGAGGTGGGGTCACAGCATTCCTAAGTGAACAGGCAAAATAAATCCCTTTGAGCAGTACAACAGAAAGGAGAATATTGATAGCAATACTGTTCCAAACGCATGCTATTTAGTCCGAATTCAACTGTACTTCTGAAAGTTTCCTTTGATTAGAAAACTGAAGAAACCCATAGGACCATTGAGCAACTTTGACTATACGCTAATGAATGGCATACAGACAATAATGTGCAGTTTATGTGAGTCTGCTGATAGACTTTTCTTTCCTGTGAGTGATCTCTTGCTAGCTGAAAAGTGCCATTAATGTCACAAGTGCATTTCATACCAGAGTAACTAATGCACCAAATTGACCGTATGCAATCATACTGTCAGAACAACCGAGCAGGTTGACGATAGGTTTTAAGATCAGTGCACTCCATTATGTTTTAACGAGAGCAGGCTCCCCGATGGTTAAGTTGATCCAGTGAGTAACTGAGCCACATAGACCAGGAGGATCCCAGATTCCATCCCTGGTGTGAGCTGGGCTGGTGGTAGGACCACAGGATCCCTAGGATAGGGAGGCAACCCCTGACCAAGGAGCACACTCGTGTTCACCATTCACTGGCTCCGGCTGGTGTGCGCAGGTCTGGTTGAGGACCCCCTCCCAACCACTTGCTAAAACAGCTGAATGGCACTCGCGGTCAAGGCTCACAAATACCAAGCTGGGCAAACTATTGGAAGCCGTCCAAAATTGTATCAAACAAGGAATCAACGTCTTTAGGGGAGGGGAACAAATTGAAAAAATGAGTGTATGGCTTCTGCCTAAAATACATTTTATTTTGAAGAAGTGGCTAGGATCTCAGTTGCAGTTCCTTCAGTTTGACCACAATGACTCAACGGTCATGGCGAATGTAACAGCAGGGCTGCTCCATCTCTCATTACATTTTATAGAAATGGCAGGGATTTCAAAATCAGAACAAGACAAAAACCCTAAGAATTAGCAGAACTGTGATTTGCAATTCAGAGAAGTCAGTATTAACGGGGGAAACTTAAAATTGAGGGCTAAAAAAAAAAAGGATCGATTTAATGTGACAATTAATTTCTTGAATTAACAAAGCATTGGTAGAGCATTTATTTAGAATTAACTTAAGTGATACGATCAGTTATGGCACGCAAAATAATTGCTTTCGCTGCTGAATCTTCGGAAAGCATCAAACTACATCCAACTAACAGAACTCAAAATGTTGGAGGTTGTTATTTTCACATTATATTCAGTAAACAGCATTCTTCTGTAACAAAGTTCGGAATCTGAAAATCAAAAAATCATATTCAGATTTCAAATTAAAACTTTTATCTAAGTTGCACTGATATTTATTGTATAAAAAAAGAACTGATTTCACCCCTTTTACATTATGGATCCACTTCCAATGGAAATGCCTGCTTCTCTTCAGCCGATTCCGCCCGGTTTGTACTATGGGGCTGTATAAACAATGAACAACTGCACATGCAGATTTTTTCCAAAGTCACGTGCACAACTGTGCATCTGCAAAATGGTCTGGTCATGGACCTCCCCTAATGACATTCAGACCAGCGGTGCTAAAAGTGCATGGGTAGGCAACCAGGTTAGTCCATCCGCAGCCAGACTCCAAAATGATGAATCCGACCCAAGTATTGTTAATATTTGCTGTTGCCAGTTTGGGTTAGAGGTAGCACATAAAAACCCAAACCAGTAGGGTTTGCTGCCTCTCATGGCAAGACTAATGGGGTCATTTATACTACAGACTTGTTGCCTAGGGCACTCTGCTCATCGGAAGCAACCCTGTGGTATAATGCGACCATTGGAGTGTAGTCAGCTTGCAACAGTGTACCTGCTTTCAGTTTCCACCTTACTCCTACACTGAAGAGAGACATATGAAAACCTAGCTGATCCTCAGTGCACAAGGAATGTTTCAGCCATCACACGTGTAACCCCTTTGACACCCAGACCACTCCAGTTATTTGTGTGCATTTCAGTCTTAGAACCCTCCAAAATATAAAAAGAAACACCATAAAGTCTATCCTCAAATCTCCAGTAGCATCCAAAAATATAGGAAAATCTGTTTATTGATCTCAAAGTTGCGAAATGGCCAGGCCCTCCTTGGTCAGCGAATAATGAACACTGTTAGGTTTAGTGATGTTTGGAATGGTCTGGTGGGTTGGTAACAGAATCACAGAATCCCCACAGTGCAGATAGAGGCCATTTCAGGCCCATCGAGCCTGCACCGACACATATCCCACCCTATCCCCGTAACCCCACGTATTTAACCCCCCTAACACTAAGGGTCAATTTTATCATAGCCAACATTCTAACTGGACAACCAGGAAAGTACTGAAGGTGGCTGAACTGGTTAGCTTGTTAATATAATAAAGTCTTGGTAAAGTTTTGGCATTCTGGGCCAGTTATAGTGATGCCTATAGTTAACAAAATAACATATTTCACAGGATAGATCAAAAGTCTCTGATCACATGATCAAAAACATCATCAACATTATCAGCTTATGCTGACCATCTTCTCACCACAAATTGTGGCTTCAATAACTTTTTAAAATTTAAACTTTTCAGTGGTTCACCTTGATTAATACATGAATGGAATTATTGTACAAATCAATCATCATAAAAAAGGCCTTAGCCATGGCATTTTGTTGCTCCGTGGATAGGGTAGCTGGAACTGTCTGTTATTGTAGATGGTTATGCAACAGCCATTATAACAAAGACTAGTCCTGGAATGTAATACCTTCAGCACTGAATTGGGGATCACTGGAGGAATAATTTGACTCCCACTACACCAAAAACAAAAATAATTCCCAATTTAAATCAGCTCATTTTAAACTCAGCTTGTATTTATAATGATACTTCAAAGTAACAATAATCTGTCTGCAAAGATGTAGTTCTTGGTTTTATTCTGGGGATACAGAGATGAGGGCTAAAGATGACTCATTTATTTTGTACAGTGCTAAATCTTCCACATCAAGGAATGAATGTCTGGGAGAATGTGTGTGATTTACAGTGACGTTTCAATGCAAATTACATCATTTTTGCAAACAGCAGCAAAAGGCTGCCATACAAGTTTATTGGTAGTGACAACACCCTTTTAAATATAGTTAAGTTTTTGCAGTCAAAAGGCCAATTCAGTGAAAGTGAAGCATGTGTGTTGACATTGCGACTGCTCTTGACCAAGGTTGTGCTATAGTGATTTACAGATAGTCAGAAAGCAATGGACACAATTAAAACTGGCATCCACTGAGACTCTTTAAAAGCGATGACACCTAAGTGGCACTACAGTGATCAAAGAGTATGAAAAGCGCTTAAACATCCCTTATGACAGCTGGCAAAATAATGACCTGATGTTCCCACAGTACAATTACTCACACATCAAATGCACTGAACTCCAAAGTTAGTCGAGTTGGCAGTCCAGCAGGATCACCTTTCGAATAAGAAAATACAGTTTATTTTGCTGCATGTTGTTCGTTAAAAAAAAATTAATAAATCTCAGCATAAAGCCAATGATAATGCACAAGCAGGTGCCTTCGTAAATGAAGCCCCTGCCAGTGCCCGGTGAGGGTACCGTTATAATAATAGCCCCTGATGCTCCGGGGGCTCTCGTCCAGTCGGTAATCATTCAGCTTCTTCCGGGTGAGCTCGTGCCAGAAACCCGCGTCCAAAGCGCTGCCGAAGGGCGCGAATTGCAGCGCCGGCCGCTCCGGCCCAGGGCGCTCCATCCCGGCCACTTCCGCACTCCAACCGGCGGCGGCGTTAGCGCGTCATTCGGCGTCGGTGCGTCACTCTACGTCAGCCCGGCGCGGCGGCGGGATGACATCACCGGGAAAGCTCCCGGTAGCCCAACTGCCTAAACAACAACAACAACAACAAGTTGTATTTATAGGGCGCCTTTAACGCAGTAAAACGTCCCAAGGCGCTTCACAGGAGTATGATGAGACCTAAAAAATTTGACACCGATCCACATAAGGAGAAATTAGGAAGCCATTAATTTGTCCAGGCAGCGGGCGGTCGAGGGGGTCGTTCGGCCCGATTGCCTGCCTCTCTTCCATAGATACATAGAAGATAGGAGCAGGAGTAGGCCATCCGGCCCTTCGAGCCTGCTCCGCCATTTAATGAGATCATGGCTGATCCTCCAATTCAGTATCCCGTCCCCGCCTTCTCTCCGTAACCCTTAACCCCTTTTGCCTGTAGAAATATATCTAATTCCCTCTTAAATATATTTAATGAGCTGGCGTACACTGCCCTCTGTGGCAATGAGTTCCACAGGTTCACCACCCTCTGAGTGAAGAAATTCCCCCTCATTTCTGTCCTAAATGGTTTAGCCCTTATCCTTAAATTATGTCCTCTAGTTCTGTTCTCACCCGCCAAGGGAAACATTCCTTCTGCATCTAGTCTGTCTAGACCTGTCAGAATTTTATACACTTCTATGAGGTCCCCTCTCAATCTTCTAAACTCCAGTGTGTACATCCCTAAACTACATAGTCTCTCCTCATAGGTCAATCCCGCCATTCCTGGTATCAGCCTGGTGAATCGCCGCTGCACCCCCTCCATGGCAAGAACATCTTTCCTCAGATGAGGCGACCAAAACCGGGCGCGAACAGCCATGTTCGCGCCCGGGTGGCCCTGGAGATGGAGCATGCGGTGTCCGCCGGCACACTTGAGTTTTTCCGCGACCGGTGGGCGCCGCGGGGGCTGGAGTGCATCGTCACCCCAGACTACCAAATTTTAATTTAATTTGTTAAGTTTCCTTTAAAGTTTTATTTCGTTACAGATAATTGATTGGTTTACATTAAAAGAGGAAGGAGAAATTAGGGCAGGTGGTCAAAGAGGTAGGTT
Organism: Squalus acanthias; assembly: GCA_030390025.1. Classification (NCBI taxonomy): domain Eukaryota; kingdom Metazoa; phylum Chordata; class Chondrichthyes; order Squaliformes; family Squalidae; genus Squalus; species Squalus acanthias. Next base: position 44,878,836 of record CM059444.1, read on the forward strand.
TTAAGGAGCCTCTTAAAGGAGGAAAGAGAGGTAGAGAGGCGGAGAGGTTTAGGGAGGGAATTCCGGAGCTTCAGGCCTAGGCAACAGAAGGCACGGTCACCAATGGTTGAGCGATTATAATCAGGGATGCGCAAGAGGGCAGAATTAGAGGAGCGCAGATATCTCGGGGGTCGTGGGGCTGGAGGAGATTACAGAGATAGGAAGAGGCGAGGCCATGGTGGGATTTGAAAACAAGGATGAGAATTTTGAAACTGAGGTGTTGCTTAACCGGGAGCCAATGTAGGTCAGCGAGCACAGGGGTGATGGATGAAAGGGACTTGGTGCGAGTTAGGACACGGGCAGCCGAGTTTTGGATCACCTCAAGTTTACGTAGGGTAAACCGTGGGAGGACAGCCAGGAGTGTGTTGGAATAGTCAAGTCTAGAGGTAACAAAGGCATGAATGAGGGTTTCAGCAGCGGATGAGCTGAGACAAGGGCGGAGAGGGGCGATGTTACGGAGGTGGAAATAGGCGGTCTTAGTTATGCCGCGGATATGTTGTCGGAAGCTAATTTCAGGGTCAAATATGATACCAAGGTTGCAAACGGTGTGGTTCAGCCTCAGACAGATGTTAGGGAGAAGGATGGAGTCAGTGGCTAGGGAACGGAGTTTGTGGCGGAGACCTAAAACAATGGCTTCGCCCACACAGAGAGAGAGAGGAGAGTAGAATGGAGAAGGGGCAGACTGAAAAAAGCCTTTCACTTGTATAACATCCTCTCACATCTCTGTGCGACGTCGCAAAAACATTTCATATACCCTGATTATAACAATGTCTCCTTAGAATCACCTCCGTTCAGTCCGTAAGCATGACCCCGAGCTTTTGGTTACCTGTCACTTTAATTCTCCACACCACTCCCACGCTGACCTCTCATTTCTTGGCCTCTTACACTGTTCCAACGTAAGTTCGAGGAACAGCACCTCATCTTTCGATTAGGCATTTTACAGCCTTCTGGACTCAACATCGAGTTCAACAATTTCAGACCATAACCTCTGCCCCTATTTTTTTCAATTGGCAGCTGTTGATGATTCTGCCATTCCCATTTACACCTCTTCTAGACTCATCTTTTGTTTCTTTACTTGTCCCAGTACCATCTCCTTTTCCCTTGCACCATCATCCCTTTTGTCTATTAATATCTCCTGCTTTCCACCCTATCACAGACCTTCCTTTTTGTTCTTTCCTCCCTTCCCCTCTTTCCCTGCTTCTGCACTTGCTTAAAATCTCTAACTTTTTCCAGTTCTGACAAAAGGTCATCGACCTGAAACGTTAACTCTGTTTCTCTCTCCACAGATGCTGCCTGACCTGCTGAGTATTTCCAGCAATTTCTGTTTTTATTTCAGATTTCCAGCATCCGCAGTATTTTGGTTTTGTAGAATCTTTTCTACTTTGATTTCAACAAAGTTTAAAAACACATAAAAAGAAAGACTTGAATTTATATAGTGCCTTTTACGACCACCGGACATCCCCAAAGCGCTTTACAGCCAATGAAGTACTTTTTTTGAAGTGCAGTCACTGTTGTAATGTAGGAAACGCGGCAGCCAATTTGCACACAGCAAGCTCCCACAAGCAGCAATGTGATAATGACCAGATAATTTATTTTTAGTGATGTTGATTGAGGGATAAATATTGGCCAGGACACCAGGGATAACTCCCCTGCTCTTCTTTGAAATAGTGCCATGGGATCTATTTACATCCACCTGAGAGAGCAGACGGGGCCTTGGTTTAACATCTCATCCGAAAGACGGTACCTCTGACTGTAGCATTCCCTCAGTACTGCACTGGAGTGTATGCCTAGATTTTTGTGCTCAAGACTCTGGAGGGGACTTGAACCCACAACCTTCTAACTCAGAGGCGAGAGTGTTACCAACTGAGTCACGGCTGACACTCAACTCTGGATGAGAAAAGAATGGAGAAGGAACAGACTGAAAAAAGCCCGGCATTTGTACAACATCCTGTCACATCTCTGTGTGACGTCGCAAAAACATTTCATATACTTGGTCAAGTCCTGATTAACAATGTCTCCTCAGTTAGAATCTTTTCTACTTTGATTTCAACAAAGTTTAAAAACATTCCAGTAATGAATGTGTATATATATTTTCCTATTGGAAAATTGCAAATGTAACTCCATTATTTAAGAAAGGCGTGAGAGAGAAACCAGGAAATTATCGACCTGTTATTCTAACATCTGTTGTGGGGAAGGTTTTGGAATTTCGTAAACTTTTGAGTACAGCTACTGTTGTTACGTGGCTGAAAAAACAGTAGCCATCTTGCACACACATATGGGATAAATGGGCAAGATAAATGGGCAGTTAATCTGGTTTTGTGTGATGGAGGAATGCTAGCTAACTCCCTGCTTTTAACATAATCCCACAGGATCTGTAACATCCATCTAAACAGGCAGATCCTTCATTTATCATCTTATATTTACATAGGGTTGCCAACTTTAGTTGGATGTATTCCAGGAGGTTTATTACAAGACCTCCAACCCCCTGCCCTCACACTCTGTCCTTAATTATAGATTCCAATAACTTCCCCACAACAGATGTTACACTAACAAGTCTATAATTTCCTGTTTTCTCTCTCACTTTTCTTAAATAATAGTTATATTTGCAATTTTCCAATTTTTTAAATGGTGAGAAACTTTTAAATGTTGGTGTTCAGAGAGATTTGGGTGTCCTTGTACTAGAAACACAAAAAGCTAGCATGCAGGTACAGCAAGCAATAAGGAAGGCAAATGGCATGTTGGCCTTTATTGCAAGGGGGTTGGAGTATACGAGTAAGGAAGTCTTGCTACAATTGTACAGGGCCTTGGTGAGACCACACCTGGAGTACTGTGCACAGTTTTGGTCTCCTTATCTAAGGAATGATATACTTGCCTTGGAGGTTCACTAGATTGATTCCTGGGATGAGAGGGCTATCCTATGATGAGAGATTGTGTAGAATGGGCCTATACTCTCTGGAGTTTAAAAGAATGAGAGGTGATCTCATTGAAACATACAAGAATCTGAAGGGGATTGACAGGGTAGATGCTGAGAGGTTGTTTCCCCTGGCTGGAGTTTCTAGAACTAGGGGGGGCATAGTCTCAGGATAAGGGGTAGGCCATTTAAGACTGAGATGAGGAGGAATTTCTTCACTCAGAGGGTTGTAAATCTTTGGAATTCTCTGCCCAAAGGGCTGTGATGCTGAGTCTTTGAGTATATTCAAGGCTGAGATAGATAGATTTTTGACTCTCGGGGAATCAAGGGATAAGAAGATCGGGCGGGAAAGTGGAGTTGAGGTCGATGATCAGCCATGATCTTATTGAATGGTGGAGCAGGCTCGAGGGGCCGTATGGCCTACTCCTGCTCCTATTTCTTATGTTCTTAATGGGAAAATATATAATATATAAAATGTGTTTTTAAACTTTGTTGAAATCAATGTAGAAAGGATTCTAACTGAGGAAACTTTGTTAATCAGGACCTGACCAGGAGTGAGAGGCTTACTGACTGTCATATGAGAGTCATTATATTGTGACACCTCAACTGAGGTTACGGGCTGGAATTTGCTGTGGGTAATAATGGTGAACGAACAACGTTCGCTGTTATTACCCCTTTGAAACTGACCGCAACTTCAGGATGTAGCGCAGGCGCATCTAAATGCGGAAATCCTGAAGTTGCGGTCAGTCATTCACTGCTCCGACACTGGCTGCACTGTGACGCACCCTCCCCCCTCATAGCCGGCAATCAGCAAAATCAGTGGCCGAGATTTTCCGGGGGGTCAGTGGGCGTGATCGGTGGCGGGTCGGTTGGAAAGTGGTTTTTTTCCCCAGCGGGTCGGGACCCCAGTGTGAACCCGCCGCCACGCGCCTTTACCAAATGTCAGGTCTGTGAGCACTGAGCAGACCCGACACGCAGCGCCAGGGAGGCCAATTTAAATGATTAGTGGCTTGTTTACAGCCACTTAACAATGGTTTTAAACTGACCTTTTGAATTGGACAGCTCGCCCACGGGTTTCACGCTGTTGCTATACCACGTCTGTGAAGCTAAGTCGGGAGGTCAGTGGCCATTGAATCAGCTGACGAGTTGACAGCTTCAAATGTCAAGTCAAAGCTCCCACCTTAGAGAGATATCTTCCCTCAGCCACAAGCTCTTCCTCACTGCATTTTCACAACAGATTCACCATGCTGCAAGTCTTAACACAAGTCTCCATCCAGTCTGACCTCATTACCTCTCTCACCATTGACAGATCGCTTCTGTCATCTCTACTTCACCTGCCATCTATTCGATCAGCATGGGTGCCCTTTATACTCTCTCACTTTGGTCCTCAGAATCCCACCACGATCAGCCCCAGCACCAGGCACACCAGCAGCACGAACAACAACGCCAACCTTCTCCGTAATCCACTGATGCTACACAGGAGAGAGGGCATCAGCACCCGACCACATTGCTGCCCAGGTTGCCAGGGATGGCCTCACCATGGCCAGATTTACTTCACTACACCTGATGCGCCAGGTTGGCACCACCCCTCACCAACACCATAAAGCATCCCTACAATGCCCAAGCCATTCCTTTCACACTCATCACCATTGAGTGGGGTACCGTTATGTCTCACCATTCACTGCAACTCACTAAGCCACTTCCAAAGGTGCACACAAATCTGTCTAAAGTGTTGAAAATAAAGGTTTCAATGTTTGACAGCACATTAACAGAATCATTACATGGACATTGTATAAAACACCCAAGTTCCTACCTTTTGTTTGTTGTTAGTTGGTATGATTGCACTAGGATGAGGGTGAGTGTGAGGGGTGGCTAGTGAGATGGGAATGTGATAATATAGATGGAGAGGGATGGGTGGAGGTCCAAGGTAAGTTGGTGTGAGTTAAGATGTGCAGGAGTAGGGTAGGGAAGGCAGAGTGATGGGGATGTGATGAGAGGCACAGCAGGATGAGGTTGAGTGTGGCTTTGTACTAACGTTTCATGATCTACTGAGATCATTGAAACGTTTGCGGCACTGCAGCCTGGTCCTTCTGACGACATCCCTGCTTGTGACCACCTGTGCAATGTGCAACCAGACTGCGTTGATCTCCTGGGGAGGTCTCCTCTGCCCATTGGAAGGGAAGAGAACCTCCCTGTGTGCTGTGACTCCCTCCATAAGCATATGGAGGGAGTCATGGGAGAGCCTGGGTGCAGCCCTGCACCTCTGTGTAGTGATTGCCAGTGTTTGCAGCACCTCAATGCTGTAGAACACAGGCAGCACAAATGTCAAAATAAATTTGGACATGATCCCTTTAAGGAAACCGGCTGATGATGCGTCATCAAATGACATCACAAGACTCACTTCCTCTAATTGGCCGGAAAACGCTATGGGCGAGCTTAACAAGCCCAATCAAGATAAATTCATTTCAGACAGCGGGCTGGAGCCAGCAGCGGGGTCAGGACCCGCCACCGATGTCGCCCGCCACAGACCCGCTGAGGTTAGCAAAATCGCGACCAGTGAAACTGATGAAAACTTGGGCTTTTCCACGGTAATATCGCTGTTAAATGCCCCATTAAATGTTAAGCCCTGTTGGTTTAGGTGTAACTGGGGTTTTAACAGCGTATTGACTGCTAAAGAAACGTTATGGTCCTGAAAAACTAATTTTAATTTTGTGGAGTGTCAAATTTCTCCATTATGATAAAAATTACAATTTTTAAGAAACTTAAAAAATATATATATTTTTTAAGTTTGTTCACGATATTTCAGGTTCTACCTTATCCCCAGGTGAGAGCCCCGATCTTTGTTTTGCTCTCTGTAACATTTTTAGAAAGTCCGGATAAAAGCAGCTTCTCATTTCCTGGTTTCCTGTCTGAGAGTTCTGCAATGTGATTGGCTGCTTAGACAGCTTGTTGACGTCACAGCAGCATTGCACTAGGGAATTCCCACTATCGAGCGCTGAAATCACTTGAACGTCGAAAAGGCAAACTTCTTGCCACAGAGATCGCAAAATCTCGCTGGGCAGCTTTCTTCAGGGCCAGTGGCGAGCGTCTTTGCTTTGCTGCTGACTGCAAATTCTGGGCCAATGTGATCACACGACTCCTAAGAATCATATGCTTCTGTACTGCACTTCGATGTTGATCTACACTTTTTTGTATCAAAATGTTGTCCAGGAAATTAATTGTTAAATTGTATATATATTTTTTTTAAATGGGACTGTTGCAAGTGTGCATAATGCCTGATTTGTGATGTGTCCCCATTAGCCATCAGCCATGCACAGAGCTGTACTCATGTTGCAGATGATATAATCTGGGAACATCTGGGATTTCATTATTTTAAATTATCTTAATGTGATTTTTGCATTTTTTCCAAATTGTGGCTTCCACGATCATATCCTATTGGAAGATCCCAAACAAACTTCCCACTCGGCATATGCACGTTTTGCTAGCCTAGAATTGATCAGCAAATTTTGGGGAACATTTTCTTTGTTCACAATGTGTTAGTGACTTATTAACCATTTCTTCTGTTCCTATTTATAACAAATTGATAAATGTATTCTTCACCAGATAAATATTTTGCATAATATTTGGCATTTAAAAATATATATTTTGATTAATTTGCTAATTAACAACAATAACTTGCTTTTCTATAGCGTCATTAACGTAGAAAAAAGTCACAAGGCAGAAAGACTAGCATTTCTATAGCGCCTTTCACAACCTCAACGTCCCAAAGCACTTTTGCATTGAGGTACTTTTAAAGTGTAGTCACTGTTGTCTGTAGGAAACACAGCAGCCAATTTGCGCACAGCAAGCTCCCACAAACAGCAATGTGATAATGACCAGATAATCTGTTTTAGCGATGTTGGTTGAGGGATAATATTGACCAGGACACATATTGATTAATAATAGTTAATGCAGGTGAAGTGTTTCTGGCTTCATGTGGTTAGAGGTTCTTTCTGTTATGACAGATTCCATGTAACACTACAGGTTTGTACATGAACTTCTGCATTTAAGGATTATGTCACATTATTTAAATTTTCTGAGCAGATGATCTGAATTAATCTGGTGTGTCCCACTTCACCCACAGTAGTTTTCAGAATCTGCAGTAGTTTTACTATCTGAAAATGTGCTCCAATCCCTCTCTTCTTGAAACCAATAATATGTGCAAAAGCAAAATACTGTGGATGCTGGAAATCTGAAATAAAAACAGAAAATGCTGGAAATACTCAGCAGGTCAGGCAGCATCTGTGGAAAGAGAAGCAGAGTTAACGTTTGAGGTTGTTGACCTTTTATCAGAACTGGCAAAAGTTAGAGATGTAACAGTTTTTAAGCAAATGCAGAGGCAGGGAAGCGGAGGGGGGATAGAGGAAAGAACAAAAGGGAAGGGCTGAGATAGGATGGAAGGCAGGACAGATTAAATGACACCCATATGTGCATATGGGTTGCCAGAACACTGCAATGGCACAACGTTATGTTTAGTAAGTTAATTGGGGTAAATTTTCGTCGTCTTCTTCTTAGGCAGTCCCTCGGAACCGAGGATGACTTGCTTCCACACTAAAAATGAGTTCTCAGGTGACTGATGAGTCCAATGTGGGACCTGCAGTCTCTGTCACAGGTGGGGCAGACGGTGGTTGTAGGAGCGGGTGGGTGGTGCGCTCCTTCCGCTGTTTGCGCTTGGCTTCCGCTTGCACCCGGTGAAGAGACTCGAGGTGTTCGGTGCCTTCCCGGATGCTTCTCCTCCACTTTGTGCGGTCTTGGGCCAGGGATTCCCAGGTGTCGGTGGGGATGTTGCATTTTTTCAAGTAGGCTTTGAGGGTGTCCTTGAAGCATTTCCTCTGCCCACCTGGGGCTCTCTTGCCGTGTCGGAGCTCCGAGTAGAGCGCTTGTTTTGGGAGTCTCGTATCAGGCATGCGGACGATGTGGCCTGTCCACCGGAGCTGATCAAGCGTGGTCAAAGCTTCGGTGCTGGGGATGTTGGCCTGAGCGAGAACACTGACGTTGGTGCACCTAACCTACCAATGGATTTGCAGGATCTTGCGGAGGCAGCGTTGGTGGTACCTCTCCAGTGCTTTGAGGTGCCTGCTGTACATGGTCCATGTCTCAGAAGCATACAGGAGGGCGGGTATCACTACTGCTCTGTAGACCATGAGCTTGGTGCTGGGTTTGAGGTCCTGGTCTTCAAACACTCTCTTCCTCAGACAACCGAAGGCTGCACTGGCACACTGAAGGCAGTGTTGGACTTTGTCATCGACGTCTGCCCTTGTTGACAGTAGGTTCCCGAGGTATGGAAAGTGGTCCATGTTGTCTAAGGCCTCGTCATGGATTTTGATAATTGGGGAGCAGTATTGTGTGGCAGGGGCAGGTTGGTAGAGGACCTTTGTCTTACGGATGTTTAGTGTAAGGCCCCTCGTATGCTTTGGTGAAGGTGTTGACGATGGTTTGGAGTTTGGCCTCAGATTGTGCGCAGACACAAGCGTCGTCTGTATACTGTAATTCGATGACAGAGGATGGGACGACCTTGGATCTGAACTGGAGGCGACGGAGGTTGAACAGTTTCCCGTTTGTTCTGTAGATTAGCTCCACTCCAGCGGGAAGCTTACTGAGGGTGAGATGGAGCATTGCAGCCAGGAAGATCGAGAAGAGTGTTGGTGTGATGACACAGCCTTGCTTGACCCCGGTCCGTACGTGAATTGGGTCTGTGGTGCATCCGTTGGTCAGGATCATGGCTTGCATGTCGTCGTGAAACAGGCGGAGTATGGTGACAAACTTTTGAGGGCAGCCGAATTTGAGGAGGACACTCTATAATCCCTCACAGTTGATGGTGTCGAAGGCCTTTGTGAGGTCAAAGAAGGCCATGTTCAGCGGTTGGTGCTGTTCCCTGCATTTCTCTTGTAGTTGACGCGTGGTGAAGATCATGTCCATTGTGCCTCTTAGTGGGCGAAATCCGCATTGCAACTCTGGGAGTAGCTCTTCAGCCACAGGGAGAAGGCGATTGAAGAGGATTCTTGCGATGACTTTCCCTTTGGCAGACAGCAGGGAGACTCCTCTGTAATTACTGCAATCGGATTTGTCACCTTTCTTGAAGATGGTCACGATTACGGCATCTCTGATATCCCCTGGCATGCTCTCCTCCTTCCAAATAAGAGATTTGAATTCATGTATTCGCGCCAATAGTGCTTCTCCGCCATGTTTTAGCGCCTCAGCGGGGATTCCATCTGCTCCTGAGGCCTTGTTGTTCTTCAGTTGTCAGATGGCCTTTTCAACTTCATGCCGGGCTGGGATTGTGCTGAGGTGGTGGCGGGTAGCATGCTGCGGGATGGAGTTGAGGACACTCACATCGAAGACAGAGTCTCGGTTAAGGTGATCTCCAAAGTGCTCCTTCCAGCGGGCACTGACTGCCTCTCTGTCCTTGATGAGTACCTCTCCGTTCTTGGCCCGCAGTGGGGTAGGACCTTGGGTGCTTGGGCCGTAGGTGGTCTTGACTGCGCTAAAGAATCCACGCACGTCGTGGTTGTCGGCTAGCTGCTGGATCTCCTGCGCTTTCTCCACCCACCATCTGTTCTTTAGGTCACGAGTCTTTTGTTGGACCTCGGCCTTCAGGCGTCGGTAGAGCTGCTTTCTTGCTCTCGAGTTCTGTTGCTGTTTCCAGATCAGGAATGCCTTGCGCTTGCGGCTTATTAGCTCCTGGATCTCCTGGTCGTTTTCGTCGAACCAGTCTTGGTGTTTCCTGGTCGAGTGACCGAGCGTCTCTTCACAGGTGCTGATTATGGAGGCCTTGAGTGCAGACCAGGCGCTGTGGACACTCTGTGTCTCTGAATCACTGGGAGTCGTCAGGTTGGTTGTGAGGCGCAGGCTGAATAGGGCTTTCTTAGCAGGGTCTTTGAGTGCTCCAGCGTTGATTTTCCTGTGGCATTGCTTCTGTTGCCACTGCTGTTTTGGGGCTACGTTGATGGAGATGACAGAGCGGATTAGGCGGTGGTCTGTCCAGCAGTTGTCAGCTCCTGTCATGGCGCAGGTGATGCGGACGTCCTTGCGGTCCCTCGCTCAGACGATGACGTAGTCCAGCAGATGCCAGTGCTTGGAGCGAGGGTGTTGCCATGAAGCCTTGTACTTGTCTCTGACGGAACAAGGTGTTGGTTATGACAAGGCCATGTTCTAAGCATTTCGTCAGGAGGAGGGTACCGTTGGAGTTGGCTTTTCCTACCCCCTCTCTGCCGATCACACCTCCCCAGAGGTCTGTGTGTCCTTTCCAACTCTGGCGTTAAAGTTGCCAAGGAGGATCAGCTTGTCGCCCGTTGGGACTCGGGACAGGGATTGTTCGAGGCTGGAGTAGAATTCCTCTGGTCTCGTCTGTGGCTTCCAGTGTTGGGGCTAGGGTGAGCCGTAGAGTCATGAGGCGTTTGTTTATTCCACAAGGGGAGTCTCTGAGACATTCAACTAGCTCATTTTTTATGGCGAAGCCTACCCCATGGAGGCGGCGTTCTTCTTCAGGTTTGCCTTTCCAGAAGAAGGTGTAACCACCGCTTTGCTCCTTGAGCTGGCCTTCCCCTGCCCGCCGGGTCTCACTTAGGGTAGCGATGTCTATGTCGAGACGTCTGAGCTCCCGGGCAATGATAGCAGTACGGTGTTCCGGTCTGTTGCTGTTGGGATTGTCCATGAGGGTCCTGACATTCCAGGTCCCAAACTTCATTTTAAAGGGTGGAAGATGCCTGTGCGTGAATTCTTTTAGCGTGGGGTGGCCGTTGCACACCAGCTACCACACGGGCTTGACAGAGCAAGGTCTTGGTCCAATGGCAAGGGGATCCAAGACGATTGGAGACCAGGCTCTGCTACATCGGCCTAGCACACATAGGCGGTAGTCTAGCGGATCAATGGAATAAAAATTGGGCAGCTTCTATAATGGCCAGGCAATCCGATTCTGCCAGATTATCACCCATGTGGTGAAGATGAAAATTTACCCCATCATGGCTGGTGCCTAAAAATAAATTCTTGACTGTTATAAGATTTATTGGACTCAATATTTGGTAAAGTTCTCAAGAAGACGGCAAGTGCTGTGCAGTCTTTGATCAATTCTGATGTCATTATGAAGAAAAGGATTAACAATTTTGAAAAAATGAAACAGTACATTTAAGGGTATTAGTTGCTATCTTATTTAATCTCTTGCAGTTCTTCATTTGAGCACTGAATTTGGTTGTAGATTAGAAATTTTACACTAGATTGCATATAGTACTGTGAAACTGACAAGTAGTTTCACTGCAACTGTTTTTTCTCAAATGAATAATAGTCCAAGAAAGGTCTTGCATGATCTGCTTTCCTTTGGTTCAGGAGGTTCATATTGTCAATTGCAACCTAGATTGTGTTGGAAAGGAGAGGCGCACTGCTTTGCAGAAGATGGTTTGAATAGGACATAAATTCAATCAGCCCTGCCGTTGTATGCAGAGCTTATGGGTCATATTTCCAGTACAAACTTCACTAAACAATGCAGTGTTATCTAAAGTTTATCCTGTAGCATTTTATCAGTGCCTGGCCAAACAGCTGCTTCCTAATTCAATGTTTCTTGTTGAAATATTAATATGCCTCATAAAGACATGATAAAAGCATTCATTAAATAACATAAGTGGTCTAAAATGATCTTGTAATTCCCAAATATGTATGCAATTCCTCTCATAATAACAGAATGTTATGCATTAGAATGTAGTGATGGGGAGTATTGTGGATTATTAATAATTTCCTTGTCCATAACATGGTTATAAGAATCTTTAAAACCTCACTCTACGAACAGAGTGAGGACAAGGACAGGCAGTGAATTTTCTTCCCATTTCTGTAGTGTTTAATTTTGGCTAGGTTGCAACGCTGCGAGTGTTTGAGTCATTAACAGAACATAATCAAGGAAATCAAGTTATACAGGGCCTTGGTGAGACCACACCTGGAGTACTGTGTGCAGTTTTGGTCTCCTTACCTAAGAAAGGATATATTTGCCATAGAGGGAGTGCAGCGAAGGTTCACCAGACTGATTCCTGGGATGGCAGGACTGTCGTATGAGGAGAGATTGGGTCGACTAGGCCTGTATTCACTAGAGTTTAGAAGAATGAGAGGGGATCTCATTGAAACGTATAAAATTCTGACAGGGCTAGACAGACTGGATGCAGGGAGGATGTTTCCCCTGGCTTGGGGGTCTAGAACGAGGGGTCACAGTCTCAGGATACGGGGTAGGACATTTAGGACTGAGATGAGGAGAAATTTCTTCACTCAGAGGGTGGTGAACCTGTGGAATTCTCTACCACAGAAGGCTGTGGAGGCCAAGTCACTGAATATATTTAAGAAGGAGATAGATAGATTTCTAGACACAAAAGGCATCAAGGGGTATGGGGAGAGAGCGGGAATATGGTATTGAGATAGAGGATCAGCCATGATCATATTGAATGGCGGAGCAGGCTCGAAGGGCCGAATGGCCTACTCCTGCTCCGATTTTTCTATGTTTCTTCTATGAGACAGTGTTTTTTTAATAAAGGAAAGTTGCCAGCTGAGTGGCAAACCTTTTTGCTGGTATTGCTCCTGTACGAGTTTGTCTGGGATTTTCAAACCACAGAGTTTGAAAAATCTGCCAAGTTTTTAAAGTTCTGCTGAAAGATAAATTGAATGGAGATAAAATAAAAAGGGAGAAATACATTTTAAAAAATGCTAAGAAGCAGCACAGCTGCTTTCCTAGAGGCAGTGTGGTGGGGGACATAGGTTTATATCTTATGCTTGCCCCATATGATGAATAGCAGATCTCAACTTGTAAAATAATTCTCTACAAAGAAGTAAAATAACTGGACGTGGAATGCCCCTGTCGCCCTCATGCATCTCCCAACAGCTGGCTAAAGGATGACTTCCTTCCTTCCTTCCTTCCTTCCTTCCTCTCTTTTTTTCTTGTACGTGCTGGTCCCTGCTAAGGTATGATGGTCCTCAGGTAGCTCACCTAAGTGACCATTATTCATGAATGAGCCCAGCCAATGACTGTTGGCAGGCAATTTGATTATGGGGACATCACAGCTGAGCATAATCCTGTCCTCTTGTGGATAATTGTAGCATTCCTGTTGCTACTCTGGTCTGTGTGGATCAGTAAACTGTTACCTTTATCAGCTGGTCATTATAGTTGACTCCATATATTGCAAGAGAAAAGAACAAATTTAAGTTTGACTATTTGCTATTGCTGACCTGTAATAAACACTTTTCAATGAGTAATGAAGATATACAGTCAGGTATATAGGAACAGGAGTAGGCCATCGAGGCCCTCGAGCCTGTTCCGCCTTTCTATGAGATCATGGTTGATCTGTGACCTAACTCCATATACCCGCCTTTACTACCCTTAATACCTTTGGTTAACAAAAATCTATCAATCTCAGATTTATACCCAACATTACTTGTATAGGAGGAACAAAACTGAAGTACATACATGAAAGCATGAAGGGGAAAATCTGAGGGGGTAAATTTAGCTTAACCCGTCTAGCGAGAATCTGACGGGCTCGGGTGGGCCGCCCGATTTCACTCTCCATTCATAAAATCAGACGGGGTGTAAAATAGGCAGCTGATCTCATCAGTTTCCCACCAGGCAAGCAAGGTTAAACTTCCCCCCAAACGTTGGCGACACAAAATTGGTAGTACATTTGTGGTAGGAGGAAATAGAAGGCATGCTCGCCTGGAAAATTTAGATTTATGCTAAAAAAAATTCTACGTTCTGGCAAATTTTAAGCACTTTTAAAATTCACAATTCAGAAAAATAAAGTGGAATTTGGATTTTTAACAGAATGACCAGGCTATCACTTCCTCAAAAGCTATATAAACAGTCACACTCCTACAACCAAACCCCCACACTATTTCAGAGGCAGTCTACGCCCTCCAGACACAATTCACAGAGACACTGTATCTGAAGTTAAGCTTCACCCTTTCACAGAGATACATTCTCCTCCTCCAAACCTCCAGTTCATTTTGGCACTCTTCTCTCTGTCCCTCCCTCACTTCAACCTGGACTCCTCTCTACTTCCAACACAATTCAAGCTGGCACTTTTTGTCTCCCCCACCCTCTGCTCAAGCTAGCACTTATTTTTTAGTTTTATCTAGCACTCTATTTGTCCAGTTAGTAAATACTGGCACTCCACCCTCCACCCGACCCCCAGCACCCCCTGCCTACTCCACTTAATGTTGGCATTCTCCATCCTACCCCAACCCAAAGTGCTGCATCCAGCTTCTGCCCCATCTTGCTCCCTTTCATTGTCATTCATTTTCCTCTCTCCTTCATTGGCCCCTTCATCACCATCCATTTCCCCCCACCACCTCCTTCTCTCATGATCCATTCCCCTTCATTGCCATCCATTTAACCCATCAATGGCATCCATTTTCCTTTATTATTGCCATTTAGTCCCCTTTTATTTATATCCATGCCCTCTTCATTGCCATCTATTTCCTCCTTCAGTGCCATCTGTAAGGGTTTTTTGTCTCAGGGGCTGATTTGTAGGTCAGCCAGTTATGTTTTCCTGGGCTGTCCTGCCCGCTGTGCGGTTGCGAATCGTTATCCCCTTCCTAGTTCTGAGCCCAGGACTTATCAAGCGGCGATAAGGACAAACGAACAGACCCGTGGATTGGTGCAAGGAAAACCAATGTTTATTTACAGAAGTGAAACTACAGAGAAACAGTATTATATGAAGAAAACAAAATCACTATGCAGTACGGTTTTACACTTAACATGGGAGGAGAAACGGACACATCGAGGGAAAATCCTAAAATTACAATTTTAGCAATATCCCCATTAATTCCCACCCTTACGCCTAATTAAAATTGTCTTGCGACAGCCAGAAGAAGATAATGCTCACCGGTGAAATGGATGGAAAAACCTGGCCCTGTACCCTGTCTCTGCCGTTGAAACGTGGCTACGAAGTTTCTGGACGGTCTTCTTTCTTGGCTGCTAGCAGACAGACAGGATGAACCGGGACCCAGGCAGAGAGAGAGAGAGAGAGAGTGGCTGGGTCACTCCGCGTAATGCACCCCTTGATAGAGCACCTGGTCTGTAGGTACCAGCACCAGGCCGTTCCCTGGTCCCTTGGTGGTGGCGGGGCATCCCTCTGCTACAGTCCATGACGCGGGGTCGTGGGCAGGGGCTGTCGGGGACGGGTCACTAATTCAGTGACATTAACCGAGATTGGGGAGTATGGGATCGCGCATGCGTCCAGGCGCGACCCCCAGTCCATCCCCCTCCCGTTATCCTGCCACTGGCTGTGGAAAATGATGGAAATGCCCGTGGGGCAGACTCTCTCTGAACCCCACATACAGACATAGATCCCTGATCCGGTTCCCACCATTTGTCCCAGCACACACTTAACCCTCCCTGGGTCCCCGTGATGGTCCTGTGGGTGTGGTTCCCTAACCTTTCCCATCCTACCCTGGGGTTCCCCATGTCTTTGCTTAATTTTCTGAGCCACCACCACCTATCCAGGGGAACGTTGCCCTTACATGATAAACAAATCCTTTTGCCCACGGTGACGCTGATCTTTGGGGTGACGATCCGTATCCTCAGGCACTGGAGGGAGGCCTCCCCATATGTAAAACCGGTCTGGCTTGAGTACTGGGTCGAGTTTGACCCCAGCCATCCAGGCCAGCTCCCCTTGTGAGTATACGAGGCAGTTTCATCCGCCTCGCGTAGGCCACTTCCATCGTGGGCTAGGGGCGCCGTCCTTCCGAAGATGCGGTGGTCCTCGGTGTCGCCCCTTCTCGCGAGGCTCAGCCCAGACAGGGCGAGCAAGATCAGGCCTCCGAACGTTTCCCTTTTAATTGCCTGGGAAAAAAAATAAAGAACATCTAGCCAGGCTCCCTATAGGCTCCTTGGCTGGGGTGAAGTGTGAGCGGGTCCCTCGACCTCAGGTCACATGGACAAACACACATACACTGGAACGGTTCCATCTTGAAACTGCTATACGGTTCCGCACCTTAGAATCAAATTCAACAATCTAACTTAAAACTACAAACTTCTCAGACAAAGTTCTGTACATTTGCCGCCCGTCTCCGAGCGGCTAGCTTAAACTCTGTCAGGACTGCGGCAGGCTGCTCCCTGCAGCGTGGCTGTACGGACCCTTACTTCTGGTCCCTCACAGCCTGCGACTGTTGGCTGGGGACCTTTGTCTTTTAACTTAACTTTTGCTCGGGAGGTCGCCCCTTTAAACTGGAGAGTCGGCGACCATGCCTTCCTAGGTTGGGGTGTCCGAGGGGGCCTCCTAGGAAGTGCTATAGGTGGGGCTACCCTGGCGAGCGGACCCTTGCCGTGGGTCGCAGTCCTCGCTGGCTGGGGGCTTTTCCCCCGTGGCTCCTCCCCTCCCAAGTCTGAGCTGGGGACAGGCAATCCCTCGCTGCCTGCTGCTGTTGGCTGAGAGTCCTCGCCTCCAGGTTCAAAACCTGGGTCGGGGGCGGGGCTATCTGGTTCAGGCTCCTCCTCCTCCCCACCTGAGTCCCAGAAGAGAGGGGGGAGTGGTTTGAACAGGGGCCTGGGTGACTCCTCCCTCAACGCACGCAACTATGCCTGCGTGTGTTGCCTGTGAGCTGAGACCTGCTGGGAGCTGAGGACTTCTAACCTCGGGTTGGGTCCCAGCTGCCTGCTTCTTCGCCTCCGGCTTATACAGCTTGCACTGGTTTATGTGAAACCATTTCGTGCGCCGAGACAATTTTATTGCGTAAACCATGAGGCTGGCTTTATCCACTACGCTATAGGGCGTTTCTTTACGGTATACAACCCTCTTTGGGTGGGACCCTTTAAACTGGTACACTGGAGACCAGGGTGGTTTAGGCTGTGGTGTGCGGGGAGACCTTCTTAGGGCTCTGGCCACTGGGGGAGTGCCTGAGTCCCACATGATCGATGGAGTATACCCTTCTGTGATACAAGCCCCTGTCCTCACTGCTGCAGTCTGTGAGTCTGCCACAGCTGCTGGCTGGGGATTTCTATCCTCAGGCTGTACCTCTTCTAAACCCGTGTCGGGGGCAGGTAACTCTCTGCAGCCTAATGCTGCAGGCTGAGGATTTCTAACTTGGGGGCAGTCGACCTTTGCTGGCTGTTCCCTTTTAGGTTTAAACAGTTTACACTGGTCAATCTCCCACTCGTGGGTTCTCTGGGGTTCTAACAGCAGCCGATCTTTCTGGTGCTGGCTCCCCAGGTTACTGGATGCTTGCCAGTGACTCTGTTTTAAAATCTCGTCCTCTGCCCTGAACGGACCTTCTAGGGACTCCCCATTCTCTCTCTTTACCAGGACGGCCTTAAGGACGGGATTCTGGGCTTGGACCTGCTTTAAGTCCGGGGGCAAAGCTACCTCCTGCGTGCTTCCCTTGTCCCGGATTGCGGCTACTGGACCTGCTTTACAGGGATCCCAGAACTCTCCTTCCCTGGCCCCCTGCTTGGCCAACTTGCCAGCCTTTTGGTTACCCTCCCACGTGGTATGGAGGGATCCTAAATCTATGTCCAAAGGTTTGGACATTGCCCCAGCCTGCTTGTTCCCTGTGAATCCCATTAAACTGTACGGGACCACGTTAGACCTGGGTGAATTGGTCAGGTCTTCCGAATGGACCACCGTGCTGGCAGCTCCAGTGTCCACCAAACATCTCCCCTGCACTTTCTCCACCCCCATCTTCCCATCGTATCCCGGGGAACGCGGGTGGACAGGCTGCGCTGGTTCTAGTCATAGGTCTGCGTTGTATGGGGCTGATGGGGTCAGAGCACCAGTGGTTGCTGCTATCTTCCCCGGACTGGCCAGGAGAACCCGCAGTGATTCAAGAACGCTCTCTACTGTGGGGGTCCCAGTGTCTACCTTTGGGCCTGGAGCTGTGGAGCTCTTTCCCTTGGTGTCCTTCCAGGGGTTTTTGCAATCTTTGCGCCAGTGGCCGTCCTTCCCGCAGCCATAGCAGTTTAACTTATTCTGGGAGGGACAGTTTCCCTCCTGGTGCCACTCTTTCTTATTCTGGCCCCCAGGTTTAACCTCGTGGACTTTCCCTTTGGGCTGGGGCATCTCAATTCCCCTCCCGTTATTTCTAAATGCTACCGTGAGCTGGCGGATCACCGTTTCTTCGGTGGTCTGGGGGATTCGGGGGTCAAACCAGGCCGCAGCCTGGGCTCTGATTTGGGGCAGGCAGTTTGTCATGAGACAACGGCGCTAGTGGGCCAATTGGTCTCTGTTGAGGAACGTCTGCACTGGTGTTCCCGGGCACGCGCTCCGGTAGACTGGCCACAGCCTGTCTGCGAATGCCTGCGGGGACTCCCCAGGAAGCTGTACCGTTTTTTCCACTCGGGCGAACGGACTCCCATCATTTAGTCCCATGCCCTCCAATATCTCATCCCTTAACTCCTCGTAATCTTTCTGTCCCTTCTTACACTCATCCGATAGGGTTTGGAGGAGATCACTACCCAGAGAGAACAGCAGCATTTTTGCTTGTTCTGCCTCATCGCAGTCATTAACGCATGCTGCCTGCTCTATCTCCCGGAAATGTAGAGAGGGGTCCCCCCTCACTGTGAGCTTAGGGATGTGTCCAACCATGGCTCTGAGCTGTTGGGTACCATGCGGCACTAAAAACTGGTTCTGGATGGCCCCCAGGTCCTCGCCATCGGCTGGCGGGCCGTACCTCCGTTGTCGGAGGGGGTACACTGGTCCCGGACCCGGTCTATCCCCTAGGGCCTGCTGGATCTCCCCTAATGCTCCATCCTCCACCCCCCCTTGCTGCCAGGCCTCCTGAAAACTCGGGGCTATGGGTGGCGGTCGTGAAACCTCTGATTCCCTAACCAGTGCCTTTCTGGGAGCTGCCTGTGGGACTTCCCTGCTTGGGTTGCCGGTAAAATCCAACTGGCCCGTCTTCGGGCTAATGAGGCATACCATGCCCTTCACCCTTACTAAGGCCATGCCCAAGCTTTCTATTTCTTGCCTGCTGGGGCCGTGGTCTGCGTCTTCAAACCCCTGGGCGCAAGCCAGCTTATATGCTGCTTTTACCTCGCCTACTTTCTCCTCCTGCTCTTTCAATTCTTGCGTGAGGCTGGAAATCTTGTCCATTAACCTAACCTCACTACCTCTCCGCCTCTCTGACCTGGTATTCCAGGTGTTCCATACTGTGCCTAGCGCTACTTTTGAGCTCAGCGATCCGGTCTTCCAGGCGCTCTGACTTTGCATGGTGTTCCTTTTGAGCTTCAACGGCCCGGGCCCTCAGGCGCTCTAACTCAGCCTGATGGTCCCTTGCCGTCTGTGCCCTCTCTTGGCTTACTGCCTGGAGGGCCACTACTACTTTCTCCTCCGCTGCAGTCTTTTCCTGCAGCTCTCGGGTCAACTGTTTGATCTTGGCTGCCCGTGTTGCAACAGCATGGTCTAACACTAAAACCTGTTTTTTCAAACACATGAGCCAGACCGCTTTTTCAATACCTCTCCTGTACTCTTTACTTGCTGTCCACTGGGCAGCTGCATCTAGGGGGCGCTCGGCTTTTAACATATCACACACCCATTTTTTTGCGATATTAACCTTGCCGCACACATAGGTAGATAACCTTTGCTCCATTGCGGATTCCTCCTCCGCAACACGGTCTGCTTTATCACACGCTTTCGCCTGGGCTCCTGGCTGGCTCGCCATTTCTGTAAGGGGTTTTTGTCTCAGGGGCTGATTTGTAGGTCAGCCAGTTATGTTTTCCTGGGCTGTTCTGCCCGCTGTGCGGTTGCGAATCGCTATCCCCTTCCTAGTTCTGAGCCCAGGACTTATCGAGCGGCGATAAGGACAAACGAACAGACCCGTGGATTGGTGCAAGGAAAACCAATGTTTATTTATAGAAGTAAAACTACAGAGAAACAGTATTATATGAAGAAAACGGAATCACTATGCAGTACGGTTTTACACTTAACATGGTAGGAGAATCGGTCACATTGAGGGAAAATCCTAAAATTACAATTATAGCAATATCCCCATTAATTCCCACCCTTACGCCTAACTAAAATTGTCTTGCGACAGCCAGAAGAAGATAATGCTCACTGGTGAAATGGATGGAAAAACCTGGCCCTGTACCCTGTCTCTGCCGTCGAAACGTGGCTACGAAGTTTTTGGACGGTCTTCTTTCTTGGCTGCTAGCAGACAGACAGGGTGAACCGGGACCCAGGCAGAGAGAGAGAGTGGCTGGGTCTTCCCAGTTATACCCTCCCGGTCGTCCTAATCTCCCTCCAGATCAGCTCATTTCTATTGTCTGATCTGGGCATAATGAATTTTAACAAAAGGTTCCGATCTTGGCCCATCATGTTAGATGGCCGGTAATTGTATCATGCCAGTTCTTCAACTGCTCCCTTTGTCCGACAGGTTCGATGATGGGCCAGCCCAGTCTCAATGTCCCCGCTGATTATTTGAGCAAACACCTTGAAAGCCTTATGCGTAGACCTGATTGTAATTGGGTTTGTCCCCAATGCATCAGAAATCAGAATACACAAGCTGATAGTTTGCCAGCGTCTGAAAGGCTCTTGGTCACGAGGTCTGACTGCAGCCATTTTATGCCCTGGATTTTAAAACTCAGTCTGACCAGGGTTCCTTTTAATAAGTCCAATAAAATCTTCGGAGGGGGGGACACATGAAATTTTGCGAATCCTTTCACATCCATTGGTAATCCCTTACTCCATTATTTGCTCCACAACCCCACCCCGTGCCCTCCACTCCTGTCGGAGTTCAGCTGCTTATGGAGTCTTCTCAACACAATTCCTGCTGCTAAAGGCAGTGATTCCAGCCAATGTGATGGCAAGTCCTCATGAGAGGTCCTGCCTACAATATATAGCAGGCAGAGTTACTGCCATGAGTGGCCTTGAGTCCAGCTGGACTTGGATCGACACGGGGGAGCCAGCAATGGAGCAGGGGGAGTGTGGGAGCGGAAAAGAGAGGAATGGCAGTACTGTAAGAAATCATGGATTGGAAGAAATAATAGTCTGTTACGGGCTCCCAAGCTCAGCAGTGTGCCTAAGTTGATGACACAGAAGGATTCCAGTCATGTCAGAAAAGGAGTTGTACAGTGAGCTGAATTATGAGGTCAGAACACAAAAACAGGCCTTCGAGTGGGCATAGCTAGGCCTGATAAGGGATGCAGCAAGGAGTCGTAGGATAAACAAGCTGTCTACGAGAGGGCAACAAGACCTTTAGAACAGAGATAAGGAGGAAAATGACCTCATGAGGCTGGGAGGGGGCTGTCAGAGGTACCCTCTCCTTTGTAATTGGACAATGGGATGGGTAAAAATGATTGGCACCAGGTATCCACCAGCCCATCGAAATAAGGTATAAAAGCAGGCGACTGAGAGGAAAACAGGCAGTTAGGGGGCGAAGGCTTCTCCGAGGTGGATGCATGCTGGTTACGGCCTAACACCTTGGTCAAGTTTAGCCTCTGAGCTGGATCGATGCTGGCTACGGCCTAACACCTCCAACAGCTCAAAGGGTGACCCAACGGAAGTGACCGCTGCCGCAAACTACAGGAATCCACCCAATCCAGGACCACCGTACTGCCTCACCATCCGTCCGGTCGTTTCGTTCCGTTCCAGGGCTGTAGATCGCTCTGATCTGTCACGGGTTGTATGTCTTCTGTCTCTATTTCAATCGCATGTAGTATATGATTATGCTTAAACTGTAGCTCTTTAATAAAATGCCTTACAACTCCTAAGACCCTCTGGGTAATGTGTGTGTGACCTGTGATCCAAATCTTACAGTACTGAGGGAAGCGGGCCCAGTTCGCACTAATTTGAGGACATACAAAAAGACAGACATAAAAAGACCATCAAGCCTGTCCCAAATAGTCATGATGAAACTCAGCTTCATGACCACCAGTGTACCCTCCCACTCAGTCATATAAGGCGGAAAATCAGGTTTAAAAAAAAACCTGAGGCCAATTCAGGGACAAAAAATCTCAGAAATTATTCTCCGACCCCCAAAGGCAAAGGTGTAAGGGGTGACGTGTGGCTCTGTGCTTAGCCTGGGTGCTATTGCGGGGTTAGGCCTTGTTGCCTGTTCTGGTCTCCAGCCAGCCTGGTAACACTAGACACCTGTGAGTGGTTCGACCCACTCGCCCTTACGGTTCTGACACTGGACTTAGGTGCGAGAGCAATAATGCAGAGAAAACTCAGGTAGACCCGGTTGAATAGTGCGAAATGGAAAATCTTTATTGCATATTATTCAAGATTACGAGATACATGTCATAAGCACAGATTAATGACAGTACAATCTTACACACAGTTATGAAACTAATTTTAGGGAAACGAGGAGCGCACGACACATCGTAAAAGGGGACACACATTATAATTATCCTTAAAACTTAAACCCTCCCCTATCAATACCTGTCCTAATCTAGATTTGTAGGATCGAGACTCATGCTCACCACTCGTGATAACTCGGAGAATTCCGAAACTCTGCTCGGATGTTTTTACCACAGCACCTGACTATCCACGTGTTGATCAGGGGTCTCTGTACCCCACTTGTTTACTCGCTTCTGCTCCGGCTAGCAGGCTGGACCGTCTGCTGTCATGAAGATCTGTGTTGCCCTCGGAGTTCTGATACTACTCAAAAAAAGAGTCTTCCTGTGTCCTACACCGGTTCCTGGGCCAGTTGTGAAGAAGTCGGTAGAATTCAAAGAAGTGTTTAATCGACTTACAGGCGCGGTCGGGGCTTACTGACCGTGGCGATACGTATTGTCGTCTTCTTCTCTTCTCATCTCATCTCATCTCATCTCCTCTCGGGCCTTCTGGTTCCAACACCGTTTACCGACTTCTCGGGATGGTGCGCCCGCTTCCAGGCCTTCGCAGCCTAGTTCAATACAGATCTTCGCGGCAAGCCACGAGGTTGATCCTAGCGGATCAGAGTCCAGAGTCGTCAGGCAAGAGAATAAAAGTTCAGCAGCCTTCCAGCGAGTCAAAGCAGCAAGAGAGAGATGGACGGTTGTACTTTACAGTTATAGGGGTAGAAATTAGGTCGCGCCCCATTTGGGGCGCAAATATCGTCCGGGCGCAAATATTAGCGCCTGGCGCTAATTATCGGCACTGACAGGAAACTTCACTTTTACCGCCCCGGGAGGTGAGTGGAGCGCTAAATTAGGCGCTGCACACCTCTCTTAAGGCGCAAAGGCCGAGCAGTGAGGCGCTAACTCAGCGCACGAGCGCAGCGCAGCTGCTGCCAGTTAGCGAGGGAACACAGACACAATGGCGCCGGACACTTCTTAAAGCGGGGGGGGGCACTTGCTCCCCAGCCACACCCTGCTCATTGCAGCCTTGAATCTCAGCCTGGAGAGACCTGTAATCCATTTTGCTGCCAAGCATGGAGAGGGTGAGAGAACGCGCTCATCGCTTCACCGAGCGGGCCTTGGATGCTCTGGTTGACGCAGTGGAGCGCAGACGATGCATGCTGTTCCCGGAGAGTGGCAGGAGGCCTTTGCCACGCGAGTTCAGAAGAGTGTGGAGGGAGGTGGCTCAGAGCGTCTCCTCCAGGAGCATGGTGTCCAGGACCCATGTTCAATGCCGCAAAAAGTTCAACGACCTCACTCGGGTCGTCAGGGTGAGTGGCTTTTTCTCAATACCTCTCCATCCCTCCATCTCAACCTCACTCTATGGCCAGAGGGTCTTAAAACCCCAATGCACAACACTCATGCAACACCTATGGCCCTTTCATCAAACACACACACACATTCCACACTTTGCATACAGTAAGGGCTATTCACCTATGGGAGGCACATCAGGCAAGACCATGGCTGTATATTTACTCAGATGCTGTCCTTTTTCTTGCAGGCTAAGCTGGCTCATAATCGGAGACAGCAGCAACGGACGGGTGGAGGGCGGCTTCAGCTGCAACCCCTCAGCGATCTGGAGGAGCGCGTCCACAGGATTGTGGCAAGCCGGGTGATCGGTCCCGTCGCCACTGGAGACGCCGACCCCGTTGTGGACAGCAATGGTAAGGTCATCACCTTTTTGTCCTCTGTCCTGTAAGGGATTCTGACCCTGCGTGTCTCGCAGCCTGTGAGATTCACGCGGCTCTGTGCAGCCTGTATGTCAGTGCGGGTCTAGGCCTTGTTGCCTGTTCTGGTCTCCAGCCAGTCTGGGAACACTAGACACACCTGTGAGTGGTTCGAATCACTCTCCCTTACGGTTCTAGACACTGGACTTAGATGCGAGAGCAGTAATGGAGATGAAACTCATGTAGACTTGGTTTGAATGGTACGAAATGGAAAATCTTTATTGCATGATACTTAAGATTATGAAATACATGTCATAAGCACAGATTAATGACAGTACAATCTTACAAACAGTTATATAGTCGATCTTAGGGAAACGAGGAACGAACGGCACAAAGTAAATAGGGGCACACATTACAAATATCCTTAATCCTTAAACCCTCCCCTATCAATATCTATCCTAAACTAGATTCGTAGGATTTCGAGACTCATGCTCACCACTCGTGATAACTCGGAGAAATTCCGAAGCTGATCGGATGTTTTTCACCGCAGCACCCACGTGTCGGTCAGGAGATCTCCTGGTCCCACTTGTTTACTTGCTTCTGCTGCTCCGGCTAGCAGGCTGGAACGTCTGCTGTGATGAAGATCTATATTGGTTGGTTTAACAGGTACTCTTCGAGCACAGTTGTCGATATCGTCGATACGATATGTTTCCTTGCAAGTTCGAAGAAGTCTTCCTGGCGAGGAAAAACTTGGATAATCGACCTACAGGCGCGGTCGGGATTTACTGACCGTGGCGATGGATATGGTCTTCCTCTCTTCTCATCTCATCTCATCTCATCTCTTCTCGGGCCTTTTGGTTCCGATACCGGTTACCAATATAGGTCTTCGTTACGCGACACGAGGTAGATCCGAACGGATCAGAAAGTTCAACAGTCTTTTCAGAAGAGGCAACAGGCAAGCAGGAGCGAGCCCAACTACGAGTACACAGGAGCAGCCACGAGGTTACGAATCGATCGGATAAGAGCACAGGAGCAGCCACGATGATAAGAGCAGCAAGAGAAAGAATGGACGGTTTGGAGCCTGCAATTATAGTGCAAAATCTTCCGTTTCCCGCCCAACTATAATGTCCATTCTTTTGTTTAGGGTTTGGCGCTCAAATGTCTTGTATGGGTGATCTCCGTTCTTAATGGGTTTCGGGGCTACTCGTAAATGTCTGAGTACCTGTTAATATTTCTCCCATTGTTAAATCGGTCGGTGTTCTCCCTGGAGGGGTTTGGGGCTTCCAAGTGTCCTGTATAACTACCTGCTAACGGCTCTCTCATCGTAGAGTCGTTGGGATTTTACATATTAATGTCTTTTGGATGGGTTTGATTACTCGGTACAATGGCTTTCCTTTGTACCTGGGAGACCGATTTCAGTATCTATGTGTATACTGCAAACCCATAATGTCTCGTGTATTATCTTCACTGTGCTGAATCTTAATCGATCTTGCACAAATGTTTATTGGAACGCCATCTTGTCTGCCTGTTGAAAAGTCTAGAATGTTCTGTCGCGAGGTGCGGCGGCCATTTTACAGGCTGCTTGTGTCCACTTTAAACCTGCCAGCATTCTACTGAAATAAAAGCTGTTTGAACGAAACTCTGTGTTTTCTCCTTGTTAATAAAATCGCGATATATTGCGAATTCTACAGTCCCTCCTGTTGATGCGAATAACTCCGCTTATCGTATCAAAAATCATAGTGGTGAGCAATATTATCTCGATTTTTCTCCGAATCCAGCAAATTAATCCCATAACTTTAACCTAGCTAGGGTCTCTGTGTCGTCCTCATTTCCCAAGAAAATTACATTTTATATCACCGTAGGCATTATTTGCCCTTAAACTTACACCACTTGTTTTCCTTCCCGGCGTAACCAGGCCGATGCCTCTCGTATCACCTGTATATTCATCTTTTATTCAGGGAAAGGAGAAACAGAACCCAAAACCAAACAATCAATTTTAACTGTAACACCATCACCAAAATAATCAACACCAACTCTTAAAACATGTCGAGTTCCCAACGTATTTACAATCTCTGAAAATCTTATATGAGTACAGGCTTCCGCGGCGCACGTGGCGAGCGGGAGTGACGCCATTTTCCGATTACACGGTGCTCTCATCGTGCACGCGCACGTAACGTTCTCGCCACTCTCCCGTGTTTTCATGCTTGGTGAGGCGTTTGTCTCTTTTACAATGTACAACCAATAGGTACACTACAATGAAAACTTGGCATACGACTAAAATGTGGGAGGCTATTCTGATCCATGAAGGTACTTCAATATTAGTGAACAGATTCCACCACGGTGGAACTACTATATCCAGAATGTCTGTTCCTATTTCGACAGTTTTCTGCTCTAATGTGTAAAAATGTTTCTGTGACACCGCGACGGCTTTCAAAAGCTTGGTGAGGTGTTCAGGGAGAGGGGGAATGAGGTATCCAAAATGCGCGACGAATCGCTGCAAGTCGGTGAAATTCTCTTTTACTGTGAGATGAACAGTGGATGGTTCAGGGATTGGGACAATTCGCTGTTGTGCTACTTGAACTTCCGCCCTGGGTTTAAAACAGAAACTGCTGTCACTCACCGGACACCGGCTACGGTTTCCATGCTGGTAGTGTTGCGCTGCAGTGGTAACACAATATGTTCCACCCCCGATGTATGCTACCTGCGGAGGCACATGATCTTGTGCCATTGCCTCCATGGTGCAATTCATGGACTTGGCGCCAGTCGTTCTGAACCCGCACTGTGGTGTTAAAAAGGCATTCAAGTGCTGGGGGCATAGTATTATGTGTGCTCCCCTGCCACGACAACCAGAGAGATCTGTACCTGTCATCGTTTGCTCCCAGCGGATGACGTAAGGTGGAACCGCTGCATAGCGAATGTGGGCTCCCCCCTGAATGACACCAATGTTCTCTACCCGATACACCGGGGCGGGCTTTGCTGTGTCGCCCAAAACCGGCATACGTAATACTATTCCCATAATAGTATGGTTTGATCGTCCGCAGTCCACGGGGACTGGGTAAGCTTCTGAAGCTAGCCTGAGCTGGCATGGACTTAATGCGTTCTGAAAAGGGTGGAGCGCCCGCAGGTGTTTGTTACTTATCCAGGACGGAACCAAACCTTGTTTTAAATCCTCCAAATTACTGCGGCCCTCGCCCAGTAACCACGCCCCGTAAAGCACGCACACCTCGTTCTGCGCAGCTTGATCGGATGCATTCCGATCTTCCCTAATCAGGGCATTTACCGTCTTTGCATGTTTCTCCAACTCTGCTATAATTTCCTTTAAATGGAGGGTCATGGCTTGGTCCTCGTGTAGACCTGACCCTACCACTTTATTCTCATCTGTTAGAATGTCCTTTAATTGTGTCTTTAAACCATTAATCTGGGTCTGCAGCTCCACACTGTCTAGAGCGTTGACCACAGATGTACCTGTGTTAAAAGCAGTGAACGCATCGTTCACCAAACCCCTTCTTTGCCTCCCTACTTGATCCAAAACTTCCTGTGGTGCGGTGTACAAACTTGTTTTATCAATTTCCGCGAAATCGAATTCGTAAAATTGTCTGAACATCTTGGTCAACAGGACCTGGTACAACTGTTCCGTCTTTTTGGGGCACCACTCTGGTAACTGCACCTCAGTGAGATTTAAAATCACCGAGGCCACCGCGTAATGTACCCCCTGAAATAGTATCTGGTCTGTGGGGACCAGTACCAAACCATTCCCGGGTCCCTTACTAGTTTTAGGGCACCCTTCTTCCTCAGCTAGAACCACCGGAATCGTGGGCGGGGCTTTGCGTGGGCGCGTAATGAGCTCAGTGGCATTTACTGGGATCGGGGAGAATGGGGCTCCGCACCCCCTGGTGCTCGCATCCCACCTCATCCCCTGTCCGTTATCCTGCCATTGATTAATAAAAAATATGGAGATGTCTTTGGGGCAAATGTGCTTTGACCCCCACATACATACATAAATTCCCTCATCCGGTTCCCACCATTTGTCCCAACAGACTTTCACTTGTCCGTCTGTCCCCATAATTGTCCGATGGGTATTATTACCCAGTCGTTCCCACTCGACCGAAGAGTTCCTCATAGTTTTGCTCAGCTTTCGCAGCCACCACCATCGGCTCAATGGGACCTTCCCACTACAAGTCAAACAAATCCGTTTGCCGACGGTGACGCTGATCCTGGGTGCGATGATCCTTACTTTGGGGCACAGTAAAGAAGTCTCTTTGTAGGCAAACCCCGATGTGCTGGAATACTCCGTTGAGTTCGTTCCCAGCCATCCTGGCCACCTTCCCTTGTGGAAATAGGTGCTGGTCTCCTCTGCCTCCCGTCTTCCGGTCCCATCCACCGCGATGGGGGCCGTGTCCCCGGAACATCCAAACACCACGACATCCTTGGTGCGGCCTCGATAGGCCAATCCACATCCGATTGCCACGAGCAATACTAGAATTCGTTCCATCCTTCCTTGGTTCCTGTGATCAGATAGAATGAGGTAGCCAGCCTCGCAAGAGTCTCTGGCTTTTGTGAAGGGTGAGCGGGTCCCCTGACCTCGCCTCACGTAAACTTCAACGTTCGCTGAATAAACTTCAACTAAACCTATCTTTAAAGCTCCCATCATTTTATCGTTTTCTGTTAAAAACACTACAAACTTAACCTTAATAAAACATAAAACTTAACCTTGAACTATAAACTTAAAACTTAACCTTGAACTATAAACTTAAAACTTAGAACTATAACTTTACAGTGCCGCCCGTTCTCAGGGCGGCCCCTTTAAATTCTGAGAAGGCTGCTGCGAGCTCTTCCCGACGGTGGGAGGGCACTGACCCTTCCCTCTGATCTGCCGCAGCCTGTTACTGCTGCGATGTGGCCGGTCTGTATCTGGGTTATCTTAACCTTAAATTTTCGCCTTGGGGCAGTCTGGGGACATGACCACATCCTCCTGGGCTGGGGTTCTCTACTTGACCTACGGGGAGTTGCTATGGGCGGGGTTTCCGTGACGGACGGACCGGGTTCCGAGACTTCCATCGGGATGACCTGGGGTTCCATCACAGTCGCTGGCTCCGCCTCCGCTGACTCCGCCTCCCTAACCTCGGGGCTGGCAGTTCGTGGCTCCGCCCTGCTCGGCCCAGCAGGCGGCCCTTCACTCGTGATCTCTGCCTCCCCTGAGGACTGGACGTTCAAAGCGGGCGGCCACATCTCTGGGAGCCACACCGGTACTCTCTGTGCTCCCATAGCGGCTGGCCCTGCCTCCTCTAGCTCCTCCCTCCTGTCTTCGGGACCTGCAGCTCGTGTGTCCACCCTGTGTGGATCTCTACCTGCAGCCCCCGTCCCCTCCATATCGTAAAAGGGACCGTTCCTCCGAAACCACCCGTCGTCATCACTATCCTCATCTGCACTGTCCTCATCTGACCCGGGTACCCTGAATTCTTCCTCATCTAACCCCCAATTCCAGAAAAACGCTGCATGATCGTCCGGGATGTCCCTTCCCCTGATGCAAGCTGCTATGCCTGCCTGTGTGCCTTGTGGTCCTACCTGGGGCTGTGCTTTCCCATTGGCGGGATTTACCCCTGTAGTTTTCCCCTGCGCACCTGGCTGGTACAGTTTGCATTGGTTTATGTGGAACCACTTAGTGCGCCGTGGTACTTTTACGGCGTAAACCATGGGACTCGCCTTGTCTACAATGTTGTAGGGTCCCATATACAGTGGTTCCAGACTCCCTACTCTGGCGTAGTTTCTGACCATGACCTGGTCTCCTACTTCCCACTCCCGCGTTTTGCGGGGTTCCAGCAACAAGCGATTGCCCTGATGCTGCCTTCCCATGTTCCCAGCCGCCTGCTCATACACCTGTTTTAGGCGCTCCAAGAGGGTCTGGGCGAACTTGTCCCTGCTTATTTCTTGGAGCTGACCCTCAGTGAGCACCGGCGCTAGCACATGGGTGGGGGTTCGCATGAGCCTCCCAGTCATCACCTCGTGCGGGGAATACCCCGTACTTTTTGACTGACTGGCCCGGACCCCCATGAGGACTAAAGGCAGAACCTCCGCCCATTTTTGGGGCGAGTTCCTAGTCTCTTTCCTCAATTTCTCCTTCAGGGTCCGGTTCATACGTTCAACAATCCCGGATGACTGGGGATTGTGTGCTACGTGCCACTTCCCTTCAATGCCCAAAAGCATGAGGGTGTTCTGCATCACCTGGCCGGTGAAATGACTCCCTTGGTCTGACTCCACAAAACGGGGGAGTCCCCACCGCGAGAACACTTCCCGGACCAAGATTTTTGCTGTACCCAGTGCCGTAGCTGTTCGACAAGGGAAGGCTTCCACCCACTTGGAAAACACATCCACCAGGACGAGGCAGTACTTATAACCTCCCTGGGTGGTGGGCAGGGGTCCTATATAGTCGATCTGTATCGACTGCCATGGTCCCTCTACCCTTCTTACGTGTCCCATGGGCACCTTCCTTTTCTGGGGGTCTGGGTTGTTTGCAGCGCACACAAGACAGTTTGCACAGAACTCGCGGACTTGTTCCCTGAGCCCTGGCCACCATCCCGCTTGCTCTACCCGTTGCCAGGTAACCTCGGGCCCGGGGTGCCCTGCCCCTGGTCCCTCGTGAGCCAACTGGAGGAATTCCCTCCTGTGCTGCTGTGGCACAACCCACTGCTCCTCGCGGAACAGCATGCCTTCCTTAACTGAGAGGGTTGCCGTACTGTACGGACCTTCTACCTGCCTCCCTTCAGCAATCGTTTTTAGGACTGCTTTTAGGGCGGGATCCTGGGTTTGGACGGTCTTGAGGTCTAGGGGCAATGCTACCCTGGTGTTCCCGGGATTCCCGTCCCCGCCTTGGACCGCTGCTATGGGTCCGGTCCTATAGGGGTTCCAGAAAGTGCCGTCGCGGGCACCCTCCCTGGCTAGCGCATCCGCCTGCCGGTTGCCCTCCCCACGGGGCTCTGTGGAGGAGTGAGCTTTCACCTTATGGATGAAAATCTCTCCTTCCTCCCCCACTGCTGCTGCTAAGATCTTTTCCAGCAAGGGCTTCACCGTTAAAGGTCGCCCGTCCGCGGAGGTGTATCCGCGGCGGGACCAAATGGCCAGGTATTCCGTACACGAATTGCAGGTGAACATACTGTCCGAGCAAATCGTGTATGGGGTTGGGAAAATGTCTGGGTGGGTCACAACGTACACCACGGCAGACAGCTCGGCTTGCTGCGCGCTCATAGTGCTAGGGAGCTTGATCGCCAGGGCAAGGTCTGCCGCAGGGTCATAAACTCCACACTCTGTGAGTCGCTCGCCAGCAGATACTGTGCTAGACCCATCAACATAAATCTCGCGCCCAGTGGGATGTATCCCGGCCCGTAAACCTATGTTGACGTCCCACACCCCTTCCACCGAACACCGGTGGGCTGTACCGGGGTATACCAGATTGGCCGCAAGCCTTGGCTCGCAAAGACCTTTTACTCTAAGATCCAACTGGGAGAGAAGAAGGGTCCAACGCGCAATGCGTGCGCTGCTTACGGTCCCGTCTTTAATCCTCCCATCCAGAAGCATCTTAGTTGGTGTGTGATGTGTGAGGAGAGTGATGGGAGAGAGCCCTGTGAAGATCGCTGATCTTTTCACAGCCCAATGCGTGGCTAAAAGGTGCCTTTCGCAATTGGAGAAACTTCTCTCCACATCCGTTAATACCCTGGATGAATAGACAACCGGCCTCAGCTTGCCGTGACGCTCTTGGAGCAGTACGGCGCTTAAGCTGTCTCCGCTGGCAGCTACCTCCAGGAAAAACTCCTTCCCCCCATCTATGGCCCCTAAGGCTGGCGCGGTCTGCAGATCCCTTTTTAACTTCTCGAAGGCTGCTTGGCAGACCTCGTCCCAAAGCCACTCCACCCCCTTATGGAGGAGTCGGAGGAGCGGCGCCGCTGTGGCCGCATAATCTTCGATAAAATCCCTGCAGTAACCGGTCAGTCCCAAGAAGGACCTCACACCCCTTACGTTGTTGGGAATCGGTAATTCTTGCACCGACTCCCTCCTTGCTTTGTCTATGGCTCTTTCCCCAGCGCGTATGGTCAGTCCCAGGAACTTTACTTCCCGCTGACCGATACGTGCTTTCTTAGGGTTTATTTTAAAACCCTTTCTCGCTAACAGCTCCAATAACTCGTCCAGTAGTGGTCCGTGCTCCTCCCTTGAGTCCGTAAATAGGAGCAAATCATCCACATACTGTACTATCTGATTGGGCTGACTAAACTCCTTTAAACTTCCTGCCATACACTGATGAAAAATACTGGGGCTATTGTGGAAACCCTGTGGCAGACAGTTCCATGTGTACTGTTGTCCTTTGAAAGTAAAGGCAAACTTGTACTGGTCCTCTCGCCGCAGCGGGATGGACCAAAAACCGTTCGAGATATCCAGCACCGTGAACGTGGTCGCGGACGCTGGGATGCTCCCTATTAGGTCAGCAACTGCTGCTACTGTGGGCGCGCAGGCGGGAATGTTACTGTTAAGGACTCTGTAGTCCACCGTGGCCCTCCACGAATTATCCGGCTTCCTAACCGGCCATAATGGGGAGTTTACGTGTGTGGCTATTGGCCTCAACACGCCCTGCTGCACCAAGGAGGACATTGCTGTCTCCATATCGGGTTCTGCTTCTTTGGGGAAGTTATACTGCTTTTGGGGTCGGGTCATGGGGTCCCCATCTACGCTGACCTCAAACCCGACCACTCTCCCACAATCGTGCTTGTGGGTTGCAAACGCGTGCATATTATCTGACACGTACGTTTGCATGTCCGTTGGGACATCTGCGACCATAAGCCTGAGGTCGTAGCCTCCGGATGGCTGTACGGTACACAGGACCCCTGTTTCTTCCTCCCCCGGAATCACTATTACCTCGCCTTTTTCACCTTTAGCCCCCCAGAGACAGTGATTTCTGAGGTCCACGAGGATCCCGTGTCCCGCTAGGAGATCGGACCCGAGGATACCTCTTCCACCCCCCTTTTGCCATGCCATCAGTATACACTTCCACTTAAGGCGAAGTGTTCCTAAACGAATGGATAGCGGAAGGGAAAACGTGCCAGCCTGTTCTTTTCCTGTGAACCCTGCTAACGTGAATGGGACCTTGGTAGATAGCGGCGAGTCGAAAGGGTTATCTGTATGGATTATGGTGCAAGAAGCTCCCGTGTCCAACAAATAACTACCCTTCTGTTTCTCTACCTCCATCTCCACCACAGGTCGCCTCCACGCGTCATAGCTAAGCGGACACAGGTAGACGGGCTGCGCCGGTTCTAGTCATGGGGTACTATTAGACGGTCCTGCGGCACCTACGGGGCCGGTTGCGACCGCCACCTGTCCACGCGCATTCAAGACCAGCTTGCGCATGGCTCCTAACACTGCTTCGAGGTCGTCAGGAGGGGTGGGTGCCTTGGCTTCCTTAGCCGGGACAGGCGCCTGGGCTCGGACCGCGGGATTTTTATCCTTGGAATCCTTCCAAGGGTTCCTGCAATGCTTGCGCCAGTGCCCTGTCTTCCCACACCCGTAACAAGCATTACCTGCCTGTGGGGCGCGATTACCCTCCTGATGCCACTCTCTTTGATACGGGGCTGCGGGTCGTACCTCATGTACTCTTCCCTTAAGGGGAGTGTTGCCATACCCCTTATATTGCGATAACCTAACGTGAGTCGATTCAAGACCGACTCTTCCGTAATGTTGGGGTCATTGGGATCAAACCATGCTTTTGCCTGCTCTCTGACGGCTGGTAAACTGTTGGCTATTATGCACCTAAGCCAATGAGTTAAAGCTAAACCTTCCACATCTTCGCGCTCGGGCGCACCTAGACAGCTGCGCTCATATACTGGCCACAGCCTGTCGGCAAAAACCTTCGGGGGTTCTCCCTCCATCTGCACTGTCTGTCCCACTCTAGCAAACGGACCTTCGTCGTTCGCCCCCAACACTTCCAGGACCTCATTCTTTAATTCCTCATAACTCTTGGTTCCCCTCTTGCTCTCGCCTGAGAGACACTGAAGGACCGAGCTGTCTAATGAGAACAGCAGCATTTTTGCTGTTTCCCCATCATCGCAGCCGTTAATGGCTGCGGCTTGCTCAACTTCTCTGAAATGTACGGAAGGGTCGTCTGCCTCGGTCAGCTTCCGTACGTGATTTATCATAGCTCTCAGCTGATGTGAACTGTGAGGCAACACCAGCTGTCCGAGGAGATCCCCCGGTTCTTCCCCACCGTTTCTGCTTGGGCCCCTTTTAATACCCGTTACTGGATATAACGATCCCTTTCCTACTTCTTTTTCAATGGGCTCTTTTGTTTCTTCCATTGCTTCCTCCCTAACCCAGGTTTCTGAATAGCTGGGTGGCGCGGAGGGCGCAGTGACTACTACTTCTTCTGCTTTACTTGGTGGGGATTTTCTAAATCTCTCATTTACTAGCGGCTGGTGCGCCGACGGATTGATAAGGCACACCATGGCGTTCGCATTGTTCACGGCCTTTTTGAGGTGCTCTATCTCCCTTTGGCAGGCGCTATGATCGGCTCCCTGAAACTTATCCTCAAGGGCCAACTTATATGCCGCCCTAACCCCCGTCAAGCTCTCTTCTTGAGTTCTTATCTGGGCAGCTTGGCGGTTACATCTTTCCTTTAACCTGCTCTCATTCAATTTTGCCTCAGTGACCTGGCACTCGAGATAATCTATCCTTGTTTTAAGGTGACTGGAGACTTCCTGGCTTTCTTGGTGTAACTCATTTAAATTCTTAATGAGCACCTCCCCTCCAGAAACCTTCTCCTCCATTTCTCCCTCTAAATGACTGATTCGAGCTACTAGCGCTGTAATGGTCTGGTTTGAAATCTGAACCTGCCTTTTGTAACACATAAGCCAGACTGCTTTCTCAAGTGTCTTTCTATGTTCTTTACTATCTGTCCACCTTTCAGCTGCCTCTAGTGGGCTCTTATCCGCTAACAATTCACTTATCCATTTCTTAGTTAGATTAACCTTTCCAAACACATAATCCGCTATCTTTTCCTGCATAACATTTCGTACAGTCATTCCAAAATCTAACACACTACCCTCTCGCTGCCAGTGTCCTGCCGCGGTCGCCATTTTCTGTAAGGGATTCTGACCCTGCGTGTCTCGCAGCCTGTGAGATTCACGCGGCTCTGTGCAGCCTGTATGTCAGTGCGGGTCTAGGCCTTGTTGCCTGTTCTGGTCTCCAGCCAGTCTGGGAACACTAGACACACCTGTGAGTGGTTCGAATCACTCTCCCTTACGGTTCTAGACACTGGACTTAGATGCGAGAGCAGTAATGGAGATGAAACTCATGTAGACTTGGTTTGAATGGTACGAAATGGAAAATCTTTATTGCATGATACTTAAGATTATGAAATACATGTCATAAGCACAGATTAATGACAGTACAATCTTACAAACAGTTATATAGTCGATCTTAGGGAAACGAGGAACGAACGGCACAAAGTAAATAGGGGCACACATTACAAATATCCTTAATCCTTAAACCCTCCCCTATCAATATCTATCCTAAACTAGATTCGTAGGATTTCGAGACTCATGCTCACCACTCGTGATAACTCGGAGAAATTCCGAAGCTGATCGGATGTTTTTCACCGCAGCACCCACGTGTCGGTCAGGAGATCTCCTGGTCCCACTTGTTTACTTGCTTCTGCTGCTCCGGCTAGCAGGCTGGAACGTCTGCTGTGATGAAGATCTATATTGGTTGGTTTAACAGGTACTCTTCGAGCACAGTTGTCGATATCGTCGATACGATATGTTTCCTTGCAAGTTCGAAGAAGTCTTCCTGGCGAGGAAAAACTTGGATAATCGACCTACAGGCGCGGTCGGGATTTACTGACCGTGGCGATGGATATGGTCTTCCTCTCTTCTCATCTCATCTCATCTCATCTCTTCTCGGGCCTTTTGGTTCCGATACCGGTTACCAATATAGGTCTTCGTTACGCGACACGAGGTAGATCCGAACGGATCAGAAAGTTCAACAGTCTTTTCAGAAGAGGCAACAGGCAAGCAGGAGCGAGCCCAACTACGAGTACACAGGAGCAGCCACGAGGTTACGAATCGATCGGATAAGAGCACAGGAGCAGCCACGATGATAAGAGCAGCAAGAGAAAGAATGGACGGTTTGGAGCCTGCAATTATAGTGCAAAATCTTCCGTTTCCCGCCCAACTATAATGTCCATTCTTTTGTTTAGGGTTTGGCGCTCAAATGTCTTGTATGGGTGATCTCCGTTCTTAATGGGTTTCGGGGCTACTCGTAAATGTCTGAGTACCTGTTAATATTTCTCCCATTGTTAAATCGGTCGGTGTTCTCCCTGGAGGGGTTTGGGGCTTCCAAGTGTCCTGTATAACTACCTGCTAACGGCTCTCTCATCGTAGAGTCGTTGGGATTTTACATATTAATGTCTTTTGGATGGGTTTGATTACTCGGTACAATGGCTTTCCTTTGTACCTGGGAGACCGATTTCAGTATCTATGTGTATACTGCAAACCCATAATGTCTCGTGTATTATCTTCACTGTGCTGAATCTTAATCGATCTTGCACAAATGTTTATTGGAACGCCATCTTGTCTGCCTGTTGAAAAGTCTAGAATGTTCTGTCACGAGGTGCGGCGGCCATTTTACAGGCTGCTTGTGTCAACTTTAAACCTGCCAGCATTCTACTGAAATAAAAGCTGTTTGAACGAAACTCTGTGTTTTCTCCTTATTAATAAAATCGCGATATATTGCGAATTCTACAGTCCTTCCACTTGTCCCTCACAATACCAGCCTTTGACACTTTCAATCCAACTTGCTAACTCGCTGCACTTATTCCTCCCTTACTGCCACCCTGTCCTCACGCTAAAGCCACTCTTGTACCTCCCTGCTTTCAGATGGTGATTCACCAGCTGAGGAGACGGGCCCTGAAGCTGCCACTGGGAGTGATGCTGCAGCTGAGGAGGAAGAGGAAGATGGAGCATCAGTGCCACCCTCTCCCGAGGAAGCCCATGCCCACACTGGGAACACGCCTTCCCCGGAGGGGAGCAGGGGGTAAGGGGCTGATGATGGTGAAGCTCCAGGACCCAGCGGGCTGCAGCAACGCCATGGGGGGGGGAGGGAAGAACGGGAGCCTTCTCCCCAGAGGGAGAGTATGCCAGACACTCCTACTGCAATGGACGCAGAGGAGGAGCGGCTGATTGCAGAAATGAACAGCCAGGCGGTGGGCATGCACACTGAGCTCATGGGTGCAGTGGGAAGGGTGCCCGAATGCATTGAGTCACTGGCAAGGAGTGTGGAGCACTTCGCTGTAGCACAGGCGGATGCCACACTAAAGCTTAGTGCTGCAATTCAGTCACTGGCTGCCAGGAACCCATCTGAGACTGCTCTCATGCAGACTCAGATTGAGGCCACGCGAGCACTGACTGCTGCCATCCTCGATGGTTCGTGCACATGTCCCCGGGGCTGTCACCGCGCCGCAGCAGGCCAGCAATCTGTTCTCCGGCAAATTGCTCCGGATGCTGAAGTGCTGCCCCGTGGGAGTGCCAGTGTGTCGGGCGAGCAGGGAGTTGCTGTCCTCTCTCACGATGACAGCATTCCTGCTGCCAACACTGTCACTTCTCCACTGCACTTGCCACCGCCTGTAGGACAGACTGCTGCCGCCCATGCAGAGTTGGTGCAGTCTGCAGCCGGGCCCTCCAGGCCCAGAAGTGGTCGAGGCCGTCCTTCAGGGGCATCTGCAGTGTCAGGGTCTGACGAGCAGCAGCCTTCCACCAGCCTTGCTGCAGCCACTGAGGTCCCATTACGGAGGAGCAGTAGGGTTAGAAGGGGGGAAGTGCGCAAGGGAAGGAGATCACCCTCGAAGGGCAAAAAGTAGGAGGTGTGCCAAAATGCTGGTCATTTTTTTATTAAAGGCCGAGGTTCATGGTCCAACTTTTGTTTAGTGTTTTGGACATTATCTCCAGGTTGTGAGAACCAGTTATGTTATTGACTGTTTTTTTGTGTTTATTTCTATGAGTTTGTCATGAGGAATTGACACACACAGAGTTTGTAAAATAAATAAGTTTCTGTATTCAAAATATACATGGCTGGTGGTTGGAATTATTGGTGCCTTGGCCGGCTTAGGGGTTGCGTGCTGGGTTGATTAGTGTTTGTAGCAATGGCAGGGGCCCGAGAAGCGGCTTGCTATTAGTTGTTGACGGACGGCCCTTGCAGTTTGACCATTGTGGGCCGCCCTCCCGCCTTGGTGCTGCTGATGATCATCGTCCTCGTCCTGTTCCTCCTCTTCCTCCTCCTCCTCTGGTGGTGCTACAAGGCCTGGTGGCATTGGCTGGGTCCTGAGGATTGCCATGTTGTGCAACATGCAGCACACGACTACGAAGTTCGAAACTTGCTCAGGCGAGTACTGCAGGGCTCCTCCGGAATGGTCCAGACAGCGGAACCGTTGTTTCAGCACGCCGATTGTGCGCTCAATAATGTTCCTGGTTGCTTGATGGCTTTCATTGTACCGCAGCTCAGCAGGGGTGTTTGGCGTACGGAGCGGTGTCATCAGCCAGGTGCTCAATGCGTACCCCTTGTCCCCCAGAAGCCAACCAACTGGCTGATGTGGTGCCTCGAAAAGTTCTGCCACAGTAGTCTGGCGCAGGATGAAAGCATCGTGGCAGCTGCCCGGATAGTGGGCATTGACAGCGAGTATCACCTGTCTGTGGTCACAGACCAACTGGACATTCAAGGAATGGAACCCCTTTCTGTTCCTGAATTCCTCTGCATTCTCTCGCGGAGCACGCAAAGCCACATGCGTGCAGTCAATGGCGCCCTGCACCATGGGGAAGCCCGCTACCCTCGCAAAGCCCATAGCACGGTCACGCTGCTTGTCTGGGGTCATAGGGAAAGAGATGAAGTCTCGTCTCCTTCTGAAGAGGGCATTGGTGACCTGCCGGATGCAGCGATGCACCGCAAACTGGGAGATATTGGCGAGGTCCCCAACAGCAGCTTGGAATGAGCCAGTGGCGTAGAAGTTCAAAGCCACTGTGACCTTCACTGCCACCGACAGAGACGTCCTGGACCTCAGCTGAGGCTGCAGATCTGGCTGCAGCAGGTGGCAGAGCTCAGTGACCACCTCCTTGCTGAATCGCAGCCTTCGCAAACACAGCTCCTCGGACATATGGATGTAGGAGAGCTGTTCACGATATACCCTGGGAGGGTAAGCTCTCCTGTACATGCGCCTGATGGCCCTCCTCCGTCTGGCCATCATTGCCACTCTCTGTCTGCGTCTCACTATCCTCCGATTCAGCTGGAGCAGGACGACGCCCCCAATCATTGCAGCCCCCATATTCTCTTTGCCAGAAAAGTAATGAGGTACAGCAACTAAAGTAGCAGCAAAGTTAGGATGAATAGGCAAAACTACCTCACAAAGCGTTGAGTCAATGTAGAAGTCTCTCTCTCTCTCTCTCCGAATCTCTCTCTCTCTCTCAGAACGAGTGGTGCATAAATGTCGACCACAGAAAAAGACAGGAAGAGGCCCCCTTTAAATAGCGCCCCCCCCCCAGCCCCACACCGATTGATAACGTTCCAGTCTTCCGGTCGTTGGAAGCGCCAGGCGGTAAGGCAGGGGGCGCCACTCAATTTCCGCTCCGGGGCGCCCCAAGGGCGTTGCACCATGGAATGACGTTACAATCTGCGCGCGCAGGTGGTCGCAGCGGTAAGTTTTAGCGCCGCCGCACAATCTCAAGTTAAGTTCTCGAGCGGCGCAAACAGCGCTGCGCCCGGGCGTTAGCGGCTTAACGCCCCATTAGCGCCCTCTTAAGGCGCTAACGGGAGGCGCAACCAAGTGAATTTTTACCCCATAGTGCTGTAATTCCTCTTTTCCCGCCCAATCTTAATGTCTATCTTTTGTCAGGGTTTTGGCGCTCAAACTTCTTGTATGGGGTGATCTCAGTCTTTAATGGGTTTCGGTGACACTTGTAACTGTCTGAGCACCCGTTAATATTTCTCCCATTGTGGAACCGGCTAGTAGTCTCCCTGGAGGGGTTTTGGGGCTTCCAAATGCTTGCTGTAAGTACCGGCGAACGGCTCTCTCATCGTAGAGCCGTGGGGATTTTGCATATTAATGTCTTTGGATGGGTCCTTGATCGCTCAGTACAATAGCCCTTGTTTGCACCTGGGAGACCGATTTCAGTATTTATGTTTAAAATGCAAACCCATCATGTCTTGTCAATTATCTCAAATGTGCTGAGTCCTGTTCGATCTTGCTGAAATGTTTATTGAAGCGCCATCTTGTCTGCCTACTGAAAGTCTAGAACTTTCTGCCACGAGGCATGGCGGCCATTTTACAGGCTGTTTGTGTCCGTTTTGAAACCTGACAGCATTCTGCTGAAATAAAGCTGTTTATACGAAACTTTATGTCTCCTTCTTATTTTTATAAAATCGCGATAATTTTGCGAATTCTACAGTCCCTCCTGTTGATGCGAATAACTCCGCTTATCGTATCAAAAACATTGTGGTGAGCAATATTATCTCGATTCTCCATATCCAAAAATTCCCATAACTTAAAACTATCTAGGGTCTCCGTGTCGTCCTTATTTCCCAGGAAAATTACATCCTTATGACACCGTAGGCAGCATTTGCCTTTAACTTACACCGCGTGCATTTCCTTCCAGGTGTAACCAGGCCGATGCCGCTCGCACCACCTGCATATGCATATTTTTTCTTTTTATTCAAGGAAAAAGAAAACAAAACCAACCAAACAATCATATTCAACAACACCAAATCAAAATAATCAAAATCAACTCTTAAACATGTAGAGTTCCAAACTTAATTACAGTTTCTGAGAAAAATCACGATCAATTACAACAATTCTGAGGCGCACGTGGAAAAACTGGAGTGACGCCATTTTGTCTGTTTACGCGGTGCTTTCATCGTGCACGCGCACGTAACGTTCTCGCCACTCTCCCGTGTTTTCGTTCTTGGTGAGGCGTTTGCCTCTCTTACAATGCACGACCAATAAGTATATCACAATAAACACTTGGCATACAACTAGAATGTGGGAGGCTATTCTAATCCAGGAAGGCACTTCAATGTTGGTGAACAGATCCCACCACGGTGGAATTACTATGTCTAGAATTTCTGTCCCTATCTCGACAGTCTTTTGTTCTAGGGTGTAAAAATGTTTTTGCGATACCGCGACGGCTTTCAAAAGCTTGGTGAGGTGTTCAGGGAGAGGGGGAATGATGTATCCGAAATGCGCGACGAATCGCTGCAAGTCGGTGAAATTCTCTTTTACTGTTAGATGAACAGTGGATGGTTCAGGGATCGGGACAATTCGCTGCTGTGCCACTTGAACTTCAGCCCTGGGTTTAAAACAGAAACTGCTGTCACTCACCAGATACCGGCTGCGGTTTCCATGCTGGTAGTGTTGCGCTGCAGTGGTAACGCAATATGTTCCACCCCCTATGTATGCCACCTGCGGAGGCACATGATCTTGTGTCATTGCTTCCATGGTGCAATTCATGGGCTTCGCGCCAGCCGTTCTGAACCCGCATTGTGGTGTTAAAAAGGCATTCAAGTGCTGGGGACACAGTATGATGTGTGCTCCCCGGCCACGACAACCAGAGAGATCTGTACCTGTCATCGTTTGCTCCCAGCGGATGACGTAAGGTGGGACCGCTGCGTAGCGAATGTGGGCTCCCCCCTGAATGACACCAATGTTCTCTACCCGATACACCGGGGCGGGCTTTGCTGTGTCGCCCAAAACCGGCATACGTAAGACTATACCCATAATGGTATGGTTCGATCGTCCGCAGTCCACGGGGACTGGGTATGCTTCTGAAGCTAGCCTGAGCTGGCACGGGCTTAATGTGTTCTGAAAAGGGTGGAGCGCCTGCAGGTGTTTGTTACTTATCCAGGACGGGACCAAACCTTGTTTTAAATCCTCCAAATTACTGCGGCCCTCGCCCAGCAACCACGCCCCGTAAAGCACGCACACCTCATTCTGTGCAGCCTGATCGGACGCATTCCGATCTTCCCTAATCAGGGCATTTACTGTACGCGCATGTTTCTCCAGCTCAGCTATAATTTCTTTTAAATGGAGAGTCATGGCCTGGTCCTCATGTAACCCAGACCCAACCACCTTATTTTCATCTGTGAGAATGTTCTTCAATTGTGTTTTTAAGCCATTAATCTGGGTCTGCAGCTCCACGCTGTCTAGAGCGTTGACCACAGATGTACCTGTATTGAAAGCAGTGAACATGTCATTCACAACACCCCTCCTTTGTCTCCCCACCTGACCCAAAACTTCATGTGGTGCGGTGTACAAACTTGTTTTATCAATTTCCGCGAAATCGAACTAATAAAATTGCCTAAACATCTTGGTCAACAGGACCTGATATAACTGTTCCGTCTCTTTGGGGCACCACTCCGGCAACCGCACCTCGGTGAGGTTTAAAATCACTGAGGCCACCGCATAATGTACCCCCTGAAATAGTAGCTGGTCTGTAGGGACCAGTAGCAAACCATTCCCGGGTCCCTTACTGGTTTTTGGGCACCCTTCTTCCTTAGCTAGAACCACCGGAATTGTGGGCGGGGCCTTGCGTGGGCGCGTAATGAGTTCAGTGGCATTTACCGGGATCGGAGAGTATGGAGCCCCGCACCCCCTGGTGCTTGTATCCCACCTCATCCCTTTCCCATTATCCTGCCACTGATTGATGAAAAATATGGAGATGTCTTTGGGGCAAATGTGCTTTGACCCCCACATACATACATAAATTCCCTCATCCGGTTCCCACCATTTGTCCCAACAGACTCTCAATTGTCCGTTTGTCCCCGTAATTGTCCGATGGGTATTATTACCCAGTCGCACCCACTCGACCGAAGAGTT
This sequence comes from Squalus acanthias, assembly GCA_030390025.1. Lineage (NCBI taxonomy): Eukaryota > Metazoa > Chordata > Chondrichthyes > Squaliformes > Squalidae > Squalus > Squalus acanthias. The sequence goes on from CM059444.1 coordinate 44,921,657, forward strand.
CCTCATGTTTTTGCTCAGCTTTCGTAGCCACCACCATCGGCTCAATGGGACATTCCCATTACAAGTCAGACAAATCCGTTTGCCAACGGTGACGCTGACTCTGGGTGCGATGATCCTCACTTTGGGGCACATGAAAGAAGTCTCTTTGTAGGCAAAACCCGATGTACTGGAATACTCAGTGGAATTCGTTCCCAGCCATCCTGGCCACCTTCCCTTGTGGAAATAGGTGGCGGTCTCCTCAGCCTCTCGCCTTCCGGTCCCAATCACCGCGATGGGGGCCGTGTCCCCGGAGCATCCAAATACCACGACATCCTTGGTGCGGCCTCGATAGGCCAGTCCACATCCGATTGCCGCGAGCACTACCAGAATCCGTTCCATACTTCCTTGGTTCCTGTGATCAGATAGAATGAGGTAGCCAGCCTCCCAAGAGTCTCTGGCTTTTGTGAAGGGTGAGCAGGTCCCCTGACCTCGCCTCACGTAAGAAGACATGTGCACTGGATAGACTTTAACTATTCCTTTCTCTAAAACTCCCATAATTTAACCATCTTCTGTTAAAAACCTTAAACTACAAACTTAACCTGATTTAAGAACTATAAACTTGAACTTACAAAACTTATCAACTTATCACTTATCTTATAACTGTACAGTGCCGCCCGTTCCCAGGGCGGCCTACTCAAATTCTGCGGTTGCTGCCGCAGGCTTCTCCCAACGGTGGGAGGGCATTGACCCCTTCCTTTGATCTGCCGCAGCCTGTTGCTGCTGCGCTGTGACTGGGCTCTCCCTGGGCTGCCTTAGCCCTGGGCCTACGCTTAGGGACATACGGGGGACTTACCCACATCTTTCTGGGCTGGGGTTTCCGACTGGACCTACGGGGAACTACCGGGGGCAGGAACTCCAGGACTGACGGACCGGGTTCCGAGACTTCCACCGTGGCGACCTGTGGTCCCACCACAGTCGCTGGCTCCGCCTCCCCTGACTCCGCCTCCCTGAACTCGGGATCTGCAGCTTGTGGCACCGCCCTACTTGGCCCAGTAGGCGGCCCTTCACTCGCAGTCCCTACCTCCCTCGAGGGCAAGACGTTCAAGGCGGGCTGCTAGGGCTCTGAGGCTTCCATCGCCACGCCCTGTGGTCCCACCACAGCTGTTGGCTCCGCCTCCCCTAGCTCCGCCCCCCTGTGTTCGGGACCTGCAGCTTCGGCCTCCACCCTGTGTGGATCTCTATCTGCAGCCCCTGTCTCCCCTATACCTGAATCGGGGGCGACCCTTTCGTCCTCCGATTCCAGCTCCTCTTCGCTTGTGTCACTATCTTGGTCGAGCTCCTCGAACTCTTCCTCATCTGACTCCCAACCCCAATAAAGGATCCTACATTTTGCTAGGATGTTCTCTCCCCTGATGCAGGCTGCTTTGCCTGCCTGTGTGCCCTGTGGCCCTACCCGGGGCTGCGAGTCCCCACTCGCAGGTTTGGCCCCTGTGGTCGGCCCTTGCGCACCCGGCTTATACAGTTTGCACTGATTTACGTGGAACCACTTAGTGCGCCGAGGTACCTTTACGGTGTATACCATGGGACTCGCCTTATCTACAATGCTGTAGGGTCCCATATACAGTGGTTCCAGACTTCCTACTCTAGCATAGTTTCTGACCATGACCTGGTCTCCTACTTCCCACTCCCGCTTCTTGCGGGGTTCCAGCAACAGGCGATTGCCCTGATGCTGCCTTCCCATGTTCCCAGCCGCCTGCTCATAAACCTGCTTCAGGCGCTCCAAGAGGGTCTGGATGAACTTGTCCCTGCTTACCTCTTGGAGCTGACCCTCAGTGAGCACCGGCGCTAGCACATGGGTGGGGGTTCGCATGATCCTCCCAGTCATCACCTCGTGCGGGGAATACCCCGTACTTTTCGACTGACTGTCCCGGACCCCCATGAGGACTAAAGGCAGAACCTCCGCCCATTTTTGGGGCGAGTTCATAGTCTCTTTCCTCAATTTCTCCTTCAGGGTCCGGTTCATGCGTTCAACAATCCCGGATGACTGGGGATTGTGCGCTATGTGCCATTTCCCTTCAATGCCCAAAAGCATGAGGGTGTTCTGCATCACCTGGCCGGTGAAATGACTCCCTTGGTCTGACTCCACAAAACGGGGGAGTCCCCACCGCGAGAACACTTCCCGGACCAAGATTTTTGCAGTACCCAGTGCCGTAGCTGTTCTACAGGGGAAGGCTTCCACCCATTTGGAAAACACATCCACCAAGACGAGGCAGTATTTATAGCCTCCCTGGGTGGTGGGCAGGGGCCCTATATAGTCGATCTGTATCGACTGCCATGGTCCCTCCACCCTCCTGATGTGCCCCATGGGCACTTTCCTTTTCTGGGGGTCTGGGTTGTTTGCAGCGCACACGAGACAGCTAGCACAGAACTCGCGGACCTGCTCCCTGAGTCCCGGCCACCATCCCGCTTGCTCTACCCGTTGCCAGGTAACCTCGGGCCCGGGGTGCCCTGCCCCCGGCCCCTCATAAGCCAACTGGAGGAATTCCCTCCTGTGCTGCTGCGGCACAACCCACTGCTCCTCGCAGAACAGCATGCCTTCCTTAACGGAGAGGGTGGCTGTACTGTACGGACCCTCTACCTGCTTGCCCTCAGCAATGGTTCTGAGAACTGCCTTTAGGGCGGGATCCTGGTTCTGGACGGTCTTAAGGTCTAGGGGCAATGTTACCCTGGTGTTCCCGGGATTCCCGTCCCTGCCTTGGATCGCTGCCACGGGTCTGGGCCCATAGGGGTCCCAGAAAGTGCCGTTACGGGCACCCTCCCTGGCTAGCGCATCCGCCTGCTGGTTGCCCTCCCCACGGGGCTCTGTGGAGGAGTGAGCCTTCACCTTATGGATGAAAATCTCCCCTTCCGTCCCTACTGCAGCAAGGATCTTTTCCAGCAAGGGCTTCACCGTTAAAGGTCGCCCGTCCGCGGAGGTGTATCCACGGCGGGACCAAATGGCCAGGTATTCCGTACACGAATTGCATGTGAACATACTGTCCGAGCAAATCGTGTATGGGGTTGGGAAAGTTTCTGGGTGGGTAACAACGTACACCACCGCAGACAGCTCAGCCTGCTGCGCGCTCATGGTGCTGGGGAGCTTAATCGCCAGGGCAAGGTCTGCCGCAGGGTCATAAACTCCACACCCTGTGAGTCGTTCGCCAGCGGACACTGTGCTGGACCCATCAACATAAATCTCGCGCCCTGTGGGATGTATCCCGGCCCGTAAACCTATGTTGACTTCCCACACCCCTTCCACCGAACACTGGTGGGCTGTACCGGGGTATACCAAATTGGCCGCAAGCCTGGGCTCGCAAAGACCTTTAACTCTAAGATCCATCTGGGAAAGGAGAAGGGTCCAGCGCGCAATTCGAGCGCTGCTTACGGTCCCATCCTTAATCCTCCCATCTAGAAGCATCTTAGTTGGTGTGTGATGGGTGAGGAGAGTGATGGGAGAGAGCCCTGTGAAGATCGCTGATCTTTTCACAGCCCAATGCGTGGCTAAAAGATGCCTTTCGCAATTGGAGAAACTCCTCTCCACATCCGTTAACACCCTGGACGAATAGACAACCGGCCTCAGCTTGCCGTGACGCTCTTGGAGCAGCACAGCGCTCAAGCTGTCTCCGCTGGCAGCTACCTCCAGGAAAAACTCCTTCCCCCCATCTATGGTCCCTAAAGCTGGCGCGGTCTGCAAATCCTTTTTTAACTTCTCGAAGGCTGCCTGGCAGCCCTCGTCCCAAGACCACTCCACTCCCTTATGGAGGAGTCGGAGCAGCGGCGCCGCTGTGGCCGCATAGTCTTCGATAAAATCCCTGCAGTAACCGGTCAGTCCCAAAAAGGACCTCACACCCCTTATGGTGTTGGGAATCGGTAACTCTTGCACCGACTCCCTCCTAGCCTTATCTATGGCTCTTTCCCCAGCGCGAATGGTCAGCCCCAGGAATTTTACTTCCTGCTGACCGATACGTGCTTTCTTAGGGTTTACTTTAAAACCCTTTCTCGCTAGCAGCTCCAATAACTCGGCCAGCAGTGGTCCATGCTCCTCTCTTGAGTCCGTAAATAGGAGCAAATCATCCACGTACTGCACTATCTGATTGGGCTGACTAAACTCCTTTAAACTTCCTGCCATACACTGATGGAAAATACTGGGGCTGTTGTGGAAACCCTGTGGCAGACAGTTCCATGTGTACTGTTGTCCTTTGAAAGTAAAGGCAAACTTGTACTGGTCCTCTCGCCGCAGCGGGATGGACCAAAAACCGTTCGAGATATCCAGCACCGTGAACGTGGTCGCGGACGCTGGGATACTCCCTATTAGGTCAGCAACTGCTGCTACCGTGGGCGCGCAGGCAGGAATGTTACTGTTAAGGACTCTGTAGTCCACCGTGGCCCTCCACGAATTATCCGGCTTCCTAACCGGCCATAATGGGGAGTTAACGTGTGTGGCTATCGGCCTCAACACGCCCTGCTGCACCAAGGAGGACATTGCTGTCTCCATATCGGGTTCTGCTTCTTTGGGGAAGTTATACTGCTTTTGGGGCCGGGTCATGGGGTCCCCATCTACGCTGACCTCAAACCCGGTAACCCTCCCACAATCGTGCTTGTGGGTTGCAAACGCGTGCATATTATCTGACACGTACGTCTGCGACCATAAGCCCGAGGTCGTAGCCTCCGGATGGCTTCATGGTACACAGGGCCCCTTTACCTTCCTCCCCCGGGATTACCACTACCTTGCCTTTTCCACCCTTGGCTCCCCAGAGACAGTGATTCCTAAGGTCCACGAGGATCCCGTGCTCCGATAGGAGATCTGATCCAAGGATGCCTCTCCCACCCCCCTCTTGCCATTTCATCAGTATGCACTTCCACGTGATGTGGAGTGCTCCTAAATGAATGGAGAGCGGAATGGAGAACGCGCCAGTCTGCTCTTTTCCCGTGAACCCCGCTAATGTGTATGGGACCTTGGTAGACAGTGGTGAGTCAAAGGGGCTATCCGTATGAATCACGGTGCATGAAGCTCCCGTGTCCAACAAATAACTACCCTTCTGCTTCTCTACCTCCATCTCCACCAGGGGTCGTTTCCACGCATCATAGCTGAGCGGGCACAGGTAGACGGGCTGTGCGGGCTCTAGTCATTGGGTACCGGCGGACGGGGCTGCGGCATCTGCGGGGCCGGTAGCGACTGCCACCCTTCCTTGTGAAATCATGAGAGACCACATGGCTCCCAGCATTGATTCTATCGCATCGGGATGGATATGCACACCAGCTCCCTTATCGGAGGCAGGCGCCTGGGCTCGGGCTGCGGGATTTTTATCCCTGGACTCCTTCCAAGGGTTCCTGCAGTTCTTGCGCCAGTGCCCTGTCTTTCCGCATCCGAAACAAGCATTACTGGCCTGTGGGACGCGATTTCCCTCCTGATGCCACTCCTTTTGAGCCGGGGCTGTGGGCCGCGCCTCATGCACCTTTCCCTTAAGGGGACGTGCTCCCGTACTCCTGGTATTACGGTACCCTACCGTGAGTCGATTTAGGACCGACTCCTCTGTTGTGGCGGGGTTAGTGGGATCAAACCACGCTTTGGCCTGCTCCCTGACGGCTGGCAAACTGTTGGCTACCACACACCTGAGCCAATGAGTTAAACCGACACCGTCTAGGCGGTGACGCGCTGGCGCGCCTGGGCAGCTACGTTGATATACTGGCCACAGCCTGTCGGCGAAAACCTTCGGGGGTTCTCCCTCCATCTGCACTGTTTGTCCCAATCTAACGAACGGACCTTCATCGTCCGCTCCCAACGCTTCTAGGACCTCATCTCTTAACTCCTCATAGGTATTATTTCCCCTCTTGCTCTCGTCTGAGAGACACTGAAGGATCGAGCTGTCTAATGAGAACAGCAGCATTTTTGCTTTTTCCCCATCGTCGCAGCCGTTAATGGCTGCGGTCTGCTCTACCTCTCTGAAATGTACGGAAGGGTCGTCTGACTCGGACAGCTTCCGTACGTGACTGATCATGGCCCTCAGCTGGTGTGCATTGTGCGGCAACACAAGCTGGCTGAGGAGATCCCCCTCTGCCCCACCGTCTCTGTTCGGGCCCCTTTTGATACCCGTGACCGGACACAACGGTCCCGGCTTCACTTCTACCTCGGGGGGCTGTACAACCTCGGGGACCTCTTCCTCTACTCCTACCACTTCCTTCCTCACCCAGGTTGCCGAATAGCTGGGTGGCGCGGAGGGCACAGTGGCAAATACCTCCTCTGCCTTGTTCGGTGGGGATTTCTGAAATTCCCCACCCACCAGCGGCTGGTGTGCTGACGATCTGATAAGGCACACCATGCCGTGCGCTTTATTCAGGGCCTCTTTAAGGTTCCCTATCTCCTTCTGGCAAACACTGTGGTCAGCTCCCTCATGCCTATCCTCGAGAGCCATCTTATATGCCGCCCTAACTCCCAGCAAGCTTTCTTCTTGGGCTTTTATCTGGTTAGCTAGGCGGATACACCGTTCTCTAATCCTACCCTCGTTTAACTTTGATTCCGTGACCTGACACTCTAGGTAATCAATTTTAGCCTCATGGTGGTTGGCTACTATCTGGCGTTCCTGATGTAACGCATTCAAGGATGCAATGAGTTTCTGTCCTCCCGTGACCTTTTCCTCCATCTCAACTTCCAATTCCCTGATCTGAGCTGCCTGTGCTACAATGACCTGGTCCGAAAGTTGGACTTGCTTCTTGTAGCACATCAGCCAGACCGCTTTCTCTACCGACTTCTTATGCTCTTTACTGTCTGTCCATTTGATGGCTGTGTCTAGCGGACGCTTATCCATCAGTAGGTCACTTATCCACCTTTTGGTTAAGTTAACCTTCCCAAACACATAGTCGGCTACCCTCTCATCCATCACATTTCGCCTATTCACACCAGGGTCTAAAACATTACTCTCTCGCTGCCAGCCTCGTCCCTTCGTGGTCGCCATTATCTGTAAGGGGTGACGTGTGGCTCTGTGCTTAGCCTGGGTGCTAGTGCGGGGTTAGGCCTTGTTGCCTGTTCTGGTCTCCAGCCAGCCTGGTAACACTAGACACCTGTGAGTGGTTCGACCCACTCGCCCTTACGGTTCTGACACTGGACTTAGGTGCGAGAGCAATAATGCAGAGAAAACTCAGGTAGACCCGGTTGAATAGTGCGAAATGGAAAATCTTTATTGCATATTATTCAAGATTACGAGATACATGTCATAAGCACAGATTAATGACAGTACAATCTTACACACAGTTATGAAACTAATTTTAGGGAAACGAGGAGCCGGCTAGGAGTCTCCCTGACTGGGTTTGGGGCCTTCTCGAATACTGATATGTGTATTGCTGTGTCTGGATGGGCCTTCGATTGCCCATTACAATGGTCCTTACTTGTGCATGGAAAATGATTCCAGCACTTATATCTTTGCTATTGTGTCGAATGCAGACAGGTTGCATCCTGTCTTTATCAGTGTTTGCTGCGTATTAACCAATCTTCTACTGAAATGTTTATTCGAACGCCATCTTGTCTGCCCACTGTATTCTGGAAGCTTCTGCCACGATGCTCGGCGGCCATTTTACAGGCTGTTTGTGTCCGTTTTGAAACCTGACAGCATTCTGCTGAAATAAAGCTGTTTATACGAAACTTTATGTCTCCTTCTTATTTTTATAAAATCGCGATAATTTTGCGAATTCTACAAAGGAGATCAGAGTGACCATGAGGTACTTACCAAACGTCCCATCTACCTTTTGTATGCAGTGATATTAGTCACAGCAAGAAACCCTTTTTGAGCTGCGAAGCCACACTTATCACACAAGCCAGTAACTTGTTGCAAGTGTTGACAACCCTTTGAGTAAAAAAAAAACCCTTACATCTAAGCTAGTCCTATGCTTGCATAGCTTACAGGCATCGTTTCTCTGGAGGTTCCTCAGAAGTTACAGCTGGAAGTATGGGGAACCTCTGTGGAAAGTCCAGGCAATGAAGTTTAGAAATGACCCCAAAAATGTAAAATGAGGGCTCAAGAGAGATTTAAAAAAATGTTATTAATTCATTCTGTAACATGGTAAGTGAGTTGGGACTTTGAAACAATTTCATTGTAAATAGATTTCATTATATCTGTGTTAAATATAAATAATTTCATTGTGCATTAGTTAACAAATGTTTTAATGTGTATTCATCAAATATATACACAAAGGAGCCTCAATTATCCATACTCCTATTGTTCACGCCAACAATTATCTGCAAGGAATCAAGGGGCTTAGTTTTGCATAAATCATTTTACATATAATTGAGTGTTTAAATTGTTTTTCACAGACTAGATTCTTGATCTAGCAGGATGCATCGCTGTTATTTGGATGTGCCGTACCTGCTAGAATTTACTATCCATGCAGCTCAAATTTAGCTTTGTGTCAGGAGATAAGTGGGGACAAGATTTTGGGTCCAAAATACCAGCAAGTTCCGATTTTCATTATTTTCAAGAATATCTCACTTTTTAAATGAAAAATGTTACTTATCTGCATGTTGAGGGAAGAAGTTGATGGGTGTAAATAGACCCATCCAAAGCCAAAAGTGTACTGGGTCAGACTAAATATAGGGTGGGGGGAACTCTCAATTATCCACTAACTTCCATTATCTGCGTTATGTGCCTGAATTTCCAATGTGCCCTGGAAGCGTAAAGTTGAAATATTATCCCTCCTGTCTCAGGCATCTAATTTATGAGGCAAGGTTAAGGAACTTGAGCTCTTTCTCGTTGTGAAAAAGGTGATTCAAAGATTACACATTGATGAAGGGTTCAAAAATGAGATGGTATGAATTAAATATTTAAAGCAACTAGTGAATTCTGTAAGAACTATAGAAATATTGAATAGGTTACTGGGAAGATTACTAAATGGATCCAAGAGACAGCTAGATATGTTTGTGGAGAAAAATCAATAGAAACATAGAAGAGAGGAGCAGGAGTAGGCCATTCGGCCCCTCGAGCCTGCTCCGCCATTTCATGAGATCATGGCTGATCATCCAAATTCAGTACCCTGTCCCTGCTTTCTCCCCATATCCCTTGATTCCTTTAGCCTTAAGAAATATATCTAACTCCTTCTTGAATATATTTAATGAATTGGCCTCAACTGTCTTCTGTGGTAGAGAATTCCACAGGTTCACCACTCTCTGGGAGTTCCTCCTCATCTCAGTCCTAAATGGCTTACCCCTTATCCTTAGACTGTGACCCCTGGTTCTGGACTCCCCCGCCATCGGGAACATCCTTCTTGCATCTAGTCTGTCTGGTCCTGTTAAAATTTTCTAAGTTTCAATGAGATCCCCTCTCATTCTTCTAAACTCTAGCGAATATAAGCCTAATCGACCCAATCTCTCTTCATACGTCATTCCTGCCATCCCAGGTATCAGTCTGGTGAATCTTCGCTGCACTCCCTCCATGGCAAGAACATCCTTCCTCAGATAAGGCGACCAATGTAGTGAGAAGGTGGGTTGAGATCAATCAAAATGGGACAGACTTGTTGGGACAAATGGCTTTATCAATTTCTAAACTTTATGTTCCAAAGAAAGGTCTCTATAATAGGTGAAAGGAAAAATATTTGCTTCTTATTAAAAGAAGCTGTACATGTAATAAATAGCAAAACCATTTTTATAATAGCTCCTCTTCAGTTCGTTAAAAGACAATAAAAAAAACACAAAAACTTATTTGTCAGCACTTCTTGATACTTAAGTACAAGAAGATATTGCTATGTTTCAACTATTTTACAAATACTATAAAGTGCACACAATACAATTTTCTTATAATAGTAAGGTATATACAGAACCTGGTGATTTTTATATTCAATCTTGTGTTGATTTACAGAAATTTTTCAAAGCTGTATGACCCAGCATATATATTTTTTATTCAGTTCATCTCTCACAATCCTTCATATTGATGTTGCAAAATCATCACTAGCCATGTTTATATCTTATGACTACAACCAACATGAGTAGTCATTTTGTAGGTTAGCTAAATGGCAGTATGATATTTTTCATATACACTAAATAGTTCTAAAAGGTACTTGCACAGATGAATTGTTGAAATTGTCACAAATATTTTTTAATATACTTCTAACCAACAGAATTGCTAGATCAATTGCTAAGATTTTTTATCAAGTAAATTAACATTCTTCAATAAAGTAGTTTTTTATGGTTATGAAAATGAAGTCAGCAAGAGGATTTTTTTTCCAAAGCAAGTTTGGTTCACAGCTAATGATCCACAAATTATAAATTAAGACTGAATATGAAGAATGGTTTTGAAAGTTTTCTTAAAGTTCTTGTTACACAGAGGGTAAATGAATGGGTTAAGTGTTGAATTAATGTAACCCAGCCATATTGTGAACCTATGTAAATTGTGACTGACACACGTATCACAGAAAGCCAGAACCATAAATGTCACAAAGTAGGGAATCCAGCACACCATGAACCCTGCCATTATGACACCCAATTGCTTGACAGCTTTTCTTTCTTTTACTAAGCGAAGGCCTTGTATGTACTGCACAGACTGTGAGAAAAACTTTTGCCATGATTGCTTAAACTGATTAATGTTGTTTGTTCCTTCAGTTTCTTCAGATTCATGAACCCAAGATGTTGCTTCTGGATGTGGACAAGACATAGAACCAAATTGAAACAGCACCTCATTGAATGTTTGTATATCAGAGATATCTGATATTTCACATTTTTCATCAGTTGAATCCTCTGCAATCATGTGTTCTTTTGTAGTCATGTACATTTGTTGAGTGTTGTTACTTCTTTGTCTGTGCAGAACTCTCATAGGAAAGTACTTTAGTTTTGCCTTGGCAACAGGACTATTCAGGGTAAGATTTTCCCTCGAGTTTGCAATATAATTTAGTCTGTAATCTGGTTCCACGTGCTGATTTTGTGACTTACTGAGAGGCAATGACTTATGGTAAAAATCTGTTGAAATTTGTCGCATTGATGCTGAAACAGAGAAGACACCAAGATCTTGGTTATTTTCAGTTGGGATATTCTTGTCACCTTCTAAAGTATAAGATGTTTTGATTTCTTTTAAGTCAGAACAGTTAAACCTGCACTGTGAAAATTTGCACGTATCTTTGACTTCTGTATTTGGGTGTTCTTGATGTGAATTTTCACCTTGCTGGTTCAGACAAGTTTTATGTTTGCGCCATGATAGTTTCACATTCTCCTTGAAAATTTTTCTGTCTATAATTGAGCACATAAGTCCATTTATATTGTCTCGTTGTTGCCAGTGTTTTCTTACAACCATGTAAATTTTTGTATAATACCACAGCATTAGTATAGATGGGACATAAAAGTTCAGAACTGCAGTAAGAATTTTGAACCAGTTGACATAGCGAAATTCAGTGTCACATGTATTGTTTGTGACAGTCCTGATACCTCCATTTGCAAAGATGTGCCATCCTAAAATGGGGACGATCCAAGTCAGCGAAAGAAGCCAGGCTCCTGAAATCATAGCAACTGCTCTGGCTCTTGTCCGATACTTCAGATATCTCAATGGCTGACAAACTGAGCGGTAACGATCCACACATAGAATAAAAAGGCTAAAAATTGAAGCTGTGCTCGCCACGTAATCCATGGAAAGCCAAAACTGACAGATCACTCTTCCTAGTTTCCATTCATTTTCCAATGTGTACATAATATTGAGGGGCATGACTGTCACGCCAACTACCAGATCTGCCACGGATAGACTAACTATGTACATGTTTGCAACAGTATGTAGTTTTCGTTCTCTTTTCACTGCATATAGCACCAAAACATTCATGAATACAGTCAGTAAAGATATAAAACCTAAGACCAGGCCAAGTAAAATGTTCTTGACGGGAAGCTGGTGGTAGAAATCTTCCTTTGTGTAGTTTTCTGTTGTAAATACTGTATAGTTTGCGATGTGTACAATTGATGTTGCAGTAGTAATATTCATCATGAACAAAGCAGACCAGTTTACACAGCCTGACTACACAACTTGGTCACAGAGCCGATACTCCTGATTGCCATGTTAAAGAATATGTCTGAAAAACAAAAGTCTGAGAGTCATTACTTGCAGACTTGACATATTTAACAGCAGTTAAAAAATTAATGTATGCAATTAGGCTTAACTGTTGCCTAATTGCATACACTGTCTTTAAAAGTATCGAAAACAAATCTGCTTCAGTTATAAGAGAATAAGAACGTAAGAAATAGGAGCAGGAGTAGGCCATTTGGCCCCTCGAGCCAGCTCCGCCATTCAATAAAATCATAGCTGATCTGATCTTGGCCTCAACTCCACTTTTCTGCCTGTTCCCCATAACCCTTGCTTCCCCTGTTTTTCAAAAATCTGTCTATCTCAGCCTTGAATATATTCAATGACTCCACCTCCACAGCTTTCTGGGGTAGAGAATTCCAAAGATTCATGACCCTCTGAGAGAAGAAATTCCTCCTCATCTCCATCTTAAATGTGCGACCCCTTATTATGAACTATGCTTCCCTAGTTCTAGATTCCCCCACAAGGGGAAACATCCTCTCAGCATCTACCCTGTCGAGCCCCCTCAGAATCTTATATGTTTCAATAAGATCCCCTCTCATTCTTCTAATCTCCAATGAGTATAGACCCAACCTGCTCAACCTTTCCTCATAAGACAACCCCTTCATCCCAGGAATCAACCAAGTGAACCTTCTCTGAACTGTCTCCAATGCAAGTATATCCCTCCTCAAATAAGGAAACCAAAACTGTACATAGTACTCTAGGTGTGGTCTCATCAATGCCCTGTACAGTTGTAGCAAGACTTCCCTACTTTTATACTCCATCCCCCTTGAAATAAAGGCTAACATTCCATTTGCCTTCCTAATTACTTGCTGTACCTGCAGGCTAACTTTTTGTGTTTCATGTATGAGGACCCCCAGATCCCTCTGTACCACAGCATTCTATAGTCTCTCTCCATTTAAATAATATTTTGCTTTTCTATTCTTCCTACCAAAGTGGATAACCTCACATTTTCCCACATTATACTCCATCTGCCAAATTTTTGCCAACTCACTTAACCTATCTATATCCCTTTACAGACTCTTTGGGCTGGATTTTGCTGGCGCTCAGAGTGCGGGTTTGGAGGCGGGTCCGCTGTCAAAATAGCAAAGATTGACAGCGGGTAGGAAAGCCGCTGTCAACCCGCCTCAACGTGAGTCTCCCAGGTGTCGGGTCTGTCTGTGCAGAACTGACCTGACACCAAACGGCAGGGGAGACAATTTATATAATTAAATGGCTTGTTAACAGCCAGTTTAACGCTATTTTGAGCCTATCTTGCAATTTTACGTGCTCCCCCATGGGTTACCCACTGCTCGGGGAACACGCCAGCTCACCCTGTCGTGAGTTGTGTCTGCTTTGATTTAGCTGATAACCTGTCGGCTGCAGAAGTGGTATAAAGGATGCCATGTTGCAGATGTTCAGTTTCAGAGCTCAGAAACTGTTGGTTACTGCATTTGTAAGACATATAGAGATTTCTTTAGCTGACAAGTGTTTAGAGCCAACTGTATATCCAGTGCCACCTCATTGGAACAACCTCTCTCACCAATGACAGATCGCTTCTGTCATCTCACCTGCAGCTGCCATCTATTCCAACAACATCAGTACCTTTGAAAAAAATCACACCTTGGTCCTCTGAATCCTTCCACGATCAGCCCCAACACCAACATCACTAGGCGCACCAACATCACCAATCTTCTCTGCCATCACCTGATGCTGCACAGGACACAGGGCATCAGCCCCTGACAACATTGTTGCCCGGGAGGCCAGCGATGGCATCACCATGGCCAGATTTACTTCACTTGACACTGTACACCCTGGCTGCCACATGATGCAACAGGTTGATACCATCCCACACCAGCACTGTAAAGCAGCTCTATAATGTCCAAGCCATTCCATTCACACTCATCACTATAATCGGTGGGGGGGGGGGGGGGCAGGTGGGGGGAGTTAGGTCTCAACATTCACTGGAACTCAGTAAGACACTTCTGAAGGTGCACACAGATCTGTCCAATAAGGTGAAGTGTTGAAAATATAGATTTCACTGTATGACAACACATTACCAGAAACTTCACATGAACATTGGCTAAACCTCTCAAGTGCCTACCCTTGTGTGTTGTTAGTTGGTATGCTTGCAGTAGGATGAGGTTGAGTGTGAGGGGTGGCTAGTGAGATGGGGAAGTGATAATGTAGAGAGGGATGGGTGGAGGTCCAAGGTAAGTTGGTGTGAGTAAGGATGTGCAGGAGTAGGGCATGGAAGGCAGAGTGATGGGGATGTGATGAGTGGCACAGCAGGGTGAGTTGGAGTGTGGCATTGCAGTACCTTTTTGTGATCGACTGAGAGATTGGTGCCACTGCTGCCAGGCACTCCTGACGACATCCCTGCTTGTGTCCTCTTGTGCAATGTGCAACCAGACTGCGTTAATCTCCTGAGGAGATCTCCTCCGCCCATGGGAAGGGAAGAGGACCTCCCTGCGTGCTGTGACTCCCTCCATAAGCATATGGAGGGAGTCATGCGAGAGCCTGGGTGCAGCCGTGCACCTTTGTGCAGTGCTTGTCAGTGTTTGCAGCACCTCAATGCTGTAGAACACTGACAGCACAACTGTCAAACTTAATGTGGCCGTGGTCCCTTTAAGGAAACCGGCAGATGACGTGTCATCAAATGACGTTATCAGACCCGCTTCCTTTTAATTGGCTAGGAACCCTGCAGGGCAGGCTTAACAAGGCCAATCTATGGAAAATCTTTATGAGAGTGCGGCTGCAGACGGGAGTGGGACTGGAAACCGCCATCCAACTCTCCCGCCGCCATCCCGACTCTGCAGGGAAAATCCAGCCTTTGTCCTCCTCACAAGTTGGTTTCCCACCTATCTTTGTATCGTCAGCAAATTTGGCTACAGTACACTCGGTCCCTTCGTCCAAGTCGTCAATATAGATTGTAAATAGTTGAGGCCCCAGCACTGATCCCTGTGGCAACCCACTAGTTACAGTTTGCCAACCTGAAAATGATCCATTTATCCTGACTCTCTGTTTTCTGTTAGTTAGCCAATCCTCTATCCATGCTAATATATTACCCCCAACCCCATGAGCTCTTATCTTGTGCAGTAACCTTTTATGTGGCACCTTATCGAATGCCTTTTGGAAATCTAAATACACTACATCTACTGGTTCCCTTTTATCTACCCTGCCCGTTACATCCTCAAAGAACTCTATTAAATTTGTCAAACACGATTTCCCTTTCATAAATCCATGTTGGCTCTGCTTGATTGTGCCTAAGAAGGAAGAAGAAGGATTATGATTTTCTAAATGTTTTGTTATTTCGTTAATAATGGATTCCAGCATTTTCCTAATGACAGATGTTAGGGTAACTGGCCTATAGTTTCCTGCTTTCTGTCTCCCTCCTTTTTTGAATAAGGGCGTTACATTTGCGGTTTTCCAATCCGCTGGGATCTTTCCAGAGTCTAGGGAATTTTGGAAGATTACAACCAATGCATCCATTATCTCTGGAGCCACTTCTTTTAAGACCCTAGGATACAGGCCATCAGGTCCAGGGGACTTGTCAGCCTTTAGTCCCATTAGTTTGCCTAGTACTTTTTCTCTAGTGATAGTGATTGTTTTAAACTCTTCCCTCCCTTTTGCCCCTTGATTTTCCACGATTATAGGGATGCTTTTAGTGTCTTCTACCGTGAAGACAGATACAAAATATTTGTTCAATGTCTCTTCCATTTCCTTGTTTCCCATTATTAATTCTCCAGTCTCATCCTCTAAGGGACCAATGTTTACTTTAGCTACTCTCTTGCTTTTTATATACTTGTAGAAGCTCTTAATGTCAGTTTTTATATTTTTTGCTAGTTTACTCTCATAATCTATTTTCTCCCTCTATTATTTTTTTAGTCATCCTTTGCAAGTTGTTAAAAATTTCCCAATCTTCTAGCCTACCACTAATCTTCACAACATTGTATGCCTTTTCTTTCAATTTGATACCCTCCTTAACTTCCTTAGTAAGCCATGGATGGTTCATCCTTCTCGTAGAGTCTTTCCTTCTCACTGGAATATATCTTTGTTGAGAGTTACGAAATATCTCCTTAAAAGTCTGCCACTGCTTATCTACCGTCTTACCTTTTAATCTATTTTCCCAATCCACTTTAGCCAACTCTGTTTTCATACCCTTGTAATTGCCTTTATTTAAGTTTAAGACACTAGTTTCAGACCCAAGTTTCTCACCCTCAAACTGAATATGAAATTCTATCATGCTATAATCACTCTTCCCTAGAGGATCCTTTACTATGAGATCATTAATTAATCCTGTTTCATTACACATTACCAGATCTAAAATAGTCTGTTCCCTGATTGGTTCCACAATGTATTGTTCTAAGAAACTGCCCTGAATACACTCCATGAACTCGTCCTCAAAGCTACCTTTGCCAATTTGATTTGTCCAATCTATATAGAGAAAAGGAAGACTTGCATTTAAATAGTGCCCTTCACGACCACTGGACGTCTCAAAGCGCTTTACAACCAATGAAGTACTTTTTGAAGTGGAGTAATGTGGGAAATAGTAAGATTAAAATCACCCACGATTATTGTAGTACCTTTCTTACAAGCCCCCATTATTTCTTGATTTATACTCTGTCCCACAGTGTAGCTACTGTTAGGGGGCCTATAAACAACTCCCACAAGTGATTTCTTTCCCTTATTATTTCTTATCTCCACCCGAACTGAATCTACATCTTGATCTTCTGAGCCAAGATCATTTCTCA
Organism: Squalus acanthias; assembly: GCA_030390025.1. Taxonomy (NCBI): domain Eukaryota; kingdom Metazoa; phylum Chordata; class Chondrichthyes; order Squaliformes; family Squalidae; genus Squalus; species Squalus acanthias. The sequence continues at coordinate 44,938,446 of CM059444.1, forward strand.
CTACTGTACTGATCTCATCCTTTATTAACAGAGCTACCCCACTCCTTTTCCTTTCTGCCTATCCTTACGAAATGTCAAATACCCCTGAATATACAGTTCCCAGCCTTGGTCACCTTGCAGCCACGTCTGTGTAATGGCTATCAGATCACACCCATTTATTTCTATTTGTGCAGTCAATTCATCTATCTTGTTATGAATGCTGCGTGCATTCAGATAAAGAGCCTTTAATTCTGTCTTTTTACTATTTATCCCGACTTTGACCCTATTTGCTGGTGCACTCTTATGCTTGTACGCTCTGTCCCTTCCTGTCACAATCTGGTTATCATTACCCCTATCGCTACCCTGCACTATTGCCTTGTTCTTTCTCTTTAACTTTCCAAGTTTCCCCTCACCTGAACCCTCCCCCTCACTATTTAGTTTAAAGTCCTATCTAAAGCCCTAGTTATTCAATTCGCCGGGACACTGGACCCAGCACGGTTCAAGTGAAGCCCGTCCCAACAGAACAGCTCCCTCTTTCCCCAGTCCTGGTGCCAGTGCCCCATGAATCGAAACCCATTTCTTCCCACCAATCCTTGAGCCACGCATTCAACTGTTTGATCTTATTGACCCTATGCCAATTTGCTCGTGGCTCAGGTAGTAATCCAGAGATTATTACCTTTGTGGTTATGCTTTTTAATTTAGCCCCTAGCTGCTCAAACTCCCTCAGCAGAACCACTTTCTTAGTCCTACCTATGTCGTTGGTACCTACGTGGACCACGACCAGTTACACTTGTGGATTCATGCAATTTGGATTGCCATTAAAATTGTGTTGATGTGGAGTATTTTATAGCAACCAGACAAAAGTCAGTTGAAGAAATAATAATAATAATATTCAAAAGTTAGAGGAAGAGGGTTCGGAAGGTTTTAAACGTCAACAAGCATACAGCTGAACTGATAGTTTTTTGCTTTTCGCTTATAAAATTTAAAACCATATTTAAGTATATCAAGGCAGCCATTTGCACAAGTTCCAAGTAGACAACAAGTCTTGTCTCCTTAAATATAATTTTTTAATGGTCACAAGGAGTTGATACTCAATATTGGCCGATATATCACTGAACAAGATGTTAAATAACTTCAGATTGTAAAGGTGGAAGAGGAAAGATAGTAATTGATCATTTAAGGGTGGCCTACTCCAATACTTTTCCCAAACTTATGAAACATCTTTTGCATCTTAGCCTTTGAAACGTTTAACTTTATTTTCTGAGACAATAATGAATACTGTTATGATATTTTGAATTGACAATTTTAGATATTTTGGAAGTCTATTTTAAACCTGTTATGAAGAACTTGCTTTGACAACTTTAATGCAGGAATCTACTTTTACTAAAAGAAAAATTCAGGACAGAGTTTAATGCCTTTATTCAGTTTTTGAGAGGGCAGCAAATTGGGGGAGGAAAATCTAGTTTGATTTTATTCATTGAGTCTGAGTGAGCGGACTACCTGCGAGGGAGACAGTCGGCAAGCGACACAACGAAGGAGTGATGTCAGAATTCAAAGGTGTCGCTGGCACAAGGGAGCTGAGAGGTGAGTATCGGGTGTGTATTTGTGGTAAGTTTTTTTTTGTTCTGTTTTGAGTATATTTCTATAAGTAGTTCATAGCCTATCTAATAGAGGGACATGCTGATTGGTGGTTAGCTGTTGAGTGTTTCTTGTTAAGTTTATTTCTGCTAAATTACCTCCATAGTCTGGTAAATAGAGGCATGGCAGGGCAGCTCAGTCCCGTGATTTGCACATCCTGTGCCATGTAGGAAATCCTGGACGCTTCTTGTGGCCTGGACGACCACATGTGCAGGAAGTGTCGCCAACTGCAGCAACTCGAGCTCCGGGTTTCGGAGCTTGAGCGGCAGCTGGAGTCACTACAGTGCATCCGCGAGGCTGAGAAATACTTGGAAAGCACGTTTCTAGAAGTGGTCACTCTGCAGCCTCAGAATGTGCAGGCAGAGAGGGAATGGGTGACTACCAGACAGAGAAGGAGGACCAGGTAGGTAGGGCAGGAATCCCCAGAGTGCATCTCGCTCGCTAACCGGTTCACAGTTCTGGATACTGGTGGTGGTGATGGCTCCTCTGGGTAGAGCAGCCAGAGCCAAGGCCACGGCACCACGGGTGGCTCAGCTGCACAGGGGGGGAGGAAGAAGAGTGGAAGAGCAATAGTGATAGGGGATTCATTGGTTAGGGGAACAGATAGGCGTTTCTGTGAATGCAGACGTGATTCCAGGATGGTATGTTGCCTCCCTGGTGCCAGGGTCAAGGATGTCACTTAGCAGCTGCAGGACACTCTGAGGGCAGAGGGTGAACAGCCAGAGGTCATTTTTCATATCGGTACCAACGACATAGGCAGAAAGACGGATGAGGTCCTTCAGGCAGACTATAGGGAGCTAGGAAAGAGATTAAAAAGCAGGACCTCAAAGGTAGTAATCTCTGGATTACTCCCGGTGCCACGTGCTAGTGAGTACAGGAATAGGAGGATAGAACAGATGAATGCGTGGCTGGAGAGATGGTGCAGGAGGGAGGGCTTTAGATTCCTGAGGCATTGGGACCATTTCTGAGGAAGGTGGGACCTGTACAAGCCGGACGGGTTACGCCTCAACAGAACTTGGCAGGGGGATGGGCACCAGCATGTAGGAGTGGAAGGGAGGAATGGGTGCATGGAAGACTGAGTGTGTTGGATGGTACTGGAGGGGAAGGTAGTGCTGGAGGCAGAAGTAGTACCATATTAGATAGGAGCAAACTAAGAAAGACTACGAAAAATTCAAAAATGGGTTTAGAATGCATGTACGTAAACGCACAAAGTGTGGCGAATAAGTTTGGTGAGCTACAAGCACAATTAGCCGTGTGGCAATATGATGTGGCAATAACGGAAACGTGGCTTAAAAACGGTGATGACTGGGCACTTAATATTCAAGAGTACAAGGTGTTCAGAAAAGATAGGGAAGGAAAAAAGGGAGGTGGGGTGGCAGTGCTGATTACGGAAGACATTGTAATGTTGGAAAGGGTGGATGTTCTTGAGGGGACAAGGACAGAATCCATTTGGTTAGAGTTGAGGAGCAAAAAAAGGGTATGATCACGCTATTGGGGGTATTCTACAGTGCTCCAAATAGTGAGAGGGAGGTAGAGGAGCAAATCTGCAGGGAAATCGCAGATGCGGGGGAGGTGCCTGAGGATTGGAAAGTGCCAAATGTGACACCGTTGTTCAAGAAAGGGTGCAAGGACAATCCTAGTAACTACAGGCTGGTCAGTTTAACATCAGTGGTGGGTAAAGTTTTAGAAACAATAATCAAGGAAAAAATTAATGGGCACTTGGAGCGGTTTAAGCTAATTAAAGAGAGCCAACACGGATTTGTAAAAGGCAGATCGTGTTTGACTAATCTAATTGAATTTTTTGATGAAGTAACAGGGAGGATTGATGAAGGGAATGCAATGGATGTTGTCTGCATGGATTTTAGGAAGGTGTTGACAAAGTACCACATAGAAGGCTGGTTAACAAAATTGGGGCTCATGGAATAGGTGGGTCAGTGGCAGTTTGGATAAGGACTTGGCTTAAGGACAGAAAACAGCGAGTTGTGGTAAATGGCTGTTTTTCAGATTGGAGGATAGTAGATAGTGGTGTTCCCCAAGGGTCAGTGCTGGGGCCACTGCTTTTTTGATATAAATAAATGACCTGGATATTGGAATACAGAGTAGAATTTCTAAATATGCCGATGACACCAAACTTGGGGGTGTGGCAAACGGTGATGATGATACTAATCAACTGAAACAGGACATAGAAAGGCTAGCAGAATGGGCAGACAAGTGGCAGATGAAATTTAATACAGAGAAGTGTGAGGTGATGCATTTCGGCAGAAGGAACAGGGAGAGGCAATATACACTTAATGGCACAGTTTTAAAGAGTGTGCAGGGACAGAGGGACCTGGGAGTTAATGTGCATAGGTCCCTGAAGGTGGCAGGACATATTGAGAGAGTGGTTAGCAAAGCATATGGGATCTTGGGCTTCATAAATAGAGGTATTGAGTACAAAAGTAGAGAAATTATGCTGAACCTTTATAAAGCACTGGTTAGGCCACAACTGGAGTATTGCATCCAGTTCTGGTCACCACACTTTAGGAAGGATGTGAAGGCACTTGAGAGGGTGCAGAGGAGATTTACCAGAATGGTTCCGGGGATGGGGGATCTTAGCTACAAGGACAGGTTGGAGAAGCTGGATTTGTTTTCATTAGAGCAAAGGAGGTTGAGGGGTGATTTGATAGAGGTGTACAAGATTATGACGGGTTTGGATAGGCTAGACGGGGAAAGGCTGTTCCCACTAGTTGATGGTACAAGGACTAGGGGACACAGATTTAAGGTTTTGGGCAAGAGATGCAGGGGGGATGTGATAAAATCTTTTTTACGCAGCGAGCGGTGAGGACCTGGAACTCTGCCAACGGAAGTGGTGGAAGCAGAGACACTCAATGTTTTCAAGGGGAGACGGGATAGGCACTTGAGGGAAATAAACTTGCAGGGATATGGGGATAGAGCGGAGGAATGGGACTGACTGGATTGCTCTACAGAGCTGGCACGGACTCGATGGGCCGAATGGCCTCCTTCTGTGCCGTTATGACAAGGGTATAGAAGTTATGCTGCAGCCAAGATAAAATCCTGGTTAGACCACACCTGGAGTACTGTGCGCAGTTCTGGGCACCACACCTTAGGAAGGATATATTGGCCTTGGAGGGAGTGCAGCATAGGTTTACCAGAATGATACCCGAATTCCAAAGGTTACTTTACGAGGAGAGATTACACAAATTAGGGTTGTATTCCCTGGAATTTAGAAAGTTAAGGGGTGATCTGATCACAGTTTTCAAGATATTAAGGGAACAGATAGGGTAGATAGAGGGAAACTATTTCCGCTGGTTGGGGATTCTAGGACTAGGGGGCATAGTCTAAAAATTGAAGCCAGACCTTTCAGGAGTGAAATTAGGAAATACTTCTACACACAAAGGGTGGTAGAAGTTTGGAACTCTCTTCTGCAAAAAAGTAGTGTTCAGAGGAGTTTGTAGCCTGCCCAGTACAAAGAAAATTTAGAGGGAACATTGGTCCCAAGGTGCTTACTTCACAGAGGCATAAGGAAAAAAATGGTCGCCAAGCCAAAGAAGGAAATATGAGGAGGCATGACCATAGGAACATAGAAACAGAAGTAGGCCATTCAGCCCCTCGAGCCTGCTCCATCATTCAATGAGATCATGGCTGATCTGCGACCTAACTCCATATCCCTTAATACCTCTGGTTAACAGAAAGCTATCAATCTCTGATTTAAAATTAACGATTGATCTAGCAATTCAGATCTTGCTTTATTTTTTATAAAAGGTATCTCTTGCAAAATGTATTCAGTTAAAATAAAATAAAAGCCTTACACATAAATTCAAAGTACAGTTCTTGACATATGCTGCACCAGCTGATAAAAGTTCCAACCTGCATTAATGCATAAGATGTAGTCACAACTTTGCAGATTGTAAAAATAACCTTGAGGATACAACCTGTGCGTCAGATTTAAGAGTAAGTGCGCAAAATGCTCATTATTCCAGAAATGATACATAGGCGTTTTATCCCGTGTTTAACCCTGCTGTACCTAACCCAGGACTTCTTAGTCTTGACACTGTGCACAAAGTGGAAAAATGTTCCATTACCCAGCACAGACCGCCTTCGTCTTACAACCCCAAAACATGTTAAGGGAAAAAAAGGGTTATCTAAGCAAGATGATTAAATATGAAGATTTTTTCATGAGTGTAAAAGCCTAGAGTACTGCATTTACTGCTGAATTCTTTGGTCCAACACAGGTAAAAATGATGGCTGTATTTAATGGTCCTGGATAAGCTGTTCTGTGGAAATCTTTTTGGTGCTAGTAAGTGGAACCTTCAAAAGAAAACTCTTTGGAATTGTGTTTTTTAATTCTTTATTTGCTGTGTCTGTTCTGCCTACTGATCATACTGTTTAGTACAGCTGAACGCACGCTATAATCCTGTAGAGTGATTTCACCCAAGTTAAGCTGCACGGGCAAGAGTCAATGCCATTTTGAATTGTATATTGTAGTTTCAACATTTGGAATTCAGATTCTGGATTGAATTTCAGAAAAGCTTAATTTCAGACTTGAAAATTTCAACTCTACTCATGTTTATATTTCTACCAATCACAACATTACTGTGCTTATTGAAAGAAATTTGTCTTTATTCTGCAGGGCAAGAGTTAAATTAAGACTGTTTAAATAACTATATTTGTAATGTGTTTGAATTGTTGTTATAAACAAGCAATATTTCTCAATTGCTGAATAACATTTTGAAGTTTAATCTATAGTGGACCGCAAACAGTGTGTGGGTGGTTGTTTCTTGTATATGGTGCTTCAAGACTTGAGACACTGCTACAATAAACAAGTTGTTTTAAGATTGCACTGATTCATGACTGGAGTCAGATCCCATCAGGTGCAATAGGTCAGGAGGATTTTGTTATAACCAGACTTTAAAATAATAGTAATAAGAATACTTCTGAATCAAGAAGAAATGGGCTTGGATAAAAAAAGAAAACATTGGCCCATATTTTCCGATCGGAGGCTTCCTGCGTGCGGAGGCCTCTGATCTGGAAAACTCTACGAACTTACCTGAGTGCTCCCGAGGTGCGTATACTTCTGCTCCAGGGCCTCTCCAACTCGAAGTGCGCAGGGCCCACGTATCCCAGAGGCGCAGGCAGTTTGCAAGCGTCCCTGGGATCATGTGGGCCATGGGGAGCCAATAGGAGAAGGGAAGCTCCCTTCATACACTTGACAAATAGACCTGTCAAATATGTGAATGGAGCTCATCCCAAAAACACTGTAAAACATTAAATACATTTTTCAAAAAACATCACTTTTTAAAAATGAGTTCAAATTACAATAAATTAAATAGATTAAACAGAAATTTAACTTTTTGAAAAAAATAATTAAAGTTTTTTATGGGGCTAAAAATAAACTTACCTTTTTTAAAGTATTTTTAAATGATAAATGAGTGAAATTTTTAAAAAACTTTTTTCAACTCTTATGCTGGTAAAAGCAGGCCTTACGCCTGCTTTTACCAGACGTAAGATTTCTAGTGGTTTTCTGCGGGCGGAGGTTCTCCAGAAAGTGTAACTATCCGCCCGCAGAGGCCCTTCTCTAGGGCAGGTGTGCGATCGGTCAAGGGCATTCTTGACAGATCGGAAATGCCAGTTTTCAGCGCATACGCTTTGCATGCCTGAAACCGGCATTTCCGATGTCCCTACAGGTACACAGCGCGTACCCACCCGTAGGGATCGGAATATACGGCCCATTGTATTGGCTGTCCATTTTTAGTATGTAAAATTGACTGTAATTGATCATGATCAGAACCACTTTTAGAAATCAGTAAAAAGAATTTTCATTCACCATTCAGTATTGACAAGCTTATCAGATGAAATAGGTTTATTACGGGGCCAGACATTGTGAAGGAGCTGAATAACTTTCAATAGATAGGAATGTGGAAAATAGAGTTCTTTCCCCTTTTGCTAGCGGGCATCTGATGGTTGTGCTTGTGCTTCATAGTTCCTGATGCTAATGTGCAGTTTCTCATATATATTCACATTAAAACCCAGCTGTTACTCCTTAGCATTCAAAATGATCTGCACAAATTAGCATGAGGGCTATTAATAATCTCCTCAACTGGCAACATAGAGCTTGGTGTTATCAGTACAGGAAATCAAGAGTATTCATTTATAATTCCTTGCTGACAAACATGACATCGTAACCCAGCTGGCTTAAAAATCTGAGCAAAGAGTGCTGTGATGAGAGCTGTAAGAAACAGCGGAGAAACATTTGGAACAGAAAAATGAAAATTCTGAATAACATCAGCAGTAGAGCTTATTTTCTAATTAGAGTGAGCTCTGGATACAGCGCTGACAGTCAGCCTGAACACAATGGTACAAACACTGTTCATGCGTTACTCAAAAGCCCCACGCCAGAGATGAGCACATAATCTAGGCTGACACTTTAATGCAGTACTGATGGAATGTTATATTAGCAGAGTTACTGTCTTTTAGATGAGACGTTAGACCTAGACGTTAAACATCTGCCTGCTAAGATGGATGTAAAAGATCCCATCGCACTACTTGAAGAACAGAAAAGGAGTTCTTCCAGTGCCCTGGCCAGTATTTATGCCCCAACCAACACCAGCATTTATCTCATTGCCATTTTTGGTACCTTGCTGTATGCAAATTGATTGATGTGTTTGCCTACAAAACAACAGTGACTACACTTTAAAAGCACTTCATTGGCTGGGAAGTGTTCTGGGGCACCCTGAGTGAAAGGCACTATATAAATGTAAGTTCTATTTTCTATGTACATTATACTAATGGGGAATATGGGTTAGAAGTGGGTTGGATCAACTTGGTTCCTCTATGATCCAAAAAAGTAGTAACGTGAGATTAGAAGTAAATGCTTTTAAGTAATATGGTGCAGCAAACATGGGTGCTAAGGTCACTTGGTTTCATTTTATTTTGAAAAGCTGAAAACAAAAACAGGAAACTAAGTGTCAACTTGAAACAGATTGCGAGGTTTTCTTTAGGGAAGCTAAAAGAAACCAAAATGTTTAAATAGATGACTGAAATACCAAACATTGAAAATTGAGGCTGTGTCATGAAAACCACACAGAGCAAGTTTTACTCCCACGGAGTTGTCGAAGTTCATCACAGAGTGATCTCACAGTTCAAAAGTTTAGGATTTTCTAAGAGGCAGAACTATATTGGATGCATGTGATTTACACATAGGTTTTATACAGTGACTACATTATGGCTGTATTATAAGATGGCACCAAACACTTGATGAATTTTTGACTTTACAGCCTGGGTGTTAAGCACCACCTGGGTGGTGAAGATCGCACGCTTGTTACAGAACCCGCTTGATTTTTGTTCCATTAATTTAAATAAAAGGAAAATCATGTGTGTTTTGTCCTGGTCTGTGATCATCGCTGCTAGATCTTCCCCTCTATGCTCCACACAGACAATGCTTAATGTTTAGGTGGTGAAGATGAAAATGTACCCCTTGATCTCATAAATTTAGCAAGTTAATCTTGAATAGTCTATGGAGATATTCTTTAAACTCGATTGAACATTAAAACATTGTTGTTTTAAAAATTTCTCTTTCAATAAGATAGTAGTCAACAAGGAGGTTTGCCTGTACTAAATGGTATATACTTCAATGCACGGTATATAGCGAACAAGGCAGATGAGCTGAGGGCACAGGTAGATAACTTGGAACTATGATATTATAGCTATTACAGAGACGTGGCTGAAAGAGGGGCAGGTATGGCATCTCAACATTCCTGGTCACAGGATTTTCAGACGGGATAGAGAGGGAGGTAAAAAGGGAGGGGGGGTCGCGGTATTGATTAAAGAAACTATTACAGCTGTGAGGAGGGATGATATGTTGGAGGGATCATCAAACAAGGCCATATGGGTCAAATTGAAAAACAGAAAAGGGGCAATCACACTGCTGGGAGTGTACTATAGACCCCCAAACAGTGAGAGGGAGATAGAAGAGCAAATATGTAGACAAACTTCTGAGAAGTGCAAAAACTATAGGGCAGTAATAGTAGAGGACTTCAACTACCCCAATATTAACTGGGATAAAATTAGTGTGAAGGGTATAGAGGGTGCGCAATTCCTAAAATGCATCCAGGAGAACTTTTTTGGCCAGTATGTAGCAAGCCCAACAAGGGAGGGGGCAGTTCTGGACTTAGTTTTAGGGAATGAAGCTGGGCAGGTAGAAAGCGTATCAGTGGGGGAGCATTTTGGTGCGAGTGACCATAATTCAGTTAGATTTAAGGTAGTTATGGAAAAGGACAAGGATAGACCAGGAATAAAAATTCTAAATTGGGGAAAAGCAAATTTTGCTAAGCTCAGAGGGGATTTAGCCATAGTGGACTGGAAACAGCTACTTGAAGGTAAATCAGTGTCAGAGCAGTGGGAGGCATTCAAGGAGGAGATCCGGAAGGTTCAGACCAAATATGTGCCCTTAAAGAAAAAAGGTGGGACTAACAAATCTAGAGCCCCCTGGATGTCTAGGGACATACAGGGTAGGATAAAGAAAAAAAGGGAGGTGTATGACAGATACCGAGGGCTAAATACTGCAGAATCTTTAGAGGAGTACAGAAAGTGCAGGGGTGCAATTAAAAAGGTTATTAGGAAAGCAAAGAGAGAGCATGAAAAAATCTTGGCAAATAAAGTCAAGGAAAACCCAAAGATGTTTTATAAATATATTAAGAGTAAGAGGCTAACTAAAGAAAGGGTAGGGCCTATTAGAGATCATGAGGGTAATCTGTGTGTGGAGGCGGGAGACATTGGTAGGGTTCTTAATGAATACTTTGCGTCTGTTTTCACAAAGGAGAGGGGCAAAGCAGACATTGCTATCAGGGAGGAGAAGTGTGAAATATTAGGTGAAATAAACATAGTGAGAGAGGAATTATTAAGGAGTTTAGCAGCTTTAAAAGTGGATAAATCCCCAGGCCCGGATGAAATGTATCCCAGGCTGTTAAGCGAAGCAAAAGAGGAAATAGCAGAGGCCCTGACCATCATTTTCCAATCCTCTCTGGCTTCAGGTGTGGTGCCGGAGGACTGGAGGACTGCTAATTTGGTACCCTTGTTTAAAAATGGAGAAAAGGATAGACCGAATAATTACAGGCCAGTCAGCCTAACCTCGGTGGTGGGAAAATGATTGGAAAGAATTCTGAAGGACAGGATAAATCTTCATTTAGAAAGACACAGATTAATCAAGGATAGTCAGCACGGATTTGTTAAGGGAAGGTCGTGTCTGACAAACTTGATTGAATTTTTTGAGGAGGTAACAAGGAGGGTAGATGAGGGTAGTGCGTTTGATGTAGTGTATATGGACTTTAGCAAGGCTTTTGATAAGGTTCCACATGGCAGACTGGTCATGAAGTTAAAAGCCCATGGGATCCAGGGCAAAGTGTCAAATTGGATTCAAAACTGGCTCGGAGGCAGGAAGCAGAGGGTAATGGTTGATGGGTGTTTTTGTGACTGGAAGGCTGTTTCCAGTGGGGTTCCACAGGGCTCAGTACTAGGTCCCTTGCTTTTTGTGGTATATATCAATGATCTAGACTTGAATATAGGGGGTATGATTTAAGAAGTTTGCAGATGACACTAAAATCGGCTGTGTGGTTGATACTGAAGAAGGAAGCTGTAGACTGCAGGAAGATATCAATAAATTGGTCAGGTGGGCAGAACAGTGGCAAATGGAATTCAATCCGGAGAAGTGTGAGGTAATGCATTTGGGGAGGGCTAACAAGGAAAGGGAATACACATTAAATGGTAGGAAGACTGAGTGAGTAGTGTAGAGGAACAAAGGGACCTTGGAGTGCATGTCCACAGATCCCTGAAGGTAGCAGGCCAGGTAGATAAGGTGGTTAAGAAGGCATACGGAATGCTTGCCTTTATTAGCCATGGCATAGAATACAAGAGCAGCGGGGGGGTTATGCTTCAACTGTATAAAACACTAGTTAGGCCTCAGCTAGAGTACTGCGTGCAGTTCTGGTCACCACATTACAGGAAAGATGTGATTGCACTAGAGAGGGTACAGAGGAGATTTACAAGGATGTTGCCGGGAGTAGAGAATCTTAGCTATGAGGAAGGACTGGATAGGCTGGGTTTGTTTTCCTTGGAACAGAGGAGGCTGAGGGGAGACCTTATTGAGGTGTATAAAATTAAGAGGGGCCTAGATAAAGTGAATAGAAAGGACCTATTTCTCTTTGTAGAGTGGTCAAAAACCAGGGGGCACAGATTTAAAGTAATTGGTGGAAGGTATAGAGGGGATTTGAGGGGAAATATCTTCACCCAGAGGGTTGTGGGGGTCTGGAACTCACTGCCTGAAAGGGTGGTAGAGGCAGAATCCCTAACCACATTAAAAAAGTACCTGGATGTGCACTTGGGATGCTGTAACCTGCAGGGCTATGGACCAAGAGCTGGGAAGTGGGATTAGGCTGGATAGCTCTTTGTTGGCCGGCACGGACATGATGGGCTGAAATGGCCTCCTTCCGTGCTGTAACTTTCTATGATTCTATAAACAACTTGTAGAATTTAGTGTTTATCTTTCTGCAGTCTTCTCATTAGAGCTTTAACAGTATGCTTATATCTTCAGACACTGCAACTAAGCTCTGCAATTATGATCAACAACTTTTATCTGGGCAACTTTATGTCACATGGAATATAGAACCAAGACGGGTTGATGGAGTTAAGATACAGATCAGCCATGATTTAATTGAATGGCGGAACAGGCTTGAGGGGCTGAATGGTCTACTCCTGTTCCGGTGTTCTACATGACAGAAAGAGGGAGTATTTTTCAACATGATGATCCCAAACCAGGGACATAGTTGACTGGAAGAGAGAGTTTAACTGAAAAAATCTGTTTTACAGAGGTAGTACACTCCGATGTATTTTGAAAATGTAGTTGTGACCAAACTTTATCATTTGAGTTCCTTGCAGTTTCCACCAGAGCCAGTGGAAAACAGAAGTCAACGGTCTGGTCATTTAGAGCAAGTATTACAAGTGATGTTTGAAGGTTAATAAGTTAAAAAGGAATGGTCATTCTATATGCATAATTCCATAGACTGGAGTAATTTTCTGACTGATTGCTGGCAGCGTGGAACCTCACGTACCACCAGTGCATATCGGGTAACAGAGGATGCGATGTCCACAATTTTACAACACTGGTGGCCGGTGAGTTTCATAAGAACATAAGAGCATAAGAATTAGGAGCAGGATTCGACCATACGGCCCCTTGAGCCTGCCCCGCCATTCAATAAGATCATGCCAGTGCCAGCCTGTACTCGGAACATTTAGCCTACTGTGTGGTCTTGTTGGGAATAGGCAATTGATAAGAAGATAATGAACAAACAGTGAAAGTGGTTCCTTTTACAACTGATAAAAGTGTCTTGAGACAGGGCTCACTTAACTCTCAACACCAGTTTCCTCCATTTTGAGTACAGGAAACTCTTTCATATCCAGCACCGACGGGACCGGGATGGTGCCGGTTGATTAAAAATTCCGGATAACAGAGAGGTAGGCAATTTTTAACACAAAAAAAATTAAAACCAGTGACTAACTCGGCCACCGCGGGAAACTCGGACTCGGAAAAACGAAAAATGGATGGATTCGGCAAGATTACCGGCTATCTATTTTGCCGGTTATTAAAGAATTCCGGTTGATTAGGTGCTGTTTAAACGAGAGTTTACTGTATAACTCTAACCTTGACCCAAGTCTGACCTTTTTTCTCATGTGCAATAACTCACATTCCCAGGCTGATCCTTACATATCTGCAATATTTTCATGTGAATGTGTGTGACTTTTTATTCTGTTTTAATGTTTCCCAGGTTAAGGAATACTTAACAGCTACTTTGTTGCTCATCTCTGAACTCTCCAATCCTTTTCATGTTTCCTTCATCTCTGCAGTAACTTTTCCCAGTTACAGAAAACACCAGTGCTTCAATAATAAGACATTCCGTGTCATGTTGCTCCTTACAGCTATAAACCAGTAAACTAAGACTGCAAATATTTAGATTTGAAAACTCAATTCAATTTCAACATCACAACTTTAAAAGCATACTGAAAAAAACCTAATAAAATAGTTACAGGTCACAAAGTGGATATAATTATGGAATATGATCCCGAAACACCAGGAACAATCCTGGGAAATCCAACAGTAGCAACAACAACAACAACAACAACTTGTACTTACATAGCACCTTTAACATAGTAAAAAGTCCCAAGGCTTCACAGGACTGTTATAAAACAAAATTTGACATCGAGCCACAAAGGAGACATTAGGACAGATTACCAAAAGCTTGGTCAAAGAGGTAGATTTTAAGGAGTGTTTTAAAGGAGGAATGAGAGGTAGAGAGGCGGAGAGGTTTAGGGGGGGATTTCCAGAGTTTAGGGCCTTGGCAGCTGAAGTCACGGCCGCCAATGGTTGAGCTCAAGAGGCCAAAATGAGACGAGTGCAGATATCTCGGGGGTTGTGGGCCTGGAGGAGATTACAGAGATAGGGAGGGATTTGAAAACAAGGATGAGAATTTTAAAATCAAGACGTTGCTTAAGTGGGAGGCAATGTAGGTCAGCGAGCACAGGGGTGGTGGGCGAACGGGACTTGATGTGAGTTAGGACACAGGCAGCCGAGTTTTGGATGACCTCAAGTTTACGTGGGAGGCCAGCCAGGAGTGCATTGGAATAAGTCAAGTTTAAAGCTAACAAAGGCATGGATGAGTGTTTCAGCAGCAGATTGGCTCAGGCATGGGCGGCGATGGGCGATGTTACGGAGGTGGAAATAGGCGGTCTTAGTTATGGTGCGGATGTGTGGTCGGAAGCTCATTTCAGTGTCAAATATGACGCCAAGGTTGCGAACAGTGTGGTTCAGCCTCAGACAGATGTTAGGGAGAGGGATGATGGCTAGGGAATGGAGTTTGTGGCGGGGACCGATATTTAATGAGAGGAAATTTCTGCTCATCCAGTACTGGATGTCAGACAAGCAGTCTGACAATTTAGAGAGAGTGGAGGGGTCGAAAGAAGTGGTGGTGAGGTAGAGCTGGGTGTCATAAATGTAATAAAAATGCAATTTGACATAGCCAGTCACCACAAACCAGTGGGTTTAATTAGAAGCAGGCAGCTAGGGAATTTAATTTCAGTTAATTAATTAATGGAAAAGGAGGGGGAATAGCCCTGATAATAAAGGATGACATAAGGACAGTAGAGAGAAAGGATCTTGGCTCGGAAGATCAGGAAGTAGAATCAGTATGGGTGGAGATAAGGAATAACAAGGGGCAGAAAACACTGGTGGAAGTAATATATAGGCCCCCTAACAGTAGCTATACTGTTGGACAGAATATTAATCAAGAAATAGAGGAGCTTGCAACAAAGGTAATGCAATAATCTTGGGGGACTTCAATCTTCATATAGACTGGACAAATCAAATTGGCAAAGGTAGTCTAGAGGACGAGTTCATGGAATGCATTCGGGACAGTTTCCTAGAACAATATGTCATGGAACCAACCAGGGAACAGGCTATTTTAGATCTTGAATTGTGTAATGAGACAGGGTTAATTAGCAATCTCATAGTAAAGGATCCTCTGGGGCACAGTGATCATAATATGATAGAATTTCACGTTAATTTTGAGAGTGACTTGCCTAAGTCCGAAACTAGAATCTTAAACTTAAATAAAGCCAATTACATAGGTATGAGGGGCGAGTTGGCTAAGGTAGATTGGAAAAATAGATTGAAAGGTATGGCGGTAGATAAGCAGTTAGCATTTAAAGAAATATTTCATAATTCTCAACAAAAATACATTCCATTGAGAAACAAAACTCCATGAGAAAAGTGATCCAACCGTGGCTAACTAAAGAAGTTAAGGATAGCATTAGATTGAAAGAAGAACCTTATAATGTTGCAAAGAATAATAGTAACCCTGAAGATTGGGAGAGTTTCAGAAACCAGCAAAGGTTGACCAAAAAATTGATAAAAAGGGAGAAAATAGAATATGAGAGAAAACTAGCAAGAAATATAAAAGCAAATTGTAAGAGTTTCTACAAATATGTAAAAACGAAAAGAGTAGCAAAAGTAAACGTTGGTCCCTTAGAGGCTGAGACAGGAGAAATTATTATGGGGAATAAGGAAATGGCAGAAATGTTAAACAAATATTTTGTATCTGTCTTTACAGTAGAAGACACAAAAAGCATACCAAAAATGGTGGGGAACCAAGGGTCTAATGAGGGTGAGGAACTTAACGTAATTAATATAAGTAGAGAAAAAGTACTTGAGAAATTAATGGGACTAAAAGCCAACAAATCCCCTGGACCTGACAGCCAACATCCTAGGGTTCTAAAAGAGGTGGCTGAAGAGATAGTGGAGACCTTGGTTTTGATCTTCCAAAATTCCCTAGATTCTGGAATGGTCCCAGCGGATTAGAAGGTCGCAAACGTAACACCACTATTCAAGAAAGGAGGGAGAGAAAAAACAGGGAACTACAGGCCAGTTAGCCTGATAGCAGTCATCGGGAAAATGCTGGAATCCATTGTTAAGGAAGTGGTATCAGGGCACTTAGAAAATCATAACATGATTAGGCAGAGTCAACATGGTTTTATGAAAGGGAAATCGTGTTTGACAAATTTATTAGAGTTTTTTGAGGCTGTAACTAGCAGGGTAGATAAAGGGGAACCAGTGGATGTAGTATATTTGAATTTCCAAAAGGCATTTGATAAGGTGCCACATAAAAGGTTATTATACAAGATTAGGGCTCATGGGGTAAAAATTGAGTCGCGCCCCATTTGGGGCGCTAACCTCGCCGGGGCGCTACTTTTAGCGCCCCGAAAAAATTAGCGGCCCCGCGCCGGAACTTCAGTGGTTGCGCCCCAAGAGGGAAGCGGGGCGCCACTGGAAGCACCCCGCATCCCTCTTGGGGCGCTGCGAGGGAATATCCTGGCGCTACGTGCCGCGGTATTGCAGGCCTTCCTCCCCTTCTTAAAGGGGAGGGACCCTGCGCAGCGCGAACCGGGGCCCAGCTGGGCCCCCAGGGATCGGGAGTGCCGGCAAAAGAGCCCGGCACTCAGGAGAAGTGCCGGGCTCTTGGAGCGCAGCCGGCACTTCACGGTGGGGGGGCTTCACGGGGGCCGGGGACAGCAACGGGGGCAGGTGCTGGCAGGCGGCCAGCAACAAAAATGGCCGCCTGCCACCTCCCCTTTAAATATCGCCGCCCCGGCCGCACGTACGCCTCCCTGAACCCGTCGGACATAGCGTCTGGCGGTAAATCAGGGGGCGCGACTGAAGATCACGGCTGGAGCGCGAGCGGGGTGCTGCGCACGGCGATGACGTCATCGCCGGCGGCGCAGCGCCACAGGGCGCTACCGGCTGGCGCCGCCGCTAACCTCCCGCTGAATTTTACGGGAGGCGTGGGCGGCGCTGCGCCCGGGCGTTAGCTGCTTTACGCCCCATTAGCGCCCTCTTAAGGCGCTAACGGGAGGCGCAAGCAGCTGAATTTTTCCCCCGTGGGGTTAGGGGTAGCATGGATAGAGGATTGGTTAATGGACAGAAAACAGAGAGTAGGGATAAACGGATCTTTTTCAGGTTGGCAGGCTGTAACTAGTGGGGCGCTGCAAGGATCAGTGTTGGGGCCTCAGCTATTTACAATCTATATTAATGACCTAGATGAAGGGACTGAGTGTAATATATCCAAGTTTGCTGATGATACAAAGGTAGGTGCGGCAGTAAGCTGTGAGGAGAACACTCAGGGCTGGATTTTGCCAGCCCCGAGGAGGCAGGTATGGAGGCGGGACAACCGGTAAAGTTGCAGAAAGTGGGGGTGGCTGGCAAACCCGCCCCCATCCTGCCTCCGTGCCCTTTTGCCAGGAGGCGGGAAGCCGTCCTGCCCCGTGTCCCGTCTCCGAGGCGGGAAAGGGATTAAATCCTATTAACTGCCTGTTAATAGGTAGTTAACAGGCAGAAAAAAGGATTAGTCCCATTTTACCTTTTCAAGTGCAGGCTTCCCGACCTCAGAGAACCCCGCCGGGGTGGAGGAGTCGAGTAGGAGGTCTGCGGGGGTCGGAGGGGTCTGAAAGTGCAATGTAGAGGTGAGTGATGGGTGCAAGTGTGGAGTGGTAAGTATAAAGTGTTATAAAATGTTCACTTACCTTTATTTCTGCCTACAGCCTTCAGCTGCTGTGTATCCGGAGTCCCGACATCTTCATTGTAGATTTCACAGACTGGTTGTTGGATCCTCCGACCCAACAGTCATCTGATTTCTACAAAATAGAAAGGTTTGATGAGTCCTGAACACAAGGGCTCATCAAACTACACAGAATGTCAGTGTTTGACAGTTTCACAAAGCTGTCAAATGCTGACATTTCTTCTTTCAAGAAATCTTGATAGATGGCACGTCAGATGTTGACGTGCTCTGTCAGTGACTTCCCCCTAATTGGCCTGCTGAGCCCGCTGGGCGGGCTTTACAAGGTCAATCAGGGGAAAATCCCGCTGGTTGGCCAGAAGATGATGGAGGCAGGACTGAGACCCGGCAAGCAGCAGTCCCACCTCCAACACGTCTCCATTCAGAAAATCCAGCCCAAAGAGTCTGCAAAGGGATATAGATAGACTAAGTGAGTGGGCAATAAGGTGGCAAATGAAGTATAATGTAGGGAAATGTGAGGTTATTCACTTTGGTAGGAAGAATAGAAAAACAGAATATTTTTTAAATGGTGAGAAACTTTTAAATGTTGGTGTTCAGAGAGATTTGGGTGTCCTCGTGCAAGAAACACAGAAAGCTAGCATAAAGGTACAGCAAGCAATAAGGAAGGCAAATGGCATGTTGGCCTTTATTGCAAGGGGGTTGGAGTATAAGAGTAAGGAAGTCTTGCTACAATTGTACAGGGCCTTGGTGAGACCACACCTGGAGTACTGTGCACAGTTTTGGTCTCCTTATCTAAGGAAGGATATACTTGCCTTGGAGGCGGTGCAACGAAGGTTCACTAGATTGATTTCTGGGATGAGAGGGCTGTCCTATGATGAGAGGTTGTGTAGAATGGGCCTATACTCTCTGGAGTTTAGAAGAATGAGAAGTGATCTCATTGAAACATACAAGATTCTGAAGTGGATAGACAGGCTAGATGCTGAGAGGTTGTTTCCCCTGGCTGGAGTGTCTAGAACTAGGGGGCATAGTCTCAGGATAAGGGGTAGGCCATTTAAGACTGAGATGAGGAGGAATTTCTTCACTCAGAGGGTTGTGAATCTTTGGAATTCTCTGCCCCAGAGGGTTGTAAATGCTGAGTCTTTGATTATATTCAAGGCTGAGATAGATAGATTTTTGGACTCTAAAGGAATCAAAGGATATGGAGATCGGGCGGGAAAGTGGAGTTGAGGTCGATGATAGGCCATGATCTTTTGAATGGCGGAACAGGCTTGAGGGGCCGTATGGCCTACTCCTGCTCTTATTTCTTATGTTCTTATGTTCTTAATTAAATAAATCTGGAATAAAAAGCTAGTATCAGTAATGGTGACCATGAAACTATCGGATTGTTGTAAAAACCCATCTGGTTCACTAATGTCCTTTAGGGCACCAAATCTGCCTGGTCTGGCCTATATCTGACTCCAGACCCATAGCAATGTGGTTGACTCTTAACTGCCCTCTGAAATGGCCTAGCAAGCCACTCAGTTGTAACAAACCGCTACGAAACACAATAATAAGAATAAAACTGGACGGACCACCCGGCATCGACCTCCGCACTGGCTACAGGCAAGACAATGGCACACCTAGCCCAGTCGACCCTGCAAAGTCCTCCTCACCAACCTCTGGGGACTTGTGCCAAAATTGGAAGAGCTGTCCAACAGACTAGTCAAGCAACAGCCTGACATAGTCATACTCACAGAATCATACCTTTCAGCCACTGATGTAAACTCCTCCATCACCATCCCCGGATATGTCCTGTCCCACCGGCACGAAAGACCCACCAGGGGTGGCGGCACAGTGGTAGACAGTCGGGAAGGAGTGGCCCTGGGAGCCCTCAACTTTGACTCCGGATCCCATGAAATCTCATGGATTCAGATCAAGCATGGGCAAGGAAACCTCCTTCTGATTACCACCTACCGCCCTCCCTCAGCTGATGAACCAGTACTCCGCCACTTTGAACACCACTTGGAAGAAGCACTGAGAGTAGCAAGGGCACAGAACGTACTCTGGGTGGGGGACTTCAATGTCCATCACCAAGAGTGGCTCGGTAGCACCACTACTGACCGAGCTGGCCGAGTCCTGAAGGACATAGCTGCCAGTCTGGGCCTGTGGCAGGTGGTGAGAGAGCCAACACGAGGGAAAAACCTACTTGACCTCGTCCTCACCAATCTACCTGTCGCAGATGCATCTGTCCATGACAGCATTGGTAGAAGTGACCAACGCATAGTCATTGTGGAGACGAAGTCCCATCTTCACACTGAGGACACCCTCCATCGTGTTGTGTGGCACTACCACCGTGCTAAATGGGATAGATTCAGAACAGATCTAGCAGCTCAAAACTGGGCATCCATGAGGCGCTGTGGGCCGCCGGCAGCAGCAGAATTGTA
Organism: Squalus acanthias; assembly: GCA_030390025.1. NCBI lineage: Eukaryota > Metazoa > Chordata > Chondrichthyes > Squaliformes > Squalidae > Squalus > Squalus acanthias. The sequence goes on from CM059444.1 coordinate 44,958,598, forward strand.
TTCCACCACAATCTGTAACCTCATGGCCTGGCATATCCCTCACTCTACCATTATCATCAAGCCAGGGGACCAACCCTGCTTCAATAAGGAGTGTAGAAGAGCATGCCAGGAGCAGCACCAGGCGTACCTCAAAATTAGGTGCCATCCTGGGGAAGCTGCAACACAGGACTACATGCCTGCTAAACAGCGGAAGCAGCATGCTATAGACAGGGCTAAGAGATCGCACAATCAACAGATCAGATCAAAGCTCTGCAGTCCTGCCACTTCCGGTCGTGAATGGTGGTGGATCATTAAACAACTAACGGGAGGAGGAGGCTCCTTGAATATCCCCATCCTCAATGATGGTGGAGCCCAGCACGTGAGTGCAAAAGACAAGGCTGAAGCGTTTGCCACTATCTTCAGCCAGAAGTGCTGAGTGGATGATCCATATCGGCCTCCTCCTGAGGTTCCCACTATCACAGAAGCCAATCATCTGCCAATTCGATTCACTCCACGTGATATCAAGAAACGGCTGAGCGCACTGGATACAGCAAAGGCTGTGGGCCCCGACAACATCCGGCTGTCCTGCTGAAGACTTGTGCTCCAGAACTAGCCACACCTCTAGCCAAGCTGTTCCAGTACAGCTACAACACTGGCATCTATCCGACAATGTGGAAAACTGCCCAGGTATGTACTGTCCACAAAAAGCAGGACAAATCCAATCTGGCCAATTACCACCCCATCATTCTACTCTCAATCATCAGCAAAGTGATGGAAGGTGTCATCAAGAGTGCTATCAAGCGGCACTTACTCACCAATAATCTGCTCACTGATGCCCAGTTTGGGTTCCGCCAAGACCACTCGGCTCAAACATAGACAAAGGAGCTGAATTCCAGAGGTGAGGTGAGACTGACTGCCCTTGACATCAAGTCAGCATTTGACCGAGTGTTGCATCAAGGAGCCCGAGTAAAACTGAAGTCAATGGGAATCGGGGGGAAAACTCTCCACTGGTTAGCATCATACCTAGCACAAAGGAAGATGGTTGTGGTGGTTGGAGGTCAATCATCACAGCCCCAGGACATCGCTGCAGGAGTTCCTCAGGGCAATGTCCTAGGCCCAATCATCTTCAGCTGCTTCATCAATGATCTTCCCTCCAACATAAGGACAGAAATGGGGATGTTCGCTGATGACTGCACAGTGTTCAGTGCCATTCACAACTCCTCAGATAATGAAGCAGTCCATGCCTGCATGCAACAAGACCTGGACTATGTTTCGGTTTGGGCTGATAAGTGGCAGGTAACATTTGCGCCACACAAGTGCCAGGCAATGACCATCTCCAACAAGCGAGAATCTAACCACCTCCCTTTGACATTCAACAGTATTACCATCGCCGAATCCCCCACCATCAATGTACTGGGGGTTACCATTGACCAGAAACTTAACTGGACCAGTCACATAAATACTGTGGCAGCAAGAGCAGGTCAGAGGCTAGGTATTCTGTGGCGAGTCTCTCACCTTCTGACTCCCCAAAGCCTTTCCACCATCTACAAGGCACAAGTGAGGAGTGTGATGGAATACTCTCCACTTGCCTGGATGAATGCAGCTCCAACAACACTCAAGAAGCTCGACACCCTCCAGGACAAAGCAGCCCGCTCGATTGGCACCCCATCCACCACCTTAAACATTCACTCCCTCCACCACCGGCGTACCGTGGCTGCAGTGTGTACCATCTACAAGATGCACTGCAGCAACTCGCCAAGGCTTCTTCGGCAGCACCTCCCAAACTCGCAACCTCTACCACCTAGAAGGACAAGGGCAGCAGGCGCATGGGAATACCACCACCTCCAAGTCCCCCTCCAAGTCACACACCATCCTAACTTGGAAATATATTGCCGAACCTTCATTGTCGCTGGGTCAAAATCCTGGAACTCCCTCCCTAACAGCACTGTGGGAGTACCTTCACCACATGCATTGCAGCGGTTCAAGAAGGCAGCTCACCACCACCTTCTCAAGGGAAATTAGGGATGGCCAATGAATGCTGGCATTGCCAGCGACGTCCAGATCCCATAAACGAATTAAAAAAAAATTGCAGAATGTGATCCGCAAAACACCGGTACAAATCCCAGAACCTCATATAATAAAACAGAGTTTGACTTATTCAGTCACAGTAAACTAGTGGACTTGCTTCTAGCTAGAATTGACCCATAAGTTTCCTCATCCAATGATTCTAAATCAGCTGTGTCTCAGGTGCAAGCAGAGGCAGAAATGGGAAATATTTGAAAATACTTTTCATTTTAGCTCCTAGAGTTACAAATGCACATTTTACTTTGGGTGAGATAATTATCTATTATATACTGAAATTGTTGTGTGGGTTCAACAGTCCATTTCAAAATGCATTGAAACCTCCTGTCAGACTGTATTTACGGCAAAGTGCCTTATAAAAGTGCCATTATTTAAATGCTGCAGCTGTTACACCTGTAGGCGGGACTGTAAGAAAGGTTTTTCAATGCCAAATGTCACATAAATTTAATTGCTTAACAACAGCTGGTCTATTGTGCATTAAGTGTTAATACCAACGAAAGCTGGTCGAGTCTGCATGCCACTGAGTGTCACTGTGGAGCAGCCTAAGATTTTAAGCCAGCCACAATGTTGGTTTAGGTAAGTAAAGGAGAAAAGTGTTAAAGTTTATCATTAAATTTTACTGCCTTTGTAAAACCTTTGGTCCCTCACGGATCTCTTGGACTTGCTCCCACCTCACCCTGCCTGGCAGTCTTTCCCCACTGGCATCGCTCAGCGCCAAGGGGCAATCACCTGTCACCGCTACCACCCCAAGAAACCTGGCCCGCAACAAGCCCACCCACCTGCTCACCATGCTACTCAATACCCGCCTTGTTGCACTTTGATCCAGCAATGCGTGTGGACACATGCTTGGGCCAATCGCTCGATTTGCTAAATTGCAGCTCTTAAGACAGCTAGATTTTCCAATTGGCATTGCTTTAACATTGGCGCTAACCCACTTGATTAATGCCAGATATAACCCTCATAATCTGGAACAGGAAATGTAGGACCTGTTTTGCCTTATTCATTCACTTCCAACTAAAGAGCCAGGATGATTTTTAGGTTAAAGTGGAATCTATTGTTCCTTTCTGCAAACAGATGTGCCAACTGGTTTGGGAATCTAAATAGCTGTCAACATTTAATGCATAATCTGCCTCCTGGGTTTATTCTCATTCATTTACTTAGAACCATAGAAGTTTATAGAAGGAGGCCATTTGGCCCATTTTGTCTGTGCTGATCTTTTGCTAGACCAATCCAAAACTAATACCACTGCCCTACACTCTGCCCCCGAGCTTTGTATCTTTCTCTGCTTCAAATGATTATCCAATTTTCCATTAAAAGATGCAATGGTCTCTGCCTTAATCATTCCTAAATCCAATAACCCTCTGTGTTAAGAAATTTCTCCGAACCTCTCTCCACACTTTCAGTGACAATTTTAAATTGATGACCCCTGTTATTGACTCCTTGAGCAGAGGAAATAGTACTGCCCTATTCACTCTATCAAAACTCTTAATACTTTTAAAAACGTCAATTAAATGTTCTCCAAGCCTTCTCTGCTCCACTGGAAATAGTCCTAGCATCTGAAGATTCTCTTCATAACTATAGTTTCCCATTCCTGCCATTATCCTAGTGAATCTACATTACATGCTCTCTATGGCTTCAATATTCTTTCTATGATAGGATGGCTAAAACTACACAGTACTCTAACTGTAACCTAACCAATATTTTAGATTTATAAATTCATCCTTACGTCTTTACTTAGACAGATGCAGGCGAGACTATAATTTTATTTTCATTCTCGGGATATAGACGTCGCTGGCAAGGCCGGCATTTATTGCCCATCCCTAGTTGACTGTGAGAAGGTGGTGGTGAGCCTTCTTCTTGAACCGCTGCAGCCCATGCAGTGAAGATACTCCCACGATGCTGTTAGGTAGGGAGTTCTACAATTTTAACAATAAGGAAATGGCAGACTTGTTAAATGTATCCATTTCAACAGTGAAGGAGGAGGACAAAATAACAGTGGGACAAGAGAACCTAAAAATAAATCAAGAGGAGGAACTTAGCGGCTTTAACATAAGTAAACAAATGGTAGTGTAATTTAAGATCTCAGATCTCCAGGAGCTGATGTTTTTCATAAGAATCAAAAGAAATAGGTGAGGAAATTGCAGATGCGCGCATCATAATTCTCCAAAGCTCTCTAGGTTCAGGAATTGTGCCTTTGGATTGGAAAATTGTGAATGTCGCTCCATTATTTAAGAAAGGAGGAAGGAAGAAACCAGGCACCTGCAGACCCATCAGTTGTGGTGAAGTTACCTAGTCTATCATCAGAGACAGCGGGACTGAGCACTTGGACAAGTATGAGCTAGCTGATCAAAAGAGTCAGCATGGATTTATAAAGGGTAGGCTATGTCAGACTTACATAGATTGTGCTGTGCTTGATGCTCCTGATACTAGTACACTTCATCCTCATCTCCATCCAGGTATGAAGGACCTAGGTGACTATATTAGCAACTTCTCCTCATGCACTTGCCAGCTGTGTTTTTACTGCAGGGTGTACTCCAGGCACAAATAGAGCCACTCTCCTTTGATGAGCCTCCTGCAGTAGGACCTCCAACTCTTCAGCATCAAAGGGAACAGTATTGTCTCTCCTGTGCTAATGAGAACAATTAGTCCACTTAATCCACCACCATCACAACTTCCCCTTGAATGATGAGCAGCATCCTTTTAAGAGCCGCTGCATCACCAAATTTTGCATTCACCAGCCAAGTGTACGACAAGCCAAGTTCTTTGAGTAAGCTTTTCCTCTGTCTGTAGTCTACTCAAATTAGGGGGAGGGTCTCCCATCACAACCGTTAGCACAGCCCAAATCCTGTTATGGATGCAGATATATCCACACCATGGGCGTGTTCAGTTACAATGTTGTTGGCATTGCGTAAGCAGGGCTAAAATGTTTACGCAAATATTTAAACAGCATTTTACTCTGCTACTGGAAAAATCCACACCAGCAAAGGTTTTGTTTTTTTGTGAAAGCCATAAATTCAGACTAATAGAAAAACACATTGGCCCGGATTTTGCTCTCAGCGGCGAATAAAACGAGCTTGGATCTTGTATTATTTTAAGTTTATACTGCTGATAAAATAAGCAATTACAAATAGAGAATGAACAATATTAAAACAAAACTTCCCACTGAAAATGACCCCTCCTGTTTTTAGTAGTGCTGTTTGGTTCAGTAGGTCATTTGGCCTGATTAATTGTAAATGCAGAGCTACCTCCATTTCCATAGGAGTCAGAAATAGAATGAACTCCACAGAGAGGTAATTAAAAAGAGACAGAAAAGAAGAACAAGTACATTGACCATCCTTCTCTATTTTTCTGCACTTATTGAGGTAATTTAGAATGTTTGGACGCTCTTAAATTGAACCCTGAATCTTGTTCGTCACAGGTGACTTTCAGAAACTTCCATTTTACATAACAGGTAACAGATTTCATGTTAATAAGTTGGGTGGATACTAGATTTCTGTCTCTTTTCCAGTTTACTCATTAAAAAAAGCAATAGGGAGGAAGAATTGCACTGGTCACTGTGCAGTAACATAATATAGAAAGGATATCATTACACAGAGCAAACAGAGAAATTCTCTGCTATAACGTATTGTGGTTCCCCCTAGATAAATATTCAAGATGGATAATGTTGCAAAGAAAATAAGCATAAAGTAAACCAGTGACTGTTTACAGTTGCAGTTACTGAAGATTTATAAGTACTCTGCGCCTTCATTGAAAATTGAGACCACCTGCATCTCACGGTGTGGCAAAGAAATAGTGGCCTGGAATTTCGTGCCAATTTGTGCTCAGAGACAAGTACAATTGGGGTGTAAATTAATACACGGCCTAAAAGATCGCGGAAATTTGGGCATAAGTGAGTTAGACGTGCAAATACGATGTGCCCAAGTCTTTTTGATCTTTTACCATCATTTATCGATCCCTCCACCCTAAAACATCTACATGCATAATAATGGTCCGCCCCAAGTTACACATAGAAACATAGAACAGTACAGCACAGTACAGGCCCTTCGGCCCTCGATGTTGTGCCGAGCATTGTCCGAGACCAAGATCAAGCTATCACACTCCCTATCACTCTGGTGTGCTCCATGTGCTTATCCAATAACCGCTTGAAAGTTCCTAAAGTGTCCGACTCCACTATCACAGCAGGCAGTCCATTCCACACCCCAACCACTCTCTGAGTAAAGAATCTACCTCGGACATCTCTTCTATATCTCCCCCCATGCACCTTATAGTTATGCCCCCTTGTAACAGCTGCCTCTACCCGAGGAAATAGTCTCTGAACATCCACTCTATCTAGCCCCCTCATCATCTTATAAACCTCTATTAAGTCGCCTCTCATCCTCCTCCGCTCTAAAGAGAAAAGCCCCAACTCCCTCAATCTTTCCTCATAAGACCTCCCCCCCAAACCAGGCAGCATCCTGGTAAATCTCCTTTGCACTCTTTCCAATGCTTCCACGTCCTTCCTATAGTGAGGTGACCAGAACTGCACACAATATTCCAAATGTGGTCTCACCAAGGTCCTGTACAGTTGCAGCATAACCTCACGGTTCTTAAACTCAAACCCTCTGTTAATAAACGCCAACACACCATAGGCCTTCTTTACTGCTCTATCCACTTGAGTGGCAACCTTCAGAGATCTGTGGATATGAACCCCCAGATCCCTCTGCTCCTCCACGTTCCTCAGAACCCTGCCGTTGACCCTGTAATCCTTATTCAAATTTGCCCTACCAAAATGAATCACCTCGCACTTATCAGGGTTAAATTCCATCTGCCATTTTTCGGCCCAGCTCTGCATCCTATCAATGTCTCTTTGCAGCCTACAACTACCCTCCACCTCATCCACTGCTCCACCAATCTTGGTGTCATCAGCAAATTTACTGATCCACCCTTCAGTCCCCTCCTCCAAGTCATTGATAAAAATCACAAACAGCAGAGGACCCAGCACCGACCCCTGTGGCACACCGCTGGTAACTGGTCTCCAGTCCGAAAATGTTCCATCCACCACCACCCTCTGCCTTCTATGAGATAGCCAGTTACTTATCCAATCGGCCAAATTTCCCTCTATCCCACAACTCCTTACTTTCTTCATGAGCCGACCATGGGGAACCTTATCAAACGCCTTACTAAAATCCATGTATACGACATCAACTGCACTACCTTCATCTACACACTTAGTTACCTCCTCAAAGAATTCAATCAAATTTGTTAGGCAAGACTTACCCTTCACGAATCCGTGTTGACTATCCCTGATTAAGTTGCCCCTTTCCAAATGGTCATAAATCCTATCCCTCAGGACCTTTTCCATTATCTTACCAACCACCGAAGTAAGACTAACCGGCCTATAATTACCAGGGTCATTCCTATTTCCTTTCTTGAAGAGAGGAACAACATTCGCCACTCTCCAGTCCTCTGGCACCATTCCCGTGGACAGTGAGGACCCAAAGATCAAAGCCAGAGGCTCTGCAATCTCCTCCCTTGCCTCCCAAAGAATCCTAGGATATATCCCATCTGGCCCAGGGGACTTATCGACCCTCAGGTTCTTCAAAATTGCTAAAACATCTTCCCTCAGAACATCTACCACCTCCAGCCTATCCACCTTTATCACACTCTCATCCTCAAGAACATGGCCCCTCTCCTCAGTGAACACTGACGAAAAGTATTCATTCATCACCTCTCCTATCTCTTCTGACTCCATGCACAAGTTCCCACTACTGTCCTTGACCGGCCCTACCCTCACCCTGGTCATTCTTTTATTTCTCACATAAGAGTAAAAGGCCTTGGGGTTTTTCTTGATCCGACCCGCCAAGGACTTCTCATGCCCCCTCCTAGCTCTCCTAAGCTCTTTTTTTTAGCTCATTCCTTGCTACCTTGTACCCCTCAATCGACCCAACTGAACCTTGTTTTCTCATCCTTACATACGCTTCCTTTTTCCTCTTGACTAGACATTCAACCTCTTTTGTGAACCATGGTTCTCACTCGGCCATTTCCTCCCTGCCTGACAGGGACATACCTATCAAGGACACGCAGTAATTGCTCCATGAAAAAGCTCCACTTTTCGTTTGTGCCTTTCCCTGATAGTTTCTGTTCCCATCTTATACTCCCTAATTCTTGCCTAATCGCATCATAATTACCCCTCCCCCAATTATAAACCCTGCCCTGCCGTATGGCCCTATCCCTCTGCATTGCAGTAGTGAAAGTTACCGAATTGTGGTCACTATCTCCAAAGTGCTTTCCCACATACAAATCAAACACTTGGCCCGGTTCATTACCCAGTACCAAATCCAACGTGGCCCCAGCTCTTGTCGGCCTATCCACATATTGTGTCAGGAAACCCTCCTGCACACACTGTGCAAAAACTATCCCATCCGAACTGTTTGACCTATAAAGGTTCCAATCAATATTTGGAAAGTTGAAGTCACCCATGACAACTACTCTGTGACCTCCACACCTATTCATAATCTGCTTTGCAATTTCTTCCTCCACATCGCTATTACTATTTGGGGGCCTGTAGAAAACTCCTAACAACGTGACCGCTCCTTTCCTATTTCTAACTTCAGCCCATATTACCTCAGACGGCAGATCCCCCTCGAACTGCCTTTCTGCCGCTGTTAAACTATCCTTGATTAACAATGCTACTCCTCCACCTTTCTTACCAACTTCCCTACTCTTACTGAAACATCTATACCCCGGAACTTCCAACAACCATTCCTGTCCCTGTTCTAACCATGTCTCCGTAATGGCCACCACATCGTAGTCCCAAGTACCAATCCACGCTCCAAGTTCTCCCAGCTTATTCCGGATGCTCCTTGCATTGAAGTAGACACACTTCAAGCCATCTTCCTGTCTGCCGGTACATTCCTGCGACCTTGATACCCTCCTCAGTACCTCCCTACACTCACCACTGGCTCCTGGACTACAGCCCTTTTTCCCATCCCCCTGACAAATTAGTTTAAACGCCCCCGAAGAGCCGTAGCAAATTTCCCTCCCAAGTTACAGAGCCTTATATGCGTATTTTCTGCAATTTCACTTACACAGAGGCTTTCTTCAAATTTTGACCAGATTTTCATCCGCAGCAGAAAACAAGTCATTTTTCTGGTATTTTCTTGCACTTTTTTGAGCATTTAAAAAAATATATATCCGCACTGAGACCTGCCCTGTATTTTGTGTTTCTTTGAATGCATTTTTATAGCATAGGTCACATTAAAAATTGAAAAGCTTCCCCAATTGCAGGTTCTAAAACCAATGTTCCCTCTAATTTTTTTTGCCGCCCCATAGCCCCTTTAAGGGGCTGCATGGGCCATTCCAAATACCGCGCTTGCGCAGTTTTTTAACTGAAAAGTTGGCAAGCTGGCTGCACGGGATCCCTGGAGTGCTGTGCAGCCACACAGCTTACAGGGAACATTGTCTAAAACATGCTGTGCCTGAGGTGCATGAATGATCATTAAATGAGCTGAAACTTTAACTTTCATATTTAAAGAAGAAATATATGGCGTGAGTTCAGCGCTTTCCTTGGACCTTGATTGTTTACGCTAATTGTGGCTAATTTATGCCCATTTTACATTCAGGCATATTTTAATGAGATTTGCAGGAAATTTGATTGTAACTTGACATAGAATCATAGAATGGTTACAGCACAGAAGGAGGCCATTCAGCCCATCGAGCCCGTGCCAGCTCTCTGCAAGAATACTTCAGCTAGTTCCACTCCCCCGCCCTTTCCCTGTAGCCCTGCAATTTTTTTTTCCCTTCAGCTACTTATCTAATTCCCTTTTGAAAGCTATGATTAAGTCTGCCTCCACCAGCCTTTCAGGCAGCACATTCCAGATCCTAACCACTCGCTGCATAAAAAAGTTTTTTCCTGATTTGGTTCTTTTGCCAATCACCTTAAAGCTGTGTCCTCTGGTTCTCGACCCTTCTGCCAATGGAAACAGTTTCTCTCTATTGTCCTGGTCAATATTGCTCCCTCAATCAACATAACAAAACAGATTATCTGGTCATTTTTACATTGCTGTTTGTGGGAGCTTGCTGTACGCAAATTGGCTGCCGCGTTTCCCACATTACAACAGTGACTACACTCCAAAAGTACTTCATTGGCTGTAAAGCGCTTTGAGACGTCCGGTGGTCGTGAAAGGCGCTATATAAATGCAAGTCTTTCTTTCTATCTTCTATCTACTTCGTCTAGACCCCTCATGATTTTGAACACCTCTATCAAGTCTCCTCTCAACCTTCCCTGTTCTAAGGAGACCAACCCCAGCTTCTCCAGTCTATCCATGTAACTGAAGTCCCTCATACCTGGAATCATTCTCGTAAATCTTTTCTGCACCCTCTCTAAGCCCCTCACATCCTTCCTATTGGCAGCGGCAGAATCGGCGCAGGAATGGGCCAATTTAGGGTCTTGCGTCCGGGTTGCAGCCACGGAGGAAATTCAAGTGCGTGCACATTTGCGTGAAAAACAAATGCAATTGACCAGTGGCTCCCAATTAAAAAGTGACCAAAAAGCAGAAGAAGGGCTCATTATAAAATGGACTTTAAGTAATAATAAACAGGCTGTGACATTAATAAGACAACACAAAACGAGATCCGTTGTCTTGACTACCAAAGAGGTGACATTCAAAGTGTTTCAGGGAGGTATGAGAGAATGGAATGTTCAAGGATTAAGAATCCAACAAATGTGAAATAATCAAGTTGTCTGCTGAAATTTCTCTGCTGGACGCATTCAGAATCTACTGCCTCACCCAACAGCTTCTTACACGTCTCATCCTCCCTCCCTCTAACTTCACCCATTACTTCACTTCTTTGGCAGTAGTTCCATCCCTAAATGGTACCCTGGAGAATTTCTTCTTCAAGTTTCCGATTAATTGTATTTATCTCATTTTACCATTCTTATTTTGTTAAAAAATGACTTCTATTTTCAGCTTGATAAGCACATTCAGATAAGCTGCTTTCCAAAGTACGAACAGTTTATTAGAAAGGGACACGGTTTCAGTTTAACTTAATCTAAATGTTTTTTGAGTTAGTCTACATTTTATGAAAAAAAAAGTGTCTAAGTGTGTTGGCTAATAGAACCAATACATTGGAAAATAATTTCCAGTTCTTTGTCAGTCTGTGAAAATTGTTTTGGCTGAATTTCGGCCAAACTTTGATTTTTGTTATTGTTATTCGGTACTTTACACAATGAATGTGGTTCCGTTTTAAAACCAATTCCTAAATTATCGTTGTGCTATTAGTAAATGCATTGTTCTTTATTGTATTATTAGTGGTCCTGTCTGTCGTGTGCTCCAGTTTCTTTTTGCAGTCCACTTGTTTTACAGTTAGTGCATAATAAGAAATAAAATGGAAAACAACCTACCTTTTAAACAATCGGCTCAAGATTTCCTCCGAGAAGTCTACAGATTAAACTAAACGTGGACGAATTTCTAATCACTTTTAGTAAGATTCTTCCTTCAGAAATTCCTTCCATCCATTCCAAACAACTCATTTCTGGACAGTGGGGACGCAGGGCAGTGTTTACCGTAGTTCCCCGTGTCGTAAGTCCTCGATAAAAAGACCCCATCTAATACTGCTCGTGGACAAAGGCACTATCTCACTTCTCCCTCCCCATATAAACCAAATGAATGCTCGCTAAAGACAACGTGAAACAGTTAACCTCTATATCAGTGCATAGATGTTAATATTTCACTAGGTTACTAAAGTTTGTTTTGGATAGTATACCTAATATGAGGGGTAGGTAGCCAATGCGGAGGCGAGAAAATTAACGACCCAGACAGCCTTCCGAGTCCCCAGTAAATATTTAGAAAGCGCTATTATGGAAATGTGTACATTGGATTAATTTCCACGAGTGCAACTGATTACTTTCATGTGAGTTAACAGGAAATAATTCCATCCCATCACTATGTAAATTAACTGGGATCCTTCCCGTTTGCCTACTCAATGTGGTTACTACAAACCTTGAAATACTCGAGATGCCTTCACCGAGAGCTGCAGACGGATGAGGTTTATGAAAAAAGGGGGGAAAGAATCAGAGGTAGAAAATGCGCAAAAATTATTAATTGAAGAGTTAAGAAACTTAACGATTGAACTTTCCAGGGAGCGTGTCACATGTAGTGCCAAGTACTCTTTCACTTAGATCATCTGCTTAACTTCCCAAGGCAGAATTCACACAGGCTACCTTGTACAATAGAAGTTGAGATGGACTGGGTGGGCCAAACGACTTGTTTCTGTGTTGCAATAACTAAGACAGATTAAATTTGAATTGAATCAGTTGAATGCATTCGCTAATAAGAGAATTTCATAACCCAAAAGAGAATTTGATTTATTTGTTAAAATCGAATTTTGCATTCAAGCGTTGTGGAAAATAATCAGAATTACATTATCTGTTTATCATTGTTTTGTCTTTATTTTAAAATACCGATTTTCACACAGTTGTTATGGTCTTAGATTCACTCAGATATTTCAATTAGTCTCAGCACCAAAGACCAATCCTGTAAGTGAACCATCAGTCCCTATAAACCAGAGCATGACTTTATACTCAATATCTGGTAATGTAGCATTGCCTGTAGTCAGAAAACCTCATTACTGTAATATCTTTCTGGAACTGACACAAGTGGTCTGACACATGGGGCTCGATTTTGCCATTGGGGTCAGGCTGGGGCGTGTCAGGTGGTTTTTGTGTCAGGACCCCAACTCCGATGTGAAGTGGGAAAAAAGTGCGATTTTCCCCTAATTGGGCACTTGATTTCCAGCGTGTGGGAACCCCTGGCCCAATTAGTCTTTCCATCCTGAAAGTCGCCTCCGATTACGTCATCAGTGCTGCTGGATTTAAGGCCTGCAAGCAGCCTTGCTTCTTCTGGAGACTGCAAACACTTTGGACATTGTATGAAGGACTTAATTTACTGACCATGTCCACCAGCAAGCAAAAGTGTGCACCTCGCTTTGATGAGCCCTCCCTCCAAGCTCTGGTGCAGGGAGCAAGATCTAATAAGGAGGTGCTCTTCCCTTCCTCAGGGAGAAAAAAGCCATCACAACAGACTAAAGCTGTGTGGCTGCAAGTGGCCCAGGAGGTCAATGCCATCTCTATGTGCCGCAGAACCTGGCTGCAGTGCAGGAAGAGGTTTTATGACCTTCTCCGCACAGGAAAAGTGAGTATGACTTTCTCATCACCCTCAATCTCATCCCCATCGCCTCTCCTCACCAGCACTCTGCTTTGCCAACCTCTTCCTCCACATCCCACTTGACACTGACATCCCTGTGCCCTTACCCCTCTCTCTATGGTCACATTCACTTAACTATTCAACCATGCAGCCCTCACACTCCCTATCACTGTGACACAATGACAACAACTTACAACACACAGGGAGGGTCCTTTGTCTCCTTCTAAGCATCTATGCTATGGATTGTCTACACTCACTCCTTCATTCTCACTCAAACTCCACTTGTGTCCCTCATTGCAGGAAAAGAGAGCCCACAATAAGAGGGAAAGAGCCATGACAGGAGGAGGGCCACCCTCAGCAGCCCAGCTCACCGCCTGGGAGGAGGCGGCCCTGGAAATCGCCAGGATCGAGGAGGATTCCCAAATGAGGGACGGACAGACGGGCACATCACAGCAAGCTGGTGACAGAATAGTTTGGCATCTCTTTCATTGACATTGCATGAGTGACTGATAATGATTCTGATGCTCTAACAGATTGACTTATGATCATCTGCACAATTCAATGTGCATGCAACCTTTACCTCACATCTCTAACTCTTTCCTTTACTCCCCCACAGGACCATCGAGAGCCCCCGTCCCCACTGTCCAGGAGGAAGAGCCTGAGCTTCCAGACTCCTCAGAGGAAGCTGCAATCTCTGAGGGCGCTCCGTCAGCAGAATTAAGCGCACCCAGCACCAGCGCAGACACTCACACCTCGATGGGACCTTCGGGACATAGAGTAGAGTTGTCACCTGGTGTATCACAGCTCACAAGTGAGCATCAGTAGATGGTGGAGACAGGGACAGCAGTGGAGAGTCCTCGTTGCAGTGGAGAGGACGCTCCCAGCTCGGCTCCGCTGCATGTCGACCCTGTGCCTTCAGGTCCATCCAGAAGGAGAGCGGTGCTGGAACTCCAGGAACAGGTGCAGGAGTCTCTGGCAGGTTTTGTCTCCAGGGTCGCTGCAAGTGTGGAGCGAATGGAGGAGTCCATCGCTAACATGAGCAGAGCCTTTGTGGAGGCGTTGGCGCATGAACGCATCACCACGGAAAGGATGGCAACCTCCTTGGAAAGGATGGCTACCTCCATGGTAAGGCTGGCTACCGTAGTCACTTGGGTGTAATGTTGTGTTTAATTTTGAAAAGCCATCAGTTGCTTATTGTCATAAAAAATTCTGATGGCAAACTGTTGCAGTTGTGGCGTGTGTCAATTCGCTAATGGGACTTCCACATTGAGGGCTTAGGGCGACTTGCAATTGTCAGTATGGTGGTCAGAGTGATAGGAATCCGTAGGTTCTTGGCCATTGTCGATGGTCTGATAAGAAGGTGCAAGGCAAAATTGTTTGATTGTGCAGGCTAAGCAAATCTGGCCAAGATGAGTGCGTCCCTTGCATCCTGGGCAGCAATGTGGCCTGTGCAGCTTCAGGTGGGTGAGCAGCAGCTTGGCGCTCCTGTTGTTGCTGCTGCTGTTGGTGGTGCTGTTGTTCATGGTCCTGCTGCTGCCACGGCTGGTCTTCGTCCGAATCTGATGTCCAGGAGGAAAGGAAATAAATGGTTCCCATGCTTCTGGTATATGCCTCAGTTGAGGAAGCGCTCAGTCAAGGTGGCGAGAGGGGTTTCCCAGGAGGTCAAACTGGAGATGGGTGTCAGGCTCCAAACTTCCACAACAATGGGTATGCCTGCTAAAAGTTCCCCCAGACCTGAGACAACAAAGTTCTGCCACCTGCAAATGATGATTGCTGAAAACTCCTTTTTAATGGTGGAGCTGCAGCTGTTAGTAAGCAGTCCACTTGTGAGGCCGCCAGGATTCACTGGCGTGTTCCAGAGGAGACGTGCAGGATGTGGGAAAATCAGAAAGGCTTCTCAAAATGGGATTATAGAGGCACTTAACTGGTTGTTAAGGGCCTTAAGGGCCTATCCCGCCTCTTGGAGGTGGGATGGAAACGGGGTCAGAAAACACGCATTTGGGAAAATTGCTCGGAGGCGGGATCGGGCCCGCCCACCATTTTATGCGATTTTACCACCTCACATGCCTCTAATACCGCCTCCTTGGGCCTGGCAAAAATCGAGCCCACGGTCTCTGTCATTGTTTTTTTAAATTCATTCCTGGGATGTGGGCGTCACTGGCAAGATCAGCATTTATTGCCCATCCCAAATTGCCCTTGAGAAGGAGGTGGTGAGCTGCCTTCTTGAACCGCTGCAGTCCATGTGGTGAAGGTATTCCCACAGTGCTGTTAGGGAGGGAGTTCCAGGATTTTGACACAGCGGCGATGAAGGATCGGCGATATATTTCCAAGGCAGGATGGTGTGTGACTTGGAGGGGAACTTGGAGGTGGTGGTGTTCCCATGTGCCTGCTGCCCTTATCCTTCTAGGTGGAAGAGGTCGCGGATTTGGGAGGTGCTGCCGAAGAAGCCTTGGCGAGTTGCTGCAGTGCATCTTGTAGATGGTACACACTGCAGACATGGTTCACTGGTGGTGGAGGGAGTGAATGTTTAAGGTGGTGGATGGGGTGCCAATCAAGCGGGCTGCTTTGTCCTGGATGGTGTCGAGCTTCTTGTGTTGTTGGAGCTGCACTCATCCAGGCAAGTGGAGAGTATTCCATCACACTCCTTACTTGTGCCTTGTAGATGGTGGAAAGGCTTTGGGGAGTCAGGAGGTGAGACACTCGCCGCAGAATACCGAGCCTCTGACCTGCTCTTGTTGCCACAGTATTTATTTGGCTGGTCCAGTTAAGTTTCTGGTCAATGGTGACCCCCAGGATGTTGATGGTGGGGGATTCGGCGATGGTAATGCCATTGAATGTCAAGGGGCAGTGGTTAGACTCTCGCTTGTTGGAGATAGTCATTGCCTGGCACTTCTGTGGTGCGAATGTTACCTACCACTTATCAGCCCAAGCTTGAACGTCGTCCAGGTCTTGTTGCATGCGGGCATGGACTGCTTCATTATCTGAGGAGTTGTGAGTGGCACTGAACACTGTGCAGTCATCAGCGAACATCCCCATTTCTGAACTTATGTTGGAGGGAAGGTCATTGATGAAGCAGCTGAAGATGGTTGGGCCTAGGACACTGCCCTGAGGAACTCCTGCAGCGATGTCCTGGGGCTGTGATGATTGACCTTCAACCACTACAACCATCTTCCTTTGTACTAGGTATGACTCCAGCTAGTGGAGAGTTTTCCTTCGATTCCCATTGACTTCAGTTTTACTAGGGCTCCTTGATGCCACACTCGGTCAAATGCTGCCTTGATGACAAGGGAGTCAGTCTCACCTCACCTCTGGAATTCAGCTCCTTTGTCCATGTTTGGACCAAGGCTGTAATGAGGTCTGGAGCTGAGTGGTCTTGGAAGAACCCAAACTGGGCATCAGCGAGCAGGTTATTGTTGAGTAAGTGCCGCTTGATAGCACTGTCGACGACACCTTCCAGCACTTTGCTGATGATTGAGAGTAGACTGATGGGGCAGTAATTGGCCGGATTGGATTTGTCCTGCTTTTTGTGGACAGGACATACTTGGGCAGTTTTCCACATTGTCGGGTAGATGCCAGTGTTGTAGCTGTACTGGAACAGCTTGGCTAGAGGCGTGGCTAGTTCTGGAGCACAAGTCTTCAGCACGACAGCCGGGATGTTGTCGGAGCCCATAGCCTTTGCTGTATCCAGTGCTCTCAGCCATTTCTTGATATCACGTGGAGTGAATCGAATTGGCTGAAGACTGGCTCTGATGGTGGGGACCTCAGGAGTAGGCCGATATGGATCATCCACTCGGCACTTCTGGCTGAAGATGGTTGCAAACGCTTCAGCCTTGTCTTTTGCACTCACATGCTGGGCTCCACCATCATTGAGGATGGGGATATTCATGGAGCCTCCTCTTCCCATTAGTTGTTTAATGGTCCACCACCATTCACGACTGGATGTGGCAGGACTGCAGAGCTTTGATCTGATCCGTTGATTGTGGATCGCTTAGCCCTGTCTTTTGCATGCTGCTTCCACTTTTTAGCATGCATATTGTCCAGTGTTGCAGCTTCCTCAGGTTTGCACCTCATTTTTAGGTATGCCTGGTGCTGCTCCTGGCATGCTCTTCTACACTCCTTATTGAACCAGGGTTGGTCAGCTGGCTTGATGGTAATGGTAGAGTGAGGGTATATGCCAGGCCATGAGGTTACAGATTGTGGTGGAATACAATTCTGCTGCTGCTGACGGCCCACAGCGTCTCATGGATGCCCAGTTTTGAGCTGCTAGATCTGTTCTGAATCTATCCCATTTACCATGGTGGTAGTGCCACACAACACGATGGAGGGTGTCCTCAGTGTGAAGACGGAACTTTGTCTCCACAATGAGTGTGCGGTGGTCACTGTCATGGACAGATGCATCTGCGACAGTTAGATTGGTGGGGACGAGGTCATGTAGGTTTTTCCCTCGTGTTGGTTCTCTCACCACCTGTCGCAGGCCTAGACTGGCAGCTATCCTTCAGGACTCGGCCAGCTCGGTCAGTAGTGGTGCTACCGAGCCACTCTTGGTGATGGACATTGAAGTCCCCCTACTCTCAGTGCTTCTTCCAAGTGGTGTTCAACATGGAGGAATACTGATTCATCAGCTGAGGGAGGACGGTAGGTGGTAATCAGCAGGAGGTTTCCTTGCCCATGCTTGACCTGAAGCCATGGGGTCCAGAGTCAATGTTGAGGACTCCCAGGGCCAAAGGGTCTATTTCGGTGCTGCAGATTCTATGTAATGCTAGATATGTTTTCAATGAAGTTCAATAGATTAGTGAATATATATTGATGAATTTGCAAACAGCAATTTAACTAAACCAATTACACTTATTTACATTGCTATATAATGTTGGGCTGAGTAACTGGGAGGATCAAGTCTGAGTTGTAGTTTGGTGTTAGTTGGCAGCACTTTTAACTGAGTTAGAAGGGGTTGAATTCAAAAAACCATATATGAGAGAAAGGGAAATAAATAAAGACACACCAGCAGCAATGTGCCGAAGAGGCTGCATTGTTCCAGTGGTACAGGGTGAACAGTTTTTTCCTTTTGTAAATTTTATTTGTAGGCCACTGAAGCAATGAAAACCTTAAAATTTAGTGGTAGAAATTGTTTTTTGTTCCACCCATTTTCCTGGTGGAAGTCGGGGGCACAATGGGCTAGTTTCACAGGGCTATGTCCTGTGCCCCAAAGACGCTTGAAAGACTTCCATCCTCATATTGGGGCGGACAATTTTTCAGGAGTCCCTGGTGGTTGCCTAAAACAGGCATTCGGCCCCTTGCATATGTCAATGAGGGGCCTAATGCCGGTTTTAAAACTCCTTCCAGCGTAAATGCAGCTTAACAAGCAGCCACCAACAAAAGTTAAGTGTTATTTTTTAAAAAAAAGCTTTCATGTGGAGGCAAGAGAAGCAGGAAAGCTCCTCTTGGCACCACTACACTCCTGAGGATCGCTGCGATCACATTCCTCCCAATCTCCTTCTCCTCCCCTCTCAGGACTTCCCTGAGGGCCGCTACTGGTGAAGCTTGTGGCTCAAGTTGGGTGGATGGAAATGGGCGAGCTGCCTCTGGAGGCCCGATAGGTGCTGGCAGCTGGCCACAATTATTACAATGAGCCCGAGGCCCAACTTCGGATGAGCATTGGGCCTCCCAATCCGGGCACATGCTGTCAGTTTTGTGCCCGATCATGGGCCCTAACTCATTTCCACCCCATATATTTCTGGGCTTTACTTTTTATTCGCTGCAGCAGCCTACATGCCCCATGACTACATAATGAGAAAGCAGAGAATAAAAACAAAATGCTGCTGTGTGTTCCTTCCCTCCTTTAATTTTCATCCGTTAATGTTGTAACACCAACATAGCTTTTAAAATACCACACTTAGCTATAAGGACAGGTTGGAGAAGCTGGATTTGTTTTCATTAGAGCAAAGGAGGTTGAGGGGTGATTTGATAGAGGTGTACAAGATTATGACGGGTTTGGATAGGCTAGACGGGGAAAGGCTGTTCCCACTAGTTGATGGTACAAGGACTGGGGGACACAGATTTAAGTTTTTTGGGCAAGAGATACAGGGGGGATGTGAGGAACAACTTTACGCAGCGAGTGGTGAGGACGTGGAACTCGCTGCCGACGGAAGTGGTGGAAACGGAGACACTCAATGTTTTCAAGGGGAGACTGGATAGGCACTTGAGGGAAATAAACTTGCAGGGCTACAGGGATAGAGCTTGGGAATGGGACTGACTGGATTGCTCTACAGAGAGCCGGCATGGACTCGATGGGCCGAATGGCCTCCTTCAGTGCCGTTCTGACTCTGACTATAATACTGTTGTAGAATATTAATATGCGCTATGAACACACTATTCAGAATGATCTGTTCTCAAAATGAGCAGCAACTGTTAAACCTAGACTAGAACAACTTTGAATGACCAAGACAGATTACATTTGAATTGAATTAGTTAAATGCATTCACTAATAAGAGAATTTCATAGCTTAAAAGAAAATTCTCTTTTTGTTAAAATGAAATTTTCTATTCAAGCTGTTATTAACTTTGTGGAAAATAATAAGAATCACATTACCTGTTTTTCATTGTTTTGCTTTTGTTTTTGTTTATAAATGCCCATCTTCACGCAGTTGTTATGTTCTTAAGATTCACTCAGATATTTCTCTTGTTCTCAGCACCAAAGACCAGTCCTCTAAGTGAACCATCAGTCCCTATAAACCAGAGCGTGACTTTATATGCCATACCTGGTAATGTAGCATTGCCTGCAGTCAGAAAACCGAATTACTGCAATACCTTTCTGGAACTGACACAAGCAAGACACCTGCTGGTCCCTCTTCTTGCACCCCGTCAAAATAGTACCATTAGATTATACTGCCTCTCCATGGTGTTTCTCCCAAAGTGAATCATTTCACACTTATTCACATTAAATTCCATCTGCTATGTATCTGCCTATTTTACCAGTCTGTCTATGTTCTCCTGAAGTCTGCTACTATCACGCTCACTATTTACTATGTTGCCAACTTATGTATCGTCCGCAAACTTTGCAATTGTACTCCCTATACCCAAGTCCAGGTCATTTATATATAATCGGTAAATCGATGGTCCTGATACCGAACGATGGGGGACCCCATTGCATACTTCTCTCCAGTCAGAAAACCATCCGTTCACCAGTACTCTCTGCCTCTTCTCCCTTAGCCAATTACGTACCCAAGTTATCACTGTCTCTTTAATCCCATGTGCCTCTATTTTCTGAATAAGTCTGTTATGAGGTACTTTATCAAAGGCCTTTTGAAATTCCATATATACAATATCTACTGCACTACCTTCATCAAACCTCTCTGTTACTTCATCAAAGAACTCAATCAGGTTAGCCAGATACAATTTGCCTTTAACAAATCCATGCTGGCTGTCGCTTATTAATCAATGTTTCTCTAAGTGAGAATTAATTTTGTCCTTGACAATGGTCTCTAGTTATTTTCCCACCACTGACGTTAGACTGATTGGCCTGTAGTTACCAGGTTTATCCCTCTCCCCTTTTTGAAAAGGAATGTAACATTTGCAATCCTCCAGTCCTCTGGTACCACTCCAATCTCCAAGGAGGATTGAAAGATTGTGGTCAGAGCTTCAGCTATCTCTACCCTAGCTTCCCTCAGCAACCTAGGCTGCATCCCATCTGGACCAGGTGACTTGTTAACTTTGACTGATGCCAACATATTGAGCACCTCCTTTCTATCTATTTTTATATTATCCTATATTTCTACTCCCCCCCCCTCTTCTACTGCAACATTAACTTCATCCTCTTCTTTTGTGTAGACAGATGCAAAGTGCTCATTTAGTACCTCAGTTAGGCCCTCTGCCTCCACAAGAACATTTCCTTTTTTGTCCCTAATTGGCCCCACCATTCCTTTAACTGTCCTTTTACTTATTATATGTTTATAAAAGATTTTTGGTTTCCCTTTTATGTTACCCGCTAATCTTGTCTCATATTCTCTCTTTGCCCTTCTTATATACTTTTTCAATTTCCCCCTGCACTCTCTGTATTCTGCCTGGTTTTCGATTGTATTCTGTACCTGACATTTGTCATAAACCTCCTTTTTCTGTTTTATTTTTATCTCTATTTCCTTTATCATCCAGGGAACTCTAGCTTTGGATTCCCCATCTTTCCTCCTTCTGGGAATTTGCTTGGTTTGTACCTGAATTATCTTCGCCTTGAAGGCCTGTCGTTGCTCATTTACTGTTTTCTTAGTCAATCTTTTTTTCCAGTCCACCTGTGTGAGATCCCTTCTCAAATCACTGAAATTGTCTCTTTCAGTTGGGTATTTTCACCATTGAGTTTTCTTTGCCCCTCTCATGTTCTCTTTGTCTTTGGATAGTGACCAAATAAATACATATCAGGCATTGTGACTTAGGTTATAATTTGCAAATCAGGTTCATTAAAAAATAAAGGATTTACAATAGCAGAAAGTCAGTGCAGTATATTTCACTTGATTAGAGAATGCTTAGCTTATACCTCTTCAGATATACAAAAATAACAAATGTGCAATACTTCACTAACTCTCTTAATACTAAACCTGGACTAGTGTCTGTAAAACCTGTATGTGGGATTTTTTTCCCATCCACCATGAAATCTCTTTACACCAGCGTCACACAGGCTGAAGTACAATAATACAAGAAGAACTGATAAACCATTCAGAACCAGTAGCTTGTGGCTACTGAGTTGTCTGTTAAGTAGACTTAATTTGGGCTGGATTTTGAATGACCCATGGAGTCGGGTTCGGAGGTGTGTGGGGGGTTAAATTTGCGGGGTCGGGGGTCCCGACCCCATCCCGACTCCATCCCACCTCCACGCAATTTTGACAAAATCAGTCACGGGGTTCCCGACTCCATCCCGCCTCCAAGAGGCGGGAGAGGCCATTAAAGCCCTTAACAAGCCCTAAATTGGCTCTGTAATGCCATTTTGAAACGTTTCAGCTAGTTTAACCCTTTTCTGACGTGAAATACGCCTGGTGTGAAACACTCCAGTGAAACCTGGCGGGAGCACAAGTGGATAGCTGACTATGAGCTGCAGGTCCACTATTACAACGGAGATGTGATGAAGGTAGTAGTAGTATTAGGCCTGAAAGTCGCTTCTGAATTGAATGTCTTCAGAGACTGCCTGGCCTTTGCTGTGAGAGGACTTGGATGCAAAAAAATTCTCTCTCTCTCTCTCATATCAAGTTTGCATCCAGGTCCAATCACATCAAATGCCAGGCAGGTCCTCTCTCAGCAACAGCCAGACAGTCTCTGAGACCCTGCAGACAGTCTCTCACCTGCAATGCAGCAGGAATGATGACATCATCAGAGGCGACTTTCAGACTGAATCCACTAATTAGTTCATGGGTTCCCACATGCTGGAACTCAATTGCCCAATTAAGTGAAAATTGCATCATTCATCCACATTAATCTGGAGTCGGGGGGGGGAACACGAAATGCGGATGACACGACCCCAACCCAACCCCAAGACAAAATCCAGCCCAAAGCATCAGAACTGTTCCGTTCAGAAACCGATTTCACAAATTTATGCCACTTCACTTTTCTGTGAAGGCTGGACTGAAACAAAAGAAATCAAAAAAGTATTTTATATGAGCAAGCACAATACCCCTTATGGTCGTTTCAAAAACACGGGCTGGTCTCCCCAAAAATAATCTCCAACCAACCAAGGTGTCAAGCTGAAAATCTGTCAGATTCAATAGACTAACAACTATGCAGATAGCTATCGGGAACTGCTACTGGTGAGATCAACCCTAACGGTTTTGCAATTAACAAGCATTAACGTTTCATGACTAACTCGTATCACTGGACATATGAGTCATCTATGGACCTGACTTACCTTAGTACAACTTCTGGTTGCAAATGCAGAACGTGGATTCCACCTCAACCCAAAGAAACCAAGGTGCAGTAAAACAAATTTAAATGAATTAGTCACATCTCATGAATAGATATTAAAAGAGAGACTTTTTTGTGATTTGAAATTGTGACAGAACCATTATTGGTCACACATAGCACTCTCTAGGCAGCAAGATCTCCACAACAAAGAACCAAGTAACGTTGACGGTGAAGGAACTAATTTAAGCAATACATTTATATATCCATTTTAGCACATTCACTATCGATGTGCTTAGATGTAATTTGCTTTGGTAGCCATATCAGTCTGGCTTCACAAGGAAAGGTGAATCCACAGCATTGCTCTCTGGTTCATTTCAATATAATATGACTAGTTCTGATGTTTCATCACGTTTTATATCATTTATTTTAAAGTGTAAATTGTCAGCACTAATTCTGATTTTGCTTAAAAACCCATGCCTTTCATTAAGTGATAAGTTACTAATAAATTATTTTATGGTTCTTGTCATTTTAAAGTTCCAATAATTATTACACACAGTTTTATGTTTAATAGGCCATAAGAGCGAGATTTCACTCACTGCATTGCAAAAAAGCAACAGTTTCGAGCAGCCAGGGGAGACCCATTCTCATATTACTAAAATGAGAAGTCGCACAACACCAGGTTATAGTCCAACAGATTTATTTAATTTTACAAGCTTTCGGAGCGGTTCGCTCTTCTCATTTTTGTCCACCCCAGTCCAACGCCGGCATCTCCACATCATATTACTAAGTAAGACTATTGATCTAAGACTTTCTGCCAAGCATTTGGCAAAAAATACTAAAGCCACATTATAAAGAGCTTACTTTATGTAAGTTCTTCAAATTTTTGTCACTTAGTTTACCATAGTTTTCAAATGTTTCAGAATTATTTATGCACTATTTAAAAAATTCATATACAAAATAGAAAATGCCTTCCTAGTTTAATGCCATCTGGTGATCTTTCATCCTTTGTTTCTTATTTATAGTTAACATCAAGCATCAACCATAAAACATTTGCAGAGTAATACTGTTGTAATTTATTGCTTTCCTTCCACAAAAAAGTTACTTGAATTTAATTATAGAAAAGTAAGACAGCTGTAACATTTTCTAAGGGCTGGATTATCATGGGGAAGATGGGTTGGGGGCGGGGGGAGTAGTGGGAAACCTGGGAGAACGGGTTTCCCACAGGCCCTGCCGAATTTAGCTCTGGAATTCCCTCCCTAAACCTCTCCGCCTCTCTGCCTCTCTTTCCTCCTTTAAGACACTCCTTAAAATCTACCTCTTTGACCAAGCTTTTGGTCATCTGCCCTAATTTCTCCACATGTGGCTTGGTGTCAAATATTTGTCTTACAATACTCCTGTGAAGTACCTTGGGACGTTTTACTACATTAAAGGCGCATTATAAATACAAGTTGTTGTTGTTGTTGTTGAACGGCAGGGCCTGATTTGCTTCTGAAGTCTCTGTTTCCCGCCCGCAGCCAGCCAGCTGGAGAGGTGGGAAACTGGGCCGCACAGAGGAGGGAGGGAGGGATCGGATGGGTGCCAGTGCCGTCCTCCGGAGGATGAGGGGTGGGGAGACGAGAAGATCTGGGAAGTCGTGGGACTTGGGGTGGTGGAGAAGAGTAGATCGAGGCCGGCGTGGGACTGGGTTGGGGGGGGCAGGGGGAGAGGAGTAGATCGAGGCCGGTGTGGGACTAGGGGGTGGGGGGGAGGAAGATCGAGGCTGGCGTGAGATGGGAGCTGGGGAAGGAAGATCGAGGCTGTCCGGCAGAGGATCGTGGCTGGCCTCAAGATCATTGATGTGGTGGGGGGGGGGGGGGGGGGGGGGGGGGGGGTGGGGGGGGGGAGTGGTGTCCAGGAATGGCAAATGGAGGCCTCGTGGGGGGTCTCCGATCACGGGGGGTGGGTTAGGTAGGGACCCTGGACCAGGAGGTAATTGTAATGGCGCTAACCTCCTGGATGCAGTAGTCCCCGCCTTGCTGTAATTGTCAGGTTTTACGAAGTGTGTAAAACCTGTCCAGCTGCAGTTAACAATAAAATGGAGGTTAAAAAAGAGGCTTCCAGCCTTATTATAATATTTAAATTGAAGTCCCACCTCCTGGCAGCGGGTTGGCTGTCTGCAACCCCCCGCCCCACCCCCCGCCCCCTGTCCCACCTCCATTAAAACCGGAAGTGGGCGGGTTGGAGGCAGGTTCAGGTCAGGAATCCGATTTTTAACAATTTAACTACCCCCACGCTCCAAACCCACCTATTTTTTTTAGGTTAAAATTCCCTCAATTTCTGCTATGTATTTTCTCACTATGCCTTTTTTAAAAAGCTGCCTTGATGTAAATGTTAATGCCCATGACTTACTTTAGCAGAATGGAAAATTTATTCTGCAAGTGAGGAAACCACAAACCACACCATACGTTCCCAGTATGAATAGCAAGTAACAGAGGGGTACCAGTGCAATTCACCCAGAATCGGCCAAACCAGCACCAAAGATCGAGGAATTTCAAGTGCAAATGATGTCCAGCCCAAATCGAGCTTCCACGATTTTTTCCGCTGGTTTAAAAAACATCGCGATGGAAGCCCACAAAACTGGCCACGCCCCCAGATCAAATGAATCACCATGGCGAGTTTCTGTTTCCGGGCCTTCGAGGAGGCTCTTAAAATGAAGCTTTTATTTATAGGTGCATGGGCACTAATAGGCACCTTTTAAAAGCTTTTACATGTTAAAAATATTTAATTTACTAAGAAACTGTCTACTATACACCACTGAAACTAATAAATGGTTCTGTATAGTTTTTTAAAAATCATTTTCAGTTATTTAAAATCAGGTTACTCACAGATGGTGGACTAGATACTTTGATTAAAAATGCTAATTTTTGGTGATAAAGCCATTTTCAGCTGTATTAATCAAACTGCTCCAGGTTACCACTCTTAAATATATCAAGGAATAGTTTTCAATGCAAAAAAACATTATGGGGGCGATTTTCTCAGCCCCAAGGAGGCGGGTTTGGAGCAGGAAAGGCGGGAAAATCGCAATAATGGGCCAGAAATTCGGCTCCCTGGCTTCCCGCAGGGTGCAAGGATCGCGCGCGCACCTACCTACCGCGCCTGCTGTTGACCTCTGGGCCCACGAGCAATTCGGGTCCTGGGCCTCCTGCAACTGCCGGCGCGCAGTGCTTCCGTATCCCAGGGGCGTAGTTAGTGCGATGTGCCCCTGGGATCACGTGGGCCATGGAGAGCCAATGGCAGCAGACCATCTTTCATTCATAGATTTGACAGGAAGACCTGTCAAATCTATGAATACAGATCGGCCCCAAAACATCCCTAAAACTACAAATACATTTTTTAAAAAAGTCACATTTTTAAAATAACTATAAATTACATTAATTAACTATTTTAAACAAAAATTAAAGTTTTTGAAAAAATTAATTACACTTTTTAACGGGTTAAAACTAAACTTACCTTTCTTTAAAGTAATTAAAAAAGATAAATCTGTGAAAAAAATGTTTAAATTTTAATAAAATCAACACTTACCTTGTTAAAAGAAGGCCTTGCGCCTCCTTTTTCAATGTGTATCTTCTCCCTGCTTTCCTTCACGGAGGAACCTGTAAAAAAACCCGAAGTGCGAGGCAAACGCGCTGGCCCTCCAGCGTGCATGTTCGACCTTTGAACCCCTTCTTTCAGGAGAACGGAAGTGCCGGTTTCCTGCGCATGCGCAGTGCATGCAAGAAACCGGCACTTTTGTTCCGTCCATGGGTGAGTACACAGCGCGTACTCACCCGTGGCGAGCCTGATTTCTGCCCCAATGAGTGCGGGTTCGGAACCCGCCTCCGCGCAATTTTGCCAGTGCCGGTTTTGCAGGGCGGGGAACGGTCCCGCCTCCAGCAGGCCAGAGAGGTTGTTAAGAGCCTTAAATGGTCGTTAAGGGCCTCTCTAATCCTATTTTGAGAGGTCCTCGTTATTTTTCAACATTTTCAGCATGTTCCACGACCCTCCTAAACCACGCCAGCTAAACCTGGCGGGTTGACAAGTGGGTGGCCTCCTCACAGCTGCAGCTCAAACAGTAAATCGGAGATTTCATCAGGGATTAGTTGCAGGTGGCAGAATTTTGCTTTAAAAGGTCTTTCAGCACTTTCAGCAGGCCTTCCGAAGTCGGAGGTGCTGCAGCTTCTTATATCAACTGTGGGACCTCCTTGGAAGACCCTCCCCCCGCTTGGAATGAGCGCTTCCCCAATGGAGGCATCTGCCAGCAGCATGGGAACCATTCATTTCCTTTCACCATGGACCTCAGATTTGATGAGGAGCATCCACGGCAACAGCAGAACCAGGCAACTCAGCAGCAACAGCAGCAGGAGCCACAACCTCCTGCTCAGCCACCTGATACTGCACAGGGCAGAAGGCGCCAGCGCATCGAGGCACCTCGCCGCAGGAGATACCCCTGACAGAGGGTTTACAGACAGAGGATGAGCTACCTCAACATGAGTGAGCAGCAGTGCCAAAGGAGGCTGAGATTTTCGCGAGAGGTTGTCCGAGAGATCTGCAGACTGCTGCAGTATGATCTGGTGCCCAGAGGAACGGGTGGACACCCCTTACCAGTGGTTGTCAAAGTCACCACCGCACTCAACCTTTTTGCCTCAGGCTCCTTCCAGGGATCATCAGCAGACATCAGCGGCATCTCCCAGTCGGCCATCCACAGTTGCATCACGCAGGTTACCGATGCCCTTTTCGCAAAGGCGCACAATTGCATCCAGTTCTCAAGGGATCAAGCAAGTATAACTGTGCGTTCAGGTTGGCTTTGCAAATGTGGCAGGCATGCCAATGTTGCAGGGTGTCATAGACTGCACACATGTGGCACTTAGGGCACCCCATCACAACCCAGCTATTTTTGTCAAGTGAAAGGGCTTCCACTCCCTCAACGTACAGCTGGTGAGTAACCACAAGAAGGAATTTTTGCATGTTTGCGCCAAGTTCTGTGGTAGTTGCTATGACTCATTCATCCTGCGGCACTCTAGTGTTCCTCTGCTTTTCAATCCGCCAAACCAACTTAACGGATGGCTCCTTGGTGACCCCTGAAGAGTGGCTAATGATGCCGATCAGGAGGCCAGCTAACGAGGCTGAAGAGTGCTACAACGCCAGCCACACTTCGACCAGGTCCATCATCGAACAAACCATTGGGTTGTTGAAGATGCGCTTCCGATGCCTTGACCGATCAGGTGGAGCCCTGCAGTATTCAGCAGCCAGGGTCTCCAGAATGGTCGTGGTCTGCTGTGCACTGCACAACATGGCACAGCGTCGTGGCTTGCAGCTTCCTGATGAGCAAGTGGCTCAGTTCCAGGTCTCCTCAGATGAGGATGAGGAGGAAGGGGAGGATGAGGAGGCCGAGGAGGAGGAGGAGGAGGAGCAGGAGGAGGAGGACCGGGCGACAGTCTATCAAGCAGCAGCAGCGGCAGCACGCGAGCACATGGCTGCCCGTGATGCAAGGGATGAACTTATCCTGGCCAGATTTGCATAGGTTGCCCATGTTGGCACATGTCCTTGGCTCCATCTTAAGACATCATAGAAAATGGACATGACTCTCTGGCCTCCTTTCACTCTGGCCACCAACCTGACAACGCAAGTGTCGCGGAGCCCGCAATGTGGAGCTGCCTAAGGTGAAAGAACAGATACCATCACGCCAACATTTTGCCATCAAATCATTTTAATGCTTTCCAACAAGGATGGCATTTCATCAATACACATAAACATTCACCCACTCTGCACACAGATCTGGAGGTTATATCCCTTGCCAGCTGGACCCACACAGCCTTGGTTTCTTTGGGAGGCCTCTTCCTCCCAGATGAGGGGAAGAACAACTCCCTGCTAGCTCTCACCTCCTCAACCAACATTTGCAGTGCTCATCCGAGAACCTCGGGGAGGCCTTTGCCTTGGAATTGGACATAGTGGTTTCTCAGAATATGTTGCAGGTGGTGCAGCATCAGCAGAAATCCAGTGGAATGATCCAAGGCAGCAAGCAGCCCTTAAATGAGGCTGGAAAAGTGATGTCAGCAGAGGCGAGTTTCAGTTCCAAAACACTAATTGACCAAGGGCAAGCCACACCTCTGAAATCAACTGGCCAATCAGAGGAAAATCGCAATTTTTTCAAACCTATCAGTGGAGGCGGGTTTCGAACCCACCCAAACCGAAACCCGCCTCCAACCCGCCTCCAGTGGGAAAATCGCCCCCTGCGTTCTAAAACGCTGCCCGCTTGCGCTGGTTCATGGAAAAATTTACGTTCGGTGATATGCAAATGAATTTGAGGGGAAACCTGAGCAAAAAATTCCATTACAAAACTGACGCAATTTTGAGCGCAACTTGAATCCGGATCGCCGATTGTACCCAAAGTGGAAGCTCTACCCCAAAGTATTCAACTTCTTCCCGACAAAGCTGCAAACGGTTATGTATGAAAAACAGAGTGCTTTTAATAAAACTGGTAACAATTGTCTCTCTCTTTCGTTCTCTCACTCTTCTATATTCTGGGTTTACCCTTGTATACCCAACTTCCCCAGTGGAACAGGTCCACCTTTCCACAGTCCAGTCCCTCGGGATCATTAAACCAAGTAGAATAAACCTATCATCTATATTTTATAGCGAAAGTACATGCTTATCTAATATGACAGAGTTAATTAAAACACCCAGGGGCCAATTTGAACATGTATCACCTGGGGCTAACGGTTCGGTAATGGCCTCAAAATCGGGTTGATACCTTACCATCCTGTTAACCGTGATGATGTGGCTGGCGCCATTTTGAAAGGGGACCACTGCTGGGGCCTGAAGTGCCGGCCTGTTTCAGGCAGTAGGCCAATTTCAATATGAAAATCGGGGTCCTAGGACACGATTATCGTTTTAAGTTGGTAATGGTCAGATGCTGCACCGTGCACACTCTAATCATTTCCATGTGCGATAGAGGAGAAGATGGCCAGCCAAGAAGACGAGCAGGGGAGTTATCCCCGGTGTCCTGGCAAATATTTATCCCTCAATCAACATCACTAAAAAAAAACCAGATTATCTGGTCATTATCAAATTACTGTTTGTGGGAGCTTGCTAATTCACATTTATCCACATTATACTGCATCTGCCATGTATTCGCCCACTCACTCAACTTGTCTAAATCGCCTTGAAGCCTCTTTGCATCCGCCTCACAACTCACAATCCCACTTAGTTTTGTGTCGTCAGCAAACTTGGAAATATTACATTTGGTTCCCTCATCCAAATCATTGATATATATTGTGAATAGCTGGGGCCCAAGCACTGATCCCTGCGGTACCCCACTAGTCACCGCCTGCCACCCCGAAAAAGACCCATTTATTCCTACTCTCTGTTTCCTGTCTGTTAACCAATTTTCTATCCATGCCTGTCTGTTAACCAATTTTCTATCCATGCCAGTATATTACCCCCAATCCCATGTGCTTTTAATTTTGCACACTAACCTCTTATGTGGGACTTTATCAAAGGCCTTCTGAAAATCCAAATACAACACATCCACTGGTTCTCCCTTATCTATTCTACCAGTTACATCCTCAAAAAACTCCAGTAGGTTTGTCAAACATGATTTCCCTTTCATAAATCCATGTTGACTTTGTCTAATCCCGTTGATATTTTCTCAGTGTCCTGTTATCACATCCTTTATAATAGACTCTAGTATTTTCCCTACTACTGGTGTTAGGCTAACTGGTCTGTAGTTCCCTGTTTTTGCTCTCCCTCCTTTTTAAAATAGTGGGGTTACATTTGCCACCCTCCAATCTGCAGGAACTGTTCCATAATCTATAGAATTTTGGAAGATGACAACCAATGCATCCACTATTTCCATGGCTACCTCTTTTAGTACTCTGGGATGCAGATTATCAGGCCCTGGGGATTTATCAGCTTTCAGTCCCATTAATTTCTCCAGCACTATTTTTTTACTAATACTAATTTCCTTTAATTCCTCCTTCTCACTAGACCCTTGTGCCCTAGCATTTCTGGGAAGTTATTTGTGTCCTCTTCCGTGAAGACAGAACCAAAGTATTTGTTTAATTGCTATAACATTTCCTTGTTCCCCATTATAAATTCTCCTGTTTCTGACTGTAAGGGACCTAAATTTGTTTTCACTAATCTTTTTCTTTTTACATACTTGTAGAAGCTTTTACAATCCGCTTTTATGTTCCTTGCAAGTTTACTCTCATACTCTATTTTTCCCCTCTTAATCAATCTCTTGGTGCTTTTTTGCTGAATTCTAAACTGCTCCCAATCCTCAGGCTTGCTACTTTTTCTGGCAACTTTATATGACTCCTCTTTGGATCTAATACTATCCTTAATTTCTTTTGTTAGCCATGGTTGGGCCACTTTTCCTTTTGTGTTTTTTGCGCCAGAAAAGAATGTATAACTGTTGCAATTCATGCATTCGTTCCTTAAGTGTTAGCCATTGCCTATCCACCGTCAAGCCTTTTAATGAAGCTCCCCAATCTATCATAGCCAACTCACTCCTCATACCTTCATAGTTTCCTTTGTTTAGATTTAGGACCCTAGTTTCAGATTGGACTACTTCACTTTCCATCTTAATGAAGAATTCTACCATGTTATGGTCACTCTTCCCTAAAGGACCCCGCAAAACAAGATTATTAATTAACCCCTTCTCATTGCACAATACCCAATCTAGGATAGCCTGTTCCCTAGTTGGCTTCTCAATGTACTGGTCTAAAAATCTATCTCATACACACTCCAGGAA
The DNA here is from genome assembly GCA_030390025.1 of Squalus acanthias. Lineage (NCBI taxonomy): Eukaryota > Metazoa > Chordata > Chondrichthyes > Squaliformes > Squalidae > Squalus > Squalus acanthias. The sequence goes on from CM059444.1 coordinate 44,990,487, forward strand.
TTCATCCTCCACAGTATTATTGCTAATTTGGTTTGGCCAGTCTATATGTAGATTAAAGTCACCCATGATTACTTAAGAGCTACTAGCAATTAACACTAGATTTTAAAATAGATTAAAAGAGATTAACCCTTAAAACACCCACACTTACCAAACTCCCAAGTTTTTCACTCTGTTCCAGCTGTACTCAGTGCTGGTTGCACTCACAGGCCCCTGTTTTTATACTGTTTTTAAATCTAGCTATCTAATTAACTAATTAACTAGCTACAGCTGCTCTCCAGTAGGAGAGCTTGCTTGTTTGTCTCTGCTTAAGCCTGAAAGAAACTTAAAAATTTTAAGTTTAAAATTTAATTAAACAGTTGGTCTTACTTAAGAGCTACTAGCAATTAACACTAGATTTTAAAAGAGATTAAAAGAGATTAACCCTTAAAACTCCCACACTTACGAAACTCCCAAGTTTTGCACTCTGTTCCAGCTGCACTCAGTTACCAACAGCTGCTGTCCGATAAAATGGGCGCAGTGGTTCTGATCTGAAATTGTTGAACTCAATGTTGTGTCCGGAAGGTTGTAAAGTGCCTGATCAAAAGATGGGGTGCTGTTCTTCGCACTTCCGTTGAGCTTCATTAGAACAGTGTAGGAGTCCAAGGACCGAGAGGTGGGAGTGGGATGGAAAATTAAAATGACAAGCGACTGGAAGCTCAGGGTCATGCTTGCAGACTGAACAGAGTTATTCCGCAAAGCGGTCACTCAATCTGCGTTTGGTCTCCCCGATGTAGAGGAGACCACACCATGAGCAGCAAAAGGAGCATTGTTCTTTTTGTAGCCAGGATGAATATCATATTGACTAGTGCGATAGAGAATGTTCACACTGAGGATGAGTGACCTTTGTGTTTGCAGTTAGTTGTAAGAAACATTGGAGGTAATTTTCAACTTATCGCTGGAGGGTAAAGCTGGGATGTGGGTTGAAATGAATGGAAAGAAAAATGGGGCGGTTTCTTCACAAATGGCATCAGTGCATTATATGTGTGTGGTCAGAAGGGAACAAACTGCATTTTTATGATTGATCATAGGTGAAAGTCTAGCTATTAATAAAGTTAATTTTCATCAAGTATTATGAAAAGGTAGAACTTAGAACAAACAATAATAGATTTAGACTAGTGCTGTTGGGGGAGGTTTAAAGTAGCTTGGCAGGGGGTTGGGAACCTGAGCGTCGATTCAGAAGGGAGAGAAGCAAAGCTGGCAATGGAAGGCAGTAAATTAGCAAGTGAGTTTGGAAGGCAGAAGAAACAAAGGCTAGAAAATAGACAACAAAGGGGCTTGGCAATGTTTAATGGTATATGCGAGAAGTCTAGAAAATAAAGCAGAAGAGCTGAGGGCACAGATAGACACGTGGGAGTATGATATCATAGCTATTACTGAAACATGGCTCAAAGAAGGGTAGGAATGGCCGCTCAACATTCCTGGTTACAGGGTTTTCAGATGAGATAGAGAGGGAGATAAAAAAGGAGGGTGGGGTTGCAGTATTCGTTAAAGAAACAATTACAGCTGTGAGGAGGGATGATATATTAGAAGGATCATCAAATGAGACTATATGGGTTGAACTGAAGAACAAAAAAGGGGCAATCACACTGCTGGGAGTGTACTATAGACCCTCAAGTAGTCAGAGGGAGATAGAAGAGCAAATATGTAGGCAAATTTCTGAGACATGCAAAAACAATAGGGCAGTAAAAGTAAGGGATTTCAATTACCCTAATATTAACTGGGATAGAATTAGTGTAAAAGGGATAGAGAGCGCAGAATTCTTAAAATGCCTCCAGGAGAATTTTTTTATCCAGTACGTAGCAAGCCCAACAAGAGAGGGGGCGGTTCTGGACTTAGTTTTAGGGAATGAAGCTGGGCAGATGGAAGGGGTATCAGTGGGAGAGCATTTTGGTGGTAGTGATCATAATTCAGTTAGATTTAGTGTACTTATGGAAAAGGACGAAGGGCAACACGGTGGCATAGTGGTTAGCACTGTTGCCTCACAGCGCCAGGGACCCAGGTTCGAATCCGGCCTCGGGTGACTGTCTGTGTGGAGTTTGCACATTCTCCCCGTGTCTGCGTGGGTTTCCTCTGGGTGCTCCGGTTTCCTCCCACAGTCCAAAGATGTGTGGGTTAGGTTGATCTGGCGATGATAAATTGACCCTTAGTGTTGGGGGGATTAAATATGTGGGGATAGGGTGGGATATGTGTCGGTGCAGGCTCGATGGGCCGAAATGGTCTCTATCTGCACTGTGGGGATTCTGTGATTCTGTGATACCAGGAGTAAAAATTCACAATTGAGGAAAGGCCAATTTTACTAAGCTGAGATGTGATTTCGCAAAAGTGGGCTGGAAATAGCTACTTGAAGGTAAATCAGTGTCAGAGCAGTGGGAGGTATTCAAGGAGGAGATAGTGAGGGTTCAGAGCAACTATGTTCCCACAAAGAATAAGAGTGGGACTCTCAAATCTAGAGCCCCCCCTGGATGTCAAGGGGCATACAAGGTAGGATAAGGCAAAAAAGGGAAGCTTAAGTCAGCTAAATACTGCAGAAAGTCTAGAGGATTATAGAAAGTGCAGGGGTGAAATTAAAAAGGAAATTAGGAAAGCAAAGAGAGGGCATGAAAAAATATTGACAAGTAAAATCAAGGAAACCCCAAAGATGTTTTATAAATACATAAAGAGCAAAAGGATCACTAAAGAAAGAGTAGGGCCTATTAGAGACCAAAAAGGTAACCTGTGTGCGGAGGTGGAAGAAGTGGGTATGGTTCTTAATGAATACTTTGCATCTGTCTTCACAAAAGAGAGGGACAATGCAGACACTGTAGTTAAGGAGGAGGAGTGTGAAATATTAGATGAGATAAACATAGTGAGAGAGGAAATATTAAAGGGTTCAGCATCTTTGAAAGTAGATAAATCGCCAGGCCCGGCTGGAATGTATCCCAGGCTGTTAAGAGAAGCAAAGGAGGAAATAGCGGATGTTCTGACCATCATTTTCCAATCCTCTCTGGCTACAGGTATGGTGCTGGAGGACTGGAGGGCTGCTAACGTTGTCAGCTTGGGTGTCAGCTTGAACAGTCACAAGGTCAGTAGATTTGCAAAATGTTATCCCAAATCTCCAACAACAAAGTTGTTGCATTTGAATGTCAGCCATGTTACAGGAGCGCTTTTAAAGTGCTGCACCAATGATTACAAATCATGTCCTCCAGCAACTCGTCTCCTTGCAGCTGGACTGTTTCTGACAAGACGGGAAACAGGAGCCAGAAGCACGAAAATGGGAAATCTCTATCAAAATAGGATTAGCAAGGCACTGTTAACTGCCTTAACTACCCTGTCTCACCAGTTCCAGTCGGGTCAGTTTGGGAGCGGCTGACCCGACACTCACAAAAATCGGGTGGGGGTGGGATGGAGGCGGGTTGGGTGTCTGAAGCCATTTTTTCCGATTTTCGCTGCCGACTCGCCTCCAAACCGTCTCCTCAGGGCTATTAAAATCGAGCCCTTAGACTTCAATGTAGGGAACATGATTAAAAAGTTTGCAGATGATACTAAACTTGGCCGTGTGGTTGACAGTGAGGAAGAAAGCTGTAGACTGCAAGAAGATATCAATGGACTGGTCAGCTGGGCAGAAAAGTGGTAAATGGAATTCAATCCAGAGAAGTGTGAGGTAATGCATTTGAGGAGGGCTAACAAGGCAAGGGAATAGACAATAAATGGTAGGATACTGAGAAGTATAGATGAACAGAGGGACCTTGGAGTGCATGTTCACAGATCCCTGAAGGTAGCAGGAGAGGTAGATAAGGTGGTTAAGAAGGCATATGGGATACTTTCCTTTATTAGCTGAGATATAAGAACAGGGAGGTTATGCTTGAACTGTATAAAACATTAGTTAGGCCACAGCTAGAGGACTGTGCACAGTTCTGGTCACCACATTATAGGAAAGATGTGATTGCACTAGAGAGGGTGCAGAGGAGATTTTTGAGGATGTTGCCAGGACTGGAGAATTTTAACTATGAGGAAAGATTGGATAGGCTGGGGTTGTTTACTTTGGAACAGAGGAGGCTGAGGGGAGACTTAATTGAGGTGTATAAAATTGTGAGGGGCCTAGATAGAGTGGATAGGAAGGACCTATTTCCCTTAACAGAGAGGTCAATAACCAGGATTTAAAGTAATTGGTAGAAGGATTAGAGGGGAGTTGAGGAGGACTTTTTTCACCCAGAGGATGGTGGGGGTCTGGAACTCACTGCCTGAAAGGGTGGTAGAGGCAGAAACGCTCATCACATTTAAAAAGTACTTGGATATGCACTAGAAATGCTGTAATCTACAAGGCTACGGACCAAGAGCTGGAAAGTGGGATTAGGCTGGATAGCTCTTTTTTGGTCAGCACAGACACGATGGGCCGAATGGCTTCCTGCTGTGCCATAAATTTCAATGATTCTATGATTTGAGTGGGCATTCTAAAATTGTATCCCAATTGAAAAATTTAGGCAACTTAACATTAAATCTGGTTGGAACACATGGACCTAATATGCACTAAAAGAGCACATGAGATGTTGTCTTGAGAGATTAGAAGATATCAGAGTCCAGCATCATTGAAATTAGATTTTGAACACGAAGGAATGACTCCAGCCTAAATTTAGACCATTGATTAGCAGGAATTTATAGTGCAAAGGGCTGAAAACTAACCAGGTTTCTGAGATTCCAGGCAGCTGGAAATCTGATATCCTAACATTCCAGATTGGAGAAGTCATGGCACCAAATAATTAGATGTGTATGCTTCTGAGCGCAACAGTCAATCAATTTAAACTAAAATTAACCAAATGAAGAGGGAAATGAGTCATTCTGGAATATCTTCAACATTGCCAAAAATGGATTGATTGTAATCTTTGGCAGGAAATTAAAGGTTGGAAAGACAGAAGATGATGGGAAATCTGCCTGACTCACATATTGGAAAAATGCATGCAGCATCAGTGGATGAGATTCAGATGAGCAATAGGGTGCTACCGACCGCGATGGGTTGAATATTCGGAAATATTTCTAAAAAGAAAGAAAGACTTGCCTTTATGTATCACCTTCCATGACCTCAGGACGTTCCAAAGTGCTTTACAGCTAACAAAGAACTTTTGAAGTGTAGTCACTGTTGTAATGTAGGAAACGCGGCAGCCAATTTGCACCCAGCAAGATCCCACAAACAGCAATGTGATAATGACCAGATAATCTGTTTTTGTGATGTTGGTTGAAGGATAAATATTGGCCAGGACACTGGGGATAACCCCCCTGCTCTTCTTCGAAATTGTGCCATGGGATCTTTTACATCCACCTGAGAGGGTAGACGGGGCCTCGGTTTAACAACTCATCCAAAAGAAGTCTATAAATGGAATTCATCTAATGGAAATAGTTTGATTGCTTCTCTGAAACCAGTGAAGGAATGATGTAACCTTCCCTCAACCAGTCCAGTGAGTAAATTCATGGAAAATTGAAATCGATAGAGTACATATAAACAATTGTTTCAATTCCAGACAAAGTCTGCATATTTTTTTGGAAATTTAAAATGTTTAATGCAAGTACAGCAAGAAAAAATGATTATTTAACTAGAATATGAACTAAGTAAGGGTTCTGAGATTGATTTTATGAAGGATTTCTACTCTCTGATTTGTTGTTCATGAATACATTCTCACTGATTTCCCTAAAAATAATTTTAACTAGATCGTTGTTGGATTAAATTGTAAATGAATCTTTTTGTGATTAGACTAGTTGAATATTTATTGCGTCTTTTTTGAAGTATTATCTTACACTGTAACTATGGTGATTTTAATAATACATTGAAGTACAGTGTATTTCATTCACTATGAATGCTTTTGAAAGCAATCACAATGAATAAGTGCTGATGAGGAATATTAGATGAATACTCTCAAGCCTAGAATGTCTCTACTGTCCTTTGAATTATTTCTACTGCTTCTCCATCTTTTTATGGGTATGGTGATTATGCAAGATCTCACTAATGCTTCAGAGAGTACTGGTACTGTGTCCTTTGCCACAATTTATTCACCCTAATATTTTCTTTACCTTTGCCAATGCTGCTCTATGCTTTCAATGTTTGGTTAAATCTTGCATGCATATCTGCTATCCTAATTTATTTAATGATATATCCATTACTTTGTAATCAGAAATATCATTTATTACTGTGAATATGTAAAAGCAGCAGCAACGTACATTTCTATAGCATTTCCCAAAATTAATTTCCATTTATGATTCCTGTCCTAAATTGCTACGTTGCTGTAAATCCTATTTAGAATGATCAGTTTCTTCTGATTGTCTTGCTTTCCTGCACAGTTTGGTGTCATCTGAAAAAGTGGACATTTTTTTTCCAGAACAGCTTCATAACTAAAATGATGGTCAGCACTATCACGTGGTAGAGGTGCCGTGGCACATACCTCAAGAGTTAACTGTTCGCCAGTTCCAACAGGAATGGAGAGACATGATAGTATGCTGCCTTTTTTTTTATTCGTTTGTGGGATGTGGGCATCGCTGGCAAGGCCAGCATTTATTGCCCATCCCTAATTGCCCTTGAGAAGGTGGTGGTGAGCCGCCTTCTTGAACCGCTGCAGTCCGTGTGGTGATGGTACTCCCACAGTGCTGTTAGGGAGGGAGTTCCAGGATTTTGACCCAGCGACGATGAAGGATCGGCGATATACTTCTAAGTCAGGATGGTGTGTGACTTGGAGGGGAACTTGGAGGTGGTGGTGTTCCCATGCGCCTGCTGCCCTTGTCCTTCTAGGTGGAAGAGTTTGCGGGTTTGGGAGGTGCTGCCGAAGAAGCCTTGGCGAGTAGCTGCAGTGCATCTTGTAGATGGTATACACTGCAGACATGGTACGCCGGTGGTGGAGCGAGTGAATGTTTAAGGTGGTGGATGGGGTGCCAAGCAAGCGGGCTGCTTTGTTCTGGATGGTGTCGAGCTTCTTGAGTGTTGTTGGAGCTGCACTCATCCAGGCAAGTGGAGAGTATTCCATCACACTCCTTACTTGTGCCTTGTAGATGGTGGAAAGGCTTTGGGGAGTCAGGAGGTGAGACACTCGCCGCAGAATACCTAGCCTCTGACCTGCTCTTGTTGCCACAGTATCTATGTGGCTGGTCCAGTTAAGTTTCTGGTTAATGGTGACCCCCAGGATGTTGATAGTGGGGGATTCGGCGATGGTAATGCCATTGAATGTCAAGGGGAGGTGGTTAGACTCTCTCTTGTTGGAGATAGTCATTGCATGGCACTTCTGTGGTGCGAATTTTACCTGCCACTTATCAGCCCAAGCCTGAACGTTGTCCAGGTCTTGTTACATACATAGAAACATAGAAAATAGGTACAGGAGTAGACCATTCGGTCCTTCGAGCCTGCACCGCCATTCAATGCGTTCATGGCTGAACATGCTACCTCAGTACCCCATTCCTGCTTTCTCGCCATACCCCTTGATCCCCCTAGTTGTGAGTGTTATATCTAACTCCCTTTTGAATATATTTAGCGAACTGGCCTCAACAACCTTCTGTGGAAGAGAATTCCATAGATTCACCACTCTCTGGGTGAAGAAGTTCCTCCTCAGCTCAGTCTTAAATGGCTTCCCCTTAATCCTTAGACTGTGACCCCTGGTTCTAGTTTTCCCTAACATTGGGAACATTCTTCCCGCATCTAATTTGTCTAAACCAGTCAGGATTTTAAATGTCTCTATAAGATCCCCCCTCATTCTTCTGAACTCCAGAGGATACAAGTTCAGTTGACCCAATCTTTCTTGATATGTCAGTCCGGCCATCCCAGGAATCAATCTAGTGAACCTTCGCTGCACTCCCTCAATAGCAAGAATGTCCTTCCTTAAGTTAGGAGACCAAAACTGCGCACAATACTCCAGGTGTGGCCTCACCAAGGCCCTGTACAACTGCAGCATCACCTCCCTACTCCTGTACTCAAATCCCCTTGCTATGAAGGCCATCATTCCGTTTGCTTTCTTGACTGCCTGCTGCACTTGCATTCCCACCTTCAGTGACTGATGTACCATGACGCCCAGGTCTCGTTGCACCTCCCCTTTCCCTAATCTGCCACCATTCAGGTAATAGTCCGCCTCTCTATTTTTACCACCAAAGTGGATAACCTCACATTTATCCACATTGTACTTCATCTGCCATACATTTGCCCATTCACCCAACCTGTCCAAGTCACTCTGTAGCCTCCTAGCATCCTCCTCATTGTTCACACTGCCTCCCAATTTAGTGTCATCCGCAAATTTGGAGATATTACATTTAATCCCTTCGTCCAAATCATTAATATATAATGTAAACAGCTGGGGTCCCAGCACCGAACCCTGCGGTACCCCGCTGGTCACTGCCTGCCATTCTGAAAAGTACCCATTTACTCCTACTCTTTGTTTCCTGTGTGCCAACCAGTTCTCAATCCACGTCAACACATTACCCCCAATCCCATGTGCTTTAACTTTGCTCACCAATCTCTTGTGTGGGACCTTGTCGAAGGCCTTCTGAAAGTCCAAATACACCACATCTACTGGTTCCCCCCTGTCCACCCTATTGGAAACATCCTCAAAAAATTCCAGAAGATTTGTCAAGCATGATTTCCCTTTCAAAAATCCATGCTGACTTGGACCTATCATGTCGCCACTTTCCAAATGGTCTGTTATGACATCTTTAATAATTGCTTCCATCATTTTACCCACGACCGATGTCAGGCTGACCGGTCTTGTTGCATGCGGGCATGGACTGCTTCATTATCTGAGCAGTTGTGAATTGCGCTGAACACTGTGCAGTCATCAGCGAACATCCCCATTTCTGACCTTATGTTGGAGGGAAGGTCATTGATGAAGCAGCTGAAGACGGTTGGGCCTAGGACACTGCCCTGAGGAACTCCTGCAGTGATGTCCTGGGGCTGTGATGATTGACCTTCAACCACCACAAACATCTTCCTTTGTGCTAGGTATGACTCCAGCCAGAGGAGCGTTTTCCCCCCGATTCCCATTGACTTCAGTTTTACTCGGGCTCCTTGATGCCAGACTCGGTCAAATGCTGCCTTGATGTCAAGGGCAGTCACTCTCACCTCACCTCTGGAATTCAGCTCCTTTGTCCATGTTTGGACCAAGGCTGTAATGAGGTCTGGAGCTGAGTGGTCTTGGTGGAACCCAAACTGGGCATCAGTGAGCAGGTTATTGGTGAGTAAGTGCCGCTTGATAGCACTGTCGATAACACCTTCCATCACTTTGCTGATGATTGAGAGTAGACTGATGGGACGGTAATTGGCCGGGTTAGATTTGTCCTGCTTTTTGTGGACAGGACATATCTGGGCAGTTTTCCACATTGTCGGATAGATGCCAGTGTTGTAGCTGTACTGGAACAGCTTGGCTAGAGGTGTGGCTAGTTCTGGAGCACAAGACTTCAGCACGATTGCTGGGATGTTGTCAGGGCACATAGCCTTTGCTGTATCCAGTGCGCTCAGCCGCTTCTTGATGTCATGTGGAGTGAATCGAATTGGCTGAAGACTGGCTTCTGTGATGGTGGGGACCTCAGGAGTAGGCCGATATGAATCATCCACTCAGCACTTCTGGCTGAAGTTGGTTGCAAACGCTTCAGCCTTGTCTTTTACACTCATGTGCTGGGCTCCACCATCATTGAGGATGGGGATATTCTTGGAGCCTCCTCCTCCCATTAGTTAGTTGTTTAATGATGTAACATCATATTTAAAACTAAAATTTTTATTTGATGTCATAATACACCCAATGGCCTCCAAATAGTGCTGGCTTTACATAGAATTACATAGATTTTACAGCACAGAAACAGGCCATTCGTCCCAACTAGTCCGAGCTCGTGTTGATGCTCTACAGGAGCCTCCTCCCACCACTCTTCACCTAACTCTATCAGCATAACCTTCTATTCCTTTGCCCCTCATGTGTTTATCTAGCTTTCCCTTAAATGCATCTATGCTATTCGCCTCAACTACTCCTTGTGGTAGCGAGCAACACATTCCAACCATTCTCTGGGTAAAGAATTCTATTATGTGGGTTTATATTATGTGGGTTTTTATCCTTTCAGTTAAAACATAGGGAAACCACTATTAAAATAAAAAAAGAATGTAAACATTTTTTTGAATTGGCACTCACCTGGGGAGAGGATGTTGGTAGTCGGAAGTTAGATCAGACTGTAAGTGAATCTGCACAATGTTGGTGCAGGGTTACTGAAACACTTGCAGCACAAAGAGTACTCTCAGCTACCACATGAGTTTGATGGTTTGTCACTTTACAGAATACCATTGGTCATTGATAAGTTGTATAATTAAAACAGTTATATGAAGCTTAAAAAATCCATTTCTGTGATCGAAAACTTGCAGTGAGAATGAATTATGTTTCATCATGTGTAAGAATGTACAGACCATTAAATCTTGTGTATATTAAAATGCTTTGCCAGGCCAAAAGACTTTTCGCAGTAAAATAAAGCTGCTGAGTGTAACAAACTGTTTTTCACTGATACAAGGAGAATAAGAACGTTCTTTAAGTCTTGCTCTGAGGATTTAATGGAGATGGATAACAACTTTAATGAGCGAAGGCTAAGAACTTGACCAAATTCACCAGCATGCTTTGAGAAGTGTTAAGCAGTGCTGATGGGTAAACTTCTTTTGGAAAACTTGCTGAATTGCTAAACTGTGAAACATTAACCTCGTTATTGTAAATGGCTGATAAAGCCAGACATTGCAATCAGTTTGGAAGAGGCCCCGGGATCATGAAACAAGACATCTGTAGCTGAAGGGAGGAGACAGACCCTGGGAGTTCTGCAAAACAGGACACGAGTTAACGAGTTTCGCATAATGTGTGTTGTGACCAAATGGTCGGCAGACACAAGATGTGTATGTTTGAGAGATTGACAGTTCAGACAACTTAAGCCAAATATTGGAGGAACGCCCCTCACAGCCTGCACGCAGTCGGAAGGAGGTAGTTTGGCCAGTCATCTTGCCTACGAGGACTTACAATCAACGCTGGACTGATCATCTGCGGGTGGTTGTATGTATGATATAACATTATTGTTGTACTGCTCGAATAGGGGTTTTGAATCTGTCTTGAGGACAATAAAATCTTAAAGACGGAACTCATGTGTCTCATGTAATTTCTCGTAAATCTCAAGTATGAATCAGTAACCTGTCGGTCTCAGGAGTGAGATCTTACACATGAAATGATTTTTTTTTAATGGCCCGGATTTTAGGGTCAGTGACGAAGGAATAGCATGCGCCGTTCACCTTGAAAAAAGTTGCCTACAAAGTTTGAGTGGGCTCTAGAGCGCAGACTTCCGCTTTTCCAATGTTAGTTTGAATTCACCACCTTCTACAGGGGATCTGTTGAGTCTGTGAGTGGGGCAGGCAGCAGGCAGGCTAATCAATCAATCAGATTGAAGAATTCTCACAGACGGCAAAGCAGGAAGTAAAAAGCAGGACATATAAATTACATTTAAATCATTGCACAGAAAGCAAAACAAAGATTGGGACATACACACGGGATTAAGGGAGAATCTTAAATAGCAAAATACAAACTTTAAAAAAATATATATTTTTATGTTTTAAACAATCTGCAACATTTTAATTTTCTTCTGAGGGAATGAGACTCCACACTTGTAAAATTAATTTTTCAGGGCCAGAGATGTTGTTCAGCAGTAACTATGACCTAGTACACTGTTAAAAACTCAGTTACTCGTGATTGAACAAGGCTTAAGTTTTTCATCAGACTTTACAGTGAGAATAGTGGGTAATTTTTGTAATTCACGTCAGATCAATGATTTCTGTGTTGATTCCATCGGTGAAGGCTGCAACAGCGCAGCCTGTGGAGGATCAGGGTATCATTGTCAGTAACTTCCAATTGCCACATTTAACTGCGCATGTACGGACGGTAGAAGTTGCTGTCAGTATTACCCAGTAATAACGGCAAGTGCTGACAGCCTCGCTGTTATTACTACCGTAAATTCCAAACCAATATTTCTGCTTGTGAGGCTGGCTATAACCTACTCACTTATTGGGAATATTTTTACTCCAGAAGTGAGGCAGTTTGTATTCTCAATAAATTGCAAATTCTGATTAAAGGATAGTGATTGATGTTGTGTAGCCCTGTTGACATACTGTTAATAAATGATTATGTGCTATGAGTTTACACTTTGCAATTAAATGTCACCATATTGAAATTTTCCCATATCAGTTGCAGACTAGTATGATTTGAATCTGGTTGGTACTATTTGAATCCTTTGTCACTTCAAGGAAGTACGTGCATTAGATTGGTAGTTAAAAAATCACTTCAGAATATGAGCTGAATTAGAACAGATATGGAATCACAATGACATTGATTACATTATCACTAACATATCAAATTCTTCAAAGAAATTACTTTCAGAAAAACCTTAACACTGGTGTTGCTTTCCTCGATCTAACAGCAGCCTATGACCTCATCTGGTATACTGAATTCTGGTGAAAATATCGAGAGTCCTACCACATTGGGTCACCTACAATCATAGAATCATAGAATGGTTACAGCACAGAAGGAGGCCATTCGGCACGTTGAGCCCGTGTCAGCTCTCTGCAAGAGCACTTCAGCTAGTCCCATTCCCCTGCCCTATCCCCATAACCCTGCAATTTTTTTTCCTTCAGGTGCTTATCCAATTCCCTTTTGAAAGCCACGATTGAATCTGCCTCCACCACCCTCTCAGGCAGTGCATTCCAGATCTTAGCCACTCGCTGTATTTTTTCTCATGTCGCCTTTGGTTCTACTGCCAATCACTTTAAACCTGCTTGTTTGAATTATTGTTACGGGCCCGACGTTGCAGAGTACACATGGCCGGTCGCATCAGCTCGTGGAGATACCAAATCAATGGCTTCTCTGAGATCGGTTCTAGCACCATTCTTTTTTTAATCTGTACAACGACCTGGAAATTCAGCTATGCTGATGACAATGCCTTTGCTACTCAACCTAGTGACTTTTTCACCCTGGAAACCACACTCACTAATGATATGAAACTCATGGTAGGGTACTTCCTGAAATGGCATCTTCAACCAAGGGTATGGTAGCATAGTGGTTATGTTACTGGACTAGTAATCCAAAGGCCTGGACTACTGATCTGTGTAATATGAGTTCAAATCCCACCATAAGCAGCTGGGGAAATTAAATAAATCTGGAATAAAAAGCTAGTATCAGTAATGGTCACCATGAAATGACTGGATTGTCATAAAAACCCATCTGGTTCAGTAATGCCCTTTAGGGAAGAAAATCTGCTGTCCTTACCTGGTCTATATGTGACTTCAGACCCACAGCAATGTGGTTGACTCTTAACTGCCCTCTGAAATGACCTAGCAAGCCACTCAGTTGTATTCACCACCACTTTCTCAAGGGCAATTAGGGATGGGCAATAAATGCTGGCCTTACTGGCGATGTCCACATCCTGTGAATACATTTTTAAAACGTACCACAAAGTCTTTCACTTGCACAATACTATTGCCTCTTGTGAACCCACTATCATCTTAAATGGTCAACTCTCCAAACATGAAGCTCTCTGGTCACTGGTCACTAACCTACAAAAACCATCTCCTGAAAATCGTAGTTGGGTGTATCTCAACCACTTTCGAACTGGGCAGGGAGAGTGTGCCTCAAATCATCACCTAATGGTCTGTGTGTCAGCAATAAATGTTCTTGCAGACATTGTTGAATCATGTCCACTAACCAAACTACCTGGTGGTCTACATGCTTTGTATGCTGGTGCTCAACAAAGCTCTAAGATGGCTGAAATTATATGTGGAGTCTACATATGCTATGTAAATATTAAGTGTTGCCTACATCCTGAGAACAAATTAAAAAAAATATTGTTTACATAACTCATTTCTGAGTCAAGGGTGAGAAAAAGATGTTTGACCCACCGCAGCCTCTAGTACCCTAACTCTCCTGTCGTAGCGCCAAGTCCATTTTGAACAATGGCTTTATACTACTTTTCCTGACAGATTATTCCAACATTATCCTTTACATAAAAATTATTTCCATTATTTGTTTTAAATTGACCTCTTATTATTCAAATTTATGTCCTGTGGTCCTACTAACTTTAATAGTCTGGGTTCATCTTATCTATGCTATTTCTAAATCTCCCTCCTTAACCTTCTTCTTCCGACTGTAGAAATTGTCTTCTCTAATCTTTCCTCAGAGCACGCCCACTTTACTCTTAGATCATTCTTGTTGTTCTTCTCTGCACCTTCTCTGACCCTTTTGTAAAGTGGCAACCAACATTGAACACATTAGTTCAAAAAAAACCTGCAAATAATGGGAATCTGAAATGAAAACAGAAAATACTTCAAATACACAGCATCTGCAAAGAGAAAAGACGGATTATGATGTTTCAGGTATGTGCTCTTCATCAGATACTACTTAACCATTTAGTTTATAGTCTTCATTCAGAGAAGCACATATATAGTTTCACATACCAAAATGATTTCAGGATCTTTGGAGAGGTAGTTCTCAATAATAAAAAAAGCAACCCATAATTCTGTACTTTTTAAAAGCAATGATGTGCTCATTAAATCAACTACCCAAGTAGTTTTCAAACAGTAATGTTTCAGTAAATCATAGGAACATAGGAACAGGAGTAGGCCATTCTGCCCCTCAAGCCTGTTCTACCATTCAATTAGATCATGGCAGATCTGTATGTTAACTCCATCTACCCGCCTTGGTTCTGTAACCCTTAATACGTACTGTTGCCTAACAAAAATCTATCAATCTCAGTTTTGAAATTTTCAATTGACCTAGCCTCAAATGCTTTTTGGGGGAGAGAGTTCCAGATTTTCACTACCCTTTGTGTGAAGAAGTGCTTTCTGACATCACCCCTGAACGGCCTAGCTCTAATTTTAAGGTTATGCCCCCTTGTTCTGGATTCTCCCACCAGAGGAAATAGTTTCTCACTATCTTCCCTATCAAATCCTTTAATCATCTGAAACACCTCAATTAGTTCACCCCTTGATCTTCCATATTCAATGGAATACAAGCCTAGTCTAGGCAACATGTCCTCATAATTTAACCTCTTTAGCCATGGTATCATTTGGGTGAATCTACGCTTCACCCCCTCCAAGGCCCTCCTAGAAATCCTTCTTTCTTAGGTCTAAAGTGGATGACCTCACACTTCTCCATATTAAACTCCATCTGCCAAAATTTTGCCCATTCACTTAATCTATTGACGCCCCTTTGCATCTTTCTGCTCTCATCTACACTATTTACTGTGCTACCTAACTTAGTGTTGTCAGCAAACATAGAAACATAGAAAAATAGGAGCAGGAAGAGGCCATTCGGCCCTTCGAGCCTGCTCCGCCATTCAATATGATCATGGCTGATCCTCTATATCAACACCATATTCCCGCTCTCTCCCCATACCCCTTGATGCCTTTTGTGTCTAGAAATATCCTTCTAAAATTTATTCAGTGACTTGGCTTCCACAGCCTTCTGTGGTAGAGAATTCACAGGTTCACCACCCTCTGAGTGAAGAAATTTCTCCTCATCTCGGTCCTAAATGTCCTACCCCGTATCCTGAGACTGTGACCCCTCGTTCTAGACCCCCCAGCCAGGGGAAACATCCTCCCTGCATCCAGTCTGTCTAGCTCTGTCAGAATTTTATACGTTTCAATGAGATCCCCTCTCATTCTTCTAAACTCTAGTGAATACAGGCCTAGTCGACCCAATCTCTCCTCATACGACAGTCCTGCCATCCCAGGAATCAGTCTGGTGAACCTTCGCTGCACTCCCTCTGTGGCAAATATATCCTTTCTTAGGTAAGGAGACCAAAACTGCACACAGTACTCCAGGTGTGGTCTCACCAAGGCCCTGTACAACATCAGTAAGACATCCTTGCTCCTGTACTCAAATCCTCTTGCAATGAAGGCCAACATACCATTTGCCTTAGATATATGGCTCTCTATTCCTTCATCCAAGTCATTTATAAATATAGTGAAAAGTCGAGGCCTCAGTGTAGGCCCCTGGGGAACCCAAGAAGAAGAACAACAACTTGCATTTATATAGCGCCTTTAAAGTAACAAAACATCCCAAGGCGCTTCACAAGAGTGTTATTAATCAAAATTTGACGCTGAGCCACAGAAGGAGATATCAGGACAGATGACCATAAGCTTGATCAAAGAGGTAGGTTTTAAGGAGTGTCTTAAAGGAAGAGAGAGAGAGGTAGAGAGGCGGAGAGGTATAGGGAGGGAATTCCAGAGCTTAGGGCCTAGGCAGCTGAAAGAACAGCCGCCAATGATGGAGTGATTAAAATCGGGGATGTGCAAGATGCCAGAATTGGAGGAGCGCAGAGATCGCGAAAGCTTGTAGGGCTGGAGGAGGTTACAGCGATAAGGAAGGGCGAGGCCTTGGAGAGATTTGAAAACAAGGATGAGAATTTTAAAATTGAGGTGTTGCCAGACTGGGAGCCAATGTAGGTCAGCAAGCACAGGGGTGATGGGTGAATGGGACTTGGTGCAAGTTCAGTTACGGGCAGCAGTTTTGGATGAGCACAAGTTTATGTAGGGTGAAAGATGGGAGAACAGCCAGGAGAGCATTGGAACAGTCAAGTCTAGAGGTAACAAAGGCATGAATGAGGGTTTCAGCAGCAGATGAGCTGCGGCAGGAGTGGAGTCGAGTGATGTTACAGTGGTGGAAGTTTGCAGTCTTGGTGATGGAACGGATACGTGGTCAGAAACTCATGTCGGGGTCAAACTCAACACCAAGGTTGTGAACAGTCTGGTTTAGCTTCAGACAGTTGCCAGGCAGAGGGATGGAATCCATGGTCAGGGAATAGAGTTTGTGGCGGGGACCAAAGACAATGGCTTTGGTCTTCCCAATATGTAGTTGGAGGAAATTTCTGCTCATCCAATACTGGATGTCGGACAAGTAGTGTGACAAATCAGAGACAGTGGAGGGGTCGAGGGAGGTGGTGGTGAGGTAGAGCTGAGTGTCGTCAGTGTACATGTGGAACCTGACATGTTTTCGGATGTTGTCACCGAGGGGCAGCACGTAGATGAGAAATAGAAGGGGCCAAGGATAGATCCTTGTGGGACTCTAGAGGTAACCGTGCAGGAGTGGGAAGAGAAGCCATTGCAAATGATTCTCTGGCTACAATTGGATAGATAAGAATGGAACCAGGTGAGGCCAGTCCCACCCAGCTGGATGACGGAGGAGGTTCATTGGAAGAGGGTGGTGTGGTCAACCTTGTCAAAGGCTCCAGACAGATCAAGAAGGACGAGGAGGGATAGTTTACCACAGTCACAGTCACATAGAATGTCATTTGTGACTTTGATAAAGTCCGTTTCAGTACTGTGGCAGGGCAGAAATCAGATTGGAGGGAATCAAACATGGAATTACGGGAAAGATGGGCGTGGATTTGGGAGGCAACAACACGTCAAGAGGAAAGGGAGGTTGGAGATGGGGCGGTATGTTACAAGGACAGAGGGGTCAAGGGTTTTTTGAGGAAAGGGGTGATGATGGCAAATTTGAAGGGGAGGGTACAGTACCTGAGGAGAGGGAACCGTTAACCACATCAGATAACATGGGGGCCAGGAAGGGAAGTTGGGTGGTCAGCAGTTTGGTGGAAATAGGGTCGAGGGAGCAGGAGGTGGGTCTCATGGACAAGATGAGCAAGTCGCATCCCGCCAATTTGAGTACATACCCATTATCCCTACTCTCTGTCTCCTATCTCCTAACCAATTGCCTTTCCAAGCCGATGAGTTGCCTCTAATTGTACGCGCTCTCATTTTTGTTAAGTCTCTTATGTGGAATCTTGTCGGATGCCTTCTGGAAGTCCATATAAATAACATCCATAGACACTTCCTTATCTACCATGTTAGTTACCTCCTCAAAAAATTCAACCAGGTTCATTAGACATGAATTGCCCATTTACAAATCCATGCTGGCTTTCTCTGATCAGTTCATATTTGTCTAAATGCTCAGTCACTCTGTCCCTAACAACAGATTCTAGTAACTTCCCCACAGCTGACGTTAGACTAATAGGCCTATAATTTCCTAGTTTATTTCTCCTACCCTTCTTAAATAATGGAGTGACATTGGAAGTTTTACAATCCGAGAGGACAATTCCTGAATCGAGAGAGTTTTGGAAGATCATGACAAATGCAGCAACAGTTTCCTCACCTACTTCTTTTAATACCCTGGGATGGATCAGATACCCATGTGGGATAATGGGCTAGTAAATAAGATAGCTTTAATGGGTTACTAAAACAGATACCTATATAGCTGTAATGGGTTATTTGAACAGATAGCCATCAAGTTGTAATGTTTTGTGACTTGCAAACCAAAGCTTCTTTATGCCAGTTAGATTGATCACAGACATTTTGGTTGCAAATAAATGGTTATGTCAATGGCATTGATGTAGTTCTCTGATAAAATTGGAAATAGTGTTAGTCTTGTTCTGTTCATCAATCACATGTGAAACATATCGGTTGAGCTGTGCATATATGTACCAGTCAGGCCATTTTATGTAATGTCTGTGGAGATTTGTGGCTCCGAAGCCAAATTAACATGGTATAATGGCCCAAAAATTAGTGCCTCTACGCGAGAGTACACAGTGTGTACTCTCGCGTATTCTGTCTCCAATTGCCAGTTTTCTGCATGCACTGCGCATGCGCTGAAAACCGGCACTTGGTGATTTCAAAAGGGGGCGGTTCCTAGGTGAACCGCGTGCGTGCTACAGGCTGCGCGCACGCAGTGCACTTAGTGCTTTGAACGCGCAGGTAAGCATGGAAGATTTTGCACATAAAGAAAGGAGGCGTAAGACCCTCTTTTAACAAGGTAAGTAGTTAATTAAGTATTATTTTGAATTTTTTTCAACAGGTATATCTTTTTTAGAGACTTTAAAGAAAGGTAAGTTTATTTTTATAACTTTTTAAAAGATTTTAAATTTTTTCAAAAATTTAATTTTTTGTTTAAAGTGGTTAATTTATTTAACTATACTTATTTTATTAATGTGATGTTTTTTTTAAATTTAATTGAGGTTTAGCTGTTATTTTGGGGGGGTATAGATTCATAGCTTTCACAGCACTTGATGTGAAAACTATGAATGAAAGATGGTGTGCTGCCATTGGCTCTAACTGAATCACGTGATCCCACAGCTCGCACGAATTAACTGCGCCTGTGGGATACGCAAGCACTGCCCAGCTGCTGTCTAGAAAATCAAGTTCGTGCGAGCTGGGAATGAAAAAGCTGGCGCGCAGTGAGATATCGCGGGGAAGCCTTACCCCCGCACGAAGGCTCCCTCACTAATTTTTGGGCCAATACCAAATGGATTTGTTGTAGCATTTCTGCAGCTTACTATGAGACACAACAAAACAAATTGCATCTGTTGTTAATACTGATGCCTGGTTTTCAGGTCCTGTAGGAAACGTGACCGTAATCTTCTGCATGGCACAAGTGTTTGAGGGTAGGTCATGACTGTGTCAGCAGTTTGTAATTTAGCTTTAAAAGCTATCTCCCTGACTTGCCTTTCATTACTATTTTGAGCCAGCAAATTTTTCAAAGCATTACCATCAAAAAAAGTCCAACCATTTTTTAATGAAATGTATTCTATAAATTAAGGCAGAAAACCCAATGGGTAATAGATTAGTGTCACACTAATTACTGCAGACCTGACCTGAGTCACGTGGTGTTCATGGATTCTAATCTGTACAGTCGAGTCAGGCGGGATTTGTGGGCTGTATCAGTGAGGTGAGCACACAAGCAGATAAATAATCAGGTTAATTCCTCCATTAGTGCAGGAAGGACTTTCATATGAACACAGTGAATGTTTGTATACTTTCCCACCGCATAATTTCAAGGTCTTAATCTCTTTTCCACTCATTATATAGTTTTTTAGACTGTTTTATGGTTTTATTTATCTTATGGAGATTATTCAATTTTTAAAACTATATTTTTGAGGATATATTAGAAAGGGGTTGGGAGACAATGGAGGGCGATTTTAACTCTTTCAGCCCAGCGGAAACCGGGCGGATGGACAGTTAAAAATGCCCAGGGTACCTTCTGTCCTGGAGCTGCCGGGCGCCGACTGATCCCAATTTTAACCTGCTCAACTGAGCAGGCGGCACGGACACCCGTCCAAAGCCGGGGTGGTGGGGGGGGGGTCCTTCTTTACAAATCATATCGAACCTGACAACGGCGTTGGGACCCGACGCTCCTCCAGACCCGCCGCGGACTCACCGCTCCTTCCAGATCATGAGATCTACGCGAGATTGCTCCGTCAGTTGACCCCACCACTTACCTGCTTTTGGCAGGTGGCCTCCGGGACATGTGATTTTCCAACGCTTCCTACCGACTTCCCGCCCAGTCCGTGGGAATTTGGCCAGTGGGATTTCAATGAGGACTGGGAGTTAAAATACCCCGGGCCTCATTTCTAGAGCAGCGAGTGAGTTTCTAACTCACATTGCTGCTCCTCCACCCAAAACTGGCTTGGAGTTAAAATTGGGGCCTACAGATTGCACTAGAGAGGATACAGAGGAGGTTTATGAGGATGTTGTGAGGAATGGAGAATTTTAGCTATGAGGAAAGATTGGATAGGCTGGGGTTGTTTTCTTTGGAACAGAGGAGGCTGAGTGGAGATTTAATTGAGGTGTATAAAATCATGAGGGGCCTAGGTAGAGTGGATATGAAAGACTTATTTCCCTTCGCAGGGAAGTCAATAATCAGTGGGCATAGATTTAAAGTAATTGGTAAAAGGATTAGAGGGGAGTTGAGGAGAAATCTTTTCACCCAGAGGGTGGTGGGGGTCTGGAACTCACTGCCTGAAAGGGTGGTCGAGGCTGAAACCCTCATCACATTTAAAAAGTACTTGGATATGCACTTGAAGTGTCGTAACCTACAAGGCTACGGACCAAGAGCTGGAAAGTGGGATTAGGCTGGATAGCTCTTTTATGGCCAGCACAGACACTATGGGCTGGATTTTGTGGGGGGTCAGTGGGCGTGATTGGTGACGGGTCGGGTGGGAAAGTGTTGTTTTTCTCCAGTGGGTCGGAACCCCGCTGTCAATCCACCACCACGCGCCTTTACCAAATGTTGGGTCTGTCAGCGCTGAGCAGACCCGACACACAGTGGCGGGGGGTTGAGGGGGGCAATTCAGGTCATTATGACCTTGTTAACAGAGGGTTAAGAACAAATTTGAGCTCACCTTTAGAATTTGCCTGCTCGCCCACAGGGTCCACGCTGCTCGGGGATCACGTCTGTTAAGCTGGGCGGGAGCTAAAATGGGTATGGAATTACCTCATTACTTGACAGGTTGAAATGTGTTATAAAAGCTCCCATCTCACAGCTGTTCACTTTCTAAGCTCAGAAGTTGTTGCTTACAGCATTTGGAAGACAGATTGAGCTTTATGCAGGTTGCAAGTGTTTGGAGCAAACTCTCTATCCAATGTCACCTCATTGGAACAACCTCTCTCACCATTGACAGATTGCTTTTGCCATCTCAACTTCACCTGCCATCTATTACATCAGCATGGGCACCGTGCTCTCTCACCTTGGTCCTCAGAATCCCACCACGATCAGCCCCAATACCAGCATCACCAGGCACACCAGCAGCACCAACAACAACACCAACCTTCTCTGCAATCAACTGATGCTGCACAGGACAGAGGGCATCAGCACCTGACCACATTGCTGCCTGGGAGGCCAGGGATGGCCTCACCATGGCCACATTTACTTCACTTGACGCTGTACACCTTGGCTGCCACATGATGCACCAGGTTGGCACCACCCCACACCAACACCATAAAGCATCCCTACAATGCCCAAGCCATTCCTTTGACACTCATCAGCATTGCGGGGGGTACCTTTATGTCTCACCATTTACTGCAACTCACTAAGCCATTTCCAAAGGTGCACACAAATCTGTCCAAGAACACAAAGTGTTGAAAATAAAGATTTCAATGTTTGACAGCACATTAACAGAAACTTTACATGAACATTGGCTAAAACACCCAAGTGCCTACCCTTGTGTGTTGTTAGTTGGTACGATTGCACTCGGATGAGGTTGAGTGTTAGGGGTGGCTAGTGAGTTGGGGATGTGATAATGTAGATAGAGAGGGATGGGTGGAGGTGCAAGGTAAGTTGGTGTGAGTAAGGATGTGCAGGAGTAGGGTAGGGAAGGCAGAGTGATGGGGATGTGATGAGAGGCACAGCAGGATGAGGTTGAGTGTGGCTTTGCAGTAACATTTTGTGATCTACTGAGATCATTGAAAGGTTTGCGTCATAAGCATATGGAGGGAGTCATGGGAGAACCTGGGTGCAGCCATGCACCTCTGTGCAGCGCTTGTCAGTGTTTGCAGAACCTCAATGCTGTAGAACACTGACAGCACAAATGTCAAACTAAAGTTGGCCATGGTCCCTTTAAGGAAACCGGCTGATGACGCGTCATCAAATGATGTCACCAGACCCGCTTCCTCTAATTGGCTGGCAAACGCGCTGGGCGGGCTTTACAAGCGCAATCATCAGAAAGTCATTTCAGAGGCCGGGATGGAGACAGCAGCGGGGCCGAGACCCGCCACCAACATCGCCCGCCACAGACCCGCCGAGGTAGGGTAAATCACGGCCGATGGGTCGAATGGCCTCCTTCTGTGCCATAAATATCTATGATTCTATGATACCACTCCAGATGGTACACACCAGACCACAAGCAGTTGAAAAACTCACTAAACTCAGAAAGTTACGTGGTATGGCAAGTGTTTAAATTTTGTATGATTTGTAAAAATTGGTTCAGAATCATTTTAAAATGCAAGAATTTATTGGTTGAAATCAGCACCGCTGCTAAATAAAAACCTGGTGAGCGAGTCACACAGGGCTGCTCTTGATCATCTCCAAGTGGCTGGTTTTAGAACAGCACTTGAGGGGTCTGGGCTGATTCAATTATATAATACAAAGACCTGTATTTATTCCACTGTTTGTGTTTTCACTTGCATTTTTCCAATTACAAAAAATAAGCCTCCAATGTCCCTGACATATGTAAAACTTTCTGTTTTCATAAACCTCCTTAAAACCCCTCTCTAACCATGCTCATGCTCCCCACTGACCCTCTTCCCCTTCTCTTGAACCCCTCTCGCTCAGTGCCGACACACTATCCACCATCTTGTAAAGTACTCTGAGACTTCTCTTTGTAGTGGGAGCTGTAGAAATGTGAGTTGTAGCCGTTGTATGTGGTGGTTTGTGAACATAAAGAAAATAGAACAAAAACATCAGATTTTTTTTCATTGCTCGAAAAATGCAAAATGTTATTTTCTTCTTCATTTTCGGGAAGCAGCCGTCACTGGGAAGGCTGGTATTTATTGCCCATCCCTAGTTGCCTAGTAGAAGGTAACTGAGTGGCTTGGTAGGCCACTTCAGAGGGCAGTTAAGATTCAACCACGTTAGTGCGGGGCTGGAATCATGTGGGCCAGTCCAGGTAAGGGTGGCAGGCAATGTTCCCTTTAAGCTGCATGGCTGCACGGCGCTCTGCAGGTCCCGTGCAGCCAATGAGCCGGCTTTTAAATAGAAAAACCGCGCATGCACGGAATTTTGAATGGCCCTCGCAGCCCGTTAAAGGGACCACGCGGGCCAAAAAAAAATGAGAGTGAACATTGACGGCAGGTTTCCTTCCCTAAAAGGACATTAGTGAACCTGTTGGGTTTTTAACGGCAATGCAACAGCTTCATGGTCACTTTTACTGATGCCAACTTTTTATTTCCAGATTTAATTTTTTTAACTGAATTCAAATCCTCAAACAGCCACGGTTGGATTTGAACTCATGTTCTCTGGAGTATTAGTCCAGGCCTCTGGATTACTACAAAAGGCAAATTACTACAAAAGGATGCTAGAAATCGGAAACATAAACAGAAAATGCTGGAAATACTCAGCCGGTCAGGCAGCATCTGGATTACTAGTCCAGTAACATAAGCACTACACTACCAACAGAACCAAACAGTGAAATAAATAAATAATTGGCCTCACAGCATGGTGTCATCAGTATTCGCTTCCATATGATTCAAAACTAGTGTAACCCAGATCAGACCTCTGTGGATCTCCACTAGTTACTGAATGTAAAAGCAAAAGCATTTTTAGGAGCAGGAAAAGATCGTTGGACCAACAGTCCTGTGCTTAGGAAATCAAACTTGCTTCCTTTCCATATTCCTTAATCTGTCTTGGTGCTAAATTAACAGGAAATATGGCCACCTCTAACAGCAATTCAGTTTCTGTTGATGTCAGGATCGACACTGCTTCTTGAGATGCCTGCCTGGCCAGTTTTCACTGCCTCTGCCAGGCAGGGTTGGGGCAGTAGTGTTCCAAAAGTCTCGGCGTTGAACTTACCGCCCTGTTTCCACTCCCAATATGCCTGCAACCATTTCCAGCCGGTCCTGGAAATGGGCGGCCAGAGCGTCTGCCTGTTTCTGCCGAGTGCCTCATGAAGCCATGTGAATCATGATGTACATAGGACCTCACATGTCAGGCACCAATGGGTGGAGCAGGAATATAACTCTTTAAACACTGGATTTATTAAAGATGAAACTTGTTTGTTTTTTAGGGACTTGAGACCTGATGGTGGACATTTAGGCAGGAAATGATAAAGTCAGTTTGAAGCGGTCTACAACTTGAGTTTGGTGTCAAGTAGGTACTCTGATGATAGTTTGCATGCATTTCGGGTTGAAATTGTGTTGTCCGATATTTGTATTGAGCTCATTAATGCGTTTGCCTGATTAAATTAGTTGACAAAGGAATTTCATGTAAACACATTTATATCATTCTGTATGATTACAGTAATAAACAAGATTTAAACCCATTACAGTATTGGTGTCCAAACTGCAGCCCATAGGCCACACACTCTAGGCTTTTTGGTATTCTGTGTCATTTATATGCAGGAGTTCACCTAAAATTGTTAGCCTTAGCTCTTGAACCTAATCCTATTTGCACACAATTCTTGTTTATTGATTTGTCTGTTTTAACTTTTCCGCGGCTGCAGACCTGGAACGGACTCATCTTAGTAATGCTGCCTAATTGGTGCATAAACTGTAAAGCAGAGCCCCAATATCTGTCAGTACTGCAGCTGGAAATACACGCAAATGAATGAAATCACAATTTAAACTTTACATGTGGCCCCCAAGATTCCATGCTATACATGCATATGGCCATGAAGGAAAAGAGCTTGGAATCCCCTACATTAGCCTTTTTTAACCTTAGTACAACATTGTTCAATGCATAGAACAGTTTCATTTAGAGAACTATAGCAATCTTAAAGATTAGCAAGATCCTATGCATACTGAATGTGAGATGGTGTTCCCTGAGAGAAGAAATCTCATTTGGTTCTTTGCAATATAATGCAAATGAAACGCAGAAGGCCCATTTTGAAATAAAGAAGGTTAATCAGATTTTAAATTGATGCCATGAATGGTATCTGAAAGGGCTGCCAAGGAAAATCAATTGAATGCCTACCTAGTGTAAGCAATAAAAAATAAATTAGAACTGCTTGCTAATGAATAATACAAACATTAGTGTTTCAAAATATTTCCATGGTAACTTGTGCCTGGCAGTAATATTTGTTGGGCCATAATTTACTGTGTCAGGGCATCTAACAGCGTCTGCTGTTAGATAGACGTGCCCTTGCACATTTAAATATTTACATTTTTTGCATGACAAGTTGCTGAAAGGTCGAGCTGATAATGGCCTAGAAATTCGCGTGGCCGGCTTGCCGCGGGGGTAAGGATCGCGCGCGCTCTTACCCACCGCGCCTGCTGTTGTGTTTCGGGCCCACAGGAACTTCGGGTCCCGGGCCTCTCCCTAGTGCCGGCGCGCAGTGCTTGCGTGTTCCAGGGGCGCAGTTAGTGCGATGCGACCCCTGGGATCACGTGGGCCATGGAGAGCCAATGGCAGCAGACCATCTTTCATTCATAGATTTGACAGGAGACCTGTCAAATCTGTGAATTGAAATCGGCCCCAAAAGAACAGCTAAACCTCAAATAAATTTTTTTTAAAAACCATCACATTAATAAAATAACTATAATTAAATAAATTAACCACTTTAAACAAAAATTTAAATTTTTGAAAAAATTAAAATACTTTTTAAAAGTTATAAAAATAAACTTACCTTTCTTCAAAGTCTCTAAAAAAGATAAACCTGTTGAAATTTTTTTTAAATTATACTTAATTAACTACTTACCTTGTTCAAAAGGGGTCTTACGCCTCCTTTTTACTAGCGTAGAATCTTCAATACTTACCCTCGCGTTGAAACCTGAAAAAAAACATAAGTGTGCTGCGTGCGCGCAGCCTCTAGTGCGCACGCGGTTCACCTAGGAACCGCCCCCTTCGCCATACCGGAAGTGCCGGTTTCCCGTGCATGCGCAGTGCATGCAGGAAACCGGCACTTCGGGAATGAATACGGGTGAGTACACAGTCCGTACTCACCTGAGAACGGCCGAATTTTTGGGCCAATGTCACAGCGAGGGAAACCGAGCATCTGGGACCTGAGTGAACAGGGCTAGCAACTGTGTATCTCCTTAACTAATCAGATTGAAGGATTGTGAAATTACCAGCACAAGGACTGAGAAGGAAGTGTAAATTCGAGTGGGTGAATTCAATGCCAAATCAGATACAGAAAGAGAAATAAAGAGAGGGAAAGAAAGATTGGATTAAGAGAGAGAGAAACAAAAGACAGAAAGGAAAAGTAAGGATCACCCCGCTCTGAAAATTTAAATCACTCTGTTCCTGGGATTTGGGACAGGATCCATCTCTTCTCCTCCAGGTGGCAGAGCAGGGATTTTGCGCTCCAAATATCCAAAAGATAAATAATGGCTATGGCCTACTTTGTTTGTTAAAATATCACCAGTGTTTACCAAGTACATAATGAAAGTAACATATTATCTCGGATGGTGAGTACCAAATAGCGAATATTTCAATCAGGCAAGTAGCCGCGCAGAGCAGGCAAGCTGACAAAAACATGAAAATAATGAGGTTAAAGCTATGACATCATGTATTTCTTGATATGAAGAAATCAAAGAGTGATACTAGGATTTGCTCTAACAACTATAAAGTGCATGGTCATTTTAGACGCCTCATATTGGGGATGTTCATGTTTTTTACTGAATTTAAGAAGAAAAACGAGCAGGATGCAGGCTGCAGTGCCGTAGGTTGCAGAATGCTCTTGGCACATGGAGTGCATCCTCTTGTGGCAGAACATTGCAAAATCAAGGAGAGCTATTCAGGGTAAAGGTTATACAGATGAATTTGTGAATTACAAACCACAGATATTGGATTATTTTATTGCTCCGTACTGCTTATTATTATGGTCCGGATTTTGTGGTCGGTGTGCAGGCGTACTCTCAGGATACGCCGCCATACCTCCTTGGAAATCCACTGCTAGTTTGGGATTTCCGCATGCGCTTGCACATGCGTGAAATCCAGAATTTGCGGTCTGTCAACATATGCGTTGACAGGCCATCCATGCGGGCCACGAAAAAACAATCGCAGGCGGGAAGTTGGGCTATTTGCCCACCGACTGGCCAGCAATTGCGCACGGAAATGTTACAGGCCCTGTGCATGTTTGCATCAGCCTAAGGGGATATCTAAGGCATTAATTAAACATTTTTCAGATCGTAAATTATACACGTACACTGTATGAAATGAGCTTCTGCAAATATTGGCCCAGATTACAGTTTTAATGATGTCTAAAATTCATAGAATCATAGAATGGTTACAGCACGGAAGAAGGCCGTTCGGCCCGTCGAGCCCGCGCCTAGTCCCACTCCCCCGCCCTTTCCCCGCAGCCCTGCAATTCTTTTTCCTTCCGATACTTATTCAACTCCCCTTTGAAAGATAAAATGGAGTCTGCCTCCACCACCCTTTCAGGCAGTGAATTCCAGATCTTAACCACTCGCTGAGTAAAAACGTTTTTCCTCACGTCGCCTTTGGTTCTATTGCCAATCACCTTAAATCTGTGTCCTCTGGTTCTCGACCCTTCCGCCAATGGGAACAGTTTCTGTCTATCTACCCTGTCCAGACCCCTCATGATTTTGAACACCTCTATCAAATCTCCTCTCAATCTTCTCTGCTCCAAGAAGAACAACCCCAGCTTCTCCAGTCTATCAACGTAACTGAAGTCCCTCATTCCTGAAATCATTCTCGTAAATCTTTTCTGCACCCTCTCTAAGGCCTTCACATCCTTCCTAAAGTACAGTGCCCAGAATTGGACACAGTACTCCAGTTGGGGCCGAAACAGTGTTTAATCCAGGTTGATCATAATTTCCACACTTTTGTACTCTATACCTCTATTTGAAGCCTAGGATCCCGTAAGCCTTTATAACCGCTTTCTCAACCTGCTCTGTCACCTTCAACAATTTATGCACACATACCCCCAGGTCTCTCTGTTCTTGCACCCCCTTTAGGATTATACCATTTAGTTTATATTTCCTCTCCTCATTCTTTCTACCAAAATGCATCACTTCACACTTTTCTGCATTAAATTTCATCCACCAGCCGTCTGTCTTCCTGAAGTCTATCACTCTCCTCCTCACTGTTCACTATACTTCCAAGTTTTGTGTCATCTGCAAATTTTGAAATTGTGCCCTGTACACCCACATCCAAGTCATTACTATATATCAAGAAAAGCAGTTGTCCTAGAACCGACCCCTGGGGAACACCACTGTATACCTTCCTCCAGTCCGAAAAACAACCGTTCACCACTACTCTCTGTTTCCTGTCACTTAGCCAATTTCGTATCCAGGCTGCCACTGTCCCTTTTATTCCATGGGCTTCAATTTTGCTGGTGAGTCTATTATGTGCCACTTTGTCGAACGTCTTTTGGAAATCCATTTACACTACGTCAACCACATTAACCTCATCAACCTTCTCTGTTACCTCATCAAAAAACTCGATCATGTTGGTTAAACACGATTTGCCTTGAACAAATCCGTGCTGGCTTTCCTTAATTAATCCACTCCTATCCAAGTGATTGTTGATTTGTCCCTGATTACTGTTTCTAAAAGCTTCCCCATTACCATGACTGGCCTGTAGTTGCTGGGTTTATCTTTACATCCTTTTTTGAACAATGGTGTAACATTTGCAGTTCTCCAGTCCTCTGGCACCACCCCCATATCTAAGGAGGAGTGGAATATAATGGCCAGTACCCCTGCAATTTCTGCCTTCAATTCCCTCAGCATCCTAGGATGCATCCCATCCACTCTTGGTGATTTATCTACTTTAAGTACAGCCAGCCTTTCTAATACCTCTTCTTTATCAATTTTTACCCTATCAAGTGTCTCTACTACCTCCTCCTTCACTATGTCTATGGCAGCATCCTCTTCCTTGGTGAAGACAGATGCAAAGTACTCATTTAGTACCTCAGCCATACCCTCTGCTTCCATGCATAGGTCTCCTTTTTGGTCCCTAATCGGCCCCACCCCTCCTCTTACTACCCGTTTACTATTTATATGCCTATAGAAGACTTTTGGATTATCTTTTATGTTGGCTGCCATTCTATTCTCATACCCTCTCTTTGCCCCTCTTATTTTATTTTTCACTTCTCCTCTGACCTTTCTATATACAGGAAACTTTCGTTTATCCGGCACCGACGGGACCGGCGTGGTGCCGGTTGATCGAAAGTGCCGGATGACAGAGAGGTATACTTACCAAGGCACGAGAGCCCCGTACACGGCCACAGGCTGAACAATTGGGACCCGGAGAGGGAAGGTAAACGAGACTCCGGCTTTTTCCTCCGTGGCGGCGACAGGTCGGAGTCGGAAGAACGTTGACCCCCCTTTCGTGGGGGCGAAAGGTCAGAATCGGGGTCTTGTCTGGATAATAAAACTTACCTGATTTTTGCCGGTTAAGCGAGAATTCCGGATATTAGGGTGCCGGATAAACGAAAGTTTCCTGTATAGCCTGATTCTCAGATGTATTTGCAACCTGGCATCTGTCATACGCGCTCTTTTTCTGCTTCATCATATTCTCTATCTGTTTTGTCATCCAGGGAGCTCTGATTTTAGTGGTCCTACCTTTCTCTCTCGTGGGAATGTTTCTTCGACTGTACCCGAACGATTTCCTCTTTAAAGGCAGCCCATTGTTCCATTACAGTTTTGCCTGCCAATCTTTGATTCCAATTTACCCAGGCCAGATCCATTCTCATCCCACTGAAATTGGCCTTCCCCCAGTTAAACATTTTTACTCTAGATTGCTCCCAGTCTTTTTCCATAGCTAATCTAAACCTTATGCTACCTCATTCCCCAGAACCAGATCCAGCAATGCCTCCTCCCTCGTCGGGCCGGAAACATACTGATCAAGAAAGTTCTCCTGAACACACTTCAGAAATTCTTCCTTTTCTCTGCCCTTAACAGTATTACAATCCCTCTCTATATTAGGATAGTTGAAGTCCCCCATTATGACTACTCTATCGTTCTTACACCTCTCTGTAATTTCTCTGCAAATTTGCTCCTCCATATGTTTACCACTATTTGGTGGCCTATAGAATACACCTAGTAGTGTAATGGCACCTCTATTATTGCTTAACTCTAGCCATATAGATTCTGTCCTTGACCCCTCCAGGACATCCTCCCTCTCCAGCACTGTAATATTCTCCTTAACCAATACTGCCACACCACCTCCTATCTTTCCTTCCCTATCTTTCCTGAACACCTTATAACCAGGAACATTTAATACCCAATGCTGCTCTTTATTGAGCCAGGTCTCAGTTACTGCCACAACATCATAATCCCATGTGGTTATTTGTGCCTACAGCTCACTCACCTTGTTTACTATGCTTCGTGCGTTCACATACATACACTGTAAACCCATCTTAGACCATCTTGTATTTTCACTTAGTTGGACCCCACCTAATACCTTACTATTTCTTAATTTAGTGCTCTCTGCCTCTCCCAATCCTTTGAGCACTTTATTTCCCCATTCTAATGTTACATCCTGGTGCCCATCCCCCTGACAAATTAGTTTAAACCCTCCCCAACAGCAGTAGCAAACCTCCCCGTGAGGATATTTGTTCCGGCTCTGTTGAGGTGCAACCCGTCCCACCTCCCCCAGAACCAGTCCCAATGCCCCAGAAATCTGAAGCCCTCCCTCCTGCACCATCTCTCCAGCCATGCATTCATCTGCTCTACCCTCCTATTTCTATACTCAATTGCTCGTGGCACCAGGAGTAATCCGGAGATTACTACCTTTGAGGTCCTGCTTTTTAATCTCTTTCCTAGCTCCCTAAAATCTGCCTGCAGGACCTCATCCCTCTTTCTACCTATGTCGTTGGTACCGATATGGACCACGATCTCTGGCTGTTCAGCCTCCCCCCTCAGAATGTTCTGCAGCCGCTCAGTGACATCCTAAACCCTGGCACCAGGGAGTCAACATACCATCCTGGAATCACGTCTGCGGCCGCAGAAATGCCTGTCTGCTCCCCTAACTATTGAATCCCCTACCACTATTGCTCTTCCACTCTTCTTCCTTCCCTCTGTACAGCTGAGCCACCTGTAGTGCTGTGGACTCGGCTCTGGCTGTACTCTCCAGAGGAACCATCGCCCGCACCAGTACTCAGAACAGAATACTGGTTGGAGAGCGAGATGCACTCGGGACTCCTGCACTAACTGCCTGGTCCTCCTTTTCTGTCTGGCAGTCACCCATTCCCTCTCTGCCTGCACACTCTTACGCTGCGGGGTGACCACCTCCTGAAACGTGCTATCCACGTAGTTCTCAGCCTCACGGATGCACCACAGTGATGCCAGCTGCTGCTCAAGCTCCGAAACCCGGATCCGAAACTATTGTTAAAAAATTAAATTTTTAGTGAGGTTGGTGGAATGAAGGTAATTACGAATAAAATTCCAATTCTGTAAATTGTAATGAGATCAGATTTCGGGATTCCATTACATCTCATTACGGGATCCCCTTCGGAAATGATTAAAATGAAATTCTGCTTTGTGATTGAAGGACCAGGCTCACGTGATCCCAGGTGCGTTTCTGCATTGCCTGCGTCCCTGGGATCTGTGGGCCGTTACCCTGCCCTTCGCCTCGCTGCCTCAGACCGCAAGTTTTCGCAGCCTCACCGCCAGCAGGTAGGTTCGTAATTCTTTCGCGGGTCGGAGGCAATTTTTGGCCCATTATATTGTTTCTTTTTTTCTTGACAATTTTCCCTCCCACTCTCCTCTCCGAAAGACATTGGGGTCAATTTTGACCTTTGGGCGGCTGACTGGCGGAGCGTGCTGGATAACCGCCTGTTCCAGTGGCAATTAGGACCCTGATTATTCATGGGACAGAGGCAGGCGCTTCAGTCACCCAGCAGTAGGCCCCTGTGAAAGCTGCACCGAACCGATCATCAGGGTTAAGGCTACCGACTCCATCTTTCGGTCCTTACAATCCTGTCAACGCGATTTTTTTCCCAAGTGAAAGTATGTCCTATTGGCTCTTTGGTTGAGGTGCAGTTCCACGAACACCAGGCTTCCTATGGTACTTGCCCAAATGGCCATTATTGACGTGTGAGCTCAGTCACTTGCAGGAGCATTAAAGCTAAATCCAATCAGAGGATACGGCCAGAATTTTGCCGGCACTCAGAGTGCGGGTTTGGAGGCGGGACCGCTGTCAAAATCGCAACGATTGTCAACGGGTAGGAAACCTGTTGTCAACCCACCTCCACGCGAGTCTCCCAGGTGTCGAGTCTGTCAGCGCAGAACTGACCCGACACCAAGCGGCGGGGGAGACAATTCTGGTACTAAAATGGCTTGTTAAGAACCAATTTAAGAGTCTTTTGAGGCTTAGTTGTAATTTTACCTTCTCCCCCACTGGTTACCCGCTGTTCGGGGAACACGCCAGCTCAACCTGGCGTATTGTGAGTCTGGTCTGATGTTTGTGAAAAGATGACAGCAGCAGAAGTAGTGTCAAGGATGCCATGTTGCACATGGTGAGTTTCAGAGCAAAGAAAATGTTGGTTACTGCATTCTTAATACATATACAGATTTCTTTAGAACATTTCATTCACTATGCTTCCAATTTCCACCCTTCCGTCACCTTCACATGGTCCATCTCCGACTCTTCCCTTCCCTTCCTCGACTTCTCCGTCTCCATCTCTGGGGATAGGTTATTGACTAACATTCACTACAAGCCCACTGACTCCCACAGCTACCTGGACTACACTTCCTCCCACCCCGCCTCCTGTAAGGACTCTATTCCATTCTCCCAGTTTCTCCGTCTCCGCCGCATCTGCTCTGATGATGCCACCTTCCATACCAGTGCTTCCGACATGTCTTCCTTTTTCCTCAACCGAGGATTCCCCTCTACCGTGGTCGACACGGCCCTCAACCGTGTCCGTTCTATCTCCCGCAGTTCTGCCCTCACCCCTGCCCTTCCCTCCTGGAACCACGATAGAGTTCCCCTTGTCCTCACCTTTCACTCCACCAGCCTCCACATTCAACAGATCATCCTCCGCCATTTCCACCACCTCCAGCGTGATCCCACCACCAAACGCATCTTCCCCTCACCTCCCCTTTCAGCATTCCGCAGGGACCGCTCCCTCAGCAAAACCCTAGTCCACTCCTCTACCACCCCCAGCACCCCTTCCCCTTCGCCCGGCACCTTCCCGTGCAAGCACAGGAGATGCAACACATGCCCTTATACCTCCCCTCTTCCCACTGTCCAGGGCCCCAAACACCCCTTCCAGGTGAAACAGCGATTTACTTGTACTTCCTGCAATTTAGTATACTGTATTCGCTGCTCACGATGTGGTCTCCTCTACATTGGGGAGACCAAACGCAGATTGGGTGACCGCTTTGCAGAACACCTCCGTTCAGTCCGTAAGGGGGACCCCGAGCTCCCGGTCGCCTGTCACTTTAATTCACCGCTTCACTCCCACTCTGACCTCACCGTCCTCGGCCTATTACACTGTTCCACGGAAGCGCAGCGTAAGCTCGAGGAACAGCACCTCATCTTTCGTTTAGGCACGCTACAGCCCTCTGGACTCAATATCAAGTTCAACAATTTTAGATCATAACCTTAGCCCCATCACATTTATATTTTATTTTCTCATCCACCCTTTTATTTGCCCCCCCCCTTTTTTTTGTCCTCCTAGAAGCTGGCAGCTGTCCTTCATTCTGCCAGTGCATTTCACACTTCTTTCAGCCTCAACCTGTCACATTAACACCTCCTCTTGCCTTGATATCTCTTAATGTCTCTTATTGTCTCTTAATGTCTCTAATCTCTCCTTTTGTTCTTTTATCCCCTCCCCCTTTTCCCAGCTTTATCCTTGCTTTAAATCTATTTGATTTCCTGCTGTCTCCAGTTCTGATGAATGGTCTTCGACCTGAAACGTTAACTCTGTTTCTCTCTCCACGGATGCTGCCTCGCCTGCTGAGTTTTTCCAGCGTTTTCTGTTGTTATTTCGGATTTCCAGCATCTGCAGTATTTTGCTATCATACAGATTTCTTTAGCTTACAAGTTTTTAGATCCAACTGTATGTCCAGTGCCACCTCATTGGGAGAACCTCTCTCACCATTGACAGATCGCTTCTGTCATCTCACCTGCAGCTGCCATCTATTCCAGCAACATCGGAGCCAATGAAACAATCAGACCTTGGTCCTCTGAATCCTTCCACAATCATCCCCAACACCAACATCACCAACCTCATCACCAACCTTCGCCGCCATCACCTGATGCTGCACTGGACACAGAGCATTGCCCCTGAAAAATTGCTGGCCGGGAGGCCAGCGATGGCATCACCATGGCCAGATTTTCTTCACTTGATGCTGTAAACCCTGGCTGCCACATGATGCACCAGGTTGACACCATCACCATGAAGCATCCCTTTAATGTCCAAGCCATTCCATGCACACACATCACTATAGTGGGGTGGGGGTGGGGGAGTTATGACTGAACAATCACTGGAACTCAGTAAGACACTTCTCAATGTGCGCTCAGATCTGTCCAATAAGGGGCACTTTTTGAAAAAGAGATTTCACTGTATGACAACACATTACCAGAAACTTCACATGGACTTCTCAAGTGCCCACTCTTGTGTGTTGTTAGTTAGTATGCTTGCAGTAGAATGATGGTGAGTGTGAGGGGTGGCTAGTGAGATGAGGAAGTGATAAAGTAGATAGAGAGGGTTGGGTGGAGGTGCAAGGTAAGTTGGTGTCCTGGGGAGGTCTCTTCCACCCTTGGAAGGGAAGAGAAGCTCCCTGTGTGCTGTGACTCCCTCCATAAGCATATGGAGGGCGTCATTGGAGATCCTGGGTGCAAGAGTTCACCTTTGTGCAGTGATTGTCAGTGTTTTCAGCATCTCAATGCTGTCAAACACTGAAAAATCAACAGTCAAAATAAAATTCTGCATGGTTCCTTTAAGGAAACCGGCAGATGACGTGTCATCAAATGACGTCATCAGACCCGCTTCCTGTTAATTGACCGGTAAGCCCGCAGGGCAGGCTTAACAAGGTCAATCAAGGGAAAATCACGTCTGCAGAGGGGGCGGGACTGGAACCCGGAAACCAGTTGACCCGTACCCATCCCGACACCGCTGAGAAAATCGCGGCCTACAATCCCATAGTCACTGAAAATGCTAGTAATACACAACAGGTCAATCAGCATTTGAAAGCAAAACATGGGTATAAATTTCTGGTGTAACCCTTCATTAGATCGTTAGCTCTTTTGATGAAGGTTCACACCTAAATTGTTAACATATCTTTCTCTTTCAAATGTTGATCAATCTGTCGTGCATTTCCAGCATTTCCTGTAGCTATGGGATTGTGTTTTCCTACAACCAATGACTGAAGAGCTAAATTAGCCTAGACTCATTTGCCAAGAAAGTTCCTGTCTCTTTTCCAACGCCGCTGAATTCACACAAGGGCTCTACAATTAAATTGTTTTTTGTTTGCTTAACCGTACAGGACATCTTGAACTGTTTGTTTCTGAGAATAGCCTTCCCGTATTGTGCTGACAGAGCAGTGCTACAGCAATCTGTGTGTTTTTAGCTATAGGGCTTTTGATCTATACCAGCTATTGCAGTCATTACATTCTCAGCTGGCGGCCAAAGACACAGGGTACATGTCTATGCTAAGAAAATAATAACCTAGTTTCGATTAGTAGAGAGGATCTATCTCAGCTATGAGACATAATTATAGAGGCCTGGTGTACTGCAGTGCTGAAAATGCACATAGCTCTAAAATGATGCATGTGTATAAAATACCTTATTTATAATGGGCAATTATACGCTTTCTTCTTAAATGATTTCCATTTAAAATAATCTTTAGATTATTTACACTCCAGCTCGCCTGCCGACACTCAGTATTTGGTCTCACACATGAATAATGGCCTCTTGGGCTAGGTACTGGAAGGTGCCTGGTACCTGTGCAACTGTACCCAGCAAGGGGTCGATGTCTTCAGGAGAGGAGAAGGAGAGGATGAATTTGGTGATAAGTGTGTGGGAAACATGTTATAACTTTTGACCCATTATAAACCCAGCAGAATCTTGAATTCAATTCATCGAGTAAATTTAAGTTTGAGGAACTAAGGGGACTCCATGCCAAAAAATGGCGTGAAAAAGTTACATCACTAACTCTATTGTTCAACATCACTAAAAAAACCAGGCAGCCTTAAATATATTCATTGGAATAAAAATGTGTTACTATTTAGCGGAAAATGGTAATGAATACATTAAACAAATTTTTAAGGGTCTCAATTGCTACTAAAAGGGAAATTGAGATCAACATCAGAACAGAATTGAGTGTGCTAATGCATCTATAGTGTACTTTATCTACTATACAAAGTTAAGATTCGTTAAGATTGTGAATTCTTCAATTTGTTCTATGATTTTACTTATTTATTTCCAAAAAGCAACAATTCAAAAGCAACCAGTTTCACAGGTGTTGACAGTCCTCCAGTATCTTGCCAAAAGTCATTCTTCATTTGCTTGTCTCGACAATGAAGTCTAGATTTTCCAGTCAGTGTTGTTTTAATACAGGTGTTGACCCATTTATTTTAAAACAGTTGATGCCGTGTTAAAATAATGACCAGACAATCTAAGCTGAGGTGTCAGCAGGCTATTTTTCAAATGAGTTTCCTCAGGTGAGAAATGCAGACACCAGCAACCGTCAGTTTGCTCTGATGCTCAGATGACACTGGAGTGTCAGCCGTGGCTCATTTGGTAGCACTCTCGCGTCTGAGTCACAAGCAATGTTCCCTCTAAATTATCTTTGTTGCGCGTGGCCTGTTTATTACAATGCATGGTCCCTTTAAATTTCTGAGCATGTGCGGTATTTCAAATGGAGAAGCTTATGCGCGGCCTGTGCAGTACCTTTCAGATTACTGCGCGGCTACACGTGCGCGCAGCTTAGAGCGAACACTGGTCACAAGGTTGGGGGTTCAAGTCCCCTCTCCAGGGACTTGAGCACAAAAATCTAGGCTGACACTCCAGTGCAGCGCTGAGGGAGTGCTGCACTGTCGGAGGTGCCGTCTTTCGGATGAGATGTTAAACCGAGGCCCTGCTTGCTTTCTAAGGTGGACGTAAAAGATCCCATAGCACTATTTTGAAGAAGAGCAGGGGAGTTATCCCTGGTGTCCTGGTCAATATATATCCCTTAATCAAAATCACAAAAAAACAGATTGTCTGGTCATTATCGCATTGCTGTTTGTGGGAGCTTGCTGTGCGCAAATTGGCTGCCGCATTTCCTACATTACAACAGTGACTACATTTCAAAAGTAGTTCATTGGCCGTAAAGCGCTTTGGGACGTCCTGAGGTCATGAAAGGCGCTATATAAATGCAAGTCTTTCTTTCTTTCTAACTTAAAAATTACAGTTTTAAAAAAATCAAAATAATTATTTGCAAGGTATCGGGAGTGAAAGCCTGAGCCGACTCCAAAGTGAAGTGAGATTCCCTCCTCCAGGGATTTTCACGCCACCTCATTCCAGTGTCTGTTTAGGCCCTGACACCAGGTTCAAGCTGCCTTTACACTGTAGCGGCACCATTGGTGTGAAGCAAAACTGCTTTGAACTGACCCTATAGTGGTGCTGCACCCTAACTCAGCTACGAGGTAAACAGCTTTTATTAAATGAAAGTTAATAATTTGTCTTTTGTATGACATTTGACTTAACTGTGTTTTACCAGGTATTTCAATATTTGGTCTTGCTTTATGGTGCTTGGCTTGTTTAGTCATCCATGGGTTAGTAATGGAAGACACAGCATAAATATAGCATTTTACTAGCAAGGCTGCAAACAAGAATTACAAATGAATAATCCAGGAGATCACTTCTCCAAGTTGTTCACTTCTGTTGAAAATAATGAAGAGTTAGTTTCATTTGTTGGTCAAACAAATGCCAACTGTCAGCACCTCAGCATCAACCGGGTATGGAGTCTGCACGTGCTTCTTTTGCATCATTGGTGGATTGTCAGGAAACAGTATATATTCTTGATGCAAAAGCTGTTTTCATTCTCTAATGTATTATCACATGGTTTGTCACATGGTTTATTATGGCCTAGTAAAGCAGCTCATCCTGTCTCTGTCCTTCATTTGTTCTACCCACATATATTACATTTTGGCGATGAAAATGGGATCCCAAAGCTATTTTTAGTGATCATGGAAGGATACAGTGTTCAACCTTTGAGTGGACGAGTTTAAGGTGAATTTGTGACATCGAAACTGAATTTTTGTGATGTTTTACCATTAATGCTGATGCAGAATTGTCTGTTTGTTGTCTTCGCGTGTATGTATACACAGCAACAGCGGTGTTGATTCTCACAGGTACACAGGTAGCGTGCTGAGTCACTGTTCAACGGGATCAGGACAATCATGGCCGCGCCTACGGGATTCATCGGAAGCCTCGGCATGTATGACCGAGCTCACAAACCATTCAGTTCTTACATTGAGCGGGTGGAGATTTTTTTAGGGCCAATAACATTATTGAGATCGAAGGTGCAGTTAAGAATGTTCAAGCTCAAAATAAAGTAATTCGTGAACGGAGGAAAGCCATTTTTCTAATGGAGATCGATCCAGATGTCTATGGAACATTGACAAACCTACTCGGGCCAGGGAAAGCAAAGGATGCGTCGTTTGAAGACATTGTCGAGAAACTCGAGGACCATTTTGACCCAAAGCCGTTAGAAATATCAGAGAGCTATAAGTTTGGTACCAGAAACCAAAAACAAAGTGAAACCATCAGAGTACATTGTAGCTCTTAAGAACCTGTCTTTGCATTGTAACTTCGGCATATTTTTGGATCGAGCTTTGCGACATAAGTTTGTGTGTAGATTGGTGGATGAGCACACACAGTCCAAGTTACTGCTAAAAAGTGGAAGCAGCATGCTATAGACAGGGCTAAGCGATCCCACAATCAACGGATAAGATCAAAACCCTGCAGTCCTGCCACATCCAGTCGTGAATGGTGGTGGACCAGTAAACAACTAACGGGAGGAGGAGGCTCCATGAATATCCCCATCCTCAATGAGGGTGGAGCCCAGCACCTGAGTGCAAAAGACAAGGCTGAAGCGTTTGCAACCATCTTCAGCCAGAAGTGCCGAGTGGATGATCCATATCAGCCTCCTCCTGAGGTCCCCACCATCACAGAAGCCAGTCTTCAGCCAATTCGATTCACTCCATGTGATATCAAGAAACGGCTGAGCGCACCGGATACAGCAAAGGTTATGGGCCCTGACAACATCCCGGCTATCGTGCTGAAGACTTGTGCTCCAGAACTAGCCGCGCCTCTAGGTGCAGTTGACAAAGACTTTCCCGTGAATGCAACTGAGATTGCAGATGAGACTCAAAAGGACTCAGTACTGAAAAGAGTGTATGAAAACACCTTGAATGGATGGACTGATCAGTGTCTGGACACAGAGTTGAAACCATTCCATAACCGTCGTACTGAATTGTCCTGTGAGCAAGATTGTATCAAGTGGGGAAACAGAGTGGTGGTACCTACTTCTTTGAGTTTGGAACCAAAACAAAACAGCCCGAAAACTGGTTTAACACCAAAACCTTCTGTAAGGAGATCAGGAAGGCTAGACAAACCTGTTATTAAACTGGATTTGTAGTTCATTTAAAAGAAAAAAAGCCAGGAGTTTTTGTTCTGTGGTACATGTAATGTTGGGAAAGGTGGGACCATAGTTTTGTTGTATTTGAGAGGGGAATACATACATTTTTTTTAAGGGGAAAGCCGTGTAATGTATTATCACATGGTTTGTCACATGGTTTAGTATGAGCATGCTCAGTTCGTTCTGACATAGTAAAGCAAGCACATGAACTAGCAACTCATCCTGTCTCTGTCCTTCCTTTGTTCTACCCACATATATTCCTTCTTCCAATTTCTCCCATCCTTTCCAATCCAAACTGTTTCCCTCTCCATGACCACTAGCATAAAGAACGGTGCTACATTTTCTTTTACAGGAGTCAGAGTTTTAGTAATGTTCCACCACTGACAGGTCTAGATTGCTATTACTTCACGCAGCAGCAAATCTACCTCAGCTTTTCTGAAGCAAGGTTTCCTCACTTGTTTTTTAATGTGCTATTTTCCATAGTGATCAATGGAAACTATGCTATGCTCACTTGCAAACATCATAGAGAGGTTTGAGGCCTCCTGCTGAGTGGAAATGGGGCAGTAGTCCCTCAGAAATGGTGGGGTATGACTTACTGCCCCGTTCGCCCTGACAGTGGGGCTGGCACTATCTTCCCAAGGGGCTATCGCTGAGTGGCCAGAGCACCTAACTGAGTTAGGCGGTAGACCCTTTTAATATGGCAATCGGGGTCCTATGATGTACACGGACGTCGGGATACTGGCAGCTTCAGGGCGAGTAAGTTGTTTGGTGCATTTTAACTACCTACTCGCCCGGTTTCTGCCAAGCAGGTAAGATTAAATTGCCCCCTTGGTCTTGTTTGTGATATCACATTAATTTTAGACACAACAGAATTCTGGGCCCAAATTGGTTTAAATAAACAAGCGTATGAGTTGGTTCCAGTCAATCAGTGGCCAATTATTTTGGATTGGGTTACCATTTTGAAAAGAGATAGCCGACCACGTCAAGAGCAGTACTGTGGTCCCCAGGACCCACACCCAGTGCAGGAAAAAGTTTAACAACCTCACACGGGTGGTCAGGGTGAGTGAAGGCTTCAACAAATGCTACATATCACCATCTGTACCACAAGCTTCACACACTGCTCAATGCACCACATCCCCCAGCACTCACCCACCAACAATCTCTACCTAGCAACACTCACACCCCCATCTCACACCTTGCACACAATGACAGCTATTCAACTATGGCAGGCATATCACCCAAGCACTTGCACCACACTCACTCACACACTTTCCTTTCTCTTGCAGGCCAAAGTGGCTCTCAACCGGAGGGCGCAGGAGCAGACAGGCGGGGCCAAGTCCACATTGAACAGCTGAGCCAGCTGGAGAGTTGAGCGCTGGAGATCATTGGGCACCACGTCGTGGGCACTGTGGCCACCGGTGACGTTGACCCTCTTGGGGACAACAACGGTTCATTCCTACTCCTTCTCACATCCCACTTCCCCCTCAGCTCA
Organism: Squalus acanthias; assembly: GCA_030390025.1. Taxonomy (NCBI): domain Eukaryota; kingdom Metazoa; phylum Chordata; class Chondrichthyes; order Squaliformes; family Squalidae; genus Squalus; species Squalus acanthias. The sequence goes on from CM059444.1 coordinate 45,032,033, forward strand.
CAAGCGTTTTGCACTTTCCAACTAATCATGCTGCATGCATGCCTTTCTCCCTTCCTGTCTCCCTCCCCTCACCTTAACCCGACTCTTGTGCCTTTCTGCTTTCAGTTAATCAGCAAGCACCTGAGCAGCCTGTCGCTGAGAGCACCGTAGAGAGCGAGGCGGGAGAAGAGGAGGAGGAAGAACACACCGCGTCACTGCATGTCTCACCCGCAGGCACCAGCTCAGATACTGGCACTACGCGTTCTTTAGAGGCTAGTATAGTAGTGGGATCTGCACAGGGTGAGGCACCGGGCACGAGTGGGCTGCAGCAAGGCCAGGGGGAAAGGGTAGCTCGGGGGCCAGTTCCCTGGAGGGCGAGTTCGCGCGCGAGTTCTACTCTAAAGGACTCCGATGAGGACCTCGATGGGGAGGCCTTCAGAAGAAGGGTGATGGGCCTGCACACGGAGATGATAGGTGCAATGGCAAGGCTGCCAGAGAGCCTCTCGGCAATGGTAAGGAGCGTGGAGGAGTCCACCTCCAACATTGCACAGGGATCTGCGCAGAGCATGGAGCCAGGATTTCTAGTCTGGAAATGATGGTAGACTCCCAGAGAGACTGCGGCGACCCGGACGTTATGGCGCGCATGATGAGCGATGTCACAGCTTCCAATGCAGCACAGGCAGAAGCCATGCAATGTCTTAGTGCTGCAGCGGAACCTCAGACTGCTCTCATGCATTCTCTGCTTAGTGCCATCGATTCTCAGACAGCTCTCATGCAGTCTCAGCTTGATGCCACGCAAGCTCTGACTGCTGCCAGCATGGCTGGGTCTACCACCGTCGACCGGGGCTTTCACGGTGTTGCAGCAGGCCAGCAATCTGTGCTCCAACAGATTGCTAGGGATGCTGAGGTGCTGCCCCAGGGGAGTGGCAGTGGGTCAGTGGAGCAGGAAGCTGCTGTCCTCTCAGGATGACAACATTCCTGCTCCCACCACTGCCACTCTGCCATTGCCCTTGTCGCTGCCTGTCATCCAGCCAGCCCAGCCTGCTGTTGCCAATGCTGAGGTGGTGCAGTCTACAGCCGGGCCTTCGAGGTCCAGAGCTGGTCGAGGGCGTCCTGCAAGGCCATCTGAAATCTCCCGCACGGACACTCAGCAGCCTTCCACCAGCCGTGCTGCAGCCACTGGGGGCGCACTGCGTAGGAGCACTAGAGTAGGCAAAGGCACATGAACGACAGGCACTAAGGGATTGCACAAGGGTGAATAGTTAATAGTGTTCATGTAATAAAAACAGAAAATGCTGGAGAAACTCAGCAGGTCAGGCAGCATCTGTGAAGAGAGAAACAGAGTTAACGTTTCAGGTCGATGACCTTTCGTCAGAATTGGAAAAAAGCAGGAAATGTAACAGATTTTTAAGCAAGTGTAGAGGCTGGGAAAGGGGGGAGGGCATGAAAGAACAAAAGGGAAGGTCTGTGATAGGATAGAAGGCGGAAGAGGTTAAGAGACATTAAGAGATATTCAAGGCAAAAGGAGATGGTAATGGGACAGGTTAAGAAACAAAGGATGGCTCTAGATGAAGTGTAAATTGCGCTGAAATTGTGGTCTCTCTCATTCTGCCTTTGTACCCAGGAGGACGCTGTGATATGGCCTGAGACAGGGATGGTATGATGGGGATGTGGTGAGCAATGGGGATCTGGGGTTTCATTCATTCGAATCGCAGTCTGATGAGCCTGTCCAGAAGGCTGATTGTCTTGCTGCCTCCTCCCTCCCTCCTGTTCCTCCTCCTCCTTGTCCTCTTCCTCCTCATCCTCCTCCTCATCCTCATCCTCCTCTCCCTCTTCCTCCTCCTGAGGTGGTCCCGCAATCCCTGCTGGCATGGGCTGGGCCCTCATGATGGCCAAGTTGTGGAGCATGCAGCAGACCACCATGAAATGGGACACCCGCTCTGGTGAGTACTGGAGGGCTCCTCCCTAGCGGTCAAGGCAGCGGAACCATTGCTTCAATAAGCCGATGGTCTGCTCAATGATGTTCCTGGTGGTAGCATGGCTCTCATTATATGAGTGCTGGGCACGAGTGTTGGGGTTGCGGAGGGGAGTCATGAGCCAGGTGGAGAGCGGATGACCCTTGTCTCCTTGAGCTTGATGTGGTGTCTGGAAGAGTTTTGGCACAGGATGAAAGCATCGTGGCTGCTGCCAGGATAGCAGGCATTGACATTGAGGATTCATTGTCTGTAACTGCACATTAAGTGAGTGAGTGATTTTTAGCAAGTGTTGTACATTGAAGCCTTTCAAAAATAATGAGGGAGTTTTGTACTTACCAGAACACTCCCTGATACCAAATAACTTTGAAATGACTAAAGAAAACTCTTGCAGTAGCCTGGAATTAGCACACAGCCACTCAAACTTCAAACTTCAGATGTGAGTGATTGGTGAGGATTCCTTTAAATAGCATCGCTGGAGCCGGCTTCCTGCTGCTGTACGCCACCTCAACCTGTCGTTGCTTTCTCCAGCCAGTAAGTTCAATGGCCAAAATGAAGTTGGGAGATCAGGCATCAAGTGAGCGTTGCACACTCACTGACATCATGATCTCCGTGATTGAGATGTCCCTGGCGATCGAGTTTACCGGCAGTGCTACCGGCAAGAGATATGGCGTGTGGCGCGGGAACCGGCATCAGGTAACGTTAGAGGTCTCAGCGGTGTTTTAACACCATCTCGTGGCGCTAACGTCTGCCGCTAAACACACAAATTTCTAGCCCTAAGAATGCTGGGGCCAATTAGGGACAAAATAGGAAATCTTCTTGTGGAAGCAGAGGGAATGACTGATGTATTGAATGAGCACTTTGCATCTGTCTTCACAGAAGAGGATGAAGTTAATGTTGCAGTAGAGGAGGGGAGAGTAGAGATATTGGATAAGGATAAAAATAGATAGAAAGGAGGTGCTAAATAGGTTGGCATCACTCAAAGTTAACAAGTCACCTGGTCCAGATGGGATGCATCCTAGATTGCTGAGGGAAGCAAGGATGGTGATAGCAGAAGCTTTGACCACAATCATTAAATCCTACTTGGATATGGGAGTGGTGCCAGAGGACTGGACGATTGCAAATGTTACATCCCTGTTCAAAAATGGGGGGAGAGATAAACCTGCTAACTATAAGCCAATCAGTCTAACGGCAGTGGTGGGAAAACTACTAGAGACCATTGTCAAGGACAAAATTAATTCTCACTTGGAGAAGCATGGGTTATTAAGGGGCAGCCAGCATGGATTTGTTAAAGGCAAATTATGTCTGACTAACCTGATTGAGTTCTTTAATGAAGTAACAGAGAGGGTTGATGAAGGTAGTGCAGTAGATGTATATATGGACTTTCAAAAGGCATTTGATAACGTATCACATAACAGACTTCTTCAGAAAATAGTAGTACATGGGATTAAAGGGATGGTGGTAACGTGGGTACGAAATTCACTAAGGGATAGGAAAGCAGAAGTAGTGGTAAACAGATGTTTTTCTGAATGGAGAGAAGTATGCGGTGGGGTCCCCCAGGTGTCGGTGTTAGGACCATTGCTTTTCTTGTTATATATAAATGACCTGGACTTGGGTATAGGGAGTACAGTTTTGAAGTTTGCGGATGATACAAAACTTGGCAATGTAGTAAATAGTGAGCGTGATAGTAGCAGACTTCAGGAGGATATAGACAGACTGATGAAATGGGCAGAAACATGGCAGATGCAATTTAATGCGGATAAGTGTGAAATTACACACTTTAGGAGGAACAACATGGAGAGGCAGTGTAATTGAAATGGCACTATTTTGAGTGGGTGCAAGATCAGAGGGACCTGGGGGTGGATATTTACAAATCCTTGAAGACGGCAGGGCAAGTTGATAAGGCGGTTAAGAAAGCGTATGGGATACTTGGATTTGTAAAGAGGGACATTGAATATAAAAACAAGTAAGTCATGCTAAACCTTTACAAAACACTGGTTAGGCCTCAGCTGGAGTATTGTGTACAATTCTGGGCACCACACTTTAGGAAGGATGTCATGGCCTTGGAGAGGGTGCAGAGGAGGTTTACCAGGATGGTACCAGGGATGAGGCACTTTAGTTATGTGGAGAGATTGGAGAAGCTGGGATTGTTCTCCTTAGAGCAGAGAAGGTTAAGGGGGGACCTAATAGAGGTATTCAAAATTATGAGGGGTCTTGATAAAGCAAGTAGGGAGAAACTGTTTCCACTGGCAAGTGGGTCGGCAACCAGAGGTCATAGATTTAAAATAATTGGCAAAAGAACTAGAGGGGAAATGAGGAGAAATGCTTTCACACAGAGGGTTGTCAAGATCTGGAACGCACTACCTGAAAGGGTGGTGGAATCAGATTCCATAGGAGCTTTTAAAAGACAATTGGACATGTATTTGAAGAGGATTAATTTGCAGAGTTATGGGGAAAAAGCTGGGGTGTGGGACTAAATTGGACAGCTCTTTCAAAGAGCCGGCATAAGCACAACAGGCTGAATGGCCTCCTTCTGTGCTATAAGATTCTATGGGCTAGAAATTCAGCTTTGTAGCACCCGGTTTTCTGGCGCTACGGGTGCAGGTATGTGTCCAAAATGGCGTCCGTGCCGCGCACACTTCTGGTGCGGGCCACGCCAAACGCCATCTTGGTAAAGACCAAACAAGAGACATCCTTTACCCACGTCTGATGCCGGCATTAGGCAATTAACATATGCAAATAAGGGGCCAAACGCCTGCTCTTGCTCCCTCTTGCAACTTTGGTTTGTGCCTGAGGCAGCCAGCACCAGTGCTGATTACCTCCGGGAAAACCAACGCTCAACAGCACGGAATTAAAAAAAGGTAAGCACTTATCATAATCCCTGCCGCTCCCGCTCCTAAGATCCCCGACCTCACTCCCGATTCCTACCTCCAGGCGCCCCCCCCCCGATCTACCCCCGGCCCCGGCCCCAACCTCCTAGCACCCCCCCCCAACAGCACTCTGACCCCCCCAACAATACTCCAGATCGTCGCGATCTTCCTACCCAACCCCCGCCAGCCCTTCAATCGGACTCCGAGGCCCAGCCGTTTCTCCTCCAGACCCCCGCGATCTTCTTCCCCGACCCCCGACAGCCCTCCGATCAGACTTCGAGGCCTAGCCATTTCTCCTCCAGACACCTGCGATCCAATTCAATCACTGACCTGAAGATTGGCGCACGAACCTGTGCGGGTTCCTACCGCTGTGCCATCTACATGATAATGAGGTCCGAAGCCCAAAATCCGGGGCTCCTCAGACCTCCCCATTTCAGCGGGCTGTTAGCACTCTGCGGGTAAGGCGCCCAAAAAATGCACGCTACCAAATTTCTAGGCCTATGATTCTATGATCTATAGTGGAGAGTATATAGAAACATTGTAAAGCACTGTTAAAATAATAGAAAGAGAATGGAAAAGAAAAGCGGATGGGGGAATTAAGATAACAGGGCAAGCAGCAGTAAAGTGTTTACATTTTTTATTTAAAACTTAAGTGTGCTTATTTTAGTTGTGTAGCATAAATATGACAGCTAAGAGGCTTTACTACTGTACAATTAGTATTTGTTTCAACATCAAGGTATGAACATTTAAATAAATGTCTGGAAACTTGCAGTCGGAGACAGTCAAAGCATCAATTTGTATCATTTGGCCTTATTGACATATTGACATTTACTGCTGGCCGGTTTAACACTACAACAGTATTAACACTTTGGCAGTAAGACACAGAACACACACAAGAGGAGAATGTATTGCAAAATCTGTGCAACTACAAAACCTCTTCAATTGACATTTCTGTGTTTGGTACAGGTATAATTAAGTTCAATTAACATTAAACTGAATTAAATCCAATGGAACTATGTGCAATAAATGTGGCTTAACAAAGGAATTTTTCACTGAAGGAATTGTTGGAATAACAGCCATTAGAATTTTCCAGCATTGGCAATATTTAATTCAGCAATTTCCTATTGTTTAAATATAGCTAGATGCATTGACCTGCAACAATGCAAATTGGAGATATGATTCCAAATGGTCACCTTCGTAGTTTTTTTTAGAGTGAAGTTGATTTTTGTTTAAAAAAAGAACTACTATGAGTGGAACTTTCCTGTCTTTTAATCACATATTGTTCAACCATAAGGTGGACATTGTACGGCTACTTTCTACTCTGACTTAGTGAGGAAACTATCCTATACCGAACCATATTAGATGAACAGCCTGCCCTTGTCCCATACTATCTTATTCCATCACCTGCTCATCTCACACACCTCAATGTCATCTCTGCCTTTACCATAAACCTCAGCCCGAGCCCTGGCCTCAGCTTGCACCTTCCATCTCTACCTCCCCCCCAAACCTCAGCCTCATCCTCAGCATGTGAACAACACGCCGAGTCAAGCAATAGCTTTTAAATACTGACGTGCAGAATCAAAATTCTATTAAATTCATCCTTAAATCTATATGAAAGTGAAAATTACACAGTAACCAAAATAATTTGTGATTATAGACGTGCGATTTTCTACTGCTGAAGTAGTGACTGCTTGGCAGAGATGGAATATCAGCATGTTTGGCAAGCAGTTCCTATGACAAGTGGTAACATTACAATGGGATCGCAAGATTGACTATGGCAGTGAACTTCTTTGTTTTCTTTCCACCTCCTGTTTATATTCATTCCCCCTTAATTTTTTTGTCTTTATTTGGCTTTTGTGACATTTAATTTCCTCTTCCTTTTTAAATGTTTACCAATCTTCTCCCTTATTTCACACAAAGCACAGTGTTGGAAGCAAAAGCAAACTCCTACTGCCTCCAGGATAAACTAGAACCTTGGCAACTGGTTAACGAGGGGAAATATTGCTGATTGTAAGTGGGTATATTTCAGCATTGTGACTAAGGTACGCAATCATGGGCCCAGCTGGAGATGCTGCAAGTACTAGCAAGGCAATTATTGCCTTTTAGAACTCCTGGTAGTCTGTAAACAAATGTGAATGGTCTTCCATTTGATTGAGCTTCTGGAGCCCGACATAGTGAAGCCACTCTTTCTGCAGGCAGGACCCTACATATCTCCCTGACCCAGGCAAGCCCCAGGGTTGTTGGCAAACTATCCTGCATCCTAAAAGTTCTCAGTCTGTACTCAACTGTAGTAAAACAACCCCCGTGCACCAGCGTACCAAGACTGTACAGTGACATTACTGTGTTCCTGAATCTGAATGAAAAAAGAACGGCAATATTTTCTGTACTGTTATGTAACTGGCATTTGCAAATGATCAGCGTTGTCTTTGAGGATTATCTCCTTAGTCCTAATTAGGTTCTGCCGAAAATCAACTAATTTACAAAGGAAATACTGCTACCCCAATCAAAATTTCAAAGAGGCCATCTATTAAAACTTAATTTAAATAATTTACATAATCATTTCTTGAATGAATGTAGTTTTTAAGATACGCTTCACACTGAAGTTCAAAAACAAAAAGAGGATGCGTGACATGAATAATTGTACTGAGCAGTTTAGCAGTTAACAAAAACAAACTGCAAAATACAGATATTAACAAATACTACGTTACCCTGTATTTAAATTCAGTTCAACCAATGCCTATGTTACAAGGGTTGAAATGAAATAGGTTAAAATTCACTGTAAGCAATACTTTGTTCATTCACATATTATACGTAAAATAAATCAGCCTGTTGGCTTATAATTGGCCTTGTCTCACTAGATTTTTCATCAATCCGGTTTGTGGGAAAAAAATGAAGAAACACACAGAGGAGTGAGTACATGTAAGATTACAAACCCAGTTCACATAGCAAGGATGTTTTCATTGTTCAGATCACGCTAGTATATAACTAGATATTGGTCATAAGGTCATAAGAGATACAAGGCCTGCTTACTGGAGGGACCAGTGATACTGAATCCCACAGAATAACTATTGCAGACATGACATTTGTAACAAATCAATTTAAAATATCCACTTCAGTCGGCTTTCTTGGCAACTTACTCCACATTTCTATTACCTTTTGATTGAATAAGTTGTACTTGACTTCCCTTCTTTGTCTTAACTTCCTCATTTTTTATATCATAAAGTACTTTTTAGAAACTGGCTAGTTTTTTTATTGTTGAGCTTTGATTTCTATACTCTATTGGCATTAGTTTGTAATTTGTAAAGGAGGCTTATAATAAATAGCCTTGTCAGCTGTGTCTCGGAGGTAGCACTCTCGCCTCTGAGTCAGAAGGTTGTGGGTTCAAGTCCCACTCCAGAGACTTAAGCACAAAAAGACTTAGGCTGACACTCCAGTGCAGTACTGAGGGAGTGCTGCACTGTTGGAGGTGCCGTCTTTTGGATGAGGTGTTAAACTGAGGCCCCATCTACCCCCTCAGGTGGACGTAAAAGATCCTATGGCACTATTTTGAAGAAGAGCAGGGGAGGTATCCCCGGTGTCCTGGCCAATATTTATCCATCAATCGACATCACTAAAACAGATTATCTGGTCATTATCACATTGCTGTTTGTGGGAGCTTGATGTGTGCAAATTGGCTGCTGTGCTTCCTACATTACAACAGTGACCACACTTCAAAAAAAGTACTTCATTAGTTGTAAAGCGCTTTGGGACGTCCAGTGGTTGTGAAAGGCGCCATATAAATGCAAGTCTTTCTTTTTCTTTTAAATGTCAGGTTCATAATACAGCAGAGAATTAAGCAGAATACAGAAAGTGCAGAGGAGAACTGAAAGAAAGAAGTAAGAGGGGGAAAGTGAGTGTATGAGAAAAGATTAATGGACAACATTAAAGGGAACACTAAAGTATTTTATAAACATATAAAGATTAAAAGGATAGTCAAAGGAAGGCTGGGGCTGATTAGGGACCAACAAGGAAATCTTCTTGTGGAGGCAGAGGGCATGGTTGAGGAATGAGTACTTTGCATCTGTCTTCACAAAAGTAGAGGATGATGCCAATATCATAGTAAATGAGGAGGGGGGTAGTGAAATTGGATAGGATAAAAATAGATAAAGAGGAGGTACTTAAAAGGTTGGCAGCACTCAAAGTAGAAAACTTACCTGATCCAGATGGGATGCATCGTAGGCTGCTGAGGGAAGTAAGGGTGGAAATAGTGGAGGTTCTGGCCACAATCTTTCAATCCCCCTTGGATATGGAAGTGGTGCCAGAGGACTGGAGGGTTGCAAATGTTACACCCCAGTTCAAAAAAAGGGAGAGGGATAAACCCAGTAACTGCAGGCCAGTCAGCATAACGTCAGTGGTGGGGAAACTTCTATAGTCCATAATACGGGGCAAAATTAATTTTCACTTGGAAAAACATGAATTAATTAATGACAGCCAGCACGGATTGTTAAAGACAAGTTGTGTCTGGCAAACTTGGTTGAGTTCTTCGATGAAATAACATAGATGGTTGATGAAGGTAATGCAGTTGATGTTGTGTCTATGGACTTTCAAAAGGCATTTGATAAAGTACCACATAATAGACTTATTAGCAAAATAGAAGCCCATGGGATTAAAGGGACAGTGGCAGCATGGATACAAAATTGGCTAAGGGACGGAAAGCAGAGAATAGTTGTTTTCCAGACTGGAGGGAAGTATACAATGGTGTCCCCCAGGGGTTGGTATTTGGACAACTGCTCCTTTTAATATTTTTTAATGACCTGGACTTGGGTATAAGGGACACAATTTCAGAGTTTGCAGATGACATGAAACTCGCTATTGTAGTAAATAGTGAGGAGGATATATGCAGACTTCAGGAGGACATAGATTGACTGGTGAAATGGGCAGACGCATGACAGATGAAATTTAATGCCAAGAAGTGTGAGGTGATGCATTTTGGAAGGGAGGAATGAGGAGAGGCAATATAAACTAAATAGTATATGATACAATGATAGAAAACACAATTCCCCTTCTCTTGAGCATGAAGCTGTCATGACAAAATAATGCTGAACATTTTTTCATGAATATGGTATCCCTTTAAAAATACTTATCTATAATACACAACTGCTTAATTCAGTATTAAAAAAAATGTGGGTCACCTGCTGCGGATACAAGAATTAAAATGAAGTTTGGAAGCACATGCCTTACTCAGGACCTGTATGTGTACAAGCGGTCTATTATGAACAAACATGAAGGGAATTAATCGATTGGTTTACAGTATATTGAACCCGTCTGTCCCTACATTTTAATCAAATTCAATCACTGGCTATTTCTCTGTATCCTACATGGAACAGGTGCTTGCTTTAGCTTTGTATTAACTTCTCAACATGTCATTCATGATCTAATTTATTTTGTTGCTTGTGGCTATGTGGAAAGTTACTGGACTATTTAAAGTGCTGAACACTGTCAGATGCGCCACACAGCCGTGGTAAAAGCAAATCATGTTCAAGGGATAACCTAGGTATAGAATATCTGTAGATCAAATGCAATGCTCCTGTGACCCTCCGTAAACTTCAGCTCATCCAAATCTCTGTTGCCTGTGTCTTATCCCGCACCAGGTTCTACTCACCCATCCTCACTGACCTACATCAGCTCCCAGTCGCCCAGTGCCTCAAATTTAAAATTCTCATCTTGTAGCCTCATCCCTCCAAAACTCTTTAACTTCCTTCAATGCTGTAACGCTCCTAGATTCTCCACTTTTCTGACTCTGGCCTCTTATGCATCTCCATTCCCTTCACCCCAGCACTGGCACTTGTGCCTTCAGTCTCCTAGGCCCCATGCTTTGGAATTCCCTCCCTAAACTCCTCTACCTTGCCACCTCATGTCCTTCTTTAAAACCTTCCTTAAAACGGACCTACTTGCCCCTCCTAGTCTCTTCTCCTTTGGCTTGGCGATCATGTTTTTCCTTTTGTCTCTGTGGAGCACCTTGAGATGTTGTTCTACATTAAAGGCACGATAGAAATGTAAGTTGTTGTTGGCATTGAAGTTTGATAAGCCATATTAAAACATAAGAGTGCATCAATGTAACCTCTGATTTTAATAAAAGAATTGAAATGATTTGGAAGTACAGTTGGAGCTGGCAGCCAGCAGAGTCAGAAGTTCAAATATCAGTTTTGAAAGGGTGATATCTTGATGAAAAAGGTGTTTGGTCAACCTGTTTGTAATTGTGATGTGGAGATGCCGGTGTTGGACTGGGGTGGACAAAAGTGAGAAGTCGCGCAACACCAGGTTATAGTTTGTAATTGTGGAGGGAGAAAAGCCTTGCAGCAGTTCCGTCAAGTTACATAGAAAAGATGTGATGATACTTACACGGTCACCTTGCGTGTTTCTTAAACAGTTTTTCATGAAGGCAATGTCCACTAAAAAGTAATACTAAATAGTAATACTCCTAACCTGTGAAATTTAATGGAACGTAATGCAGTATTTTTATATTAAAATTGCTTTCTTAATTACATCACCAATCTTACAGCTTGTTTGTTCAAGCAGTCACTTTCATAAAAGTTCACTTTATAAAGTTACACAGGAAAGATGACAAGGTAGAGACTTCACATCACTAATTCATGAAAGAAGCTAAACAATGAAGAAGGATGAAGAAGGTCTTAGTGTTTCTACTAGCATCCTTTTCCTGACACAGGAACTCTGTTGTTCTGAACCCCCTGGTTAGAGAAGTGACATTGGCCCAGAAATTGATCTCGCTCTGTTCCCGCGGGGGTAAGCCTTTCCCGCGATGTCTCACCTCGCTTATGCTTTTTCTGATCCAGCTCGCACGAAATTGATGTTCCAGACATCAGCTGTGCTGGGCTTGCGTATCCCAGCGGCGTAGTTAATTCGTGCGAGCTGTGGGATCACGTGACTCAGTTAGAGCCAATGGCAGCACACCATCTTCCATTCATAAGTCTCACAGCATGGCTGAGAGACTTATGAATCTTACACCCCCCCAAAATAACAGCTAAACCTCAATTAAATTTAAAAAAAAAACCATCACATTAATAAAATAAGTATAGTTAATTAAATTAACCATTTTAAATAAAAAATTAAATTTTTGAAAAAATTTAAAATCTTTTAAAAAGTTATAAAAATAAACTTACCTGTCTTTAAAGTCTATAAAAAAGATATACCTGTAAAAAAAAATTCAAAAAAATACTTAATTCACTACTTACCTTCTTAAAAGCGGGTCTTACTCCTCCTTTTTACATTTCCAAAATCTTCAGTACTTACCTGCGCGTCCAAAGCATGAAGTGCACAGCGTGCGCGCAGCCTGTAGCGCGCACGCGATGCACTCCGGCCCCGCCCCCTTTTCGGAAGAGCAATTGCCGGTTTTCAGCGCATGCGCAGGGCATGCAGAAAACCGGCAATTGGAGTGGGAATACGCGAGAGTATGCAGTGCGTACTCTCGCGTCCCGGGATCAATTTTCGGCCCATTATTTTTAGTCCTGATGTTTTTGTACCAAGTGAATAGTTCATGTTAATCTAGGGTGACCATATTTTCAAAACCGAATCCGGGGACACACAGGTTGGGAGCACAGCAAAGTAGCCAGGATGGAAATTGTAGGTTGCACAGTGTAGCGAGGCAACATTTTTTAGCAGCTTATATTTTAACAGTTGTACATATACACGACAAATGCAAAACAAATGTGCATATAATTACCGCGGATGTGACGTCACACTATTGAAGTGCATTCAGACACCGTTTATAGATAATGGCCCGAAAATTAGACCTAATGCGGGAGAGTACGCACTGTGTACTCTCGCGTATTAGGTCCCGAAGTGCCGGTTTCCTGCATGCACTGCGCATGCGCGGGAAACCGGCACTTCGGGTATTGCGAAGGGGGCGGTTCCTAAGTGAACCGCGTGAGCGCTACAGGTTGTGCGCACGCAGCGCACTTAGTTTTTTTTTCAGCTTTGAACGCGCAGGTAAATGTTGAAGATTTTACACATAAAGAAAGCAGGCGTAAGACCCCCTTTTAACAAGGTAAGTAGTTAATTAAGTATTATTTTAATTTTTTTTCAACAGGTTTATCTTTTTTAGAGACTTTAAAGAAAGGTAAGTTTATTTTTATAACTTTTAAAAAGAATTTAAATTTTTTCAAAAATTTAAATTTTTGTTTAAAGTGGTTAATTTATTTAACTATAGTTATTTTATTAATGTGATGACTTTAAAAAAAAATTTAATTGAGGTTTAGCTGTTCTTTTGGGGGCTTGTATTCATAGCTTTGACAGCTCTTGCTGTCAAAACTATGAATGAAAGATGGTGTGCTGCCATTGGCTCTAACTGGCCCACGTGATCCCAGAGGTCGCATCGAACTAACTGCGCCTCTGGGACACGCACACACTGCGCGCCGGCACCAGGGAGAGGCCCAGGAACTGAAGTTCGTGTGGGCCAAAACCATAAAGGTAGGCGCGGAGTGCGATATCGTGGGGGATCCTTACCCCGCGGCAACCATCGAACTCCAATTTCTGGGCCAATATAATAGTACTGTTCAGGAACATCAGTTTTTCATACCCACTGTCTATATGGCCTATTCACAAAATCTTTCTTCACGTCACTGCCCGTGTCATTTATATTTCACAGATTTATTAATGATTGCTGTGCTATCTCTGCATTTAAAGAAAACCGGCATAACGACTGTTACTTCTGCTATTGTAATATGCGTAGAGATTAACCTCCATCAACCCTCACTAGTCTCTGATGGTTTACCCATGCTTCTATCTTTAGTTTGCACACTGATGACCACCAAGTACAACCAAGCAGCATCCACCAGTTAGTTCCAAGCTTTCTGTACACTGACTGACACCCAGCTCTACCTCTCCACCGCCTCTTTCAACATTTCCACTGCCTTTGTGTGGTCAGATTGCTCGTCTGACCTCCAATCCTGGATGAGCCAAAAATTCCTCCAGTTAAACATTAGGAACACCAGGCATCTGCCGCAGACATTAGCAGCATTTCCCAGTCTGCCGCACACAGATGCATCACACAGGTCACCGATGCCCTGTTTAACAAGTCGGGTAACTATATAAAGTTTACCACTCATCAACACAGTGTGAGTGAGCGGGCGATCGGCTTCGCCGCTCTGGCTGGCTCCCACGGGTGCAGGGAGTGATTGACTGCACACATGTGGCGATCAGGGCACCTCATCACAATCCGAGAGCTTTTGTGAATCGCAAGGGTTTCCACTCCCTAAACGTCCAGCTGGTGCGCAACCACAATAAAATCATCATACATGTGTGCGCCAAGTTCCCTGGCAGCTGCCATGATTCGTACATCCTGCGCCACTCCATCGTCCCTCAGCTGTTCGAACCGCCAACCAGTCTTTCAGGTTGGCTGCTTGGGGACAAGGGCTATCCCCTCAAGGCATGGCTGATGACACCTTTGAGGAGGCCAGCGAACGAGGCTGATGGAAGTTACAATCAGAGCCTCATCTCCACGAGGACTATCATCGAGCAAACTATAGGGTTGCTTAAAATGCGGTTCAGATGCCTGGACAAATCTGGAGGGTCCCTTCAGTGTGCACCAGTGAGGGTATCCAGAATAGTCGTGGTCTGCCGCGCCCTTCACAACATCGCTCAGCAGCGAGGACTGGCGCTAGATGATGAAGACGGTGCAGAGCCTCATCGGAGGAGGAGCAACATGAGGTTGGCAACGCCGATGAGGAAGACCTGGAGGAGCCGGCACAGCCATTAAGACCAGTGCGTGAGAGCGTTGCTGGTCGTAACACCAGGGACGCCTCATAAATGCCAGGTTCCAGTAACTTTGTGGATGTCACACATTGGCCTGGCACAGGTGTCCACATGTTGGCATCATCCCACACCAGCAACAGAAACCATTCAATCAATGACTACTTCCTTCTTTTCATCATCAGCACCATTGCTGCATGTCCAGTCAGCCCTGACCATACACTCTGCCACCTCCATTCTATCCTACACATCTGGCTGCGACTGCAAAGTGAGAGAAATAAATGATTTAATTGCATAGCTCCATATATTTACAACCATCATAATGATACTGATAAACACACCCGAGTGAAAACCTTTGTGACTATTTGTGTGGGATCTTTCTTTTCTGGGAGCTTCTACGTGGTGCTACCCCTGTGGCTTTAGCAGAGGTAGAGGCAGCCTCCTCGCCTCCCTGCTGCAACTGCTTAGACGCCATTGGCGGTTGTCCTCTGGGTTTTGGGGCCTGTGAGGGCCCCGCTAAAGTCTGCTCCTCCTGCGAGTGTGCAGGGGCAGACTCGGCCATCACTCTCCGGGGAGGCATCTGCGGCTCTGACCGAGGGGCAGGAAGGGGGTGGATGTTGGAGCGCTTGGAGCGGAGCCCCCACTTCCATGTCCCCTCTCACCATCATCCCTCTCATGGGACACCCGCACTTCCCTGCTAGCAAGGAGCTGGAGAGCACCTTGCTGCACTTCAGTGCGGATATTCGGGCCCACGTCTATACTGACATCCCTCCTGGAAAGGACGTCTATGAGCCTCTGATTTCTCTCCTCCATAGATGATCATCTATTTAGAAGAGAAACCATGTTGTCATTACACTGGCGCTGTGATTCTCCATGCAGGTGGCCATCCTATGCATCAATGAAGCTATAGATGCCAGTGACTGCGCCACGGTGCTGCTCATGTTGGAGATGGACTCCTCCATTCTCGGCACACTCGTAGTCAGCGCAGTTGTAAAACCAGTCCAAGCCTCCTGCACTTGTTCCTGCAGCTCCACGATCGCCCTCTTCTTGGATGGCCCCCGAGGCTCAGCGTCTGCATGCAGCCGAGCAGAGCTAGGAGACTCCAGCGCCCTCCGACGAGGAGTCTCCACTGCTGTCACTGTCTCTACCATCTGCTCTTGCTCACTTGTGATGTGAGAGACACCAGGTGACAACACTACTCTATCTCGCGACAGCCCCACCGAGGTGTGCGTATCTGCGCTGGTGCTGGTTTGCGTTCTGTGAGGTGACGCTGTGCCCTCAGAGGCAGAAGGCTCCTCTGAGCAGTCTTGTTCCTCTTGGACAGTCGGGGGTGGGGGTGCTCCTGATGGACCTGTTGGAGAGTAAAGGCCTGATTTAAATATATGACATCTTAAGTGCAGACACATACCATTATACACATCATCACCATTAACTTTCTGATCAGATAACACCCCATATGAGTGACTGATGAAAGGCATGCAACTGTATGGATAATAATTGTCACCAGCTTCTTCTGTTGAGCCCCTCTCTCCGTCCCCCACTTCCGGAACCTCCACCACACCAGCAATATCGAGTGCTGCCTCCTCCACGCCTGACAAATGAAAGATGGACTGAGGGCCTCCTCCCGTTCTCTCCCTCTCCCTCTTATTGTGAGCAATCTTTTCCTGCAAGGAGGCAAAGAAAAGAAGGTTTAAAGAGACTGACTGAATGACCGTCATTAATGGAATGGCATACAGCTTTACAGGGAGACTTTGATGGAGGGGCTTGGTGATACCAAGTTGCCTCCTTTTGTGCTGTTATTTGCTTTCATTGCATAACGATGGTGCTGAGCGTGAGGGGTGGAAATGAAGGTGGGGACCTTATAATGTAAATAGAGACAGATGGATGAAGGTCTAAGGGATCGTGGGCTGAGTCACTTTGTGCAGGAGTGTGGTTGGCAATGCACAGTGGTGGGGATGTGATGACAGGCACAGCATCATCAAGGGAAGTGTAGGTTTATACTTACTTTTCCTGATCTCAGAAGATTATTAAACCTTTTCCTGCACTGTGCCCAGGTGCGACGCACTACTGAATTCATCGTTATCTCTTCGGCTATATTAAGCCACACTGATTTAGTCTGTTGGGGAGGCCTCTTCCTGCCATCCGCAGGGAAGAGAACCTCCCTATGTGCCCTCACTCCCTCAACAAGATGCTGGAGGGACTCATCATTGCAATGAGGCACAGATCTCTGCCTTGCAGACGTCATGGCACAGATCTCCACTCACTAACACAAGCTTCACCAAAGAAAATCCAACTGTCAGCAAGCGGGGCCATGGCCCCTTTAAATATACCGGCAAGAAGCGCGTCATCCGGTGACGTCACCGGACCCACTCAATTAATTGGAACGGGAAACGCGCAGGGCGGGCCGAACAATGCCCTTAATGGTAAGCTCTTATTTTTGGCCGGGATCGCCGCAGGAGGAGATTCATCACCTGCCGCCGCCATCTCCTGCCTTCACCCCGCCCAGGTTGGGCCAGTTCTTAAAGGGGAGGGTTGATCTTGCTCTCCATCCACATCCTGCTCATTGCAGCCTTGAATCTCGACCTGGAGAGACCTGTACATCAAATCTGCTGGAAAGAACAATGGAGTGAACCAGGGAAGGAACTCAGAGTGCAGTCCCCACAGTCTCTTCTAAATCGTTACAAGGAAGAGCAAATCAAAATGAACCTGCAAAATGCTGCTCAGTACCCAAAACTCCTTCACACAGCGTTGAATCTCTCCAGAAGTCTCTCTCTCTCTCTCTCTCTCTCAGAATGTGTGGTGCAAAAGTGTCACCAACAAAAAAAGGCAGGAAGCGTTTGCCTTTAAATAGCGCTCCCCCAGTCCCTTCCTGACTGCAAAACGCTCCCCTCAACCTGTCATTGCTAGCGGCAGGCGGAAAGGCAGGGGGCGCCACTCAATATCCAATCCGGGGTGTTGCACACTCGACTGACATCACGATCTGCTGGCGCAGGAGATCGTGGCGGTAGTGTTTAGCGCCGCCGCAAAATGTCTAGTTAATTTCGTGAGCGGCACAAACATCGCCGCGCACGGGCGCTCGTTGCTTTGCGCCCCATTAGCGCCCTCTTAAGGTGCTAACGGGAGGCGCAAACCAACTGAATTTTTCCCCCTATGACCCTTCAGAGCATTGGTCAGACCCCATCAGTGTTCAGTTTTGGGCACCGCACCTCAGGAAGGATATATTGGCCTTGGAGGGAGTACATCATAGATTTGCCAGAATTATACCAGGGTTTAAAGGGTTATATAATGAGAACAAGTTGCATAAACTTGGCTTGTATTCCCTTGAGTTTAGAAGGTTGAAGGGTGATCTAATTGAGATGTTTAAAATGATTAAAGGATTCAATAGGGCAGATACAGATAAACTATTTCCTCTATTGGGGAAATCCTGAGCAAAGTGGCACAATCTTAAAATTGAAAATTTCAAGACTGAAATCGATAGATTTTTGTTAGGTCAGTGTATCAACGGCAGGTAAATGGAGTTGAGGTACAGATCAGCCATGATCTGATTGAATGGCAAAACACATTCCAGCTTATGTTTTACCCTTTGTATTGCCCTATGTAATACTTTAGTCTGTCCTAGCACTTCAGTGATAATACAGTAACAAGTAATCTGGTTTTACACTGTTGTGCACAAGTTGGAACTGACTCTTGCCCTCTCTACAGCACATTACCCTTCAGCAGTTAGTTCCTTAGTCAGATTCTCTAGAGCTGATTTTAACACAGTTTCCGGGGGCAGGGGGGCAGAACAGACGGCAGCTGCCCTAAAATTGGAGGCCTGCAGATAAGATCCCATTCCCACTCCGATCCCATTATTGCCCCGGGCCTGAATCAGGCAGGAGCTTCATTATATTATCGGGGTCATGTGACGTACATAGGAAGCCGATTACAATTTCGAGGTATAAAAAGGCGGAGAATGCGCTGTGCACCACTCCATCCATTTGTACTGGGCGGTGAGCAGCCTAACCAATGGTCCTTAAAGTGACTGCTAGAAGCTGCTCGCCAAATGGGCCAGGAAATATTTTTTTTTTGGTGGGGCTAAGAGGACAAGAAATGCTCCTCATGGGCATAAAAAAAATTCCGGGCAGCTGCTGAATCGTCTGAGGCGTGCCCTTGGAATTGCCTCCCCTTCCCCAGGCTCCGACTGGCTCCGTGTGGGATCTGGACGATTTCACGCCCTCCCAAATAGGCGCCCTCAGCTCGCCGGTGAAATGGAAATGTGGATCGTGCCTCCCAGCGGCAAGAATGGATGGGCAGTGGGCGCGCTCTGCCTGCCGCCCATCCGTCCATTCTCCATCGATAGTTAAAATTGACCCTTCTCAACAACAACAACTTGCATTTATATAGCGCCTTTAACGTAGTAGAGCATCCCAAGGCGCTTCACAGGAGCGTTATCAAACAAAATGTGGCACCGAGCCACATAAGGCGGTATTAGGTCAGGTGACCAAAAGCTTGGTCAAAGAGGTAGGTTTTAAGGAATGTCTTAAAGGAGGAGAGAGAGGCAGAAAGGTTTAGGGAGGAAATTCCAGAGCTAACAAAATATGGTTAGTTATCCCTCTCAGTATCCCTCTCAGAAATCCCAAGGAAACTAAATCATGGACAGGGACTCAATAAAATTAATGTAAGTAAAATAACAGTAATGAAGAAAATAATGGCACTAAAGAGTGACAAATCCCGAGGACAAGATGGTTTCCATCCAGGGTTTTAAAGGAAGTAGGTGAGCACATTACAGATGCCCTAACTACAATCTTCCAAAGTTCTAAATTCAGGAACCGTTCCTTTAGATTGGAAAATTGCGCATGTCACATATTTAAAAATGGTGAGAGAGGGAAACCAGGGAATTATAGACTAGTTAGCCTAACATCTGTTGTCGGGAAATTGCTAGAGTCTATCATTAAGGATAGGGTGACTGAACACCTTGAAAATTTTCAGTTGATCAGAGAGAGCCAGCATGGATTTGTGAAAGGTAGGCCATGCCTGACAAACCTGATTGAATTTTTTGAAGAGGCGACTAAAGTAGTGGTCAGGAGAATGTCTATGGATGTTATTTATATGGACTTCCAGAAGGCATTTGATAAAGTCCCACATATGGTGTGTTGGCGTTTATTAACAGAGGGTTTGAGTTTAAGAACCGTGAGGTTATGCTGCAACTGTACAGGACCTTGGTGAGACCACATTTGGAATATTGTGTGCAGTTCTGGTCACCTCACTATAGGAAGGACGTGGAAGCATTGGAAAGAGTGCAAAGGAGATTTACCAGGATGCTGCCTGGTTTGGGGGGGAGGTCTTATGAGGAAAGATTGAGGGAGTTGGGGCTTTTCTCTTTAGAGCGGAGGAGGATGAGAGGCGACTTAATAGAGATTTATAAGATGATGAGGGGGATAGATAGAGTGGATGTTCAGAGACTATTTCCTCGGGTAGAGGCAGCTGTTACAAGGGGGCATAACTATAAGGTGCATGGGGGGAGATATAGAAGGGATGTCCGAGGTAGATTCTTTACTCAGAGAGTGGTTGGGGTGTGGAATGGACTGCCTGCTGTGATAGTGGAGTCGGACACTTTAGGAACTTTCAAGCGGTTATTGGATAAGCACATGGAGCACACCAGAGTGATAGGGAGTGTGATAGCTTGATCTTGGTCTCGGACAATGCTCGGCACAACATCGAGGGCCGAAGGGCCTGTACTGTGCTGTACTGTTCTATGTTCTATGTTCTATGTAAGAGACTGTTAACTAAGGTAGAAGCCCATGGAATTGAGGGCAAATTATTGACCTGGTTAGGAAATTGGTTGAGCGGCAGGAGACAGGCAGTAGGGATAATGGGTAGGTACTGAAATTGGCAGGATGTGGCTAGTGGTGTCCCGCAGGGATCTGTGTTGGGGCCTCAACTATTCATTATTCACAGTATTTATTAATGACTTAGATGATGGCATAGAAAGTCATATATCCAAATTTGCCAATGACGCAAAGATAGGTGGAATTGTAGGCAGTGTAGATGGAAGCGTAAAATTACAAAGGGATATCGACAGATTAAGTGGATGGGCAAAACTGTGGCAAATGGATTTCAATGTTGGCAAATGTGAGGTCATCCACTTTGGACCTAAAAAGGATAGAACAGGGTACTTTCTAAATGGTGAAAGGCTAAAAACAGTGGAGGTTCAAAGAGACTTGGGGGTCCAGGTACATAGATCATTTAAATGTCATGAACAGGTACAGAAAATAATCAAAAAGGCTAATGGGATGCTGGCCTTTATATCTAGAGGACTAGAATACAAGGGGGTAGAAGTTATGCTGCAGCTATACAAAGCCCTGGTTAGACCACACCTGGAGCACTGTGAGCAGTTCTGGGCACCACACCTTAGGAAGGATATATTGGCCTTGGAGGGAGTGCAGCGTAGGTTTACCAGAATGATACCCGGACTTCAAGGGTTAAGTTACGAGGAGAGATTACACAAATTAGGGTTGTATTCCCTGGAATTTAGAAAGTTAAGGGGTGATCTGATCGAAGTTTTCAGGATATTTAGGGAACAGATAGGCTAGATAGAGAGAAACTATTTCCACTGGTTGGGGATTCTAGGACTAGGAGGCATAGTCTAAAAATTAGAGCCAGACTTTTCAGGAGTGAAATTAGGAAACACTTCTACACACAAAGGGTAGTAGAAGTTTGGAACTCTCTTCCGCAAATGGCAATTGATGCTAGATCAATTGTTAATTCTAAATCAAGAGATTGATAGCTTTCTGTTAATCAAAGGTATTAAGGGATATGGGCCAAAGGTGGGTCTATGGAGTTAGGTTACAGATCAGCCATGATCTTATTGAATGGCGGAGCAGGCTCGAGGGGCTGAATGGCCTACTCCTGTTCCTATGTTCCCATGTTCCTGTGTTCCTTTGATTGCTATGCTTGTTCTATGTACGTTTCATTGTGCAAGACATGGTTTAATGTATTTGTGTTTAAATTGTTGTCTTTCTTTGGGATGTAGGTAATAAGTGGCTCTAATATAATCACCTTTGACCTCTACTGCCTCTGCTGTGAACTATGTCACTGTCTCTGTGGTAACAAACGACGTATTGAAAATGCCTACAAACCAGAGCTTGTGTGTGAGCTGATTTTCTTTTCAGTGTTATTCTGCCACCCAATGGTGGTGTCAGGTTTTATCAGTAGGGCTCCAAATCTAGATGAGCTGTGAAAGGTAATGAATTCATTTCTTGACAAAAGGCAGCGAGGGTGGGGGTGGAGGAAAGAGACACTAAAGCTGGAGATTTAATCCTTATTACTCAATGTAAAATGTGAATTTTGATGAAGCATATTTTGTTGAGTATTTCAGTCTTGCATCAAACATCATTCTGCATCGGCAGATTATGGCAAGGAAGAGAGGAGGTAGACTTAACCTGCAGTGAGCCCTACAGCATGTTGTGTTACTGTGGTTAGGCATGGAATGGTAGAATAATTGTTATCCCTATGATGGCCCCTGCTTCGTTCCTGATCTGTCAGAGTGTATAAGGAGGCAATGAAAAAGCTAAGGGAGGGAAAATCAGGGATGACTTTTGTATGGCTCTATAAAGCAGAGTTGCATTGGAAGGTGCTTGTGAGCAGATTGCCTGTGTACCCTCTTGTTGGGCAAATAGTGCAGAATATACAGGTAAATAAGTCAGTGTCTAAGCAATTGTTTCCTTTAGATGCGAGTGCAGTTAACCAACATGCATAGGATTAGAATTTTTTTAATTTAAAAAATCACCTTTAAACACTACTATATGATGAAAAGTGTATTTTTGAAAGCTGAAAGGAATATAAGGGCTCAGGTGACTAAAAGAATAATCTGGATATAACGTAGATTTTGAACATATCTCCGATGGTGAATGCAGCTCAGCATTGCTTTTTACAATTGCTGAGAAGAGATAATGGTAAATTTATTACAAGAACAGACGCAATATGAAATGGAACATGCTCCCAGCATGCAAAATCATTGATATGCATGCTAGGTAATAAAAGTCTTTAATGTGTTCAAATATAAATCTTTTTTTTATGGTTCCCTTGGGATCCGTTTTTATATTCAGTTGTAGAACTGATATTATCATTGAAAATGATTAATATTTGTTTGGTTACGTAATGAAAAGTAGAATGCTTCAGTGTAACCTTTTAGCTGCCAGGATGTATTAAATATTGAGAAACTGTGTGCTGTTAAAAGGCAGGTATTTTGTGATGTGGTTAGCTAACAACTCAGATGGGGCTGTGGCTGATTATGCCATTTTGGAAGTCTTCCTGTGTAATTAGTTTGCACGCAAGAGTGTCCTTGGAGTCAGGTTACGGTAAAGCAATTACAGGTGATTAGGATATGGCAGATATATTGAATGGACTCTTCACTTCAGTTTTCACTAAAAAAGAACTCGGACAAATTCCAGTACACAAGGCTTTGCAACTCATAGCTCATATAGAAATTTGTAAAAAAAAAGTCTCATACAGAAGCCGGCAGGATTAATCACAGCCAAGCAATTCTTAACATTAACATGCAAGATCTACCAGCTCATTGGATTCCTTCCATGGCCGGTGGGCACCACATGATGTTTTTGTTTTGATTTTATTTTGTTATATTTAGTCACTTTTAATAGTTTGTTTTGTTTATTCCTTGGAAATCTAGTTGTGTCGCCATTGTAAGAGGAGGTACTTATTATATGCAGGTGGAGTTGCACTACATCGTAGTCCCATCAGTCTGCTTATAATAGGACCCGATCGTATTATAGGACCTCTTGATTAGTGGTAATGTCACTGGGCTAGTAATTCAGAGACCTGAACTAATGATCCAGAGATGCGAGTTCAAATCCCACCACGGCAGCTGCGGAATTTAAATTCAGTTAATTAAATAAATCTGGAATAAAAAGCTAGTATCAGTAATGGTAACCATGAAATTGTTGTAAAAACCCATCTGGTTCACTAATGTCCTTTGGGGAAGGAAATCTGCCGTCCTTACCTGGTCTGGCCTATATGTGACTCCAGACCCACAGCAATGTAGTTGACTCTTACCTGCCCTCTGAAATGGCCTAGCAAGCCACTCAGTTGTAACAAACCGCTACAAAACACAATAATAAGAATAAAACCGGATGGACCACCCGGCATCGACCTCGGCACCGGCTACGGACACGTCGACCCTGCAAAGTCCTCCTCACTAACATCTGGGGACTTGTGCCAAAATTGGGAAAGCTGTCGCACAGACTAGTCAAGCAACAGCCTGACATAGTCATACTCACAGAATCATACCTTTCAGCCAATGTCCCAAACTCCTCCATCACCATCCCTGGGTATGTCCTCTCCCACCGGCAGGACAGACCCACCAGGGGTGGCAGCACAGTGGTATACAGTCGGGAAGGAGTGGCCCTGGGAGTCCTTAACATTGACTCCGGACCCCATGAAGTCTCATGGCTTCAGATCAAGCATGGGCAATGAAACCTCCTGCTGATTACCACCTACCGCCCTCACTCAGCTGATGAATCAGTACTCCTCCATGTTGAACACCACTTGGAAGAAGCACTGAGAGTAGCAAGGGCACAGAATGTACTCTGGATGGGTGACTTCAATGTTCATCACCAAGAGTGGCTCGGTAGCACCACTACTGACCGAGCTGGCCGAGTTCTGAAGGATATAGCTGCCAGTCTGGGCCTGCGACAGGTGGTGAGAGAACCAACATAAGGGAGCACCTACTTGACCTCGTCCTCACCAATCTACCTGTCACAGATGCATCTGTCCATGACAGTATTGGTAGCAGTGACCACCGCACAGTCATTGTGGAGACGAAGTCCCGTCTTCACACTGAGGACACCCTCCATCATGTTGTGTGGCACTACCACCGTGCTAAATGGGATAGATTCAGAACAGATCTAGCAGCTCAAAATGGGGATCCATGAGGTGCTGTGGGTCATCAGCAGCAGCAGAATTGTATTCCATCACAATCTGTAACCTCATGGCCTGGCATATCCCTCACTCTAGCATTATCATCAAGCCAGGGGACCAACCCTGGTTCAATTAGGAGTGTAGAGGAGCATGCCAGGAGCAGCACCAGGCATACCTAAAAATGAGGTGCCAACCTGGGGAAGCTGCAACACAGGACTAAATGTATGCTAAAAAGCAGAAGCAGCATTCTATAGACAGGGCTAAGCGATCCCACAATCAATGGATCAGATCAAAGCTCTGCAGTCCTGCCACATCCAGTCGTGAATGGTGGTGGACCATTAAACAACTAACGGGAGGAGGAGGCTCCAAGAATATCCCCATCCTCAATGATGGTGGAGCCCAGCACGTGAGTGCAAAAGACAAGGTTGAAGCGTTTGCAACCATCTTCAGCCAGAAGTGCCGAGTGGATGATCCATATCGGCCTACTCCTGAGGTCCCCACCATCAAAAAAGCCAGTCTTCAGCCAATTTGATTCACTCCATGTGATATCAAGAAACGGCTGAGCGCACTGGATACAGCAAAGGCTATGGGCCCCGACAACATCCCAGCTGTCGTGCTGAAGACTTGTGCTCCAGAACTAGCCGCGCCTCTAGCTAAGCTGTTCCAGTACAGCTACAACACTGGCATCTATCCGACAATGTGGAAAACTGCCCAGGTATGTCCTGTCCACAAAAAGCAGGACAAATCCAATCTGGCCAATTACCGCCCCATCAGTCTACTCTCAATCATCAGCAAAGTGATGGAAGGTGTCATCAACAGTGCTATCAAGCGGCACTTACTCACCAATAACCTGCTCACTGATGCCCAGTTTGGGTTCGGCCAGGACCACTCAGCTCCCGACCTCATTACAGACTTGGTCCAAACATGGACAAAGGAGCTGAATTTCAGAGGTGAGGTGAGAGTGACTGCCCTAGACATCAAGGCAGCATTTGACCAAGTGTGGCATCAAGGAGCCCTAGTAAGACTGAAGTCAATGGGAATCAGGGAGAAAACTCTCCACTGGCTGGAGTCATACCTAGCACAAAGGAAGATGGTTGTGGTGGTTGAAGGTCAATCATCACAGCCCCAGGACATCGCTGTAGGAGTTCCTCAGGGCAGTGTCCTAGGCCCAACCATCTTCAGCTGCTTCATCAATGACCTTCCCTCCAACATAAGTTCAGAAATGCGGATGTTCGCTGATGACTGCACAGTGTTCAGCGCCATTCACAACTCCTCAGATAATGAAGCAGTCCATGCCCACATGCAACAAGACCTGGACGACGTTCAGGCTTGGGCTGATAAGTGACAGGTAACATTCGCGCCACAGAAGTACCAGGCAATGACTATCTCGAACAAGTGAGAGTCTAACCAATGCCCCTTGACATTCAATGGCATTACCATCACCGTATCTCCCACCATCAACATCCTGGGGGGTCACCATTGACCAGAAACTTAACTGGATCAGCCATATAAATAGTGTGGCAACAAGAGCAGGTCAGAGGCTAGGTATTCTGCGGCGAGTGTCTCACCTCCTGACTCTCCAAAGCCTTTCCACCATCTACAAGGCACAAGTAAGGAGTGTAATGGAATACTCTCCTCTTGCCTGGATGAGTGCAGCTCCAACAACACTCAAGAAGCTCGACACCATCCAGGACAAAGCAGCCCGCTTGATTGGCACCCCATCCACCACCTTAAACATTCACTCCCTCCACCACTGGCGCACCGTGGCTGCAGTGTATACCATCTACAAGATGCACTACAGCAACTCGCCAAGGCTTCTTCGGCAGCACCTCCCAAACCCGTGACCTCTACCACCTAGAAGGACAAGGGCAGCAGGCGCTTGGGAACACCACCACCTCCAAGTTCCCCTCCAAGTCACACACTATCCTGATGTAGAAGTATATCGTCGATCCTTCATCGTCGCTGGGTCAAAATCCTGGAACTCCCTCCCTAACAGCTCTGTGGTAGTACCATCACCACACCGACTGCAGCGGTTCAAGAAGGCGGCTCACCACCACCTTCTCAAGGGCAGTTAGGGATGGGCAATAAATGCTGGCATTGCCAGAGACGCCCACATCCCATAAAGGAATTTAAAAAAAGTCTACTCTTGGACCTGGAAAAATCTGCCATCCATAGATCCTGAATGTGTCGTATTGTAGGGCAGATTCCTCTGACTGTTCATCCATGTTTTAATCTCTAAATCATACTCTAAGATTACTCTTGACCATCAATATGCAGCATCTACAAACTAACTGAGTGTCCTCCTGTGGACACTGCATGGAATTTGTGTTTTGATTTCTGCAAGTTTGTCCTTTTGATTTCATTTTGTTATATTGGGCTAGAAATTCATCTCCTTACCGACACTCCGTAACGTCATGAAATGGACCAGCTGGTGGTGGGTACCCGCGGCGGCCGCCATATTGCTCTCCCCCTTTGCGCTGCCGGTAAGTGACAGCGCCCTGGAAAAATAATGGTGGCCTGGTGACGTCAATCACCGTGCAACCCCGACTTAACGCCACCAACGCGAACTTCAACCCTAGCACTGAATTCAGTGCTGGGTCCTAAGCACGCCAGGTTAACCTGGCGTACAAGCAGGCTGACAGTGGCGATGTCTGCAGCTCTTAAAGGGACACACACATTGTTCAGATAAGTTTGAATTTAAGGGTTTGGACTTTTTTTTATGTTATTGAAGTAGTGGCATGCTGCAATAGATGTGAAAAGTTTTTTAAGTGTGTAGGGAGTGCTGCTGGATGCTTGCAAGGGCTTGGACGGTAAATGAAGGCCTTTGAGAAGACAGAACATGCTACGAATACTCAGCAGATCACGCAACATCCATGAATTTTACGTCTCAGGTCGAGATGCTGCCTGACCAACTGAGTATTTGCAGCATTTTATGCTGTCATTTCACATTTACAGCATCTGCTTGCAGAGGAAAGAGGAAGACACCGAAGAGGAAGATGCCGAAGAGGAGCAATCAGATGGAAGGATGCATCCCAGACAGCCCCTTTGTGGCCGGGATATCCGGGATGGAATCATCTGCCTGCGGTCCCACTGGCTGGGCAGGCTGCCTCTTCTTGTTGACCCACTGGCTGGGCAGGCTGCATTTATTGGGTGTGTGAAATGAGGAAGGCACAAGGGTGGAGTTGTGCTGACGGGAGGGCGGGAAGCCTAGAGGTGCATGCCAGAAGGAGGATAACGCACAAGAATACCAGCATCTTGTATCCATTCAGCCCCATCGCTGGCCAAGGGTTCAACCATGCCCCTGCCAAGAATGACCTGCACCGTCTCCTCCAAGGGGGTGAGGTGAGGCTAGGAATGGGAGCTGTACCTCATCATTGGTGCAGATTGTTGGTAGGTGAGTGATTGGGGGTCGTGCATTGAGCAGTGTGTGAGGCTAGTGGTGCAGTTGGCAGTAGACGGCTTTTGAAGATGCATTCACTGACCTTGACCAGGAAGCTTCTTTGGGCACTGGAGCCAGGTGGTGGGAGCGACACTGCTGGCAGTGACAGCCTCAGTAATGTAGTCCCACAGCGTTCTTTCTGGAGGGCGTCCTGTCCCCTGTGGGTAGAGGGCCGCTCTTGCAGTGTTGACCCCCTGCACAAATCTGGAGTGCCACGTGTGAGACCCTGGGTGCTCCTTCCCTGGCTTGCTGAGCCATTTGTGTCAGTGCTGAGGCAGTTTTCTCATTTGTTGATGTTAGGAGGATAATACACCTTTAACAGCTGAAAATTCACATTTGGAACTTCTTTTAAATGTTGAATATTTTTTAAAAGGCAGAAAGGGCTGAAAAATGTATTGATTCACTGCATTTTATTTTGTATTGCTTCAGTGTGCATGGCCCCTTTAATTCTCAGGCCTCTTCATTGCCCACAATTCCTTGCGAGCTCCACAGCTTCACTCACAGAAGCTGCAACGCCAGACCTGGACAGGAACTTCATCCCAGATCCCTCCAGCAATGCCACCAGGACGGCGTTTCACGAAAGGTGAGTGCTGCGCCACCTATCTCCATGCCCCCCTGACCAATTTGACTCGGGTAGCATTGCCGCCATTTCCAGCAGCCGTTAACTGCAGTTGCCGGTGACACCGACAACTTTGCTGGCGAACACGAATTTTTCCCCCTTTTTTTCTATACAACTGCTTTGGGTGATCATCCCTCCCTCAGCTTTTAGTAGTGTTGCCGTTTTGGAGAAGCACTTGCCGGGCACTTTTAACTCTTCCCAAATGGGGGAGCAGTTAAAATGGAATGGCATAATTTCCTGTTCCGTTCCCCACGATTTGCAATTTTAATGCCGATAGATTTGATAGCAGTGAAGCTGTCGCCAGACTCCAGCAAGAGCCTGATTAATAAATACAAATCGAGGTCCAATGACACACATCCCGATGGAATTATAACCCGCCACCGCCCCACTGGAAAGCCAATGAGGCCACTGAAGGTGAGTGAATAAAACCTTTCCTTAGTGGGCCCGGTAAAGCAGGAGTTCTCCTCTGAGCTCCACAGGGCAAGTACGGGCGTCTGGGCCCTGGGATCCCCTCCTCTCACACCAGCCACGAGACCCTCACAACACCCTCAAACCTGGATTTACTAATGCCAGCAGAAAGCCTCTGGACTGCCCGATCTTCGTCCACCCTCACCGTCTAGCTACCACTTTCCGCCGGACATGGCTGAGCAGCTGACCGCCAGCATTCAAATAAGGCCCGGCAGTTAAAATCTGCCGGGCTTCCAACTCAAACTCCCGCGTGGGATTGTCGTTTGCTCCCGCTGGCTTCCTGCCCATGGTTGTTTTACATAGTATTTCCAGCACAGAAACAGGCCTTTCAGCCCAACAGGTCCATGCTGGTGTTTATGCTCTACATGAGCCTGTTCCCAACCTACTTCATCTAACCCCATCAATATATGCTTTTATTCCTTTCTCCCTCATGTTTTAGGTCTCCTTCTCAGCTTTAGTCTAAGAGCTGCCACTTATACCAAACAATTTGTACAAGCATATGTACACAAACAGCTCTAGATCAGAAGGAGAAACACTGCTTGCTGACACTAGATTGTATTTCTTATCGTCACAGAACAAAAGGAACATAGGAACAGGAGTAGGCCATTTAGCCCCTTGAGCCTATTCTACCATTCTATGAGATCATGGCTGATCTGTAACTCAACTCCATTTACCCATCTTTGATCCATATCCTTCGATGCCTTTGAATCTGTGCTGTACCCCCAAGGCCAATATATCCTTCCTGAGGTGCAGTACCCAAAACTAAATGTAGTATTCCAGATGGGGTGTGACCAAGGCTCTGTATAACTGAAACATAACTTCCTCTCTTTTGTATTCCAACCCCTTTGAGATAAAGACCAATATTCCATTAGCCTTTTTAATTACTTTTTGTATCTGTGCATTAGCTTTTAGTGATTTGTGCACATGGACACCCAAATCCCTTTGCTCCTCCATAGTTCTTTGTCTCTAGCCATTAGTAAAATATTCTGATTTGTCTTTCTTGCATCCAAAGTGGTTGACCTCACACTTCCCCACACTGAACTCTATCTGCCCACTCACTTAGTCTATGTCCCTTTGTAATTTCCTGCTCCCATCAACACAACTTACTGTGCCTCCTAACTTAAGTGTCATCTGCAAACTTGGACGTACCACTCTCTAGTCCTTTATCCAAGTCATTAATATATATGGTGAAATGCTGAGGCACTAGCACAGATAATGTTCCCTTCATCCCTACTCTCTTGTCTCCTACCCCCCAACCAATTACTAACCCACATCACAAGGTTCCTTCCAATTTCACGTGTTTTAACTTTTGCTAATAATCTCTTCTGCGGAATCTTATCAAATGCCTTCTGGATATCCATATAGACAATATCCATAGACAATCCTCGATCTACCATTTTAGTGACCTCCTCAAAAATTTAACAAGATTAATCAGACATGACCTATTCTTCACAAATCCGTGCTGACTCTCTTTGAGCAACTCCAACTCTGTCCCTGATGATAGATTCCAGTAACTTCCCCACAACTAATGTTAAACTGGCAGATTTATAGTTACCTGGTTTCTCCCTCCCTTCTCAAATAATGGCATGATATTTGCAATTTTCCAATTCAAAAGACACAATTCACAAGTCTAGAGAGATTTTAAAAGTGGGAATCCAACTACAGTGGAAGATGCAGAGAAAGCACAGGTAGAAAGACTAATGACAGACTAGACACAGAGACTGGACAAAGTATGGAGAGAAGACAATAGA
This sequence comes from Squalus acanthias, assembly GCA_030390025.1. Taxonomy (NCBI): domain Eukaryota; kingdom Metazoa; phylum Chordata; class Chondrichthyes; order Squaliformes; family Squalidae; genus Squalus; species Squalus acanthias. The sequence continues at coordinate 45,062,794 of CM059444.1, forward strand.
TTGGTGAGGCAAGATACACAGTCTAACAGTGGAAACACACTGAAAGATTGAAAAACTATAGATTTCCAACATACGAGACGTAACTGGGCATATTTTACTGGTTAATCAGCATAAAATTGTCCCTGTGATGTACCCAGTTAGGTAGCAGCGATGCAATACTGCAGTTCGACTCAGGAATTATCCACCAATGTGGCAACTTGTACTAAAAGCATTCCAAACCTGCAGGCTCGCAAAATTCAACAAAGCCAGTAGATAAGGACAGATAGGACTGAATTGGCTGGGTTTCAAAGGTTGGATTTCCAGGGCTTGGGCCTCATGTGGCCCACGGGTCACAGTTTGCAACACCCCTTTATGGAAGGCATCAATCAAATGTTATTTTTTTTTCAACTGATAAATGATGGCCTGTTTCTGTGCTGTACATTCAATGTAATTCTGTGTATTTCTATGTACGGTACTGCTTGCCAAAATAACAGTCCGGGAAGGTAGTTGGCAAATCCACATCTATGTTGTGCTGCATCTGAAAGATAGCTCATTTTCATAAATGCCCTCGAGCAATACACACAGCTTGTTCAGAAATGTTTCACAGAGAAACATTGACCGCGTATCTTGCTATTTCATCACTGTCATTGTGTGATTTTTGGCAACAGTTGGAATTTAAAAAAACTGCAGCTGTTGCTGAATCCAAAGTTTGCTGTCCATCACCAGCTCTGAATAGCAAAACTCTCTGCTTACATTATATTAATTTTAGGATTTTTTGCACTGCAGCTATTAATTTGAGACTGGTACCTGCTCAGAGCCATGTGAAGCTGACGACTCAAGTTATTCTACTTGCTTTGCACCGCACTCTGGCAAGGCAAAACGGAGCTCTGTGAATGCTTGCTTAGATATAAGTTCAGGGCTCTGCTCACCTATACCCAAATTCCAGTTCACTTTTAATATGAGCAAAGCCTTGGCAGGACAGTCAGTTCATAGCTAACCATTTCAAGGATCTGCAGTAGATATTCAGCATCACTGGCCACCCCCTAAGTGGAGCCCGTGTCCCCTACGATCAGGAGTGCACTTTTGTTGCCCAATATCAAGTTTAAATGATAGTGCAATCTGAGGATTGTAACAGAGACCCCTCATTACGAATATTGGATACAATGAGCCTTATTTTATCCCTCTCACACTCGAAGAGAACATGAAAGAAAGGAAGACTTGCATTAATATAACGCCTTTCACGACCTCAGGATGTCCCAAAGCGCTTTACAGCCAATGAAATACTTTTAAAGTGTAGCCACTGTTGTAATGTAGGAAACACGGAAGCCAATTTGTGCACAGTAAGCTCCCACAAACAGCAATGTGATAATGACCAGATAATCTGTTTTTAGTAATGTTGATTGAGGGATAAATATTGGCCAGGACACCGGGGATACCTCCCCTGCTCTTCTTCAAAATAGTGCCATGGGATCTTTTCTGTCCACCTGAGAGAGCAGATGGGGCCTCGGTTTAACACCTCTTCCGAAAGACGCCCCCCCCCCCCCCCCAACAGTGCAGCACTCCCTCAGCACTGCACTGAAGTGTCAGTGTAGAACTCACAACCTTCTGAGTCAGAGGTGAGGGTGCTACCAACTGAGCCACAACTGACTGGATTTGGATGATCAGCCATGATCGTATTGAATGGTGGAGCAGGCTCGACGGGCCGAATGGCCTACTCCTGCTCCTAGATTCTATGTTTCTATGTTTCTATGACACATGGTATGCAGGGGGGGGGGGGAATAAACTGTTTGCTGGCCTCGCACCATGCGTCCTCTTGACATGTGCATTGTGTCCAGCCAGCCAGAGCAACAAGCAGGAAAGGCCTCATTGAAATTCAAAAGTCGAGGTCTGAGGTTGTCATTAAGACCTCGACTACATTTTAACACTCGGCAGTTGCGTTTGGTGCCCGGTGCCAAAGAGGGCCAGAAAGGTAAGTAATGAAAAGTGTAGATGAACAGAGAGACCTTGGTGTCCATATACATAAATCCATAAAGGTGGCAGGGCAAGTTGATAAGGTGGTTAAAAAAGCATATGGGTTACTTGGGTTTATAAATAGAGGAATAGAATATAAAAGCAAAGAGATCATGCTAGAACTTTATAAATCACTGGTTAGGCCTCAGCTGGAGTATTGTGGACAATTCTGGGCCCCACACTTCAGGAAAGATGTAAAGGCCTTAGAAAGGGTGCAGAAGAGGTTTACCAGGATGTTACCAGGGATGAGGAACTTCAGTTATAGGGAGAGGTTGGAAAAGTTAGGATTGTTCTCCTTGGAACAGAAAAGGTTAAGAGGTGACCTAATAGAGGTTTTCAAGATGATGAGAGGTTTTGATCGAGTAGATAGAGGAAAATGATTCCCTCTGGCGAGTGGGTCAATAACCAGAGGTCATAGATTCAAAATCATTGGAAAAAGATCTAGAGGGGAGATGAGGAGAATTTTTTTCACTCAGAGAGTTGTCGGGATCTGGAACGCTCGACCTGAAAAGGTGGTGGAAGCTGATTCCATAAATAATTTTAAAGGGTGTTGGACAGGTACTGGAGGATGAGGAACTTACAGACAAAAAGCGGGGATGTGGGACTAAGCACGACTGCTCTTTCAAAGAGCCAGCACAGGCACGACAGGCCGAATGGCCTCCTTCCGTGCTGTACGTTTCTATGATTCTATGAATATTTTTATAAAAGGTTTCCTTGAGGGCCAGGGGAAGCAGGAGTGCTTAGGACCCCAGGCGTCACACCCTTGATGGCCTTCTCCCTCCACCACTTACCTGATTGCTGGGGACCATTCCCACAGGTCACCAGTCACAGCCTCCTGCTGTGCTCACCTGATGCCCGCCCGCCGGTCTGATGCCATTGACGCTGGGTTCCGGTGGGAGTCAGGCCTGGCTTATTTAAATGAGGCCCGGGAGTTAAACTTGCCTGGGACTCAGGTCGGCGAGCTGGGTCAAGCGTGACGCTCTACCCACCGGCCCCACGCTCGCCACTTGCCCTGAGTTAAAATTGGGGCTTATGATCTCCCGTGTGCTGCCACGTGTTTTCTCCTGTCTTTATGGACGGCGGGCTGAAAACCCCTTAAGCAAGAGCGCGCCTGAAAATAGATTTCCAACGAGGTGCGTCCATTTCTTACTACTCCTTGTACCATAAAAATGGCATCTGCCACTTTGGGCTCCCCCCTTCCCACCCATGAAATGGCCATGAATCCTTTCCCACACTGTCTCCCCCTCCACCAACCCCCTCACCATCGTGACTTAGCTTGGTGCTGATGGGCAACCTCCGGGCCTCGCAATCTTGGCCTGCCTGTAGCCCTGCAGTTTAGGATGGGCTGGCAGGATATAAATGAAGCTTGGGTGTTAAAATAACCCAGACCTCAAACGGATGACGTCGGGTGGGTTTAACGCTTGCCCCAAACCCGCTCCCAGTTAAAACCTCCGCCCCCCGCAGGTAAAAATCCCAAAATGTTACAACGAAGTTTTAACAAAGTTTTCACGTGATTTAGCTTTAACTATCCGGGAGCTTTCCACACTTCTTTTTGTGGTGCTGGTATTAAGAGAACTTTCTCAAGGTTGTCTCTCACTGCTTGCCCAGATTCAATTTTGTCAACTGCACAGCCAAGTTACATATTTTGCATATGTTATGCGTAGTATAAAAGTCTATCCATTTAAAAAAATTAAGATTCTTTAAATGAAATATTAATGGGAATATATTGACCTCAAGAATGATTAAAAGGCAGTAACCAATTACTTCAGATAATGAAAGAACAAAGCTTGAATGAGTCAACTTTAAAGTCACTCCACTGACTGTGTCAACATTTATAATGCTTTCTGAAATTTATGGACTAGAGTTATTCAGTTGGGGTCCTTTTTTTGACGCTAATGATCCTTTTAAAAACGCCAGCTGTCCATGTGCCCCCTGCCATCGGTGCACAACAACAGCATTCACATTGAAGGATTAAGGATTGTTTGATAAATGGCCAAACGTAATAGTACAATTTGCATTTCATTACCAGGAAATAAAATAGCCCATGAATATTCTTAAATAATTATTCATAATTCATAGGGGAAAAAAAATCTGAGGTTAAATTCACAGCCGCCAGAACTTTGTGTTGCAGAGACCTGTGCTTTGTTAGAATTCGTCTGAGAAAGGGTTAATTCAATGTACTGTACTGGATCAGGAGAAACAGAGGCACAGCTGTCTGAGACTCAGACTTTCATCTAACTGCTAATAGAGAAAAGCCTTAGTGCCAAATGCAGACCATTAAACCCAAGACAAGTGGTTTACAGTCGGTCTGTGTGGTGAAATTACATTCAGATAGAAGAAGGATCTTAAGATCTATAGAGCAACACTGAAAAAATAAATCAATTGTACTCACTTTTTCATGAGTGAAAAATATAGCTGTTAATTATTTCTCTCATTAACAACATTAAAGTACAAGAGATAATTCAAAGATGAGCAAATTTAATTACTGTGCAGCCAATATCGTTTTCCAGATCATTGATGAATATGTCAAATAGATCATCCAGCTTCCATAATCAGTGATATGAGAGAGCCACAATATGAGTATGTACTTTTTTTATCAAATATAAATCTGTACATATTTTTATATCATCTAATTTTATGTAATTATGCATCAATTTATTTTTCTATTTTTCTCTGTGAGCGATGCCATGGGAGAACCACTAGTAAGTATGTATGTCTTATTTATATATATATATATATATATAAAATAGGTTTTGACGTTAAAAGGGTACTTAGACTGAAATGGACAAGACCTAACTTTCTGTGGTGGGTTTAGTTCATCTCTACTGTGCAAATACAGCAACTTCACACCGTTTAATGCATTTCAGTGGTGAGCCAGACAGCGAGATGCCGTTTCCACAAAGCTAATGGTGGAGCGGCGCATCTCGCACAGCAACTTTTGGATTCCCTCATTTAATCACACTTCTGCCCTCTCCTGAAGTTGCTGTATCATTTGCGCATAGAAATAGAAACATAGAAAAATAGGAGCAGGAGTAGGCCATTCGGCCCTTCGAGCCTGCTCCGCCATTCAATATGATCATGGCTGATCCTCTATCTCAATACCATATTCCCGCTCTCTCCCCATACCCCTTGATGCCTTTTGTGTCTAGAAATCTATCTATCTCCTTCTTAAATATATTCAGTGACTTTACCTCCACAGCCTTCTGTGGTAGAGAATTCCATAGGTTCACCAACCTCTGAGTGAAGAAATTTCTCCTCATCTCGGTCCTAAATGTCCGACCCCGTATCCTGAGACTGTGACCCCTCGTTCTAGACCCCCCAGCCAGGGGAAACATCCTCCCTGCATCCAGTCTGTCGAGCCCTGTCAGAATTTTATACGTTTCAATGAGATTCCACTCTCATTCTTCTAAACTCTAGTGAATACAGGCCTACTCGACCCAATCTCTCCTCATACGACAGTCCTGCCATCAACTTCACATTTATCCACGTTGTACTGCATCTGCCATGTATTCGCCCACTCACTCAACTTGTCTAAATCACCTTGAAGCCTCTTTGCATCCTCCTCACAACTCACAATCCCACTTCGTTTCGTGTCGTCAGCAAACTTGGAAATATTACATTTGGTTCGCTCATCCAAATCATTGATATATATTGTGAATAGCTGGGGCCCAAGCACTGATCCCTGCGGTACCCCACTAGTCACCACCTGCCACCCCAAAAAAGATCCATTTATTCCTACTCTCTGTTTCCTGTCTGTTAACCAATTTTCAATCCATGTCAGTATATTACCCCCAATCCCATGTGCTTTAATTTTGCACACTAACCTCTTATGTGGGACTTTATCAAAGGCCTTCTGAAAATCCAAATACACCACATCCACTGGTTCTCCCTTATCTATTCTACCAGTTACATCCTCAAAAACTCAAGTAGGTTTGTCAAACACGATTTCCCTTTCATAAATCCATGTTGACTTTGTCTAATCCCATTGATATTTTCTAAGTGTCCTGTTATCACATCCTTTATAATAGACTCTAGCATTTTCCCTACTACTGATGTTAGGCTAACCGGTCTGTAGTTCCCTGTTTTCTCTCTCCCTCCTTTTTTAAATAGTGGGGTTACATTTGCCACCCTCCAATCTGCAGGAACTGTTCCATAATCTATAGAATTTTGGAAGATGACAACCAATGCATCAACTATTTCCATGGCTAACTCTTTTAGTACTCTGGGATGCAGATTATCAGGCCCTGGGCATTTATCAGCTTTCAGTCCCATTAACTTCTCCAGCACTATTTTTTTACTAATACTAATTTCCTTTAATTCCTCCTTCTCACTAGACCCTTGGTTCCCTAGCATTTCTGGGAAGTTATTTGTGTCCTCTTCCGTGAAGACAGAACCAAAGTATTTGTTTAATTGCTCTGCCATTTCCTTGTTCCCCATTATAAATTCTTCCGTTTCTGACTGTAAGGGACCTACATTTGTCTTCACTAATCTTTTTCTTTTTACATACTTGTAGAAACTTTTACAATCCGCTTTTATGTTCCTTGCAAGTTTACTCTCACTCTATTTTTCCCTCTTAATCAATCTCTTGGTCCTTTTTTGCTGAACTCTAAAATGCTCCCAATCCTCAGGCTTGCTACTTTTTCTGGCAACTTTATATGACTCCTCTTTGGATCTAATACTATCCTTAATTTCTTTTGTTAGCCATGGTTGAGCCGCTTTTCCTTTTGTGTTTTTGCGCCAGAAAGGAATGTATAACTGTTGCAATTCATGCATTCGTTCCTTAAATGTTAACCATTGCCTATCCACCGTCATGCCTTTTAATGAAGCTCCCCAATCTATCATAGCCAACTCACTCCTCATACCATCGTAGTTTCCTTTGTTTAGATTTAGGACTCTAGTTTCGGATTGGACTTCTTCACTTTCCATTTTAATGAAGAATTCTATCATGTTATGGTCACTCTTCCCTAAAGGACCCCACACAACAAGATTATTAATTAACCCTTTCTCATTGCACAATACCCAATCTAGGATAGCCTGTTCCCTAGTTGGCTCCTCAATGTACTGGTCTATAAAACCATCTCGTACACACTCCAGGAATTCATCCTCCACAGTATTATTGCTAATTTGGTTTGGCCAGTCTATATGTAGATTAAAGTCACCCATGATTACTGTAGTACCCTTGTTGCATGCATCTCTAATCATAAATAACAATGAGCGCCATTAGCCTCACCATTACTTTGACCTAGCAAATTATGGGCCATTGTTGCCTACATTTTCTAAGTCCGTGCCAGTGGCAAGGTACCTTGGTGTCGGCCTTGGCCTAGAAAGTTGTGGGTTCAAGCCCCACCCCCGGGTTTTAACACGTCATCTGTTCAGTGCGGTACCAAGGAAGTACTACATTGTTGGAGGCGCCATCTTTCGGGTGAGATGTTAAATTGAGGCTTCGCCTGCCTACTCAGGCAGATGTAAATGACCATGACACTATTTGAAGAAGAGCAGTGGAGCTCTTGGTTATTATAACTTGGTTATTCATCTCATTAGTGTTTGTGGGCCTTTGCTGTGTGCAAATTGACTCCTGTGTTTGCCTATAAAGCAGCAGTGACCACACTTCATTGCTTACAAAGTGCTTTGGGATGTTCTGAGGACATGAAAGGTAGTATATTAAAGCAAGCTCTTTCTTTTTCTTTAAGGTGCTTTCACTGGAAAACCTCAAAGTAAACAACCCCATTCTAATTCTCTTTAGCAGCTTTATCTGTTGTAGGCTTCTTTCTGAAGTTAGTTCTTGATGAGATCTGAGAGAACTGATTACAACTTCTGAAATAACCTGTGTCTCAAGAGATAGAATGTCAGGCATCAAATTGCTTTTGGAATGGAAAAATGCCTCGTGCAAAAATAGGTTTGGAGTATTTGTAATAAATTCAGTCTTTCAAGATTGTACAGCATTAGCAACTGTGAAAAAAGCACGAGATTAATTTGACTGTAAACAAGCATAAAAATATTTGGTTAGCTTTCTTTTGGAATGCAAACTAAATTTGTGCATTTAACTTTCAACAAATTGAAGCCTGTTACCGTCAATATTTGTTATTCCTTTTGTATATTTGTAAATAAAAATTCATGCTGCCCATTAACAGAGTTGTTCTGATTTTTAATAAATATTTCCTGCCTTGTACTTTGTCAAATCAGATTTGATGTGGTATTCTGCTCAGATTTCCCTGCAGGTGAGGAACCAGCCATGAAGTCATTCTTTGATGGCAGAGTGCTTGGCAACCATTAAATAATAGGTAAAAACCATGAATGTCAGTTTACTTTGATTAAAAAAAAAACTGTTTTCAGCTTTTATTGCAGATAAAGGAGAAAATCAAAAAAATTGGGCCAAAAAAATCTGGATAAATTCAGAGAACATCAGGAAAAAAACAGTTTTTATTTTGAACATCAAGAAAACAAGCAAAGGACTTTAAGTTACCGTTCAGCTAATTGACAGTCCATAATTATTTACCTAGTTCATAGATACCATTATTATGAGGCTTACCACCAGAAGCTCACTTAACCCCTAGACCATTTTATTTTTAAAATTGAAAGTAAAATCACAGTGGGCACTACTGACCTCCACTCATGACCCTGCCAAGGTCAGAGTGCAAATATCTCATGTGCATGTATTTGGGCATACATGCTAGTATAGGAGCATTTTGGGCGCCTGCTAGAGAAAGGGTGGTTGGAATGCGGTGGCAGATGGCCACTTGCGGGGGTGGCGGGGTGTGCACTGGCAAGGCCTCTCCTCTCCAATAGTGCAGGTTGGCTAATCAAATCTAATTTCCTAGATTTTATTTATGGGATGTGTGCATTGCCAGCAAGCCCAGCATTTATTGCCCATCCCTAATTGCCCTTGAGAAGGTGGTGAGCCACCTTCTTAGATATAACTGAGTGGCTTGCTAGGTCATTTCAGAGGGCAGTTAAGAGTCAACCACATTTGCTGTGGGTCTGGAGCCACATATAGACCAGACCAGGTAAGGACAGCAGATTTCTTTCCCTAAAGGACATTAGTGAACCAGATGGGTTTTTACGACAATCCGGTAGTTTCATGGTCACCATTACTGTTACTAGCTTTTTTTATTCCAGATTTATTTAATTAACTGAATTTAAATTCCCCAGCTGCTATGGTGGGATTTGAACTCATGATCATTAGTCCAAGCCTCTGGATTACTAATCTAGTAACATAACAACTATGCTACAGTTCCCTACTGTTTTCTAAGCCATGGACTTGAGCTGAAGACCCTGGTGGGCCCCACTTCAACCTCTACAGAGACCTCGGGCTGGATTTTGTCGATGGGAAGCTTTTGGAGGCGGGACTGCTGCTTGCCAGCTTTCAATCCCGCCTCCATCAGCTTCTGACCAACCAGAGGGATTTTCCCCTGATTGACCTTGTTAAGCCTGCCCAGCGGGCTCAGCAGGCCAATTTGGGGGAAGTCATTGACAGAGCACGTCAACGTATGACGTGCCATCTGTCAAGATTTTTTGAAAGAAGAAATGTCAGCGTTTGACAGTTCTGTGAAGCTGTCAAACACTGACATTCTGTATAGTTTGATGAGGCCTTATGTTCAGGACTCATCAAACCTTTCAACTTTGCAGAAATCACCTGGCTGATGGTTCGGAGGATCCAACAGCCAGTCTGTGAAATCTACAATGGAGATGTCGGGACTCTGGCTTCTCAGCGGCTGAAGGCTGTAGGCAGAAACAAAGGTGAGTGAACATTTTCTAACACTTTACACTTACCTTACATACTTACCACTCCACACTTGCACACATCACTCACCTCTACATTGCACTTTCAGACCCCTCCAACCCCCGCAGACCTCCTACTCGTCTCCTCCACCCTGGCGGGGTTCCCCAAGGTTGGGAAGCCTGCACTTGGGAAGGTAAAATGGGGATAATCCTATTTTCTGCCAGTTAACTACCTGTTAACAGGCAATTAATAGGATTTAATCCCTTTCCCACTTCGAGGAGACGGGACCTGGGGCAGGACGGCTTCCCGCCTCCTGGCAAGAGGGCACGGAGGCGGGTTGGGGCTGGGTTTGCCAGCCACCCCCAAATTCTGCAACTTTACCGGCAGTCCCGCCTCCATACCCGCCTCCTCGGGGCTGACAAAATCCAGCCCCTCTACTCCAGGTTCTTCCAGTAACCAGTTCACTGGGTGCTCTGGAGGTAGGAGCTGAGGGAATTCTGGTATGCGGACGTCCTTCCCTAGCCCCGCCTCCGCTGACATCTGGAGGCACAATGTATTGAAAATTGCTTTAAAGGTGTCCTCCAAATGGAGTCTGGAACCATATGGAATTATGAGATATACTAAACAGCTAAGCGCTGTGAATGCCTGTTAGAACAAGGCACAGAGAATGGGGTGGTGTATTTTAAAAGGAGGAACACAGGGTTACTGCAGTCTTAAGGATAGTCATGGTAGCTATACTGAATATATATACTTTCTGATTCTAAATAGAGTGCATATTAGTTTAGCTTTGTTTTTTGTTGTGAGTAATTTATAAATAATGAATAAACAATGCTCTTCGAAAATGCATAAAATGGCACATTTCATTATAATTTAATAGTAAATGACTATGCAAACTGAAACTTTGTTCTAGTTTTAGTTGGATATTTTGATGTTGGCCAATTTGTGGTCCGAATAGAGTTAAAATACTATTTCATGCAAGTAAGAAGCTTAAAGGTCAAATCCAAGAATAGAAATGGAATTTGGTCTTGTGCTTGCTTGAGGGAATTCTCCAAATTTTGCTGTCTTTTGTAGCAAGCTATGGTCACCACTCTCCATTTCCTGCCTTTCTATGACATTATTTAATATATTTGAGGTTTGTCAGTGCTCTGAATCACATCAGCCCTCCAGCAGTATCCGAAAACTCCAATTTGATGCTGTCTCTGATAGATTTATCACTTGTATTAGTATTAATATGTAGCTTTGCTGTGTTTATGCAGTGTACCATGAATTATTAACATAATGTTAATCTACAGTGTCATGCAAAGGCAACTAATACAACAACAACTTGTATTTATATAGCAAAATACAAAATACAATATACTTCTCATGCTAAGCTGACCAGTTTTTGGTAACAGAGTATAATTATGAGAAGCACTTTTACACAGAAACATTTTAGACATTTGATGTAAAGTTTTATTGATGCAAATCATTCCTTAGCAGCCTGATAGCTCTAGAAATAGAACTTTTGGCTTACATTCCAGGGCCTTGGGACTAATGTTATGCTCAGTTACCTCTATAGATAAGGTTTGTTAGTTCATATATGCCCCAGTTACATTAACTTAGCTGCAGCAAGTGAGACACATTAAATTAAGCACTGCTTTCCTCTGACAGGTCCACATGTCCATGTGTGGGCACGTGTACATTGCATCAGGAGTATATCTATGTCTGTGCAGTGCTGTACCAAGTATTGGTGCATAGTCTTTAGGATTGAGGGGTTATCACTGTAGGGATGTGACCTGCCCTCCAGGCCTGTCAGAAGGTCATGGGTTCACTGTCCCACTCCAGGGACTTGAGCACAAAATCTAGGCTGACACTCCAGTGCAGTGCTGAGGGAGTGCTGCTCTGTTGGAGGTGCTGTCTTTCAGATGAGACATTAAACTGAGACCCCGTTTGCTCTATCAGTGGATGTAAAAGATCCCATGGCACTATTTTGAAGAAGAGCAGGGGAGTTATCCCCGGTGTCCTGGCCAATATTTATCCCTCAATCAACATAACAAAAACAGATTATCTGGCCATTATCACATTGCTGTTTGTGGGACCTTGCTGTGCGCAAATTGGCTGCTGCGTTTCCCACATTACAACAGTGACTCCACTTCAAAAAGTACTTCATTGGCTGTAGAGCGCGTTGGGACGTCTGGTGGTCATGAAAGGCGCTATATAAATGCAAGTCTTTCTTTTCTTTCTTTCAATGTTGCTTTAGAACTAAATGCCAGGAGGTGTGACAGAGCAACCCATAGAGATTTTACCTTTTAATTTTCTCTGCCTTTATGTCAGGAGGCGTCTCCATTTAGTGCCTCTCCAGCAGCACGGCTGAGATGAGCAACTCACCCATGCTTATTTACAACCTGTACTCCATGGGATGATCCACTGATTGACCATTACTGCTTATTATATAATACCGATACAAATATCTATAAGCATTAAATGTGAATCTATAGAGGGAGTGTTCTATGTTGCTCAATGAAACAAATTACTTTATATTCATTTATGTTTCTTTCCTACTGTTTATGATTCTGTATATATAAGATACAATAAAGAAGTAAACCTTACATACAGTAGGGAAATAAAACAAATCATTTCAGCCAAAGGCATTTCTATGAACTGAGATATCAGCAGTCTGCAGGAACAATAAAAATGCCAAAATCCATGAGGTAAGTGATCCTTGACCAAACCCAGAAGCAACTGAGGTGCCTGCAGCTGAGCTGAAGATAGATAGAAACCTAAGTCACAGTAATAAGAGGCATCTACGTGAGCCTAGGAAAGGGCGTTTACAGATGGTATAAACAAAGGAGCTGTAAGATTAAGTAACACAGAGCACAGAAATACAGTTTCCCTACTGTTTATTTGGCTTTATCTTATTGTGAAATACATATCATCTTGGATCTATAATAAGCACAAAAGATCTTTGGAATAATAATGTGTATTTAATAAGAAAGACTGACAGACTGACAGACTGACAGACTGACTGACTGACTGACTGACTCACTGACTGACTGACTGACTCACTCCATCTAGTCTGCAAAGCTAAAACAAAAACACTTCAAATATTTGACATTGTAGGACTTTGGGGAAAGAGCAGGGGAGTGAGATTAATTGGAGAGCTCTTTCAAAGAGCCAGCACAGGCACGATGGGCTGAATGGCCTGCTTCTATGCTGTATGATTCTATGAACTTATTCATCAGATATCACAACTTTAATACACTGAGAAGATTCCTAAAAGAACCAGCTATATATAATCATGGACAGTAGTATTATGATGTATTAAACAGTCACAGCACACAGCATTAATTGTGAAACAGTGAAAAATACTGAACTGATTAAGTAAGGATTTTAATCATCGGCACTGATTAAGTGCTGAGAACATTAGCACAATAAATTACCAAATGTTAGTCATTAAGTCATTCAAAAATGAATTAAAATTCCTGGCAATCACTGCAAGACTTTGACACTTTCTGCAGCACTTGCAAAGTAAGCTTAATTTTGATGTATTTGTCCAATGTTGTATTAAAATAACTTTCTCAAACACATTAAACTTTTGAGAAAAGATTTTGGGAATAACCAAAATGAATTTTCTCTAACTAGAAACATACCAACATCTATCTATCTTATTATAAATGGTATATACAACACACAGTTCCTGTCAGTCACACCTCACTTCCTGTTTCACACTTTGGCTCAAATTCCATGCTGCAACAAATGAGAACACGAGAGCAGCGATGAAAATCGACCAATTAAAAAAAACACAGAACCGAACCAATCAAATCATTCAAAATCATTCTGACCACTATTTTTTCCCTCAGTAACCCCAATGAAACAACCTCAGTGGCCGAATAAAAGTTGTTTTAACCACACCCAGCTGATCCCCGTGTCAAATTGTGAGAAATGTAGAGGGATATGCTTGCAACGGCATAATCTCTGCCTCACCATGAGAGTTCTTCTGATAACATTTAAAAACAACACTGGCCATTATATGTAGGGGCATTGCAAATGGTTTATTGAAGATTTCTTCATTGTTTATATAAAAAAAATCATGTGGTAAAGACATTTTTAGCAACCCTGTACAATACAAATCATATAGCGCTTGATCCAACATGTACTGGAATGTCAGGGGAGAAAAATCGCTACTGTCAGTTAAATGGTTTCCCCAGAGCTTTGAACGATAAAATAAGCTGACATTTAAAGGGAGAATATAAAGCATTTTCAGATTCTCATAATTCATTATTGCGTCTTCCTAACGTTAATGTCTCTGATTAACCTTAAAATTTCATTGGATTACAGCTTTCAACCAATATAACATTTTGTAAACATGCCTTTAGTCTAACATTATGAATTTAATCAGCACTGACAATTGATAAGGAGTTGGCTGAAAGGTCAGTGGTGATTTGTAGAAGGCCATTAGGGACAAGCCTAGTATTCCATAAGGCTTCATCAGTGGTTTTCAGAATAGATTGTGGTGAGGTCTGACAGTATAGTCTATTCAATAATACAGAGACCTTCTTGCTAACTGTATTCAATTATATTTGGCCATTTCAGTTGTGGCAATTACAAAGGGAAACAAGCTTTTATTTTCTTCCGTGTGCTAAATATTAGGTACTTTGGGAAATAAGAAGCAGTAGGGTTTTTTGCACAGTATTGCTTCAGAATTGATGAAATAAAAAGCAAATTATACTTGTGTGTTTTAAATAACTTGTAAGTTGGATCTGAATTTAAGAAAACCGAGAAAACAAAAGCATCACAGTGCTCAGAAGTTCAAAAAATAGGAGGCGAAAGGTACAAAACATACAATGTTGAAAATCATTAATCATACCGAATGGCAACTTCAAAGTTTAACAGAACATTCGTTAAGAAATTATAAAAGTATGCACAGCCTGGCCTCAGCTCGTGATGGGCGACAATGACGGAGACCTGGGATGGAAACGTTACAGTATTTTATGTATAGTTGTATCAGGTCCACAAATATGACCTCAATTTCATCGTCTTCAATATTCAAATTGTTCTCCTTGGTTGGGAAGCCGGTAGGGTCCAGCCTGGAGAAATCTGCATGGAGGGCATCAATTCCGTCGTCAACCTGCCAGCAGGTATATTTCAGCACGAAGCCGACACTGGATGAAACCTATCGTTTGGGTACATGTTCCTCTTTTTGCAAAGAAAGGGTTAACAATCATTTCTGTCATTTGTAACAGCTGCCAATCAAATGATTAAATGAAATACAAATTAATTAGCAGAAATGACAGAAAATCATCAATCACAGTGCAGCCCTTTCCCGCTTCTCTTCAACTAACAGATGAACTGAAACATATAGCTCTTTGTGTTTAAAAAACAGCTACAGATGTGTCGCAGTTACTGTGTGAATGGTCTTAGTTACGCACCTTTGTATTGGATTAAAACTAGGACGTAAATGCTGTGTAAAAATTCTAAACTCAGGAAATTATGGGAGGTATATCGACAAATGCTGCATTGCAAGATAAATCATAAGAAAACCTTCACAACCTCGCCATTCAAACAAGAAATAGCCCTAAGCCGTGACTGTTGCTATGGTTACAGCTGTAACTATTTTTTTACAGCATGCAACCATGGACGCAAAATAACGTTCTAATTAAGGCCTGTTGTATATTTATATAAGCTTATTATAATCTGACAGATTCCAATAAAGTCATTGTTACATCATTTTTAAAATGTAGATTTTACTGCATTCGTGCAATAAGAGTAAAGAATATTTGTACACTGAGTATGCAAATACTAGAAGATCTCCTGTAATGTTGCTCGTGGGTAGTTCAGGGCACAGGACTGGAAGTGGATTTATTAGGTGGGGAATAGATCTTAGGGCTGGGAATGAGGCAGTCAGGTGAAGTGGGAACTGGGACAAAGATGCAGTGGGGCGCTGCAAGGCCCGAGTTTAAGCAGGAATTGAGTTAGGTCGGTTTCCTGTTACATGGCAACCAGAAGCTGCAATGTCCAGGGACCATGGTGGGCAGAGATGTTAGCAGGGCTAAGGCTGGAAGATGAGGATTTTCTGAGGTCGCGATGTGGAGGATTTGTCACATCATAACTCCATCTTGATAAACAATGCAGTCCTCCCAAACCCTACAAACTCACACACTACATAAAACAGACCACAAAATGTAAAGCGTAAAGATTTATCTTTATAGGAAAACTATATTGTGTCCAAACCCTCCATGAACTACAACTCATCCAAAGCTCAGTGCAGCCCGTACCTTATCCTGCACCTAGTCCCACTTGCCTATTATGTATTGTCCTCGCTGACCTACAGTGACTCTCCCCTCAACACCACTAATTCAAAATTCTCATCCTTATGTTTAAATCCCTTCATGGCCTTGCCCCTCCTTGTCTCTGTAACCTCTTTCAGCCCTACGACTCTCCCAAAGTCTCCATTGTTCAGACTCTGGCCTCTTGAGTATCCCCTGTGCCCTGTTGCAGGGTTTCCTCATTCCCCTAGTGGCACGGGTTTGGATCTAGTGTTAGTGTGGTACGAAAATAATAAAAAGTGGGATCCAACCAATGTTCCCTCTAATTTTTTTTGTGCGTGGTCCCTTTAACTTTTCCGGCGGCAACAGCTGGTGAGCGGCCTGCGTGAGACCTCCCGATCGATGTGCGGCCGCGCGCCTTAGGGGGAACGTTGCATCCAACCCTATCTTTTCTCAATTTTTCAATTGAAATGTTGAAAATGTTTCGCTAGAAAATTCTAATCTTGGCCTGTCTTGGAAAGGGCACCATAATCTCTTTAATTTGCTTCCCAGAGAGGATCTGAAGACAACCAACAAATCTACAGTAAACCAGAGTGCAAATGTTAGTATGGTCTAATACTTTAATGTTGAAGCTGCCAGAAGCAGACCTAAACAAAATTACATTTACTTTTTAATTCCTTTTTTGTAAAATATTTTCTCCCCTATTTTCCCCCACCCTCATGCCATGAACTATACTTTGCCCAACAAGGCTAGCATTTGGCCAAGAGCTCAAGAGTGACACTGTAATTGGCCACTAGTGGGCATGGAAGTGTACCTGAGGTGGCTTTGCCATTTATTTCCCATGCTTTTCCTTCTGAGCACAGCTGCAGTCTGGGAATTCACAGTGCAGGCAAGTACAATCCCCAACTTGTACTGCTGTGTAGTGCAATATATTCATGCATGAATGCACTGTACCATCAGACTGCCCAAAGCAGATTAGACTAATAAAAACTATCAGCATGTGAAAATACTGAAGCAGTTAGCCTTCCAATTTAACTTTGCAAATGGGCTTTGCTTATCTTGCAACATCTTCTGGCACAGTGGCACGAGTTATGATATGAGATATCAAGAATGTTGATTGCTTTTTCTGAAATTCATCTCTGTCATTTAAGCCAAGATGCTAACCCATTTATTTTAAATAAATGGCTCCCCTAAAATAGCGTAGAGGGAAACTTTAGGTGAATGTGTTAAATGGTTGTATGCTAATATGCATAACTTAAAGAGCTATATATAGGTCAGAATATAGATAGGAGGTAGTTGACATATCCATGACCTAACCACTAAAGTAGTCCCTGTCATGAATCATTACTTTCTCTAGTCTAATATGGCCAGACAAACATCATATATGAATTCTGAATTCGGTTTTGGTGGAGTATGGTGGTCTTCTTTATTGCACAGTGTGGAGTTGTAGATATTAGGACCTCAGGGTAATTGTCAATGCAATTTTCATGATGCTGTTGCTCACCATTTGTCAATAAACGATCTATGATATCATGATAAAGAAAGTGTGTGTATACCGGCTATTAATACTTGACCTTGATTTGGAGGTTTGCTTGATTCTATTTTGTTTATGTTATGTCAGCTTAAGATTTTGTGGGTCTGATGTTCCAATGAGATAATGAGCACATATCACATGGTGTTCTTGAACATGAGTCAGCTGAAGCACTGGCACAATCAATCAGCATTGACAGTTTCTATACAATTGTTCAGCAGTCACAGTTTGCAAGCAACTTCTTTTCTTATTAAAAGGAACAACAATATTGACAAATATATTCTGTAGAATTCTGAGGCCGCAAAAATTTGACTCTTTAGCACCCGTTGTTTCGGTGCTACGAGTGCCGTTTTGGCTCCAAAATGGCATCCGCAGCACTCGCGCACACTTCTGGTGCGAGTCGCACCGGACGCCCTCTTTGTGAGGGCGTTAGCGCGCGTGCTGTGAGCGTCTGCCGGAAGTATGCAGCATAGGCAGATCGTGACACCAATCAACGTGCAACACTGATTTGACGCCAGCGCTGCCATTTTGGAGCTCAACACTCCTGCTAACGCCCTCTCTTAAACTTGCACAGCTGAACACGCATTTAGCAGTAGGAAGGACCCCCCACCAGCACTATTTAAAGGGATCATCAACTACTTTCAGCCTAGTTGTTGATTGATTTCAACTGGCTCTTGCTATGACTGTACAAGTGTTTGGTGCTTTCCAGAGTTCTTTAACGTTGCTAAAGTCTACAGGGAGTCTACAGGTGCTGAAGGACTTTGTCCTGACTTCAAGGCTTCTGCACAAACCTGTTACTCCCAGACATAGGTGCACTAGTCGGGGTTCCCCTTGGAATACAGCATGACCTGGAGAATGAACAGAGGGCAGGCAGAGCAGGACAAGCTGCTGGCAGAGGGAGGAGGGGGAGAAGGGCTCTCAGCAGGAAGCCATATCCTACCAGGGTTTTAGGGAGCAATTCACCAATCTGAACCTCAGCGAGGACCAGTGTGTGAAACGTCTGTGCTTCAGTAACCACATCCTCATTGAAATCTGCCACCTGCTGCAGTCACAACTGCAACCTCAGAGCAGGGCGAGGACCGCATTGCCAGTGGCTGTGAAGGTGAACGTGGCCATGAAAATTTGTGCGTCAGGCTCCTTCCAGGCTGGAGCAGGAGATATTTGCAATATCTCCTAGTTTGCCATCCACTCCTGTATAAGGGAGGTCAATGAGGCTCTGTATTCAAAGAGAGCTGAATACATTTCATTCTCTCTTGCCAGAGAGCAGCAGGCTTGGCGAGGATTGCAGGCTTCCCCTTGGTGCAGGGTGCCATTGACTGCACGCACGTCGCTTTGTGGGCGCCGCATGTCAACTCTGAGCTGTACCGCAACCGAAAGGTTACAACAGTAACTACACTTCAAAAGTGCTTATTTGGCTGTAAAGTACTTTGGGACGTCTGGTGGTCGTGAAAGGCCTTATATAAATGCAAGTCTTTCTTTCTTTCTTTCTTTCTTTCACAGCAAATCATTCAGATTAATGCCTGGTATATTGGCGGCAGCCATGATGCCTTCATTCTGCGGCAGTCCGCTGTGCCATCTGCATTTGAGCCACCACGACAAACCAAAGGGTGGCTACTGGGTGACAAGGGCTGTCCGTTGACGACATGGTTCATGACTCTGGTGTGCAATGCACAAACATGTGGGCAACATGCATACAATGAAAGCCACGCTGCCGCACAAACTATTATAGGGCACACCATTGGTGTGCTGAAACAATGCTTCGGCTGCCTGGACCGCTCTGGAGGAACGACAGAGTACTCGGCAGAGCGGGTGTCAAGGGACGTAGTGGTCTGCTGCATGCTGCACAACCTCGCTATCATGAAGGCACAGCCCTTGCCACCAGGTATACAGCAAGCAGCTGAGGACCAGGAGGAGGAGGAGCAGGAGGAGGAGGAGGAGGAAAAGGAAGGGTGGAGGCAACCTAAACAGCCCCTTTCTGCCTGGGCTGTCCATGAACAACTCATAAGACTGTGATACCAGTAAATGCAGCCCCAATTCACCAACAGACGCACACCTTATCTTCCCGCTGTCACTGACCATCACAGCATCCGCTTGGCCACAATGCAAAAAAAAGGCAGCAAAAAATAAATATTCCAAACCAAATTTATAAATTAAATCATGCCATATTGCATACAAACGTCAACTGATCACCCTTGTGCATTTCCTCAGTGCCTGTCTTCCGTGTGCCTTTGCCTGTCCTAGTGCTCCTACGCAGTGTTACCCCAGTGGCTGCAGCATGGCTGCTGGAAGGCTGCTGACTTTCATTGGGGGAGACAGCAGATGGCCTTGGAGGACAACCTCAAGCAGCTCTGGCCTAGAAAACCTGGGGTGCTCCATCTCGGCATAGGCGGCGGCAGTCTGGGCTGGCTGACTGAGAGGCAACAGCAAGGGCACTGGCAGAGTGGCAGTGGTGGGAGGATGAATGCTGTCATCCTGAGAGAGGACAGCAGGTTTGTGCTCCATGGAGCCACCAACACTGCCCCGGGGCAGCACCTCAGCAATCCTAGCAATCTGTTAGAGGACAGATTGCTGGACTGCTGGCACACCCTGCAAGCCCCTTTGAATACTGGTATCTGCAGCCATCATGGCAGTAGTCTGAGCTTGCATGGCAGCAAGCTGAGCTTGCAGGTGAGCAGTCTGATGGCAGCAAGCTGACCTTGCATGGCAGAAGTCTGAGCTTCCACTGCAGCACCCAGATGTTGGGTGGCTTCTGCTTGTGCTACAGTGGAAGCTGAGACTTCGGCCATCAGACACTGCATCATGGTTGGGTCCACAGGTGTGCGAATGGAGTTGGCCACCATTTTCACGCTGGAAAGGATGGGCTCCATGCTCTGTGCAAAGCCCTATGCCATGTTGGTGCTGGACTCCTCCATGCTCCTTGACATTGCACACAGGCTTTCTGGCAGGCCTGGCAATGCACCAAGCATTTCATTGTGCATACCCATCAGCCTTCTTCTGTAGCCCGCCCCACTGAAGTGCTCATTTGAGTCCTCAGCAGCAGAACTCGTGTGTGGCCTCACCCTCCGGTGAGCTGGCACCTGCACTATCCTTGCCCCCTGCCCTGGCTGCAGGCAACTCGTGCCCAGTGTCTCACCAGGGGCAGATCACCGTGCAATCATGGTGTTTCTTCATCATCAGTGTATTCTTCATCTTACACCTGTTGCTCTTCCCCCACTGCATGGCCAGGTTGCAGTTCTTGGGTATCTGAAAGGAGAAAGGCACAAGGTTAGGGTTGCGGTGCATGGAGCGGGGGAAAGCAAGAGATGCATGCTTACATTAACTGTAGCTTGTAAAGCAGAAGAGATTGTGGGATGAGGGGGAAGTTGGATGTGAGAACGAGGATTAGGCACGGGGATACCGTCATCTTCTATGGTTTCAGCCCCGTTGCTGACCACGGGCTCAGCGATGGTTGCTCCAATGATGGTGAGCACCATCTCCTCCATGGGGGTTAGGACATGCAGCTGTGCCTGTCCCCTGCCAGTTAGCTCCTGCTGCCTCCAGTTATGCGCCACCTTGTCCTGCAAGAGAGAGGGAAGTGTGTCAGTGAGTGTGGTGCAATATGTTTGGGTGATGTGGCTGTCATGGCTGAATAGCTGGCAGTGTGTGCAAGCTGTGTGATGTGGTTGTGAGGCTTGCAGCAGTGCTAAGTGTGTGAGGGTGAGGTGAAGCTATGAATGTTGCACATGAGTCAGAATTGATAGAGATTGTTGGTAGGTGTGTGATGGGGTTGTGATGCATTGAGCAATGTGTGTGGCTAGTGGTGCAGCTGGTGGGATATAGCATTTGAAGATGAATTCACTGACCTCGACTAGTCATGTGAGGTCATTGAACATTTTGCGGCACTGCATCCAGGTCCTCGGGGCTTGCCTCCTGGCATTGACCGTCACGGCTATCTGGTCCCACTGCCTTTGCAAAGTTTGTCTGGAGGGCCTCCTGGCCCCCTGTGGATAGAGCACATCTCTCCTCCTCTCCACCTCCTCCACCAAGGCCTCCAGTGCAGCGTCGGAAAATCTTGGAGCCCACTCTCCCCTGTTGTGCCATTAGTATGTCTTCATCTAGGTCAGAATGTCTTCCACAGCCACTTCCAGCACCTGCTCCAGCCACAATGCACCTCCCCTTTAAGAGGTGCAGGCTGGCTTTAAGTAGAGCAGGCTAGCTTTAAGTGGTGCTAGCCTCGCACAATCTTGGGCCCCCTGCAGAGGCATGTAGCTGCTTAACAGCACAGTTAGTGCTGGCTGCACGCACCAATCATGTAAATTAGCAGGCAGTTCAAAGTTGCCATGCTGCTTGCAACAGGAGCAGGTTAATCGTGCATTGCAACCCCCGCGCCCGTTTTCAGGGGCTATCAAATTTAGTCCCCAGAATCTCTCTAGATATACGAATTATGAATATCATTGTAAGCCTTCTTCATTATAGGATTATCATTTCCACTTAATCCCTCTGATTTCCATTGCTCAGAGTGGCACTTCCTCGTTCAAATAACTGAATTTTTCAAGAAATAGGAAAATGTGGTGTCTTTTGAAGTATATGCAAATTTCACTAAGCCTGAAGAACTGATTCAATGCAAATGGCCTCCCAGGATTTATGGTAAATGAGATCAAGCTTTCACTTGTTTTTCTACTTGTAATTTGCATAAATTTCTCTCTCTCTCAAGCTACTTTTATACCGGTGTTTGTTCAGTTCAGATTTCAGGAGACCAACATCTGTGAGCTGTTTACACCATTAAATCTGTCTCTTTTTCCCAGTGGTAGAATTGTTTTTTCAGGGTCTACTGCTGATCCAACTGCTGGGATGAGAGCGATGGATTTGGCAATGTAAACATAGGGTGCTGGCTCACTGATGTCAATTCTCTGGAATCTGAACGAAATGAGCAGCAGTTTAAATACAGCTTTAATGGAGTATTCTGTGCTTGTCAGGTTGAAGGATATTAGTGCTGAGAAACGTTTCAGCACCAACTTGCTTTGATGTGCCTCTTTTAATCTCCTAAACATTTGCAGGCTTCACAGAGGAAAAATTGAGCAGTAAAAGAAGAGTGCGGGATGATTGAAAGAATGGGTTGAGGTTATGAGGAGGCTTTTGTCAGTAGGAAGTGAGGTAGTAAAGTGGAGCGGATTAGGGAAAGAATTCCAGGATATAGAATCAAGATGGCTGTTGACAGAGCAGATTGGGGTGGAGCAGACGCACAAGAGGCCAGAATTGGAAAACTGAAGGGCACAGGCTGAGTTGAATTGAGAGTTTGCAGCGGTAGAGTGGAGTGAGGGAATTGTAAGGAAGGTAAGGATATTAAATTCAATGCATTGGGGTTGGAGAGCTAGTGGTAATTGGCAAGGATAGAGGCAAGGAGTCGGAGGGCTGCCAGTTGACGAGATCCTGGCCTGGCCTCATTACCACACCCTTGCAGGCTTCGGCAGAAAATTCGTGCCCTAGGGGCAATCCACCGCCTCTGGGCTGATACAAAATCAGAAAATGATAGGTCAGGAAGGGGGGCCATTTGTGGGAGGAGGGCGTGCGACAGCGGCCAGGTTACTTTTGTGTAGCCTGGAGGTGCATTCCTACTCCTTCTGGCCCAACAAAAATAAGTAATTGGGCTCCTCTTCGGTTGGACTCCCACCTGCGATGGGTCGGAGAGTGCAC
Source organism: Squalus acanthias (assembly GCA_030390025.1). Lineage (NCBI taxonomy): Eukaryota > Metazoa > Chordata > Chondrichthyes > Squaliformes > Squalidae > Squalus > Squalus acanthias. Next base: position 45,085,952 of record CM059444.1, read on the forward strand.
ACACGCATGCTCTGCCAATTCTGTCAGGAGTGCTCTAAAGTTCCATTCTTGGTTCTTGCTCCAATTCTTCATTTATGTGTTGCTCCTTGGCAGCATTATCGACAGGTGTGGGGTCAGCTTACACGTGTATGACGATGACACTGAGGTCAACATCTCTGTCATCACCCTTGACTCCACAACCAGCAATGTGCTGTCAGATTGCTTGTCTGACTTTAAGTCATAGATGTTAAGTCATAGATGGTCTAGAACATCCTCCAATTTAACACGGGCAAGATTGAAGCCAGCCTGTTTGGTTGTCTGCTTTTGCTTATTGGCGTAACAGCAGTGCATCTAACTGTGTGGAAGTTCACCTCTGATTATTTTTTGGACCTCGTGTCAGCATCAAGCATTCCCAGGTCAAGCTCACCATGGGATAGATGCAGAGTAAAATTCTCTTTACATTACCCCAAAAATACTTCTTAACCCCATGCCCATCATTACCCATGTGGTGAGCTGCTAATTCCAGATATGCTGCTATCAGGAGGCAGAGTGGCGGTCTTGCCCTTCACCACTTGGAGAAAGAGAAAATTGGTCCAGTCACTCAGCTGCTGTTCTGGACCTTCTAGAGTTCAGAATGGGTGGAAAATCTAGTGGGGTAAAGTTGTGTCTTTACGCCGGGACGTAAAATATCGCTTAGATGGAGGGCAGAAAGGAAAATCGGGTAGAGCAAATTGCACACCCATAATGAAGCTCACCCTGTTTTCCTTCCATTAACCATTATATATATGTACACACACTCATACATATATATATAATATAGACACACATATATGTGTATAGATATATAGTATATATATATATGTATATATGAAATTCTGAGCTCTTAATGATTTAAAAAAAATTGTTCTGGGTGATAGAGTAGGGGAGCTCAGTTTTTATCAAGTTACATAGTGGGCTGCCTTCAAGTTTGACATGAAAAGCACAAGTCAACAAATATCAAACATCAAGAACATCAAAGTACTTTGAGATTAGAGGTTTCTTTTAACGTTCCTTGATTACAATTTTTCTATCATCTTTGAATTTCAATTGTTCCAACAAGGTACTCCATATCCTACATAAAGAGTTCTGACTGAATGAACCTTTCCTTTTATGTAGGTTTATGATGTGCTTGCTGACCTACATTGGCTCCCGGTCTGGCAACGCCTCAGTTTTAAACATCTCATCCTTGTGTTCAAATCACTCCATGGCCTCTGCCCTCCCTATCTCTATAACCTCCTCCGGCCCTACAAACCTCCGAGATCTCTGCACCCCTCCAATTCTGGCCTCTTGTGCATCCCTGATTTCCTTCGCTCCACCATTGGCGGCCGTGCTTTCAGCTCCCTAGGCCCTAAGCTCTGGAATTCCCTCCTTGAACCTTTCCGCCTCTCTACCTCGCTCTCCTCCTTTCAGACGCTCCTCAAAACCTACTCCTTGACCCTGTCCTAATACCTACCATGTGGCTTGGTGTCAAATTTTGTTTTATAACGCTCCAGTGAAGCGCCTTGGGGCGTTTTACTATGTTAAAGGCGCTATTTAAATGCAAGTTGTTGTTGTCGTTGATAGCCAGCATCTCCATGCTCATAATATTGCATGTGGCAAATATCTTTACGGATTGAAAGTAAGATTTACTAACTGAAACATGATGAAAAACAGACAGCTTCTAGCTTTCTGGCTGGTGAAAAATGTCGAATGTTGTATCTTGTCAATGATTTCCTGAGAGTCTTGTAGACTTTGGAAACACAACACAAAAAAATGTGGAAACCTTTCATCAAGAAATGAGGATCATCTACAGAAGTACATGCTTGTCTTCGGCTGATAGGTTTCCTAATAGCACAGTAGTCTGACACAATATTTGAGAAACGGAATGTACATTTTTAATTATTAGACCCACCTGCTCTGCTTGAATCTTCTGGAGAACATTGGCGACCAAATTAAAAAAAAATTATTGCCTCTGGATGAATTTTGGCAATTACATCAGGGAAATGAGAGATAGTAGAAAATAAGCAAACCTTGATTTTTGAGCACTGATGAAAGGTTATAGCCGAATCGTTAAACTGCCGAGTCTCTGACTGACCTGCTATGTATTTCCAGCATGCACTGATCTTATTTCTCAATTTTCATTGTTGTCCAGATTCACTTCAGAGTTGCTTGTCATGTCATATGAAGGGCTGATGTGACACTTCTGCTCTGCAAAATAAATCCAACTAAAATAAACAGCCAAGGGGAAAAGGGTAGTTATTCAGATTGGAGGAAGGTAGAAAGCAGTGTTCCACAAGGATCAGTGCTGGGACCACTGTTATTCATAATGTACCTTAATGATTTGAACTAGAGGGACAAGTACCTCAATATCAAAATCTGCAGATGATACCAAAATGGAGGGTATAGCTAACACTGAGGAAGAATGCAACATATTACAAAAAGACATTAGAAAACTTGCAGACTGGGCAGTTAAGTGGCAAATTAACTTTAACATAGATAAATGTGAGGTGATACACTTTGGTAGGAAAAATAGAAACATCACCTATACCTTAAAGAACGTGAAAGGGGTAGAAGAGCAAAGGGATCGAGGGATACAGGTGAAGAAATCATTAAAAGCAGCATCGCAGGTCAGCAAAGCAATTAATAATTCTAACAAAGCACTGGGAATTATTTCTAGGGGTATAGAATTTAAAAGTAGTGAAGTTATGTTAAACTTTTTTTTATTCATTCAAGGATGTGGGCATCGCTGGCAAGGCCAGCATTTATTGCCCATCCCTAATTGCCCTTGAGAAGCTGGTGGTGAGCCGCCTTCTTGAACCGCTGCAGTCTGTGTGGTGATGGTACCCCCACTGTGCTGTTAGGGAGGGAGTTCCAAGATTTTGACCCAGCGATATTTCTAAGTCAGGATGGTGTGTAACTTGGAGGGAAACTTGCAGGTGATGGTGTTCCCATGCACTTGTTGCCCTTGTCCTTCTAGGTGGTAGAGGTCGTGAGTTTGGGAGGAGCTGCCGAAGAAGTCTTGACTAGTTTATTCCATCACACTCCTGACTTGTGCCTTGTAGATGGTGGAAAGGCTTTGGGGAGTCAGAAGGTGAGACACTCGCCGCAGAATACCCAGCCTCTGACCCACTCTTGTTGCCACAGTATTTATGTGGCTGGTCCAGTTAAGTTTCTTGTCAATGGTGACCCCCAGGATGTTGATGGTGGGGGATTTGGCGATGGTAATGCCGTTGAATGTCATGGGGAGTTGGTTAGACTCTTGCTTGTTGGAGATGGTCATTGCCTGGCACTTGTGTGGCGCGAATGTTACTTGCCGCTTATCAGCCCAAACCTGAATGTTGTCCAGGTCTTCCTGCATGCGGGCATGGGCTGTTTCATTTTCTGATGAGTTGCGAATGGAACTGAACACTGTGCAATCATCAACGAACATCCCCACTTCTGACCTTATGATGGAGAAAAGGTCATTGATGAAGCAGCTGAAGATGGTTGGGCCTAGGACACTGCCCTGAGGAACTCCTGCAGCGATGTCCTGGGGCTGAGATGATTGACCTCCAACAACCACAACCATCTTCTTTTGTGCTAGGTATAACTCCAGCCAATGGAGAGTTTTCCAATGATTCCGATTGACTTCAATTTTACTAGGGCTCCTTAATGCCAGACTCGGTCAAATGCTGCCTTGATGTCAAGGGCAGTCACTCTCACCTCACCTCTGGAATTCAGCTCTTTTTTCCATGTTTGGACAAAGGCTATAATGAGGTCTGGAGCCGAGTGTCCTGCCGGAACCCAAACTGGGCATCACTGAGCAGGTTATTGGTGAGTAAGTGCCGCTTGATAGCACTGTTGATGACACCTTCCATCACTTTGCTGATGATTGAGAGTAGACTGATGGGGCGGTAATTGGCTGGATTGGATTTGTCCTGCTTTTTGTGGACAGGACATACCTGGGCAGTTTTCCAGTCAGTTGTCAGTATTGTAGCTGTACTGGAACAGCTTGGCTAGAGGCGCGGCTAATTCTGGAGCACAATCTTCAGCACGATAGCCGGGAGGTTGTCAGGGCCCATTGCCTTTGCTGTATCCAGTGCACTCAGCCGTTTCTTGATATCACATGGAGTGAATCAAATTGGCTGAAAACTGGCTTCTGTAATGGTGGGGAGCTCAGGAGGAGGCCGATATGGATCATTCACTCGGCACTTCTGGCTGAAGATGGTTGCAATTGCTTCAGCCTTGTCTTTTGCACTCATGTGCTGGGCTCCACCATCATTGAGGATGGGAATATTTATGGAGCCTCCTCCTCCCGTTACTTGTTCAATTGTCCACCGCCATTCACGACTGGATGTGGCAGGACTGCAGAGCTTTGATCTGATCCATTGATTGTGGGATCGCTTAGCCCTGTCTATAGCATGCTGCTTCTGCTTTTTAGCATGCATATAGTCCAGTGTTGCAGCTTCCACAGGGTGGCACCTCATTCTTAGGTACACCTGGTGCTGCTCCTGGCATGCTCTTCTACACTTCTTATTGAACCAGGGTTGGTCCCCTGGCTTGATGGCAATGGTAGAGTGAGGGATGTGCTGGGCCATGAGGTTACAAATTTTGGTGTAGTACAATTCTGCTGCACTGATGGCCCACAGCGCCTCATGGATGCCCAGTTTTGAGCTGCTAGATCTGTTCTGAATCTATCCCATTTAGCACGGTGGTAGTGCACACAACATGATGGAGGGTGTCCTCAGTGTGAAGACGGGACTTCGTCTCCACAATGACTGTGCGATGATCACTGCTACCAATACTGTCATGGACAGATGCATCTGCGACAGGTAGATTGGTGAGGACAAGGTCAAGTGGGTTTTTCCCTTGTGTTGGTTCTCTCACCACCTGCCGCAGGCCCAATCTGGCAGTTATGTCCTTCAGGACTTGGCCAGCTCGGTCAGTAGTGGTGCTACCAAGCCACTCTTGGTGATGGACATTGAAGTCCCCCACCCAAAGTACATTCTGTGCCCTTGCTACCCTCAGTGCTTCTTCCAAGTGGTGTTCATCAGCTGGTAATCAGCAGGAGGTTTCCTTGCCCATGCTTGACCTGAAGCCATGAGACTTCATGGGGTCCGGAGTTAATGTTGAGGACTCTCAGGGCCACTCCCTCTTGACTGTATACTGTGCCGCTACCTTTGGTGGGTCTGTCCTGCCGGTGGGACAGGACATACCCAGGGATTGTGATGGAGGGTTCCGGGACATTGACTGAAAGGTATGATTCTGTGAGTACGACTAGTCAGTCTGTTCTTTGACTAGTCTGTGGGACAGCTCTCCCAATTTTGGCACAAGTCCCCAGATGTTAGTGAGGAGGCCTTTGCAGGGTCGACTGGGCTGGGTGTGCCATTGCCTACGTCGATGCCGGCTGGTCCTATTCCTAGTATTGTTTCATGTAGCGGTTTGTTACAACTGAGTGGCTTGCTAGTGGCCATTTCAGAGGGGCAGTTAAGAGTCAACCACATTGGGTCTGGAGTCACATATAGGTCAGACCAGGTAAGGACATTAGTGAACCAGATGGGCTTTTACGACAATCCAATACTAGCTTTTTATTCCAGATTTATTTCATTAACAGAATTTAAATACCCCAGCTGCTCCGGATCATTAGTCCAGGCCTCTGGATTACTAGTCCAGTAACATAGCCATGATGCTACCGTTCCCGCTAACCTGTATAGAACCCTGGTCAGGCCACACTTAGAGTACTGTGCACACTTCTGGTCTCCATACTATAAAAAGGATATAGAAGCATTGGAGAAAGTACAAAAAATATTTACAAGGATGGTACAAGAACTGAGAGATTACAGCTATCGGGAAAGATTGAACAGGTTGGGGCTTTTTTGGGTTGGACAGGGTAGATGTGAAAAGAATGTTTCTACTTGTGGGAGAATCCAGAACTAGGGGCAGAAATACAAGCTAGTTACTAATAAATCCATTAGAAAGAAAGACTTGGGGCTGCTAACTTCGCCGGGGCGCTACTTTTAGCGGTCTGAAAAAGTTAGCGCCCACGCGCCCAAAATTCACTGGTAGTGCCCCAAGAGGGAGGCGGGGTGCTACTGGAAGTGCCCTGCCTCCCCCTTGGGGCGCTGCGAGTGAATATCGTGGCGCTACGTGCTGCAGCGCCACGCTCTGCGCCACGTTGCGCTGCGGTTGCAGGCCTTCCTCTCTGCATTAAAGGGGAGGGGCCTAGCGCAGCGCGACCCGGGGCCCAGCTTGGCCACTAGGGATCGGCGTGCCGGCAAAAGAGACCGGCACTCCTCTTGAGTGCTGGGCTCATGGAGCGCATTTGGCACCCCGCGTGTGGCTTCAGAGGAGGCCGGAGACAGCAACGGGGGCAGGTGCTGGCAGGCGGCCAGCAACAAAAATGGCCGCCCGGCACCTCCCCTTTAATTTGCGCCGACCCGGCCGCAGGTAGGCCCCCCATGACACTGTCGGACATAGCGTCCGGCGGTAAGTCAGGGGGCGCGACCGAAGATTGCGGCTGTGGTGCGAGCGGGGCGCTGCACATGGCGATGATGTCATCACCGGAGGCGCAGCGCCGCAGGGCGCTAACGGTTACTGCTGCTGGTAACCTCCCGCTGAATTTCACGGGAGGCATTAGCGGCGCCGCGCCCGGGCGTTTGTTGCTTTGCGCCCCGTTAGGTAATGGGAGGCACAAATCAACCGAATTTTTCACCCTGGCATTTATATAGCGCCTTTCACGACCACCGGACATCTCAAAGCACTTTACAGCCAATTAAGTACTTTTGAAGTGTAGTCACTGTTGGATGTGGGAAACGCGGCAGCCAATTTGTGCACAGCAAGCTCCCATAAACAGCAATGTGATAATGACCAGATAATCTGTTTTTGTTATGTGGATTGAGGGATAAATATTGGCCAGGACACCGGAGACAACTCCCCTGCTCTTCTTCGAAATAGTGCCATGGGATCTTTTACGTCCACCTGAGAGAGCAGACGGGGCTTCAGTTTTATGTCTCATCCGAAAGACGGCACCTCCGACAGTGCAGCACTCCCTCAGCACTGCACTGGAGTGTTAGCCTAGATTTTTGTGCTCAAGCCCTATGGAGTGGGTCTTGAACCCACAACCTTCTGACTCAGAGGTGAGTGTGCTGCCCACTGAGCCATAATAGGGAAATAAGGAGAAATTTCTTTACGCAGAGAGTGGTTAGAATGTGGAACTTGCTACCACAGGAAGTGGTTGATGCCAATAGTTAGATGCTTTCAAAAGGAAACTAGACGAGTACATGAGAGAAAAGGGATTAGAAAGATATGCTGAAAGGCTGAGATGGGGTTGATGGAATGGGAGGAGACTCATGTGGAGTATAAATACCAGCACAGACTAGTTGGGCTGAAAGGCCTGTTTCTGTGCTGTATATTCTATGTAAGGTGTGAGGAAACCAGACATCTGAATAATTTATTGCATGAGGCATTCAAGACTGAAGATCTGTTTCATGACAGCAAATTACATAATAACATAGCAACAGTTTCAGGTAGGAGAAGAATTTCGGCCATCTAGCCCACCTGTCCACAATATGCATCTCCAGTTGTGTGAAAAGTAATGAAGCGCTAGCAGTAATAGAGCCTGGTTAACTGCAACTGCAATCACATATAACATTTTGTTTCTAAGTGTTCTTTTATGTTTTGCTTTAGATAATTGCTTTGTTAATGACATGTGACAGCTCTTTTTGTAAGATCACTGGGCTGCTGATGATGATGCACCGAATTAAAACATTGCTTTATGCCAAAATGCCAGTAAAGGTTCTTTTCTTTTTCAGTTGTTACTAAACTTGAATATTTGTGTAATCCAAGCTCTATGTACAATACCTAGTTTTGTATACCCAAAATGGCTGATTCTGTACCATACAGGTACACAGGAAAACATGCAGCAACATTATATTGGAAAACAAAAGCAAAATACTGCGGATGCTGGAAATCTGAAATAAAAACAGAAAATGCTGGAAATACTCAGCAGGTCAGGCAGCATCTGTGGAGAGAGAAACAGAGTTAACGTTTCAGGTCGATGACCCTTCGAAAGATCATCGACCTGAAGCGTTAACTCTGTTTCTCTCCCCACAGATGCTGCCTGACCTGCTGAATATTTCCAGCATTTTCTGTTTTTTATACTATATAGGAAAACCTACTTAAAAGATGATGGCCTGGGAATTTGACGGCACTGTGCCTGTTTTCCGGGCACTAGACCGATGTCTAAGCCTCTAACTTGGCAGGCAGGAAGTGCGCGTTCCATGCGAGCCAGACGTATGCCACCCGCCATATAGGTATAAGCAAAAAAATAGGCATCCAGGGCCTGCGCCTGAGTGCTCCTCCCAGCTCCACATTAAAACCGCAATCCGCTTCCAGCCACCTCTCGCAACCCCACTTCCCGATATCCTGATCACCTCCTGTCCAGATGTCCCGATCACCCCCAGGCCAGGTGACCTGATAGCCCACCGTCCCAGTCACCTGATCGCACCCCTCCCCGCCCCCCCGTTCCGGTCACGCGGTCACCCGACCGACCCTCTCCCAGTTCGCGCCCCCCTCGCCCCCCAGATCGCCCTTTAATTCCCAAAAGTTGTCTCCCTGAGGGAAACTGCTGAAGATGCAGCAGCCCAAATTTCAAAGGCTCTTCGCCGGTGAGCTGCCTGGGGTCACTCAACAAGCATCCGCAGCTCGCCGGTCTCACGTTAATGAGGCCCAGTGTCGGCTGGAACTTGGGTCAACCTGTTCAGGCGCAGGGATTGTTCTCTGCGGCCAGTTCTGTTGGCGCGAACAAATAACTAGGCCGATAGCTTTGAAATTATTGGTCCAGTGCTAGCTCAATGGAAATCTGATTGTCATCCCAGGTGGTATGGAGGGCGGTGGGTGAAATGAGGGGAGAAACTACATGATGATAGTACAACCATGAAGTCCCTAGAAGTCTAGGAATGTGGTAGGCAGCCTTGTCCTCTGTCCCATCTTTAGCAATCTAGTAAGGAGAGAAGTAAGCTCATGAGCAAAAGAAGGTCCATGAATGGTTCATGAAATGTAACTCATGAAATGGTGGTGACCATAAACCATAGCCTAGATGAAGCTACATGATGCGCTTATATAGGGATTTCACCTGTGCTGTGAAGCATGGCTAAAAGCTGCAGGGATTTTGAGTTGCATTTTGTTTCGATGTAGCTTCACAAATATTAAAACTCTGAACATTTGATGCTGAATTCAAACAAAAAATCTGAATAGAATTTAATTTCTATTTTTTTCTGGACTTCATATAGTCATTTAAGAGCATGGTAGCTTTCCAAATGGAAATACTGGGACCAGGGTTTTCTGTTCCTGCGCTCGTCAGCTTGCGATTTGCTGCCCATTGACTTTAATGAACAAAAAATCGTGGGCTGGGAAGCACAGAAGGAGTTTCTACTCTGAAGAGTGCACAATCTGCCATAGAAACAGAAGATGAAGTTGAGTTTCCTGATGGCTGTGTGGGCTAAATGCAACCCTGAAATTCGCCTCTCTGGCTTGCCGCGGGGGTAAGGATCACGCGCGCACTTACCTACCGCGCCTGCCATTGACCTCTGGGCCCACGGGAACTTCAGCTCCTGGGCCTCTTCCAACTGCCGGCGCACAGCACTTGTGTGTTCCAGGGGCGCAGTTAGTGCGATGCGTCCCCTGGGATCACGTGGGCCATGGAGAGCCAATGGCAGCAGACCATCTTTCATTCATAGATTTGACAGGAAGACCTGTCAAATCTGTGAATTGAAATCGGCCCCAAAAGAACAGCTAAACTTAAAATAAATTTTTTAAAAACCATCACATTTATAAAATAACTATAAGTTAAATAAATTAACTACTTTAAACAAAAATTTAAATTTTTGAAAAAATTAAAATACTTTTTAAGAGTGCTAAAAATAAACTTACCTTTCTTTAAAGTATCTAAAAAAGATAAACCTGTTGAAATTTTTTTAAATTATACTTAATTAACCACTTACCTTGTTGAAAACGGGTCCTGCGCCTCCTTTTTAAAAGCGTAGGTTCTTCAATACTTACCCTCCCGTAGAAACCTGAAAAAAAACCTAAGTGTGCTGCGTGCGCGCAGCCTCTACCGCGCACGCGGTTCACCTAGGAACCGCCCCCTTCACCAGACCGGAAGTTCCGGTTTCCCACGCATGCACAGTGCATGCAGGAAACCGGCACTTCAGGACGCCTTACGGGTGAGTACACAGTGCGTACTCACCAGGCAAGGGCCGAATTTTTGGCCCATAATGTGTGCTGTGTTAGTGTGAAGGTCTCACAATTGTAGTTTGGAGTGACAATTACATCGGAACAGAGTAACTGGAGTAGGCCATTTAGTCCCTCGAGCCTGTTCCGCCATTAAATTAGATCATGGCTGATCTGTATCTTAACTCCATCTACCCGCCTTGGTTCCGTAACCCTTAATACCCTTACCTAACAAAGTCTATCCATCTCAGTTTTGAAATATTCCATTGAAATTGAAATAATCGCCTCAATAGCTTTTTGGGGGAGATAGTTCCAGATTTACAGCACAGCCACAGCTCCGGCAGCAATAGGGTGCTGCAATTGACCTCATCATTCGTGAGCTTGGGTTGGAACATTTCAGCCAGGATTCCACTTCTGGCTGCACTCAAATAATCCCTGCTGGAAAACATATGTGTACAGACATCAGGAGAGAACTGAATTGACACAACTGTGATACCTTCGTGATTGAAGAGCCGGCTGAAGCTGTCTGGCTCACACATGACGAATGGGTGAGATACTGGAAGGATGCTATTGCTCATAGAACTGTTTCCTAGCAGAAGCCGATACCTTCAGGTGAGGGTAGAAAATGGGAGTAAATTTGAGGGAAATAAAACAAAAATTGAAATGCACTCTAGTCGTGAACTAATGAAAGTTTAATTATCTTTGAACCCATGCATTAAAACAGTCAGGTACAGAAGCACTCAGTTCCTTATCCTAGATCTAAACCCTCTCTAATTACAGTATACTGTGTGAGTTCTGTAGCTTTCACAGTATGAACAACTGATGTTAATTTAGAACCGCAGTCAGCCATGACATGGGCTCTTTATGTAATGTAGAAATTGGCCTTAATTGTAAGAAAGAAAAATAACCAGAGACAAAAGACTTAATTTGTCTTGAGTGCCAACTATTCTTGTCTGCATAGACTGCTTGACCTACTTGCTTAATCTGTCGTTGTGCTGAAATATAATGCTGAGAAAAGATGCCCACGTAATAGAAGGCAGACAGAGCTGTTGCTTATGTTTCATTGACTCTTTAAACAGATGGAGACAAGTTAAATGAACATTAGATCTATTGCATATTTAACGAATTAATACATAATTTACAACAAATATACATTTCTTTAAGGCACAAAAACCCCACAGGAAAAGTGGTCCAACCGTGGCTAACAAGAGACGTTAAAGATAGTATTAGATCAAAGGAAGAGGCTTATAATGTTGCCAAAAAGAGTAGTAAGCCTGAGGATTGGGAGGATTTATAATTCAGCAAAGGAGGACCAAGAAATTGATAAAGAAAGGGAACATAGAATATGAGAGTAAACTAGCGAGAGACATAAAAACTGACTGTAAAAGCTTCTATAGGTATGTAAAAAGGAAAAGATTAGTGAAAGTAAATGTGGGTCCCTTACAGGCTGAGACAGGAGAAATTATAATGGGGAATAAAGAAATGGCAGAGAAATTAAACAAATACTTTGGGCTGGATTTTGTCAATGGGGAGCTTTTGGAGGCGGGACTCCCACTTGTCGGGTTTTAGTCCCGCCTCCATCGACTTGTGGCCAACCCATGCTATTTTCCCTTGATTGACCTTGTTAAGACCGCCCAGCTCAAAATGGGGATTAGCCAAAAAACTGCCTGTGAACTAACTGTTAACAGGCAGTTAATTGGCACTAATCCCCTTCCTGCCTCGAGGAGACGGGACCCGTCCTGGGAAGATGGCATGGAGGCAGGTTGGGGGCGGGATGGGTACCCGCCCCCAGATTCTGCCATTTTCCCGGCAGTCCCACCTCCAAACCCGCCTCCCCAGGGCTGGCAAAATCGCCCCCTTTATATCTGTCTTCACTGAAGAAGACACAAAAAACTTCCTGGAAATAGTGGAGAACCAAGGCTCTAGCGAGAATGAGGAACTGAAAGAAATTAGTATTAGTAAAAAATAGTACCAGAGAAATTAATGGGACTGAAAGCCGATAAATCGCCTGGACCTGATGGCCTGCATCCTAGGGTTTTGAAAGAGGTGGCTATCGAGATAGTGGATGCATTGGTTGTCATTTTCCAAAATTCCATAGATTCTAGTACAGTTCCCACGGATTGGAAGTTGGCAAATGTAACCCCACTATTTAAGAAAGGAGGGAGAGAGAAAACAGGGAACTACAGACCAGTTAGCCTGACATCAGTAGTAGGGAAAATGCTAAAATCTATTATTAAGGACGTGGTAACAGGGCACTTAGAAAATAATAATAGGATTGGGCAGAGTCAACATGGATTTATGAAAGGGAAATCGTGTTTGACGAATCTGTTAGAGTTTTTTGAGGTTGTAACTAGCAGAATAGATAAGGGGGAACCAGTGGATGTGGTGTATTTGGATTTTCAGAAGGCATTCGATAAGGTGCCACACAAGAGGTTATTAAACAAAATTAGGGCTCATGGGATTGAGGTAATATACTAACATGTATTGAGGATTGGTTAACAGACAGAAAACAGAGAGTAGGAATAATCGGGTCATTTTCGGGTTGGCAGGCTGTAACTAGTGGGGTACCACAAGGATCAGTGTTTGGGCCTCAGCTATTCACAATCTACATCAGTGATTTGGATGAGGGGACCAAATGTAATATATCCAAATTTGCTGATGATACAAAGCTGGGTGGGAATGTAAGTTATGAGGAGGATGCAAGGAGGCTTCAAGGGGATATAGTCAGGCTAAGTGAGTGGGCAAGAACATGGCAAATGGAATATAATGTGGAGAAATGTGAAGTTATCCACTTTGGTAGGAAAAATAGAAAAGCAGAGTATTTTTTAAATGGTGAGAGATTGGGAAATGTTGGTGTTAAGAGGGACTTGGGTGTTCTTGTACAAGAATCACTGAAAGTTAACATGCAGGTACAGCAAGCAATTAGGAAAGCAAATGGTATGTTGGCCTTTATTACAAGAGGGTTTGAGTATAAGAGTAAAGACGTCTTACTGCAACTATATAGGACCCTGGTGAGACCACACCTGGAGTATTGTGTACAGTTTTGGTCTCCTTACCTAAGGAAAGATATGCTTGCCACAGAGGGAGTGCAACGAACGTTCACCAGACTGGTTCCTGGGATGGGGGGATTGTGCTATGAAGAGAGATTGAGTAGACTAGGCCTATATTCTCTAGGGTTTAGAATAATGAGAGGTGATCTCATTGAAACATACAAAATTCTTACAGGGCTTGACAGGGTAGATGCAGGGAGGATGTTTCCCTTGGCTGGGGAGTCTAGAACCAGGGGTCACAGTCTCAGAATAAGGCCTTGGCCTTTTAGGACTGAGAGGAGGAGAAATTTCTTCACTCAGAGGGTGGTGAATCTTTGGAATTCTCTACCCCAGAGGGCTGTGGAGGCTCAGTCGTTGAGTATATTCAAGACAGAGATCGATAGAGTTTTGAATATTCAGGGAATCAAGGGATATGGGGATAGTTCAGGAAAGTGGAGATGAGGTAGAAGATCAGTCATGATCTTATTGAATGGCGGAGCAGACTCGAAGGGCAAAATGGCCTACTCCTGCTCCTATTTCACCAATTAGCAAAGTTTAATAACCTGCATTCAGTGTGCCGTTCAAAGACGATTGGCTTTGACTGATGACATATTCAACAATTCAACCAAGTGTTTATCTTTTGTCCTGCCAGCTAATAATTAATCAGGTCAGTCAACCATATTAAATAAAGAGCGTGATGGCAGAATTCTGCACCAGAGAGCTGACAACTTATCTAATAAAAAGAGATTTCAAGTAGTATTGTTCTATCAGGAGAAGGTTGCTGCATTTTTACCTCTACAACTTTGTTATGTACTAATGGTGCCTAAAAGTAAAAATGTATGGGGTTCTTCAGGAACCCGAGCTCAGATACAGAGATGAGGTACAATCAGTGCCATGTCTCCACGCGAGCCCTGATAGAACAGACCATAGGCCTTCTGAAGCAACACTTCCGCTTCCTAGATAGGTTTGGAGGTGTGCTGCAGTATAGCCCCCAGAGACTCTCTAAGATCGGTCGTTGTACCCATTGAGACACCTCAAGGGGAAGATATAGAGGCAGAGGCGCATGAACAAGAGGAAGATACAAATGATGATGAGGAAGAGCTTTTCGACAGCAGATCATAGAGAAGTGCTTCGGCTATTCCCCACAACAACAGTCTCTCCCAACATCAGTCCCAATCCTACCATGATCCTTAGGACTGAGCTCAAGAAAGAAAAAAATACTTGCATTTATATAGCTCCTTTCATGACCACCAGATGTCCCAAAGTGCTTTACTGCCAATGAAGTACTTTTTTGAAATGTAGTCACTGTTGTAATGTAGGAAACACGGCAGCCAATTTGCACACAGCAAGCTCCCACAAACAGCAATGTGAAAATGACCAGATAATCTGTTTTTAGTGATGTTGATTGGGGATAAATATTGGCCAGGACACCGGGGATAACTCCCCTGCTCTTCTTCGAAATAGTGCTATAGGATTTTTTATGTCCACCTGAGAGAGCAGACGGGGCCTCGGTTTAATGTCTCATCCGAAAGACGGCACCTCCGACAGTGCAGCGCTCCCTCAGTACTGCCCTGGAGTGTCAGCCTAGATTGCTGTGCTCAAGAGTCTGGAGTGGAGACTTGGATCCATGACCTTCTGACTCAGAGGCGAGGGTGCTACCCACTGAGCCACAGCTGGCAAACACCAGCATGGCTCTTTCAGACAAATCACATTGCCTGGTCAACAAATACTACCAAACAAACTCAACACACCAAGAATTCAGTAAATGAATGTGATTTACAAAGAGCTTTAAAACTTCCATTAACAACTGTTCACCCTAATGGTTGTCCTATGTGCTCTTCTACCTACTCTAATACTACTACATGGTGCTCCCTGAGTGGCTTCAGCTTGAGATGTACAAGGCTGCTGGGCTGTTGATGAGAGCACTTGAGATGGCCGAGGCTGACAACCTCAAGGAGCTTGGGCCTATGAAGGCCCAGCTGCAGACTGCAGGCTGGCTCAGCTGGCTTTACGGCACCAGGACTGGCCCTGGATGAGAGGTTGGTGGGGGAGCAGGTATGCTGCCATCCTGTAAGAGGACAACATGCGATTCTCCCATGGTGGCACTGCCACGCATATGGGGCTTCAACTCAGCACTCCCACTGATCTGAGGAAGAGCAGACTGTAGGAGTGCTGTGACTCTTTGAATCCTTGCTTTCCTTCAGCTGAGTAAGCTGAAGGAGATGGTGAAGCCCAGAGGCTGCATGGTCTCAGTATGTGCATCCCTGAGAGATGCTACCATTTGTGCCAGAGACCCCTGGATAGTAGGCTGAACTGTAGACTGCATAGAGGTGACCACACACTCCATGGTCAACTGCAGTGATTTGATGTCATGCGTGAATGCGTAGATTCCCCCATACTGTCCAACATGGTGCGTAGCCCCTTTAACACGCACTCCAGTGCGCTCGATAGGACCTGGTACACAGCTACATTCGTCTTTTGTAAACTGGGCCTTGAATGTCATCATCTGTGTCCTCTACAGAAGGGCTAGAATGCAAGCTTTCCCTCTGGTGAGCTGTGTAATCTATTGTCCTCTCCTCCTGGCCCTGCTCCTGTACATTTGTGCTCAGTGCTGACCCCTCTAAGTCACTATCTAAAGCCAATTTCTGAGTTGGTGCTTGCAAAGATAAAATTGAATGATGGCGCAACCTTCAGTTGGAATTTCCTCCTCCACCTTTCCTACCAATGGGCCCGCGACTTCTGCTGAACCTGGAAAGAGGGAGTAAAGTAAATGGTTAGTAGTTAGAGGCGATGGTATATTGCTACAGAAGAGTGGCCACTCGCTGCAGCATCAGGCTGTGGTACAGCTTGAGTGAGGGGGGTTAATTAAGTGATATGAGAAAAGGATGGTTGTAGGGCCAAACACCCTGTAGCCTATTTCTTCCTGCCTCACCATGTGCTACTGCTTTGGCTCTCCCTCTGCCGAGGATAATCATGGCTGAGAATGGGTCCTTTCCCTGGCAACGTGTGCAATATTTTCCTGCAAGAGGAAGGGGAGTGTGCTAGTGAGTGGCAGCTGAAGAGTTGTGAAGATCTGTGAGTGAGGGTAGAATAGTTGTCTGGTGCTATGAAGAAGTATCCGGTGTGTCCAGAAAGAGGACATTAATTGTGAGATCAGTGACTAGTGCAGAGTGTGGATGTGGCAGCAGGAGGAGGGCCACTGAAGCGTGTTGCAGTCATTGGATGAGAGGAATGTGAAGCGGGGAAGGTGAAACTTTTCAGCGTTGTTGTTACAGTAAATTGGTACAGAGCTGTGCTGACAATGACAAAAATCTGTGAATGGCAGTCTTACCTTAATAGCCCGAGCCAGGTCATTGAACTTTTTCCTGCACTAGCTGCCAGGTCCGAGGAGCTAAACGTCTGGCTTTGACAGGCTCAGCCACCTTCGACCATCCTGGCAGCATGGAGGGGTACCCTTTCCCATAAGATGGGATGAGAATATTCTTCCTCCTGTTGACCTCCTGCACTCCAGGGCACTCTCAGAAAATCGGGGGGGGGGGGGGGGGGGGCCCACCCATTGCTGCAACCTGGAAAGAAACAGTTGTCAGTTGAGCACCATAACGAACACTGCACCTCCCCTTTAAGAGGTGCGAGCCAGCTGGAAATGACGTTGGGCCTGTCCAAAATCCTTCCATCCAGTGGGCAAAATGTCAGCGGAAATCGCATTGGTAATTGGCCCATCAATTACCAGTGTGATTTACGCTGGCAGCTCACCCATCATATTTAATCGAGGCACGAATTTGAAAGCTGTTCCTGCCTCCCGCTGATGTTATCAGACGAGGGACTCGGTTGCACCGCCCATTCCGCGCCTGGTTTAGGTGCAACTTCAAAACATCCCTCAGTATTTATCTCAAAGACTTTACGTACTTACACGTTTTCTGTGCTGTGTCTAGTTGGGCATCTATAATATGAATGGAATGATTTTGCTGCAGACAAATCCACATATTAACAACACCATTTGGGAGTAGACCAAGATCTGTTGAGAAATGAGACTGGCGATTGTTTATCTCAACTATTTAAGGAAATATTTAGTTGATCTGAAAAGCTGAAAATTGTTGGCAGGAAATTGTATTCCAGTCACTGAAGTAACAGAACTTAGTAAATATCAGAAAAAAAAATCGGTAGAATTTATTCTTACTAAGGGACACCTTAATAACATAAAGGAAGATGGGTTTTCTTTTAAATTCATTTTTATGGGATGTGGGCGTCGCTGGCAAGGCCAGCATTTATTGCCCATCCCTAACTGCCCTTGAGAAGGTGGTGGTGAGCCGCCTTCTTGAACCGCTGCAGTCCGTGTGGTGAAGTTACTCCCACAGTGCTGTTAGGTAGGGAGTTCCAGGATTTTGACCCAGCGACGATGAAAGATCGGTGATATACGTCAAAGTCAGGATGATGTATGACTTGGAGGGGAACTTGGAGGTGGTGATGTTCCCATGTAACTGCCCTTGTCCTTCTAGGTGGAAGAGGTCGCGGGTTTGGGAGGTGCTGCCGAAGAAGCCTTGGCGAGTTGCGGCGGTGCATCTTGTAGATGGTACACACTGCAGCCACGGTACGCGGTGGTGGAGGGAGTGGATGTTTAAGGTGGTAGAGGGGGTCCCAAACAAGTGGGCTACTTTGTCCTGGATGGTGTCGAGCTTCTTGAGTGTTGTTGGAGCTGCACTCATCCTGGCAAGTGGAGGGTATACCATCACACTCCTTACTTGTGCCTTGTAGCTGGGTCCTTTCCCTGGCAACGGCTTTGGGGAAAGGCTTTGGGGAGTCAGGAGGTGAGACATTTGCCGCAGAATACCTAGCCTCTGACCTGCTCTTGTTGCCACACTATTTATGTGGCTGGTCCAGTTCAGTTTCTGGTCAAAGGTGGCCCGCAGGATGTTGATGGTGGGGGATTCGGTGATGGTAATGCCATTGAATGTCAAGGGGCGGTGTTTAGACTCTCGCTTGTTGGAGATAGTCTTCTGTGGCGCGAATGTTACCTGCCACTTATCAGCCCAAGCCTGAACGTCGTCCAGGTCTTGTTACATGTGGGCATGGACTGCTTCATTATCTGAGGAGTTGTGAATGGCACTGAATACTGTGCAGTCATCAGCGAACATCCCCATTTCGGACCTTATGTTGGAGGGAAGGTCATTGATGAAGCAGCTGAAGATGGTTGGGACTAGGACACTGCCCTGAGGAACTCCTGCAGCGATGTCCTGGGGCTGAGATGATTGACCTCCAACCACCACAACCATCTTCCTTTGTGCTAGGTATGACTCCAGCCAGTGGAGAGTTTTCCCCCCGATTCCCATTGACTTCAGTTTTACTAGGGCTCCTTGATGCCACACTTGGTCAAATGCTGCCTTGATGTCAAGGGCAGTCACTCTCACCTCACATCTGGAATTCAGCTCCTTTGCCCATGTTTGGAACAAGGCTGTAATGAGGTCGGCAGCCGAGTGGTCTTGACGGAACCCAAACTGAGCATCATTGAGCAGGTTATTGGTGAGTAAGTGCCGCTTGATAGCACTGTCGATGACACCTTCCATCACTTTGCTGATGATTGAGAGTAGACTGATGGGGCGGTAATTGGCTGGATTGGATTTGTCCTGCTTTTTGTGGACAGGACACACCTGGGCAGTTTTCCACATTGTCGGATAGATGCCAGTGTTGTAGCTGTACTGGAACAGCTTGGCTAGAGGCGCGGCTAGTTCTGGAGCACAAGTCTTCAGCACGATAGCCGAGATGTTGTCGGGGCCCATAGCCTTTGCTGTATCCAGTGCGCTCAGCTGTTTCTTGATATCACGTGGAGTCAATCAAATTGGCTGAAGACTGGCTTCTGTGGTGGTGGGGACCTCAGGAGGAGGCCGATATGGATCATCCACTCGGCACTTCTGGCTGAAGATGGTTGCAAACGCTTCAGCCTTGTCTTTTGCACTCACATGCTGGGCTCCACCATCATTGAGGATGGGGATATTCATGGAACCGCCTCCTCCCGTTAGTTGTTTAATGGTCCACCATCATTCGCGACTGGATGTGGCAGGACTGCAGAGCTTTGATCTGATCCGTTGATTGTGGGATCACTTAGCTCTGTCTATAGCATGCTGCTTCCGCTTTTTAGCATGCATGTAGTCCTGTGTTGCAGCTTCCCCACGTTGGCGCCTCATTTTTAGGTACGCCTGGTGCTGCTCCCGGCATGCTCTTCTACACTCCTTATTGAACCAGCGTTGGTCTGCTGGCTTGATGGTAATGGTAGAGTGAGGGATATGCCGGGCCATGAGGTCACAGATTGTGGTGGAATACAATTCTGCTGCTGCTGATGGCCCACAGCGCCTCATGGATGCCCAGTTTTGAGCTGCTAGATCTGTTCTGAATCTATCCCATTTAGTACAGTGGTAGTGCCACACAACATGATGGAGGGTGTCCTCAGTGTGAAGACGGGACTTCGTCTCCACAATGACTGTGCGATGGTCACTGCTACCAATACTGTCATTGGCAGATGCATCTGCAACAGGTAGATTGGTGAGGATGAGGTCAAGTAGGTTTTTCCCTCGTGTTGGTTCTCTCACCACCTGTCGCAGGCCCAGACTGGCAGCTATGTCCTTCAGGACTCAGCGTGCTCGGTCAGTAGTGGTGCTACCGAGCCACTCTTGGTGATGGACATTGAAGTCCCCCACCCAGAGTACATTCTGTGCCCTTGCTACCCTCAGTGCTTCTTCCAAGTGGTGTTCAAAATGGCGGAGTACTGATTCATCAGCTGAGGGAGGGCGGTAGGTGGTAATCAGCAGAAGGTATCCTTGCCCATGCTTGGCCTGAAGCCATGGGACTTCATGGGGTCCGGAGTCAATGTTGAGGACTCCCAGGGCCACTCCTTCCCGACTGTATACCACTGTGCCACTTTCCCTGGTGGGTTTGTCCTGCCGGTGGGACAGGACATACCCAGGGATGGTGATGGAGGAGTTTGGGACATTGGCTGAAAGGTATGATTCTGTGAGTATGACTATGTCAGGCTGTTGCTTGACTAGTCTGTGGAACAGCTCTCCCAATTTTGGCACAAGTCCCCAGATGTTGGTGAGGAGAATTTTGCAGGGTTGACTGGGCTGGGTGTGCCGTTGCCGTGTCCGTAGCCAGTGCCGAGGTCGATTGGTCCGTCCGGTTCCATTTTTATTATTTTGTTTTGTAGCGGTTTGTTACAACTAGAGTGGCTTGCTAGGCCATTTCAGAGGGCAGTTAAGAGTCAACCACATTGCTGTGGGTCTGGAGTCACATATAGGCCAGACCAGGTAAGAACGGCAGATTTCCTTCCCTAAAGGACATTAGTGAACCAGATGGGTTTTTAACAATAATCCGATAGTTTCATGGTTACCATTACTGATACTAGTAATTATTCCAGATTTATGTAATTAACTGAATTTAAATTCCCCAGCTGCCGTGGTGGGATTTGAACTCACGTCTCTGGATCAATAGTCCAGGCCTCGGGATTACTAGCCCAGTGACATTACCACTACGCTACCGGTGAAGGAATGTAACTGCATAATGTATAAGACTTTAACGATGTCAAGGATTATAATTAAACATCACAGAATGAAACTAAACATTTAAAGATTGCAGGGAAAAAATTTGAAATAAGAAATAATTTGCAGCAATTTTAGGTTGAGCTACATTCTCTGCCTCACCTGACTTGTATGTAAGGATTAAGAGCTTTGTGCTTTTTGATGCTGTCACTTTTAATTAAGACAGTTACCATGACTACAGTACTTGGCTGCTCTATTAGTGCTCAAAAACAGTTTCTCTGTTATTAACCATTTTCATTCCTTGTTTAAATTCCTTGATTTTATGATCCTGAATTATGTAACCATTTCCAGACTAACTAAATAGCAAAACCATATAACCAGATGGCTGCTTCTGATCTTTGCATTGTTAGTGTGATCCAAGCTTAAGGACAGCTAACAACTGATTAAAAAATGAAAGCGATTGTACCTGTATTTCTTTCATTAGTTTGCCACGTTTCTGGCAGTGGGTTATTAGTGAGCCATGCCCATGAAAGATTTGGTTAATTTTTTCAACCAGTTAGTGTGACTAAAGGTGATGACACCAAACAGATTTCACTGTACGTAAATCCTGCAGCACTTAATTTGTCAATGTAAACTTGAATTCTTACATGGTATCCCTCTTTTTACGGTATTTTTATTTCCTTTCATGTAACATGCACATTTTCCACTTACAGATTTCGAGGTGGCCTTGTGGGAGTAAAGGGAGGCAGGTGAATTGCTCTGCAGCCTTTGCCTCACTTAAACCAGATTCTAGGAGGTGCACCCTCAGCCTGTGCTGGCTCTCTCTCCTATTACAGTAGATAAGTGCCATGTCGGAAAGGGTGTTGGCGCAGTTATCATGAGCTGATATGTTTGAAATAGAGGGTTGGCTGAAGCTTTGCATGTAACCAATATGAACTTATGAAAACTCTCCTGATAACCTTTCCACCCTGCTAGTATTGCACATTAGAGTACCATACAGGTACTGTATGCTAAATACTTGCAACTGACTATTGGGGGAAAAATTCAGTAATTATCGGCCGGGCGCAAAGATTAGCACCTGGCGCTAATTATCGCCTCCGACTGCAAACTTGACTTTTATCGCCCCTGGAGGTGATTGGAGCGCTAAATCAGGTGCTACACATCTGTCTTAAGGCGCAAAAGCTGAGGAGCGAGGCGCTAACTCAGAGCGCTGGCGAAGCTCATGTGATGTCAGTCAGCAATGGAACACAGACACAATGGCGCCGGCCAGTTCTTAAAGGGGAGGGTTGATCTTGCTTTCCATCCACATCCTGCTCATTGCAGCCTTGAATCTCGGCCTGAAGAGACCTGCACATCAAATCTGCTGGAAAGAACAATGGAGAGACCCAGGCAAAGAGCTCAGAGTGCAGCCCCCACAGTCTCTTCTAAATTGATACAAGGAAGGTCAAATCAAAATGAACCTGCAAAGTGCTGCTCAGTATCCAAAACTCCTTCACACAGCATTGAATCTCTCCAGAAGTCTCTCTCTCTCTCAGAATGTGTGGTTCAAAAATGTCGCCAACAAAAAAAGGCAGGAAGCGGTCGCCTTTAAATAGCGCTCCCCCAGTCCCTTCCTGACTGCAAAACGCTCCCCTCAACCTGTCATTGCTAGCAGCAGGCGGTAAGGCAGGGGGCGCCACTCAATATCCGCTCCGGGGCGCTACCGGGGTGTTGCGTACTCGACTGATGTCACGATCTGCCGGCGCAGGAGATCGTGGCGGTATTGTTTAGCGCCACCGCAACATGTCTAGTTAATTTCGCAAGCGGCGCAAACATCGCCGCGCCCGGGCGGTAATTACTTTGTGCCCCATTAGCGCCCTCTTAAGGCGCTAACGGGAGGCGCAACCAACTGAATTTTTCCCCCTATATGTTCAAATGAGTGCAAAAGCCAAGATACGCAAAATAATAGAAGTATGTTAGGAATAAGGCAGGAGTCTTGTTGGCGAGGCTTTCTACTCAACTATTGCCCACTGAAAGTAAGGCAGGTGGACAATTGTGCCCATCCCTGACATGTCCCCCTGACTCTGGCCCTATTTCCGGACCCAGGATTATTAATATACCGAGGATGGGCTCTCTGGTCTCTGCCATGGAGTCATGCCTGCATACCTGCATGCTGCCTGCAAATTTTATAAAACTGTTATCAACCAGTTGTCTCTCATCTGATGGGGCACTCTGAAAGTGCCTTCACAGGCCCCTCTTTCAGTTCTGCCCCTGTGTTCCCTCTGCTGGGTGTAGAACCCATGTTTCTCTCATTTGTATGTCTTCAGCATGCACCCACCTACAAATGAGTGGGCACAGCTTCTCTTATGGCCCACGGAAAGCAAGGCAAGGCTGGGATCCAGCATAGAGCCGGCGAGTGGGCTGCAGCAAGGCCAGGGGGAAAGGGTAGCTCGGGAGCCAGCTCCCCGGAGGGCGAGTTCACGCACAAGTTCTGCTGCGCAGGACTCAGATAAGGACCTCGATGGGGAGGCATTTAGAAGAAGGGTGATGGGCATGCACACGGAGATGATAGGTGCAATGGCAATGGTGCCCGAGAGCCTCTAGGCAATGATAAGGATCGTAGAGGAATCCGCCACCAACATTGCACAGAGCTCTGCGCACACCATGGAGCCCATCATTTCCAGTCTGCAAAGGATGGTAGACTCCCAGAGAGACTGTGGGGACCCAGACCTGAGGCCGAGTGTGATGCGCGATCTGGCAGCTTCCATTGCAGCACAGGCGGAAGCGACGCAACGTCTTAGTGCTGTAATTCAGTCTATGCTTGGTGGCATCCAATCTCAGACTGCTCTCATGCAGTCTCATCTTCATGCCACACAAGCTCTGACTGCTGCCATCGTGGCTGGGCCTACCACTGTCAACCGGGGCTTTCACGGCATCGCAGCAGGCCAGCAATCTGTGCTCCAAGGGATAGCCCTTGTCGCCGAACCGCCAGCTGCGAGCTTGACATGGTGGCTGGAAGAGTGCTGGCACACCAGTCTGGCGCAGGATGAAGGCATCGTGGCTGCCAGGATAGTGGGCATTGACATTGAGGATTCGCTGTCTGTGGTCGCACACCAACTGCACATTAAGTGAGTGGTAGCGTTTGTGGTTATGGAAGATGTCAGAATTGTTATGAGGTGCCTGCAAAGCCATGTGGGTGCAGTCATGTGGGTGCCCTGCACCATGGGGAATCCCGCTATCCTGGCAAAGTCACATGCACACTCGTCCTGCTTCTCTCTGGTGATGGGGAAGGAAATATAGTCCCTTCTCCTACTGTAGAGAGCCTCTGTGACCTCCCGGATGAAACGATGGACGGTGAACTGCGAGATGTTAGCTATGTCTCCTGTTGAAGACTGGAAGGATCTGCTGGCGAAGAAATTGAGGGCGACGGTAACCTTGACAGCAAATGGGAGAGCCATGGTCACCCTGATCTGAGGCTGGAGGTCTGGTTGCAGGAGGTGGCGGAGTTCTGTGACCACCTCCTCAGTGAAGCGGAGCCTCCTAATACACTGCTCCTCGCTCAATTGGAGGTCGGAGAAGTGCTCTTGGAATACCCTCGGAGGGTCAGGCCTCCTGTTGAGAGCACTGATGGCCCTCCTCCTCCCTCTGGGCCCACGTTCCAGTCTTTCTTGCTGCCTCCGCTTCATCCACTGTAGATCCTGGAGGGCCAGGTTGACTGCCAGTACAGCCCCCATTAATGTAAGCCAAGTGTAGCACTTTGATATTTTTTAAGAATAAATGTCACTACTTTTTAGTTACCACAACACTCCTGATTCAAAAGAACCTTTAAATTCCTGAATTAAACTGTTGCACAATGTCAAACTGACAAGAAAGCACTGAAATTCCACTAACCTGACAGCTGCGACTCATTTCTCATGATCCCTTCAAATAACATCCACCTGCTTGATGGCCCCTTTCCCTGTCGCTGTCTGGTCGGGGCGCTAAGGTAGGTGGCGAAAATGAATTTTGCAGTTCAGGTGCCCAGTGAGCATTGCACACTCACTGATGTCACATTCTGCCTGGCGTTGACGTCCCCGGCAAATTGTAGCAGTGGTGTCCGGATTTGCTGTGCGTCGCTGGATTCACCTCACCCCGGCGGTACTGCATCAGCGCCCCGCTAACCAACTGAATTTTCCTCCTTTTTTCTTTATTTATTCATTCACAGGATGTGGGCATCGCTGGCAAGGCCAGCATTTATTGTGTTGGTGAGCCACCTTCTTGAATTGCTGCAGTCCTGTGGTGAAGTTACTCCCACAGTGCCGACTTTGTCACAACAGTTTGGTACAACTGAGTGGCTTGTTAGGCCATTTCAGAGGGCAGTTAAGAGTCAACCACATTGCTGTGGGTCTGGAGCCACTTACAGGTCAGACCGGTAAAGGACATTAGTGAACCAGATGGGTTTTTATGACAATCCGGTAGTTTCTTGGTCACCATTACTGATACTAGCTTTTTAAATTCCAGATTTATTTAGTTAACTGAATTTAAATTCCCCAGCTGCTATGGTGGGTTTCCAACTCACGATCATTAGTCCAGGCCTCTGGATTACTAATCCAGTAACATAACCACTATGCTACCATTCCCATCTGTTTTCTAAACCATGGACTTGAGCTGAGGACCCTGGTGGGCCCCACTTCAACCCCGACAGAGACCTCTACTCCAGGTTCTTCCGGTAACTGGTTCACTGGGTGCTCTGGAGGCAGGAGCTGTGGGAATTCTGGCATGCGGACATTACATTTGGGGGATACCACTGCCCCCTTATCCATTCTGGCAGTCCGTAGGTGTGCTTTACAACTTTTCATAGAATTTTGATTCATGAAGGAATTAATAAATCAGACAAAATGTTGCTGAAACATTTCCAGTGTAGATTGAATTTTTACTCACACACAATTACTTCGCTTTCTCCCTCCCTTTGTAGATCTCCAAATGCCCTGAGAAGCTTTGCTGCTTGATGATTCTTTGATGCTCATTAAGAAGGTTCTTGGCAAAGGATATTAGCCATGTTACTTGTCAGCACTAAAAGCGTGTCCATCACACTACAAAAGGAATACGTTAGCTGTGCTGCTTACTGACCTCAGCACCCTGGGTTAGTCCTGATCGCTATGCTATGATTCTTGCTGGAAGTGCATGTGTGTGTATGTCTGGTGAGGGTGGGATTGCGATGCCCCTCGTGGTTCAGCAGCCTGCTGCCATTCACCGTTGAACCTCACACAAGAATAATGACCTATGGAACTGCACCACAACAAGGTTTCCAAGCTATCAGGAGCAGAAAGGAGAAGAAAATAAAAGGCAAGAAAAATGAAGCAAAAATAAGTGCCTCGGCGGCATGCTGAGTAGTAGCCAGAAATCATTGAAAGAAAGGGAGGGAATGGTGCCTCCAGGTCCCAATGTCGCCAGCAGAAACATGAAAGCAGGACTCAGAACACTGAAAGTTAAAACAAAATGAAACAAACTAAATCCAGCTTCGAAGGTTTTTTGGGTGGAAAAAGAAAAAATAATATTTGATAATCTAAAGATATTTGGAAGAGGAAAGGCGTTGATTAAAAAAGAGAGTTTTGAAGGATAGGAACCTGAAATTGTTAATCATGTTGCTTGCAAGAAACAATACTCTTTCCTCTGTAAAGTGCACTATGGTTCATTGGATAAGGATCCTTGTGTCACCCTAAGCTATTTATCTTACCAGAAGCGTATTTCAACTTTAGGAAGAATTGACTGATTCTATCATGCAGTAGTGGAATATTTGATGTTGAGATAGACCATGCATTTAAAAAAAATCTACATTTCTCCCCCAAAGGTCAGAACTGTCTCTTCATAGCTGAAATTCTTTGCTGAATAGCAGTAAGCTCCTTTCAAACACTGATGTTCCTCAGGGTAAAATCTAAATGTTGCAGAGCTTGTTAGCGAGGAAGCTATAGGCTCATAGGCACTGATCAGTTTGTGAAATGCAGCTCATTTCAAAATGCAGTACAGTTTTTGTAAAACGTGTACAAGACCTTTAGATGTTCCTGTGATTTCAATATTTAATCCCAATGATGGCTGCCTGTCACCTCTGAAAGAAATGGGTTGTAGGTAGCATGACTTAAACTGGAAGTACCAAAATGCTCTCCATACACATCTAACAATGTCCATTACATAGAAGTCATGATGTGGAGATGCCGGCGTTGGACTGTAGGGAAATATTTGAATAGATTTTGTCTGTGTTTAAATTGTGAATTCTGGGAGATTCTCTCACTGCTAACTTACCTGAGGAAGGAGCGACAGCTCCGAAAGCTTGTAAAATTAAATAAATCTGTTGGACTATAACCTGGTGTTGTGCGACTTCTCATCATTACATAGAACTTACAGAACAGAAACAGGTCATTTTTCCAACAGGTTGATGCTGGTGTTTATGCACCAAACGGTCCTCCTGCCACCCTTCTTCATCTATCCCTGTCATCATATCCTTCTATCCCTTTCTCCGTCATGTACTTATCTAGCTTCCCTTTAAATGCATCTATGCTATTCACCTCAACCACTCCATGTGGTAGCAGGTTCCACATTCTCACCACTCTCTAGGTAAAGCGGTTTCTCCTGCATTCTTTATTGGATTTATTAGTGACCATCTTACATTTATGGCCCCTAGTTTTGGACTCCTCCACAAGTGGAAACATCTTCTCTACGTTTACCCCGTCAAACCCCTTCATAATTTAAAGCTCAATAAAATAAAATGTGATGCTTCTTTAAGCAATACAAACAGATAGACAATGTGGAATAATACAAGTGTTTTTTTTAATACTTAAATGCCTGTACTACCTACCCCAAATGATAATAAGTAGAAAACATTGTGTGCTTTTAACGTGCTTCTTGTTAATCAATATCCAGAATTGAATGCAGCCTCCTATAAACAATGCTGTCTAGTGGTTGTGGTATATGAATCCCTGTGGTGGCACAATAACAGGAGGTCATGTTTGAACTCTCAGATTTCATTCATCATGACTATACTTTGCCGCAGGCCTCTGGTAGGTTTGTTAGGGCAGCCTCAAGTGCCATTGAGATGTACTATTCCACTCAGAGCCTGATCCTGTCACAGGTTCCTTACTGTGATTCTGTCTCCCAAAGTTGTACACTAAGAAGCTTTATAACAAGAATAAACAGTAGTGAAACATGTTTTCCAATGTGAAAATGTGCCTTATTTCTTAGCAAGGACTTTTCGAATAAGAGCAAATATTACCTAACACAAAGGCTTACTGGGAAGCTGCTTTGTGTGATGTGCCACTGAGACAATATAAACCAGGCAAGTGTATTGAGCGTAAAACACACAAGAAAATTATAATTTCTGCATTTAGCTCCTAGTTCCTTGATTCCAGAAATATTTTTACAATTTCAAATTAAAAATAGAAAGGTGACCCTGCATTTCCCTGAAATGTTCAGCCGCACGTGCCAGGCTTAGATCCTCTAAGTCTTCTTTTCTATATCATATGCCTGTGGGAGATGGCTTGTCTTTTACCAGGTCATTTTATTAAATATTACAATTATATAATATTTAAATATACATGACTTTTAATGTAACAATTTTTTGCTTGTGGTGGTCACCATAATAACTGCTAATGAATTCCAGTCAGTCTATAAATTACAGCAGTTGCTTACTTGGCAGATTATTCATGAGAGATTCTTGACTCAGAATTTATCTGACATGTAATTATACTGAGCTTTACTTCAAATGTTTTGCGCACACATATGTAGAAAATGGAAGTTTCAATAGGGGAAAGTTTTCACCACTTAAGTAGGGACTTAATTGTGGTCATTGTATCATTTTACTATAGGGGTTAATGATCTGGTACACAACTTCAGACAGGATCTTCTCAGTCAAATGTCTTTTAATCCTGATCTGAGCTTGTACTCTGTCAACCAGAGTTAGGAGGGCAAGAGGTTAGAAGAGTGTGGGTACCTATTTTATAGGATATGTGTGCATTGTTGGAGCAATATGGACGTACAATAGTTTCACCCAATCTACATTATATTGTTAATCCCTGGCCTGCAAGTCACTGAATGGTTCCTAGTTGCCCTTACTTGGCTACATGCGCAGTCCAAAGTGATTTTATTCTTCATTTTGAAGTGTCATTAATTGACAATCTAATTTGTAAAGTAGAAGATTTTGTTTGCTTTAAATTTCCGAAGCAGAAATGAGCGTACACAATTTATCTCATTCACAGCCCAAGTGTGACCTTCTCACAAAATCCCTGGGCCCCTGCTGGCAGTATTCAATTTAAGTGACCCCGTCCTGACCCTGGAAACACTGACAGGGTCAGGGCCAGAGGTCACCAGTGCCTGCTGTGCTGCACTTCTGCTGGTGGAGCATGGCCAAGGATTTTTGGCCGCTTTCCTTCAACAGTGACCTCTTCTAAATTGGGTAGAATTATTATCAAAGATTATACTTTTATTTTCAGAAAAACACCCTCACTGCATTGTGCACGGAGCACAGTAATGTCCTTATATTTTGTTCATTGATTTTACCCATTTTCACTAGGTCCATTGCTGCACTCCAGTAATTGTTCATGATGAATAGATAAAAAGAAAACCCGTAGGTCCTCAGATGTGAAACACTGAGCATCATTGACCAGTAGTCAGAGATCTTGTTCTTTTTGAGTTAGAATTCTTAAGGTCTCCTTGGGCAGTTGGTGCTATTCTGTGAGCTTGTCTTACAGCTGACACAGTTAATTATCTTGGGCCATTTTGCTGAAGGATTCTTGTTGGAACTCAGGCAATTTTCAGTCTGCTTTTGTTTATGTAATAAAGTAAAGGTTTTGGCGTCTTTCAGAATATATATTTATTAGTTTCTTTGAATACAGAAATCAATTTCTTCCCTTGCCAGTTTCCATCTCTGTTCTGATTTAGTTCCGAAGATGTTGACTCCTTGCTGGGATACGGTTCCCATGGGCACCATTCATCCTCTAATGCCTCGCTTCTGCAACTACTGTTCATGTATGAGCCTGGATAATGAGTGTTGTTAGGCTATTTGTCATGTTGGTCATCACATTTGAGTCTAAACCAGGCCCAAGAGCTGCCACCTGCTCCAAGGATGTCTGCATGCTTTCAAGTCTGTTTATCAGAACCTCACACATTAGGGTGTGGACCCCTCCACACTTATGTGGAAGCTGTTAAGCATATAGGAACATAGGAACATATATCTTCCAATAAGTGCAGCAGCTCATCATGCTCTGCAAGTATTATTCTTTTGAAAGCAGAGCCACAGAGTCTGGGCCCACTGCCTGCACAACTGCTCAAGGAGGTGCTCTCCTCCTCCAATGAAGTTCCATCTCTTCTTCCTCCTTCTGCGTCACCTACACCTGTTGTCCTGGGTTCAGTGATTCCACCTCAGTGCTCCCTTCATATTCTTTCTATTTCCCATCCCACCCCCCGGGGAGACGCAACTTGGCTGTTGCATGCAGGTGTTGGAATTGGGGTGCCAGGTGAGCTAGCTGCTTCCTGCAGGTTCTGTAGAGGGTCTGGCATTTTCTTGCTGTGTCATTCCTGTGAAGACACAAAAAAGGACAATCATAAGAGCAAATGCAGAAAGAACTTAAGGTAGACTCATCCACTTATATCATCACTTTCATCTGCCAGGGAAAATGATCAGAGTTGACAATTACTAGGATTGGGAGGGTGGGAAAGTAAGAGAATGATGAACCCTTGGTAGGAACTTTACCATCTCCTGCCACCTCTCCCAAGTTTTGTTCTTGCAGCTCTATAACCCAAGGTGCAAAGTAGAATGACATGGATGATACCAGAACCGAGAGGCTATAACTATCAGGAAAGACTGAACAGGCTGCGGCTCTTTCCTCTGGAAAAGAGAAGGCTGAAGGGTGACCTAATAGAAGTCTTTAAAATTATGAAACGGTTTGATAGGGTAGACAGAGAGAAGATGTTTCCGCTAGGGGTCATAAATATAAGATAGTCACTCATAAATCCAGTAAGGAATTCAGAAGAATCATTTTAACCCAGAGAGTGGTGAGAATGTGGCACTTGCTACCACTGTTGGCTTTAATTATTTTTTTTGGGTGCGCGGCCGCTTTAACGGGCTGCGCGGCCCATTCAAATTTCCACGCATGCGCGGTTTTTCCCTTCAAAAGCCGGTGAGTCGGCTGCGCGGGACATTACTCGCTACCACGCGGAATAGTTGAGATGAATAGCATAGATGTATTTAAGGGGAAGCTAGGTAAGTATATGAGGGAGAAAGGAATAGAAGGATATGTTGAGAGGGAGAGATGAAGTAGAGTGCGAGGAGGCTCGTGTGGAGCATAAACACCAGTGTGGACCAGTTAGGACGAATGGCCTATTTCTGTGCTGTTAATTCTATGTAATTCTATATAATTTCCTCGATGGTAGAAGATCCTTCTCCAGTGGCAACTTCCGCTTAAAGCAATCTTCCCTTACTTTAGCATCTTGCTCCCTGACCTCTATCCAGGTTTTCTAAGTCCTGCACACAGCATTACTCTGTCGTTACTCTCCCAAGCTAGCTGAACTAGTATTCTTGAGGAAGATGCTGTTCTGTTCCATACATAACAGCCCTCTTTTTCCCAGCTTCGTGAATTAGCACTTCCAGGGCATGGTCATCTAATCTTGCAGGTCTTGCTCTCCCTGATTTCATCCTACGGGAAAATGGTTGCGAAAGCCCAGGACTCTCTCTCCCCTGTGAAAATTTAGGGATTTAAATGTCGGCTTAAACCAGCTAACCTTTGCTCTGTTTAATAATGATTCTTGATGCCCCATTGAACAACCCACTGTGCGGGTGGAAGATCACGTGGTTTCGGAATGGAAACAGCAGTATTGAGGATGAATGGCCAGATGAGAATTCCTCCCAAAAAACCTTTGTAGCCCACAGTTATGTCCAAAATAGCATTTCAAGAGCAGTTTCTCGTCTCTAGTTACCAAGTGAAAACCTTTCTGCAGTGTAGAAAGAATCTAATAGCTTGCAGCAATGTGGTGGTATTTTTTTCTTTCAACAGAACAAAGCCTTGCTATATTCTTTCAAGAATAGCTCTGGAAGTCTTTTCTGATCAGAAAGGATTAAAAGTTTTAGCCTTGGGGGAAGCAGGGCAGGTTTTAGGGAGGTTTTAACGCTTCCATGATTACAAAACATGACTTTCTCAGATGGCCTTATGGCTTTAAGCAAAGATAAAGGGGAGCTGCAATTAGATAGAGCTTAGCACACCTACTTTGCTGCTGCTAAACCATCTGTGTGTATAGTTATTATTCAGACTCCATGAAGTTGAGACTGCTAACCAGAAATACATACTACATAAATTTTTAATAGCATTTTCTTAAGATGGTTAATTTTATGAACTGTTAGCATGAACTAAGCATGGAACATTAGTTTCAAATGTATTTCCATCACATGAGATTGTCAGATAATGGGGAAATACTGTGCTTTACCTTTTGTTTTACCATATTTCTATCCCCCACTACAGCAGATTATTTACACCCACCCCAGATCAACCCTGGGCATCAGTCAGTCTTCAATGTCCAGAATAAATTCTCAAAGTACCACAGCTTTGCTCAGGAGCCACAAAATATAACCAGATTCCCAGTATCCCAATGCTATTACAAGTAGCAGAATGGATAGCTAGCTGGCTTCAAGACAGAAAGCAGATAGTAGAGGTAAAGGGTAGCTATTCAGAGTGGGGGAAGGTGGGAAGTGGTGTTCCACAAGGATCAGTGCTGGGACCACTGTTGTTCACAATTTATATTAACGATTTAGACTTTGGAATCAAAAACACAATTTTTAAATTTGCGGACGACACCAAATTGAGGGGGATAGCCAATACTGAGGAGGACTGCAACAAATTACAAGAAGACATTAATAAACTTGCAGAATGGGCATATAATTGGCAAATGAAATTCAACACAGATAAATGTGAGGTATTACATTTTGGTAAGAAAAATAGGGAGGTCACATATTACTTGGAAAATAAGAATCTAAATGGGGTAGAGGAGCAAAGGGATCTAGGCATACAAATACACAAATCACTAAAAGTATCAACACAGATTAACAAGGCCATAAAAAAAAGCAAACCAAGCACTAGGGTTTATTTCTAGAGGGATAGAATTGAAAAGTAGTGAAGTTATGCTAAACTTGTATCATACCTTGGTTAGACCACACTTGGAGTACTGTCTGCAATTCTGGTTGCCATATTATAAAAAGGATATAGAGGTACTGGAGAGGGTGCAGAGAAGATTTACAAGGATGATACCAGAAATGTGAGGTTATACATATCCGGAAAGGATGGACAGGCTGGGTCTCTTTTCTCTTGAAGAGAGAAGGCTGAGGGGTGACCTAATAGAGGTCTTTAAAATCATGAAAGGTTTTGATAGAGTGGATACAGAGAGAATGTTTCCACTTGTGGGGTAGAGCAAAACTAGAGGCCATCAATATAAGATAGTCACCAAGAAATCAAATAGGGAATTCAGAAGAAACTTCTTTACCCAGAGAGTGGTGAGAATGTGGAACTCGCTACCACAGGGAGTGGTTGAAGCGAATAGTATAGATGCATTTAAGGGGAGGCTGGACAAGCATATGAGGGAGAAGGGAATAGAGGGTTATGCTGATAGGGTTAGATGAGGACAGACGGGAGGAGGCTCGAGTGGAGCATAAACGCCGACATGGACTGGTTGGGCCAAATGGCCTGTTTCTGTGCTGTATATCCTATGTAACCCATTAACAGAGAATCAAAAAGACATTGCAATGTCCTACTTCAAATTCAATAATATAAGCCAGCAGAGACTTCTGCCACTTATGCAGAATATTTCCTACATTACAACAGTGACTACAAAAGTACTTCATCGGCTGTAAAGTGCTTTGGGACATCCTGAGGTTGTATATAAATTAAATAGAGCTTAGCATACCTACTTTGCTGCTGCTAAACTATCTGTGTGTATAGTTATTATTCAGACGCCATAAAGCTGAGACTGCCAGAAGAGCTCAAGAAGCTCGACACTGTCCAGGATAAAGCAGCTCGCTTGGCTGGCACCCCATCCACCACCTTAAACATTCACTCCCTCCACCACCGGCGTACCGTGGCTGCAGTGTGTGCCATCTACAAGATGCACTGCAACAACTCACCAAAGATTCTTCTGCAGCACCTCCCAAACCCGCAACCTCTACCACCTAGAAGGACAAGGGCAGCAGGCGCATGGGAACACTACCACCTCCAAATTCCCCTCCAAGTCACACACCATCCTGACTTGGACATATATCGCCGTTCCTTCATCGTCGCTGGGTCAAAGTCCTGGAACTCCCTCCCTAACAGCACTATGGGAGTACCTTCACCACACGGACTGCAGCGGTTCAAGAAGGCGGCTCACCACCACTTTCTCAAGGGCAGTTAGGGATGGGCAATAAATGCTGGCCAAGCGACGCCCACATCCCATAAATGAATAAAAAAAAATTGCAAGCTCTTTTTTTCTTTCTTTTGGGATTGTCTACTTGTTCAAAATCTCAATACACTGACTCCACACAAGTTCTTGTACGGATATAAAGCATGAAAGAACCTTATGCAGCAACATATGCTGCTTCATTGAAAATCCCTCTTTCTGCTCAGGGAGATCTTCTCTAATGTTGCAGGGAATCTAGGTCCAAATACAACTGACAATAACAAATGTCTTATTATAATGGCCCCGATCTTGCCTGAGGTGGGTTTTCTGAGCGGGGGGAGGAGATGTGGTCGCTGTGAAGTTTTGACTCCACAGCATGCGTCTTGTTTTCCCAGCAGGTTCCCGCCCGGAAGCCAGCCTGATTGACAGGCTTGGCTCCCTGTCGGGCAGGGAACACTCCGGAGCAGGCCGCAGGCTAGGACCAGGTAGGGAGCCTGCAGCTGGGTTAGCGGCAGCTTTGGGGCGGTGGGGGGGGGGAGGAGCATATCTTGGGGGGCTCCGATCCTGGTGGGGGGGGAAGTCCGATCCTGGGGGGAGTCCGATCCAGGAGGCAGAGCGTCCGATTCTGGACCGGGGTCCTTTCCGCGGTTGGGGGGGTGGGGGAGGGGTGTTCGGATCCTGGGGTGGATGCAATCCTGGGAGATCCATTCCTGGAGCAGGGTCCGATCCTGGGGGGGGGGCGTGGTTGGGGGTCGGCAATTCTGGAGGAGGGAAGTATGTTTGCATGGGGGGCTGGGAGTAAGCACTCCTGCTCCTCCTGGCCTACAAACAGTGCTGGAAAGGACTTACCTCTTCCAATGCAGCGGTCCTCGCCTCCCTTTAGCTGACAGGTTTCCCAAACCCAGCCAGCCAGTGTTAAACATGGAAGACAGATAAAATCTGAGGCACGTTGCTTCATTATAATATTTAAATAAGCAACCCGCCTCCTGGGAGTGGGTTGGTTGCCCGCCCCCCCCCCCCACCCCATCCCGTCTCCGTTAAAACCAGAAGTGGGCGGGTTCAAGGCGGGTTGGGTTCGGGTTTGAGATTTTTAAAATTTTCACAGCCCACCTGACCCAAACCCACCCGGTTTTGCCGGTTAAAATTCCCCTCAATGTTTCTGCAGGAGAAGGCAATTTTTAATAGAAGACGGGCTAACTCCACCAGAGGAGGAGCTGTCAGGAAGTCTCTCAGCTTAAGAAAAGGGCTGTCAAACTGAGGATTTGTGATCTCAACTCTTTTTTTGCCTTCAAATCCTAGTAATGTTCATAGACAATGTCAAGTCTGATGACATTCCTTTGGGAGATGAAAGGGATGATATAGGCAGCAGATTGAAGCTCAAATTAATATAGTATTTGGTCTAATGCTACTCTCTTTTCATGTCCTCACAGGAACGCCACGACAAGCAGATGTCAGACCCGCCTCAGAACCTGCAGGAAGCAGATTACCAGACAACCCGTCATAATTTGACGGCTTTACGTGCAATAGCCCAGCTACATCCACCTTAGGGAAGGGGGTGGTTGGTACAGATAAAAGGAGTATGAGGGGAGCATGAAGGTAGATTTACTGAGCCTAAGAGTGCAAGTGAT
Source organism: Squalus acanthias (assembly GCA_030390025.1). NCBI lineage: Eukaryota > Metazoa > Chordata > Chondrichthyes > Squaliformes > Squalidae > Squalus > Squalus acanthias. The sequence goes on from CM059444.1 coordinate 45,121,706, forward strand.
GTGCAGGACGAGGAGGCCCCACCCCAGTGAGGGAGGGCACCTTCTCCAACAGCTCCACAGGCCATGGGCCAGGACCTCAGAGGCCCTACTTTCAAAACACAAATACTTTCTGAGCATGAAAGCCTTTGGCCAAAATCCAGGCTGGAATTTTCCTGCTGCCGTGTGTGCGGGATTGGAGGCGGGTCAGGAGTAAAATGCGCAAAAAATGAGAGCGGGTCGGGAACGCGCCGTCATCCCGCCTCCTAACTCGGGCGCGTTTGCCAGCGCGGCACGGACCCGAACAGCAGAGGTGGGTGACCTAATTTACCTCGTTAATACCGTGTTGTCAGACCCTTAACAGTCCTTTTAACCAGACCTTTTGAATTTCACTGGATGCCCACGGGAATCATGCAGCTTGGGAACCAGGTCTGTCAAACTGAGGTGGAGCTTCAGTGGTCATTGATCGAGGTCATTACTGCAGAGTATGGAAAGCAGAATATATACTGCTACATGACTCCTGCTTACTTGTCTAAAGGAAAGGCGCTTGCTGAGTGCATTTTGAGCACAGATTTAGGTGTCTACAGTCTTTTCTGCAAATTGGTAAGCCACTCTCACCTCATAGCTACTACCTATCACACCATTGACAGATTGGTTCTCTGACCTCTACTTGACCTGCCATCTATTACATCAGCATGGGTGCCATTTATACTGTCTCACCTTGGTCCTCAGAATAGGATCAGGATGAGCCCCAACACCAGCAGCAGCAGGCACACCAGCAGCAGCAGCAGCAACAGCACCAACCTTATCCTCAACCACCTGATGCTCGACAGGACAGAGGGCATCAGCACAGGGCTGCACCGCGCCGGAGGCGATACCCCCAAAACAGGGTATACAGGCGGAGGATGAGCTTCCTCAACATGACTGAGCAGCAGTGCCAAAGGAGACTCAGGCTATAGTGCCAGGTCGTCGCAGACATTTGCAGCTTACGGTAACCAGACCTGCAGCCCAGAGGACTTGGTGGACACGCCTTACCCAAGGTCACCACGACCCTCAACTTCTTCACCTCAGGCTCCTTCCAAGGATCTGCAGCAAACATTTGTGGGATCTCGCAGTCGGCCACCCACAGATGCATCACACAGGTCACCGATGCCATATTTCATAAGTCAGCCAATTATATCAACTTTGCCACTGATGAAGCCAGTCTTACTGAGCGGGTGCTGGGCTTTGCGGCTCTGGCTGGCTTCCCACGGGTGCAGGGCATCATCGACTGCACACATATGGCCATCAGGGCACCCCATCATCACCCAGGAGTGTTTGTGAACCGCAAGGGCTTCCATTCCCTCAATGTGCAGCTCATCTGCAACCATAGGAAGATGATTATGTATGTGTGCACCAGATTCTGGAGGGGGAGGGTGAACAGCCAGTTGTCGTGGTGCATATAGGTACCAACGATATAGGTAAAAAACGGGATGAGGTCCTAAAAGCTGAATATAGGGAGTTAGGAGGTAAATTAAAAAATAGGACCTCAAAGGTAATAATCTCAGGATTGCTACTAGTGCCACGTGCTAGTCAGAGTAGAAATAGAAGGATATTTCAGATGAATACGTGGCTAGAGGAATGGTGCAAGGGGGAGGGATTCAAATTCCTGGGACATTGGAACCGGTTCTGGGGGAGGTGGGACCAGTACAAACTGGACGGTTTGCACCTGGGCGGGACCGGAACCGATGTCCTAGGGGGAGTGTTTTCTAGTGCTGTTGGGGAGGGTTTAAACTAAAATGGCAGGGGGTTGGGAACCTGTGCAGGGAGACAGAGGAAAGGGAAGCAAGGATAGAAACAAAAGACAGGAAGGAGAAAAGCAAAAGTGTAAGGCAGAGAAATCAAGGGTGTAAATCAAACAGGGCCACAGTAAATAATAATTCTAAAAGGACAAAGAGTGTTAAAAAATCAAGCCTGAAGGCTTTGTGTCTTAATGCGAGGAGCATTCGTAATAAGGTGGATGAATTAGCTGCGCAAATAGATGTAAACGGATATGATATAATTGGGATTACGGAGACATGGCACCAGGGTGACCAAGACTGGGAATTCAACATCCAGGGGTATTCAATATTCAGGAAGGACAGGAAAAAAGGAAAAGGAGGTGGGGTAGCATTGCTGGTTAAAGAGGAGATTAACACAATAGTAAGGAAGGATATTAGCTCTAATGATGTGGAATCTGTATGGGCAGAGCTGAGAAGTACCAAGGGGCAGAAAACGTTAGTGGGAGTTGTATACAGACTCCCAAACAGTAATGCTGAGGTTGGGGATGGCATTAAATGGGAAATTAGAGACGCGTGCAATAAGGGCACAGCAGTTATCATGGGTGACTTTAATCTACATATAGATTGGGCTAACCAAATTAGTAACAATACTGTGGAGGAGGAATTCCAAGAGTGTATATGGAATGGTTTCCTGGACCAATATTTCAAGGAACCAACTAGAGATCAGGCCATCTTAGACTGGGTATTATGCAATGAGAAAGGATTAATTAGCAATCTTGTTGTGTGAGGCCCCTTGGGGAGGAGCGATCATAATATGATAGAATTCTTCATTAAAATGGAGAGTGAAGTAGTTGACTCAGAGACTAGGGTCCTGAATTTAAATAAAGGAAACTACGATGGTATGAGGCACAAGTTGGCTAGGATGGATTGGGGAATGTTACTTAAAGGGTTGACGGTGGATAGGCAATGGAAAACATTTAAAGATCGCATGGATGAACTACAGAATTTGTTCATCCCTGTTTGGCATAAAAATAAAACAAAAAAGGTGACTCAACCGTGGCTAACAAGGGAAATTAGGGATAGCATAAGATCCAAGGAGAGGACATATAATTTGGCCAGAAAAAGCAGCAAACCTGAGGATTGGGAGCAGTTTAGGATTCAGCAAAGGAGGTCAAAGGGATTAATTAAGAGGGGGATCATAGATTATGAGAGTAAGCTTGCAGGGAACATAAAAACTGACTGTAAAAGCTTCTATAGATATGTGAAGAGAAAAAGATTGGTGAAGTCAAGTGTAGGTCCCTTGCAGTCAGAATCAGGGTAATTTATAATGGGGAACAAAGAAATGGCAGACCAATTAAATATATACTTTGGTTCTGTCTTCACAAAGGAGGACACAAATAACCTCCCAGAGATGTCGGGGAACTTAGGGTCTAATGAGAGGAAGGAATTGAATGAAATCAGTATTTGTAGGGAAATGGTGTTAGAGAAATTGACGGGATTGAAGGCCGATAAATCCCCAGGGCCTGATAATCTACATCCTCGGGTACTTAAGGAAGTGGCCCTAGAAATAGTAGATGTATTGCTGGTCATCTTCCAAAATTCTATAGACTCTGGAACAGTTCCCATGGATTGGAGGATAGCTAATGTAACCCCACTATTTAAAAAAGGTGGTAGAGAGAAAACGGGGAATTATAGACCAGTAAGCCTGACATCGGTAGTGGGGAAAATGCTAGAGTCCATTATAAAAGATGTAATAGCAGAGCACTTGGAAAACAGTGACAGGATCGGACAAAGTCAACATGAATTTACAAAAGGTAAATCATGCTTGACTAATCTACTGGAATATTTTTAGGATGTAACTGGTAGAATATATAAGGGAGAACCAGTGGATGTGGTGTATTTGGACTTTCAGAAGGCTTTCGATAAGGTCCTGCATAAGAGATTAGCGTGCAAAGTTAAAGCACATGGGATTGGGGGTAAGGTGCTGTCTTGGATAGAGAACTGGTTGGCAGACAGGAAGCAAAGAGTTGGAATAAACGGGTCTTTTTCCGAGTGGCAGGCAGTGACTAGTGGGGTACCGCAGGGATCAGTGCTGGGACCCCATCTATTCACAATATATATAAAAATCTCGACGAGGGAACTAGATGTAATATCTCCAAGTTTGCAGATGACACAAAGCTGGGTGGGCGTGTGTGCTGTGAGGAGGATGCAGAGAAACTCCAGTATGATTTGGACAGGTTGGGTGATTGGGCAGATGAATGGCAAATACAGTATAATGTGGATAAATGCGAGGTTATCCACTTCGGTGGCAAAAACAGGAAGATAGATTATTATCTGAACAGCAATAGATCGGGAAAAGGGGAAGTGCAACGCGACCTGGATGTCCTTGTGCACCAGTCGCTGAAGGTAAGCATGCAGGTGCAGCAGTCGGTATGTTGGCCTTCATAGCGAGAGGATTCGAGTACAGGAGCAAGGATGTCTTGCTGCAGTTGTACAGGGGCTTGGTGAGACCACACCTTGAGTATTGTGTGCAGTTTTGGTCGACTTATCTGAGGAAGGATGTTCTTGCCATGGAGGGAGTGCAGCGAAGATTCATCAGACTGATACCTGGGATGGCAGGAATGACGTATGAAGAGAGATTGGGTCGATTAGGCTTATATTCGCTAGAGTTTAGAAGAATGAGAGGGGATCTCATTGAAACTTATAAAATTCTAACAGGACTAGACAGACTAGATGCAGGAAGGATGTTCCCAATGGCGGGGTAGTCCAGAACCAGGGGTCACAGTCTAAGGATAAGGGGTAAGCCATTTAGGACTGAAATGAGGAGGAATTTCTTCACCCAGAGAGTGGTGAACCTGTGGAATTCTCTACCACACAAGGCAGTTGAGGCCAATTCATTAAATATATTCAAGAAGGAGTTAGATATATTTCTTAAGGCTAAAGGGATCAAGGGATATGGGGAGAAAGCAGGGACAGGGTACTGAATTTGGATGATCAGCCATGATCTCATTAAATGGCGGAACAGGCTCGAGGGGCCGAATGGCCTACTCCTGCTCCTATCTTCTATGTTTGTATGTATTCCCTGGCAGCTATCATGACTCTTTCATCTTGCACAAGTCCACCCTCCCTCAGCTCTTCACACTGCCAAGCACACTTACTGGCTGGCTGCTTGGAGTCAAGGGCTATCCACTGAACATGTGGCTCATGACACCCTTGAGGAGGCCACATACTGAGGCCGAGGACAGATATAATGAAAGCCACAATTCCACCAGATGTGCCATAGAGCAATCAATAGGCATGCTGCAAATGCGCTTCAGAGGCCTTGACAGATGGAGGAGCCCTTCAGTACGCACCAGCCAGGGTCTCCAGAATCGTGGTCGTCTACTGCGTGCTGCACAACATAGCGCTGCAACGAGGATTAACGCTGCATGAGGAGCAAGGTGCAGAGCACACAGCCTCTTCAGAGGAGGAGAAGGAGGAGGAGCAGCATCAGCTGGAAGACAAGGTGGAGCAGGAGGTAACTGAGGTCCAGATGCCACCAGCACCCAAACACATTGCTGCCCAGGAGGCCAGGAATGACCTCATCATGACCAGATTTACTTAACTTCCTGCATTACACCCATATGGCTGCCACGTGCTGCGCCAGGTTACCCCCCACCCCCAACAACACCATAAAGCATCCCTACAATGACCAAGCCATTCCATTCACACTGACCCCCATTGCTGGAGGCAATGTTATGTCTCAACATTCACTCCAACTCACTAAGCCACTTCCAAAGTAACAGACAAAAATGGGCATGACCGGAAAGTGGTGAAAATAAATAGTTTTATATGTGACATAAGAGTAACGGACCCTTAACAGAAACAGTTCTTTAAACACCCACGTGCTTACCCTTGAGCATCTACTTGTGTGTCATCTTTCTCTTACGCGTGCTTCTACAAGGTGCAACCCCTGTGGCTTCAGCAGAGGTAGAGGCAGCCTGCTCACTTCCCTGCTGCGACTGTGTAGACACTTTTTACGGACATCCTCTGGGCTTTGGAGCCTCTGATGGCCCCGCCAAAGTCTGCTCCTCCTGCGACTGTGCTAGGGCAGACGCAGCCATCGCTGACCGAGGAGGCATCTGGGGCTCTGACTGAGGGGGTGGCAACGGAGGAGAAGTGTAAGCGCTTTGAGAGGAGCCCCCACTTCCATGTCCCCTCTCACCATCATCCCTCTCATGGGCCACCCGCACTTCCCTGCTAGCAAGGAGCTGGAGAGCACCTTGCTGCACAGCAGTGGGGTGATGAACGCCCAAGTCTATGTTTACATCTCTCCTAAAGAGGAGGTCTATGAGTGTCTGCCATCTATTCTCCAGAGATAGCATGTGCTCATGTGAGTGCTGCATTAGCTGCTCCATGTAGGTGGCCATCCTATCCATGGAAGAGCCTACAGTTGCCATCGCCTGCAACACGGTGGTGCTCATGCTGGAGATGGACTCCTCCATTCTCTACACATTTGCAGACACCGCGGTCGCAAAACCTGTCAGAGCCTCCTGCACTTCTTCCTGCACCTCCAGGATCACCTTCTTTCTCGATGGCCCCCGAGGCTGAGCGTCTGCATGCAGCTGAGCAGAACTGGGAGCATCCTACACCCTCTGGTGAGGAGTTTCACTGCTGTCCCTGTCTCCACCATCCGCTGTTGCTCACCTTCTCAAGGGCAACTAGGGATGGGCAATAAATGCTGGCCTTGCCAGCGACGCCCAGATCCCATAAGCAAATTAAAAAAAACTTGTTACTTGTGAGACACCAGGTGACAACACTACTCTATCTCACGTAGGATCCACTGAGGTGGGCGTATCTGCGCTGGTGCTGGGTGCGCTTGGGTCTGCTGACGGTGCACCCTCAGAGGCTGGAGGCTCCTCTGAGGAGTTGTCTTCCTCATCCTCCTGGACAATGGGTGGGGGGAGGGGGGCTTTTGATGGACCTGTGGGCGATTAAAGAGATGATTTAGAAATGTGATATTAAGAATTGGTAAAGATACCATTATGTACATGATGGACATTCACTGGCTGCTGACATCAGTCCCCAGATGAGTGACTGCTGTACGCCATGTGGCTGTGTGAGATGTAATTCTGTCACCAGGTTGCTGAGAGGTCCCCCTCTCTCCGTCTCCCACCGCCAGCTACTCTGCAACTCCTGAGACCTCCAGGACCATCTCCTCTGCTGGAGTCAACGTGGCGAATGATGGGGGGCCACCTTCGGTTCTCTCCCTCTCCCTCTTATTGTGGGCTCTCTTCTCCTGCAAGGAGGGAAGGAAGAGATGTTTGAGTGAGAGTGATGGCATGAGTGTAAGAAATGTGTTTGTTACATCTTTAGAGGGTGACTATGAGGGAGTGTGATGTCAATGCCAAAGTGCCAATGAAATGTGGCCTCCTTGTGTGGTGTTAGTTGGTATGATTGCATTAGGATGAGGGTGAGTGTGAGGGGTGGTTAGTCTGAGGGGGATGTGAGTATGTAGATAGAGAGAGAGGGATGGGTAGTTTGGTATGAATAATGAGTAACTTGGGAAGGTAGGGTGATGAGGATGTGATGAGAGGCACAGCAGGATGAAGTTGAGTGTGGCTTTGCACTCACCTTTCCTGATCTCATGAGATTATTGAAGCTCTTCCGACACTGCACCCAGGTCCTCCTCACCACGTCCCCACTGTTCACCTCCTCTGCAATTTGCAACCAGACTCTCTTAATATCCTGGGGAGGTCTCTTGAGCCCATCAGAAGAGAAGAGGACCTCCCTGCGTGTTCTGACTCCCTCCACAAGAATATGTAGGGAGTCATCTGAGAACCTTGGTGCAGCCCGCTGTCTCTGTGAAGCCATCTCTGCAAGGCTGAGCAATAACCAGATGGTGATATGTACTGCCTACACACTCCTAGATGAACCTTCAAATGCAATGTGGCCAAGGCTGCTTTAAATATCCCAGCTGGAAATGAGTCATCGATGATATCATCAGTACCGCACCATTTAATAGGGCCGGGTAACACGCAGGCCTGCCTTAATAGGTGCCATTAAGGAAAAGTTGCTCTGAGGAGTGGGATGAAAAGAAGAACAGGGTTCTGAGCCGCCACGCTGACCACCCGCACCCGGCCTGCCCTGGTAATGAAAATTCCGGCCCCAGGTTTTACACCCATTTGTCCCACCACTGACCCCAGTAAATTTTCTGCTGCATTTGAATCCCTTTGGCAGGCTCCTGCATTGGGGAGCGCATCTTAGGAGAGGAAGGAAAATCGCTGTTACAGAGCGTGGCTATCTTTCTCCAGATTAAAAAAATTGCACTTCCCGAGGACAGGGTATTGATTGGCCCATGATTAATCACACTCCACTGGATGGTTTACATTTTCAATCCGCCTCTAGCCACTTCAACAATACACCAGGAATGCACTGGGATTTTGTTTTTAGCATCCAGCATTGCTATGGCGGGAATGACAAGAAATGCATTGTATTCAGTGTCCCCCATTAATCGTGGTAGAAATTTCAGAAGCAACAGCGACCTGCAGGCAGCCAGTAGAACGGTTCCCCCAGCTAACACCGAGCAACCACTCACACCAAATCCACCTGAAATTGGGCAGTGGAAAGCCTGGGCTTAAATCTCTTTTAATAGGTTCCAAAGATTTAGTTCACATGCACTTTGGGCTGGATTTTGTCTTGGGGTCGGGTTGGGGTCGTGTCATCCGCATTTTGTGTTATCCACCCGCCTGAAATTGGATGTGGGAGATTGATGCAATTTTCACTTAATTGGGCAATTGAGTTCTAGCATGTGGGAACCCATGAACCAATTAGTGGTTTGAGTCTGAACGTCGCCTCTGATGATGTCATCTGGTCTCAGAGACTGCCTGGCTTTTGTTGTGAGTGGACCTGGGTGCAAAATGAGCATCAGGAAGGAGAGAGAGAGAGAGAGAGAGAGATTCATGCAGCAGCATCATAGGCGCCTTTCAGACCTAATACTACCTTCATCACATCTCCGTTGTAATAGTGGACCTGCAGCTGATAGTCAGCTATCCAGTTGTGCTCCCGCCAGGTTTCACTGGAGTGTTTCACAACAGGCGTACTTCACATCAGAAAAGGGTTAAACTAGCTAAAACATTTCAAAATGGCATTACAGAGCCAATTTAGGGCTTGTTAAGGGCTTTAATGGCCTCTCCCGCCTCCTGGAGGCGGGACAGAGTCGGGAACCCCGTGACTGATTTTGTCAAAATTGCGTGGAGTCGGGATGGGGTCGGGACCCCCGACCCCGCAATTTTAACCCCCCCACACGCCTCCAAACCCGACTCCATGGGTCATTGAAAATTCAGCCCTTTAGGTCTGGAATTTGGTTCAGTATTCATCCTTATTGTCTCGTGCTTATCATGAGTAAAAGATGCCCAATTTACCTGTCATATTTGAATGGTCAGTATTACTGAGGGGATATGACTTGCAAATATTTGTGTACGACTGGAGAAAATGTTCAAGGCACATTTGAATCTGCAACTGCAGGACATATGAAGAGATGAAGCTCCTCTGTTATTGCAATATTCTGGTCTGAGCTAGTTAAAGTAATCAGAACTCATGCATTTATCATAATGATGTTGTGTATGTTTGTGTGAGATAACTACAAAGGAGCATTCAGCGTGACACTGGGTAATTCAGTGTTTTCACTGCTAAATGGTTGCTAGGTTGCTCCTCCTGAAGCAACGCGTAAAGGCTTAAAGATCTCCAGGCAATTATTTTTAATAGAAGTAACCTACAGACCATAACAAAGGATAGTATACTGCGATAAACAGCACTGATAGCTGTTAAGTGTACACATTAGTTACGACAAAATGAGGTCATGAATAGTCTTTAATGGAGAAGGTAGCATGAAAATGAATACTGTTGATGTATTTTAAATATATATCCCAGTATTACTATATATGGCATATGAAGTATTAAATTATGTTTGCAAAAGGTTCTAACTACAACTAACATTACAGCGCGCTTCTTTTAAAAAATGTATTTGCATTTAGAATGGAAGCTTTGTACTTATCGGGGAGGGCAAACGCAATTAAAGCAACTAAAATGGTACAAAATGATACATAGATAGCTATTCTGGCAATGATAAACACAATATCATTTAGATGGATAATAATGTGTGTCAGCTTGGCTCAATTGGGAGCACTTCTCTTTCGGTCAGAAGGCGCATCAGCTGAAACCCCTGTGCAGTACTGAGGGACGCTATGTTTTTAAGTAAGACTATAAACTATCATCTGTCTTTTAGGGTGCATATTAGAGATTCCATGGCATTATTTGAAGAAGAGTAAGGAGATGTCCTGCTCAACATTCCTCTCTCATCAATAAAACACCAAATAACCGATAAATATTGGCATGCTCCTGGTATAGAATGGCTGCTGCACGTGCCTACATAGAATCATAGAATGGTTACAGCACAGAAGGAGGCCATTCAGCTCATCGAGCCCGTGCCAGCTCTCTGCAAGAGCACTTCAGCTAGTCCCACTCCCCCGCCCTTTCCCCATAGCCCTGCAAGTTTTTTTCCTTCAGGTACTTATCCAACTCCCTTTTGAAAGCCACGATTGAATCTACCTCCACCACCTTTTCAGGCAATGCATTCCAGAACCTAATCACTCGCTGCGTAAAAAGGTTTTTCCTCATGTCGCCTTTGGTTCTTTTGCCAATCACCTTAAATTTGTGTCCTTTGGTTCTCGACCCTTCCGCCAATGGGAACAGTTTCTCTCTATCTACTCGGTCTAGACCCATCATGATTTTGAACACCTCTATCAAATTTCCTCTCAATCTTCTCTGCTCCAAGGAGAACAACCCCAGCTTCTCTAGTCTATCCATGTACCTGAAGTCCCTCATTCCTGGAACCATTCTCATAAATCTTTTCTGCACCCTCTCTAAGGCATTCACATCCTTCCTAAAGTGCGGTGCCCAGAATTGGACACAATTCTCCAGTTGAGGCCGAACCAGTGTTTTATAAAGGTTCATCATAACTTCCTTGCTTTTGTACTTTATGCCTCTATTTATGAAGCCCAGTATCCCGTATGCTTTTTTAACTGCTTTCTCAACCTGCCCTGCCACCTTCAACGATCTGTGCACATATACCACCAGTCTCTCTGTTCATGCATCCATTTTGGATTGTACCCTTTCGTATATATTGCCTCTCCTCGTTCTTCCTACCAAAATGTATCACTTCGCACTTTTCTGCATTAAATTTAATCTGCCACGTGTCACTTTCACCAGCCTGTCTATGTCTTCTTGAAGCTAATAACTATCCTCCTCACTGTTCACTATACTTCTAAGTTTTGTGTCATCTGCAAATTTTTAAATTGTGCCCTGTACACCCAAGTCCAAGTCATTAATATATATCAAGAAAAGCAGTGGTCCTAGCACCAACCCTTGGGGAACACCGCTGTATACCTTCCTCCAGTCCGAAAGACAACCGTTCACCACTACTCTCTGTTCCACGACCAGTGTCAGCTGTGGCTCAGTTGGTAACACACTCGCCTCTGAGTCAGAAGGTTGTGGGTTCAAGTCCCGCTCCATGGACTTGAGCACATAAAGCTAGGCTGACACTCCAGTGCAGTGCTGAGGGAGTGCTGCACTGGCGGAGGTGCCATCTTTCGGATGAGACGTTAAACCGAGGCCCCGTCTGCTCTCTCAGGCGGCACTATTTTGAAGAAGAGCAGGGGAGTTATTCCTGGCCAATACTTAACCCTCAACCAACATCACTAAAACAGATTATCTAGTCAATATCACATTGCTGTTTGTGGGAGCTTGCTGTGTGCAAATTGGCTGCTGTGTTTCCTACATTACAACAGTGACTCCACTTCAAAAGTACTTCATTGGCTGTAAAGTGCTTTGAGACATCTGGTGGTTGTGAAAGGTGCTATATAAATGTAAGTCTTTCTTCTCAAGGGCAATTAGGGATGGGCAATAAATGCTGGCCTTGCCTGCAATGCCCACATCCTGCGAATGACTAAAAAAATGCTATTCCCGGCGCCAATATTTTTATTAATAAACAAAGAAAAGAAAATGCCCCTGCGATTTTCCTCCTGAGTTGCTCACAGCAGTTTCAAATAGATTAATCTTTAAGTCCTGGAGATTCACGGAAAATCCTGGAGGGCTGGTAACCCTAGTGGAGGCTGCCCGCCCCAGGCACGTGGGGACCTAATTAAAATGGGAAAGTCACAGCCCGATGACATCGTCAACGCTTTGATGCGATTTTAACTCCTGGGGTGGGGGGGCCCTCACAGCGTTGAACCCATCAGCAAAAGCTGGCAGCAATCACCATCAAGTCAGAAGAAACCCAGGTAGTTTTATTTTTACATTTTCTTAAAGTTCCTTTTGGCCCAAGAAGAGCAGGAGTCCTCCTGGCCCTCCAAGGAAACCTTGGGCCTCCTCTCCCCCAGGCTTTCCCTCCCCCTTCTCTGGCCACAATCGACCTGGTTCCCCCCCGCCCCCGCCCCCACCCCCTCCTCACTTACCTTGCCGGGGATCATTCCTATGGGTTCCCGCTGGCGTCAGCCTCCTGCCCGATTTACCGCTCCCGCCCACCAGTTCTTACATCATTATTTGTTGCCGTTGGATGGGAGATGGTGCAGAGAAATATAAATGAGGCCCAGGAGTTAAAATAGCCAAGACCTCACGCTGAGGAGTCAGTGGGGATTTTCCTCCCTCCCCGCACCCATTCTGCCCCGCGTTAAAATCAAAGCTAGAAGGTATTTTCTTGAAACTTTAAGGCCATTCATGGCATGTACCATTTTCTATCCAGAAAGAACAGTTGAATTATTCTACAATTGGTTGTTGGAGGATGTACAGCAGTAACCTGGTTGGCGCTTCCAAAGTTCCCTTGCTCCTTGGAATGAAATGCATCCCTGACAATTTGTCCCAAATCAGGAACTTCCAGGAATTAAGCTATGTTTCATTAATACATATTGGTGTTGTGTCCCTGGGATTATTGAGAGTTTAAAATATTCAAATTTATCTCAATAGCATAACAAGTGGTGAGTGAATTCTCTGACCAAAGGAATAAAAAATCATTGGGAAGCATTGCATGAATTAAACAGAAAGAAAAGTAAGTAAAGCATAAAATGACTTCACCAGCTGGTTTTATTACTGCTCTAAACAGAGAACTGACTATGTATTTAGAAAATTTGTTGTGAAGATGATTTTTATGAGATTAAAATAAACCTTAATAGGGGAGTATAGAGGCACTGTATGATGAGGAATAGTGGATTTGCAACCACAATTGCTCATATATCAGCTCAGTGTTGAAAGGAAGAAAAATGCAGTCATGAAAGCAGATTGCTTTCATCTGCCTTCTATGACTGGGATTAGAGTGCTATTGGCAGAGGCCAAGGAGCAGGCTTTCAGCAGCAGATTGTGTAAGTGCAGGAAGATCAAGAAAAGGGAAGGGGAGAAAAAATACATTAAAGGAAGAGATCTCATTGCCTTCACAAGAAAACAAAACCTCGACAGCTCAACAGAAAATATTTTACATTGGAGTGAACAACATATACTCTTTTGAAATGAAAACAGAAAATGCTGGAAATACTCAGCATCTGCAGAGAGAGAAACAGAGTTAACGTTTCAGGTCGATGACCCTTCGTCAGAACTGGAAAAAGTTGGAGATTTAACAGGTTTTTAAGCAAGTGTAGGGGCAGGGAGAGGGGGAGGGGAGGAAAGAACAAAAGGGAAGGTCTGTGATAGGGTGGAAGGCAGGAGAGATTAAGAGACAAAATGGATGATGGTGCGAGGCAAAAGGAGATGGTAATGGGACAAGTTAAGAAACAAAAGATGACATTAGATGAAGTGTAAATGGCAATGGCAGAATGATCGACAGCTGCCATGTGAGAGAGAGAAAAAAAATGATAGGGGCAGAGGTTATGGTCTGAAATTGTTGAACTTGATGTTGAAGAGGTCTTTTGTTGAAGAACTCTTTTGAGTTCTTTCTGAACCACTTTAGATATATGGCTGAAAGAAATAGTAAATCTTCGATATAGCACAATCCAATATCTACCTTTTAAAGGTGGAATATGCTTAAAATAAAAAAGTACCTACATTTTATTTCTGATTAGATACATTAGTATATCCATTTTGGTTTGCAAGCTATTAAATGGAACATTAGCTCCAGATGTTCAATCCACTGTAAATTCCACATGAAATACCACATTTGGGTGTTTTGCATTTTTCTTTTCTCAAGTCACATGTATATTTCTGTCCGATAAACTTCCTTTATCAAGCGTGGCACAGAAAAACATAAGCCATGCTGAGAAAATTACTGCAGCACCAGCATAGCAAGTTAATGGGAAAATAAGTCACTGAAGGAGAAAACATTATCCGATGACACAACTGTTAAAAACAAATCAATGGAATTAAAAATTATAAGCATTTTAATCTTATATACTACATGAACATGGATCCAACAGAAAATAAAATCTAGATGATTTTGTTAGGCAAGTATATTAAGAGATATGGAGCTAAGGCAGGTAAATGGAGTTGAGGTACAGATCAGCCATAATCTAATTGGCTCGAGGGGCTGAATGGCCTACTCCTGTTCCTATGTTCCTATTGTGGCACAGCATGTTAGTGCCTTGACACATGGCGCCACAGAATAGTACAACCTTGTAATTTTATTTTGATACAGGAATATTCCTGTTCAGAGAACTAAAAATTAAACAATGCTGGAGGAAAACATGAAGGTCAAAGAAACATAAATCTAGAAATAAATAGAATAATTAGACTACAAAAGTGGAAATTTGAGATTCATAAAGTGATGTGATCTCAAAGCCATCTCAAGGTGAAGATTACTATCGGTTGTTACATGGTAGAAATTATGCATATTATTCAAAAACTGCAAAGGAACTCAGTACTTAAAGAATTAATTTTTTTGTAAAGTTACCCAGTCAGTTATTTTTCGGTTTACTAAGTTCATACGATTCTCAACTTTTTCCCCACCCTTTCCTCGGTTCTACGTATAGTGGAAAATGAATGGAAAGATGAGTCTCTAAGATATCGTAATCATTGTATCGAAGGTTTGTGATGAATCAGGTTATAGATTCATCGCTAAATAATGTTGTGAAAACATGACCTTGTTATGCAGCACATAAACTGATTAAGATGAGGTTTTAACATATTGTCTGTTCTTTACTATCACTCAATTGAAACTTTAGACTGGCAGGTGAGTACAACTATATGCACTTGATGCGTGTTTGTTAAGGAAGACGTATGTGCGTAGCTGCAGCTAGCATGGACTGCTATTTGTTGTCTTTGTGATTGCATGTGGTGGGTGGGGGGATCTCTTGTAATCAACCCAAAAGCAACATAATTAAGGTATCTAACGCACACAGTCTAACAGCAGCCATCCCACTACAGGTGGCATAGTTCCAGTATTGGTCTTTGGGCTATTTCCCTGCATGCAGTTCTTTGTTCTCCATTTTCTGGCTATGATCAGCCCAGCTTTTCAACAGTGACTGCATCAACCTCTGCAATTGGATCATCTAATAATCCTTCTCCAAAACCTGAGCTCCAGACCCGTACTATCCCCTCGATATGTTGCTGTGATCACAATTCCTCTTAACAGAATTCCCTTAGTTAGACTTTCTTTGACTAACTTGGTTGTTCTTACTTTGTGAGGGGATCACAGGAGTAGTGGGATCTTATTGTAAGAATATGGGAATCTCAAACAAGTTTACTTTTCGACAGAAATACCATTCTGTATCCCTCATTCTTGCCCAGGACAAGAGAATTGGATTTGAATGGATATCTGACATTTTTCCTTTATTGTTTTTTCAGCACCAATCCTTATTCATCTCTGCAAAAAAAAAATCTCACTGTAGCATAACCTACCTTACACCTAGAAATAAATGTCCCAGGTTCAGCTCCTCTTCTTCCTGTTCTCTGCTAAGGGCACTCAACAACAACTGACTTTAAATTTCAAGTGACCCACCTTACAAGAAAGTTAAAACATTTTCACCAATGTTTTTGCATAATTCCCCCCCAGCCTTTGTTAGAATGACGTACTGGAGCCTTGCTGCAGCATCTTCTATTGGTTCTTGTTCAGCGTAGCCTTGGGTAGCTTGTCCAGTAGAAATCTAGTTCATGTACAAAATGATTAATGTGCGGTAGATGTTGACCATCTTAGTTCCTTTTGTCCCTTTGTATTCAAAAGCACAATAAAGTAAATTAATCTAAATCACTCTCAACTGATTTCCAGTGTCTGTGTGGGAAAAGACATAATCATTCCTGTCAGCCTTTATTACTTAAAAATCTTAATATGTAAAGAACAAGTTCTTTCCCACAGAATTTTCCTCCAGTTGCCAGTTCCTGCCAATGAAGTGCACGATGAGTGTACTTTTATGAGAGCTCATTAGTTCAAATTGATAATATAACATGTGGTAAGTGTGTCTTAATGTGAAGATTACAAACGGGAAATAAATTGAGATATCAAAGGGACATTGTCAAAATGGCCTTTTCGATACTTTCATCTTTGATATGCATTCAGTCCAAAAGCCCTACAGTGGGCAATTTACAATTACTGGTAGTCGACTGAGTTAAAGCCAGCACTGGCAATTGGATGCTCCCTTGGAGATAATTAACCATCATTGGAAGGGGGGTGAAATTCTTCTTTTGACAAAGAACACAAGAATGCCCGCTGTTCTCCATAATTAATGACCTACTAATGAAACTGAATTTTCAGAAATGGCATGCTGCTGTGAGCTAGTAGTTATGGCGAATAACTGACATTCTTCACTTTGTCAACAAAAGACAAATTCTTGAACAACTCTGGCAGAAATCACAATCCTCCACAGTAGAAAAACATCTGGGATCAACACTGACCTTCAACACACTGCTGCAAGTCAATTATGTTGCCAAGTAGTGAACTATCTGGCGCAGTGCAGCTTGCGGTTCAAATCACTAGCTTTCAACAGCTGGCAATCAACAGTCATATCTCAGGCAAGTTGAGAAAACCTTGTCAAGCAGGACTTCTTCTTTGACTGATACGATAGCAAAATACTGCGGATGCTGGAAATCCGAAATAACAACAGAAAACGCTGGAAAAACTCAGCAGGCCAGGCAACATCCGTGGAGAGAGAAAGAGAGTTAACGTTTCAGGTCGATGACCTTTCATCAGAACATTCTTCTTTGACTGATTCACTTGATCGTTTGAGGGATTTAGAAAGTGATTGTCCTGAAAACTGAGAGTTGACCATTAGAAAACTTTATGCAATAAGTACAGAGTTTGTGCAAAGTAAGTACTTTAAATAGTTGTGAATAAAATAAATTTAAGAAAACTTGCAAATGCTGAAAATCCGAAACATAAACCTCCCATCTACCAACCCACCAGCTTTAGCATTCACCAGATCGTCTTCTGTCACTTTTGCCACTTTAACATAATCCCAGCATTAAGCATATCTTTCCTTCCCCCTTTCCAGAGGAACCATTCCCTCGACAATACACTTCCACTATCCCAAGTCCCAGTTGGCCTTCCCCTGCACGTTCCCGTGCAATATATGTTTGTTTGCCTCCTCCCACGTCAGTCTCGGCCCCCAAACGTTTCCTACATTACAAGTGACTACACTTCAAAAGTACTTCATTGACTGTAAAGTGCTTTGGGACAAACATTGGTCGTGAAAGGCGCTATATAAATGCAAGTTTTTTTTTCCAAACGCTCTTTCCATGTAAGACAGCAATTTACCTGTACTTCCTTCAATGTAGGGTACTGTGAATCACTGCTCATGGTGCGGTGCCCTCAATACTGGGGTGACCAAATGCAGATTAACCACGTTGCTAAGTTTCTGCTCACCACTTTAACTTCCTTTCCCATTCCCACTCTGATCTCTCCCTATTTGGTCTATTACGTTGTTGCACCCAAGCTCAATATTACACTGTTCCAACCAAGTTTAATGTAAGCTTCAGGAAAAGTATGTCTTCTTTCTGCCTGGCACTCTGCAGCCCTCCAGTCTGAACATTTTCTTTAGTAACTTGAGACCTCAGCCATATCTCCCACTTTATTTACAGTAAGCAATGCTGTTGATGGAGGGTGGGCCTAATGGTATCCAGAGGAAGGAGATGGCTTTCAATTTGCCCTATTCTAGCTGTGGACCACTTCGGGACATGATACAAGAAGCAGCTGTTGAATAAAAAATAGATACTGCTGAAGGTGATCAGCCAGTGTCTGAAAGAGAAAGCAAGGATAAAATGTAATTAGTACAGTTCTGAAACATTGATCCATCTTTTATGGGTGCTGGTACCCCTGCTATGTATTTCCAGTATTTTCTGTTTTATTTCAGGTTTCCAACATTTGCATCTTTTCTTTTTAGTAGCTGTTGAAGTGTGCAGCTTCTTCACACCCCGTTCCCTTTAAAGGCTCAAGGACAAAAGGCTAAATCACTTTCCATGTTTTGTTTGACCTGGTTTGGCAACTAACAACTAAAAAAACCTACGAAGGTACAAACAATCAAACAAACCATTTACAATGCAGTTGCTTTTGGTCCAGAAAGTAGTTCCTAATAAAAACTGTATGTGTGAACAACAAAAAACCCAGGAGTGATTCATTGGAACAAAATAGAACTGTTTTTTCCTTTTGGGCATGAGTTACTGGGATGGGGTCCAATGCTGTTGAATTACACAATAGTAGTATTGTGAAGCATGAAAGCAGTATTGTGGCTACCCACTGAAAGTGGAAAAAAACTACAAGTAGCAGCCAACCTTAGATAAAGATGCAATCAGGATTTCCATGATCAAACTTGTATTTAATTGCCTTTAGCAAGAATGAGATTCCTGTGAAGTAAATAATAATTAGTGCACTAACTTACCTTGGTGCTCAGAATCAATGTACTGAAGCTATATTGAAAAGATACCGTTCAAGGAGACAGTTTGCAGAAGACTGCGTCGGATGTGACTGGAGTGCGTGGAGGAAAATTTTCTTTGTTCATTACTTATAGGGAAATCATATATACATTTATTATACTTGTCTTTATGATTTTATTATTAATAGTGAACAGCAGAGATCTTCCTCATGTTGTTGTTAATCATCAGCCACTATAAAATGTAACAGTCACTGGAAAACGACATTGCGAAGGTTCGTGCTACATCAAGGATGGCACCTGCTGCAATACAGACTTACCTTAGTAGCCAAACATTGTGATTTTTGAGCACGTTTTTCAGAGCAGCCTGTTCCAAGAACTTAGCCTGTCCAACAATGACCCAATATGCCAACAATACTCACTTAAAAGCTTTGTTCGCACAGCCAATAAAAGACCCTGGTATAAATTAAGGTGTTGTTGTCAGGGTAAGAAATCAATACAATCAGAGAGTTCATACAAAAAGAAGTGAGAAGGAAAAATAACTTTTTCAGGGGAGGGGAGAGTACAGGATTTGCGCTGCTTCTGGGAAAGAATGTCACTTGGCTCGGGAGGAACTATGGCCGAGAAATTGGATATGACCCAAAAACGGACGGTGTCATGGCCCAGCGCTATTAAGCTGTGCCGGGGCAAACTGATCTAGGTAGCACGCAAAATTCGTGCTCAGTCCTCGTTAACATGATTATAGTGCTGATCTCAGTGCTAAAACTGCTGCTCATTCGCTTACCACTCAACAGGTGAGCCAATATCGGATGCAGTCTAATGTCGTCATGTTTGACCTAGACTTTATCCAGTACTTAAAGGGGAGGGGTTAGAAATTCATTATTGCCAAGAAATGGGCATTGTTTAGACTATTAATGGTTACATAGCACCACTTGAAAATCATCTAGGCTGCACACAAAATTCATCCTCACTCCTCATTAAAATGATTGCAGTCATGATTCTCATCTAAAAACCCAAGCTCATTGGCTTTACAATGAAAAGATGGACCAATATCGGGGGCAGTCTAAACGCAAGTAATGATTGCCACAGGCTTTTTTCACTACTTAAAGGGAGGTTCATTGATGCTGCAGCACCTCATACTCAGCATTGCTGGCTGTGCATAAGGGATGGACAGGATAATACCACAGACAGTAGTAGAGATATGGCAGAAATATTAAGTAATTACTTTGCTTCAGTATTTAACAGGAAGAAAGAACAGGTGGACATGACACCGGAAGGTGAGATTAGAAATGAAATAAATGCATTTAAAATAAAAAGAGGAGATATATTAAATAAACTAATCAAACTCAAAGAGGAAAAAAACCCTGCTCCAGATGGGTTACATATGCGCATTTTTAAATAATCTAGGGAAGAGATAGCAGAGGCATTACTACACATATTTAATAATTTGTTAAAAAAAAGTGTTGTCCCAGAGGACTGGCAGATAGCTAACATAATACCTATATTTAAGAAGGGAGATAGAACATGTCCAGGGAACTATGGACTAGTCAGCTTAACATCGGTGGTAGAAAAAATAATGGAATCCCTACTAAAGGAGAAAATAGAAGAACATCTAGAAACCAAAAATATAATAAACATGGATTTCAAAAGGGAAAGTCTTGCTTGACCAACCTCATTGAATTTTTTGAAGAGGTAACAGTGAGAGTAGACATAAGGTAATGTAGTAGTTGTAATTTATCTAGATTTTCAAAAGGCCTTCGATAAGGTACCACATAATAGACTAATGAATAAGGTCAAAGAATACGGAGTCAGGGCACAAGTAGCAGAATGGATAGCTAGCTGGTTTCAAGACAGAAAGCAGAGAGTAGGGGTAAAGGGTAGCTATTCATAATGGCAGAAGGTGGGTAGTTGTGTTCCACAAGGATCAGTGCTGGGACCACTGTTGTTCACAATTTATATTAACGATTTACACTTTGGAATCAAATTCTACAATTTCTAACTTTGTGGATGACACCAAATTGGAGGGGATAGTCAATACTGAGGAGGACTGCAACAAATTAGAGGAGGACATCAATAAACTTACAGAATGGGCATATAATTGGCAAATGAATTTCAACACAGATAAATGTGAGGTATTAAATTTTGGTAGGAAGAATAGGGAGGTCATTTATTACTTGGAGGGTGCGAGTCTGGGTGGGGTAGAGGAGCAAAGGGATCTCGGAGTACAAATACACTAAAAGTAGTGACACATGTAAACAAGGCCATAAATAAAGCAAACCAAGCACTAGGGTTTATTTCTAGAGGGATAGAATTGAAAAATAGTGAAGTTATGCTAAACTTGTATTGAACCTTGGTTAGACCACACTTGGAGTACTGCGTACAATTCTGGTCGCCATTTATTTACAAGGATGATATCAGAAATGCAAGGGTATACCAATCAGGAAAGGATGAACAGGCTGGGTCTCTTTTCTCTTGAAAAGAGAGGCTGAGGGGTGACCTAATAGAGGTCTTTAAAATTATGAAAGGTTTTGATAGAGTAGATACAGAGAGAGTGTTTCCTCTTGTAGGGAAGAGCATAACTAGTGGCCATCAATATAAGATAGCCACCAAGAAATCAAATAGGGAATTCAGGAGAAACTACTTTACCCAGGGGTGGTGAGAATGTGGAACTTGCTATCACTGGGAGTAGTTGAGGCAAATAGTATAGATGCTTTCAGGGGAGGCTAGATAAGCATATGAGGGAGAAGAGTTATGCTGATAGAGTAAGAGGAGGAAAGACGGGAGGAGGCTCGAGTGGAGCATTAGCGTTGGCATGGACTGGTTGGGCCGAATGGCCTGTTTCTGTGCCATGTATCCTATGTAATCCTATGTAATTCCTCCTCATCGTCCTCCTCGTCTTCCTCTTTCTCCTCCTCTTCTCCCTCTTCCTCTTCCTGAGGTGGTCCCGCAATCCCCGCTGGCAAGGGCTGTTTCCTCATGATGGCCAAGTTGTGAAGCATGCAGCAGACCATTACGAAATGGGACACCCACTCCGGCGAGTACTGGCGGGCTCCTCCCGTGTGGTCAAGGCAGCGGAACCATTGCTTCAGCAGCCCGATGGTCTGCTCGATGATGTTCCTGGTGGCAACATGGCCCTCATTATGAGTGCTGGGCACGAGTGGTGGTGTTGTGGAGGGGAATCATCAGCCAGGTGTAGAGCCCTTGTCTCCGAGCAGCCACCCTCGGGTTTGACATGGTGGCTGGAAGATTTCTGGCACACCGGATGGACGCAAAATGAAGGCATCATGACTGCTGCCAGGATAACGGGCATTTGACCATTAGGAAGCACTGGGCGTAGTCGCACAGCAACTGCACATTAAGTGAGTGGTAGCCTTTGCGGTTACAGAAGATCTCAGGATTGTTATGCGTTGCTCGCAAAGCCACATGTGTGCAGTCGATGGCGCCCTGCACCATCGGGAAGCCCACTATCCTGGCAAAGCCACATGCGCGCTCCTCCTGCTTCTCTCTGCTCAGAGTGACGAAAACGTAGTCCCTGTAGTAGAGAGTCTCAGTGACCTCCCGGATACAGCGATGGATGGCAAACTGAGATGTTAGCTATGTCTCCTGCTGCAGACTGGAAGGAGCTGCTGGTAAAGAAATTGAGGGCCATGGTGACCTTGAGGGCCACTGAGAGAGCTGTGGTCCCCCTGCTCTCAGGCTGCAGGTCTGGTTGCAGGAGGTGGCGGAGTTCTGTGACCACCTCCTCAGTGAAGCGGAGCCTCCTAATACACTGCTCCTCACTTAATTGGATATAAGAGAAGTGCTCTCTGAAGACTCTATGTGGGTAAGGCCTCCTGTTGAGAGCCCTCATGGCCCTCCTCCTCCTCCCTCTGCATTCATATTCTCTTCTTCACTGCCTCCGTTCCCCCTCTTTAAGATGCTCGAGCGCGAGGGGGACTGCCAGTAGAGCCCCCATGACTGTGAGCAAGTGTTGTGAGCAGAAGCCTTCAAATAACAATGAAAACGTTCTCCACTTGACCCAACTTTCCCTGTTACCTTAGGACCTTGAAAGAAGTTTATAAAGCTGCTGGATTTGCAGAAAGTTCCGTAGAGCCATTCAAACCAAAGAAACATGTCAGCTGCAAGTAGTTGCTGATGATCCCTTTAAATAATGCTGCTGGAGCCTCTTTCCTGCTTATAAACGCTTGGTCAACTGGTCACAGTTAAGGCATGCCAGTAAATGGAGTGGCGAAGTTGAAAATGGCAGATCGGGCATCAAGTGAGCGTTGCACACTCACTGACGTCATGATCTGCATAATCTATATAATTTTTGCGAACGTGGACATTGGCAGCGTTGTCGCCCAGCCGAAAATGGAGGCTGCCGCAGGACCCGCCGGCAGCGGGTGGAAGTGCGGCAGCTGCCATTTCCCCCCCCCCGAATCGGGCGAACACGGCCTGCGCTAAACCCCCAAGTAATGAGGTAACTGTATCGCATGCTTATTAAATGGAAATTTTCCAACAACATTGCAAACTTTCTTCCATCAATTACAAAAAAAACTCAGTTCCAAAAATCTGGACAGGCTGCAATGTGCAACAAAACATATTCCAAAATGTGATCAGCTGCTGATTTCAATGACCTATTGTGAGCACTTTGTGAGGCTGAAGCCTGTGCCTGTCTATGTGCTAAATTAGTCTGCATATTTTAGTCATGACTTTGAAACAGAGCCACACAAGGGTTGGTGGTGCAATTGGTGGAACCAATGTACTATTTGACTGCGGTTAATTTTCTCGGAGAGCATTAATACTACGAATCCAACATTTCACTTCCAGATGTTGACATTTAACCAGATTACTCCCATTTTAGTTAGAGATTTATTTTGACGATCAGAAGCTAATTCTGTTTAAATCTAATATAACGATACATTATTTGCAAATCTTAGTCAGCATGTAGCAGAATCTTATGTTACAATATAGGTCTCAATAAAGTATCTGTTAATTCTTTCTGTTCTAGTAAGTGAATGTGTCAAAAACTGAACAAATGTATTTCCTTGAAAGCCAGCTGCTATAACATTCTCTTGTCACGCTGTGAATCCTTGCTACCGTACAATAACATTAAAAGCTATTTGTGCTTCAAAGCTAGTGAGCTCCAAGATGCCAGCCTTGGCTCAGTGGTAGTACTCTTGCCTCTAGGATCATAAGGTTGTGAGTTCAAGTCCCATTCCAGAGAGACTTGAAGGATAAATATTGACCAGGATACCAGGGAGAAGCTTTTCTTCTAATAGTGCCATAGGATCTTTAACCTTCACCTGAGGGGGCAGATGGTGCCTTGGTTTTATATCTCATCTGAAAGACAGAATCTTCAATAGTGCAGCACTCCCTTAGCACTGTACTGAAGTGTCAGCCTAGATTTTATGCTCGTTTCTGGAGTGGGATGTGAACCCACCACCTTCTGACTCAGGGGTGAGAGTGCTATCACTGAGCCATGGCTAACACCTACTGCAGTCTTTGTTGACCAGCAGCACCATTAGCAAAGTATTATACATTGGTTTATTCGTCATACGTACACAGACGATTTTGATGAAAGCTCTTTCTGTGGGTAGGATCATCTCCTTCTTATAAATACATTGTGAAGACACTGTAAACCTTTTCTCGATAAAACCTCACCTGGCTTTGATAGCACCCAATGTACATATTAAGGTAGGACTGTATGGAATGTTGGTGAACAAAACCAAGTGGGTTAATTTCTATTGGGAGTGCTCCCACTTGTCTGTCGTAACTTTGGTGAAACAGCTACAGAAACCCCGGAAAAATGGTGTAAATGGCGTTGAAGTAAAAGCAGACGAGCAGGACAAACCCTGCAGAAATGAACCCCCACCCCCCCAAGGCTGTACACGGAGGAACAGGAGTAGGCCAATCAGTCCCTCGGATCGGTTCCACCATTCAGTTAGATTATGGTTGATCTGTACCTCAACTCTACTTACCTGCCTTTGATCCATATACCTTGATACCCTTACCTAATAAAAATATGTCAATCTCAGTTTTGAAAATTTCAATTGACACATCAGTCACAGCCTTTTGGAGGAGAGAATTCCAGATATCCACTACCCTTTGTGTGAAAATCTGTTTCCTGATTTCACTCCTGAATGGCCAAGTTCTAATTTTTAAGATTGTCCCCCCTTGTTCCTCATGAGAGGAAATAGTTTCCCTGTATCTGCTCTATCAATTATTTTTTTTATCATTTTACACACCTCAATTAGATTACCCCTGAACCATCTAAACTCAAAGAATACAAGCAATAATAATGAATAATGAGCAATAAAGAATAATGCAACCTCTCCTCATAATTTAACTCTTTTAGCCTTGGTATAATACTGGTGAATCTGCACTGTACCCCCTCCAAGGGCAATATATCCTTCCTGAGGTGCGGTGCCCAAAACCGAATGCAGTACTTCAGATGGGGTCTGACCAAAGCTCTGTACAACTGAAGCATAACTTCTTCCCCTTTGTATTTCAGTCCCCTTGAGATAAAGGCCAACATGCCATTAGCCTTTTTGATTACTTTTTATACTTGTGCACTAGCTTTTAGTGAATTGTGTACGTCGACACCCACCTCCACAGTTCCCAGTCTCTCACCATTAATAAAATATTCTCATTTATCTTCCTTGGATCCAAAGTGGATGACCGCACACTTCCCCACACTGAACACCGTCTGCCTCAGTTTTGCCCATTCCTTCTTCTTAGGCAGTCCCTCAGAACCGAGGATGACTTGCTTCCACACTAAAAATGAGTTCTCAGGTGACTGATGAGTCCAATGCAGGACCTACCGTCTCTGTCACAGGTGAGGCAGACGGTGGTTGAAGGGGCGAGTGGGTGGGGTGCTTGGGTTGACGTGCACTCCTTCCGCTGCTTGCGCTTGGCTTCAGCTTGCTCCCGGCGAAGAGACTCGAGGTGTTCGGCGCCTTCCCGAATGCTTCTCCTCCACTTTGAGCAGTCTTGGGCCAGGGTTTCCCAGGTGTCGGTGAGGATGTTGCACTTTTTCAAGAAGGCTTTGAGGGTGTCCTTGAAGCATTTCCTCTGCCCACCTGGGGCTCTCCTGCCGTGTCGGAGCTCCGAGTAGAGCGCTTGTTTTGGTAGTCTCGTCTCAGGCATGTGGCCCATCCATCGGAGCTGATCGATCGTGGTCAAAGCTTCGATGCTGGGGATGTTGGCCTGAGCGAGAACACTGACGTTGGTGTGCCTATCCTGCCAATGGATTTGCAGGATCTTGTGGAGGCAGCGTTGGTGGTACCTCTCCAGTGCTTTGAGGTGCCTGCTGTACATGGTCCATGTCTCTGAAGCATACAGGAGGGCGGGAATCGCTACTGCTCTAAGCAGTATTTGTCTATGTCCCTTTGTAACTTCCAGATCCCATCTACACAACTTACTGTGCCTCCTAACTTAGTATCATCTACAAACTTGAATATACGACTCTCTATTCCTTCATCCAAGTCAGTGATATATATGGTGAAAAGCTGTGGCCCAGTACAGATCCCTGGGGAACATCACTTGTCACATCCCACCAATCAGAATGCATTCCCTTTATCTCGACTCTCTGTCTGGTACCTCCCAACCAATTACCAACTCATGTCACAAGGTTACTTCCTAACCAGTGCGCTTTTATTTTTGCTAATAATCTTCTGCGGAACTTTATCAAATGCCTTCTGGAAGTCCATATAGACAACATCCATAGACACTGCCCTGCCCATCATGTTAGTGACCTCTTCAAAATATTCAACTTGATTTGTCAGACATGACCTATCCTTCACAAATCCATGGTGACTCTCTTTGATCAGCTCATACTTGTTCAAATGCTCGGTCACTCTGTCCCTGATGATAGATTGCAGTAACTTTCCCCACATCTGATGTTAAACTGACATGTTTGTAGTGGGCCCATATTCGCCTTTAACATTCTCTTTCTCTTAATACATCTATAAAATATTTTACCGTGAGCTTCGATATGTCTTGCAAGTTTCTCCACAAATGTTTTTTTGCACGTATTATTATGTCCTTTGTATTCATTTGTTGTTTGTATAGCTTTCCCAATCTGCTGGATTTCCACTTTGAACAAGTATGAGCTGATCAAAGAGAGTCCAAAAATGTGCGGGTTAGGTTGATTTGGCTATGATAAATTGACCCTTAGTGTTAGGGAGGGATTAAATATGTGGGGTTATGGGGATAGGATGGGATATGTTAGGGGGAATTAAATACGTGGGGTTACGGGGGTAGGGTGGGATATGTGTACTGTGGGGATTAAAGCAGGGACAGGGTACTGGATTTGGATGATCAGCCATGATCGTATTGAATGGTGGAGCAGGCTCGACGGGCCGAATGGCCTACTCCTGCTCCTAGATTCTATGTTTCTATGTTTCTATGTTTTCCTCGCATTTGAGTAAGCCTTTTCTTTTAGCTTGATAATGTCTCTTACCTTGTTTATTGACCATGGTTGCTTACCTGCACAATTAGAGCTTTTTCCTTTTAAGGGTATGTACTGGTTTTGCCTGGTAACAAAAACCCCTTTGACTATTTCCCACTGTCTGTCTGTTGGTTTACCTCTTAATAGCTTAGCCCAGTTTCCAGTGGTCAATTTATTTCTCATCCCTTCGAAGTTTGCCTTACTTAAATTTAAAACCTTGGTTTTTGACTCTTACTTCTCCCTCTCAAACCTAACATCAAATTCAATCATATTATGGTCACTATCTGCAGGATGTTCCTTTACATTCAGATTGTTAACTAGTTCTGGTTCGTTACTCATCACTAAATCTAGTAAGGCCTTATCCCAAATTGTTCCAAAAAAGTATCCCTAACATATTCTAGAAATTCATTGCCTTTGTATGTGAAAATTAAAATTGCCCATGATAACCACATTGTTTCTGTTATATGCTACCATGATCTTTGTAGCATAGTGGTTATGTTACTGGACTAGTAATCCAACGGTCTGGACTAATGATCCGTGAGACATGAGTTCAAAATCCCACCATTAATTAAATAAAAATCTGGAATAAAAAGCTAGTATCAGTAATAGTGAGCACGAAACTATCAGATTGTTATAAAAACCCATCTGATTCACTAATGTCCTTTAGGGAAGGAAATCTGCCGTCCTTACCTGATCTGGCCTACATGTGACTCCAGACCCACAGCAATGTGGTTGACTCTTAACTGCCCTCTGAAATGGCCTAGCAAACCACTCAGTTGTACCAGAACCAATATAAAGAACACCACACGGACTGCAGCAGTTCAAGAAGGCGGCTCACCACCACCTTCTCAAGGGCAATTAGGGATGGGCAATAAATGCCGGCCTTGTCAGCGACGTCCACATCCCGTGAACGAATTAAAAAAATACCCTGACTACATCACTACTGTCGGGAGGTCGGTAAACAACTTAGACCAGGGTTTTGCATCCTTTACTGCTTCCTAGTTCTATCCATACTATTTCCACTGTTTGTTCACCCTTACTGAAGTCCTTTACTTCCATCACTGTAATTGTGTCTTTTCTCAATATTGCTACTCCTCCTCCTCCTCCTTTCCCAATTTCCTAGGTCTTTCTAAAGATCCTATAACCTGGAATATTTAGCTCCCAATCATGCCCTGCTTGTAGCCACGTCCCTGCAATGGCTACTACGTGATATCCTTTCAGCTGAATTTGTGCTTCTAACTCATTTGTTTTATTTCTTATGCTGTGTGCATTTGTGAACACAATGCAACAACAGTAAAAACGGGCAGCGCCTACTAGTCGCTCAGCTGGGGTTTGATGAGAACGAAGAAAGGGTCAATAGTGTTATTAAGGCCCTGCAATTCATATTTCAATTTGATGGATGCCATCATACAGCTAGTCTGCTCACAGCATGGGAATGAAGCAGTACTGTACAGCTGATAGTTTGTTTCAATAGTGACATTGCTCAGAATAGATCTTGAAGCAAGTGAAAGATCCCATTGTTTTAGCATTAATTAGAAAGTGCTTTACCTTGAAAGTTATGAAACACACATACTTGGGGAGGGGTTGGGTTGAAGCAGGGATTTGGAATTATTTTGAACACTGGTATTTAAATACTTTAATAATTTCACATTGAAACATAAATATCTACGTAGAAAAGGTAAGCAAGCGTGTCCTATGGGAAACATCAAAAATTATTAATCTTTACTATCTTTAAATATGTTCACTTGGATTAAATATATTTAATGATAAATAATTAGTTTATGCAGCTGCAAAGTCCAGTAACAAAATTCAATTGATATTGTACAGAAATATTTGCTTTGAACAGTCATTAGTTAAGAACACTGGCCCTGAAATTCCATGGGGATTCCGCTGGTCTCCCGCTGTAACTCTGGCAGGAAACTGGCATAACCCCCTGGAAAATGGCAGACACATGGTTATGATGTGTCTCTGCCATTTGTAGGAGTTTTCAATCTCTAACCCCTTCTGGTGCTGTTATGTTAACCTTGTAACGTCAATAGTTTTTATTCATTCCATTTATTTCCAACGTATTATGATCTTGTTTTAAGATTTCTAGGTTCTGTAGTTTTTCTTTTCATGTCTATTATGTCGTCGGCCTCCTCCTGAGGTCCCCACCATCACAGAAGCCAGTCTTCAGCCAATTCGATTCACTCCACGTGATATCAAAAAACGGCTGAGCGCACTGGATACAGCAAAGGCTCTGGGCCCCGACAACATCCCGGCTGTCGTACTGAAGACTTGTGCTCCAGAACTAGCCGCGCCTCTAGCCAAGCTGTTCCAGTACAGCTACAACACTGGCATCTACCTAACAATGTGGAAAACTGCCCAGGGTATGTCCTGTCCACAAAAAGCAGGACAAATCCAATCCGGCCAATTACCGCCCCACCAGTCTACTCTCAATCATCAGCAAAGTGATGGAAGGTGTCATCGACAATGCTATCAAGTGGCACTTGCTCACCAATAACCTGCTCATCGATGCTCAGTTTGGGTTCCGCCAGAACCACTCAGCTCCAGACCTCATTACAGCCTTGGTCCACACATGGACAAAAGAGCTGAATGCCAGAGATGAGGTGAGAATGACTGCCCTTGACATCAAGGTAGCATTTGACCGAGTGTGACATCAAGGAACCCTAGTAAAATTGAAGTCAATGGGAATCAGGTGGAAAACACTCCACTGGCTGGAGTCATACCTAGCACAAAGGAAGATGGTTGTGGTTATTGGATGCAACTCATCTCAGCCCCAGGACATTGCTGCAGGAGTTCCTCAGAGCAGTGTCGTAGGCCCAACCATCTTCAGCTGCTTCATCAATTACCTTCCCTCCATCATAAGGTCAGAAGTGCGGATGTTCGCTGATGACTGCACAGTGTTCAGCGCCATTCGTAACTCCTCAGATAATGAAGCAGTCCATGCCCGCATGCAGCAAGACCTGGACGACATTCAGGCTTGGACAAATAAGTGGCAAGTAATATTCATGTCACACAAGTGCCAGGCAATGACTATCTCCAACAAGCGAGAGTCTAACCACCGCCCCTTGACATTCAACGGCATTACCATCACCGAATCCCCCACCATCAGCATCCTGGGGTTCACCACTGACCAGAAATTTAACTGGACCAGCCACATAAATACTGTGACTATTAGAGCAGGTCAGAGGCCAGGTATTCTGCGGTGAGTGTCTCACCTCCTGACTTCCCAAAGCCTTTCCACCATCTACAAGGCACAAGTCAGGAGTGTGATGGAATACTCTCCACTTGCCTGGATGAGTGCAGCTCCAACAACACTCAAGAAGCTTGACACCATCCATGACAAAGCAGCCCGCTTGATTGGCACCCCATCCACCACCTTAAACATTCACTCCCTCCACCACTGGCACACCGTGGCTGCAGTGTGTACCTTCTGCAAGATGCACTGCAGCAACTCACCATGGCTTCTTTGGCAGCACCTCCCAAGCCCACAACCTCTACCACCTAGAAGGAGAAGGGCAGCAGGAGCATGGGAACACCACCAACTGCAATTTCCCCTCCAAGTCGCACACCATCCTGACTTGGAAATATATTGCCGTTCCTTCATATCACTGCGCCAAAGTCCTGGAACTCCCTCCCTAACAGCACTGTAGGAGTACCTTCACCACACAGACTGCAGCGGTTCAAGAAGGCGGCTCAGCATCATCTTCTCAAGGGCAATTAGGGATGGACAATAAATGCTGGCATTGCCAACGATGCCCACATCCTAGGAACGAATAAAAAAAAAATCTAAGCTGGTTTATTGCATTTTATGAAAGGTTTTGTTACCTTTTGTGTAGTTCAAATTTCTAAATAAAACATTGTAATATCAAATGGCTTGGTTTCTACTTCAAAGTACAATGCGCCCAAAATTGAACACTGTCCACATATGAAAAACCTGCTAGACGTGTTAGACCTGCTTTTGCCCAAGGGAAAAAAGGATTGTTTTTACAAGAGAGAAAATTGCATGCTGCAATGTAATAACTTCCTTCCAGACAAGAGCCAGTGCAAGGATTTATTCTAACAGTCTGGAAACGTGTGGCAAATGTAATGATTCATAGAATTACATAGAATATACAGCGCAGAAACAGGCCATTCAGCCCAACTAGTCTGTGTTGATGTTTATACTTCACAAAGGTCTCCTCCCATTCCATCTACCTCATCTCAGCATTTCAACATATCATTCTATTCCCTTTTCTCTCATGTACTCATCTAGTTTCCTTTGGAAATTTAGACCATTGTCCTTTTCCAAAATGAAGGAATCTTAAAAAACATCATATTTATTTATTTATTTATTTAAGCATTTCATATATATGAGAAACTGTTATGGTAATATTTTCTGTTAATTTGACTGAAAAAATTACCATGTGTTCTAGTACACAGAGGCTTTTGGAGTTGAAATTGATACTTTTGACAATACTATGGGAGGACCAGAGCTCTCTTGACAGCTCTTCATTGGCCATAAAGATTTTGATTCTCAGATTTTCCCTCCCTGAAGACGCAGACTTTGGGAGGTAGATTTTAACTATTGGATAGCCGACCAGCGGAGCGAGCCAGATGGCTGTCCGATAGTACCGACTTCAGGCCTGGTTTCATTAGCATCAGGCTGTGGGCTATGGGCAGAAAGCTGTGTGCCCCAGGGCTGCCCACTGGCTCTGGGCCACTGCCACAGCCCGTCAACCTCCAGGCCAGAAGAAGGTAGGTTCGGTTGGGATCCGATCTCGGGAGGGAGGGTGAGGGCCTATGCTGGTTTTGTGGAGCCCGAAGCAATACTTCTGCTCCTCCCAGCCCCAAGTGTTCAAACATACCTGGGGAGTCCTCTTCAGCTGGATCACCAGCTGATACTGCGTGGCACATGCTCCACCCAGTACTGCCCTAAAATGTCAATCAGGGTCCTATGTACGTTGTAGCACCTTGATTTGCATTTTAAGTTGGCCTACCACCTGACTCAGGTAGGCGTTCCGGCTACCCAGCAATAAGTCCAGGGGGAAGATTGTGGTGACCATAGTGACGGCGGAAATGGGCCTGTAATTCATTCCCCACCAATTTTGGGGCGCTAACAACCTGTTTATGGTTGCAGGCCTTAAAGTTTACCCCTGAATCTCTTAGAAAGGGAAGATTGTCTATCACAGTGGGAATGGGCCAGTAATTCATTCCCTATCATTTCTGGGGCACTAACAACCCTTTTCTGCTGGGTGGGAGGCCTCAAATCCACCCCATAATCTCTTAGGCAGGGAATATTGTCTATCACAAATGGGAATAGCACCTCACACTGTCTAATGGCCTCATCATTGAATAAGGATTCCAGCATGTGATAATAGCGGGCATGATGTTGCCCAGGAAATTCATCCTCTAGGTGATGTATAATGGCAAGTGAGAAAACTTTACTACCAAGAATAAGGTGAGGCTCTCCTTTTTGTTTGGAATCCCTAAATCCTTTCATCATAGTTGAGATTGTTAGAATCAGATCAAGTTCCAAAGGAATGCATGTACTATCCATAAGTGCATTCCACACTACTATAAGAGGTAGCTCAATAGGGAAAGGTTCCCTGTTATTAAGATTTATGAAACTGGATATTTCTTCACAATAGAAAAATAGTTGAAAATGACTGGTTGTGTGAAGCCATTCACAAGGGAATGAATATAGAACAAATCACACTGATTGGTGTGATTACATTGAAATAGCTATTTTCTAATAGATAGATGACAATGCATTTGAATATTGACATGAGCATTACATTTAAATCAAAACTCCTTTATACATTTAACTTCACCGTACCATATATGCAAGGTCCTGATTTTGATGCTTGTATGCAACACACTACAAAGCTGATGTTTATACAAGTTCATATTCACAATGAATAAGTCAAAATGTCACCTTTTCAAATCAAACTAATTGCGCTAATGGTGCAAATCTATTTGTGGTGAGGAGGGTAAGGATTGGAATATAAAAGATAAATAAAAATGAGAGAGAGTGAGAGAGAGTAAACCCCTGTCATTCAATTGGTAATCCACACAATAAAACCAGATAGACTACCTCATCATTTTGTATAGGTTTTTCTTCAGATTTGGACAGAGAACCAAACCATCTTGCTAGATCTTTTTGCTAGTATATACAGTGCAGTGCGAAATACAGAGGCATGATGACAAAGTGTTGGTATGAGATATCACAAATTGAGCTTTCATTGTCATATCTAGTATTTCATTCACCAAAGTATTCAGAAGATGATGCATCATTCTAAGGACTGATTAAAATTTGATTTAAATACCTTTTGGGAAGAATTTGGGTTAGGATGACAGTGCTGTTTCATGTTTTAGAATCAAGGGCTCACAAGTCAGGGATGGCATAGGTTAATGATAGGCTAATACATCCTAACACTAAATTTAAAAGATAACACCTTGAAAAAGAAAAAAGACTTGCATTTATATAGCGTCTTTCATGGTCTCAGGACATCCCAAAGCCCTTTACAGCTAATGAAGTCCCATTTGAAGCGTAGTCACTGTTGTAATGTAGGAAACGTGGCAGCCAATTTGTACCCAGCAAGCTCCCATGAGCAGAAATGTGATAATGACCAGATAATCTGTTTTAGTGCTGTTGTTTGAAGGATAAATATTGGCTAGGACACTGAGGAGAACTCCCCTGCTCTTTTCAAAATCATGGCATGGGATATTTTAGGTCCATCTGAGAAGGCAGATCTGACATTCCCACATATGCCAACTGTGTGCTTTCTAAATAAGACTGCCGATTAATGATGAGGTATAGCCAATTTTTATCTATGGACGCGTGTTCACCAGTAAGCGAGTTGTGTCCACCCAAGCAGATTCCACTTCGGGCCCTTATAACTAACAGAGAGGCGATTAAATTCTATTTTTCAGACCAATCCCTGAGATGAAAGGACAATGTTGTGATTCACTGTGATACCCAATGGGGACTTTTAACTCTCGGGCAAGAAGCCGGTAAAATGCCCGCCCGGGAGTCTCCACGGGAAGCCCGGCTGATGTTAACTCACCAGGCCTCATTTACATCCCAGCAGCCAGCTACTCACCGGAAATGGGTGAAAAGAGGCAGCAGGTAAAGATCGAAAGGTCCGTAGGCACACAGGTAAGTCGTGTGGGGGGAGGTTCAGTAGGGTCTCGCAGGTGGGAAAAGGGAAGCAGAGGTTCGAACTTTCCTTCTATGGCCTGAAGGAGCATCCCTGCTCCTCCTGGCCCCACGAAGATCATTTTAAACTTACCTTTTAGGGCTTTCGTTTCTTCCCCGACAGGTTTTACAGGGCAGGTCAGCCGCAACGGGCGCCCCGCTCTGTATGCCATTAAAATGCCGATGTAAGTCACAGAATCCCGATTAGCATATATTAATGAGGCTCCCTCCTGAGTCAGGTGGTCGCCTCAGCCGCTAGAAAAAGCAGCCGGGTTAAACCTGCTGCAGGCTGGGAATGGAGGGGCAAATAGAGCCGCTTGATTTTAACTCCTGTTACGCCTGTTTTCTACCAGTTGGAGGGAGCTAAATTCTCCCTCAAGTCCCCAACTGTGTACTGTGCATACCCAAGGCCCTGGAGTGGCGTTTGGACCCATGACCTTTTGACTTAGGAGCAAGCGTACCAGCACTGAGCCAACACCTGATGAGGAGCTATTAAAATAATGTGTTTAATAAATGCTAAATCGAAACAAAGTATCTATTTACTCTTCCAGTATTAAACGATACTTTTAATGACACTGAATAGTACATGCATGGACGAGAGACAAATTGTACAGCAGATGCTCACCATCTTCACTCAAACAGCTAGCTCTGCTCTCATGGTATGGAATGCAAACAATTTCTACAGCTTACAACATTTATATAGTGTACAGACAGGAATTAACGCTGGGATATACACACACCATCCTGTACATGATGTGTGTCAATTGTTATGCTTTACCCAGTGTATACGCTAGTTGCAAAAACTTTCTGCTTCTAAAGTCTTTTCAGTTTTCCTCCATGTAAACCGCGAACAATATGCATTGTCCAAGATCAACAGTGTATTGAATTATTTTAATACCTTTAATCCTTAAATCTGGTGACAAGATTTTTAGCATCACCTGTGCCAGTTGTTTCAGTCGGCTTTTCAATCGTCTCAATGTCAGTTTAGGAAACTTCTCAGATTAACACTTCAGTGACAGGACTGGGTCAAAGTTCAATATCCTGTCTCCTGATTGGCTGGCAAATCAGCTTTTGGAGCCAATTTTCAGCCAAAGATCTGAGTTTTACTTCTACAGTCCTAGCTCTGGAATGGATAGCATTTTTTTCTAAAAAAACCCACAATAAGGTAAAGTAAAGTTTAATCTTTGTAATAAGGGTAAGAAATAATATAAAATGGAAGTAGAAATTAGTAGATATCAGAGGGAGAATAGGAAAAAAGAACTGAGTGCAAAAAAGGAAGACTGGCAGAATGCAAGTAATCTCTAAAACTTATTTAGATCGTTTAAAAGTAGATTAATATCACATAATAAAGATATTCCTGAAATTATGCCATTATTAATGCAATATTTTATGAATTTCAGCCTTAGAGTGAGTGAACTGAAATGTCAAAAATGACCAGCCCTAAGGAACTCCAGAATTCCCTGGAGCTTCTAGGAGTCTAAGAAGTCAATGCTTTTTCTGCAGGCAAAATGATAGTGAAGGTAGTGGAGAGTAATAATTTTTACGATGCAGGTTTACTGGAGAGTAATAATTTTTATGATGCAGGTTAAACAAAGCCCTTTAACTGTGTTACGCCAGAAATTGTTGCATTATTCATCTTCTTTATGTTTCTTTTCAAATAACAGATGTCCATATTTGTCTTCTTTCACTGGATTGACAATGTCCTCTGGAATATGAAATACCCATGGAGCTACCTCGAACTCTTGTTTGGTGAGAAGGTCATTACCTAGGAGGAAAAAAATCAGCTACTCTAAGTTCTTTGTTGCTGTCAGGAATTACAACATTCTCGCTTTAATATAGCAGGGAAATTCTACACACCGCACTCATGTCAATATGAAAAATGACTCAGGAAATACAATATTATATGGTTGTAAGACAAAATAGAGATGATCAGCTATTCTGTGATAAGGGCCTCTGAGCTGCTGAAACCATGGAAAACAAACAACTGATAATGGATAAATGAAGTTGTAAGGTTGCGCATATATATATTAGGGTTTCACTACTTTACATTGGGGAAACAGGGTAAAATATGTTGGTAGATCATATAAGTCGTCCAGAAGAAGGCAAATTGCAGAATCTTTGGAAGAACAGGCCTGTTGTGTGAATAGACTTTTCATACTTTCTTATGTTTAGTTCAAAACTTGATCAGCACACACAGGAGTTTACTGAATAACAAAATATGACAAATTACTTTGTAAACTGGAGGATGCAAATAATAAGAGAAAATTGTATCCCTTTCTGAATATAGCAGCTTAGCAATCTGATATCATCATTATCTTAGCAACAGGTCTCACTATAGATTGTTATTACCTTAAAGTTTTACATGATCTCTCATCATACAAGTATCTGGTTGCTGACGACTCGTATTGTGTGAAATCTTTCCACTTACTTGCTGCGTTCAACGTTTTCCTCAGATTACTGATAGTAAATGTGTGTTTATTCAATATTGTCAGGAAGATTTGATAAAGTGAGTCATTCCACATGAAATAAAAAGTGATCCTGTATCAATATTTTTTGGATCAAAGTTGCCTACATTCAAAGTCCATGTTAATTGTTCAGGCAAGATTTATACTGAGGAAGAGTCAGGATGGGTACGTTTTCTGATGATTTTTTTGTTCATTATGTTAAAGATTTGATTTTTTAACGGTATATAGTAGGGTGGGTGAATATCCACACTGCCAAAGGACTTTTGTTACTAGGAATTTTTTGAGAAATAGTGAAGTTCACATTTGGCTCCTGAAATTCTGCAACAGTTCTCGTAGTCTCCCACCGTGACTCTGGCAGGAAACGGGCTGAACCCCTTGGGAAACTGTGTAGATGGCCGAAATCAGCTGCTTAAGCCATTTCCCTGGAGTTACCATGGGAAGCAGGGAGAGCGCCCTCAGGGCGTCAGTGCCTCTGTGTTTGTGTTTTTGATTGGTTCAAATTTCACATGTACCTAAAAGCAACCAAACAGAATGCTTTAGGCCCTCTGGCTACATCAGACACTTTCCCATGGCTTATGGATACCCGTCTGATGGACAAAATAATGTATTTAATACAGATTGCATCACAAACAATGGTTGTAAATAGTCTCATCAAGTTTACAAGTAATCATAGCAGCAGA
Organism: Squalus acanthias; assembly: GCA_030390025.1. Classification (NCBI taxonomy): domain Eukaryota; kingdom Metazoa; phylum Chordata; class Chondrichthyes; order Squaliformes; family Squalidae; genus Squalus; species Squalus acanthias. The sequence continues at coordinate 45,159,018 of CM059444.1, forward strand.
GCCACAGGCCATTCTGTTTCACAGGCATTAGATTTTGTAATAGATTTGAAATGGTACATTCTGTGTTATTGATCATTTGCACTGCTCCCACTCCTAGCTTTGTAGGATTTAGATTAATATTGTCCTTAGTTCAAAAATGTATAAATGAAACAGTCATTTAAATGCCATGTCACTCGCTAGCTATCTAGGTTTTCTATTCCTTTTGTAATGAAATATTTCCCAGTCTGGGTGATGTTACCATCAATATCGGCGGTGTGGAATGGTTGGACTGCATCATCTTCATTAGTTTCTGTGATATTTGATAGTTCATTGAGGCTGATTGTTCCATCTTTGTTCACATCATACGCTGAAAATTCACTTGGTATCTCTGTGGGATATACACAAAATCAATCTTAAAGGTGAAATTCTTTCAGGTACACGAAATGAATATACCAGCGCTACGCTACCATCTAGAAAATGTAAATTAACTTTCTCCATCCAAACAAAACACCTTCCCCTACATCATCTGACTCCCTCTGACTTCGGATTAGCACAAACTGGTGATTTCTGTCATTGTGAATTTTGACTACCTGTAGTTCTTCCGTATTTCCTTAAGAACATAAGAGCATAAGAACATAAGAATTGGGAGCAGGAGTAGGCCATACGGCCCCTCGAGCCTACTGCTCCATTCAATAAGATCATAGCTCCACTTTCTCACCTGATCCCCACATCCCTCGATTCCCCGAAAGTCCAAAAATCTATCTCAGCCTTGAATATACTCAATGGGGGAATTCTTCGGGGGGTCAGCGGGCACATTTGGTGGCGTTGGGTGGGAAAACTTTTTTTTTGACGGTGGGTCGGGTCCCTGCTGTCAACCCGCCGCCACGCGCCTTTCCCAGATGTCGGGTCTGTCAGCGCTGAACAGACCCGACATGCAGCGGCGGGGGAGGCAATTCAGGTCATTATGACCTTGTTAGCAGCCCATTAAGAAGTATTTTGAGCTCACCTTTACATTTTACGAGGTCACCCACGGGGTCCACACTGCTCGGGGATCACGTCAGGTAAGCAGGTCGGGAGTTGTATGACCATGGAATCATTTCATTAATTGCCAGCTGCAAATGTGCTATAAAAGCTCCCATCTCACATCTGGTCAATTTCCAAGCTCAGAAGCTGTTGCTTACTGCATTTGGAAGACAGATTGAGCTTTATGCAGGTTGCAAGTGGTTGGAGTAAACTCTCAATCCAGTGTCACCTCATTGGAACAACCTCTCTCACCATTGACAGATCGCTTCTGTCATCTCAACTTCACCTGCCATCTATTACATCACCATTGGTGCCCTTGACGCTATTACACCTTGGTCCTCAGAATCTGACCACCATCAGCCCCAACACCAGCAGCACCAGGCACACCAGCAGCACCAACAACAACACCAACCTTCTCCACAATCACCTGATGCTGCACAGGACAGAGGGCATCAGCACCCGATCACATTGCTGCCCGGGAGGCCAGGGATGGCCTCATCATGGCCAGATTTACTTCACTTGACGCTGTACACCCTGGCTGCCACATGATACACCAGGTTGGCACCACCCCACACCAACACCATAAAGCATCCCTTCAATGCCCAAGCCATTCCTTTCACACTTATCACCATTTCGGGGGTACCGTTATGTCTCACTATTCACTGCAACTCACTAAGCCACTTCCAAAGGTTCACACAAATCTATCCAAGAATGTAAAGTGCTGAAAATAAAGATTTCAATGTTTGACACCACATTAACAGAAACTTCACATGAACATTGGCTAACACACACAAGTGGCTACCCTTGTGTGTTGTTAGTTGGTATGCTTGCAGTAGGATGAGGTTGAGTGTGAGGGGTGGCTAGTGAGATGGGGAAGTGATAATGTAGATAGAGAGGGATGGGTGGAGGCGCAAGGTAAGTTGGTGTGAGTAAGGATGTGCAGGAGTAGGGTAGGGAAGGCAGAGTGATGGGGATGTGATGAGAGGCACAGCAGGATGAGGTTGAGTGTGGCTTTGCAGTAACATTTCGTGATCTACTGAGATCATTGAAATGTTTGTGCCACTGCAGCCTGGTCCTCCTTATGACATCCCTGCTTGTGTCCTCCTGTACAATGTGCAACCAGACTGCATTGGTCTTCTGGGGAGGTCTCTTCCGCCCATTGGAAGGGAAGAGAACCTACATGCATGCTGTGACTCCCTCCATAAACATATGGAGGGAGTCATGGGAGAGCCTGGGTGCAGCCCTGCACCTCTGTGCAGTGATTGTCAGTGTTTGCAGCACCTCAATGTTGTAGAACACTGACAGCACAGCTGTCAAAGTAAATTTGCGCATGGTCCCTTTAAGGAAACTGGCTGATGACACGCCGTCAAATGATGTCATCAGACCTGCTTCTTTCAGTTGGCCAGCAAACGCGCTGGGTGGGCTTAACAAGCCCAATCAGGGGAAAATCATTTTGGACAGCGGGCTGGAGACAGCAGCGGGGTCAGGACCTGCCACCAACGTCGCCCACCACGGACCCGCCGAGGTTGGTAATATCCATTCCAATGACTCAGCATCCAAAGCCCTTTGGGGTAGAGAATTCCAAAGATTCACAACCCTCTGAGTGAAGAAATTCCTCCTCATCTCATTCCCCTTATCCTGAGACTATGCCCCCTAGTTCTAGACACTCCAGCCAGGGGAAACAACCTCTCAGCATCTACCCTGTCAATCCCCTTCAGAATCTTATATGTTTCAATGAGATCACCTCTCATTCTTCTAAACACCAGAGAGTATAGGCCCAATCTACTCAATCTCTCTTCATAGGACATCCCTCTCATCCCAGGGATCAATCTAGTGAACTTTTGTTGCACCGCCTCTAAGGCAAGTATGTCCTTCCTCAGATAAGGAGACCAAAACTGTGCACAATGCTCCAGGTGTAGTCTCACCAAAGCCCTGTACAATTGTAGTAAGGCTTCCTTACTCTTGTACTCTAAACCCCTTGCAATAAAGGCCAACATGCCATTTGCCTTCCTAATCACTTGCTGTACCTGCATGCTATCTTTCTGTGTTTCCTTTATGAGGACACCTAAATCTCTCTGAACACCAATATTTAATAGTTTCTCACAAATTAAAAAATATTCTGTTTTTCTATTCTTCCTACCAAAGTGAATAACCTCACATTTCCCCAGATTATACTCTATCTGCCACCTTATTGCCCACTCACTTTCTTTTTTTATTTATTCCTGGGATGTGGGCATCACTGGCAAGCCCAGCATTTATTGCCCATCCCTAATTGCCCTTGAGAAGGTGGTGGTGAGCCGCCTTCTTGAACCGCTGCAGGCTGTGTGGTGAAGGTACTCCCACAGTGCTGTTAAGGAGGGAGTTCCAGGATTTTGACCCAGCGACGATGAAGGAACAGCGATATATTTCCAAGTCAGGATGGTGTGTGACTTGGAGGGGAACTTGGAGATGCTGGTGTTCCCATGCACCTGCTGCCCTTGTCCTTCTAGGTGGTAGAGGTCACGGGTTGGGGAGGTGCTGTCCAAGATGCCTTGGCAAGTTGCTGCAGTGCATCTTGTAGATGGTACACACTGCAGCCACGTTGCGTCGGTGGTGAAGGGAATGAATGTTTAAGGTGGTGGATGGAGTGCCAATCAAGCGGGCTGCTTAACCTGTCTATACCCCTTTGTAGGCTCTTTATGTTCTCCTCACAGCTTACTTTCCCACCTATCATCAGCAAACTTGGATACATTGCACTTGGTCCCTCCATCTAAGTCATTGATATAGATTGTAAATAGCTGCGGCCCAAGCACTGATCCTTGCGGCACCCCACTAGTTACAGTCTGCCAACCAGAAAATGACCCATTTATCCCTGCTCTGTTTTCTGTCCGTTAACCAGTCCTTTATCCATGCTAATATATTACCCCAATCCCATGATGCCATGATTAGCATCAAGTGCAATAGACCCACTATCATACAATAGCAAAATACTGCGGATGCTGGAAATCTGAAATAACAACAGAAAACGCTGGAAACACTCAACAGGCCAGGCAGCATCTGTGGAGAGAGAAACAGAGTTAACGTTTCAGGTCTGGGACCCTTTAATACTGCACCTGGCCCAGGGTGATCCTGCATTTAGTTGGAGCTAGTGGGAATTCCAGAAGCACTACCTTAAAGCACATTGCTGATTCCACTTGAGGGAAGGTTGAACTACCCAACAACAAAGATCGCTGTTCACAAGAATTACCCCTGTTTATAACCATTGTTTAATATAGGTCTTGCTCACCGTTGCCCTTATTCCTTCTTACTCATTTACTTCATTCGATCTTATTTATTTTTCTGCTGTTTTCGCATTGCCCTCCCTATTGTCTTATTTATATCTTCACTTTTGTAGTCGCTGTTTTGATTCCTGATCATTTCCAGTTCTTTGCTGCGTTCAAGCCCATCTCCGCTTTCTGTCCTCTGGTATCTCTGCGCTTCCTTGAGACTTCTCTTCACTTGATCTGTTTTTCCTTGTTTCTAGTTTTTAATTATTTCGCGTCCTCTGTTCCTTCGGTGTTGTCAATTCTATGTCGGTTTAATTACTGTTCTTGTCTTCTTTCTATTGCCGATCTCTTTCAGGCACAGATTGTTAGCAATTCGTTTTATTGCAGCTGCCCGAGCAGGACACAACTGGCCAGCTGTGCAGATCAATGCAAGAGCTGCACTTGTAGTTAGAATAAATGAATGGTCTCAGCACCAAGCTGGAGTGAGGGGAGTCGAGACTGGGGCAGAGAATCCCCAATACACCGGGGTCATCGGTGTCCGGGAGCACCTCCAAAACCTTCCAAATCCACTTATACAAGATTATGGTCTGGTTCTGTGTGAAACTTACATTAAAATCCGCAGTTCTAATCATTGGCCATTGTGAATTAACCTCGCATTGTTTGTCTTCATTGCAAGGTGAAAGGTGCACAACATTTAAAGCCAGTTGCTTTCTGCGAAAATATCTAGCACTGGTGTGCGACTTGATCCCTTAAAAAAACACTTAAAAAAATCATCTCTTGGTCCAAATTATCTCGGCCCCGTCCAGGTTTTGAACGTTGATGTTTTTGTTAGGAATGCAGAATCTAACCAGTGTGAATGGCCCCACAAAGCTGAGACACAGGTTTCCGTGCAGCACAGGGCTGGTTATTGAAGGTGCTGTATCATCAATAATACGTTCAGAGATCAATCAGCCACTCGGCAACACCGACCGTGACCACTGACTGTGAGCCGGATAGGGGTTTTTTTTTTGTAGAGTATAAAGCCTACATTCTGTATTGATCATTTGCTCTGCTCGCCTTGGTGACCTCTTCGTGCTTGCCTCGGATGTGACTATAACAGCTAACATGTCCATGCTCCCCACTGGGATGGGAATGCCCCTCAGACATGGTTCAACGCTGCTGGGAATTCGGGTCAGTGGTGACCAGACATGGCCTACTGAATGTGAACTTTATTTATTGCCGAAATGGATTACTAAAGGGCCTGGAGAGTAATAAAACCAAAATCGCAGCATATATTGCAGAGAAGTTGTAATTAAAGTGGGTTAGATTTGTAATTCAGGTATCAAGGGAGCTATAGATGTCATTTGATCTCGCCTGTTGAGCGCGATTATTCCATTAACTGGTAGGTCAGTAATATGTTACACAGCTGGAATCAAGGGAAATAACACATTCACAGCTAATGTAAAGTTCATTTACAGCTAATTCATGTTTTATAAGTTCTTTATCCTTAACTTTATAGGACACACTGCAGTGTCTGATTTAGATCTGATCTTCTAAAGTTAAAACGAAAACAGACAAAGTGTTCAGATTTAAACTCCCACATAACATCTCTGGCTTTCTATTCCAGTGATGTGGAAATGTATGTGCAGCTTACCGACAATTTGAAAGCCGCCAGTTTCTTCTGGCGCTGGATAGAGTTCACCTGGTAGAAGATTGTCGGGTTGCCCCTGGTCTTGAGTCGGGAGAGGGTTACAGCAGGCAAGGGCCGGCAATGAGACGAAAACCAGCCAGAACTGATGGCACTTCATCGCGGAATCTGTAATAAAAGCAATGAAAAGTGGAGCCCCAGACCTAACTTTTCTCTTTGCACTGACTGGGCCACCCTAGCAGATGACGATGACAGGTGTGCTGGAGGTAATGATCCATGCAATGCGCCCTCTATTTACAGAATGCCACAGGTCAGTTGTGGAATGCAAAGGGTAAATGACTCCATTTCTTCTCAGACACCTGCAGACACTGGATGCGAGAGCTAGAAGTCAAGGCTCGTCGGGTTTCAACTACATTTAACGTGTTTCCAGACACAATGCTTGCGAGGTTATCGCCGGTGTGTATTTGCTTTACAGATCACACGAAGGAGGGGACTGGGTACCAGCAGGTCATAGAATGATACGACACAGGAGGAGGCCATTCGGCCCATCGTGACCGTGCCGGCTCTTTGGTAGAGCTATCCAATTAATCCCACTCTACTGCTCTTTCCCCAGAGCCCTGCAATTTTTCCCTTTTGAAAGTTACTATTGAATCTGCTCCCAACACCCTTTCAGGTAGTGCATTCCAGATCATAACAACTCACTGCCTGGGAAAAAAATCTCATCTCCCCTCCAGCTTTTTTGCCAATTACTGGACCAGCTACATAAATACTGTGGCAACAAGAGCAGGTCAGAGGCTAGGTATTCTGCGGCGAGTGTCTCACCTCCTGACTCCCCAAAGCCTTTTCACCATCTACAAGGAACAAGTCAGGAGTGTAATGGAATACTCTCCACTTGCCTGGATGAGTGCAGCTCCAACAACACTCAAGAAGCTTGACACCATCCAGGACAAAGCAGCCCGCTTGATTGGCACCTCATCCACCACCTTAAACATTCACTCCCTCCACCACCGGCGGACCGTGTCTGCAGTGTGTACCATCTACAAGATGCACTGCAGCAACTCGCCAAGGCTTCTTCGACAGCACCTCCCAAACCCGCGACCTCTTCCACCTAGAAGGACAAGGCCAGCAGGTGCATGGGAACACCACCACCTCCAAGTTCCCCTCCAAGTCACACACCATCCTGACAGAAGTATATCGCCGATCCTTCATTGTCGCTGGGTCAAAATCCTGGAACTCCCTCCCTAACAGCACTGTGGGAGTACCATCACCACACGGACTGCAGCGGTCAAGAAGGCGGCTCACCACCACCGTCTCAAGGGCAACTAGGGATGGGCAATAAATGCTGGCTTAGCCAGCCACGCCCACATCCCATAAACGAATTTTTAAAAACCTCTAAAACAACAAATAAGCCCCTTGGAAAACATGCTGAGATTCTTATTGCAAAGGTCCAGGAACCCTCCCGAGAAAGACGTTGAGCCCATAAGCACAGGCATTGGAGGAGAAAAGGGGGAAATGTGGTTTCCATTTTTTAGCAGTTTATAACCACCGCCACCCCCATCCAAATCCCAGAAGCACATCCGATGTCCCGGCCCACTCATGTCTAGTTACACCTCCATTGAGGGGCACTCAATATTAAAGGTCAATATTTACTCTTTAATTGTGAAGAAATAGATGCTTTTGGTTAATATGTTGGATTAATTGTACAACCAGAATTGCCATTCCCGTTGCTGACAGTATGACCGGGTTTATCTTTCTGTTTTGCATTCTTTCCTATGTTGCAGCTTTCCACCCGACAGCATGGACGGCTGATGCTGAGCCAAGAACCGGCGGCCACAGGCCCACGAGTGAGTGGGGACCGGAGGTCCGGTGACCCATGCCGGAGCTCAGGGGGTCGATGATGTGCTGAGTATCGCTCCCTGGCCTGGCGTTTAACAGTCAGAAACACTCCTGGTAAATGGCCAAAGCTTCAGGCTGGCATTGACTTTGGGGGGGTCATTGTAACCATCATCACTGTGCGTGGGGTGATCGCTCTAGTGCGCCGTTAAATTCGTATTTCAATGAGCCAGTGTATGTAGAAACTGAATTTTCCCTTTCTTACCAGATGTTGTCTCAAACTTTTCACGGGGTCCTGTTTTCCTTTTAAAAACTTCTCAGTTCAGATCCTCGCTCCCAAGACCAATCCGACCCAATAAAATGCACGGTGGGGAGCCGCCTACACGGACGATTCTAACCGCAGAGGGGTTTTTTGTTGAGTCAGTTGGGAGGGTTGGAAGCAACGATTTTTAGCGCCGGTATGTGGCAGCTCCCCCGCTCACTGCCGCTGGGCTCTCAGCGGCGCGCAGTTCCCAGCGACGCATTCACCTTAGCCCCATGGACAGACTCGTGTGCCTTCATAGAATGTACCACAGCCAAAGAAAGCATAATAACAGCACCAGCGCCTGGCGTTTTATCTCCCCGATATGGCACGCACACCAAATGTGGCAAGTGAATCAGAAAACAATTGCCTTTTAAATCTGCCACCATCTCAGCTTTGATCTAGAACTGTTCCTAAACAGTTTGACTTAAAGGAGTTTAACTTTTCCCTGCTGATTTAATAGTGTGCGTCAGGTAGACGTTTTGTCATTTGTCATTTTATAACAAGGTAATGCATTTGGGGAGGGTTATCAAGGCAAGGGAATACACAATAAATGGTAGGATACTGAGAAGTGTAGAGGAACAGAGGAACCTTGGAGTGCCTGTCCACAGATCCCTGAAGGTAGCAGGACAGGTACATAAGGTGGTTAAGAAGGCATACGAAATACTTTCCATAGCCATAACCTACAAGAGCTGGACCAAGAGCTGGAAAGTGGGATTAGGCTGGATAGCTCTCTTTGGCTGGCACAGACACAATGGGCCGAATAGCCTCCTTCTATGCCGTAAATTCTATGATTCTAAGATCCTACAATATGAAGTTTCAGGACAGGAAACTTGTATGCATGTCCAAAAGCAAAATTTGGCGGATGCTGTAAATCTTAATAAAAGCAGAAATTATGCAATGGTTGAATAGCTGCCAGGGTGTGCAAGCTGTGAGATGTGGATATGAGGTTTGCAACAGTGCTGAGTGTGTGATGGTGAGGTAAAGCATATGAATGTTAGGTATGAGTCCTGATTGTTGGTAGGTGAGTGATAGGGGTGTAGTGAATCGAGCAGTGGATGAGGCTAGTAGTGCAGTTGGTAGGATATGGCATTTGGAAATGTACTCACTGACTTTGACAACTCGTGTGAGTACATTTCATAGGTATGAGTCCTGATTGTTGGTAGGTGAGTGATAGGGGTGTAGTGAATTGAGCAAGTGTCTGGGGGGCTCCGGATACGGAGGATACAGAACATCTCTCCTTTCCACCTCTTCCACCGCGACCTCCAGTGCAGCGAAAACCTTGGTGCACACTCTCTCCCTCCGTCAGCCATCATTAATTCTTCCACAGCACAATATTCAGAATGATCTCAGCACCACCAGCAGCCACAGTGCACCTCCCCTTTAAGAGGTGCAGGCCAGCTTTAAGTAGTGGTAGATACTCATAATATTGAGGGCCCTGCTGATGCGTGCAGCCAATGAACAACGTAGGGAGTGCTGGTTGCACGCAGAAATCATGGAAATAAGCAGGCAACATGAAGTTGGCGTCCTGTCTGCATTGCAATGAACGGGCATGGGTTAATCGCGCATCGCGATCCCTGCGCCCGTTTTCGGGGGTTATCCAATTTAACCCCCCAAACTCTTTGGGACAATATCTGTGTGCAAACAAATAAGATTTATTCAATAAAACACCAGCTGTATATTTTCACTAATAATAGAAACAGAAAATACTGGAAACACGCAGCAGGTCAGGCAGCATCTGTGGAGAGAGAAATAGAAAGAAAAACTTGCATTTATATAGCGCCTTTCACAACCACCGGACGTCCTAAAGCACTTTTGAAGCCAATGAAGTACTTCTTGAAGTGTAGTCACTGATGTAATGTAGGAAATAGAGTTAACATTTCATCAGAACTGGAAGATGTTAGAGATTTAACAGTTTATAAGGAGGTACAGGGAAAGTGGGGTGAGAGAACAAAGGGGATGGTCTGTGATAGGATGGTTCATTATCAATTACAACAAAGACTACGATCAAAAAGTACTTCATTGGTTGTAAAGTACTTTGGGACATCCTGAGGTGTGAAAGGTACTATGTCTTGTGTGAAGCCCAATTGTGTGAGACTAATTATGGAAGGCAATGTCACATCTTGGTATTGGTGCACCAAGGAATCCGATTATCAATTTAACTCCTCAGTTACATTCTTCTTCTTCTTAGGCAGTCCCTCGGAACCGAGGATGATTTGCTTCCACATTAAAAATGAGTTCTCAGGTGACTGATGAGTCCAATGTGGGACCTACAGTCTGTCACAGGTGGGGTTGACGGTGGTTGAAGGGGTGGGTGGGTGGGGTGCTTGGGTTGACGTACGCTCCTTGCGCTGCTTGCGCTTGGCTTCCCCTTTACATTACCACTTTCCACACTAAGCACTGAAAATAACATTGTAATTTTATATTAGTTGGGCTAAAAGTAATAATTAAAAGCATGGACCCAATGGTATTAATATAAATTTACTATTGTTTATATAATTTCAGTACCAAAAGAGGACATTTCAGGTTTGTAATCAGTGGTATCCTGATTATTCAAGCAGCGTGGGAACTATGCCTGTTTGGATAGGTGAAGAATTTAGATCATTGCACTTTCAATCCAATGTTGTACTACATTAAATCATATTAATTCAACATGGACACCAATATACAGTGTAATGAAATAACTCTACATGCAAGAGATGCTGGGAGGTCAAGTAGTTCAATAATCAGTCAGCTTGAATCAATGGGGTTTGGATAAACAGTTTACCATCTTATATTAAGGATGGGCAATAAATGCTGGCCTTGCCAGCGACGCCCACATCCCTGAATGAATTAAAATAAAGTCATCAGCTACAATGGCCTGACTTCAGACAGCATAGAGACAGAAGTACTTCATTTCAATAAATTGATTTGCTTTCCATTTCCTCTCTTCCTGGGTTACAGTTCCATAGGACCATCCACCTACCCATTATTTTGTTCAAGTGCCCATTCTTGAAATGTGATTCTAGACAGTGACAGCAGATTAATCAGCCAGGAGGGGCCATCAGACCTGAGCCTGATCCTATCATCACTCAACATTCACGTGTACCTTTTCAGCACGAACTGCTGGATAGAAATCAGGAGCAGAGACTCTGGCCAGAATTTTCCCAGTCCCGAGTGTGTGGGTTTGGGGGCGGGTCAGCAGTAAAAATCGCTGAAGTTGCCAGCGCGTCGGTAACTCGCTGTCATCCCGCCGACTTCCACATCTAACTCAGGCGCGTTTCCCAGCGTGCCATGGACCCGATCGGCAGAGGCGGGCGACCTCATTGAAGTACTTAAATGCTTGTTGAGAGACCCGTAAGAGACTTTTTAACAGCAGCTTTTGGCTTTAACTTCTTGAGCACAGGATTCATGCACCGCAGGAAACTCACCTGTGTAGGGGAGGCGGAAGCTCAGTGACCATTTTGCGAGTCCATCAAATGATGGATGAGAAAAACACATAAATGCTCCCACATTACACCTGCTTACTTGGCTAATGGAAAGGCTCTTGCTGACTCCAGTTTGTGCAGAGATTTAGCTCTCAAGAGTTTGCAGGTCATTTCTGCAACCTCAGAAGCCACTCTCACCATATTGCTAGTCACTATCAGAACATTGAGGGATTGGCCCTCTGATCGCCACTTTACCTGCCATCTATCACATCAGCATGAGTGCCACTTATACTGTCTCACCTTGGTCCTCAGAATCAGATCAAGATGAGCCCCAGCATCAACAACACCAGCCACGCCAGCAGAGGTAGAGACAGGCTGCTCACTTCCCTGCTGCGATTGCTTAGACACTTTTGGCGGATGTCCTCTGGGTTTTGGAGCCTGTGGGGGCCCCGCCAAAGACTGCTCCTCCTGCACCTGTGCAGGGGCAGACTCGGCCATCGGGATCCGAGGAAGCATGTGGGGCTCTGACTGAGGGGGAGGCAATGGGGAAGAAGTGTGAGCGCTTTGAGAAGAGCCCCCACTTCCATGTCCCCTCTCACCATCATCCCTCTCATGGGCCACCCGCACTTCCCTGCTAGCAAGGAGCTGGAGGGCACCTTGCTGCACATCAGTGGGTCGATGAATGCCCAAGTCTATGTTGGTATCCCTCCTCGATATGAGGTCTGTGAGCGTCTGCCATCTGTTGTCCACAGCAAGCATGTTCTCATGTGACTGGCGCATCTGCTGCTCCATGCAGGTGGCCATCCTTTCCATGGAACAGCACCTCGTTGCCATCGCCTGCGAGATGGTGGTGCTCATGTTGGAGATGGACTCCTCCATTCTCTGCACATTTGTAGACTTCACGTCTGCAAAAGCTGCCAGAGCCTCCTGCAATTGTTGCTGCCCCTCCAGGATCACCCTCTTTCTCGATGGTCCCCGAGGTTGAGCATCTGCAGGCAGCTCAGCAGAGCTTGGGGTGTCCTGCACCCTCCGACGAGGAGTGTCCAATGCTGTCCCTGTCAACACCATCTGCTCTTGCTCACTTGTGATGTGAGAGACACCAGGGCTGTAATTTTGCTGATCTCGGCGGGTCCATGGCGGGCGACGCCGGTGGCAGGTCCCAGCCCTGCTGCTAACTCCAGCCCGCTGTCCAAAATGAATTTCCCTTGATGGGGCTTGTTAAGCCCACCCAGCGCATTTCCCGGCCAATTAGAGGAAGCGGGTCTGGTGACATCATTTGATGATGCATCATCAACCGGTTTTCTTAAAGGGACCATGCCCAAATTTATTTTCACATTTGTTCTGTCAGTGTTCTACAGCATTGAGGTGCTGCAAACACTGACAAGCACTGCACAAAGGCACAGGGCTGCACCCAGGCTCTCCCATGACTCCCTCCGTATGCTTATGGAGGGAGTCACAGCATGCAGGGCGGTCCTCTTCCCTTCCCATGGGCGGAAGATATCTCCCCAGGAGATCAACAGCCTGGTTGCACATTGCACAGGAGGACACAAGCAGGGATGTGGTCAAGAGGACCTGGGTGCAGTGCTGCAAATATTTCAATGATCTCAGTAGATCACGAAATGTTACAGCAAAGCCACACTCAACCTCATCCTGCTGTGCCTCTCATCACATCCCCATCACTCTGCCTTCCCTACCCTACTCCTGCACATCCTTACTCACACCAACTTATCTTGCACCTCCACCCATTCCTCTGTATCTACATTATCACTTCCCCATCTCACTAGCCATCCCTCACACTCACCCTCATCCTAGTGCAAATGAGGTTCAACACAAATAAATGTGAGGTATTGCATTTTGGTAGGAAGAATAGGGAGTTCACTTATTACTTGGAGGGTGCGAGTCCAGGTGGGGTAGAGGAACAAAGGGATCTCGGAGTACAAATACACAAATCACTAAAGGTTACGCCACAGGTTAGCAAGGGCATAAAAAAAGCAAACCAAGCACTAAGGTTTATTTCTAGAGGAATAGAATTGAAAAATAGGGAAGTTATGCTAAACCTGTATCGAACCTTGGTTAGACCACACTTGGACTGTACTGCGTGCAGTTCTGGTCACCATATTATAAAAAGGATATAGAGGCACTGGAGAGGGTGCAGAGAAGATTTACAAGGATGATACCAGAAATGCGAGGGTATACATATCAGGAAAGGATGAACAGGCTGGGTCTCTTTTCTCTTGAAAAGAGAAGGCTGAGGCGTGACCTAATAGAGGTCTTTAAAATTATGAAAGGTTTTGATCGAGTGGATACAGAGAGAATGTTTCCACTTGTGGGGTAGAGCATAACTAGAGGCCATCAATATAAGATAGTCACCAAGAAATCCAATAGGGAATTCAGAAGAAACTTCTTTACCCAAAGAGTGGTGAGAATGTGGAACTCGCTACCACAGGGAGTGGTTGAAGTGAATAGTATAGATGCATTTAAGGGGAGGCTAGACAAGCATATGAGGGAGAAGGGAATAGAGGGTTATGCTGATAGGGTTAGATGAGGAAAGATGGGAGGAGGCTCGTGTGGAGCATAAATGCCGGCATGGACTGGTTGGGCCGAATGGCCTGTTTCTGTGCCGTATATCCTATGTAATCCTATGTCATCCTATGTAATTCCAAACGGAACTCAAATGAGAAAGTGAATAAAGTGGTTAAACTTCCTAAGAAGGTGGCGAGGTTATCTATCCCCAGACTTGGCAATGAGTTTGGATCAGTTTTGGAGAAGTTATTTCCTCTTTTTCTGCTGCCGTTCCCTCCATCTCTCACAGACTCTGAGGTACAAACGGGGGCACAAACTTTTTCCCCTTTTTCATAACATGAATTAAATAACCCTGATAAACACTTTCAAAAAGGGGACAACACCTGGCAAAATTTAACTGGAACTTACCGCGGGACATTCAACATTACTTTTCCGTATTTTTTTCCGGCTTTAAACAATGGTCTGAATTTTTATTTTTAATTTCACTGCGGGTCTAAAAATTACGTTAGCCTCCTTCCAGCGGCCATTGTACATGTGCTGCGCCTCCATCTGTGTTGTTCCAAAGTGCGGCCGCTGTTCAGTCCCTGGGAATGGACTACACGCGCCCGCCTGGACCCTCGCCCTTCTCGCTGTCTCTCTCTGTCCCTCTCTCTCTCTCTCTCTGTCCCTGTCCCCCTCTCTGTCCCTGTCTCTCTCTCTCCATCCCTGTCTCTGTCTCTGTCCCTGTCTCTCTCTCTGTCCCTGTCTCTCTCTCTGTCCCTGCCTTTCTTTCTGTCCCTGTCTCTTTCTCCAACGGTCTCTTGCTCTCTCCCCCTCTGTCTCTCTCTCTCTGTCCCTGTCTCTCTCTCTGTCCCTGTCTCTCTCTCTCTGTCCCTGTCTCTCTCTGTCCCATTCCCCCTCTGTCTCTCTCTCTCTCTCTCTCTGTCCCTGTCTCTCTCTCTGTCCCTCTGTCCCTGTCACTCTCTCTGTCCCTGTCTCTCTCTCCGTCCTGTCTCTTTCCGTCCCTGTCTCTCTCTCCATCCCTCTCTTGCTCTCTCCCCCTCTGTCTCTCTCTTTCCCCCTCTGTCCCTGTCTCTCTCTGTCCGTCTCTCTCTGTCCCTGTCTCTCTCTCTCTCCCTGTCCCTGTCTCTTTCTCCCTATCCCTCTCTCTCTCTCTATGTCTCTCTGTCTCTTTATTTTGCTGTCTCTCTCTGCAAAGGAGAAGCAGCGAAAGTGTCGATTCAGGAGAGAGCTTTCCTCCCATTTTCTAAAATATTTGAAATCCTGTCAACGTTGCAAAATGAGCAGAATTCTTTCCCTCTTAGGGGAAATGCTTCTTGACAATGCTTTCCTATTTGTGCTCTTGTGATAATGAAGGTGCTCATATCAGACACCAGCTCCACAAACCTGTTCGCAATTAATTGAATGCCTTTAGTGTCCCAGCTCAGTGTAATCCTGAGCGATAACTGTCTGCAGGTTTTAGAAGAGATGATTAAATGAGGCCCTGTTGGTGGATGTTAAACATTTTTTTTTACTGCTATTGTAAGCAGCGTAGAGAATCTCTCTCCCAGTTTCTCTCTCTCCCCCCCATCTCTCTCCCTCTCCCCAGTCTTTCTCTCTCTCCCAGTCTCTCTCTCTCCCCCAAGTCTCTCTCTCTTTCCCATCTCTCTCTCTCTCTCCAGTCTCTCTCTCTCTTCCCCGTCTCTCTCTCTCCAGTCTCTCTCTTTCTCTCTCTCTCCAGTCTCTCTCTCTTTCTCTCTCTCTCCAATCTCTCTCTCTCTTCAGTCTCTTTCTCCAGTTTCTCTGTTCCCCGTCTCTCTCTCTCTCACCAGTCTCTCTCTCTCTCTCCCTGTCTCTCTCTCTCTCTCCCCAGTCTCTCTCTCTCTCCCCGTCTCTCTCTCTCCCCCAGTCTCTCGCTCTCTCTCTCCCCAGTCTCTCTCTCTCTCTCCCCACTCTCTCTCTCCCCCAGTCTCCCACTCTCTCTCTCCCCCAGTCTCTCTCTCTCTCTCTGCCCAGTCCCTCTCTGTCTCTCTCCGCCCAGTCTCTCTCTCTCTCTCTCCTCCAGTCTCTCTCTCTCCTCCAGTCTCTCTCTCTCCTAGTCTCTCTCTCTCCCCCAGTCTCTCCCTCTCCCCAGTCTCTCTCTCTCCCCAGTCTCTCTCTCTCGCCAGTCTCTCTCTCTCCTCCAGTCTCTCTCTCTCCCCAGTCTCTCTCTCTCTCTCTCTCCCCAGTCTCTCTCTCTCCCCAGTCTCTCTCTCTCCCCAGTCTCTCTCTCTCTCTCTCCCCAGTCTCTCTCTCCTCAGTCTCTCTCTCTCCCCAGTCTCTCTCTCTCTCCCCATTCTCTCTCTCTCTCTCTCTCCTCAGTCTCTCTCTCTCCTCCAGTCTCTCTCTCCCAGTCTCTCTCTCTCTCTCCCCAGTCACTCTCTCTCCCCATTCTCTCTCTCTCTCTCTCCCCCAGTCTCTCTCTCTCTCTCCCCAGTCACTCTCTCTCCCCATTCTCTCTCTCTCTCTCCCCAGTCTCTCTCTCTCCCCAGTCACTCTCTCTCCCCAGTCTCTCTCTCTCTCTCTCTCCCCAGTCTCTCTCCCCAGTCTCTCTCTCCTCAGTCTCTCTCTCTCCTCCAGTCTCTCTCTCTCCCAGTGTCTTTCTCTCTCTCCCCAGTCACTCTCTCTCCCCATTCTCTCTCTCTCTCTCCCCAGTCTCTCTCTCCTCCAGTCTCTCTCTCTCCCCATTCTCTCTCTCTCTCTCCCCAGTCTCTCTCTCCTCCAGTCTCTCTCTCTCCCCAGTCTCTCTCTCTCTCCCAGTCTCTCTCTCTCTCTCCCCAGTCACTCTCTCTCTCTCTCTCTCCAGTCTCTCTCTCTCCTCCAGTCTCTCTCTCCCCCAGTCTCTCTCTCTCTCTCTCTCTCTCCCCCAGTCTCTCTCTCCTCCAGTCTCTCTCTCCCCCAGTCTCTCTCTCTCCCCACTTCGATCCTCTCTTCTCCTCCCAGCCACCAGCGAATCCAGTTCTCCCATGGAGCTGAAGAAAATGTGACCACGCTGCAAAGCCGCAACTGTTGGGTAATGCATATGCACAGCTCTGGGATACTGCACGCATGCACAGAAGGCCGCAGGAGTTGTGCTGTGGATAATCAGCGTACACTTTCAGTACCGCAGGGCTCAGGGTCAGGCCTGTAGCGGGATCCAGCGTGCAGGCACCGAAATGGGTCCAGCGTACAGGCGCCGAAGCCTGCTCCTGCAGGCCTAAAGAACGAGTCTGCGGGACGCGATTAAAAAGTGCGCCTGTGCACTGGAGCGCGCTCCAGCAGGACTGCATGACCTGCAACACCTGGTGCACAGCAGCCTTGAGGGAACTTAGGGGGAACAGTGCCCGCAATGGTGATGAGTGTGAAAGGAATGGCTTGGGCATTGTAGGGATGTTTTATGGTGCTGGTGTGGGGTGGTGCCGACCTGGTGCATCACATGGCAGCCAGGGTATACAGAGTCAAGTGAAGTAAATCTGGCCATGGTGAGGTCATCCCTGGCCTCCTGGGCAGCAATGTGGTTGGGTGCTGATGCCCTCTGTCCTGTGCAGCATCAGTTGATTGCGGAGAAGGTTGGTGTTTTTATTGGTGCTGCTGGTGTGCCTGGTGCTGCTGGTGTTGGGGCTGATCGTGGTGGGATTCTGAGGACCAAGGTGAGAGAGTATAAAGGGCACCCATGCTGATGGAATAGATGGCAGGTGAAGTAGAGATGACAGAAGCGATCTGTCAATGGTGAGAGAGGTAATGAGGTCAGACTGGCTGGAGACTTGTGTAAAGACTTGCAGCATAGTGAATCTGTTGTGGAAATGCAGTGAGGAAGAGCTTGTGGCTGAGGGAAGATATCTCTCTAAGGTGGGAGCTTTTACTTGACATTTGAAGCTCTCAACTCATCAGCTGATTCAATGGCCACTGACCTCCTGCCTCAGCTTCACAGACGTGGTATAGCAACAGCGTGAAACCTGTGGGCGAGCTGTCAAATTCAAAAGATCAGTTTAAAGCCATTGTTAAGTGGCTGTAAACAAGCCACTAATCATTTAAATTGGCCTCCCCAGTGCTGCGTGTTGGGTCTGCTCAGCGCTCACAGACCTGACATTTGGTAAAGGCGCGTGGTGGCGGGTTCACAGCGGGGTCCCGACCCATGGGGGAAAAAAACCACTTTCCCACCCGACCAGCGCCTGCTGACCACCCTGGAAAATCTCGGCCCAGGTGACAACACTACTCTATCTCGCACAGGACCCACCGAGGTGGGCGTATCTGCACTGGTGTTGGCTGCGCTTGGGTCTGTTGATGGTGCACCCTTAAAGGCTGGAGCTTCCTCTAAGCAGTCATCTTCCTCCTCCGTTGGACAGTGGGGGACCGGGGGGGCGGGGGGGGCGGCACTTGATGGACCTGTGGGAGAGTAGAGAGATGAATTAGAAGTGCTATAATAAGAATGGGTAACATTATCATTATGCACATGGTGACATTTCACTGGCTGCTGACATCAGTCACCAGCTGACTGACTGGTGTATGCCATGTGGTTGCTTGAGATGTAATTCTGTCACCAGGTGTTCCCCTCAGTCGCCTCCCACCGCCAGCAGCTCTGCAACTCCAGAGATCTCCAGGGCCTCCTCCTCTGCTGGTGTTAGTTGGGTGAACGTCCACGTCCTCCTGACCACATCCCTGCTACTGACCTCCTCTGCGATCTCCAGCCATGCCCTTTTTGTGTCTTTAGGTGGTCATTTGTGTTGATCACCAGGGAAGAGGACCTCCCTGCGTGCTCTTACTGCCTGCACCAGAACTTCCAGGGAGGCATCGTTGAATCTTGGTGTGGCTATCTGCCTTGTCTCCATGACCCATAGTTTTACGGCAGCACTCACCCTGGTGGACTCTACAGTGGAGTACTGCTCTCCGGCATGGCTATCAAGTCCGCATGTCAAATCTGTTGATGTCCAGCTGAATTCTACTATGAGAATTATCACTGGAACGCTTTTGTCGACACCAACACCTTGGCTGCCCGTGCTTGCAAACATCGCACCACCACACCTACACTGCGAATATGCAGCCCCCAGAGAATACAACCAGAAAAGACATGCCGATCCAGGCCTACTTGAACAACCTACCACCAACCTGTCTCAAATCTAGAAGGCCATTTTGGACTGTCACCGAAGCCCTTCAGCGATCTCCCCTCAGCTTTGATGACCGATGGCGAAATGCTTGGAAGAACTATGACGTGTGGAATGGATTCCTTATAGAGGACCCCACAGTACAACTTGAAGGATCAAACCTTCCTCGCAAACAGTAAACAACCATCAACCGCCTCAGAACCGGTCATGGTAGATGCTGCCACCTTCTCCATTGATGGAAGATTAAAGCATCCCCATCATGCGACTGTGGAGCTCCTAATCAGATCCTGGAGCACATCACTGAGCGCTGCCCTCAGAGGAAATTCACAGGCAGCCTACAAGATATCCACGCTGTTACACCGGAAGCTTTGGCCTGGATATCCAACTTAGATATTGACATTTGATTTGTTTTGCTACTACCATACGAAAGAAGAAGATCAGTTTTATCATGTTATTGAGACCTCTGGAAACCAACTTATGCACTCCTACATCAACCTTCAAATGAGATGTGTGCAAGGCTGCTTTAAATATCCTCGCTGGAAACGAGTCATCAGACCAGCTCCATTTAATTGGGCCGGGAAACACGCACTGCTGTTCACATCTTTGAGTTCCCAGCCTGCTACGCAGCCCGCACGCGAGCAACCCAACTCCAAGGTAAAGATTCCAGCCTCTGTCTGATTTCCTCTCCAACTTTGCCTGAGTTCACTGAGCCCAATTGTATCTCCGCATCCACCACTGCCATCCCTACTGAGGTCAGCTAACTTAGTACAAATGAAGGATTGAACCTGGAATGTTTCTGTTCTGTATGGCTCAGCATCACTCAAGATGGTGCAATAGTCATCGGTAAAGAAATAATAATTTGGATAGGAAGGAAAATGTCAAGAGTGCCTTTCATGAAGAACCTATGTTTCAATCTTGCAAAAAATACCCGGATATAAAAGATTGTGCACCCGATGACAACCAATATTAAATGTAATTTAAGCCTCTCACTTTGATTTGCACATAATCTCTAAGTTCTTCGGGGACATTTTTCAGTTGTGACATATGGAATCCATATGCCAACTATAGCACAGGCATGAAGTGAAGAAATTACATTGAGTACTGCTTTTTAGCGGATGGGAGAGGTAACTTTGACCCTGGTATATTGGCTGCAGAAAATATTCCGCCTTATTGCTCAACCCCATGAAAGGAAACTACGCAGATCCTTAACATAGACACACCACCGTGTAATTACAGTGTAAGATAAAGTTTTTATTTGCTTTCCAAAAAATTGACAACATATATATGACAATCATGCCCTGGTGTCAATGACACCATTTAGAACTTAGCTACACCATTTAATATATACGTTGAAAACTGTACATTTGATCAATTTAACATTTATAAATCTACAAAACAATACTCTCTTTACTAGACTCATTATATATTGAATGTATTTTATACAAATTAAATACATAGCTGATGTTCAAAGGATAACACCTTAATTGTGTGTTTGTGTTAAGAGTTATTGCAGTGTTAAGGTCTATGATGGAAGAATTGTTATTTTTTGACAAAACTACATTAAATAAGATGCAGACATTTACACTTAATTTTTACACACTTGCTATACAACAACGTTTTGACAGATATAGTTGTAATATATATATTTTTAAAAAGCAACCAATGTTTAATCAATGCACATGTACTTTCTATGCCTTTACTTAGAATACATTGTACAATATAGCTACATTTTCTTCCGTGGTTCTGTTTCCCTGTCACATTTGCGTAGCTGCCGTAGACACAAGCTGATGTCTGTCTCAAAGTAGAAAATTGTTGAAGCACTGCCTTGATCTGCTGCTACCTGATATTATGAAATCAATAATCGTTTACCACTCCCTGGGTTATAAAGTACACTGTTAATGCCCGGATCTGGATCTTTAAATGTAGCAATTCCAAAATATTTGCTGCAACTACTTTCTCTATCCTAACTGAAATGGAACGTAATGTTTGAGTGAATAAAATGTTTATACAAATATTTAAATATCATCAAATGCTGACCTAACCAAGGTGTAATGGTTTGGGTTCTCACTGGATTTGACCAGAGAGTGTTTGAAAGTGAACAAAATGAGAATTTGGTGTTCTTGAGGATCTAGTTAGTCAAAGCTGAGTTTCAATGCTAATGAATTGGCTTTGGGATCAAGTGGTAGTTTGGTTAGAGATAGTTGAGCGTAGAGACTCAGGAAAATGAACAAATGACACTAGAACAAAATCTTCCAACATTTTAGGAGCAAAAATCTAGAGAAGGCAGGTGAGTGATATTAAGGAGCCAACCTCTAACCTGTGTGCTTCTCTTCCCCCTCCCACCCTCGTGTATCATATCTCATTCCCCCATGCCCGTGCATCATCATCTTGTTCTTCTCCCACACTCTACATACATCTGCCTCCCATTCCTCATTTTTTCAGCCTATCCCCTTTTACCTCTCCTCCTTATCCCAGTCTGTATGCCTTGTGTTGTCAATTGCCAGTGCCATAGATTAGTGCTTCTTCTTCTTCTTCTTCTCACACTTCAGCAAGAGACAGCAAATGAACATTATTAAAGGTTGGGTCTATCTTGGACGCTGTAATCTAAATTATAAAATTCTATTAACCATATATAGAAGAATTTATTTACATTTATCCTTTCTCCTAGTGGCAATACTTTGCTTTACCTCACTGGAAAAAATAATCAATCCCCACATTGGCATCTGACAATGGTACTTGGGTGGAACAGGAACTGGAGTAGATACACAGACAAAGTGCTGAAACTGGGTGACAGGTACACAGGGGATTCCTACAGATTGTAGCCTCCGTTATGGGAGTGTAGGGGTTGCAGGAAAAAAATAAGTAGACCCCTGGAAAGTATGGCAGGACTATTAAAGAGTAGGTGAGAAAATTCTATAATTTTATTGCAAAACCATAATTTTAATTAATGGACTTAGTGCTATAAACTTGACAGACTGAATATGTTGACGTGTATAAAATAAGTCAGTGACTCTAATCACGTCTATATGATCATAGAATCATAGAATCTTACAGCACAGAAGGAAGCCATTTGGCCCATCGTGCATGTGCCGGCTCTTTGAAAGAGAAAACTATGGTTTAAAAATGCTAACAGTCTGCCTCTGTTGATGGTTGTTTGCCAAAATTACATTGTTATCAAAACCTGAACTGAAACTATTTTTGTTAAGTGTTTTACTGATGTCCATCAACAAAGGTTTATAGCCTTGTATAACTATTGGTCATATTTGTGGTAGGAGGTAGGTGCACAATAACATAACTACAGTCCTTGGTCTCGATCAACCGGTGAAAGATTCATTTTCTGGGCAGTGTTAGTACCTTATATTTAATAAATAATCTACATATAGGCTTCATCGCTTGGAGTGTTGCCATGCTCAGGTTGTTCTGGTCCATTCTCCCGACATTTCACATCCTCGGTTGGTTGAGTCATAAGTCGGAGACGCTATGAACAAAAACATAAAAACAAAAACACATTTAAAGGCTTGGAATATAGATAATAGTGACTATGCTAGAATGTATTAAGAACTAATCTCAAGTCAAGGGTAACAGTACTGCTTAGAAAAGCCTAGAGTTTTGGCTAACCCAAATGGAAGGCTACTATTTCTTCGAGGAATAGAATGCTAATCCTAAATTTAACGGAGATGAAAACCTTAGGTGGAATATTTTCAATACGATGAACCTCTCCATCGGTATAATTCAAAATAAATTGAAGAACATATTTCCTAGCTGCAGGAGATATCATTCATTTTGGATTCCATTTGCACCTGGACTCATTCAGATGACAGATTATGATTGTGCCCTGACGTGCTTCATTCACTTAAATTAGAATTGGTGTTCTGGACTGGCAATTGGGCCAGGGAAGTGTTGTACTTCTGAGCATATAGCAGCACCCACCTGGTTGTTGGCCTGGGCACCTCCACATTCACTTTGGGCCAGTCTGGAACTTCAACTGATATGCAAGTAGATTGTGTATATGAGTGGAGACCTAAAAGGTCAAATCTCTAAGGGCGTGAAAGTGAATTGACTGAATGCATTGAAGAAATCCCCTACCAAGTAGGAGACATATTCTTCATTTTATTTCATTGTAAAGATGTGGAAGTACATTGTATTCAAAGTACTCCTTCTAGCTCTCCTTCTCCTGTCACAGAAGTGGACGTCATGCTAAATATGGGCTACATGGCAGCTTCACAGAAATATCTGGACCAAGGTTTACAACACAGCACCGAGGAAGCTAGCAATGTGTTTAAGTTTTATAAATATCATAATCAATTGCCCCAAAGTTAAAATTCATAGATATCTTTGTAGTATTTGTAGCCCAGCAAGTCATGTACTTTTTTTTTGAAGTTGTGAGTAATTAATAAAATATGTAGGCTCTGAAATTCTGTGGAAGTTCACCCAGTCTCCTGCTGTAACTCTGGTGGGAAGGCAGTGGGACACCCCAGAAAAACACTGTAAATGACCATCTCCGTGGGGATTCTGCGGGTCTCCCGCCAGAGTTACGGTGAGAGACTGGGAGAACTACTATAGACTTTCAGAGTCATACCTTTATGAGCCATGGCTGGGGTAGAATTCAACTTGGGAGTGGTAGAGGGTAAAAGAAAGTAGCCCCAGTCTATGCAGTTGAATGAATTATGTTAAAAGAACATTGTTAGATAAAAGCTTACTCAGTAGCTCCAGAAAGAAGTACATGTTGTATTATTAGTGTTGTTTATATGCCCCAAATGGGTAGTCTTTGCTCTAAGTCCACCAAGAAGTAATAGTACTTGTTTTCAATGGGTAAGGGTGCATTTACATTAGCAGTTTAGTGTTGGTGAAACATGATTTCTGCTTATATACCAACATTAAATTAGCATTGTAAATCTGTAGGTATTGCCGACCTGATTCCAAAGCGTAGCTGAATGAAACTACCTGGAGTGGAGACAGGACTTGGCAATTAATGAGTAAGACAGTTGGGGGGAAAAATTCAGTTGGTTGCGCCTCCCGTGAGCACCTTAAGAGGGCGCTAATGGGGCGCAAAGCATCTAGCGCCCGGGCGTGGCGATGTTTGCGCCGCTTGCGAAATTAACTAGACATTTTGTGGTGGCGCTAAACACTACCGCCACGATCTCCTGCGCCGGCAGATCATGACGTCAGTCGAGTGCGCAACGCCCCGGTATCGCCCCGGAGCGGATATTGAGTGGCGCCCCCTGCCTTACCACCTGCCGCTAGCAACGACAGGTTGAGGGGAGCGTTTTGCAGTCAGGAAGGGACTGGGGGAGCGCGATTTAAAGGCGACCGCTTCCTGCCTTTTATTGTTGGTGACATTTTTGAACCACGCTTTCTGAGAGAGAGAGAGAGAGAGACTTCTGGAGAGATTCAACGCTGTGCGAAGGAGTTTTGGGTACTGAGCAGCACTTTGCAGGTTCATTTTGATTTGCCCTTCCTTGTATCGATTTAGAAGAGACTGTGGGGGCTGCACTCTGAGCTCTTTACCCTGGTACTCTCCATTGTTCTTTCCAGCAGATTTGATGTGCAGGTCTCTCCAGGCCGAGATTCAAGGCTGCAATGAGCAGGATGTGGATGGAAAGCAAGATTAACCCTCCCCTTTAAGAACTGGCCGGCGCCAGTGTGTGTGTGTTCCATTGCTGGCTGACATCACATGAGCTTTGCCAGCACTCTGAGGTAGCGCCTCGCTCCTCGGCCTTTGCGCCTTAAGACAGGTGTGAAGCACCTGATTTAGCGCTCCAATCACCTCCAGGGGCGATAAAAGTCAAGTTTGCAGTCGGTGGCGATAATTAGCGCCAGGCGCTAATCTTTGTGCCCGGCCGATAATTGCGCTCCAAATGGGGCGATACTGAATTTCTCCCCCTTGATATTCATGAAACTGAGTAGATGGGGCACTCTGTAGTTCTCCAGTAACAACTTCCAGACCTGACTGTGTTTTGAAGCATTGCAATTTACTTGGTTTTCGAAGGAAAATTAATTTGTCTACATTGTTTCTGCAACTCCAGCTCCTATTTCTTATGTTATTATGTAATGCTTGTTTATGTTGTAAACTGCAGAACACTTTCCTGTTCAGTTGGATGTATTTTAACAGATTGGATCCTGGTTACATGTCAACAGTTAAGTCACCATAAATTCGTCAAATGTAGCTTTTCAACTGTTCTCACTTACCTGTTTTAAAGAACCCTTTGAAATGAGGAACAAGTAACCCATGTAGCCAGGAATCAACATCATGGATGATAAAGCCATAAACCAGCCCACACCTTGGCCCCACTTGGGGAAGACATAATTCCCCATCTTGAGTGGTGTCATTTGAACTGCACTGAAGAGAAATACACCCTGGAAATAAAGAAATACTTGAATTTATAGAGTGTCTTATTTTATCACAGAAACATCTCAAAACACTTCCCATACTATGACTTACTTTAAAGTTAGTTAGTACTTTAATATAGGCAAATATAGTTCAACAAAATCCTCGAGACAGCAATGAGATGAATGCACAGTTAATCTGATTTTGAAGAGGAAATTTGTGTTAAGATTGTTAGACATTAAGGGCTGGATTTTCATTGACCCGTGGAGGTGGGTTTGGAGGCATGTGGGGGGTTAAAATTGCGAAAACCGGCGGGCGGGCACAAGTCCGCCTCCATCCCGCCTCCACGCAATTTTCATTAAATCGTGTCTGCTGGTCCCGACTCCGTCCCGCCTCTAAGAGGTGGGATAGGCTGTTAAGGCCCTTAACAAGCACTAAATTGCCTCTATAATGCCATTTTGAAAGGCCTTTGTGATTTTAACCCTTTTTCTACGTGAAGCACGCCTGTTCTGAACCACGAATGTGAAACCTGGTGGGAGCATGGCTGGCTGGCTGGCTGGCTGGCTGGATATCTGGATATCTGGGAGTGATGGAGGAGACATATCTGGGAGTGGTGGTTCAAAAATATCTGGGAGTGGTGGTGTAAAAATATCTGGGAGCAGACTTAGGGCTGCTGCTGCTCATTTTGCATCCAGGTCCTCTCACAGCAAAGGCCAGGCAGTCTTTGCAGACCTTCAATGCAGCAGCAATGATGACATCATCAGAGGCGACTTTCAGACTGAAAACATTAATTGGTTCATGGGTTCCCACATGCTGGAACTCAATTGCCCAATTAGGTGAAAATCGCATCAAAATCCCACATCGAATAGCAGTCGGGTGGATAACACGAAAAGTGGATGACACGACCCCAACCCGCCCCAGTATCAAAATCCAGCCCATGATGTTGAATAACACTGGCGTGTGTTTGTTGATCTCCTGTGATATCGTTCACAAAAAAAATTGAAAACAATTGTCTCTCTCTTAGTATGGCGGTGCCTGTGCTCGTCTCCCACTCTCTGGGGGTGGAATGCAACTTGGGTGGGAGGGCAAAACAGGCAATAGAAAATCGGCGGCCTGTCTTACACCCTGCCTGATTTTCTTCTACATTGAAGTCAGTGGGAAAGAAAATCGGGCCGATTCGCTATTACCCATTTTGTACTACCGCCCAAGATCAATGTCACCCCTATTCATCCTGTATGCTTCCTACACACTTTCTCTCATTGCTCTCTCTGTATTTTGTCATTTGTCGCCAACTCTCTTTCTCTTTCCTTCTTTCTCTAAATCTCGCCTTTCCTTTTTCCTTTTCCGACACTCTTTGGATCCCTCGGACGTACGTTACTTTAATGATTTAATTAATTGTTATCTTCACCTTTCTCAAATCTCGGCCTGGCAGCCAAACCTCACGGGTTGTAGCTAAGTGAAAGGGCCAGGTAGGAAAGAGAAACTGAGGGCAAAGAGGGAATGATGAGTTTAGATCAGGAAAGGGTTGGGGACAAGGTCCTGACCTAGAAGGAAGTAGGGGAGAGGGCAGGTTCTGGGAAGGAGTGAGGGATGTGACATTGGAAGGGTTGGGAACCGGCATTGTGAAGGAGTGAGCTGGAAGCATATAGGTCAGATAATATACTCGACAGAGTTAATCTAATTTATTTTGCATAGTTATTTAATGCATTGTATTTATATTATAATGTAATGTGAAGTATTGCATCGTCTTTGTATTACAGTTTAATGAACTCTATTTAGCCATCTATATTTATATAAATAAAAGTTTTGTATATGACACAGCATCACATTTTAAAGTTTATGTACGTTAATAGTGATTGATTGAAATAACTAATGTTAAGTTAATGATGCTGGCTGAAATTACCCCACTGATTAACCACAAAGAGATCAAAAACTACTTCCATTCAGTAGACAGATGGAAAAAAAACAACATCAATAAGCAAACATCGTCACCAAGAAATCAAATGAATCATATTTTTCAAACTCAGCAATCTGGAACCAGTAACTACCATAAATTGCTCAAATTATTTTTTATCAAATTGCTTTTGGCTGCTATTATCCTTCCGCATTCAGGTTCGGATACCATGAAGCGTGGTAAATAAGGTTGGTGAGCTGCAGGCGCAAATAGCCACATGGGAATATAATGTTGTGGCGATAACGGAGACCTGGCTCAAAAAAGGGCAGGATTGGGTATTAAATATTCCTACATATATGGTGTTTCGGAAAGATAGGGAAGGAAAGAAAGGAGATGGGGTGGCAGTATTGATTAAGGAGAATATTACATTGCTGGAGAGAGGATGTTCTGGAAATAATAGAGGTGCCATTACACTACTAGGTGTATTCTATAGGCCACCAACTAGTGGGAAGGATATAGAGGAGCAAATTTACAGGGAAATTACAGAGATGCAAGAACTATAGAGTAGTGATAATGGGGGACTTCAATTATCCTAATATAGACTGGGATAGTAATAGTGTAAAGGGCAGAGAGGGTGAAGAATTTCTGAAGTGTGTTCAGGAGAACTTTCTTCATCAGTACGTTTCCAGCCCAACGAGGAAGGAGGCATTGCTGGATCTGGTTCTTGGGAATGAGGTGGGTCAAGTGGAGCAAGTGTCAGTAGGTGAACATTTAGGGAACAGTGATCATAGTATCATAAGTTATAGATTAGCTATGGAAAAGGACAGGGCGCAATCTAGAGTAAAAATACTTAATTGGAGGAGGGCCAATTTCCGTGGATTCAGAACGGTTCTGGCCCGGGTAAATTGGAATCAAAAATTGGCAGGCAAAACTGTAATCGAACAATGGGCTGCCTTTAAAGAGGAGATGGTTTGGGTACAGTCGAGGTACATTCCCATGAGGGGGAAAGGTAGGGCAACCAAAGCCAGAGCGCCCTGGATGATGAAAGAGATAGAGAGTAAGATGAAGCAGAAAAAGGGGGCGTATGACAGATGTCAGGTTGAGAATACAAATGAGAACCAGGCTGAATATAGAAAGTTCAGAGTGGAAGTGAAAAAGGAAATAAGAGGGACAAATAGAGAGTATGAGAATAGACTGGTAGCTAACATAAAAGGGAATCCAAAAGTCTTCTATAGGCATATAAATAATAAATGGGTAGTAAGAGGAGGGGTGGGGCCAAAAAGGAGACCTACGCATGGAGAGAGAGGGCGTGGCTGAGATACTAAATGAGTACTTTGCATCTGTCTTTACCAAGGAAGAAGATGCTGCCAAAGTCATAGGCTGGAATTTTTCCCTAAAAAAACAGGTGGGTTTGGAGCATGGGGGCAGTTAGTGGGCTGGATTTTGTGAATGGAGGCGAGTTGGAGGCAGGACTGCTGCTTGTCATGTCAATGTCCCGCCTCCATCCTCGCCTGACCATTCAGAGGGATTTTCCCGTGATTGAGCTTGTTAAGCCCGCCCTGTGGACTCAGCAGGCCAATTAGGGAAGAAGTCACTGACAGATCACGTCAATGTCAGACGTGCTATCTGTCAAGACTTCTTGAAAGAAGAAATGACAGCGTTTGACAGCTCTGTGAAGCTGTCAAACACTGACATTCTCTTTAGTTTGATGAGGCTTTGTGGTGCGGACTCATCAAACATTGCAAATTTGTAAATTTCAGATGTCTGATGGATCGGAGGATCCATCAGCCATTACCTGAAATTGACAAGGAGGATGTCCGCTGTCCCCATCCAGCATGGCTAAAGGCTATGGAAGGAAAACAAGGTAAGTGAACACTTTTTTAAACTTATCACTCACCTTGCATACTTACCATTCCACACTTGCACCCATCACTCACCTCTACACCTTACTTCCAGGTCCCTCCGACCACCGCAGACCTCCTCCACGTCTCCTACAACTTGGCGGGGTTCTCCGAGGTCGGGAAGCCTTCACCTGAGAAGGTAAAATGGCACTAATCCTTTTTTCTGCCTGTTAACTACCTGTTAACAGGCAGTTAAAAGGATTAAAAGCCTTTCCCGCCTCCAGGAGATGGGACCCGAAGCTGCACATCTTCCCGCCTCCTGGCAAGTGGGCACGGAGGTGGGATGGGGCAGGTTTGCCATCCGCCCCCAATTTCTCCAATTTTACCGGCTGTCCCACCTCCATGCCCACCTCCTCGGGGCTTGAAAAATCCAGCCCAATGTGTTAAAAATGCGATTCTCGACCTGATCCCACCTCCAACCCGCCCACTTCAGGTTTTAACAGAGATGGGACGGGGGGCGGGTGACCAACCCGCTCCCAGGGATCAGTACGTCAATTTAAATATTGGAATGAGGCTGGAAGCAGTTTTTTTTGTAACCTCTATTTTGAATTTAACTGCATGTGGACGGGTTTCACACAATTCATGAAACCCGGCAGTTAAACTGAGGCAGGAACTGCTGCATCCAGGAGGTAAGTGGCTTTATACCTACCTCCTGGATACAGGGTCCCTACCTCCCTAACCCAGCCCCCGTGATCGGAGACTCTCCATGAGGCCACTGATCTCCACCATGAGGCCTCCACCCCCCACCCCACTGATGATGCTGAGGCTGGCCACAATCCTCCGGTGGCCAGCCCTGATCCTCTCTCCCCCCCTGCCGATCCTCAATCCCCGAACCCCCAATCACCGGCCGACTCCCCCTGATCCTCCAACAGCCCCCACCGTTCCCCAACCCCCCCAAGATCCCCGATCCTCCCCTGCTTTTCACCGACCTCCCCCCTGGTGATCCCCGACCGAGCCAGCCGTTCCCTGACCCCCCACCGCAATCCCGCCCACGGGCCAACCCCTCGCTCACTCTCCGTAACTGAGGCCAACCCTCCCACAGCCAGCCAGCCTCTCAATCTGGCTGGCTGCGGGCGGGAATCCGAGGCTTCACATGCAAATCAGGGTTTCCCGCCTGCCTCAGAGGACGCCCATCCCCAACCCGCCTACCAGGACAAAATTCCGGCCATAGTGAAAGAGGAGGTAGTTGAGATATTGGATGGGATAAAAATTGATAAAGCGGAGGTACTAGAAAGGCTGGCTGTACTTAAAGTTGATAAGTCACCAGAACCAGATGGGAGGCATCCTTGGATGCTGAGAGAGGTAAGGGTGGAAATTGTGGAGGTACTAGCCATAATCTTCCAATCCTCCTTAGATACGGGGGTGGTATTAGAGGACTGGAGAATTGTAAATGTTACACCCTTGTTCAAAAAAGGGTGTAAGAATAAACCCAGCAACTACAGACCAGTCAGTTTTACCTCGATAGTGGGGAAGCTTTTAGAAACGATAATCCGGGACAAAATTAACAGTCACTTCGACAAGTGTGGATTAATTAAGGAAAGCCAGCATGGATTTGTCAAAGGCAAATCATGTTTAACTAACTTGATTCAGTTTTTTGATGAGGTAACAGAAAGGGTTGATGAGGGCAATGCGGTTGATGTGGAGTACATGGATTTCCAAAAGGTGTTTGATAAAGTGCCATATAATAGGCTTGCCAGCAAAGTTGAAGCCCATGGAATAAAAGGGACAGTGGCAGCATGGATACAAAATTGGCTAAGTGACAGGAAACAGAGAGTAGTGGTGAATGGTTGTTTTTCAGACTGGAGGAAGGTATACAGTGGTGTTCCCCAGGAGTCGGTATTAGGACTATTGCTTTTCTTGATATATTTTATTGACTTGGACTTGGGTATACAGGGCACAATTTCAAATTTGCAGATGACACAAAACTTGGAAGTATAGTGAACAGTGAGGAGGATAGTGATAGACTTCAAGAGGACATAGACAGGCTGGTGGAATGGATAGACACGTGGCAGATGAAATTTAAATCAGAAAATTGCGAAGTGATACATTTTGGTAGGAAGAACGAGGAGAGGCAATATAAACTAAAGGGTACAATTCTAAAGGGGGTGCGCAGCGAGTGGTTAGGATCTGGAATGCACTGCCTGAGAGGGTGGGGGAGGCAGATTCAATCGTGGCTTTCAAAAGGGAATTGGATAAGTACCTGAAGGAAAAAAAATACAGGGCTACGGATAAAAGGCGGGGGAGTGGGACTAGTTGAAGTTCTCTTGCAGAGAGCCGGCACGGGCTCAACGTGCCGAATGACCTCCTTCTGTGCTGTAAACATTCTATGATTCTATGATTCTATATACAGCTGGAAATAACATTCATAGCATAACAAACACATAAAAAGCTGCACAAATCTTTAAAAAATCACTAACCTTGCCCATAATATTAGAGATAGCTGCAAAATGATTTCCCTGCACAGGCCTGCCTCTCTAAGCCTGAACATCCATTCTGATTCAGATCCAGAGCTGGAAATTTCACCTGGACCCTAGGTGCTGGTGAGTTCCACTCCCATTAACAAATTGTGTGTGTGTGTGTGTGTGTGTGTGTGAGAGAGAGAGACAGATCACAGGAATTGTAGTTTTCAATCTGCTCTTGTGGATCTACATTCCCAATGCGCAACACCATGGAAAATCTGTTAGCTGGTTGAAAATTTTTAACTTAATACTAATGTGGAGGCCCAGCAGGGGAGGCCTAGGAAAAGAATGCAAGCTGTGGGAATGAGCTGAACTTAAGGTCAGGCCCCCAAAAGAGAGCGCCAGGATCAAGCAGGGCAAGGTTTTTGAAGACCTTCCAATATACATTGTCTAACTTTGTAGGCAAGTTTGGTGCTTTGTTTCAGAATTGTTTAATATTTTGTATGTTTTCTGTTCTAAGTTTTATTTTGAGAGGTGTTTAGTCTGGTGGGTGGGAACTAAGGGCATTCAAAGTAGTTTTACAAAAATCAAAACCAATAATTTGATTGGTTTTATGATGTTTCTCTAATTGGTCCATGGTATAAATGCAAATTTTTAAAAAGAGAAAGTGGTTTCTGATAAAACCAATCAGGACTTTTTGCCATATGGATAGTTTCCATGTCCTATTGATATTTATCCCTACATATGCAGCCAGATATCAGATTTTTTTTTTAAAAAAGAACAATCCTGTGGCATTGTTCTTGGACAGTCTGAGGTTTGCAGCATGGCTGCGATGTTTTGTTGCCGACCTGGCCTGTTTCTTTTAAGGCCATTGCTGAGGTGTGGAGAAATGGTCTAAATAGGTCCTAATACTAATTATTATCTGGTATTTCTCTAAATCAGCAGCTACTTGGCCCCTTTCTGTGTTATCTTGACAACCTTAGGTTATCGCAAGGTCAGTAGGAAGAGATTGCTCTTTTTGTATACTTTTTATAAAGATTGTTCAATTGTGATTTGTTCCATGTTTTATACAACGTACAACAAATGCTATCAAAGATTGAATTCAAAGCCTGTTGCAAATGATAGGGGATCCCATGTTATTATAAGGCAGCATTAGAAACAAACAAGTGTAATATTTGTATGCCAATCGCATATAAACTGGGTTTTAAAAATTATTTTAGAATGAACGGGTTACGGATGAACAAACCTTCCCAAAATATTTCACAGATGTTTTGTATATAAATGAAGGTGGAATAAAATGTTTATAAAGCACAGTACATAGAAAGTGCAATGTAGGTCTACTATAAATTGTTTTAACTGCAAATTGTTGCAAATTCAACAGCCCTGTTATATAAATATAAGTATAAATGATGGCACTATTGGTATGTGCATTTTGCATCATTACATGTATTCTTCATGAGAGTTATTTTAAAATGTTCATGAATGGCACAGCAATTTAGTGAATTGATACATCAATGTAATTTGCCACATCAGTGGGGAAAATGAGTTCAGTGCCCACACTACCGAGTTCCCAATCTCGGCTTTTCTGCTATAGGTCAGGCACCTTCTGAAGAGGCAGGAAAGTCAGGAGCAGCGTCACACTCATGGTGCAGCCTTTTGGGAGTGACATTGGCTGAGGCCTGAAAGCAGATCAGCTCTCCACTGAATCAGCTGCAAAACATGCACAACTCAGGGGGATTAAGATTTTAAAAAGTTCAGACCATGCACAATTATAAATGCCGTCAGAAGGAGTTAAAACCACACTAAGTACAAAGGCCTGGAGTTTCTGCTCGATTGCGTTGGTTTTTTCGTAGAATTCGCCCGAAATTGGCTGAACCAGCACAAAAGATCGTGAAATTTTAATCACAAATTACGTTCAACGCAACTCGAGTTTCCGCGATCGTTTGCGCTGGTTTAAAAAACATTGTGCTAGAAGCAGGTCACATCCCCAGGGTGAATGAATCACCATTGGGAGTTTCTGCTAATTGTGCTCGTTTGCAGGCCTTTGAGTAGGCTTTAAAAATTAAGCTGGCTCTTTTGGGCTTAAGGACACTAATAGATACATTTTAAAAGCTTTTGAATATATTTTTTAAAATTTACTATATAACTAGCAAATGGTTCTGTATATTTCTTTGAAGTCATTTTCAGTAATTTAAAATGGGATTACTCACAGGAGGTGGATCGACACTGTGATTAAAAATGCTTATTTTTTTGTGATAAACCCATTTTCAGCTGTATTAATCAAACCACTCTTAAATATATCAAGGAATGCTTTTAAAGCAAATTTTTTTTTGAAATTACATTTTAAAATGCTGCCCGATTGCGCTGGTTCATGGCAGATTTTGCGCTCTGTGATATACAAACGAGTTTGAGTGAAAACTCAAAAAAAAACAGCCGCAATTTGCGCCCGTTTCGCTGACTGCACCCAAAGCGGAAAATGTACCCCCACACTGCTTGGCACTGCCCACATTCTCAGAAATGTGGTGCAGGCAGTTCTCACCTGTTCCAGCAACTGAGCCCACCTAAGAAACTTCCCAACTTGACTTCACAGTTCTTATGACTGATTTGAAAGGTAACTTTCGGCATACTCATAATGGTGCACATTAGCAGTTTTGTTTGGATTAATAAGCAATCCCTCCGACACTAACATATTATGCACATGCATGCTCTTCCTTACCCCCACAACAACTGGAGTGAAAAAGGACCAGCAAAGTTTCCACCATAGACAAGGTTTGTGGCCAACCATCTCCTCGATGTTATCAAAGAACCTGTTCACTCCTGAAGGAAGGAAATATCAATTTTATTCACGTACCTAACAAGCAATTGCAGTAATATGAAGCATATTCATGTCCATGTAGGCACAATGGCACTCAGCACTAGTTAAATAAAATTTAACAATTCAGTAATTTAATTTACTGTTAACTCATTGAATAAATCAAATGTAACTGCAGACAAGAATATGTTTTCTGTGTGGAGGTTAGAGGCAATGTTTAAATGAAAACCCTGAAAACATTATAAAATATTCTGCAACTGAATTCAATATTGTTAGCATGTTTTTTTTCCAAACAGTGTAGATTAATGAAGAAATGATCTGAAAGAAATGTTGATTGCTATACAGCCAAATAGGCACTTTTCTGCATGTTTTCATGGTATGGTACACAATCTATTGGTGGGCAATTTTGTGGACAAATCAATGTAGCCTAATGACACACTGAGAAAAGATGAGCTTTGTAAATTGTGTAGCTTAAACAAACATACTTTTGTAGAGCCTGAGTGTCAGAGGTACCTTGAATTGACTTTGGATTTTATTTGCTGTATGTATGCCCCTCACATATAGAAATAGGTTAACCTTTCACAGCTGACTATTACTGAGCAATGTGCACTTAAAATGTGTATTTTTGGTTAAAAGGCGGATGTGATAAACTGTGTTTCTCAATTACCGATAACAAATGTACTTTAATCACTTTACAATTGCGACCGTTAACAAATTTTTCTGATTAGCTATCTATTATTCTTTTTGTAGTTGCACTGTCATTGCTCTGTTGTTACTTTCAATAGTCTTCGAGTTTGATGCAAAGTCCTTTTCCACAGCAGCCTCCCCCACTAAGCTTCTATCTGTTGTCATTGATATCGCTGGTTTGATTTGTATTGCCCTCCAGTCGTGCTATTTCTCTTCGTTGCACCCTTGACCTTTCTGCCATAGAACAAAGGCAAACTGCATGCATCGCTCTTATTTCACGAGTGGAGAGACAGTGCGAGCATTTTTTTAATCTCTCATTGGACCTTGATGGAATCTTCTTCTGAGTATCAATAGAAGTAGATCTTTTCTAGGAAATCTTGAAACAAAATAAAATTGAGGTGGAAACGAGTCTGTCGGAGAATCTAGTCTTGCTGAAGAAAGGTATTTCACAATCCGACCACACTGTTCTGTTTGGCTGTCCCACTATACTTAGGAAAACCCAGTAAAATGCCTGAGATGGTTCATAGGAGATTATGCTGATTCCAAAACCAACTGGTTTCTGAGAATTTATTCTTGGATATCCTTTTGTAAATTTCATTCAAACAAATGTCATGTTTGGCTGGCAACAATTTTGGATGTTCCTCTGCGCGTTTGCAGCCAACAGCAGAATCTTTTCCAATTAACTGAATTAGTAACGTGATTATTATTTAAAGGTAAGGAGGATAAAATGTTATGAAGCAAGGATCTTGACACACAGTTGAAAAACTTGAGGTGGAGAGGATGTCTGAAGATAAATACTGGGCAGTTCAATGTTCGATAGACTACTCCATGAAAATGCAGAACATTAGGAATACTGTGATGTGAAGCTATATCACAAAATATTAATAGGCTAAAACAACAAAGAAGTTTTTCATGAGATCTTTGGGTGAAATAATGAGCCACGTAATTGCTTGATTCTTCATTATTAATTTAAAGATTTCTTAATTTTAAAACAATGAAAAATAATTCAGGTAATCACTCTGCGTGTTACTGGAGGTAAATCCAACGACCGTTCGACACTACTTAATAGTTTAATTGTTCCATGAACGTCCATTTTGCTTGGTTGTTATCCCTGATGAACAATGACAATTTCTATGTTGATATTGATTTTTATTTTCTGTAATTTGTCATCTTGTTCCAGCTTCAGTCATTTTTCTTCAGTCGAAGATTCCATCTGCCTTATCTTTTCCTTTTCTTATAACTGTCCCTACTGGTCAGTTCCTCTGTCCGATTCTTTTTCACTACTGTCTTTTCCGAGTCTCGACTTTCTCTGCAGGAATTCTTCTTTCTTCCAAATTTCTATCATTATTGGGACATTCATAAAACAATTCTGCCCTATTGGCAACTAGCAAACATGTTGCCTTATTTCTTTAACTTCGTCAAATGCATTTTTCAGAAGTGAGTTCTGTATTTTGTTGTTTCTTCCTGTAAACCCATTCTTTCTCTTCTGCTGTCTTTCAATAGTCTCCCACCTTTCTCTTAACAAACACACGCAATGAAAAGGAAAGTGTTCATTTTTTTCTATTAGAGTTCCTGAATATTACATAATATTGGGCCAAACAATGTGAAATTTGACTGTCCTGATGGTATGAATGTTCCCTTGTTCTAGTGGGAAAACTGAGCAGTAATGGGTGGATAATGAAGATTCTGTTTAAATGTCTGTCACGTTAAAAAGATAGGATTGAGGGTGAATTTCCATTGGGGGTTCTCCCACTTGACTGCCGTGAATTTTGATGGACTAACCAGTTCCCACGGCTCTTCCACCAACATTACGGCAGGCAACTGAGAGAACCCCCATGGAAATTCACCCCCAGTATGTGTAAGCACATCAGAAGAGCAGTGAGCGCTGATTAACATTGAAACAATCTTCCTGGTGTACGGAAAAACTAATGTAAGCATTAGGCGGGACACTTGCATCCGTCATTTGTTGCATTTATGGTTGCTACAGATACATAATCAAAATGATTATCAGTAACAGATTTGCTCTGTTACAATATAAGATCATGATGCGGAGATGCCGGTGTTGGACTGGGGTGGACAAAATTGAGAGGTCGCACAACACCAGGTTATAGTCCAACAGTTTTATTTAAAATCACAAGCTTTCGGAGCTATCGATCGCCCCTTCCTCAGGTGAAGTAGTCGATCGATAGCTCCGAAAGCTTGTGATTTTAAATAAAACTGTTGGACTATAACCTGGTGTTGTGCGACCTCACAATATAAGATGACAGAAAGCATATTACACTGCAAAAAATATTTAATACAAGCATTATATATTGATTCTATTTTCTATGAATATAAGCCTTGAGCTGCAATTATACTAAAGCTACCATTATCAGGCTATTAGCTG
Organism: Squalus acanthias; assembly: GCA_030390025.1. Classification (NCBI taxonomy): domain Eukaryota; kingdom Metazoa; phylum Chordata; class Chondrichthyes; order Squaliformes; family Squalidae; genus Squalus; species Squalus acanthias. The sequence continues at coordinate 45,196,462 of CM059444.1, forward strand.
CACAGTGTGAGGCCCAGTTAGCATCAGTTGAATTTGTGTCTGGTCAGACTGAGGTCAGCTGCCATGGAGCACAGCATTTTTGCTTAAACTTATGGTCCTCAAGCAATTTATTTTTAATGGCATTGAAAATATGTCACGGAATTCCAGGATAAAATGTCTAATGTATTTGTGATAAATTCTTGTCTCCATTATTTTAGCAGAGGTGACAACCTGTTTATTTTAAACATGTTAATGCCTCTGCTAACATAGGAACAGAAGTAGGCCATTCAACCCCTGAAGTCTGCTCGGCCATTCAATAAGATCACGGCTGATCTGTACCTCAACTCCATTTACCCACCTTTGTTCCACATCCCTTAATACCTTCACTGAATAGAAATCTATCGAACTTAAACTTGAAAATTTCAATTGACTCGGCATCCACAGCTTTTTGGGGAGTGAGCTCCAGATTTCCTCTTACTTATGTATGAAAAAGTGCTTTTCTGATTTCACTCCTAAGTGGCCTAGCTCTGATATTAAGATTATGCCCTCTTGTTCTGGATTTCCGCACCAGAGGAAATAGTATCCCTTATCAAAAACCTTAATCAGTTTAAATACCTCGATTAGGTCATCCTTGACCCTTTTAAACTTAAGGGAATACAAGCCAAGTTTATGCAACCTGTCCTCATAATTGAACTCTTTTGGCTAGAAATTCAGCTCCTTTGTGCCTGCCGCTAGCGCCTCCAGGGTGCGCTAACAGGGTGCAAAGGGCTTATTTCCCGGGGGTGGGGAGGGGGGTGGGGTGAAAAAAGCGCCTCACGAGAAATTTGGCGGGGCATTGCTGAGGTGCTACCCGAAAGCGCGCGCCCCTGCCGGTAGTGCCCCAGGCCGCTGTGCCGCCAGCGATGACATCATCGCCGCACGCCATGACCCCTTAGAGCCCGCTGCGTCCCCTTACCGCCTCGCGGCAGAGATTCGGCTGTGCCCCGTGAGACTGCCGCGGGCGGTGTCAGCGCCAACCTCGCGGGTTGTGAACCAGGCCGACCTCCGCTCGCGGGGCGGTATTTAAAGGGGAGGTGTGGCCACGACTCACGGCGCAATTTTTTTTTGGCCGACTTCCAGGTCGATCCTCCGTGGTGGGCCGTGGTGTGGTCCTGGCCACCATCGTGCAGCCTGGCACCGCATCTCGGTGCCGGGCTGCGGCCATGGCACCACGCCGCCCTGGTGGCCTAGTTGGGGCTATCGGAGGCCCTGCAGATGCGCCGCGGCCCTCCCTTTAACTGAAGGGGAGGGGCACTGAAACGCGGCATCGCTCCGCGGAGCCTCCGTGGAGCGCTGCCAATCGCGCCCTGACAGGAAGTGGAGCGCCCGAGATTGCACTCCACTTCCTGTGCGGGGCGGTAAGCCGAATTTAGTGGCCGGGGTGGTACTTCCACGCCGGGCGTTAAATGTCCGGCCTTAACTCGGTTCAAATGGGGTGTAACCGAATTTCCCGCCCTTTAAGTCCTGTTATCATTCTGGTGAATCTGTGCTGTACCCCATCATAGGCCAATATATCTTTCCTGAGGTTCGGTGCCCAAAACTGAGTGCAGTACTCCAGATGGGATCTCACTGTTCTCTGCACAACTGAAGCATTCCTTCCACAGTTTTAAATTCCAGCCCCTTTGAGATAAAGGCCAACATTTCATTAGCCTTTTTGATTACTCTTTGTAACTGTGCACTAGCATTTAGTGATTTGTGTACATGGACACCTCAATCATTTTGTTCCCGTATAGCTTCTAGTATCTTACCATTAAAAAAAGATTCCAATTTATCTTTCTCAGGTCCTAATTGGATGACTTCACACTTCCCCACATTGAACTCTATCCGCCATAGTTCTGCCCACTCGCTTTGTCTGTCCCTCTGTAAGGTCCTGCTCCCATCCACACAACTTACTGTGCCTGGTATCCCATGGTGGAATTCCAAGGCCAACAGCATGAGAAAGTGGCAGTGAAGCTATAAAGTCCCCCAAAAAATTAATGATTATTATTTACCACGTGGCTTCACATTGGCCTGACTTACGCTAATGCTCAGTGCAAACTCGAACCAATGTGAGGGTGCATTTACACTACAATAGTCGAATCAATGTGAAGTGGTTTTGCTTCATACCGATGCTACAGTAGCAATGCACCCTGAACCTGGCCTTTACTCTGGAGTCAGGTTGCCACTTAACTCTGGATCGATGTTACATTTGTAAGGCAGTTCAGACTAGTAAAAGCCCCATGAGACCAGCTTTGTGAGGAGGTCTCACAGAGCTTGCTTTTGTTTGCTTAGGAGTGTGATGGAGATCTGATTCCAAGGTTATACTGCCACTTTTGTATTGATGCATACCTGAACCTCATTTGTATCAATGTGAAAAGTGGCAGCAACACAGTACCCTAGACCACTCTCAAAGCAGAAACTCTGAAATACGTTAAAAAAAATTGTAGGAATCTTCCAGTCACAGAATTTAAATGATTACATATACAATAGTTCTAGATCTGTCCAGAAATCTATAGAAGATGAATATAAATCTTGTCTATTGCATGAAGAGCTTAGAATAAAACAAACTCCTAGTAAGATAGTTCACTTTTGAATTGCTTTCCTTGGGGTAGATCTTGACTTTGTGCGATAGTGTAAAATGGGTGATAGCAAGTCGGCAGCCCGTTTTACATCTCTTCCGATTTTTCATTCGATGGAAATAAAAATCAGAAGAGATATAAAACAGGCTGCCGACTCGCTATCACCCGTCCTTTCCTCTTTGTACTTTTACAAGCCATGGCTTAGAACGAGCACCTGCTTCATTTATTTTTGGCTTCTGAGTTTGAATATATCTGCTCAGGATAGCGACTTCCAGGTGGCATACATGAATGAAGATTTTTAACCAGCATGCTATAGCTTGCATATAGAAATCGTGTGTTGTCTTCTGTGACCAACAAATAGATATTGGCCCGGATATTCCGATCCCTACGGGTGGGTACGCGCTGTGTACACACCTGTAGGGACATCAGAACTGCCGGTTTCAGGCATGCACAGCGCACGCGCTGAAAACCGGCATTCCGATCTGTCAAGAATGGTCTTGACAGATCGGACGCCTGCCCTGAAGAAGGGCCTCTGCGGGCGGATAGTTCCGCTTTTTGGAGACCCTCCGCCCGCAGAAAACACTTAGAATTCTTACGCCTGGTAAAAGCGTAAGGCCTGCTTTTACCAGGATAAGAGTTGAAAAAAAGTTTTAAATTTTTTTTCCCACTGATTTATCATTTAAAAATACTTTAAAATAGGTAAGTTTATTTTTAGGCCCGTAAAAAACTTTAATTATTTTTTTCAAAAAATTAAATTTTTGTTTAAAATATTTAATTTATTGTAATTTCAAGTCATTTTAAAAATGTGATTTTTAAAAAAATTATTTAAAGTTTTACTGTTTTTGGGGTGATCTCCATTCATATATTTGACAGGTCTATCTGTCAAGTGTATGAAGGGAGATTCCCTTTTTTGATTGGCTCCCCATTGCCCACGTGATCTCAGGGACGCTGCGAACTACATGCGCCTCTGGGATGCGTGGGCCCTGCGCACTTGGAGTTTGGAGAGGCCCAGGATCGGAAGTGTGTGCGTCCCGGGAGCCCTCAGGTAAGGGCGTAGATTTTTCCAGATCGCAGGCCTCCGCACGCGGGAAGCCTCCGATCGGAAAATACGGGCCATTGAAGTAATCTACTAGGAGTTGCTGGATTCTGCTATTCTACCGGCACTCTCAAATCGAAGAGAAATCACTGCTCCATTTTCTGAGATGTTGAGATAAATTGCTTGCGAAGCCTTCTCATATACTTCTACAGTGCTACATCAATGTATTCACTTTTTAACTGGGCACCAACCATTTATTTGTTGTCCCTAACTATAATGAAATCTTCATGGCCACATTGCGGATGTATTGTCACTTGTTTAGCATTTCTTTGAATCTTCACTTTCCAGTGCAGACTTGCCTCTTTGGAGAGTATCATTCACTTAGCAATCATGTGTAAGATTACACAGAGGAGCATCGATCTGAGACTTGGAATTAGGATTTCCAACAGTTGGCAGACTTTGCATGACTAGCATTTTTTTCCTCATGTGACTTTCACATCCATTTATTGGGAGATTTGACAAATTGCTTTGGTGAAATCAGCATATCAGAAGTTGCTATAAATCTGCAGATGTCATCCAATATAACTCAAGTTATAGAAGTTGAATAATAACCAACATTTGGTATTTTTGCATTTATTTTAAGATCCCATAGGATTTTATATCCTTTAGGCTCAGATAGCTTCTTTCTCCTGCATGTTTTTGTTAATGGTTTGCAGGGTTGAGATGCATTTTCATTAACAAATTGGAACAAATAACGTGAAGACATGTTCATTGGGCCAAGAGGTTTGAAGAGAATTGCCCAACAATTTAATTTCAGGTTGATCATTTTGGTTATGCAGCTGACACCTTCTGAAACTATTGAACTGATGAATAAAAGCTGTCATATAGTTTTCTTCTCATTCGCTGTCAGAATGTTCTTCTTTACTGTGTTATCACTCATTGCACTACCTTCTAATATACCAGTAACATCATGCTCCTTAGTGCCATATGGCACACTGCTGGGATGTGCATTGTCCTACTGTGTGACTTTGAGATCCACAGTGCCAACCACTGTAATAGACATTTAGGTAATGTAATCCTATGCAGGACCAAGTACCACAGTCTTGTCAGTCTCCTTAAAGTCATCTTCAGCTATATTGAGATCTGTTTCCTCTTAACTATTACTGATTTTTTGATATCTACTGCCTTGCTATCATGCACATTTAATCCTACCCACTGTTTGGGTACTGTTACCATCTGCATTTTATTTAATCAGTGTGCTGCTGGCAATGTCTGACTGTTTCCCCCCAGATTGACCATGATCTACCATTTTTTCCTGCAATCAGTTAACAATTTCTGTTCCAATATTGTTTTGCTGTTGCAATTTCCACTGCTTATTAGCACTCAGTCGTTTCCTTCATTGCCATCTTACTGAAAGTCTGACAAAAAAAAGCCTTGGATGATATCTTCTTCCAGCTCAATCTCCACTCTTGGACAAATCTTCAGCAGTCCCTACAGCAAGAACGGCTTGTTGTTATGCTCACATTGCCTGCCATTGTGACAGTCAAGAATTATCCAACTGAAAGAGTCCTTCCCACTCAAACGTTCACTCCAATCTGAAAATGTATCATATGTTGCTACTATATATGTGTCAAGCTACCTGTACATTTACATAAAATGGGAACGAATTGCTCTAGTCACTGTGTAGCTCCTTTTAAATGCATTGATGATGTCACTACACATAAAGACCAGAACAATGCTTCCCCTAAAGTACTTAAGTATGGTTCGTTTGTTATTAACATGTAAGAAATTAAACTGATTACTAAAATGTTGGACTGTAAGTTAAATGCATCAACACCAATTTGAAACAATTGCAGGGTGTTTTGATCATCTGTCATGTTTGTTCCTTTTTTCACAGTGGAGAATTGGCCTATTCCAGAAATAACTTCAAAAGTGTTCAAGGGGAAATCCTCACCCAATTTCTCTGAACTCATTCGTTTGACTATATAGTGAATGTACTGCTGATAATATAGACTAGTATAGGCAGATATAACTTTGGACTAGGTTATTAGAGCTAGACTTTTATGATTAAAGGTTATTTTTATTTTCAAAACTGTTATTGTTGTGAAATTTCATTTATTAAAAGTGTTTTGTTCTGAGCGTTTGCCCCCCAACATTTAAATTTGTATAAGCACGAGTGGTTCTCCTGTGGAATGGCACATGGTGGGTTGGAGGTTCGGCTGTATTATATTGTGGATCCAACAGCTGCCATGCTTCAGGTCCCTGCAGATTCAGAGAGTCCCACCCTATCAATTTGTAGCATGGTCTGTGTTCCCATCTTTTCTAGCCCCTCTTTTCCCTTTTTTATCTTCAGAGGGTTTCGTTCTCTGTTCTTTCCTCACCCTCAAGAGGGTCTGTCTCTGTTTCCCCCTTCTTCTCACTGAATAGTGTCGTTTCAGTGTGTCTTCCTTTCTTTCCCTCATGACCACCTTTGGTGATGTGCAGCCTAAGTTGGATTGTTGAAATAAATAAAGTCAGGCATTTGTGTACCCCGACTTCAATTATTTATTTCCTTCAGCAATGGAGAGTTGCAAAATAAAGTTGGGAATTCCTGTGGCCCGTCCCCTCCCTCCCTCCCTCCCTTCTTCCACCCTCCCTTCCTTCCTCCATGCCTCCCTTCCTTCCCTCCCTTCCTTTTCTCCCTCCCTCCCTTTTTTCCTTCCTTTAATTCGGAGTTCATGAAGCCAAATTTTCTTTCTCTTATTTTTGGCAATGGAGAGTTAATTATTTTTCTGCCAGCAGAACCCTGGCTGTTTATAATTGCCAGAGGCTTGAAACCCCTTGGGGCTCTGAGTATGCACACGCTCTGGAGCTTCAAAGCCCAGGTAAATGATGCAAACTCTGGGAATGGAAATCACAGCAATTTCCAAGGCCTTGAGAGAGGTTTAGGCTTTGCAAGGTGGCAACGGTAAGTTTATAGGTATTTCTTTCAGGATTGATTAACTTTTTATTTGTTATGTTTTAAATTTTATTTTAGGGGTATATAGTGGGATGGGTGGGAAATCAACATGGCCATTCAAAGTATTTGTGGGAAAAATTCAGGATGAGGTTGGTCCATCATTTTATGTATGAAAATTTGTTGTGAGATACTGATGCAAATGTTCAAGTGTTTTTTTTAGTAATTATGAGATTTGAGCTGATCAGCATACTTTGTGCACTTTGAACTTGCTGGACATTTGTCCGGATGTAAAATTTTTAACTCTGTAGATAGATTGTTCAGAAAAATAGTCAAGAAATATTTCCCATCATTTCTGGAATTCTTGCTGTGTAATTTAGGCACTTGGGCAATTTTCAAAGCATACACTGCTGCCTATTGGCAGTTTGTGGAAAAAAAAGTTTGATCAGTTCATTCTCCTCAGGGAATTCAACATCAAGGCAAGTTTTTCCTCAGTTTAACGAGTAATGCTGTGATACCATGAACAAGGAGTTTGGCAAGAATCTTTATCGAATGCCATTCGGCTTGTTTGTCAGATGTATTCCAACAGTAGTAAATAACATTTTAATCCTCAGCAGAGTTGTCATTTGTTGCTACAGTGTATGTCACAAACCAATTTGTTTGTGAATTCAGCGCTTAAATGTTGCTTAGCTGTTGGGACATGAAAGGTTGGAGCAGAGTCAATATCCAGTTGAACCAATTACAGGATGTTCTGATCATCTGGGATGACCACTCTCTTCCACAATGGAGATACAGCCCATCCCAGAAATAGTATTGGAGTTGAGTAAACGATGATCATGAGGAAATGAGTACAGAATATATGAAGTGAAGGTTGCAGATGCAAAAATCATTAAAACATCCATATGTCAAGCCTTCAAGGTGACTGCTACAGTCACTCAAGATGAACAATACTCTATCATAGCTTGAACAAAGTGTGAAATGTTGATTGACTTAAGAAGATTACCATTTACAATGGTGGTAAGGCACTAGCTAAAGCACAAAATTACGAAAGTTAGCCTGTCAGGCCACGAGTTGTGAAGCCCACTGTATTCTGTAGTTTGTCAATCAAAATTAGATCGGATGGTCTCAGCTCCTGTGGTTACAGAACTTTCTTTCTTGATCACTCACTTGCATGCTGTCAGCTTTGACATGGGTTGAGGGGATTGGAGCTATTGCAAATGATCCATATTCTTAAACTGGGAAAATGTTGGAAATGTTCTTGTGGCCAAAAATAAGAGCATCAATGAGTTCCTCTTTCAATGATAATTCAGATTGCAGTCAGCCAGTCGGCAATCAATCTTTTGTTTTATACAACCCAAAAATGGACTGAGACATTGGATCACCTTGATGAGATTTTTCGGGTTGCCTGAATATAATGTAGACATTGATAGTTCTGCAATGGCATCAAGTTCATACAGGTTACTTAAGGCATCAATAGCAATTTATTGATCTGTCTGACTTTTTAATGAATTGCAGTCAAACAATGATCCATTTGGTTCCATATCCGAACTAAAAAGCATCAATGCGGTGTTCCTCAAGAGAGTTTCTGAGGCTATGTATTTCCTTATATTCAGAAACTCTATTCCATTCCAAATGAAAATCCTGAGATTGAGACATTTGCATATTATACTCTTTAACAAATCCACTTGTGAAAAAAAAGTGAAATGTCACTGGCATCCTTAATTATGATCTGCGGAGTTGGTTGAGAGATGGCTCGTGCTAGCCAAAATGGCCAAGACCAACTGTTGATTGTTAATTAGACTAGAGATACGCAAAACTGTAGCTTCCTCTTCTATTTTTGAATTCTGTTCCAAGGGGATATGATGATTGCTGTGTTGGATGTCAAATTAACAATCAAGCATTTGTGTTACTCATGTAGAGTAGATTACCTCCCATACTGAGCGTATAAACATTTCCTCCTTTGTAGTGGTAATCAGCTGCCACTACAGTCACAAATAACTGTTTGTACAGCCTTAATCTGATCAACAATGGTATAGTGATCAAACTGTTTGTGCTGGAGAGCGCCAACTCAGTTGCCTAGCTTTGACAGTGTCATGTGATCTACCCTCTGCTGCTGATTCAGACGTCTTTACTAGAGAACAGGCAGATGAGAAGAGTTGCAAAAAGGGGACACATCAACACAGCGGCTCCAAGACAAATATTCAACATTGCCTGCAATTTTTGCCATGCATTACCCGTACATGGAACAATCTTCATGTTAGTAATGCAGTCGACTAGTAAAGTGTTGATGCAGTGCGCCATCAGCACCTGTTTAGCAGTAACTAGTAATATTCTGCCATTTATTCTGTGTATATACAAAATATGTGTTACTTTGTTTTGAAATAGAGTTACGCGTAAGAATGTTTGTTTCAGAAAACAGAAGGATTTAAGTGAGATCGTCTGTTAAAGGCTCGAATGTACTGTAATCTAATGGGCCTGATAACTCTGCAAACAACTGCAATTTCTTTATAACACGAATTTCGTGCAATCTCACAGAAATTATGGAGCTATTGTAAAATTGTACAAAAAAAAGTATACTTTGGAAATTAGAGCCCAGAATTTTACTGGCTAAACTTAGTTAAGTTGTACTTATTAATATGTTACCCTAAAAGGAAGGAGGGTTTAGCGACCTGAAATATTTGATATGTGGTTAGGTGTTATTTCTGATTGTGCATTTGTATAAACCCAATTACATAGCTGAATTTTGGTTCCCAAATTGTTGTAATAATCTTCTGCAGAATAAGTGTGAGTAAGATCTTCAGTAATGTGACCCGATATCAAGCCATTTGTTTTTTTTCCCCGTTGGGTCATAGGATTGAGCTGCTTGGTGAAACAAGTGATTGTAGCCTCATGATGACTATATGTAAAGGAAAAGATGTTGGTGTCTTTCACATAAGCTCAAAATACTTTTAGCAGCGAAGTTTCAAAATACAAAATCAACAAAACAATCGGTGTTAATAATTCTTACCATAGCACCAAGATATTGAGACGGTCTCAAAGAAAACAAGAAAGAGCAAAGACATTCCACTAGCGGAGTAGTAGTCAAAAAGTTTAAAGACATACAGACCACCCTAGGGAAAAATGATAATACATTGCTTAGATAACTTTTAATTTAATACATCATTCTGCAGTATCTCTTAGTTGTGCACCTGTTGTTGATTATAACTGGCACCCTAATTGCATGCTCAGTCTTTAGCTATCCTAAACATAATTGACAGATTAACTAGCCTGACAATAGCTGTTCTGTAGGTAATTCTGATCAAAGTAAGCTTGCAATATATGGACGTTTTCCACATCAGAAAAATGAAGTTATCATGAATGTATTTGTACAATACCGCTGATACATTTTAAACAAGCTTCAGTATAGTTTAAGTATCTACCTTCAGTGCCTATGTGCATATTGTACAGATACCTCAGCAGTATCTAAGCATCGAAGCATTACTTACCCTATATATGCTGATACAATAGTGACTGACGATGGTTAATAATTATCAGTACTCTGGTTATTTTTTTCTATTGCACTTCTATGGGAAGAGCTCAGAGGAATCATACTCCTACTAAATACCATTTTTCAAAATGTTCAATCTTTAATTTAAGCAATTACACAAAGCCTTTATAACAAGTTACTCCTTGAAAACCCTGTATAATGATGTCACTAAGTCAGGCAGTTATGACCAATTATGTATATTTCTACACTTATTGGCCATATAATTATACTACACTTTTTGTACCAAATGTGTATTCTATTGCATTAAAAGTAACTACCAATCTTAATTTAAGTGCTAGTCTGTTTGCCCTAAATAGGACAAATCCAAAATACTATTTATTGGTCTTGGTGAAATCTAGTTTTGACATTCAAATTTTTTTTTTCTAAATGTATATATGCTACAAATAGAATTGTAGATCAGCAATAGGAGAAATTTAAGCAGGAGATGGAAAAGGTATAAACCAGGTACATTACATTGAGGAAAAATGGAGAAAAGATTGTTCTGTCAAATTTTCTGATCCACATGATAAAAGTAAGTTATATCAAAGACTGGAGTTCCATGGATGATAGAGAGATTAGATCAAATTTGAAACTAAAGCGGCATATATTAGGGTTGCTATAAGTTATGTTATGAATTGAGTGAACAATATCAAATATCGCTGGTGACATTAAATTGTGATAAGGATTGTGTAAACAGACATAGGACGTTAGCTAGCAGGATGGGTTGATACGTGACAGATGCCGTTTAATTTTTTTTAAATGTGAGGTAGTACATTTTGTAACTAAGAATTGGGAAAAGAGGAACACCTTGAATGGTCAGATTTCAAAATTAGTAGAGGATCAGAGGTACCTTGGTGTGCAGGAACATAGCTCATTAACAATGTCGCACAAGTGGATAAGGCCACAAAAAGGCAAGCAAAATATTTAGTTTTATATCTAGAGGTATAGAATACAAAAGCAAGGAAGTAATGTTAAGATTCCACAAGTTCTTAGTTAAGCCATAGTTGGAATATTGAGTAGAATTTTGGGCACCCCATTAAAGGAAGGATATAAAGGCAGTGGGAAAAGTATAGAGTAGCTTCACTAGGGGTGAGCTGTTACAGTTATGAAGAGAAATTTGAGAAGTTAGGGCTTTTTTACTGAAACTGAGTGACCTGATCAAGATCTTCAAGATTTTGAAGGGCTATGATAGGGTACATAGTAATAATTGCTTCCAATGATCAGTGGGTAGTAACAATGTGGAACAAATTTAAGCTAATTAGAAAAAGAATTAAAAGGGTGGCTAGAAAAAAACTTCTTTACACAGAGAATAGTTGAATTTAGAATTCTCTGCCACAAACAATTGTTGAAATAAAGTCAATAAACTATTTTAAAAGGGAATTAGATAGTTGCTTGATAAAGAGAAATACTAGACGGTATGGGAAGTGAACAACAGAGTGCGATTTGAATAGGTGGCTCGTGTAGTGGCGGGGGGAGTGGGGGGCGGGGGAAACATCAGGGAAAACTTATTGGGCCAAATGGCCTGTTCCTGTGCTGTAACATTCCCGATTCTACGATAAGGCCTGGTACATTCACTTACCTTTGGTTTGAAAATGTGACAGATACATTTTAATGCTTTATATACAAGTTTTGAAAACCGCCATGTAAAATGTTGCTTAAAGCTTTTACTGCCTTGTTTTTGATTGTTCTGAAATCTGACAAATGTTGACCTGAAGGAAAACATTTGCAGAATTGATGAAAAAGAAACTGGCATGATTTTCATAGGTGGATTCATTGAAACAATGTCACATAGACAGCACCTTACACAATATAGATCTCACCAATAGAAACTGAAGCATTATAGCTACATGGCCCCACTATTTTTATTTAATTTTTTGGAGTACCTATTAAAATAATAAGCACCCAAAAGAGTGAAACGTATGTGTTTTTTGAAAATTCGGGATCAGAAAATTTAAAAATGTAATTAAGTTGCTGGTGGTTCAGTTGGGAAATCCAACACTTAATGCAAAATTGATCTGTAGACAGCTAGAATGCCATAGGGTCCATCCCAATCCGTTAGCTGATCTCAGCTGGGGTGGTGGTAGGATGCTAGAACTGGCCTTCGTGGCCTGGCCTGTGGAGGTAAAAACCAGCTAGGGTTCCTGCTCCTCATCACTATCCAATGGTCCTTGCTGGAACGGCGTGCATATTTTGATTTTAGGTGAGGACAAAAGCTGTCTTGTCTATGATGCTACCCAGAGTTAAAAACTTCAAGGGTGAACCAAATTTGTTCTTTCCCAATTTTTTTTTTGGCGGGGAGGGAATAGTTAAATAAGGTATCACAGAAAAATGAGGCAATGCAGTTCAATAACATAAAAATCTTATGTTAAAATATGGGTGGGGGAGGAGAGACTACCAAATTTGCTGGGAGCAAAGCAATTGCTTTTAACTGTTTCGAATGGATGTTAATCTATAGTTAGTAATATCAAATTTATAAAGAATCAAAGGGTTGATTCTTCGATCAGGCATTTCCAGTGAGGAATAATATTTGCAGGGAGCATTGGTTGGGCTATTGTGAACCCCAGCCCCTGATTTTCCATCCATTTAAATGAATGGACAAAAATAATCAGGGGCTGTGGGCCCACAAATTCCCAACCAGCGCTCCCTTTAAGTGCTGCTCCTCAGTGGCAGTGGCCGATCAGGCAATCAGCCCTTAAATGTATTCTGTTGGCAAAGAATATCCATAATTTTAATATTCAAAGATCTTTTATTATTTGCATTTTGAATTTTGTTCTCATCAAATTGCAGGAGATCGGAGCTAAGTAATGCAAGTTTTTCCCACACTTTTTAAACTCTATCAAACTCTTGCATATCATGTTTAAAATGTGTTAGACGTAAGGGAAAAATGTCTTTACACTGGCCAAACCCTAACCTCAGCCCCAGAAGAACATGTCCTATTCCACTAGTGCAATATTTCCACTTCCATTGACATTGTCAATCACTGTTGGGACAAGCACAGGCAATTTATGTGCTCTGGACTCATACCCATTAAAAACTGGATTTAGAAAATACAAACTCATTTCATTTAGAATCCTCACAGGAAGGAAATTTTCAACATTCATTCCAGACCTGTTAAAGGACAGTTTAAGAACCCTCTGTACCATCCAACTGCACATTTGAAACTAACCTCAACCTAAATTGGGAACAGTAAACTTTGACAAGTAATTGATCTTTTATTAAAATCACTAATGGCAATGACACCTTTTATTATGCTTTCAAGTTACATTATTGCTGTGCTCTCACTGGAGTGTTCCCAGGTTCATCTCATGGGTAGAGTCTCAGCTATTCACCTCGTGTTGGATGCAACTTTCCGAGACCCCTTGACATTAATGGACAGAAGAATCATAAGCAGCATTCCAGTCAGCCTCCTGCTATGCTGAAGGCCAGTGGGACAGAGCCCTCAGAAAGTTCCGCCCATTATCTGATTAGATCATCCAGTGGAACTGTTCTTTTAAAAAGAGTGAAGCGACACAATTCTGGCAATAAAATTTAAGTCTAGATTCAGGATTTGTTACTTTTAAATATTGTTTAAATCTGAAATGTGCTCACAGATCTGTCACAGTGTTGTTTCTGGGAAGTCGGATGATGCAGCGTCTTATAATGATGCCAGGTAAAGTGCAACTATACTTCACCAGGCCTGCCCCATTAAAGCCCCAAAGTCGAACTGCTGTAAATAAGAGATCCTGAGGTCATTTAGAGATTGACTGTTGTTAGTGAGGGAAATTTACAGATTGCCTTGTAAATTTCTGGCACTAGATCAGAAGAAACTGTCTGAAATAACTGCACTTCTTTAGACATGTATTTCTGATGCTTCAAAATGCAGGAGTTGATGTTAACTTTTGGTGCAAAGCGGGTGGTCAATGGGCAGAATGCCCTTTGTTACTGCCATGAGTCCCAACCCGTTTTGAAGCCTGGGCCTCATTTGCATCAATCCAGCAGGCTCACATACCAAACCAGCGCTCCAATGCGACTCAGCAGGCTCCTATGTGGCACCAGTTGGCTGGGGGGGGGGGCGGGAAATGATCTGGAGGGCACCCACGGGGCAGCAAGCAGGAGTATTTTAGTGGGACCTTTAAGGTCTGCTGGTTCAGCTGCTCAATGTCAATACAAATGGGCGGAACTGCATGGCTCACACTCTGTCTGTCTATTTGTACATCAAATTTGCAGTTGGGGTCCAATGTATTTCATAGCAGAAGTGGTTTCCCACCTGAAACCAGCAGGCACTCCGGCCGCCCATCTCAAGGAATGCAGTGTAAACAGGGCAGTAAGTGACCTGATGCCATTTATTGGGCTGCTACTGCCCCATTTACACTGGGCCATTGCAGTTAAAGTTGGTCCTGTGATATCCAAAATGTCATGAATGTGCATAGAAGTAAGACGTTTATATATAGATGCTGTAGATTTGCTTTGTTTCAATTTCAGCTCAGGCAAAATCAGAGTTGAATTATCACAAATCATGTTACATGGTGGCTATTTTTCTGCGGCAAAATATTACACTGTATCTGTCACTTTTTCAGGTGAAAATCAGCTTAAATCTAGAGAATACATATTTAATACAGTTTCATGGAAATTGATTGTAATTTACCTGGGTAATGTTAGATAGTCCTATCAAATATGAAATAACACAGACCACGGCAATGAAAATCTCTCTTCTTCCTCGTAACGCTTTGGGAAACTCATCCACTAAAGCAGTTACAAAGCCTTCCACAGTGCAAAACTGAAAATTAAGAAATATTGTCCATGAACATCAGTTTATTTTTCCTTTAGATTATATAAGTAGTTTTTGTAAACAGCGATAGCTTATTTATACTTCCTATTATTGTACAGCATCTTCCTTTGCTTTTACAAATGTAAAATAAAATTTACAAACACGGGCATTCCCTATTCTCAAATCAGTAATCATTTTAACTTCTTGACAGCACTGTGTTTGAAAATTAGCCAGAAATCTGAAGGGGATGCTGTGATTTTACAAATGGCAGGATGCTGAATCAAAAATAGAAATAAAAGTTCTTGAGGATGACGAATACAGTCTCAGTCCTGACCCTATGGCTACCTTTTCTTCATGCTTCAAACTCATTTTGTTTTAAAATGTATTCTTCTTTCCTTTTGTTTCCATTGAGTGCCAATCTGTTCTCTGAATAAGTTTGCCATCTTTAATTTTATTGAACCTCTTAAATATTATCTCCCCCTTTTCTTCATTTTCTCCCTCTCTCACACACATGATTGCCCCACTAAACATCCTCCAAACAAAATAGTGCAAAGCTGCAAGTTGGGCAAATAGAGTTTATACTGTAAGCGTGGAGAGAAGTTCCGAGGTAATTTTTTTCACCTTAATCTGTGTGTGTTTATACACATATATGTAAATCAACTCCATGTCATTATGTGTCTACCCTTCTTTAAATCTTGTACATGGGGCTCCATGGCCTCTGGAAATCCCACTCTGTAACTGGTTGCTGGGAGGTGAACAAGAGTAACTCAAAGTGATTTGCTCTTCAGTCTAGTGGAAAAGTATCTAGCCTTCATTCAACTCCTCCTCCTGTTAGCACAACTGAGATTGGGAACTCACTGTGTGAGGAGTGGCAAGTGTAATGTTACATCTTACTACTCCATTACACACTGAGCGTGTTGGTACACGACCTACATCCGAAGAAACAAAGTACAAGGTTCAACAGGTTCAATATCCAATTGTTTGAAAGAAGAAAATGTTTCCCTCAAAATCTAGCTTTTAAATATATATTATTCAGTTTTGTAAAATATATTTACCGAAAATCTGGGAAGAAACCAATTTTGTAATCTACTTTGTAACTAAATTGTCCAGGGCAGTGTGCCCCAGAGTATCTCTTGCTTTCCTAGGTGAGTATCAGCAAATGTAAAGAAACAATATTGTAATTGCCTGCCTCAGTCACTCTAGTTATTAAATGTTGACCACACTGCTGCATTTGTCATCTGCCAAACTCATCTCTTCTTATCTAACGAGGAAGCTTCTCAGCCTGTGCACTGGGCATGAATTTATTTAGCCTGTTATACAGTGCAGTCTTCAGTGGAAGCTTGCATTGAGAATAGAACAATTCTTCACACTGACATATTTAGACAGCCTAACTTGGACTACTGTTGACACAGAAAACATTGATTTTACTAAGAAATGTGATTTTTATTACAGCACTTCATCCTAGAAATTGCAGCAGGAGCACAGCCAGGGGCTAATCAGCAGTGTTACCCATAGCAACAGGAAGCTGTTCAGTACTGATGTGTGGCTGAGGCAAGGCTTGGATATGTCTGCACCTGTCAGACACAATCAGTAACGGCATTCTTGGTGTTCTTTTCCCCCATAACCATTAGATTCACAGAGAATATTTCAAGAAAGTGGCAGGATACAAAACCTACCAGCTCTATAAATGTACAGTTGTAATTCTGTATTGTAGTACATAATGTAATCAACTTGTTTTTACTTGGTGTAGTGTGAAATGCTTCTTACACTGTAAACCTTACAGTTCAAATGTGTTTAACCAGCATAATTTTTTAATATTCAACTGTATTGAACACATTTTCAATGTTATTAGTAACAACTGTTCACAATTTCAATTACAAATATGTGCAAAGATTCTCGCCGTCTATTATTATTTGTATTAAAATTTTAATGAATTCGAATTAATCAAAAAGCTGAATTACCTGACGATTAAATCTTTCAAAAATGAACAGCAGCAATTCTTATTACTGACACGTCAAATACAATACAACATAAAGTGCTGAACTAGAAGCTTACCTGGCTGTCAATCCCAAGCATAAGTAGCATTGAAAAGAAGAGAATGGACCATAGCGGAGATATTGGTAATTGAGTCACTGCCTCAGGGTATGCCAAAAATGCCAGACCAGGACCTTAGAAAGGAAAAGAAAATCAAATATTATCTGTTTTATGTTCTAGAGCAAACATAACTACATGGGTAGGATTAAATATGTTGTAATGTAATTTCTCTAAGCTAATTTTCAGTGTAGGAATGCACTGCTAAAATTAACTAAAAGCATAAGAAAGCACGAAATGAGAAAAGATTATCCATTCACGGACCATATACAGTTCATGATCAAGGGACTCTACTCAATCCATTAAGGTGCTGTAAAGTTCATCCCAAGGAAAGTAGTGTTAAACTACAGATTAGCTATCAAACTTTACATCCTACATTACTCTTCCTTGGCTTGTTGCCTTCCCTTGGCATGGCATTTCCATGATCCCAAGGACCATTATATTCCAGTGAGTTTATAATTATCTCTAGCCTCACCACCTTGTTCCTGCTGCTAACCAGATATTTATTTTAGTGTTTTTAAAGGTGTTAATTGACACAACAGTCACTGTTATTGTTGGAAGGCTAGATGGAGAAAAATATATTTTATTCTTTAATCTTGCTTATTTTGTCTAAAAAGCCCTTTTTAATTGTTTCTTACCTTCCTAATTAGGAGCACAGAATGTTATATTCTTATTCTCAGCTGGTGTTGGACTTTATATTTTAATGTATGCTTGATTTTGGATACTATTGACCTTGTGCATTAATATATTTTCTAGGCACTTAATACGGAGAGTTTTCAAAAAATCTGGAATGATTTATTTCAAATTGCTGCCAGAATTCACATGCAAGAGAGGTCAACAACTGATTGGATTTTGCATCTCATTCAAAGACTTGTAGGGCTTCCTACTGTTCTCTTTTCCTAAATGAAAGTATGACTCTGTACAGTTGCTGGCCACCATTACATTAAGACCTCTCGGGCTGAATTCAACGCAGTACCTTATATGCATAGAACACGTATTCCTCTTACCATGTTTTGACAGATAGAATTAATAAGCATATAATAATGGTAATCTAATTGTGCCAATGATGATGATTGCACGAGGTTAGCTATTAGTCTCAATGTAGCTTAAGATCTTCAGGTCCTTCCACACACATAGCAACAATGACTAGGATCTGAATATTCCAATTGCAGTCCATGTTCCTGCTGCTCTTGCTTGGTCTTCTTGCTTGGCCACCAAGGGAGTGTTTCCCTTCATTCAACTCATTTTAAAGTAATCCTGAGAAGTCTGTCATATGACATTTTCAGCACTTCTCCAGACTCATTTACGTTTTCAGCAACGTTCTGGCTGTTGCTTCTCTGGTTTAGATGTCAGTGTTGGATTTCGTGATGCCAGTTGACATGAAGAATGGTGCAAAAATATTGCATGTGGAACTTCTCTAGCTCTTTGTGCTAGCTATAACTATCCAAGTTGTACAATTAAAGAGTAAGGACTTTAATCACAACAGCATGATGGGCTTTGATTTTAGTTTTAATGTTCAACCTAATATTCTATAGAAGCCAGGACTAGTCTTCTCGATAATGCTGCAGACGTCCAAGTCTATTATCGCATCACTGGATAATGCTCTACCCAGGTAAGTAAACGGAGTCACAGATTTCAATGTGGTACTCTCGATGTTGATGGAGGATGGCGAGTACGTGTTCTGAGGCGCAGGTTGATGGGTCACTTCCACCTTTTTCAGGCCAAATCATTTCACAGATATTTTGTAAAACGGTCCCTAGTGTTCGGCAAATCCTCTTCTGTGTGAGCCAGAATGTATGCAATGAGCTCGGAAGAGTATGTCGTCCTTCTGCGTGGAGCAATGAAGACCACGCCTGACAAGAGTAGATTTTGTTTTCCTTTTGTGAGTGACGCGCGTTGAGAAGGAGTTACAGAAACAAACACTTGCGGTATCCATGAGCATTTATAAGACGTGCCAAGGAAGCATATTCGTTGCAGGGGTGCAATAAGTACTCCAAAATCACAAACAAGCATAACATGTTATCATTGAAGCTCAAATACAAGCCACCTGAAATCTCTTTCAGAGGGGGTGGTGTTGGGGAAAATAAAAGTGTCTCCTATACAACATCAAATATTCACTAACATCATTCAGAAGTGGCGCGAAAGATATTGCCGGTACTTTCATTGCTACAATGTCAGGGTGGGTCTAAATCTGCGCATTAGATATAAGTATACCCTGCAGAACGGCGGAAGCACGGGCGTGTACATACCTGAAGCAGCCACGTCTGCTATAGACCGTTTTGTCACATGTGCCATGAAGCCTACGATGGAGAAAATGACAAAACCAGCAAACATGCTGGTGGTGGAATTTATACAGCAGACGATAATCGAGTCCCTGAAACAAGGAGCAAAACAAAAACATTTGTCTGTAGCGCGTGCAATGTTACAGAATTAATTTATTGGGCAACAGCAAAGCAGCACCAGCATGTGATGCCAGGCAGTAGTGGGACGTGAATTCCCGCTCCTGATTCGCCAAGCTGTTGAGTTATTGATATCTAATGTCACCGTGGGGAAGCGTTTAGTGGAGGTTACGCATTTCCTCACTGGGTCAGAAGGAAAATGGGCGAGTCTCAAGGTAAAGCGGCTCCTGTGCACTTCCTGGTAGTTGGTGATGAACAGCATTGGCAGAGGCTGGGGAGCAGGTCAGCTTCTCTGCTGCAGTTTGTTCATAGTCTACTTTAATTTTATCGTATTTAGGAGGTAGAGAGAGAAAAAGAAAGAGGGAAAGATGCCCTTCATTTTAATGTATATGATTTCTAAACACAGATGTTGGCTGTTGTCTATGGTGTCTCCATTTGATTCAATGGAACCATTTTGGGGAGAGTAAGGCGCCGTACACATCCAGCAACTGGTAGCACAGAAGTGAACCCCAGCCCCAAATGCCTGACATAAATTCGAAGTGAGGATTATAATAGGCTACCCTCGCCGACAATTACAGCACTATTGTTAAACCAGGCATTGATGTGCATTAACTCTGGATTTTGAAAGATTAGACTTTCTCATCTTGAAAATATGCTCAACAGTTTTTAATCTCGCGTGTGTGAGAAAACTACATACCCCGGCTAGCTATAATGAAATGAGACAATCCCGTGTTAACGGGCAAGAGAAACCCTAAATCGGGGGCTGAGATTCCCTTGGATTTAACCTTGTTGCGTCATTGAAGGGATTCAGACAATACTTAATTGAAGTGACTGGTAATTATTGAACTTCCGAAGCATAAATGATTCAGCAGACGTTGGTATAAAATGCATTGGAATCGGAAAGGGCTCCCCTCCACGGGGCAACGGGGGCTCACAAAACATGAATCTGATTGACAAATCCGGATGACTACAAAAAATAAAGTGAAATTAAAGTTGGTGAGATTTAGAAGTGTTATCTGAACCTATGACTCCGAATATTGCCTTGATCACCAACAGGTGATTGGATATATATATATAAAGGAAAAAAACATTGCAGGGCTATGGGGCAAAGAGCAGGGGAGTGAGACTAATTGGATAGGAGCGATGGGCCGAATGGCCTCCTTCTGCATGATTCTAGAGCAGTTTATTTTGCGGAAAGAATGCGGTCAGTACAGATGCAATATGTAACGGTGACTGTCTTAGGAAAATGTTACCTGTAAATATTATTGTGGAATGTGTTGTAGCTTCCGAGCGCCACCAGAGAACCAAGACCCAAACCGTAGGAGAAAAATATCTGTGTTGCTGCGTCCAGCCAGACCTGAGAAAGGAACGGTGGAGATTGTCGATGGACGGCGGTGAATAAAGCGGTTTCATTGACCTATTTATATCAGCCCCGAAACACAAACCTCGCTGCTGACATACCTCGGAATCTGAAAGGCGGCTGAAGTCGGGAGTGATGTAGAACAAAATCCCTTCGCGAGCGCCAGGCAGTGTCACTCCACGGAAAAACAAAATCATAAGCATGATATAGGGATAGGTTGCTGAAAAGTAAACTACCTGTGAAAAGACACGGGCAGTTTATTATAATGGAGAAGATCATGGTAATAGACTTCTATATACTTTATCTGCCCCATGAATAGGAGAGATTCGCAACACTTTGACTTTTTAATGCATAACTTTAAAGGAGTAATACTGATAGTTTCTTGCTCCTAAATACGCAAATGAAGTATGTGTACTGGTGGTCAGATGCTTATGTGGTTGATGTGAAGTGCTCTGAGCAGTATATATGTTTCAAAGTTTTAATTGTCTCGAAATGAGATCTTTATTAGACTCATTCCACTGTTAATTCTGGCGGGATGTGTGTACTTCCATTGGGAGAAGAGGCTTTAGATCTACAAGGAAGGAAAAAGTTAGAACTTAAGTAAATAATATTCCCCTTTGTATCAAATTCAGACTTATGGTGGGAATGATAGTGCTCCCAGCGCTAGTGTAAGGCTGTGGGAAATGCATGCCTGTACTTTCTTTTCCGAGGCCCTGGGACCTCGCCATTGCTCCTTGTTCCTCGCGAACTACTTTGGATTGACCCGAAACTTCTTTTAACTGTTGCACAAATATTTTTCTTTCGGCAAAGAATGATGACAGCAGGGAATGCTTTGCTACGCGGGATAGTTGAAGTAGAGATCACTGCATCTTTTAAGGGGGGAAAACAAGTCGTTTGAACCAACAGGGCTTTGGGGGAGAGTGCAGGTTTCTGGGTTGCTCTTGTAAAAAGCCAGCACAGACACGATGGGCCGTATGGACTCCTCCAGCGCTATGCAGCGAGTGGTTAGGATCTGGAATGCACTGCCTGAAAGGGTGGTGGAGGAAGACTCAATCGTGGCTTTCAAAAGGGAATCGGCTAAGTACCTGAAGGAAAAATAATTGCAGGACTACAAGGAAAGGGTTGAGGAGTGGGACTGGCTGAAGTGCTCTTGCAGAGAGCCGGCACGGGCTCGACGGGCCGAATGGCCTCCTTCTGTGCTGTAACCATTCTATGAAGTGTACCTGGTTCTATAGGTTCTAATCTGCATGTCCCAAACCCTCAGCCAGAGACATGTAGGAAGTAATGGGGGCAACGCGATTTCACACCCCAGCTGAAAATCTGGAGTCCTCTGGTTCCAATTATTTCAATGCCGCGGTTCTAACCGTGCCCGAGAATTGTTCTCTGTAAGTTAGGAATGACGTTACCTTTCCTGTCCAGCTGACACCTTTCCAGATACAAAAATACACAAGAACCCAGGCGATCGCCAGTGTTACTGCAAGAGGCGCTCGAATTTGTCCAGGCTGATCCAACCCGTCTGTTAACTGGTGCATGTTTCGTCTGTGGGTATAGTTATGTGTTTATCAATAACACGTTTCATTTCTGGCCTACTTTTTTTCTGTTAATGTAAATCTTAATTCGCAAAATAAGATAAAAATCGAAAGACGTAAAAGCCATCTTACTCCCAGAATTCCACGATTGGGCTGGTCAGGTTGGTTGCATTGGTCATACTGTAGTTTGAAAAACACTTGTCTGTATTCCAGACATTATCACAACTCTGCCAGGGAAGTTCCTGTTTACAAAACGATACAATTAGTTTGGTTTTTCAAGAACTAGATCTCACATAGTCACCAATCAATCTTTATTATGTGTAGTCTCTATTTGGCAGTTCAACCCAAACCAGCGCTATGCGGGATTATAGGTGTGAATGTTTTCCTCTCCTGTTGTCGCTCACTATAGCAGAAGCGGCATTGATTTACAGTCACCGAGTGTTTCATTGCCTTGCTAGTTATTTTCGAGAATGAGAACAATAGTTACTTTAACACCAATTGTTGTAACAGCCAAGAGAATGTAACTCGCGCTCGGAAATAAGCAGAAACAACTTACTGATGTGAATGAATTGTACAAGTAATAAATGGCCCAAGCAATTATGACGACGTAGTAGATGTTTAGCCAGAAAGAAAGGACTGCAGCTGCGAGACCCACGCCTGTAAATAGAAGAAATACCGCGAAGCCCGAAATGTTTAATACAACAGGTTGTGCCATTCATTCATACAGTATCAATCAATTTAAGGCACGTTAACAAAGGCGGCCACTCCTAACAAAAGCTTCCAGTGAAGACTTTACACGATATTTGTGAAACGCGAAGTGAAATACACGGTGTTAATATCACCTGGAATACCTTCTGTGACACCGACTGTAGGTATTTGTGGTTAGCTTTTTCTTCAACTTGGAAGAATTGAAACTATATTGGCCCTAACATTTGCTATGAGTAACCTGGATGTGAGACAGAAGTGACACTGAGAAATTAACATTATCATGTTATGTGTAGACTTTAGAACAGACCGTTCGATTGCAATAATACAACATTTCAGTGGTAGTAAACAATGACGAAAGAATGACTAGGGTCGCTATTTGTCGAGATGCAGTGTTTTGGATTAGGTTAGAATGCCGCTGCAATTCTTCCTCTATATGAGATAGGAAATAGTGATATGCCGTATTTCCCATTGACAGTGTTTGTTTTACTTGTTTCTGCAGGCCGAGAGATGTGCGGCGTTCTTACTCGCGGTGCTGATTCAGACCATACCTTTGAACATTGGCGCCAGTCTCCAGATACCGAGTCCACCGACAGACGTGTACTGACCCACAGAGCATTCCAGCAGGAAGATTGGCATCCCAGCAAAGATCAGAGTCAAGAAATAGGGAATGAGAAAGGCCCCTTATAGAGAACAATGAGCAGTGTGTTAGAAAGTCATGGGAAATAGACAGCCTCATAAAATCCAGACGAACTGGAGAGATCTAGATATTTAATAAATGCGTTTATATGCAAAGAGCACGAGTTGGTCACACCATCTAATGCCATAAACCACGCGTTAAAATGCATTGCCTGTTTTCTTGGACTTAAAAAATGCATTCCGGTAGAAAAATATGAGTATAGTGCCTCACCTGGATTTCACTATTCCAATTTTCACATATAAAATTAATGCATAATTTTGCAGTAATTGAATACCTGACAATATTCTAGATCAACACAACTACACCGAGCTCTTGGGGCGGGTGATCTTTAACATATCATTGACTCTAGTTTTGAAATCCAACCCCAGGAAAGAGGAAATGTTCTGGTTTAGCTTTGTTTGAACTATTGTTTTATTTAGAAAGTATATCGTGAAGTGAAAAGTAATGCTTACCTCCGCCGTTCTTCCCACACAGATAAGGAAACCGCCACACATTTCCCAGGCCGATTGCATAGCCAATACAGGAGAGCAAGAAGTCAAATTTTCCTCCCCATTTCTCTCTCTCGGGAATCGTTCTCGTCTTTTGCACCTTCACCACGAGAGTTTTCGGTTTATCGTTCGAGGTGGGGGCGTCGTGCAGCTCGGTGGAAATTTGCCCGTCGGGTGTTTTTGCGCCGTTGGTCGCCATGCCTTTAAATTTGGGCGCCGAACGTCTGGGAATTGGTCGGAAATTTTCAGCACCAGACCACGTGGAAAGCAGCTTCGCGGTTCTGTCTGACCAGCCCAGGTGAAAAAAATATCGAGCACTCGGAACGGTGCCGAACTTGCGGGGTGTGGGGGAGGGAGAGAGATGGCTGAGTTCGTACTCGGTGAGGCGAGATTTAGCCAGGGGAGGGGGGAAGGATGCTGGAATGAGACAAGGATACGCAGGCTAGAGTTGGTAACGATAGAAACAGCCAAAGGCACGTGTCTGCATTCTGCTATCGGTCTGGTCATACCGATGGAATTGGGACACATGTCATTTCAGAGTTTGACTAAAATCAATAACACAGCTGTTGGATTAGGAGCACAATACGCGGCGATCTTACCACAGCTGGGGGACATTCTAACTATTCACTGTTTTCCCATTTCTTTACCAGACAACCTCGCCGTAAAAAGCGACCTGTCGCCTTTATTAACACATATGGTCGAGGTTAATACAACTGCCTGTCACTGCGCGTAACATTTCCCCACCAATAGACTACTCGATGCCAATGTGCAATGTGTTCATGGGCTACAAAGCCCGGCTGCTGAGCGGGAAGACTCTGCACGATGTCAACTGTATGCAATAGACTTAATCCTCGTGCAGAATTTTGGACATTGCCACGAAGTGATAGCGATCACATTTTAAGCAGAGAGTCCGGCCAGATCTGCACGAACAAGACGCCTCAAGCTCCGAGATTTGCCCGTCACGCTGTCTGCTCGTGATGTCTATAAAAATATCCCCTGTCGCTTTCGATTGATCAAAGTAAAGATCGCCAGCATTTCTCCCCCTGCTGAATTTCTGGAGAAGAAATAGGCTGGCGTCTTAACCCTAGTGTTTGGACTTTAACATCTTAGCAATTGCGATTAAATTCCCCCCACACCAGCATTCCCTTAGACCAACATTCAAAGTTTTCTTAATCGTTCAGTCTGAACTGCACAAGGAAACTATTGCTACAAAACCACATTGAGATTACAGTTGATTCAAATAGCTGCGATTTTTCACTTCAAATCAGCCCACCGGCTTACTGTTAATTTGTTTTTCTGTTTTCTCATAAACCTCGATGAATGAAAGAGTTCGCTCTCTGTATGGCTAAACCGTCCACTTACTGTTCCAGAGCGCAGGGTGAGCCCGTCTTTACTGTTCGATCTTGTTCCTTCCTCTGGTCGAGTACCAAGTCTTTATTTTGTTTTTTGGGGTTTGCGAGCCTACGAGCTCAGAGCCGTCGGCGCAGTATGTTGCCAGAGCGTGGCTCTGAGAGTGCGGCGAGCGGAGAGGAGCAGAGAGGGGCAGGGAGCAAGAGGGACGAGGCTCCGGCGCAACTGTCTAATACCTCCAGCGACAACGTAGCGTGCGGCGCCCAGCCTGCCACTCTCATCTACATAGCGTCAATGTCATCTCAAAGTCACATCCACTGAGATGGCAGTGGGCTTCGCTCGACTGCCCCTTCCTTTTTTTTTTGCTCCAGCCTTTGCAGATCTTGTTGTTGTTGTTGACGTTTGCTGGCTCCTCTCAACAAGTTAACACTGTGCGACTGCCAAACACAAGTCCCATTTCGTAGGCTGGTCGAAAATGCCAAGTGGCAAGTATTAGCATTTTAATAGGATGGCTGGTTATTTCGAAAATTAAATCCTGAGTACCTCGACACACGGTCGAGTTAGTGCTGCAAGCCGCTCATGTTCCTCAAGTAATGTCAGGGAGAAAAGCCACAGCTTAATTTGAATTTGATTATTGTTATCGACAGCATTAAAAGCACATGTTTCTTAAATTGTGGTGAAGTTTCCACTATCTGCACTCCCTTTAGCTCATACTGTAAATTTTATAAACCAAACCACTTTATAAACACGAACACTTCAACGATAAAGTTTGTTACAAGCCATTTCAAATTCTAAAAGGTAGAAAGGGTGTTAACTATACGGGGTAGGCACAGTCAGTTCTGAAGGGTTGGAGGGCTAGACTTAGCTACATTTGAATGAAGGGATGGGACATTCCACCCTGACTTCAGGGCAAGGAAAGTTTCACTCAATGTAAGAAAGCAACAACTCCTCAAGTCTTCCAGTCGCGCGAAGATAACGCCTCAGACGAGTTTTTTTTTAAATCAAGTTCTGCATGAAAAGCTCAAAGAATTCACTTCACCACACTTTCAACTGGCAGAATTTGGAATCCTGGCAGGGTAAGATAAGAGAAACCGTCAATAATACTTGCTCTGGAGGCAGGAGATAAATTGAGAATAGTCTTTATAATCTTCTTAACTTCCACACGCCAGAGAAGAAAAGGCCTCAGTGCCCAAACTCCGGAACACAGAGCTTTGCTTTGGAGTTTAAATAAATTGACCAGCTTCTCACCAGGGGACCACGGAAATATTACTGTGTAGTTTAAGCCATTCCCGTGATAATTGATATGGTCTTGGAAAGGTGCATGTTAACTGTCGTAACAGCAATAAATTCAATTCACACCGGGTTCCACAAAACACGCTGCCTTTCGTCGTGATAACCCCCTTCAACAAGAATAACCACTTTAATTAAAATTCGGCCAAATAAAACTGGAATGAAGGTTATGCTCTCTATAGGTGGCAAGTAGATTCACGTTTGAAGTACACCTACATCCATTGGGATAATGAGGAAAAGTGGGTATTCATTTCATTAAACGCGTTGAAACCCTTAAGCATGACATACGGAATATCGTATTTAATTATTTAAATATATTTTCGTTTAATGCGTAATTCGGTTGTGTGACATGCAACAACTGGCCATCTTGAAATGGTTCATATATCGTTTAAGATTCATAGTGAATATGTCCACGTGTAGGATAGAGAGTTAGAAATGGGAGCAAATGTTTCAAATGTTGCAACAGATGCATCAGTAAAGCGTTCAGTATTACTGTTCTGATAAATATTTGTAAAATATATATTTAAAAAAACCCTCAGTATAAACCGTTATAAACCGTCTCCCTTCTTTCCACGTTGCTCGTTCTTGAGTAAACAAATACAAGTCAATGCAATTATGTAGCTTTTTTCCCCAGAATAAATGGCTTTGTCTATAACTGGGAGGCGTTTACAAATACTTCAGCCACTAACCTCATACACAGTAATGCTCGCGTTGTATTGTTAAGTGTATCGCAATGTAATCTGGCTGTAATAAAACTGGCAGCAAGAATTTCAACAGCTGTTTCCTGGGAGGGGAGGTTGGGTTTCAGTAAGAAGGGGAGATGGTGTTTGCATATGCAAAGTTAGCAGGTGGAGCCAGCGTCAGGAAAATCTACTCACATTACATGGGATGCAGTTAGAATTGAGAAACATGTATTTCCATTAAATATGAAGAGGCGCTGAATGGAACCTAACATTTCCTATGACAGCGTACAGCTGTGGATCGAATCCACCATTTTGCAGTTAAATGCTGTAACTGTGCCAATTATGGGATTTCTTGTCATTAAATCGTTTATCCTTTCCCAGTAAGGACCACTTGTGATATAATTGACGCGCCAATATTTTGAATGTTGCAATACGGCTGATTGGATTTGAAGAAACCATTGGACACAACGAGCTCAAATTTGATGGTTCCCACTGGAAACGTGTTTGTGCCGTGGGATCTCAGGCCATTGCCCACGGTCTCCTCAGGTCTAGAACATTTGGCTTTGAGTGCCCTCGACTATATTCCGCGCCATATCCAATTTACAGTATGCTGTAAGGGTCGGGAGCAACTTCACCGAGTTCACTGTGCTGATTAACCATTTCTCAATTGATTTGTGTTAGTGTTCATTATATTCATATAAAACCTGCAGATACTGTTAATTATCGGTGTGGACATTTAGGGCAGCAGAGACACATAGCTCCACCATTGTGATTCTGGAGATTATTATGGGAGACTTGAGAAATACTGTTTCACTTTTTGAAGTGGGTAACGACGTCATATTTCAGTTCAAACCCTGGTGGTAAAACATAATCAATAATCCATCAGATGTTGAGTCCGGTCCACCATAAGTTCAAAATGAACATTGCAATTTTCAAAATGTATGTTTAAAGACATATTTTGTTTAATATACTAAAAAAGTAATGCACCTCATTCAGTAAGATCTTCAAAACTATAACCTTTTTGCGTTTCTGATATTTAATTAAGTCAGTTCTTTTGGAATAACGGATAGCTAACGATTTTTGTATTTAGAGGTATATAATTCGACACAAGTAGATTCAGCTAATGTTGGCATGACCATCACAAAGCAAGTTGTAAGCAAGATTTTGGACTTCACTGATCTCAGTTGTTACTGGGGTAGCGGGATAACGTGACATTTGCATTGATAGGTCATCTTAGGCAGTCCCTCGGAGCCGAGGATGACTTGCTTCCACACTAAAAATGAGTTCTCAGGTGACTGATGAGTCCAATGCGGGACCTACAGTCTCTGTCACAAGTGGGGCAGACGACGGGTGGGTGGGGTGCTTGGGTTGACATGTGCTCCTTCCGCTGTTTGCGCTTGGCTTCCGCTTGCACCCGGCGAAGAGACTCAAGGTGTTCGGCGCCTTCCCGAATGCTTCTCCTTCACTTTGTGCGGTCTTGGGCCAGGGATTCCCAGGTGTCGGAGGGGATGTTGCACTTTTTCAAGGCGGCTTTGAGAGTGTCCTTGAAGCATTTCCTCTGCCCACCTGGGGCTCTCTTGCCGTGTCGGAGCTCCAAGTAGAGTGCTAGTTTTGGGAGTCTCGTATTGGGCATGCGGACGATGTGGCCCGTCCATCGGAGCTGATCGAGCGTGGTCAAAGTTTCGATGCTGGGGATGTTGGCCTGAGCGAGAACATTGACGTTGGTGCGCCTATCCTGCCAATGGATTTGCAGGATCTTGTGGAGGCAGCGTTGGTGGTACCTCTCCAGTGCTTTGAGGTGCCTGCTGTACATGGTCCATGTCTCTGAAGCATGCAGGAGGGCGGCTCAAACCCAGCACCAAGTTCATGGTCTACAGAGCAGTAGTGATTGATAGGTATACTTTTAGAAACATGGTAGATTCACCCGATTGTGGCAAAACAGAAGATTTTATGATATTCCAGTTCTTTCCCTCTGGTGAACTTCAGTATCCTCCATAATCCGGTCTTAAAATTGATTGTCTGACCAGAAATAACACAACGCAGCCCAACGGGCACGTGTAGTGATTGGAATGGAAATAGTTCTTTGTGCATTGAAGCCCTTAAGAACGACGTCACATACTTGCTAAATACCATAGTTGTTAAGGTGTTTATAAACACCTCAAATGTTATATATCTCAACCAAAGGGCGTAGGCTTTTATAATCAGGTGACTTGAATGGTTAGCTCCAGTTATATTCGGGCAATCATGGATTTAAATAGACCATTAAATGAATTAATGTAGATATGTCACTCCGCCCGTTGTGTAATTATTTGTGATGTTATGTGTATTGAGATTTAACACACACAAACATATATACGCACAACACATACATACACAATCTTGTTCTAGTGTCCTAGGTAGAAACGTAAAGTACCAGTCATCTTTATTAACTGGGCCTGATTGCGTCAATGTGTGACCGAGTCTCCCTGTCATCATCCTACCACACTCTTCATGATTTAAGACACCAGGCTAAATATTATGGTAAAGCTGTGTTTGCTTTCAGCTTCTGATTCCATAGTAAACAGATTAGCTCAGCTCAAGAATCCCTGCAGTTTATATGGCGGTGTTTTGTCCAACATTTGACGACTAGTAATTTTATTTTTTATCTAAATTTGCCCCTGCTGCGCTATTTTCTCACCCACCTTCATTCAATATCTACAGAAAGGACAACAAATACATATTTATAAAAAAATAATCTGCATAACGTTCCGTTGTTGAATCGTTTTCCCTTCCAAATTAATTGGTATTCAACTAATTAGAAAATTAATCCTTTTTTCATAATTAGTGTTTGTGAGGATTATTGCTGATTTATTTTGGGGAACAAACAGACGGCGTTTGTTATTGGCCAAAACTAACCCCTATGTGATTTTACTCAAGACAATATGAAAAACGTTTCACACAACATTGAACATCAACCAGTTTGGGAGCGATAATCTCCCTGACAGTCATTTTAATTCGCACCCAACACATAAAAGTCGTGTCAATCTTGGCATAAAAGTGGTAATATGATAGAACTTCTAGCATGTATTTCATGGCACAATTTTTACAGAGCAGGGACGTTTTAACAGCTTTGGTTTAGCAGCCATTAAGTTATGATTGGGTGTGGATAGAATCAAGTTTACCGAGGCAGCAATTTCTGAGCTATGAAGGTAGCTGGGTTTACTTCAGTTATACTCGAACCAGATCTTCATTTAATCCAGTGACTGGTGAACTGATATTTTAAATATTGTAATCGGGTAACTCTGCAAACTGATGTGCAGCTTGTGTCTTAATACAGAGGATTGATTAGCCTGAGCTTGAACAGTGATTTAAACACGATAAATCCATTTGGCATCTCATTAGAAGAGTGATCCGGGATAGAAACTTATTGAATAGATGCACATACAACATTGCGCTTTTGCAACTAGAATTGTGCAGCGAACTGCCACACGAACAATGTCATGTCTCCTCCAAGAGAAAGTACACCAAATCAGAACTGAGCATTTAAGAAGCATTCAGAGTTCCACCCAGGAGGGCGATCCAAGCCCGCGCTGAAGATTTCAGACATGAGCTGAATTTGAAAGATTAGCACAGAGGAGAAGAAGTCAAGAAGTAAGTGGTAAAAATATTAAGTCTTCCTTTAACAACTTAGAAAAGGTAACACAAGTAGATAAAATATTACTTCGCTGCAGACAAGTCATATCATTGTAGTTATACCCACTGCAGTCTGAGGCTTAGATTTATGTCTGCCATTACATTGTTTTTCTGTGCAAAGATTCTGTGCAAACATATCTTAAAAGATAAACAGTGCTACTTAGACAAAAACAACTCCTTATCATTCTATAGGATACATGCACATGAAGAAAATATTCATGGCTTCACTTTTCAGATTTAACAAAGATCCATCTGCCCTCCCAAAGTAAGGGTCAGGTAGTGGTGTCTAAGCTTTTTATCTTCATTGGCCACATAGGTGTATGTCATGGAGCCTTGGGGTGCACATACTGGCCCCAAAATTCAGACATGAGGCCAAGGTGGACAGCAGGTGGAGCCCCTGATGCGAACACAATTTGGAGCAGAACTCAGTTCTACCTTAAATTCCAATAAGGAATGGGGGGGTGGCGGGGGGGGGGCGTTGGGGATGAGTAAGTCTTCTGTCCTCCCCTCTACCTCTGGTGGAGTTCCCAGGCTACACCAGGAATTCTGCCCAGTGTGCCCTCAAAAGAACCCTTGCTAACTGAGACCTGGCAAATGTTTTGTTGAGGTCCTTGGGATGGCCCCAGGAGGTTCTCAGGCAAAAGTAAGGGATTGATTATCTTTATTTACATTACTTATCACTTTCTTTGGAGCTGATAATCGAAAAGCCGGCAAAATTCTTTGGCCCAGGACATGCCTTGGGGGACCTCTAGCTAAGCAGCTGTGGACTGCTCCATCTTCCAACAGTGGATTGGACGCCATTGATGTGCCCTTACAGGCGTGGGCACTCACTCCAACCATGTAAATAACCTTGTCCCTGGGATTTGGGACAGGCTCTGAGACCTTCCTTTTGGGTTATTGTGAGGTTTGCTCCGCTACACTAGCAGAGTGGACCATTTAAGTCCATATTCCCATTAATCTGAATATATCTCAAGCTGCTGATACTAATAGACTTTGGTGTTCTGATTTAGAATTTAACCACCAATGAGGGAATAGTGCTAAGGATAGCCTTTCCCAACCTCCAGCCCCATGAAATTCAAACAGGATAAACCAGAGATGAAGAAATACAAGGACTTTGAGGGTCAGATTGCCAGGTCTTGCAGGCCACAACTTGGAGTCCTGACCTAAGGAAGAAGTGAAATGGATCCCTGCTGCACAATTCCCATGGAAAGGCCTTCAGATAGTTCTATAAGGCTGTGAATTCCTATATCCTGGAGCAACATGTAGGCCAGTAGGTCATTATGTACAAGTGTGCTGAGCAAATTGAATACAGAACCTGTGTACACTGCCAACAGTGCCCAGCCGAACTGTATAATGTGTTGCAGGTAAATCACATCAGTGTACATCTGCTTGCTGCTAGCTCGCACACTGGCATGAAGATTGCGCCCCCCCCCCCGCCCCCCTGCCTGCTTCAGCAGATACATACCATTCTCTGCAAGATCTCTCAGATGTTGGAGGGTGTAACAAGAACAGTCTCTGTCTCTTGTGGTTCAGATGTATTTTCTACTGCCATTGTAGAACCTCCTGAAACTTTGCTCCATCTCTGAGCAGGCTCTGTAAAGGACCCATTGCAACTCATTCTTATCTATCTATTTTCAGTTAACAGTTATTTATCCAAATCTTCTTAATGGAGCTAATCAACTACTTTTGCTCGGAGTCTATATGCATTTTGTTGTGGCAAAAAAAACCTTCTAATCTCTAGCCTTACTTGAGACTTGTTAATATTGTGCTCATGTCTTCTAGATTTGCAATCCAGGTCTAGATTAAACTGCACAATCCACAACTCTCACCATTTTGAAGACCTAGATTATGCCTCCTCTCAATCTTCTATGATTAAAATAATGTTGATTCTGTGAACTTTCCCCATAACCTAGAGCCCTGAGTTCCAGAATTATCTTTGTTGGTCTTCTCTGAACTCAAGTGCATCAAGTTTTTGCAAGAGATCAAACTGTTAATAGAAGTGAATGATATGAAAACATACATATTTTCAAAAATGGATGAAAGCAGCACCAGTGAAGAGAAAAATAGCTAGAAATAAACAGCAGGTCCGACAGCGTCTAAAAAGGGAAAAGGGACATGAAGGCTAACCTGACTTCCCCTTTCAGATGCGGATGGTTCTGCTGAATATTTCAGATGTGCAGACCCATGCTGCTAGCTAGACAACCCCCCACCCTACATGCCCTCATTGTCCACTGTCTGGCCGTTTGGTACCCACTAGCCCTCTCACTCAGCAGTTTCTGGCCTGCTACCCTCCCTTTCCCCATTGAGCAACATTTCTGTCTTCCCGCCGTGCACAGTAGGTTTTCAATCTGAGCTGTCCCCCTCACTGAGCACTATACCTCCCCCTCCATAGAGAAAATTGCCAGCCCAAACCTACCCCCACTGAGTAGCATTCCTGCACTTTGACAACCACCCCCACCAACCACCCCCCCCCCCCCACCTCCCACCACCCCAAAACAGAGCAGCATTGTGGCCTATCCCCCTTCATTTAGCACAAATTCATCCTTAGTTCCTTCCACTGACCGAGAAAATCTTCACTGGCACTTTGTTAACCTCATACCATGGTCTGAACTCAGATTGCCTGCCATGAGGGGCAAGTGCTTCTCTGAAAGAAGATTTGTTTAAAGGGACCCATCACGTGCAAGCACAGACACCTGGGAGAAAAGAAATGTGACTGGCAACTAAATTCCTCTAACACTGTGTTCTCTCTTTGCAAAGGAAAAGTAGCACCCAAACAGCACCAAAGAACAGCAACTGGAGGAGAAGAATAATCTTGGTCACTTTAGAATGCCCACAGGGAGGAAGCTTTGCAGCTTGCAGGCAGACATACAGGAGAGGTTGTAGGAGATAGCGAAGTAGGAGGGGAGTCGTCAAGATCAGACTGGTAAAGGCAAAGCACGCGTCATTTCAGCTTCATGTGAATTATTAAAGTATAGCAATGGCTGTGCTTTCAGTATCTATTTTTTTCTGGGAGTCATATCACTGTTTACACAGCTAAACAAGGTTTCGTTTTTGCAATTCTAGTAGATGTCTCAGAGGAATAAATGGGTCATTTTCAGGTTGGCAAACTGTAACTGGGGGGTGGGTGCCGCAGGGATCAGTGCTGGGGCCTCAACTATTTACAATCTATATTAATGATTTGGATGAAGGGACCGAGTGTAATGTAGCCAAATTTGCTGATGATACAAAGATAGGTGGGAAAGCAAATTGTGTGGAGGACGCAAAGAATCTCCAAAGGGATATAGATAGGCTCAGTGAGTGGGCAAAAATCTGGCTGATGGAGTATAATGTGGGAAAATTCGAGGTTATCTACTTTGGCAGGAAAAATAAAAAAGCAAATTATTGGCCCAGAAATTAAACAGTGAGGGTTCCTGCGGGGGTAAGGAATCCCGCGATATCGCACTCCGCACCTACCTTTTTGCTCCGGGCCCACACGAACTTTAGTCTGAAAGGCTCTCTCTCTTGGAACCGTGCAGTGCTTGCGTGACCCAGAGACGCAATTAGTTCGTGCGAGCTCTGGGATCACGTGATTCAGTTAGAGCCAATGGCAGCACACCATCTTTCATTCATAGTTTTGACAGGAAGACCTGTCAAAGCTATGAATACTATACCCCCCCAAAAGAACACCTAAACCTCAATTAAATTAAAAAAAAAGCCATCACATTAATAAAATAAGTATAGTTAAATAAATTAACAACTTTAAACAAAAAATTAAATTTTTGAAATAATTTAAAATCTTTTTAAAAGTTATAAAAATAAACTTACCTTTCTTTAAAGTCTCTTGAAATTTTTTTAAAATAACACTTAATTAACTACTTACCTTGTAAAAAGGGGGTCCTACGCCTGCTTTCTTTATGTGTAAAATGTTCACCACTTACCTGCGCGTTCAAAGCTGAAAAAATAACTAAGTGCACTGCGTGCGCACAGCCTGTAGCGCGCACGCGGTTCACTTAGGAACCGCCCCCTTTTGAATTCGCGAAGTGCCGGTTTCCCGCGCATGCGCAGTGCATGCAGGAAACCGGCAATTGGAGACCTAATACGCGAGAGTACACAGTGCGTACTCTCGCGTATTAGGTCTAATTTTCGGGCCATTATTTAAATGGGGAGAGATTACAAAATGCTGAGGTACAGAGGGATCTGGGGGTCCTTGTACATGAATCACAAAAAGTTAGCATGCAGGTACAGCAAGTAAGTAGGAAGGCAAATGGAATGTTGGCCTTTATTGCAAAGGGAATGGAGTATAAAAGTAGGGAAGTCCTGTTACAACTGTACAGGGCGTTGGTGAGACCACACCTGGAGGACTGCGTACAGTTTTGGTCTCCTTATTTAAGGAAGGATATACTTGCATTGGAGGCAGTTCAGAGAAGGTTCACGAGGTTGATTCCGATATGAAGGGGTTGTCTTATGAAGAAAGGTTGAGCAGGTTGGGCCTATACTCATTGGAGTTTAGAAGAATGAGAGGGGATCTTATTGAAACATATAAGATTCTGAAGGGGCTTGACAGGATAGATGCAGAGAGGATGTTTCCCCTCGTAGGGGAATCTAGAACTAGGGGCATCATTTCAGAATAAGGGGGCACCCATTTAAAACGGAAATGAGGAGGAATTTCTTCTCTCAGAAGGTCATGAATCTTTGGAATTCTCTTCCCCGGAGAGCTGTGGAGGCTGGGTCATTGAATATATTTAAGGTGGAGATAGACAGATCTTTGAATGGTAAGGGAATCAAGGGTTATGGGGAGTGGGCAGGGAAGTGGAGTTGAGGCCAAGATCAGATCAGCCATGATCTTATTTAATGGCAGAGCAGGCTCAAGGGGCCAAATGACCTACGTCTTATGTTCTTATGTTCTTATGTCGGAAGAAGCTAGCAACTCAGATGAAGTCAGGCTCATTAAGGTCCATAACTTTTGTCCTATCCTCATCAACTCCAACATGACATCTTACCTGCTCCAGCACTAGCCTAGATACACCCAGCCACCAACCTCTCAACCTTACAGGTACCTGACTCATCCGTGGCTACTCCTGCTGGCACAATTTTCCTTTTGCAAAGCATTTTGGAAAATTATAGTCAAAGCCTCCACTGCTTCTACCCTAGTTTCCCTCAGGATCCTTAGATGTAAACTTGGTGATTTGTCTACCATAAGTTTGAGTACCATGCATAGTCAGCATTTATGAACTGTTTCTCTTATGGCAAGATTGCACAGGATAAGTCTTTCTGAATGTTTAGGTTCACCACAAAATGATTTACAGGTTATGAGAGTAGATTTTGTGGCATGAATATGTGTAGCAGGTACTGCTGTAGAAGCTGTACTGTAGACTTACCTTAGCAGCTTGCTTCAGGTCAGCCAACTTCCTCCTTACTGCACCAGTCTGATGAATCCTGCAAACAGCATTGAATCTGACAGCAAACTGATACCATGCTTCCTGAACCAGTCACTTTTGAGAATGGTGTATTTCTCTCCTATGTAGGACATCCCTAGTTTCCTGAACTTCATTGTTAGTAACCTCCAATGCTTGGTCATCTAATCTAGCCACACACACTTTGGTAGCCTCCATTTAACAGGATTGTTGGAGTGCTCTCCCCATCACAAATGTAAGGGCTTAAAGGCCTGCTTAATTCACTCTAATTTTGCTCAGCTGTATAATTGATTCTGACGCTTCATCGGAGAACCAGCTGTATGGATGGGAGATCGCATGGTTTGCACATGTGACTAAAAACATTGATATTGGGGTGATTTGCAGATGGGACCATGTCCAATTTTTTTCAGTTACCCACAGTAAATCAAATAGTGCTACAACACAATTTCTAGATGTTTAGTTGAAATCTAGATGTTTTGTTCAGTTACCTCTGGGACCAGCGAGAAATTTCACATCATTTTATCTTGGAAGTTTTACTTGTCTGTGTTTAACTCCCTCAGGAGATTAAATAAATCGGGAACAGTCCTTAATTGTGCAAAATGTACATGGTCTTTTGGTAGGAGTGGTGTCAATGAGGTGAATGGCCTTTTCATGTTCTTTAGTTTCAGATGTTTCTGGTAAAGTTGCCCAGTTTCTGTCCATTTATTAAAATTTAATTTCACTTCGGTGGCAACAAATCAGAACGTGGCAATTGTGAACCTTTAACTATTTACTACATATTTTGCTGAGGATTGAAGTTGGTATTGACTTACTTAAATAAGTTCACCTTCTGGACACTGTGATCAATTGTTTCCTAAACTGTGGCACTAGCTGTATATGAAAAAGCATCACTGATTAAATTGTGTGTTGCATAGAACAATTGGGTTGTGTGTTTGTATCTAATTTTCTAACTGATTGTACTCACGTTAAAAAGGAACAGCTAATTTTAACAGACATGTACTTCTGACCTTCTCCTTGTTGATGATTATCATATCCTACTGCCACAAGCCACTTTGCCATAGAAACAGGTCAGACTAGTGATGGCTGGTGCACTCTCTGTTTCTCTCCTGATCAGCTGCTTCTTCTCATCTCTGTAGGCAACACTAGACCCTACCTAACAAGTCAACCTCAGCCGAGGAATTGATAATACTGTTTCTGCAAGCTGTCTTCTCCCAGGTCCTCTTCTTCACTGTTCAGTGGGGGGCCTTTGTGTTAGTTCCAAAAATGTTTCCCTGTATTATGTCAAGCTTCAACTGTCAATCTTTGCCTCCTGAATCTGGCTTTGTACTGTCTGCCTGGGCTTTGCTCTGTTTCCGCTGCCAATTTCCCATGGATTTTGTGGAGCACTTCACTGTAGAAGAGAATTCAAATGAGCCTGGGCATCATTAACACGTTGTTTAGCATGCTACAAGAATTAATTGTATGAGCGTCGTGATTGGTCAGTGCAAAGCTGTGTGGAGAGATCAGAGTGGAAAACATAGTTTTCTTGGCAAAATGCAAATACAGAGCTCCTTTCAACTGTGTTTGTGCAACATCCTGAATTTATGTCAGACTTGGTAAAAATTCAGCTTAGTGTGACCGCATGATAGCTTAAAAACTTTTACACACTCCTTTATTTTTGGTATATTTTGTCGAAAGTAACTTGTTTTTAAAAAAAATCATGAAAAAATTACTAGCTAAAAATGTTAAAATTCTGCGGCTTAAAAAATGAAGAATCTGAAAGAAATTAATTGCCATCGATGATTCCACTTATGTCAACAACTGTTGTGCTGTAATAGTAACTGCTAAGCCAAGTAAATTAATTAAAAATATAATTATCAAAACAGCCACTGTGATAGTTCAGTTTTGCTCTCATCATTTCTATTTTTTCCTGGTATGATAAAGGAATTGTAGGTATTTGAAAGGATTGATGTTTAGTTCTCAGGATTATAATATTTGTAAATACAATCTGGCATGTTAAAGATGTGTGAAACTATGTATGAATATAGAAATGAAAGTCTTGCATTTATATAGCACCTTATTGCATCTTTCAGATATATTTCAAATCATTTAACAGGCAGTGAATTACTTTGAAGTTAGTTATGTAGGTAAACACAATGGGCTAGAAATTCATTATAGCCAAGGAATGGGTGGTGCCAGTAGAAAAGTTGGCGAATTAGTGCCAGGCGCTAATGCTTTAGACTGCTCACTGCTCAAAAAAATGATTGGAGTCCTAATTCAAGTCTTAAAACCCAAGCTCATTGGCATTACACTCAAAGGGTGGACCAATATCAGGTGCAGTCTAATCGCAAGTCATGATTGCCACAGGTTTTTTTCACTACTTAAAGGGGGGTTCATTAATGCTGCAACACCTCATTTTCAGCATTGCTTGCTGTGCAGCTGCCTCAGCAAGCAGAAGCAGAAGCAGGACAAGTAGAAAGAGCCAGAGGACTGAACCAGGTGTGCTCATGGCAGATCCACGCCCCAGGGAGAGAGCCCGCAGATTCGGTGATGAAGCATTGGAGGCATGAATTGTCACTGTGGAGAGATGGAGGGTGGTGTTCTACCCGGCATGTGGCAGGAGGTCCTCGCCACAAGTCTTCCGCACCATGTGGAGGGAGGTATCGCAACACGTCTCAGACAGCGCTGTGGTCCCCAGGACCAAACACAGTGCAGGAAGAAATTTAATGACCTCACTCTGGTGGTCATAGTGAGCGAATGCTTCAACAAATGCTACATACCACCATCTGAATCACAATCTTCACACACTGCCCAAAGCACCAGACCCCTAGCACTCACCCACCAACAATCTCTACCTACCACCACTCACACCCACATCTCACACCTTGCACACAATGAGAGCTATTCAACTATGGCAGGCGCATCACCCAAACACATTGCTTCACACTCACTCACACACTTTCCTTTCTCTTGCAGGTCAAGGTGGCTCACAACAGGAGGGAGCAGGAGCACATAGGCGGGGGACAACCTGACACCCAACCACTGTCTGCGCTGGAGAATCGAGTGCTGCAGATTATTGGGTGGCAGGTGGTGGGCGCTGTGTCCACTGGCGATGTTGACCCTCTTGGGGACAACAATGGCATGTTCATCCCTACTCCTTCTTCTCACATCCCACTTCCCCCTCACCCCACAAGCTGTTTCACATTTTACAGCTAATCATGCTGTAAGCGTGCATTTCTCCCTTCCTGGCCCCCCTCCCCTCACCTTAACCCGACTCTTGTGCTTTATGCTTTCAGATAATCAGCAAGCACCTGAGCAGCCTGTCCCTGAGGGCACCGTAGAGAGCGAGGCAGGAGAAGAGGAGGAGGAAGAACACACCGCGTCACTGCATCTCTCACCCGTAGACACCAGCTCAGATACTGGCACTACCCGTTCTTTAGAGGCTAGTATAGTAGCGGGATCTGCACAGGGTGAGGCACCAGGGGGCGAGTGGACTGCAGCAAGGCCAGGGGTAAAGGGTAGCTCGCGGGCCAGCTCCCTGGAGGACGAGTTCGCGCGTGAGTTCTGCTACACAGGACTCAGATGAGGGCCTCGATGGGGAGGTGTTTAGAAGAAGGGTGATGGGCATGCACATGGAAATGATAGGTGCAATGGCAAGGGTGTCCAAGAGCCTCTCACAATGATAAGGACAATGGAGGAATCTGCCTCCAACATTGCACAAGGCTCTGCCCACACCATGGAGCCCATCATTTCCAGTCTGCAAAGGATGGTAGACTCCCAGAGAGACTGTGGCGACCCAGACCTGATGCCGCGTGTGATGGGCAATCTGGCAGCTTCCATTGCAGCATAGGCGGAAGTGTCGCAATGTCTTAGTGCTGTAATGCAGTCTATACTTGGTGGCATCCAATCTAAGACAGCTCTCATGCAGTTTCAGCTTGATGCTACACAAGCTCTGACTGCTGCCATCGTGGCTGGGTCTACCACCATTGACCAGGGCTTTCACGGTGTTGCAGCAGGCCAGCATAGAAAGTAGAATTGTAGAATCATTGAAAGTTACAGCATTAAAGGAAGCCATTTCAGCCCATCATGTCCACGCTGGCCAACAAAGAGCTATCCAGCCTAATCCCACTTTTGAGCTCTTGATCCATAGCCCTGCAGGTTACAGCATCCCAAGTGTACATCCAAGTACTTTTTAAATGTGGTTAGGGTTTCTGCCTCTACTACCCTTTCAGGCAGTGAGTTCCAGACCCCCACAATCCTCTGGGTGAAGAAATTTCCCAGTCAAATCCCCTCTAAACCTTCCACCAATTACTTTAAATCTGTGCCCCCTGGTTTTTGACCCCTCTGCTAAGGGAAATAGGTCCTTTCTATCCACTTTATCTAGGCTCCTCATAATTTTATACACCTCAATAAGGTCTCCCCTCAGCCTCCTCTGTTCCAAGGAAAACAGACCCAGCCTATCCAGTCTTTCCTCATAGCTAAGATTCTCTACTCCCGGCAACATCCTTGTAAATCTCCTCTGTACCCTCTCTAGTGCAATCACATCTTTCCTGTAATGTGGTGACCAGAACTGCACACAGTACTCTAGCTGAGGCCTAATTAGTGTTTTATACAGTTGAAGCATAACCCCCCTGCTCTTGTATTCTATGCCACGGCTAATAAAGGCAAGCATTCGTATACCTTCTTAACCACCTTATCTACCTGGCCTGCTACCTTCAGGGATCTGTGGACATGCACTCCAAGGTCCTTTGTTCCTCTACACTACTCAGTGTCCTACCATTTAATGTGTATTCCCTTTCCTTGTTAGCCCTCCCCAAATGCATTGCCTCATACGTCTCTGGATTGAATTCCATTTGCCACTGTTCTGCCCACCTGACTAATTTATTGATATCTTCCTGCAGTCTTCAGCTTCCTTCTTCAGTATCAACCACACAGCCGATTTTAGTATAATCTGCAAACTTCTTAATCATACCCCCTTATATTCAAGTCCAGATCATTGATATATACAACAAAAAGCAAGGGACCTAGTACTGAGCCCTGCGGAATCCCACTGGAAACAGCCTTCCAGTCACAAAAACACCCATCAACCATTACCATCTGCTTCCTGCCTCCGAGCCAGTTTTGAATCCAACTTGACACTTTGCCCTGGATCCCATGGGCTTTTAACTATGTGACCAGTCTGCCATGTGGAACCTTATCAAAAGCCTTGCTAAAGTCCATATACACTACATCAAATGCACTACCCTCATCTACCCTCCTTGTTACCTCCTCAAAAAATTCAATCAAGTTTGTCAGACACAACCTTCCCTTAACAAATACATGCTGACTATCCTTGATTAATCCGTGTCTTTCTAAATGAAGATTTATCCTGTCCTTCAGAATTCTTTCCAATAATTTTCCCACCACCGAGGTTAGACTGACTGGCCTATAATTACTCGGTCTATCCTTTTCTCCCTTTTTAAACAAGGGTACCACATTAGCAGTCCTCCAGCACCACACCTGAAGCCAGAGAGGATTGGAAAATGATGGTCAGGGCCTCTGCTATTTCCTCTTTTGCTTTGCTTAACAGCCTGGGATACATTTCATCCGGGCCTGGGGATTTATCCGCTTTTAAAGCTGCTAAACCCCTTAATACTTCCTCTCTCACTATGTTTATTTCATCTAATATTTCACACTCCTCCTCCCTGATAGCAATGTCTGCTTCGCCCCTCTCCTTTGTGAAAACAGATGCAAAGTATTCATTAAGAACCCTACCGACGTCTCCCGCCTCCACACACAGATTACCCTCATGATCTCTAATAGGCCCTAACCTTTCTTTAGTTATCCTCTTACTCTTAATATATTTATAAAACATCTTTGGGTTTTCCTTGATTTTACTTGCCAAGAATTTTTCATGCTCTCTCTTTGCTTTCCTAATATCCTTTTTAATTGCACCCCTGCACTTTCTGTACTCCTCTAAAGATTCTGCAGTATTTAGCCCTCGGTATCTGTCATACGCCTCCGTTTTTTTCTTTATCCTACCCTGTATGTCCCTAGACATCCAGGGGGCTCTAGATTTGTTAGTCCCACCTTTTTTCTTTAAGGGCACATATTTGGTCTGAACCCACCGGATCTCCTCCTTGAATGCCTCCCACTGCTCTGACACTGATTTACCTTCAAGTAGCTGTTTCCAGTCCACTATGGCTAAATCCCCTCTGAGCTTAGCAAAATTTGTTTTTCCCCAATTTAGAATTTTTATTCCTAGTCTATCCTTGTCCTTTTCCATAACTACCTTAAATCTAACTGAATTATGGTCACTCGCACCAAAATGCTCCCCCACTGATACGCGTTCTACCTGCCCAGCTTCATTCCCTAAAACTAAGTCTAGAACTGCCCCTCCCTTGTTGAGTTTGCTACATACTGGCTAAAAAAGTTCTCCTGGATGCATTTTAGGAATTCCGCACCCTCTATACCCTTCACATTAATTTTATCCCAGTTAATATTGGGGTAATTGAAATCCCCTACTATTACTGCCCTATAGTTTTTGTACTTCTCAGAAATTTGTCGACATATTTGCTCTTCTATCTCCCTCTCACTGTTTGGGGGTAAATAGTACACTCCCAGCAGTGTGATCGCCCCTTTTTTGTTTTTCAATTTGACCCATATGGCCTCGTTTGATGATCCCTCCAACATATTATCCCTCCTCACAGCTGTAATAGTTTCTTTAATCAACACCACGACCCCCCCTCCCTTTTTACCTCCCTCTCTATCCCGTCTGAAAATCCTGTAACCAGGAATGTTGAGCTGCATACCTGCCTCTCTTTCAGCCACGTCTCTGTAATAGCTATAATATCATAGTCCCAAGAATCTACCTGTGCCCTCAGCTCATCTGCCTTGTTCGCTATACTCCTTGCATTGAAGTATATACCATTTAGTACAGGCAAACCTCCTTGTTGACTACTATCTAGCCCTTGATTCCTCTGTCCTTCCAATTTACTTTCCACGTTTTTGTTTTCCAATTCCAGTTTTTCTTCCCTCCCTACTGACTCTAATCTTAGGTTCCCATCCCCCTGCCAAGCTAGTTTATCCATCCCCAACAGCACCAGCAAACCACCCCCCCGCGAGGATATTGGTCCCAGCTCTGCTCCAACAGATTGCTAGGGATGCTGAGGTGCTGCCCCGGGGGGAGTGGCAGTGGGTCAAGGGAGCAGGAACCTGCTGTCCTCTCTCAGGATGACAGCATTCCTGCTCCCACCACTGCCACTCCACCATTGCCCTTGTCGCTGCCTGTCATCCAGCCAGCCCAGACTGCTGCTGCCCATGCTGAGGTAGTGCAGTCTACAGCTGGGCCTTCCAGGTGCAGAACTGGTCGAGGGCGTCCTGCAAGGCCATCTGAAGTCTCCAGCACGGACACTCAGCAGCCTTCCACCAGCCCTGCTGCAGCCATTGGGCCAACACTTCATAGGAGCACTAGAGTAGGCAAAGGCACAGTAACGACAGGCGCTAAGGGATTGCACAAGGGTGAATAGTTAATATTTTTAGTGTAAATATGTGTTCACTGATTTTGATAAATTTATTAATTCACTTACCATTCTTTTGTGGTGTCTGTCATTTCAGCTTTGCGGTGTGATACGGCCTGCGAGAGGGATGGAATGATGGGGATGTGGTGAGCAAAGGGGATCTGGACTTTAAGTCATCCTGGTGTGAGGCTGGATGTCTGTTTAGAGGAGGTGGCAGATTTCTGTGACCACCTCCTTGGTGAGGTGGAGCCATCTAATACACTGCTCCTCACTTATTTGAAGGTAGAAGAAGTGCTCTCGGAATACCCTCAGAGGTTAAGGCCTCCTGGTGAGAGCCCTGATGTCCCTTTTCATCTCTCTGTGCACATGTTCCCATCTTTCTTGCTGCCTCCGCTGTA
This sequence comes from Squalus acanthias, assembly GCA_030390025.1. Lineage (NCBI taxonomy): Eukaryota > Metazoa > Chordata > Chondrichthyes > Squaliformes > Squalidae > Squalus > Squalus acanthias. The sequence continues at coordinate 45,240,818 of CM059444.1, forward strand.
GATCCTGGAGGGCGAGGTGGCATGCCAACACAGCCCCCATTAATGTTACCAAGTGTAGCAGTTTGATTCTTTGAAGAATAAATGTAGCTACTTTTTAGTTGCCACAAGACTCCTGATACAAAATAACCTTGAAATTACTGAATAAAACTGTTGGACTATGTGAAACTGACAAGAAACCACTGAAACTGCTCTAACCTGACAGCTGCGAGTGATTACTGATGATCCCTTTAAATAACGTCCCTGGAGCTGGCTTCCTGGTGCTTCTTGCCAGCTCTCACTGTCAGTGTTTACTCCAGGGGCTAAGGTAAGTGGCGAGATTCAATTCAGCAGATCGTGCGGTCAGTGAGCGTTGCACACTCACTGACGTCACAATACACCTGGCGTTGACGTTCCCGGCGATACCTCTTACCGGTGGTGCTATGTGGGGGCTGGATTTGGCGTGCGACGCTGGATTTGCCTTGCCCCAGCAATGCTGGTCTAGCACCCCATTAGCGCCAGCTGCTGGCGCTAACGGGAGGTGCTAAGGCGGCGAATTTTTCCCCCCAAGGTATATTTTTCATATAGCAAGATCCCACAAAGAGCAGTGACCAGTCTATACTGGTGTTGGTTGAGGGAGGGATGTTGGTGTCCTTCTTTTCTCTGAATGGTGCCACAGGATCTTTAACATCCATCTGAGCCAGCAGATGAGATCTTAGTTTAATGTCTCCTTGAAAGGATGGCACCTCCAACTGTGCAACACTCCCTTAGTATTGAACAGAAGTATTTAATTTTAAAAGCTTTCGAAGCAGTTCGCTCCTTCGTCCGGTAAGTTAGCAGTGAGAGAATCTCCCAGAATTCACAATTTAAACACAGACAAAATCTATTCACATTTTTCCCTACAACAAAGAGCACAGCCAAGACAATGAGATGTGTCCCAGGGGGTCCAACGTGTCAAACCACCTGCTGGCTGCATATCCTGTCAATTTGTGTTCTTGTGTTAGTCTTTTAAAAAAAAAAAAACACCTGGGAAGACCGGCCATGATGTCAAGTCACGTTCTGTATCGTGACATGAACCCGATATCGCGATTGAGGCCATCCTCATGAGTGCGGAACTTGGCTATCAGTTTCTGCTCTATGATTTTGCGCTGTCGTGTATCTCGAAGGCCGCCTTGGAGAACGCTTACCCGCAGATCCGAGGCTGAATAGATTTTGTCTGTGTTTAAATTGTGAATTCTGGGAGATTCTCTCACTGCTAACTTACCTGACGAAGGAGCGAACTGCTTCGAAAGCTTGTAAAATTAAATAAATCTGTTGGACTATAACCTGGTGTTGTGCGACTTCTCATTTTTGTCCACCCCAGTCCAACGCCGGCATCTCCACATCTTGAACAGAAGTGTCAGCATAGATCACGTGGTCAGGTTGGGAACGGGACTTGAACTTATGGGGGTAGAAATTAGTTCTAAACGAGCGGCATTGCATTGGACCTCTGCTATGGGCCCTGCCCGATATTCAGTTCTATTGAAGTCAATGGAGCTGAATATTGGGCGGTGAGTATAACGGGCAGCCCATTCAATACCGCCCGTGTTGCACTACCGCCCAAGGCGATGTTCTACCCCATGATCTTCTGACTCAGAGATGAGAGGGCCACCAATTGAACCAAGTTCAGACTTATTCCTGAGATGGAATAATTCTCATTGCTTTTGCTTAAGCAAGTATTAAGACCTGCCCCTGGCAGCAGCACTGACCTTTCTTCAAAAAAACAAAGCGACACCCTGGTGTCAGGAAGATGTCGATCACTGTAGCGGGTAATCATTTCCATAGTTAAAATGCTGGCTCTCTTAAAGTCAAGTGTACGTAAAATAGTGATACTTTTGTATTGTGCACGCATTTCCTAGGATCTTGGCCTAGTTTTAATGACCTACTTTACCTGTGACCCTTAACAGTAATCAGTGAGAGAAAACTTGCTTCTCCCTTACCTGTGGTAGATTCTAAATTGCGCTTCAAAGGAATAATAACGAGATGCGTTTCTCAACTGCACCATCTGACTGGATTGAAAGTTTGAGAAACTGGAACTGTGGAATTTTTACTTCTATTTAATACTGAGTGACCGAATGAAGCAGTCCTCATTAAGATGTGACATGAATTGCAATTACCTCTACAGCAACATTGACAGAAAATTTACTCACTGTAGCCGTTGGAAATTTTTATCATGCCCATTCTATGTCCCTTGATTCCCCAGAACAAGACTATCGGATTAATCTCAGCACCAGATACAAAGCAGTGTCCTGCTACAAGCTGATATTCTTTGTCTGGATTGGACTGAGCCAGGATTCCTTTAGTTTATTGTTTATGGCAATTCTTCTAAGTGTGCTAACTGGCAGAAATATATAGCGTAAAGTTTAATTGTCGGAAAATCGTTGCAAATTGGGTACGGTGACCTGTGCACCAGAATTCCTGATATGAGCTCCTGTTGAGCAAAACTGTGTCCCAGGAAGCGCTAACTAGTAAAATGTACCCCATAGTTCAACAGACCACATTACTTAATTTGTAACGCATAATGAACCCCAGGTTGAAGAGATTAAAAAAAATGCAATTATAGTTTTGAACAGCGGCAAAAAAAATCATAGCCGACAAATTAATGTTTGTGATATGAATACTTAATGCATCCGTATGACATTCCTCTATCTGCTACTTTAATGAGGCAATAATCCATTCATTTTAAATAGGTTAATACCTCTGTTAAAATAGTGGGCAGAGGAGAATAAATTAAGCACTTTTACTCAAATAGCACAAACTGTTGTTTCTAAGCTTGTGTGGGGGTGTCTGGGAAAGATGTCAGTGACTCCACATGTATGTGCTGCTAAGTTTTGACAAGTAACCCATAGGTTCTGTCTGTTGGTCATATGAATGTCTGATCAATTTAGCAGAAGCAAACTGTTGAACTATGGGGTAGATTGCGCCAGTTAGCGCTTCCTGGCACACGGTTTTGCACGGCAGCAGCTGATACCAGGAATCCTATTTCAAAGGGCAGCGCGTCCAACTCGGAACAATTTTCCAACAATTAAGCTTTATCCCATATATTTCTGCCAGTTTACACACTCAGCGGAACTGCCATACACATAGACTAAAGGAATCCTGGCTCAACCTGAGACTGTATGCAAGAAACAATGCTGTTTAATTTGTGTGAGCAGCTGTCTTTCAACGGTTTTATACCTGGATTATAATCAATAGAGATATTTTATCGCTAAGGGCTCTATTAAAACCAATTAAATAGAAAATAAAACACTAAAGGCCCCGAAAGTAGTAGATTGTATACTGCAATTTTACAAGTTATATGAGTAAATGCATAGATTTTATTTTAAATATGTAATGTTATGACAATACGTGCTGTATATTTGAAACATAAATATTCTCTGTCAGTAAAAAGGCAAGATACATTCATATTGGAATTAACTCATGATGGAACATTCGAGGTGTGATCACTTTAAGTTTCAAAATAACAGATGGTGAACAAATGAGGGATGAAGCAACCAGTTAAACGATGGGAAAGACATTTAGTGTTTAAATTCCCATCTGGTTTACCTTCATAGCTATGTTCTCTTAAGGGGTTTGACTGTGAAACATGTCACATCCTTATGAACCTGTAACATAATTTGCAAAAACTCGCCAATTGGTGCAGTGGAACACATGGCTGCACTGCTGAAAAAGAGAAAGTCCCAGAGCCACATAAGGTATCAATTACAGTTCCTCATGGGGGGGCAGACATTATTTTGTATTTTGATGTTAATTTACTGTAACAGCTGCTACACTTTACATTAACAAGGCTTTTCAAATAATAATAGGTTTTACGGTTTAATTTTTTATGATCATGAGCATGAAAAGAAAGAAGTTACAGGACATACTAGGTGAAATAATACTATTAAAGAATCTCAGCTCTCCAAGTAAGACATGGTTAAAATTAACTCTACAACAAGTTGAACAACTACTCTAATACTTCTAATAGGGCAGTCATACTGCCGCATTGGCACTGGTGCCAACTCGGCGGTATAACTACAGTTTAACTTTGCCAACCTGGCATTGATTCAGCAATTTTCTAGTGGTCCAGCTGGAGTAGGTGGTCTCATCTAACTTCTGCTTTGCACCAGCCACAGTTACACTGCAATTATACTTGGCAATAATTTAGTCCACTGTGCAATTGGACAACAATCCTAGTAACACGAGGCTACCTTGGAGTGTGTTCTGCATGCTACGGTGGCATAGTGGTTAGCACTGGTGCCTCACAGCGCCAGGGACCCGGGTTCGAATCTGACCTCGGGTGACTGTCTGTGTGGAGTTTGCACATTCTCCCCGTGTCTGCGTGGGTTTCCTCCGGGTGCTCCGGTTTCCTCCCACAGTCCAAAAATGTGCGGGTTAGGTTGATTTGGCTATGATAAATTGACCCTTAGTGTTAGGGGGGATTAAATACGTGGGGTTATGGGGATAGGATGGGATATGTTAGGGGGAATTAAATACGTGGGGTTACGGGGGTAGGGTGGGATATGTGAATTAAATACGTGGGGTTACGGGGATAGGGTGGGATATGTGTCGGTGCAGGCTCGATGGGGATTCTGTGTGGGAAAGCAGGGACAGGGTACTGGATTTGGATGATCAGCCATGATCGTATTGAATGGTGGAGCAAGCTCGACGGGCCGAATGGCCTACTCCTGCTCCTAGTTTCTATGTTTCTATGTTTACTTCAGCCATTGTGTGGTACAGTTTGCCATCTTGCTCCATCCTTTGGCTCAGCAGTCCTGTTGGCCAGTTCACAATCAGCACTGTTTGTTGGTTATGCTAACATTAGGGATTATTTGGGCTAGAAATTTGATTGCAGTCAAAAACGGGCGTACAGGGGGCAAATGGACAATACTCCCCTCCCCATTTCCATTCACTCTCCTACAATCAATGCACACTACACTACCCCCCCCTTCTCCTCATACTTACACGCTCACCACTTTTGCAACCTTCACCTCCCTACATCTCACATCTGACAGTCTGCATACCAACTATTGCACCATAACAAGTACATTCTCTAAGCACCTCAGAAGACTGCACATGCCAGTTGGTGTTGTCCCAGGCAGCGCGTAATATTCATGCTGCATGCTCATTATCATTAGTCAGGCATGCAGCCAGCGCTATTCATTGGCTGCACGCCTGCTCGAGAGGCCAGATATTGGACATCTCTGATGCTACTTAAAGGCAGCCAGCACCTCTTAAAGGGGAGGTGCACTCTGGCTGCAGACAACAGGGAGACAGTTCTGTACACAGAAATGGCTGCAGGAAGTACTGAGAGAGCACCAAGGTTTTCCAATGCTGCCTTGGAGGTCCTGGCGCAGGCAGTGGACTGGAGGAAGGAGGTCCTGTTCCCGCAGGGGGCAGAAAACCCTTCAGGCAACAACTCCGCCGCCAAAGGGTAGACATCACAGAGGAGGTCAATGCCAGGAGCATAGCTCCCAGGACATGACTGCAATGTCGAAAGAAGTTCAATGACTGCACCAGAGTTGCCAAGGTAACTATACTGCTCTCTTACTCTCTGCTCAAACCACCTCATCTCCAGCCTCACTATTCACAATACTCCCCTCCCCATTTCCATTCACTCTCCTACAATCAGTGCATACTACACTACACCCCCTTCTCCTCATACTTACACGCTCACCACTTTTGCAACCTTCACTTCCCTACATCTCACATCTGGACTCTGCATACCAGCTATTGCACCATGACAAGTACATTCTCTAAGCACCTCAGAAGACTGTCATTAACACACTCCCTTCTTTCTTGGAAGAGAAGGTCGCCCACAACTCCAGACAGGAGGCTGCCACCCTTAAAGAAAACATGCTGGGCAATACAGATTGATGCAGAGTCCTGGCTGTGGTGACTGGCAATGCTGGAGGAGATGACACGCAGAGTTTTTCACACCTTATACTCTTTTTTCCCTTATTACTTCTATCTCAACCTGCACACTCTGCATGACAAACTGCAGATGTTTCCACCATCCACTTCTCTCTCTGCTCTCCCTGCACACTAAAAACTAACCCTTGACCCTCTCTTTCATTTCAGGTGCTGAAGGTGTGGACATAGCTCTGTCGCTTCAGAAAGAGGATGCCAGCCTTCCTGACAGTACAGCATTGCGCGATCTCACCCTCGTAAGCACCAGCTCAGATATTGGCACTATGCATACTTTAGAGGCGAGGCTAGAGGTGGGGTCCTCAGGTGGTGAATCACTGGCACAAGTGTGCAGAAACTAGGGCAGGGGGATAGGACGCCACAGGTGCCAACTCGCCAGAAGGTGAGTTTGCATACTAGCTTTGCTGCAGAGAACTCAGATGTTGACTTCGAGGGCCCAGGCTACCAAACAAGGCTGATTCTAGGTGCACTGGGCAGCATGTCGCAGATCATGGAGTCCAGCTCCAACTTGTCATAAGGCTTTGCGCAGAGCATGGAGACCATTCTGTCCAACATGCCCCGACTGGTCAGCTCCATAATCACAATAGTGGCACTTACCTTCATGGAACCTCTCCTGACAGCCCTCACAGCTGCCATGGAAGCTCAGATGTTTGCCACCTTGGCTTTGGGGGCCACTGTTGACTGGGGATACACTTCGTAAGAGCACTAGGATAGGCAAACAAACACACAAATCAATCACTAAAGGCCTGCAAAAGATTGATTCACAATTATTTCTGTAAACTATTAGACACAGATGGTATTGAGATATTTGATAAATTTGATTTTTGTTCTGGATTTGGTGTTGGTGTTTATATTTGTAGTGAAGAGAGGGCAAGACCCATAAGGCTGGACTGAAGAAAGGCAATCGGATGGTGGTAGTGAGGATGGTAGTAATGATTGTGGGACGGTTAGGGTGGGTAGAACATGAGAACATAAGAAATAAGAGCAGGAGTAGGCCATACGGCCCCTCGAGCCTGCTCCGCCATTTAATAAGATCATGGCTGATCATCGACCTCAACTCCACTTTCCTGCCCAATCTCCATATCCCTTGATTCCCCTAGAGTCCAAAAATCTATCTATCTCAGCCTTGAATATACTCAAAGACTCAGCATTCACAGCCCTTTGGGGCAGAGAATTCCAAAGATTTACAACCCTCTGAGTGAAGAAATTTCTCCTCATCTCAGTCTTAAATGGCCTACCCCTTATCCTGAGACTATGCCCCCTAGTTCTAGACACTCCAGCCAGGGGAAACAACCTCTCAGCATCTACCCTGTCGATCCCCTTCAGAATCTTGTATGTTTCAATGCGATCACCTCTCATTCTTCAAAACTCCAGAGATTCTACACAATCTCTCCTCATAGGACAGCCCTCTCATCCCAGGAATCAATCTAGTGAACCTTCGTTGCACCGCCTCCAAGGCAAGTATACCCTTTTAGATAAGGAGACCAAAACTGTGCACAGTACTCCAGGTGTGGTCTCACCAAGGCCCTGTACAATTGTAGCAAGACTTCCTTACTCTTATACTCCAACCCCCTTACAATAAAGGCTAACATGCCATTTGCCTTCCTTATTGCTTGCTGTACCTGCATGCTAGCTTTCTGTGTTTCTTGCACGAGGACACCCAAATCTCTCTGAACACCAACATTTGAAAGTTTCTCACCATTTAAAAAATATTCTGTTTGTGTGAGACGGGGATAAAAATCTCAGCTCGAGAGCAGGTCACAGCAGGGCTGGAAGCCAGATCGAGGGGAACATTCTGGGGAGAGGAACTTTTACAAATCTGAAAAGTTGTGCTTACTGCTGTCTTTCAAGGCTCAGGAAGCTGTGCAAGGGGACGTGGACTCTGTGTGGTGTGACAGGAAGCCATTGCGATTTAGTAGAACTGTTGGCATTAGAATTTCTATTAGAATACGACCTAATGGCATTATAGGGAATCATTACTGGCAAGTGTAACAGGTAAGTGTTGCCATTTTAGAATGTTTACATAGCAGTTTACAATAGTGCGTGCCATACGCAAGATTTTTGAACAAACTTTCAGTTGATCCACCTGTGGTGTTGCCTATGGGGAGTTGAGACCAAGTATAATCTTCAGGAGAAGTGAATTAGACCAGGGTGTGCACATGTAATTCAGTCCCCACTATAAAGTCAAATGGTCTGTCCTTATTTTTATTTAATACTTTGATGTTATAGTTAAATAGCAAAACTTACAGCAGTTTAGGAAGCAGAGAAGTAGAGTTGGTTGGAGCATAGGAGTTTCTCTGCAATACAGGCTGAGGAGCTGGGAGAAGCAAAACTGAGATGCTACAGCACCATTAGTGGCATAATTCTGCAATTACAGCACGACAAGTTTACATAGGGAGTTTCCATTCCAAATGCGGGCAAAGGAATTTATCATGGAAACAGTTGACACAGTTGAAATGTAAATAAGTAAGATTGGTAGACAGAAAGTGCATATATATGTAAGATTTTTAATATAGATTTTATATATATATATATATATAGATATATATATGTAAATATAGATAGATAGCATGTTGAAAGAAACAACACTTATTGAATACCAGTTTTACTTGCGTATTTACAGAGTTACAAAGCAGTTTTACCAAAGCCATCTTTGTTTGATTATATATTACCTTTTGAAATGGACAAGACAACATCAGTAGGAAACAGGCAGGAGTTTTCTGCATTTCCAATTTACTTGTGCTGCATTCCACTGCCCCTTTGAGAACAAATGCTCCATACATACTTAGGCAGGATGTTTTGCATTTAACACAGTTAGTAAGCTGATAAACTACATTGTATTTACTGTGAAAACTGCATAAGAGAAATAGTGTAACTTTACCACAGAGATACTAAAGTTATTGTCAGAAATCCAAGTAAACTTAATTCAATTGTGCCCTAGAATATGCAAAAAATAAAACCAAAACAAGAATTTTGCCCTTCCAATTTAAAGATATTTTATCTTGTTTGCCATATTTAGCACAAGGGGAGAATTAGCCTGCATCATGAGCAATTTCTGGGCGGGAAATGAGTGTTCGGTGGACAAATTTCGGGTGGCAGTATTGCACGGCTTTCGAGTGTCCAGGGCGGATGCCCATCTGAAACAGGCGCTCAGTCTCTTGAATATGCTAGCCTAATGCCTGTTTAGCACCCCATGCCTAATTAAATTTAGCTTACAATTGGACCCCGCTTAGCAGAGCTGTCCTTATGTGTAAGTATGTGTTTGAGCCAGAGAACGATGCAGAGCTGACAGTATAATTGGGCGTCTCAGCTCAGCATCAGTCAAAGTAGATACCAATCTCAAACTCGTACCTGCAATACAACAAGGCCACAATAGTTGACCTAATCAATCTTGCTCTCCATGGATTAGACCAACACTCTTGTGTCAAATGCAGAAATATTATCGCACTGCCTTTTCAGTTGATGGATGTGGAGATATGATTTACAAATATATATGCAGATATAGTGAAACATTGGTGTCAGAGTTAAAATGCGCATTTCATTTCCAGTTTTAAAGGGAAAGACAGTTAAAATGCTTAATAGGATAATCTGTGGATTGACCCTGTATCAAATCAACCCATCCTTTCCCTGTCAGCAAGGGAAACAGTTACTGTGTCTGAATTAGTTAACTATCAGCAAAGAATGCAGATAAAAAATCTCGAGTACAGTCACGTTGTCTGGTCAAACCGCTACATGGAGCATCAATACAGTGTTAGCACTCTTTACAAGGGTGAAATGAGAATGTAATGTGTGGCATACGTTGACGGATGACATTATGTACTGCAAGCCCCGGTAGGCATAGTGCTTAGATGCAGTAGATTTGTGAAGCAAAGCATCAGATAATCTCCTGTCAGGTAACATGGTCTACTGACTTCAGCATGTTACATAATTAGGATCATGAAGAAATGGCTGCACCAGTGACAATCCTGAAAGATCTTAAAAGATTTTCAGAGAAAAAAAAAATCTAGTTTGCAAACATTACCTTAGACTACGGAGTGCTTTGAAATTCATTAGGATCCTGATTCATTCTTGTAAAACCTCAGTGTATAGTTAGCAATTTATTACAGAATAACTGAACGGTGGCAATAATTGATGTCACTCTGGAGGCAAGAACGTGAAATACTCAAAGACTGATAATTATTTCCATATTGGAGAAGGCCGTATCCCATTTCATCCCTGAAAAAAATAAAGGTATTAGCACACTCCATCATGAGAGGAATTTATGTGTAGCATGTCAAGCATGAAATAACCCATGGCAACCCATTGTATAATGATAGCAAGGTGCTCTTTTCAACTGTACTCTTTACCAGTTCCATCTGACAGTGATATAATATTCCTGTTACCAATGCACAATATGATTGCTGCAATGAGGGTGTTTAGAACTATCTGGCAAAATAAAGATACAAAGAATATCGGGCATACTTTCCCAGGGTGCTAACTTGAATAAAAGAGTAGATCTGAGGTGAGCAAGACCAAAGGGTAGAAAACAGTAATTGGACTTTCCATCCATTATTACAGCTACCCTGGGTCTAGCTCACAGGGAATAATGGATCTAAAATAAATTGCAAACAAAAAAGAAAAGCTTGCTTGCTAAGGATCATGCAGCTCTTGTTCAAGCCTTACCCTGAAACAATCATGAAGGTGACCACTGCCCTTAACTTTTAAATCGCAAGGGTCTTTCAGGCGTGCGCAGGAGCCATCATAGGAGTCAGTCACTCCCCTGTCCAGGGCGGACTGGCTCCCCCAAAAGGGTGCATGATTCTTCGGGATTCTCATGGGGAAATGGGAGGGAAGGGGCGATAATACAGTGTGAAGGAACCATTCATGGGGTACTCGTGAAACCTCCCGATTTCCTATATAGTTAGTTCACCCCTGATGCTCTCCACTGTTGCATTAAACTGAAGCTCTGATTTTTTTTGCCACATTCCCAGCTACATACACTTCAGCAGTGAACAGCAAGAGCAGAAGAAACAAGAGATTTTCTACATTGATGGCTTTCCTAGCATCCAGGACAGCGTGTAGTGTGTCTCCAATGACCAGGCAACTCCAAAGGAGCTCTCAGGCCTTTATGAAGTCACATCTCTGGCTATTTACAATGAAGCCTCTCCAGGACGTTTGGGGATGTACCCTGTAGCTGACATTATTGAAACGGCCTAGCACGGACTTGAGGATTTCAATGCTGGCAATAAGATGGCCACTTTTAAATATGAGAAGTCGCACAACACCAGGTTATAGTCCAACAGCTTTATTTGAAATCACAAGCTTTCGGAGCGGCTGCTCCTTCGTCAGGTGAAGTGTCACTTTTGTCCACCCCAGTCCAACACCGCATCTCCGCATCACTTTTAAATATGTCATTAAAAAATTCTGATTCTTTTCTTCTGTAAAAAGGAGGAGCACTTTGAACAAAGGTGATCTTCCCACTCCTTCCAACAACCTCTTATTCTCGCAAAATCAGCACTATGATTTTATGATCCAATTAAAGTTACGGGCATGTGCAGGGCACCACTCTGCTGCATCCAAATGCCAAGCAAAGACCCAGAATAACAAAAGCAGAATACTGAGGATGCCAGAAATCTGAAATAAAAACAGAAAACGATGAAAACACTCAGCAGGTCAGGCAGCATCTGTGGAGAGAAAAACAGAGTTAACGGCCGAAATTTTCTTTACCTCAGCGGGTCTGGTGCGGCCGGTGTCCGTGGCGGGTCACGACCCCGCTGCTGGCTCCATCCCGCTGTAGAAAATGAACTTACCTTAATGGGACCTATTAAGCCCTGCCCAGCGCGTTACCTGGTCAATAGTGGGTGTTGAATCTTCACTCTACAATAATATAATAAAAGTTATATATGAGTGACAAAGAAATATTTAAATAATATTATCATTAAGTAATATTACGCCATCTACAAATACGATCAAGAACATAATTTAAAAAGTACATTAATTGGGAAGTTATTGGTGCTTTAGTCACAAATCTAAAGACTTTTGTATCAGTAACTGGTACAAATGAAAGATGTGTGTGTATAGGTAAAATATACCTATATGAAATTAAGCAGATTTTAAATGGAATTGTAAAGGGGTGGATTTACAATCTTATGCAAGTTCAGCAGAAGAGCTGTGGAAACCCTGACAAACAGTTTAAGTAGTGCTTATGTGTTTCTGGGATTTCTGCAGCTCTTCCGTTGAAGTTAACAATGGACAAGTGAGAGACCCTCCGCAGAAATTCACCCTAAAGTCTCAGACTGAAAAATTACATTAGTTATATTCAGGGACTGAAAGCAAATTGAACCAGTGGAATGAGTGATGAGAATGAAATTGTTACAGGTTGATGACTTGATTTAATGTGTAACTGGACAATCACAGTATACTGTGAGAAAAACCTGACCAGAAACAACACAAAAATTTATTGAAATGGTATATGTCATTTTTTATAGCGCAGATCAATTCACTGCAATTACTGTTCAGTTGGAAGGCAACAGCCGAGAATAGCCAGTGAAAAATATATTTCCCTCACCATCCAGGGTAGCACTTACATTCCTTCAGGAATTTCTGAATTAACATTTACCAGAAGCTTTTCAAGTAGAACAGAATCTCCATCAATCTGTTAGCTGATATAATCAACATATTTTTATTTTGGTTTGTTTTCCATGCTGGCAAGCTGGAGCAATGGCCATGGAACTCCTGCCTTAGGTTGATAGATGTGGTTCCTGAGCTGCGTGAATCCCATGGCCATGCAGGGAAATTTAAAAAGTAAGTGAAAAAAGGCTCTTAAGTGCTTGTCAACTATTTGATAATAATCTCAATTGGGTCACCCGCCTCTGCAGGTCGGGTCGGCTCCACAATGACAGACAAGCCTGGGGGAAAGGCGCATGGGAGTGAGATGACAGCGGGTTCCCGACCCACTGTCAAAAATAACAACTTTCCCACCCGACCCGCCACCGAGCGCACCCACTACCACCCCGGAAAATTCAGCCCAATCTTTCAGATCGAGGCCTTTCATCAGAACTACCACTTCTCTCGACCCCTCCATGGTCCCTAACTTGTCAGACTACTTGTCCGACATCCAATATAATTGCTCAACCACTGGTGGCTGTGCCTTCTGTTGCCTAGGCCCTAAGCTCTGGAATTCACTGCCTAAACCTCTCTGCCTCTCTACCTCTCTTTCCTCCTTTAAGACGCTCCTTAAAACCTACCTCTCTGACCAAGCTTTTGGTCACCTGCCCTAATTTCATCTTATGTGGCTCGGTGTCAAATTTTTTGTTTTATAATCCTCCTGTGAAGCACCTTGGGACATTTTACTACGTAAAAGGCACTATATAAATACAAGTTGTGTTGTTGTTGAACTGGAAGATGTTAGACATCTTTTAAGCAGGTGCGGAGCCAGGGAAAAGGGAGCAGAAAAAGATCAAAAAGGTGGAGGGCAGGGGTGATTAAATGACAAAAGTGATGATGGTGCAAGGCAAAAGAAGGTGATAATGAGACAAGTATAGAAACAACAGATGGGTCCAGAGGAGGTGTAAATGGTTACAGCAGAATAGCACAGGAGGGGGGAAGGATGGAAAATATGGCAAAGAGAAGGCACCTGTGGTGCAGGAATGTGGTGGAAGAAAGGCAGGTAGACCCCAGGGGTTCAGACCATCCAGCCTGCCCAACCCAAGTACAAGCCCACACTTCCTCCACTCCCAGTGGCTCTGGTGCAGCCATCTCCATTATTAGCATCTGCTGTCTGAGTGAAAATGGGAGTGATGGTTAAGGTCAAAGTTGTTAAACTCAGTGTTAAGGTTGGAAGGCTAAAAAGTGCCTCATAGAAAGATGAGGTGCTGTTCCTCAAGCTTGCGTTGTGCTTCATTGGAACAGTGTAGGAGGCTGAGGAGAGAGACAACAGAGTGGGCGTGGGATGAAGAATTGATGTAGATGGAGTGGGATGGACTGACCCAGAAGGACAACTGGCTCTCCGTTATTAAAAAGGTTAAAAATAAAGTTTAGGAAGTCCCTTGCAGCTGGCATGAAGTTGAGCAATGTGGGACCACTTCCTTAAGATAGTCTAACGCTGCGTGACTAACTACAATTCGGGTGACCTCAGACCCAAGATATACTAACAATCATACGAAGCCAAAAGCATTTTACATAGAATGACATAGTCTACACCACAGAAACAGGCCATTCGTCCCAACTGGTCTATGCCGGCATTTATGCACTACATGAGGCTCCTCCCTCCACTCTTCATCTAACCCTATCAGCACATCCTTCTTCACATGCTTCAAAGCATGCTGTACAGTTGATCTATAAGATTTATGCACTATTTGTTTCCATTATAGGTACCAACCAGTTATGTGATTTTGATGTATTTTTCAAGTGCAAGACAAGTGAGTCTGACAGTCAATGCCATGGAAAACAAATGCTAGCTTTTCAAAAAAAAAATCATTTTTATTGCCATTTTAACCTTCAGTATTATTTAGTACAAGCCTTGATATAAATGGATAGGAAAAAAGGAATAGTAGACATTAGGAATTATTTAACCCCAACCAGTAAATTGATTTAATTAATGTGTTATTAATTTTATCTGTTTCATAGTACAAATCGCAGCATCTCTGAATCCAACGGGTTTGTGAGGTGCACCATAGAACATAGAACATAGAACAGTACAGCACAGTACAGGCCCTTCGGCCCTCGATGTTGTGCCGAGCATTGTCCGAGACCAAGATCAAGCTATCACACTCCCTATCACTCTGGTGTGCTCCATGTGCTTATCCAATAACCGCTTGAAAGTTCCTAAAGTGTCCGACTCCACTATCACAGCAGGCAGTCCATTCCACACCCCAACCACTCTCTGAGTAAAGAATCTACCTCGGACATCCCTTCTATATCTCCCCCCATGCACCTTATAGTTATGCCCCCTTGTAACAGCTGCCTCTACCCGAGGAAATAGTCTCTGAACATCCACTCTATCTATCCCCCTCATCATCTTATAAACCTCTATTAAGTCGCCTCTCATCCTCCTCCGCTCTAAAGAGAAAAGCCCCAACTCCCTCAATCTTTCCTCATAAGACCTCCCCCCCAAACCAGGCAGCATCCTGGTAAATCTCCTTTGCACTCTTTCCAATGCTTCCATGTCCTTCCTATAGTGAGGTGACCAGAACTGCACACAATATTCCAAATGTGGTCTCACCAAGGTCCTGTACAGTTGCAGCATAACCTCACGGTTCTTAAACTCAAACCCTCTGTTAATAAACGCCAACACACCATAGGCCTTCTTTACTGCTCTATCCACTTGAGTGGCAACCTTCAGAGATCTGTGGATATGAACCCCCAGATCCCTCTGCTCCTCCACGTTCCTCAGAACCCTGCCGTTGACCCTGTAATCCTTATTCAAATTTGCCCTACCAAAATGAATCACCTCGCACTTATCAGGGTTAAATTCCATCTGCCATTTTTCGGCCCAGCTCTGCATCCTATCAATGTCTCTTTGCAGCCTACAACTGCCCTCCACCTCATCCACTGCTCCACCAATCTTGGTGTCATCAGCAAATTTACTGATCCACCCTTCAGTCCCCTCTTCCAAGTCATTGATAAAAATCACAAACAGCAAAGGACCCAGCACCGACCCCTGTGGCACACCGCTGGTAACTGGTCTCCAGTCCGAAAATGTTCCATCCACCACCACCCTCTGCCTTCTATGAGATAGCCAGTTACTTATCCAATCGGCCAAATTTCCCTCTATCCCACAACTCCTTACTTTCTTCATGAGACGACCATGGGGAACCTTATCAAACGCCTTACTAAAATCCATGTATACGACATCAACTGCTCTACCTTCATCTACACACTTAGTTACCTCCTCAAAGAATTCAATCAAATTTGTTAGGCAAGACTTACCCTTCACGAATCCGTGTTGACTATCCCTGATTAAGTTGCCCCTTTCCAAATGGTCATAAATCCTATCCCTCAGGACCTTTTCCATTATCTTACCAACCACCGAAGTAAGACTAACCGGCCTATAATTACCAGGGTCATTCCTATTTCCTTTCTTGAAGAGAGGAACAACATTCGCCACTCTCCAGTCCTCTGGCACCATCCCCGTGGACAGTGAGGACCCAAAGATCAAAGCCAGAGGCTCTGCAATCTCCTCCCTTGCCTCCCAAAGAATCCTAGGATATATCCCATCTGGCCCAGGGGACTTATCGACCCTCAGGTTCTTCAAAATTGCTAAAACATCTTCCCTCAGAACATCTACCACCTCCAGCCTATCCACCTTTATCACACTCTCATCCTCAAGAACATGGCCCCTCTCCTCGGTGAACACTGACGAAAAGTATTCATTCATCACCTCTCCTATCTCTTCTGACTCCATGCACAAGTTCCCACTACTGTCCTTGACCGGCCCTACCCTCACCCTGGTCATTCTTTTATTTCTCACATAAGAGTAAAAAGCCTTGGGGTTTTTCTTGATCCGACCCGCCAAGGACTTCTCATGCCCCCTCCTAGCTCTCCTAAGCTCTTTTTTTAGCTCATTCCTTGCTACCTTGTACCCCTCAATCGACCCAACTGAACCTTGTTTTCTCATCCTTACATACGCTTCCTTTTTCCTCTTGACTAGACATTCAACCTCTTTTGTGAACCATGGTTCTCTCACTCGGCCATTTCCTCCCTGCCTGACAGGGACATACCTATCAAGGACACGCAGTAATTGCTCCATGAAAAAGCTCCACTTTTCGTTTGTGCCTTTCCCTGATAGTTTCTGTTCCCATCTTATACTCCCTAATTCTTGCCTAATCGCATCATAATTACCCCTCCCCCAATTATAAACCCTGCCCTGCCGTATGGCCCTATCCCTCTCCATTGCAATAGTGAAAGTTACCGAATTGTGGTCACTATCTCCAAAGTGCTCTCCCACTTACAAATCAAACACTTGGCCCGGTTCATTACCCAGTACCAAATCCAACGTGGCCCCACCTCTTGTCGGCCTATCCACATATTGTGTCAGGAAACCCTCCTGCACACACTGTGCAAAAACTATCCCATCCGAACTGTTTGACCTATAAAGGTTCCAATCAATAGCATGCTTGTTCTTCATGTAGGTAAGACAGGTAGGGGTAAAAATTCACTTGGTTGCGCCTCCCGTTAGCGCCTTAAGAGGGCGCTAATGGGGCGTTAAGCCGCTAACGCCCGGGCGCAGCGCTGTTTGCGCCGCTCGAGAACTTAACTTGAGATTGTGCGGCGGCGCTAAAACTTACCGCTGCGACCACCTGCGCGCGCAGATTGTGACGTCATTCCATGGTGCAACGCCCTTGGGGCGCCCCGGAGCGGAAATTGAGTGGCGCCCCCTGCCTTACCGCCTGGCGCTTCCAACGACCGGAAGACTGGAACGTTATCAATCGGTGTGGGGCTGGGGGGGGCGCTATTTAAAGGGGGCCTCTTGTCTTTTTCTGTGGTCGACATTTATGCACCACTCGTTCTGAGAGAGAGAGAGAGATTCGGAGAGAGAGAGAGACTTCTACATTGACTCAACGCTTTGTGAGGTAGTTTTGCCTAGTTCATCCTAACTTTGTTGCTACTTTTAGTTGCTGTACCTCATTACTTTTCTGGCAAAGAGAATATGGGGGCTGCAATGATTGGGGGTGTCGTCCTGCTCCAGCTGAATCGGAGGATACTGAGACGCAGACAGAGAGTGGCAATGATGGCCAGACGGAGGAGGGCCATCAGGCGCATGTACAGGAGAGCTTACCCTCCCAGGGTATATCGTGAACAGCTCTCCTACATCCATATGTCCGAGGAGCTGTGTTTGCGAAGGCTGCGATTCAGCAAGGAGGTGGTCACTGAGCTCTGCCACCTGCTGCAGCCAGATCTGCAGCCTCAGCTGAGGTCCAGGATGTCTCTGTCGGTGGCAGTGAAGGTCACAGTGGCTTTGAACTTCTACGCCACTGGCTCATTCCAAGCTGCTGTTGGGGACCTCGCCAATATCTCCCAGTTTGCGGTGCATCGCTGCATCCGGCAGGTCACCAATGCCCTCTTCAGAAGGAGACGAGACTTCATCTCTTTCCCTATGACCCCAGACAAGCAGCGTGACCGTGCTCTGGGCTTTGCGAGGGTAGCGGGCTTCCCCATGGTGCAGGGCGCCATTGACTGCACGCATGTGGCTTTGCGTGCTCCGCGAGAGAATGCAGAGGAATTCAGGAACAGAAAGGGGTTCCATTCCTTGAATGTGCAGTTGGTCTGTGACCACAGACAGGTGATACTCGCTGTCAATGCCCACTATCCGGGCAGCTGCCACGATGCTTTCATCCTGCGCCAGACTACTGTGGCAGAAGTTTTCGAGGCACCGCATCAGCCAGTTGGTTGGCTTCTGGGGGACAAGGGGTACGCATTGAGCACCTGGCTGATGACACCGCTCCGTACGCCAAACACCCCTGCTGAGCTGTGGTACAATGAAAGCCATCAAGCAACCAGGAACATTATTGAGTGCACAATCGGCGTGCTGAAACAACGGTTCCGCTGTCTGGACCATTCCGGAGGAGCCCTGCAGTACTCGCCTGAGCAAGTTTCGAACTTCGTAGTCGTGTGCTGCATGTTGCACAACATGGCAATCCTCAGGACCCAGCCAATGCCACCAGGCCTTGTAGCACCACCAGAGGAGGAGGAGGAAGAGGAGGAAGAGGACGAGGACGATGATCATCAGTAGCACCAAGGCAGGAGGGCGGCCCACAATGGTCAAACTGCAAGGGCCATCCGTCAACGACTAATAGCAAGCCGCTTCTAGGGCCCCTGCCATTGCTACAAACACTAATCAACCCAGCACGCAACCCCTAAGCCAGCCAAGGCACCAATAATTCCAACCACCAGCCATGTATATTTTGAATACAGAAACTTATTTATTTTACAAACTCTGTGTGTGTCAATTCCTCATGACAAACTCATAGAAATAAACACAAAAAAACAGTCAATAACATAACTGGTTCTCACAACCTGGAGATAATGTCCAAAACACTAAACAAAAGTTGGACCATGAACCTCGGCCTTTAATAAAAAAATGACCAGCATTTTGTCACACCTCCTACTTTTTGCCCTTCGAGGGTGATCTCCTTCCCTTGCGCACTTCCCCCCTTCTAACCCTACTGCTCCTCCGTAATGGGACCTCAGTGGCTGCAGCAAGGCTGGTGGAAGGCTGCTGCTCGTCAGACCCTGACACTGCAGATGCCCCTGAAGGACGGCCTCGACCACTTCTGGGCCTGGAGGGCCCGGCTGCAGACTGCACCAACTCTGCATGGGCGGCAGCAGTCTGTCCTACAGGCGGTGGTAAGTGCAGTGGAGAAGTGACAGTGTTGGCAGCAGGAATGCTGTCATCGTGAGAGAGGCCAGCAACTCCCTGCTCGCCCGACACACTGGCACTCCCACGGGGCAGCACTTCAGCATCCGGAGCAATTTGCCGGAGAACAGATTGCTGGCCTGCTGCGGCGCGGTGACAGCCCCGGGGACATGTGCACGAACCATCGAGGTTGGCAGCAGTCTGTGCTCGCGTGGCCTCCATCTGAGTCTGTATGAGAGCAGTCAGAGGTGGGATCACGGCAGCCAGTGACTGAATTGCAGCACTAAGCGTTAGTGTGGCATCCACCTGTGCTACAGCGAAGTGCTCCACACTCCTTGCCAGTGACTCAATGCAATCGGGCACCCTTCCCACTGCACCCATGAGCTCAGTGTGCATGCCCACCGCCTGGGTGTTCATTTCTGCAATCAGCCGCTCCTCCTCTGCGTCCATTGCAGTAGGAGTGTCTGGCATACTCTCCCTCTGGGGAGAAGGCCCCCGTTCTTCCCTACCCCCCCCATGGCGTTGCTGCAGCCCGCTGGGTCCTGGAGCTTCACCATCATCAGCCCCTTCCCCCCTGCTCCTCTCCGGGGAAGGCGTGTTCCCAGTGTGGGCATGGGCTTCCTCGGGAGAGGGTGGCACTGATGCTCCGGCTTCCTCTTCCTCCTCAGCTGCAGCATCACTCCCAGTGGCAGCTTCAGGGCCCGTCTCCTCAGCTGGTGAATCACCATCTGAAAGCAGGGAGGTACAAGAGTGGCTTTAGCGTGAGGACAGGGTGGCAGTAAGGGAGGAATAAGTGCAGCGAGTTAGCAAGTTGGATTGAAAGTGTCAAAGGCTGGTATTGTGAGGGACAAGTGGAAGGACAGAGGACAAAAAGGTGATGACCTTACCATTGCTGTCCAGAACGGGGTCGGCGTCTCCAGTGGCGACGGGACCGATCACCCGGCTTGCCACAATCCTGTGGACGCGCTCCTCCAGATCGCTGAGGGGTTGCAGCTGAAGCCGCCCTCCACCCGTCCGTTGCTGCTGTCTCCGATTATGAGCCAGCTTAGCCTGCAAGAAAAAGGACAGCATCTGAGTAAATATACAGCCATGGTCTTGCCTGATGTGCCTCCCATAGGTGAATAGCCCTTACAATATACAGCCATGGTCTTGCCTGATGTGCCTCCCATAGGTGAATAGCCCTTACAATATACAACCATGGTCTTGCCTGATGTGCCTCCCATAGGTGAATAGCCCTTACAATATACAGCCATGGTCTTGCCTGATGTGCCTCCCAAAGGTGAATAGCCCTTACTGTATGCAAAGTGTGGAATGTGTGTGTGTGTTTGATGAAAGGGCCATAGGTGTTGGATGAGTGTTGTGCATTGGGGTTTTAAGACCCTCTGGCCATAGAGTGAGGTTGAGATGGAGGGATGGAGAGGTATTGAGAAAAAGCCACTCACCCTGACGACCCGAGTGAGGTCGTTGAACTTTTTGCGGCATTGAACATGGGTCCTGGGCACCATGCTCCTGGAGGAGACGCTCTGAGCCACCTCCCTCCACACTCTTCTGAACTCGCGTGGCAAAGGCCTCCTGCCACTCTCCGGGAACAGCATGCATCGTCTGCGCTCCACTGCGTCAACCAGAGCATCCAAGGCCCGCTCGGTGAAGCGATGAGCGCGTTCTCTCACCCTCTCCATGCTTGGCAGCAAAATGGATTACAGGTCTCTCCAGGCTGAGATTCAAGGCTGCAATGAGCAGGGTGTGGCTGGGGAGCAAGTGGCCCCCCCCCCGCTTTAAGAAGTGTCCGGCGCCAGTGTGTCTGTGTTCCCTCGCTAACTGGCAGCAGCTGCGCTGCGCTCGTGCGCTGAGTTAGCGCCTCACTCCTTGGCCTTTGCGCCTTAAGAGAGGTGTGCAGCGCCTACTTTAGCGCTCCGTAAAGTCATAGCTATCATTATCAAGTGACAGTACAGCATGTTTTCCAGAATAGTTCAAGAATAAATCCCTGCTCATTACAAAATATAATAGGTTTTATTGTTAGGGACACAAGTAACATTTCTGTATGGCAAAAAGCAAATACTGCAAATTCTGGAAATCTAGGGGGCGATTTTGCCAGCCCTGGGGAGGCGGGTTTGGAGGCGGGACTGCCGGGAAAATGGCAGAATCTGGGGGCGGGTACCCATCCTGCCTCCAACCCGCCTCCGTGCCATCTTCCCAGGAGGCAGGTACCCGACCTGCGCCGGGTCCCGTCTCCTCGAGGCAGGAAGGGGATTACAGCCACTTAACTGCCTGTTAACAGGTAGTTAGCAGGCAGTTAAGAGGATTATCCCCATTTTTCCATTATACGTGCGGGCTTCCCGATGTTGGGAAACCCCGCCAGGGTCAGCGAGGCGAGCAGTGGGTCTGCGGGGTACAAAAGTGCACTGTGGAGGTGAGTGATGGGTGCAAGTGTGGAGAGGTAAGTATGTGAGGTGAGTGAAAAGTGATAGAAAAAGTTTCCTTACCTTTGTTTCTTCCTGCAGGCTTCAATCGTTGGGGATCCGGAGGCTCCGGCATCTCAATGGCAGAGATGACAGAATGGCTGCTGCGTTCTCCGATGCAACAACCATCTGCTTTCTGCTCACAAAACAGGTTTGGTGAGCCTTGAGTACAAGAACTCACCAAACAACAGAGAATGTCAGTGTTTGACAGCTTCTCAAAGCTGTCAAAGGATCACAATTAATTTATCAAAATTTTTGACAGATGAAACGTCATACGCTGACGTTCTCTGTAACTGGCTTCCCCTTAATTGGCCTGCGAAACCCGCTGGGCGGGCTTAACAAGGTCAATCAAGGGAAAATAGCGTGGGTTGGCCACAAGTCAACGGAGGCGGGACTAAAACTCGACAAGCAGCAGTCCCGCCTCCAACGCGCCCCCATTGGCAAAATCACCCCCCTAGAAACAGAAAAAGCTGGAAACACTCAGTAGTTTAAGGCAGCATCTGTGGAGAAGGAAAGTAGGGTTAATCTTTCATCAGAACGGATTGTCATGAAAGGCCATCAATCTGGAACGTTATCCCTACCTTCCTCTCTCCACAGATGCTGTCTGACTTGCAGAGAAGTTCCAGGAGTTTCTGTTTTTATTTCTGCATGCACTGATTTGAATCATTGCATGTGAGATGATGTGATGATGAATAAGATCTGTCCAATTGAATGTGTAAAAAAGGTCCCATGATATTTATATTCACTAAAACTATGTTTTCTAATTATAGACTAGCACCCAGTCCATAACAAGGATTGTCTGTACAGAATCCATTCACCCTGTTTTTCTCTGTAATGAACAAAAGAAAAAAATCCTAATTTCATCCTTGATTGAAGCTTTCTATCTATCCTTTCTGTTAATCTTGGTTTTTTTTTACCATTTCTTCCTCTCCACATTGTTTTTCTTTTTTACGACTGTTTTTTGATTTCTTACTCTTTCATTCTCCCTTTCTTACTGTACAAACTAGGGAGATTTATGTATTTTTTTTTATGTGGTGTCAAACATTTAAGGTAAACCCAATTTAACTCCATTCTTCGTGGCAATGGTGACTATACATATATCTGGCTACACAATTAGACCTTGACTGTGTATTCAATGGGAAACAACTGTTGCAAATAGTTTTTTGTTTGTTTCTCTCTAAGGCTTTGTTTCAGAAATTAATTAAATGCAAGATTGCTTGGCAACTAGAGCCACCGATGAAATGTTAATTTATGCAGATTGACAGAAAGTGGACAAACTCTAATCTCTGTAATTGCTGAACCAATAAAGGAATTTTGTAAACGAAGATGTAATCTCATTCAGGCATTAACTTTACCAAGGTGTGAGATCTGGCATAAAGCACCGTATTGGTTGCTCAGATTTAGTTGTGGCAGGAGATCTAGACTGCATGGATGATCTGGGAGTCACATCGTCCACATACAACATCACATCTGGAAGGTTTATTTAAAAAAAAACTTGACTGTTCATCCAAACGTGTTGTCACCTACCAGACTCTGTAAGAAACATGTTCTGAAAAGACATCTTAACCTGTCATGGACAGATTCTAACTTCTTTTTTATTTGATGTATTGTGCTAATTAGGTATCTTGCTATAACATTCGGCTTCTCTATTATTTAATTAAGCTGTAAATAAACCTGATAAGTTGTGTTTGTCCATACACATTAGTCTGTTGGTGTAGTATAATTCACCTTTGGAAGAGACAGAACATGGTTGGTATCTTGTGTGATCCCAGGATCTCCAATATACTGTAGTTAAGGATCAATTGTCAAACCTGCACACACTAATCCATGCATGACATATATAAGGGTGTAGGTTACAGTTCATAGGAAACTTCCTGATTATGAAAATTGTTGATCTGCTGTGAACACAAGACAAAATTGTTAGAGAATAGCTCAAGCCATAATGCTTCTCCTATCTATAACAACTGTTAATGCTTTTCTATTATTCTGTTTCCTTCACTTTGGTTTCACTGTCCCCATGATTTCCTGCTTGTATCTTTCAGCTTCTCCTATAACTTTGCAATTAAGCTTCTGATAACTAAAATGCAACATTTCAAGATATTTTCCAAGGGTGCAAACTATTCCAATTTTAACCTCCAGCTGTGTTAGTTTTGCTAAACCAGTAATATTTTTACACAAATTAATTGTTTTTCTTCGATAAGAAGAAATGATTAACAATGTATCAATGGGGGAGCCAGTCAGCTTCTTAATTTTATTAATCTTTGTGGTTGGTTTGGTTCAAGCGACATGACAAGGCAAGGCTCTTTTGAGTTAATGTCTCATTTACAAGAGGTTCTTTGCTTATATAAGAAGAATAACTTGCATTTATATAATGGTTTTCATATGTTCAGGAGATCCCAGAAGTGCTTTACAGCCAATGAACAACTTTTTGAACTGTAATCACCATTGTCATGTAAGCAAACATAGTAGCCAATTTGCACTCAGCAATGTCCCACAAACAGTAATGACATAGATGATCAGTTAATCTGTTTTAGTAGTGTTAGTTGAGGAAGAAGTGTTGGCCAGGACATCAAGAGAACTCCTCTGTACTTCTTCAAATAGTGTCATAGAATCATAGAATGGTTACACCACGGAGGAAGGAGGCCATTCGGCCCGTTGAGCCCATGCCGGCTCTCTGCAAGAGCAATTCAGCTTTAGTCCCACTCCTCCACCCTTTCCCGTAGCCCTGCAATTTTTTTTCATTTACGTACTTATCCAATTCCCTTTTGAAAGCCACTATTGAATTTGCCTCCACTACCCTCTCAGGCAGTGCATTCCAGATCATAACCACTCGCTGCATAAAAATGTTTTTCCTCATGTCGCCTTTGGATCTTCTGCCAATCACCTTAAATCTGTGCCCTCTGGTTCTCGACCCTTCTGCCAATGGGAACAGTTTCTCTCTAACTACTCTGTCTAGGCCCCTCATGATTTTGAACACCTCTATCGAATCTCCTCTCAAGCTTCTCTGCTCTAATGAGACCATCCCAGCTTCTCTAGTCTATCCACCTAACTGTAATCCTCATCCCTGGAACTATTCTTGTAAAACTTTTCTGTACCCTCTCTATAGCCTTCACATCCTTCCTAAAGTGCGGTGCCCAGAATTGGACACAATACTCCAGTTGTGGCCGAACCAGTGTTTTATAAAGGTTCATCATAACTTCCTTGCTTTTGTACTCTATGGGCTGGATTTTGATACTGGGGCGGGTTGGGGTCGTGTTATTCACTTTTCATGTTATCCACCCGACTGCAATTGGATGTGGGAGATTGATGCGATTTTCACCTAATTGGGCAATTGAGTTCCAGCATGTGGGAACCCATGAACCAATTAGTGTTTTCAGTCTGAAAGTCGCCTCTGATGATGTCATCATTGCTGCTGCATTGAAGGTCTGCAAAGACTGCCTGGCCTTTGCTGTGAGAGGACCTGGATGCAAAATGAGCAGCAGCAGCCCTAAGTCTGCTCCCAGATATTTTGACACCACCACAGAGAGAGAGAGAGAGAGAATCCAGCCAAATGTGCTCCCGCCAGGTTTCACATTCGTGGTTCAGAACAGGCGTGCTTCACGTAGAACAAGGGTTAAAATCACAAAGGCCTTTCAAAATGGCATTATAGAGCCAATTTAGTGGTTGTTAAGGGCCTTAACAGCCTATCCCATCTCTTAAAGGCGGGACGGAGTCGGGACCAGCAGACCCGATTTCATGAAAATTGCGTGGAGGCGGGATGAAGGCGGACTTGTGCCCGCCCGCCAGTTTTCGCAATTTTAACCCCCCACACGCCTCCAAACCCACCTCCACGGGTCAATGAAAATCCAGCCCATGCCTCTATTTATAAAGGCCAGGATCCCGTATGCTTTTACATACAATGTTGCCAAGATTGGTGGGAGACCAGAGAATTGGGAAATTTTTAAAAACCAGCAAAGGATGACTAAAAAAATAATAAAGAGAGAGAAGATGAATTATGAGAGTAAACTGGCAAGAAACATTAAAACAGATAGTAAGAGCTTCTACAGGTATATAAAAAGGAAGAGGGTAGCTAAAGTAAACGTTGGATGAGACTGGGGAATGAATAATGGGGAACGGGGAGATGGCAGAGACCCTGAACAAATATTTTGTATCTGTCTTCACGGTAGAAGACACTAATAACATTCCAATAATGGATAATCAAGGGGCCACAGGGAGGGGGAACTAAAGACAATCACTATCACTAAGGAAATAGTACTTGGTAAAATAATGGGACTAAAAGATGACAAGTCCCCTGGACCAGATTGCCTGCATCCCAGGGTCTTAAAAGAAGTGGCTGCAGAGATAGTGGATGCATTGGTTGCAATATACCAAAATTCCCTGGACTCTGGAGAAGTCCCAGCGGATTGAAAACCACTAATGTAACACCCCTATTTAAGAAAGGAGGGAGACAGAAAGCAGGGAACTATAGACCAGTTAGCCTAACGTTTGTCGTTGGGAAAATGCTGGAGTCCTTCATTAAGGAAGCAGCAGCAGGGCATTTGGAAAATCACAATGCAGTCAAGCAAAGTCAGCATGGTTTTATGAAAGGGAAATCATGTTTAACAAACTTGCTGGAGTTCTTTGAGGAGGTAACGAGTAGGGTGGACAAAGGTGAACCAGTGGATGTGGTGTATTTGGATTTCCAGAAGGCATTCGATAAGGTGCCACATAAAAGGTTTCTGCATAAGATAAGAGCTCACGGAATTGGGGGTAATATATTAGCATGGATAGAGAATTGGCTAACTAATAGAAAGCAGAGAGTCGGGATAAATGGGTAATTTTCCGGTTGGCAAACGGTAACTAGTGGGGTGCCACAGGGATCGGTGCTGGGGCCTCAACTATTTACAATCTACATTAATGACTTGGATGAAGGGACCGAGTGTAATGTAGCCAAGTTTGCGGATGATACAAAGATGGGTGGGAAAGCAAGTTGTGCAAAGGACTCAAAGAACCTGCAAAGGGATATAGACAGGCTAAGTGAGTGGGCAAACATTTGGCAGATGGAGTATAATGTGGGAAAGTGCGAGGTTATACACTTTGGCAGGAAAAATAAAAAAGCAAATTATTATTTAAATGGAGAGAGATTACAAAATGCTACAGTTCAGAGGGACCTGGGGGTCCTTGTGCATGAAATACAAAATGTTAGCATGCAGGTACAGCAAGTAATCAAAAAGGCAAATGGAATGTTGGCCTTTATTTCAAAGGGGTTGGAGTATAAAAGTAGGGAAGTCCTGCTATAACTGTACAGGGTATTGGTGAGACCACACTTTGAGTACTGCGTACAGTTTTGGTCTCCTTATTTAAGGAAGGATATATTTGCATTGGAGGCAGTTCAGAGACGATTGCAAAATAAGGGAGTGAAGGGTTATGGGGAGCGGGCGGGGAAGTGGCTTTGAGCCCAAGATCAGCCATGACCTTATTGAATGGTGGAGCAGGCTCGAGGGGCCAAGTGGCCTATTCCTGCTCCTAGTTCTTATGTTCTTATAACCGCTTTCTCAACCTGCCCTGCCAACTTCAATGATTTGTACACATATACCCCCAGGTCTCTCTGTTCCTGCACCCCCTTTAGAATTGTACCCTTTAGTTTATATTGCCTCTCCTCGTTCTTTCTACTGAAATGTATCATGTTGCACTTTTCTGCGTTAAATTTCATCTGCCACATGTCCACCCATTCCACCAGCCTGTCTATGTCTTCTTGAAGTCTATCACTATCCTCCTCACTGTTCACTATACTTCCAAGTTTTGTGTCATCTGCAAATTTTGAAATAGTGCCCTGTACATCCAAGTCCAAGTCATTAATATATATCAAGAATAGCAATGGTTACCGACCCCTGGGGAACACCACCTTCCTCCAGTCCGAAAAATAACCATTCACCACTACTCTCTGTTTCCTGTCACTTAGCCAATTTCGTATCCATGCTGCCACTGTCCCTTTTATTCCATGGGCTTCAACTTTGCTGGCTCGCCTATTATGTGGCACTTTATCAAATGCCTTTTGGAAATCTGTATACACCACATCGACCACATTGCCCTCATCAACCCTCTCTGTTACTTCATCAAAAAATTCAATCAAGTTAATTAAACACGATTTGCCTTTAACAAATCCATGCTGGCTTCCCTTACTTAATCCACACTTGTCCAAGAGACTGTCAATTTTGTCCCGGATTATCATTTCTAAAAGCTTCCCCACCACCGAGGTTAAACTGACTGGCCTGTAGTTGCTGGGTTTATCCTTACACCCTTTTTTGACCAAGGGTGTAACATTTACAATTCTCCAGTCCTCTGGCACCACCGTATCCAAGGAGGATTGGAAGATTATGGCCAGTGCCTCTGCAATTTCCACCTTTACTTCCCTCAGCATCCTAGGATGCATCCCATCCAGTCCTGGTGACTTATGTCTTCTTACGAAATTGGCTAAGTGACAGGAAACAGAGAGTAGTGGTGAATGGTTATGTACTTTAAGTATAGCCAGCCTTTCTAGTGCTTCCCCTTTATCAATTTTTATCCCATCCAGTATCTTAACTAGCTCCTCTTTCACTATGATTTTGGCAGCATCTTTTGCCTTGGTGAAGACAGATGCAAAGTACTCATTTAGTACCTCAGCCACGTCCTCTGCCTCCATGCGTAGGTCTCCTTTTTGATCCCTAATCAGCCCCACCCATCTTTTACTACCCGTTTACTATTTATATACCTATAGAAGACTTTTGGATTCCCTTTTATGTTAGCTGCCAGTCTATTCTCATACTCTCTCTTTGCCCCTCTTATTTCCTTTTTCCACTTCTCCTCTGAACTTTCTATATTCTGCCAGGTTCTCACTTGTATTCACAACCTGACATCTGTCATAAGCCCCTTTTTTCTGCTTCTTTTACATCCACCTGAATAGACAGGTCCTCAGTTTCATGTCTCATCTGAAACACAACGGTGCAGCGCTCCTTCAGTATTGCACTGAAGTGTCAGCCTAGATTATGTGCTCGTTTCTGGACTGTGGCTTTAAGACACTTGGGCTGGAATTTTCATGTTGCCGTGCGTGCGGGATTGGAGGCAGGTCCTCATGCCTTTAACCCGGGTGCGTTTGCCAGTGCGGCACGGCCCGAACAGCAGAGGTGGGTGACCTAATTTACCTCATTAATACTTTGTTGTCAGATCCTTAACAGTCCTTTTAACCAGACCTTTTGAATTTCACTGCATGACCACGGGAATCATGCAGCTCGGGAACCAGGTCTGTCAAACTGAGGCGGAAGTTCAGTTGTCATTGATCGAAGTCATTACTGCAGAGTATGGAAAGCAGAATACATACTGCCACATGACTCCTGCTTACTTGCCTAAGGGAAAGGCTCTTGCTGAGTGCATTGTCAGCACAGATTTAGGTGTCGACAGTTTGCAAGTCTTTTCTGCAACTTCAGAAGCCACTCTCACCTTATTGCTACTAACTATCACAACATTGACAGATTGCTTCTCTGATCTCTACTTGGCCTGCAATCTATTACATCAGCATGGGTGCCTTTTATACTGTCTCACCTTGGTCCTCAGAATCGGACCAGGGTGAGCCCCAACACCAGCAGCAGCAACAACACCAACAACCTTCTCCTCAACGACGAGATATTCCACAGGACAGAGGGCAACAGCGCAGGGCCGCACCGTGCCGGAGGCGATACCCCCAACACAGGGTGTACAGCTAGAGGATGAGCTTCCTCAACATGACTGAGCAGCAGTGCCAAAGGAGGCTCAGGCTATCGCGGCAGGTCGTTGCAGACATTTGCAGCTTACTGGAACCAGACCTGCAGCCCAGAGGACCTGGTGGACACGCCTTACCAGCGGCTATCAAGGTCACCAGCGCCTGCAACTTTTTCACCTCAGGCTCCTTCCAGGGATCTGCAGCAGACATTTGCGGGATCTCGCAGTCGGCCACCCACAGATGCATCACACAGGTCACCGATGCCATGTTTCACAAGTCAGCCAATTATATCAACTGTGCTACTGATGAAGCCAGTGTTACTGAGCGGGCGCTGGGCTTTGCAGTTCTGGCTGACATCCCACGGGTGCAGGGCATCATCAACTGTACACATGTGGCCATCAGGGCATCGCATCATCACCCAGGAGTGCTTGTGAACCACAAGGGCTTCCACTCCCTCAATGTGCAGCTCATCTGCAACCATAGGAAGATGATTATGCATGTGTGCACCAGATTCCCTGGCAGCTGTCATGACTCTTTTGTCCTGCACCAGTCCACCCTCTCTCAGCTCTTCACACCGCCAAACACACTTACTGGCTGGCTACTTGGAGACAAGGGCTATCCACTGAACATGTGGCTCATGACACCCTTGAGGAGGCCAAGTATTGAGGCCGAGGAGAGATATAATGAAAGCCACATGTCCACCAGAAGTGTCATAGAGCAAACAATAGGCATGCTCAAAATGCACTTCAGATGTCTTGACAGATCTGGAGGAGCCCTTCAGTACGCACCAGCCAGGGTCTCCAGAATCGTCATCATCTGCTGCGTGCTGCACAACATAGCGCAGCAGTGAGGATTAGCGCTGCATGAGGAGCAAGGTGCAGAGCACACAGCCTCTCAGAGGAGGAGGAGGAGGAGGAGCATCAGCTGGAAGACAAGGAGGAGCAGGCAGTATCTGAGGTCCAGATGCCAGCAGCACCAGTGCACACTGCTGCCCAGGAAGCTAGGGATGGCCTTATCATGGCCAGATTTACTTAAATTCCTGCTTTACACCCATATGGTTGCCACATGCTGAGCTAGGTTCCGCCCCCACCCCCAACAACACCATAAAACATCTCTACAATGACCAAGCCATTCCATTCACACTGACCACCATTGCTGGAGGTAACGTTATGTCTGACCATTCACTCCAACTCACTAAGCCACTTCCAAAGTAGCTAACAAAATTGGGCATGACCGGAAAGTGGTGAAAATAAATAGTTTTATATGTGACATAAGAGTAACGGACCTCAACAGAAGCATTTCTTTACCTTGTGCATCTACTTCTGTGTCATTTTTTGTTTCCGCGTGCTTCTACGAGGTGCAACCCCTGTGGCTTCAGCAGAGGTTGAGGCAGCCTGCTCACTTCCCTGCTGCGACTGCGTGGATATTTTGGCAGATGTCCTCTGGGTTTTGGAGCCTGTGATGGCCCCGCCAAAATCTGCTCCTCCTACGGCTGCGCAGGGGCAGACTCGGCCATCGCGATCTGTGGAGGCATCTGGGGCTCTGACTGAGGGGGAGGCAATGGGGGAGAAGTGTGAGTGCTTTGAGAGGAGCCCCCACTTCCATGTCCGCTCTCACCATCATCCCTCTCATGGGCCACCCGCACTTACCGGCTAGCAAGGAGCTGGAGAGCACCTTGCTGCACAGCAGTGGGGCCATGAGGACCCAAGTCTACGTTAACATCCCTCCTAGAGAGGAGGTCTATGAGCCTCTGCCATCTGTTTTCCATAGATAGCATGTGCTCATGTGAGTGGCACTTTAGCTGCACCATGCAGGTGGCCATCCTTTCCATGGAAGAGCTGCGACATGGTTGCGCTCATGTTGGAAATCGACTCCTCAATTCTCTACACATTTGCAAACATCGCGGTCACAAAACCTGTCAGAGCCTCCTGCACCTCCAGGATTGCCATCATTTTCGATGGCCCCCGAGGCTGAGCATCTGCATGCAGCTGAGCAGAGCTGGGAGCATCCTGCGCCCTCCGGCAAGGAGTCTCCACTGCTGTCCCTGTCTCCACCATCTCCTATTGCTCACTTGTGACTTGTGAGACACCAGGTGACAACACTACTCTATCTCGCGTAGGACCCACCAAGGTGTGTGTATCTGCGCTGGTGCTGGGTGCGCTTAGGTCTAGTGACGGTGCACCCTCGGAGGCGGGAGGCTCCTCTGAGGAGTCATCTTCCTCCTCCGCCTGGACAGCAGGCGGTTCTTTTGATGGACATGTGGGAGAGTAAAGAGATGATTTAGAAATGTGATCTCAAGAATAGGTAATGATACCATTATGTACATGATGAACATTCACTAGCTGCTGACATCAGTCCCCATATGAGTGACTGCTGTTTGCCATGTGGCTGTATGAGATGTAATTCTGTCACCAGGTTGCTAAGAGGTCCCCCTCTCTCCGTCACCCACTGCCAGTTGCTCTGCAACTCCTGAGACCTCCAGGGCGACCTCCTCTGCTGCTGTCAACGTGGTGAAGGATGGAGGGCTACCTCCAGTTCTCTCCATCTCCCTGTTATTGTGGGCTCTCTTCTCCTGCAAGGCGGGAAAGAAGAGATGTTTGAGTGAGAGTGATGGAATGAGTGTAAGGAATGTGTGGGTTACATCTTTAGAGGGTGACTATGAGAGAGTGTGGTGCCAATGCCAAAGTGCCAATGAAAAGTGGCCTCCTTGTGTGGTGTTAGTTGGTATGATTGCATTAGGATGAGGGTGAGTGTGAGGGGTGATTCGTCAGATGGGGATGCGAGTATGTAGATAGAGAGAGAGGGATGGGTGGATGTGCAAGGTATGTTGGTGTGAGTAATGATGTGCAGGAGTAGACTTAGGAAGACAGAGTGATGAGGATATGATGAGAGGCACAGCAGGATGAAGTTGAATGTGGCTTTGCACTCACCTTTCCTGATCTAATGAGATAATTGAAGCGCTTCCGGCACTGCACCCAGGTCCTC
Source organism: Squalus acanthias (assembly GCA_030390025.1). Lineage (NCBI taxonomy): Eukaryota > Metazoa > Chordata > Chondrichthyes > Squaliformes > Squalidae > Squalus > Squalus acanthias. Next base: position 45,273,234 of record CM059444.1, read on the forward strand.
CTCACCACATCCCTGCTGATGACCTCCTCTGCAATTTGCAGCTGGGCTCTTTTTGTCTCTTGGGGAGGTCTCTTCCGCCCATCAGCAGGGACGAGGACCTCCCTGTGTGCTCTGACTCCCTCCACAAGAATATGTAGGGAATCATCGGAAAACCTGGGTGCAGCCCGCTGTCTCTGCAAGGCTGAGCAAGAACCAGACGGTGATATGTACTGCCTACACACTCCTAGATGAACCTTCAAATGCAATGTGGCCAAGGCTGCTTTAAATATTCCTGCTGGAAATGAGTCATCGATCACGTCATCAGACCCGCACCATTTAATAGGTCCGGGTAACGCGCAGGCCTGCCTTAATAGGCGCCATTAACGGAAAGTCGCTCTGAGGAGCGGGACGAAAAGATGATCGGGGTCTGAGCCGCCACGCCAACCGCCCGCACCCAGCCCGCCCTGGTAATGAAAATTCCGGCCAGCCTTTTAACCCTGAGGTGCAAATGCCACCACTGAGCCAAGGTTGACACCATGAAATTTCCTTTCTCTTTAATGCCAAGATAATCAATTAAAAAAAAACTAATCAGTGATTTACCTCAGGAATAAAAATTGCTGTATAAATATAAAAATAGAAATGATTCTGTGAGATATTAGAGTACCAAAGGATTAATGAAATTCCTTTGTCCATTATTTTAACAGGCAGGTTAACCCATTTGTTTTAAACAGGTAAACCATTCCATTAAATTAATGGACAACGTAATTAAGCTCTTGTGCACTAATATTGTGCACAGTGGTTTCTCGGCTATAATTTGTTATATCCTTTGGGCTTATAACACAGTCAGTGGTTTGTTCCTGGATTGTAAAATTAACTAGTAAATTAAAAGGAAATTATAGGAAAGCTATCAAATATTTAATTGTTTTCCACTCACAAGCCAACATTACCTCTCCCATCATGATGGTTGTCTGGTGTAAGGTAAATGGAAAATAACAACAGTACAAGCAGAATTTTAGGGGTAACTTTCTGACTTTAGGTGTGCACTGCACATGTTTTTTTGGCCAGCAACGTCTCAAATTTAAAATTCTCCTACTACTGTTCAAATCCCTCATGGCCTCACCCTTCCCTATCTCTGTAACCCCCGACAGCCCTACAACACTCCTTGATCTCTGCATTCCTACAATTCTGACCTCTTGTGCATCTCCGATTTCCAATTGCCCCACCATTGGTGGCCATGCCTTCAGCTGCCTAAGCCCTAAGCTCTGGAATTCTCTCCCTAAACCTCTCTATCCTTCTTTAAGAGGCTCCCTACAACTTATCTCTTTGACCAAGTTTATGGTCACCTGTCCGAATATCTCTTTATGTGGCTCGGTGTTAAATTTTGTCTGATAATGCTCCTGTGAAGCACCTTGGGATGTTTTACTATGTTAAAGGCGCTATATAAATGCAAGTTGTTATGCTATTTCCCATGCTGGTAATGTGAATGGGCTGGCCTGGTTTGTTTTTAAATGTATGGTGTATAGGAGACATATTCTGGCAGTTTTGTGCTTTGCATGATTTGCTGTAGGTGCTGGTTGTGATTGCCAAACTCATTTCACATTGGCCTCTTACAATAAGCAAAGAAAGGGGCCTTTCTCCACATCTGTCTGGCCTGAATACTTACCCAGATTTCAAAGGTTACAAAATTCTGTTCTAACTCACTGTGCCATCATTGTGCTAACTCAGATACTGATGGTACTAATGTCAGAGCGTCATAGATTCATAACGGCACAGAAGGAGGCCATTTGGCCCATCGAGTCTGTGCCGGCTCTCGGTAGAGCAATCCAGTCAGTCCCATTCCCCCGCTCTATCCCCGTAGCCCTGCAAGTTTATTTCCCTCAAGTGCCTATCCAGTCTCCCCTTGAAAACATTGAGTGTCTCCGCTTCCACCACTTCCGTCGGCAGCGAATTCCAGGTCATCACCACTTGCTGCGTAAAAAAGTTTTTCCTCACATCCCCCCTGTATCTCTTGCCCAAAACCTTAAATCTGTGTCCCCTAGTCCTTGTACCATCAACTAGTGGGAACAGCCTTTCCCCGTCTAGCCTATCCAAACCCGCCATAATCTTGTACACCTCTATCAAATCACCCCTCAACCTCCTTTGCTCTAATGAAAATAAATCCAGCTTCTCCAACCTGTCCTTGTAGCTAAGATCCCCCATCCCCGGAACCATTCTGGTAAATCTCCTCCGCATCCTCACAAGGGCCTTCACATCCTTCCTAAAGTGTGGTGACCAGAACTGGACGCAATGCTCCAGTTGTGGCCTAACCAGCGCTTTATAAAGGTTCAGCATAACTTCTCTACTTTTGTACTCAATACCTCTATTTATAAAGCCCAAGATCCCATATGCTTTGTTAACCACTCTCTCAATATGTCCTGCCACCTTCAGGGACCTAAGCACATTAACTCCCAGGTCCCTCTGTCCCTGCACACTCTTTAAAACTGTGCCATTAAGTGTATATTGCCTCTCCCTGTTCCTTCTGCCAAAATGCATCACCTCACACTTCTCTGTATTAAATTCCATCTGCCACTTGTCTGCCCATTCTGCTAGCCTTTCTATGTCCTGTTGCAGTCAATCGATATCATCATCACCGTTTGCCACACCCCCAAGTTTGGTGTCATCGGCAAATTTAGAAATTCTACTCTGTATTCCAATATCCAGGTCATTTATATATATCAAAAAAAGCAGTGGCCCCAGCACTGACCCTTGGGGGAACACCACTGTCTACCATCCTCCAGTCTGAAAAACAGCCATTTACCACAACTTGCTGTTTTCTGTCCTTAAGCCAATTCCTTATGTTTCAGAAAGATACTTTCTTTCCTTGGGAAATGCATAATTTGTTGCTATGGAAATAGCTTAAAGCATGCAGAGTACATTTGAAAATCTCTTTGTAGATTTTAATGTGTTTCTAAATAATATGTTAAATAGTATTTACATTGACCTACTTATATTCCTAATATTTCTTCTTACAGTTTCACAATATTGTACATGCTAAATATAAAAAAGCATGCTGAATCTCAAAATAACAGTTCTGCAACCACTGTGGTTAATCTAATAGATAGGCTGGAAGATGTTAAGAGATGTGACTATAATCACAAATTTGCTTTGTAAAGTTGCAGATAATAGTATTTTAATAAGGCTGTGATTGCAATAAGCATCATAAAAACCTTAGGATATCATGCAGAGCTCCCACATTGGCAACCCGAGCACATTTACAGACCCATTCATCTGCAGGCTCATCAGCAATCCTAAAAAACATGTCCAGCTGGTTGGAAGGATGTGAATCTCCACAACTGTGCTGTAACCTATAATGCACACATTGTGCTGCTAGACTGTGTTACGTATGTTAATGTATCTGCAGAGGCAAAACCAGTGTTTATTTCAGGTTTTCTGTGGCTCATCTTTCTGTGTTTTCAAAACGTAAGCCTAAAAATTACTGCTCGCGATATTAGTATATGACATTCCTTTGTCAGATATTTTTATGGAGTGATAACCTGTTTATTTCAAAGTCCTGGTTAAAATAGTGGGCAAGGGATATCATATGAATGTGATAAGGTTTCGTATGCTAATGTCACAAACAGTAATTTGGAGGCTGTAGTTTTTCTGCTACTTTTATCACATCTAGAATAATCCCACCCTATGGTTGTAACACGTTAGCCTAATTTATATTTATGTTATATTTTACACCATGTTTGATATTGTATAGCAGTAAAGTTCACAATGGGGCTGTACAATAACTGAAGGACTTTTAAGTTGAAATCTGAGGGAGCGGACTCAATATAGCATGTAATTATTGCAACATAAGGATTCATTGTGAAGTAAGTTTCTGCTTAAATTGTTAAAATACCATTCTATTCATTATCCCAGAAGTCACTTTCTAGGTATAGCTTTTCCTAGGAAGGGGACTGTGAGAAAAACTAATGAGGCGAGAATTCAGGAATGTATTTTCAGCAAAATGAACTGAATATGAATACATCAGTCATAGTGCATTACAAAGTGCGAGTCATTGTGGATTGGTCATTGGAAATATACAGAAAAAAGGATAAAATTGAATAAAACTACAAAAACAGAAACAAGCAAATAGCAGTGAAGTAACTGATTAAGGCACATAAAAAGATAATATAGAAGCTTTTTAAATGTCCAAATGTGCCAAAATGTTGTGTGATATAACATAGTTGCATTCATCCTGAGAGAACAAAAAGGCCAATTTTGTAAAGCGGAGCTGGGAAGGAGTAGCTGCAAGCACAGAGCTTGCCAAAAGTGCACTGAGTTCAACTGCCTACAATTTTCTGGGAGCAGATCACACAGCTGGCATACGGCATGGGTTTGTAACCTTTGCAGACCTTCCTTCTCCTCCTTGCTCCTCCTGACTTGTGACTTATGATTACACCTTCCTCAAATTCATTCCCCTAAATTCTCCAGAGTATTAGTATCTGTGCTGCTGCTGTTGTCAGGGTGAGCACTTGATGCAAGTTGCTGTGATGTGCTAGGCTTCATGTTGCCACTTCTTGTCTCAGGAAAGGAAAAAAGATTTATCACCAAGACAATGCCTGTCTGTCGTATGAAAGAAAGTTGCAAAAATCAGTAAATGTTTTCTGCATGCTCTCTTCCCAAGGGTGCAGTAGAGAAATATTTCTACTGTGCTACAGTTGAAGAACAAGTATGTTTGCAAAGGAGAGAGCCTTACCATTACTCCTGTCTGGATACCAACACATTTTTCGTCATTTGCTCCAAGGTACAAAGGATTTGGGAGGCCATATTAACTCACTTGGCCAATCTCCCTCCATTTTGCTCATCTTTACACGAGAGTAGCCTTCTGCCCTCAAAAGAGCCAATGGCCTTTGTTACACCTCCTCCAAGGTCAGTCAATGGGGCAATTTTGATGTTATTTAATTGTATAACCATTTCTATAAACAATAAAGGGGGCTAAAAATTTGATAGCCCCCGAAAGCGGGTGCGGGGATTGCAATGCGCAATTAACCTGTGCCTGTTCAATGTAATGCAGGCAGCACGCAAACTTCGTGCTGCCTGCTAATTTAAATGATAGTGGCATGTAGTCCAGTGCTGAGTGGCTGCATACTCAGCATGGGGCCCAAGTTCGTGCGAGGCTAGCACTGATTAAAGCCAGCCTGCAACTCTTAAAGGGGAGGTGCAGTTTGACGACACCAGGTGTTGGAAGTCATTCCAGAAGGTAGTTTCAACTGGGAAACATTCAGCAATGGCACAACAGGCCAGAGAAAGGGCTCCAAGATTCTCAGACGCAGCACTGAAGGCCTTAGTACAGGAGGTGGAGAGGAGGAGAGAGGTCCTGTTTCCACAGGGGAAAAGTAGCAAATAGAATTCAATCCGGAGAAGTGTGAGGTAATGCATTTGGGGAGGGCTAACAAGGCAAGGGAATACGTAATAAATTGTAGGATACTGAGAAGTGTAGAGGAACAGAGGGACCTTGGAGTGCATGTCCACAGATCCCTGAAGGTAGCAGGAGAGGTAGATAAGGTGGTTAAGAAGGCATACAGGATACTTTCCTTTATTAGCCGAGGCATAGCATATAAGAGGAAGGAGGTTATGCTTGAACTGTATAAAACACTAGTTAGGTCACAGCTAGAGTACTGTGTACAGTTCTGGTCACCACATTACAGGAAAGATGTGATTGCACTAGAGAGGGTACAGAGGAGATTTACGAGGATGTTGCCAGGACTGGAGAATTTTAGCTATGAGGAATGATTGGATAGGCTGGGGTTGTTTTCTTTGGAACAGAGGAGGCTGAAGGGAGACTTAATTGAGGTGTATAAAATTATGAGGGGCCTAGATAGAGTGGATAGGAAGGACCTATTTCCTCTAGCAGTGAGGTCAATAACCAGGAGCCATAGATTTAAAGTAATTGGTAGAAGGATTAGCAGGGAGTTGAGGAGAACTTTATTCACCCAGAGGGTGGTGGGGGTCTGGAACTCACTGCCTGAAAGGGTGGTAGAGGCAGGAACCCTAACCACATTTAAAAAGTATTTGGAAATGCACTTGAAGTGCCGTAAACTGCAAGGCTGCGGAACAAGAGCTGGAAAGTGGGATTAGACTGGATAGCTCTTTTTCGGCCGACGCAGTCACCATGGGCTGAATGGCCTCCTTCTGTGCGGTAGATTTCTATGATTCTATGAAGTTTGACATTCCTTATCAGAACAACACACCAAGGCACCAGAGGCAAGCACAGTGAATATATATGTGCACAGCAAAACTACTTTGTAATTTGAAGTCCAGTGTTGTGAAATATGTCTGTTCTTTATCTTTTGTGTTTGAAAGGATGATTGGAGGTAAGTTTGCAATGGGAGATGGGAGCCCCAATTTCAACCCCCTATGTTCGACGAGAATGAGGCATTTAGGGTTAAAATAGGGGCAGAGTCCTTTTGTGCCGTAAATTTCTATGATTCTATGATTCAGTCACTGAGACACTTCCCTCTGTCTTGCAGGACAAGGTGGCACACAACTGTAGGCAGCGGATGCTAACCGGAGGGGGACAAGTGCACCTTCATATCCTGACCCCATTCGAGGAGACGGTGCTCGGCATAATTGGAGTGGCTGTGACTGAGGCCATAGCCAGTGGCGGTGCTGAAACCATTGAACATGACGGTATGCTCATACCTAATCATCCATCTCAAATCCTACTTTCCTCTCATCCTACAATCTCTTTTGACTTACAAGCTACAGATGATGTAAGCATGAAGCTTTTGCTTTTCCCCCTCCCCTCCCCTCACTACAACCTTACCTTTGTGCCTCTCTCATTTCAGAGACCCAAGAAATCCAACCTGGCCAGGCAATGATGGAAGAGGAAGAGGAGAGTGATGATGAAGAAACACCGTCACTCGATCTGACACTCGCAGCCACCAACTCAGAAACTGGCACTGCGCGGACTTTAGAGGGAAGCATAGAGGTGGGATCTGCTTGTGATGCGTCACCGGACACAAGTGGGCTTCAGCCAGGGCGGGGGAAAGGGTAGCGCAGGTGCCAGCTCCCCGGAGGGTGAGGTCATACACAAGTTCTGCTGCACAGGACTCAGATGAGGACTTCGATGGGGCGGCCTACAGAAGAAAGCTGATGGGTATGCACACTGAAATGCTTGGTGCATTGGCAGGCCTGCCAGATAGCCTGAATGCAATGTCAAGGAGTATGGAGGAGTCCAGATCCAACCTTGCACAGGGCTTTGCGCAGAGCTTGGAGCCCATCCTTTCCAGTGTGGAAAGAATGGACAGATCCATCAACACACTTGTGGACCCAACCATCATGCAGCGTCTGATGGCCGATGTCTCAGCTTCCACTGTAGCACAAGCAGAAGCCACCCAACATCTGAGTGCTGCAATGGAAGCTCCGACTGATGTCATGCAAGCTCAGCTTGCTGCCACTCAAGCACAGACTGTTGCTGGGTATACAAGTGTTGAAAGGGGCTTGCAGGGTTTCACAGCAGTCCAGCCATCTGTCCTCCAGCACATTACTCAGATTGCTGAGGTGCTGCCCCGGGGTAATGGCAGTGGCTCTGTGGAGGATGAACCTGCTGTCCTCTCTCAGGATGACAGCATTCGTCTTCCCACAACTGCCACTCCGCCAGTGCCCTTGCTGTTGCCTGTCAGCCAGCCAGCCCAGACTGCTGCTGTCCATGTCGAGGTGGTGCAGTCTGAAGCCGGGCCCACTAGGCCCAGAGCAGTCTTCCCCACTGAAAGTCAGCAGCTTCCTCCTCCTCCTCTTCCTCGTCCTCCGCTTCCTCTTCCTCCTCAGCTGGTTGCCGTATGCCTGGTGCCAAGGGCTGTGACCTCATGATGGCGAGGTTGTGGAGCATGCAGCAGACCACGACGAATCTTGAGACGTGCTCTGGTGAGTACTGCAGGGCTCCTCCAGAGTGGTCCAGGCAGCGGAAGTGTTGTTTAAGGATGGCAATGGTCTGCTCTATCAGATTCTATGTGGCAGCATGGCTTTCATTGTATGCATGCTGCCCACATGTGTGTGGGTTGTGCAGTGGAGTCATGAGCCAGGTGGTCAGCGGATAGCCCTTGTTGCCCTGTAGCCACCCTCTGGTTTGTCATGGTGGGTCAAATGCGGATGGTACAGCGGATTGCCGCAGAATGAAGGCATCGTGGCTGCTGCCAGGATCCCGTGCATTGACCGGCATGATGCGCTGAGTATGGTCGCACACCAGCTGGATATTGAGGGAGTGGAATCTCTTCCGGTTGTGGTACATCTCTGAACTGAGATGCGGCGCCCGCAAAGCGATGTGTGTGCAGTCAATAACAACAGAAAGTGTTGGAAACACTCAGCAAGTCAGGCAGCATCGAGGAGAGGAGAAACAGACAAAGGGTTCAACGCGAAACGTTAACTCTGTTTCTCTCTCCTCGATGCTGGCTGATCTGCTGAGTGTTTCCAGCACTTTCTGTTGTTATTTCAGATTTGCAGCATCCGCAGTATTTTGCTATTGTATGTGTGCAGTCAACGGTACCCTGTACAATGAGGAAGCCTGATATCCTGGTGAAGCCATGTGCTCACTCCGCCTGCTTCTCTCTGGCAAGAGTGAATGAAATGTATTCAGCTCTCTTTGCATACAGAGCCTCACTCACCTCCCTTATACAGGAGTGGATGACGAACTGGGAGATGTTACAGATGTCGCCTGCTCCAGTCTAGAAGGAGCCCGATGTGAAGAATTTCAAGGCCACGGACACCTATACAGTCACTGGCCATGTTGTCCTCGCCCTGGACTGAGGCTGCAGGTCAGCCTGCAGCAGGCGGCAGATTTCAGTGAGCACCTTCTTAGTAAAATGGAGACGTCACATGCACTGTTCCTCACTGAAGCTGAGGCAGGAGAATTGCTCCCTGAAGACCCTGGGTGGATATGGCCTCCTGCTGAGAGCCCTTCTCCCCCTCTTCCTCTGCCTTTTCTAGTAGTTTGTCCTGCTCTGTGTCACCTCTGCTCATTCTCCCTATCATGCTGGAGGCCAAGGGGGATGCAAACTACTGCACCCATGTCTGGGAGCAACTGGTCTGAGCAGACCCTTGCAAGTCAGTACCAAGTCCTTGAGCACGTGCCACACCACTCCTTGTAAACTTTAGGCAACTTTAAAGAAGTCTAGAAAGCACCAAACACTTTTACAAACTCAGCAACAGCTAGTAGATTTAATCAATCAACAGCTAACCTGTATATAGGTGATGATCCCTTTAAATAGCGTTGGTATGGGGTCCTTCCTACTGTTGAACGCATGTTCAGCTGTGCAATGTATTATCACATGGTTTGTCACATGGGTTAGTATGAGCATGCCCAGTTTGCTCTGGCCAAGTAAAGCAAGCTCATGAACTGGCAACTGGTGTCTCTGTCCTTCATTTGTTCTACCCACATATATTACATTTTTGGCGACGAGAATGGGATCCCAAAGCTATTTTTAGGGATCATGAAAGGACACAATGTTCAACCTTCGAGTGGAAAAGTTTAAGGTGAATTTGTGACACCTAAACTGAATTTTGTTTGTGATGTTTTTCCGTTAATGCTGATGCAGAATCGTCTGTGCTTCGCCTTCGCGTGTATGTATACACAGCAACAGCAGCGTTGATTCTCACAGGTACACAGGTAGCATGCTGAGTCACTGTTCAATAAGATCAGAACAATCATGGCCGTGCCTACGGGATTCATGGGAAGCCTCCAGCATGTATGACCGAGCTCGCAAACCATTCAGTTCTTACATTGAGCGGATGGAGATTTTTTTTAAGGCCAATAACATGATTGAGACCGAAGGTGCAGATGAGAATGTTCAAGCTCAAAATAAAGTAATTCGTGAACGTAAAAAAGCAATTTTTCTAATGGAGACAAACCTACTCGCGCCAGGTAAAGCGAATGATGCGTCGTTTGAAGACATTGTCGAGAAACTCGAGGACCATTTCAACCCAAAGCCTCTAGAAATAGCAGAGAGCTATAATTTGGTACCAGAAACCAAAAACAAAGTGAAACCATCAGTGAGTACATTGTAGCTCTTAAAAACCTGTCTTTGCATTGTAACTTCGGCACATTTTTGGATCGTGCATTGCAAGATAAGTTTGTGTGTAGACTGGTGGATGAGCGCACACAGTCCAAGTTACTGAACACGCCGAACCTAACGTTTGACATAGCATGCAAAATTTTCCTATCTATGGAGATGGTGTCTAAGAATACTAGGGAGCTCCTTCCAACTCAAGTGACTAGTGCAGCTGAGGTCTACAGTCACAAAGCCACCGCCAAACCTAAAGTTGTGAGACAAAGTCAAAAGCATGTCGGTGAGAGCAGTTCAGTGAATTGTTATCGCTGCAATGGAAAACACTCACCACAGACCTGCCTGTACAGAAATGTGAAGTGTTTTCACTGCCAGAAGCACGGCCATATTTCAACAGCTTGCAGAGATAGATCGAAAGCAAGAAGTCAGAACCATTCTAGTGGCAATGCAAAGCAGTGACAACAAAAGGGAGGAATTCACAATATTGAAGTGAACACACCTGATGTTGAACAATTAGGCATCTACAGTATCTGTGCCACTAGCGGCAATGCTAGCAGTTGTGAGAAAGACTTCCGTACAAAACTTTTGATCAATGACCAATATATTGATATGTGTATCGACATGGCAGTGGACTGCTCTATCACAAGTAAGGACACATATGAGAGTAAGTTTAATCAGATACCACTTACAAAGTGTACCGTAGAGTTAAAGACCTACTCTGGAGAAATCCTAGAGATATGTGGGCAAATGGAATGTACAGTTCAGCACAATGGCCAGTCAGTAAAACTGCCTATTATGGAGTGAGCTACAACAACAGGCCAACCCTCGTGGGCAAAGACTGGTTGAGGAAGTTGAAACTAGACTGGAAAAACATCTTCATTGTAGATGCTTCAAAGAAGCAACTCGACACAATGCTGAACAAGTACGAAAGCATGTTCACAGACAGTTATGAGGGCATAACTGGGTATGACGTGCATTTCCACATCAAGTCCACGTGAAGCCTGCCGATTGTAAGACAAGGTCGGTCCCCTATACGTTGAAAAGTCAGGTGGAGGAAGAGCTAGAGAAACTGAGACAGAACGGGGTTTTAGTAAAAAGTGACAAAAGTGAATGGGCTACCCCGATTGTGGTAGTGCCCAAAGCAGACAAAAGTGTACGCTTGTGGGGTGACTACAAAATTACTATCAACCAAGCAGTTGACGATGAACAGTACCCATTACCTACATCGCAAGATTTGTATGCAGCACTCTCTGGGTCAAAGGTTTTCTCTAAGCTTGACCTGTCGCATGCTTATGCTCAGCTGAATGTTGACAAAGAGATTCGACAGTACCTCACTATAAACACACACAAGGGACTGTACTCGTACACCAAGCTGCTGTACGGTGTAAAGTCCTCCCCCAAAATCTTCCAGGCTACGATGGATAAGATTTTGAAAGGAATTCCAAATTGCTGATGCAATCAAGATGATGTGTTGATTGCAACAAACAGCGAGAAAGAAAATCTAGAAGTGTTAGAATTAGTGCTTCAAAGGTTGAATACCCACAATGTCAAATTAAAAAGGAGTAAATGTGCTTTTGTGCAGCCCGAGGTTGTATACCTTGGTCTGAAAGTTGATGCAAATGGCTTGCAACCAGTTAAGGAAAAGGTTAATGCTGTCATCAATGCTCCAAAGCCACAGAACGTGTCTGAGTTAAGATCTTTCCTTGGAATGGTCCAGTACTACGCACGTTTCTTACCTGAGTTAGCGACCATGTTAGCTCCATTGCATGAGCTCCTCAAGAAGGATGTCCAGTGGAAGTGGATAAAAGCGCAACAGGAAGCTTACGACGCTTGTAAGAGAAGTCTCTCGAGTGATGCTCTCCTTGTGCACTACGACACAGAGCGTGAGCTTAAGTTAGCGTGTGATGATTCCAGCTATGGTGTGGGAGCTGTCATAAGCCATGTAATGGATGACAGCCAAGAGAAACCAATCGCATTTGCATCGCGAACCCCCACAAAGAGCAAAAAAAACTATGCGTAAATTGAAAAGGAAGCACTCGCCATAGTGTTTGGAATCAAGAAATCAAAAAATCCTACTACAACTGAACGTACCATGGATGAGTTGAGGTCTACGCATGCCATGGCTTACCTGAAGAGCTTGTTTTTGACAATGGCCCTCAGTTCCATTCTGCTCTATTCCAAGAGTTCATGAAATGGAACGGTATCAAACACACTCTCGTTCCAGCATATCATCCAGCTTCAAACGGAGCAGCCGAAAGGTCAGTCAGAATAGTGAAAGAAGCTCTCAAAAAGCAAGTGTTGCAGGGTTGTTCGGGACTCAGCATGAAGCAATATTTGGCAAGTTTCTTGCTGAAGTACAGAACTACTCCGCACACTACAACTGGATATACTCCAGTAGAACTCTTGATGAAGAGGAGATTGAGAACACGATTGAGCCTTGTTCAACCAAATTTGGCCTCAAGAGTTGAACAGAAACAGTTGAGTCAGAAATGTTGTTATGACACCAATCAGAAAGAACGCAGTTTCAGACAAAACGAGTGTGTTCGTGTTCTCAGTCCCCCTGGCAAGTCGAGTTCACACAAGTGGGATATAGGAACCATAGTAGAGTTGGTGGAACCAAGAGATATTTGTTTGAGATTGGTGATAACATCCGAAGTGTTCATATAGATCAAATGATCTCTGCTAGAGATGAACCAAAACGTGATCTTGAACCAGTTGATCACGAACACATACATGAGTTTGACTCTGTTCAGACTTCAGAAACTGAAGTATCAGGTTCAAACAAATCTGAGATAGAAACAGGATCATCTTTGAGTTCAGAACCAGAACAAAACAGGCCAAAAATTGGTTCAACACCAAAACCTTCTGTAAGGAGATCAGGAAGGCTCCACAAACCTGTTATTAAACTGGATTTGTAGTTAATTTGTAGCATTTGTAGTTGATTTAAAAGAAAAAAAGCCAGTTGTTTTTGTTATGTGGTACATGTAATGCTGGGAAAGGTGGGACCATAGTTTGAGAGGGGAATATGTGCATTTTTTTTAAGGGGAAAGCAGTGTAATGTATTATCACATGGTTTGTCACATGGTTTAGTATGAGCTTGCTCAGTTTGCTCTGGCCTAGTAAAGCAAGCTAATGAACTGGCAACTGGTGTCTCTGTCCTTCATGTTCTACCCACATATATTACAAGCTGTGTGAGGTTAAGAGAGGGCGTTAACTCCAGCGAAAATGGCAGCTCTGGCGTCAAATCAGCGTTAGATGTTGATTGACATTACGATCTGCCTACTCTGCATACTAACGATGCACGCTCCCAGCCGACGCTAACGGCCTCATCAAAATGAAGTCCGGTGCAGTGCGCACCAGAAGTGTGCTTGTGCTGCTTGGATGCCATTTTCGAGCCAATTTGGCACCCGTAGCGCCCAAACAACGGGCGCTACGCAACTGAATTTTTAGCCCTATGCCTCTCTTTATGAAATTGAGAGGTCGCACAACACCAGGTTATAGTCCAACAGTTTTATTTGAAATCACAAGCTTTCGGAGCTATCGATTGCCCCTTCCTCAGGTGAAGTAAATAGATACAGAATCGCCAAAGCATATATAGATAGAGAACAAAGCATGTGTACCTTACATGTGTCTCTTTATGAAGCCCAGGGTCGCGTATGCTTTATTAACTGCTTTGTTAAATTGTCCTGCCACCTTCAAAGATTTGTGCACAAACACCCCCAGGTCTCTCTGTCCTTGCACCCGCTTTAAAATTAGACTATTTATCATGTTACATCATTTTTTTTTAAATGTCTTCTTCAGGACCTCATTAAATTTTATAAGTTCAGTACTATAATAACAAAAATAAATGATCACTATAATCTATTAATGTTGCTTATATTTAAGATCCATATATGCTAGTATTGTTGAATCAATTAATCCAAACTGTACTTGACGAAAATAATGATTTATATATTTAAGGCAATAATTTAAGTTTGCTGTGGCCTTCCTAATAACTAAAACCCCCAGGCTTTGACTCTTGTGTCAGAAGATGGAAAAGGGTTCATTAGGTTTTCTTGAAACTCCATTAAGCGTGCTGATTAATGTGAAGAGGTTAATTATAATTCAATAAATCCTTGAAAATAAAAGTCGGCACTCTTGTAATTTAAGACTCATTGGTTCCATTACCAAGCTTGTCAATAGGAAGTAATGATGCAGGTACAACTCAGGGCAACTGTTCCTACCGGATTAGATTCATACAGCTTGGTATATACAAGGACTCTGGAGTTCGTTGGGTCGTGATCTCGGTGGTTACCCCAGGGACACATCCGACGATGCCCTCCACTACTGACCCAGCTGGAGTTTGCCAAGTCAGTGAGATCTCACCTCATTTGCATGGTTCGGCCAGTCATAAGTGCCACAGGTATACACAGGAACATCTCCAGTGCCTGCCTGCCCGGAGCTGCTGGAACCCCAGTGCCCTCCCATAAGAAAGAAAAGAAAAATTTATATAGCGCCTTTCATTACACCGGACGTCCCAAAGCGCTTTAAAGCCAATAAAGTACTTTTTTTGAAGTGTAGTCACTGTTATAATGTAGGAAACAAAGAAGCTCCCACTAGCAGCTATGTGATAATGACCAGAAAATCTGTTTTAGTGATATTGATTGAGGGATAAATATTGGCCAGGGCACCGGGGATAACTCCCCTGCTCTTCTTTGAAATATTGCCATGGGATCTTGTACGTCCACCTGAGCGAGGCAGACGGGGCCTCGGTTTAAAGTCTCATCCAAAAGACAGCACCTCCGACAGTGCAGCGCTCCCTCAGCAATGCACTGGAGTTTTATTTGTTCATGGGATGTGGGCGTCGCTGGCAAGGCCAGCATTTATTGCCCATCCCTAATTGCCCTTGAGAAGGTGGTGGTGAGCCGCCTTCTTGAACCGCTGCAGTCCGTGTGGTGAAGGTACTCCCACAGTGCTGTTAGGGAGGGAGTTCCAGGATTTTGACCCAGCGACGCTGAAGGATCGGCGATATACTTCCAAGTCAGGATGGTGTGTGACTTGGAGGAGTACTTGGAGGTGGTGGTGTTCCCATGCGCCTGCTGCCCTTGTCCTTCTAGGTGGTAGAGGTCGCGGGTTTAGGAGGTGCTGCCGAAGAAGCCTTGGCGAGTTGCTGCTGTGCATCTTGTAGATGGTACACACTGCAGCCACGGTACGCCGGTGGTGGAGCGAGTGAATGTTTAAGGTGGTGGATGTGGTGCCAATCAAGCGGGCTGCTTTGTCCTGGATGGTGTCGAGCTTCTTGAGTGTTGTTGGAGCTGCACTCATCCAAGCAAGTGGAGAGTATTTCATCACACTTCTGACTTGTGCCTTGTAGATGGTGGAAAGGCTTTGGGGAGTCAGGAGGTGAGACACTCGGCGCAGAATACCTAGCCTCTGACCTGCTCTTGTAGCCGCAGTATTTATGTGGCTGGTCCAGTTAAGTTTCTGATCAATGGTGACCCCCAGGATGTTGATGGTGGGGGAATCGGCGATGGTAATGCCATTGAATGTCAAGGGACGGTGATTAGACTCTCACTTGTTGGAGATAGTCATTGCCTGGCACTTGTGTGGCGTGAATGTTACTTGCCACTTATCAGCCCAAGCCTGAATGTCATCCAGGTCTTGCTGCATTCGGGCAGGTACTGCTTCATTATCTGAGGAGTTGCGAATGGAACTGAACACTGTGCAATCGTCAGCGAACATCCCCAGTTCTGACCTTATGATGGAGGGAAGGTCATTGTTGAAGCAGCTGAAGATGGTTGGGCCTCGGACACTGCCCTGAGGAACTCCTGCAGCGATGTCCTGGGGCTGAGATGGAGTGTCAGCCTAGATTTTTATGCTCAAGTCTCTGGAGTGGGACCTGAACCCACAACCTCCTGACTCAGTGGCAAGGGTGCTACCAACTGAGTCACACTGACACCTGAGCCATGAGAGGGGCAGGTTACCCAGGCCATCTTCCCTAACCCTACCAATGGTGTTAACAGCCCTTTGACCGGGATAAGGGAGTTGAACTTCCAAAAGCAACATTTTTTTAAATGTAAAATACTTTGGGGTCCAGGCCATTTGTCTGGCCTAGACATCACCGGTGGGCCCACATGTATCTTAGTGGAGTATAGTATACCTGTAACTCACTCAGTGTACCAGCTGTCTTGGGATATTTCACGACATTAAAGGTGCTATATAAATGCAAGTTGTTGTTGTTGCCACAGAGATGCTGACTTCTGAATGAGCAACAGGATTTCCTGGCCAAGGGAGCATCAACCCTAACATTCGCCACCTGGCCATCATTGGTCTTGTAAGGGACGAGGTGGAGGTTGTGGGTATCTGACCTCCATCCACCAGGGGCACAGTTTTCACAGTGGCTGTAAAGGTAACAACCACTGTAAATTTTTATGCAACCGGATGTTTCCGAGCAGCTTCTGGTGACATAAGTCACATAAGTCAATTAGCAGTGTGTCACTGTATTAAACAGGTGACAGATGCCCTGTTTGGGTAGACCTTGAATTTTATTACCTTCCTCATGGATCTACCAAGGCATCCCTATTGCTTGTGATGAAAGGCATGGCTCCCATGTAACAACCCACTGTTTTGAGCAAAGTATGTTATTTCTGTTGTTGGACTGCATTGTCCCTTTGATGTGAGCCAAGCCCGAGTTTATTCAAATTAAGGACTTTACCCTCTTGACGTGCATCATGGCTGAGCTACACTAGCCAGTTCTCCTTCAAATTAATAGTCTGGATTGTTTAAAAATGTCTGACAAGTAAATGAACCATCCAATAATGTTGACATGCTTTTAACTTCTCGTTTGTTCCACTGACAGAGGAGAAGGCAATAAACCAACCAATCTTTCAAACACATTTTCAGTGGCTAATCGCAGCAGAGCTGGTTCATAGTATCCAGCATTGGTAACATTTGTTAAAGCCAATTCTTGTCATTTCATTTCCTTGTTACAACACTGGTCAGAAGGCAAGGTGCTTTATAATTAGATATTTCAGAAAAAGATCACATTTATTCCATTGTCTATACCACAAATATTAATATCTGTAAACTGACCCATTAAAAATGATTGTGTTGACAATAATTTAGTACAATATTATAAGAACAATAACATTATGCAGGCCCCTGAATTATTACTAGAAAGCCTATCAAGCATATATATAATTTTCAATATCAAAGGAATATCACATTTTATTAGTTTTAACTGCCTTTGTTC
Source organism: Squalus acanthias (assembly GCA_030390025.1). Lineage (NCBI taxonomy): Eukaryota > Metazoa > Chordata > Chondrichthyes > Squaliformes > Squalidae > Squalus > Squalus acanthias. The sequence continues at coordinate 45,290,475 of CM059444.1, forward strand.
ACAGACAGAAAGGGATCAAGGACTTCTCAACACAATGGATGTGAGTTTTTTTCATTACTAAGACAATGCAAATCTTCTTCTTAGGCAGTCCCTCGGAACTGAGGATGACTTGCTTCCACATTAAAAATGAGTTCTCAGGTGACTGATGAGTCCAATGCGGGACCTACAGTCTCTGTCACAGGTGGGGCAGACGGTGGTTGAAGGGGCGGGTGGGTGGGGTGCTTGGGTTGACGTGCGCTCCTTCCGCTGTTTGTGCTTGGCTTCCGCTTGCTCCCGGCGAAGAGACTCGAGGTGCTCGGCGCCTTCCCGGATGCTTCTCCTCCACTTTGTGCGGTCTTGGGCCAGGGATTCCCAGGTGTCAGTGGGGATATTACACTTTTTCAAGGAGGCTTTGAGGGTGTCCTTGAAGCGTTTCCTCTGCCCACCTTGGGCTCTCTTGCCATGTCGGAGCTTCGAGTAGAGCACTTGTTTTGGGAGTCTCGTATCGGGCTTGTGGATGATGTGACCCGTCCATCGGAGCTGGTCGAGCGTGGTCAAATACATTTGCACTGTTTATACTTCAGATGATGGCCTAGAAATTCAATTGGACCCGAACATGGGTGTGCAGGAGGCGGGTAAAGGATTTTTGGAATTTACCTGGATTAATTGCCTGATAAAGGAGCAGAGTTTGGTTAAAAAAAACTGTCAAACTAACTGTTTAAGAAAGCATGCTGGGAAGGATGACCAAATTCGAGAAGTGTTAAGCAGTTAAAAGTCTTGGAAGGCTACAGAAAAGGAATCCTTGAGAGACTGTGGAAAACCATCGTAAACACCAGGTGCTGTTTTGGTAGCATCAATCTATGTAACTATGGGAGAGAGAGAATGGAAAATTACTGAAAAAGATTGTTTTTATCAGCAAGAGGGTATCAGAGACAGTCTGACACGAGTCAGACCAGAAGAGCATGACGCAGGAAGTTGATGGATTATTAACTTCTTACCACGCAGGATGTCGGCGGAAAATTAATCTGTCTTAGTCTCCCGAAGCAGAAGAATTGGCTAATCTGAGTTTCGAGTCGTGCCCCTGATTTAAAGGTTGTATGCATCTCTATCCGTAAACCCATAGGGAAGAAATTCGTGTTCGCCAGGAAAGTTGCCGGTGAGTTAACGGCCGCTGAAAATGGCCGCAACGCTAACGGGACAAAATTCGTCTGGGAGCCCAGAGATTGGTGGCGCAGCGCTTACCTTCCATGCAATACATCCTGGTGGCATTAGTGAAGGCATCCGACCCGAAGTTCCTGTCCAGGTGCGACGTTCGAGCTTTGCACAGCCTCTGGAAGCGAGGCTGTGGAGCTCGCAAGGAATTGTGGGCAATGAAAAGGGCTGTGAATTAAAGGGGCCATGCACTCAGAACTGATACAAATTAAAATGCTGTGAAACACTGCAATTTTCAGCCCTTTCTGCCGTGCAAAAAAAATTAACGTTAAAAAGAAGTCCCAAATATGAATATTCAGCCCTTAAAGCTGAATTCCCTTCCTAACCTCAAAAAATGGGAACAGTGTTCAGCACTAGCACAAATGGCTCAGCAAGCCAGGGAAGGGGCACCCAGGGTCTTGCCAGCAGCACTCCAGCTTTGTGCAGGGGGTCAACACTGCAAGAGAGACCCTCTACCCACAGGGGCCAGGAGGCCCTCCAGAAAGAAGGATATGGGACTATGTCACCGAGGCCGTCACTGCCAGCAGTGTCGCCCCCACCACCTGGCTCCAGTGCCCAAAAAAGCTTCATGACCTCAGACCAGTGCTAAAGTCAGTGAATGCATCTTCAAAATCCGTCTCCTACCAACTGCAGCACTAGCCTCACACGCTGCTCAATGCACAAGCCCCACCCCCAATCACTCGCCTACCAGCAATCTGCACCAATCACGAGGCATATCTCCCATTCCTAGCATTACCTCACCTCCTTGGATGAGATGGTGCAGGCCATTCCTGGCAGGACCAGGGCTGAAAGGATAAAAGATGCTGGTATCCTAGAATCATAGAATGGTTACAGCACAGAAGGAGCCCATTCGGCTCATCGAGCCCGGGCCGGCTCTCTTTTAAGAGCACTTCAGCTAGTCCCACTCCCCCGCCCTTTCCCCGTAGCCCTGCAAATTTTTTCTTCAGGTACTTATCCAATTCCCTTTTGAAAGCCATGATTGAATCTGCCTCCCCCACCCTCTCAGGCAGTGCATTCCAGATCATAAACACTCGCTGCATAAAAAGGTTTTACCTCATGTCGCCTTTGGTTCTTCTGCCATGCTTAGGATCCAGCACTGAATTCAGTGCTGGGGTCGAAGTTCGCATTGGTGATGTTAAGTCGACATTGCACGCCGATTGATGTCACCACGCCACCATTTTCTTCTGGATGGCGCTGCCAGCTCCCAGCAGTGCAAAGGTAAGCACAAAAATGGCGGTGGCCATGGGACCCGCCACCACCTGGCAAATGAGTGGTAGCCGGCGTTTAATGGCGCTATGGAGTGGCGCTGTGGCCACAAATTTCTAGCCCGTACTGTTTTAATATTAATAAAACCATACGTTAGAAAAGATTAAACTCTCGGTTGATCTCACTTCTGATTACCCTAAAGAATTAATACAGTAAAAACAAATGCCTTACATGGGGCACACACTGTATGCACCTGTTCTAATGGTCACAGGGACTATGTGAGATTGGTGCTGCCAGCTCAGTGTCATGAGTCAGGCGCGCAGCCAGTACTACCTGCTCTACTTATTGGCTGCTTGCCTGTTTAGGGGGGGAGGGGGCGGAGAATCACCTTGACTGATGTCACTTAAAGACAGCCAGCACCTCTTAAAGGGGCGGAGCATTCTGGCTGCAGACAGCAGTGAAAAGTTCTCAATGAGATAAAGTAGCTGGAAGAGGTACAAAGAGGGCACCAGTGTTCTCAGATGCAGCTTTGGAGATCCTGATCCAGTCTGTCGACCAGAGGAGGGAGATCCTGTTTCCCCCGAGGGGGCAGAAAGCCCTCCAGCAACACCTCCACCTTCAGTGGGAAGAAGTTGCAGAGAAGGTCAGTGCCAGGAGATTAGCTCTCAGGACATAGCTACAGTGCAGAAAAAGTTTAATGACCTCACCAGAGTTGTCAAGGTAAGAATCTTACTTCTCACATCAATTACTCTCTCCTCCCGCCTGCAGCCACACTATTCATGAGACTTCCCTCCCCCACTTTCCTTCACTCTCCTACAAGCACTGCACCAGACTTCACTCCACCTCCTTCTCCTACTATTCACACACTCTGCACTCTCTACTCTCGCCACTATTGCAGCCCTGACTTCCCCACACCTCACATCTTGCACACAACATACAAACTATTCTTCATGATAGGCGCATTCTCAAAACACCTCACAAGGATTTCACTAACACACTCCATTGTTTCTTGCAGGGGACAGTCACGCAACATGTGGCAGGAGGCGGGACCGGAAAAGGCCGAGCCCACCTGTACACCCTTTTCACTTCCAGAGGAGAAGGACATGCTGGCCATCACAGGCAGGTGAAGAGCCATGGCCGTGGACAGTGGCAACGCTTGAGGAGTTGGTGCGCGGATGTCGTTTAGAACATAAGAACATAAGAAATAGGAGCAGGAGTAGGCCAATCGGCCCCTCGAGCCTGCTCCGCCATTCAATAAGATCATGGCTGATCTGATCCTAACCTCAAATCTGAAGAACACAAGAAGTAGGAGCAGGACCCGGCCACTCAGCCCCTGGGCCCGCTCCGCCACCCACAGGGCCTTGACCGATCCGAACTCAGCCTCATGTCCAATTTCCTGCCCGCTCACCGTAACCCCTAATTCCCTTTACCTCTAGGAAACTATCTATTTCTGTTTTAAATTTATTTAATGATGTAGCTTCCACAGCTTCCTGGGGCAGCAAATTCCACAGACCTACTACCCTCTGAGTGAAGAAGTTTCTCCTCATCTCAGTTTTGAAAGAGCAGCCCCTTATTCTAAGATTATGCCACCTAGTTCTAGTTTCACCCATCCTTGGGAACATCCTTACCGCATCCACCCGATCAAGCCCCTTCACAATCTTATATGTTTCAATAAGATCGCCTCTCATTCTTCTGAACTCCAATGAGTAGAGTCCCAATCTACTCAACCTCTCCTCATATGTCCACCCCCTCATCCCCGGGATTAACCGAGTGAACCTTCTTTGTACTGCCTCGAGAGCAAGTATGTCTTTTCTTAAGTATGGACACCAAAACTGTACGCAGTATTTCCACCCAAAGAAACGGGCGCTGCGCAATCGAATTCCTAGCCATACCTTGATCTAAATAGGTGGAATAATTAGAAGATATAAATGGAGATAAAATTAAAAAGAAGACTCACTTTCAATGTAGATGGAGCAGACAGACAAATCCTTCAAAACTGGAAACATAGGGGTAGAATTTTGTCTTCACCGCCTGGGTGGTAATCTGACTGGGCGGATCGCACGCCCTCTCTAGTACCCACCTGATTTTCACTCGACTGATTTCAAAATCTACCCCATAGATCGAAGTTATTCACTATTAAAGTATCGCAAGGGGATAAATGATTTGTCTAGTTGACAGTGGACAGACAATACCATGACACGCTAGCCTTGAGGTTTTAGTGCCATACTTGAACCAATGCAGTAGATATCTATCATTGCCAATACTATAACATTTTGTCTATAAAGATTTCTGCATGAATAGGTTTGCTTCTTCTAATTATAGAGTAATTATTTATACAATTTAAAGTTTTTAATACTAAGATAGTAATAGCAACTTAGGGGAGCAACTTGTACACCTGATTTTATGGTGTAAGAAAGATGAGGGCCAGAACTCTGCAGCCCTTCCACCACACAGATGGAGTAGGTGTTAAGGAACAGGCTCCATTGAAATTATTGTGGGCATATATAACATTTTCTTTCCACATTCTAGGCTTTAGCATACTATGAAGACGGCATTTAGTGCTCCATGAGTTCCGGACTTGGTAGAGGGGGATCAGAGAGGAAGGGCTGCCTTTGACATCACTTGTGATATTCCCATCCATCCTGAATATTTTCACTGATCATCCACAATTCATTTTTAAACAGTGTGCTTCATAGCTTTGTAGTACAGGTTGAGCATCCCGAATCCGACAACCTCGGGACCGAGGCCGAGCCGGTTTTCGTGTTTTTCCGGACTTCGGAACGTGTTTCTGATGTCCGAAGTCCGGAAATATCGCAACCTGGGCTCGGGCGTTTCCGGACTTCGGACATCAGAAACACGTTTCGAGTCCGGAAATGCCTGGGCCCAGGTTGCGGTTTGACAGGGTGTCCAGATTACGGAACATTTTACGGATTCCGGACGACCCTGCCACCAATCGTCCCGGAGTCCGGATTCTGGAACATTATGGATTCCGGAACTCCGGATTTTGGACGCTCAACCTGTACTATATTTCCATCCCGAGGAAAATATATTCTAGTACTGGACTCTGACTTGAACTATGATAATCCCCAATAAACAAATCATCTGGTGGAGGGCTCACAGTAGAACACCTCATGGGGGAGACAAAAAAATTGATATCAAGTGACATGTGTGGTGTACCATCAAGTCCCGCCACTGCACTACACACACCAGGAACAGTCCAAAGCCAAAGTTGTTAAAATGAGCGATGTGTTTCTCTGAGCGGCCCTAAAAGGCAAAATTCAATGAAGGTCTAAGAGCCACATCTATACAATTTATTGCTCCCAATACAATATTAAACAGCACTTGTTAAAGAAACTCGTGCTTGACTTGATCCTCATCCAGGCTCCCCATGATATAACGACCTGTTCTCGGAACAGAGCAGCAGTTACTTGAAACAAATTGAACATTGTGGCCAATGACAGGAAACTAAAAGAAATCTGAAGCATGACAATTATCGTCTAAGTGTAATAGTGACAATGACTACGAATACGGTTAACTGGCACTGCTGGACTTCAAACTTCAAACCAGACTTTTCTCATCACCGCAATTAAGCACTTCATTCACTACCTCCTGATGCTGGTGTTATTGTGATTCCAATACTCTCTCTGCAGAAGTTGCCTGTAAGTTCCATCCTTCTGTCTTCTTTGCAGATAACGGGCTGGATTTTGATACTGGGGCGGGTTGGGGTCGTATCATCCACTTTTCGTGTTATCCACCCGACTGCAATTGGATGTGGGAGATTGATGCAATTTTCACCTAATTGGGCAATTGAGTTCCAGCATGTGGGAACCCATGAACCAATTAGTGTTTTCAGTCTGAAAGTCGCCTCTGATGATGTCATCATTGCTGCTGCATTGAAGGTCTTCAGAGACTGCCTGGCCTTTGCTGTGAGAGGACCTGGATGCAAAATGAGCAGCAGCAGCCCTAAGTCTGCTCCTAGATATTTTTACACCACCACTCCCAGATATGTCTCCTCTCCATCCATCCATATATGCATCCCCACAGCCAGCCAGCGTCAACTATCCATATCCAAATGTGCTCCCGCCAGGTTTCACATTCATGGTTCAGAACAGGCGTGCTTCACGTACAAAAAGGGTTAAAATCACAAAGGCCTTTCAAAATGGCATATTCAGTGCTTGTTAAGGGCCTTAACAGCCTATCCCGTCTCTTAGAGGCGGGACGGAGTCGGGACCAGCAGACACGATTTAATGAAAATTGCGTGGAGGTGGGATGGAGGCGGGCTTGTGCCCGCCCGCCAGTTTTCACAATTTTAACCCCCCACACGCCTCCAAACCCGCCTCCATGGGTCAATGAAAATCCAGCCCAACAGTACAGAGCTATGCTGTGCCATATCTCCACCTTCAAGAAATTCAGTTTTTTCTTTTCCCTTCAGCAACCCTTAACTCTCTAAAAAGCTCAAGTCCACCCATGACGTAATTACTGCTTTCATACAGGAGGTGGATTTTCAAGCATCTCTCTAGTGCTCTTATACAAGTTATAAGAAAAGACGTTGTTAATAGACAATCCTCTCACCCTCTAGCCTCCAAACCCTATCTCCATTATGATCTTTCGTATCTCTATTTTACTGGTATTGTTATGCTCAGCTCCTCTGAACTTGCCTCTTCGTTTTTTTCTAAGCTGTGAATACATCATTCTGGACACTTGTTCTCCTCCCTGCATTTCCATTGAAATGAAAACCTTTCACACAGTCTGCTAATCGAACTCATTCTTTCCAAGAACTTCAAAACTGTTGAACTCCTTATCTCAGTCTTCCCTTCCTCCGACAATCCACTACTTCTTGTGTTACTTTTTTAAAGCTTGGTGATGTCCGGCAAGGATCTGGAAGGGTATTTATACCAGAAGGCTCATATAATAAGTGACAACTTGCAACTCAGCATTGCTTAGCAAAGTAATAATGGGTATTAGTTTCCAGTGGTAGGTCTAAATGAATATTATATTTGTTGTTCAATATCCTATCTGGAATCAGGAAACAGCATAAGGTAACCATTCAGCAAATGCCGGTTAAGTCTTGTGAATAAAGGCCAAAGACAGAAAAATACTGAGAATTGTTAATGATTTAAAGATGTTTAAATGGTGTCAGGAATTTGCTTATATATCAAATTGGCAGGAAAGTGAACAGAAGAAAGGGCTACATGTTTAGATTATGTTCTCTTTTCACTCAGGCCTCTGGAGATTGTTTCACTCTGCCTCTCCTACAGCGCCTCTTTAGTGTTATTATTCATTCTTGGGATATAGGCGTTGCTGACATTTATTGCCCATCCCTCGTTGCCCTTGAGAAGGTCGTTATGAGCCGCCTCTTTGAACTGCTGCAGTCTATGTGGTGAATGTACTCCCACAATGCTGTTAGGGAGTTCCAGGATTTTAACCCAGCGACGATGAAGGAACGGCGATATATTTCCACATTGGGATGGTGTGTGACTTAGAGCGGAATTTTAGAGGCGATGGTGTACCCATGCACCTGCTGCCCTTGCCCTTCTAGATGGTGGAGGTCGTGGGTTTGGGAGGTGTTGGGGAAGAAGCCAATTTTCCCTCTTTCCTTGTTGAGAAGCATTGGTTTTCAACTCTGTGCTTCCCTCTTGACACCGCAGCTGAGATCATAACATCACAGGTATGAAGTGGTATCCATCACACTATTCTCTTCTGCGTTTATTTCTAAAAACGATATTATATTGTACACTCTCACAGTGGCAAGACAACATAACTTCTTGTTACTACCCCTCCCCCCTTCCCCCATGTTAAATAGTCAGAAAATGCTGGTAAACAAACCACATAATAATTTGCAATGAGTAAGACCTGGACACACTAGATACTTTCATACACGAGCGCGATTTTTTTCCAGAGTAGGATTATCGTGGGTTGAGTTGACAGTGAATCAGCTACCACACAATAAAATTAATTTTTGCACTCACCGGTGTGAATAAAAATATTTTAGTATCCACGGAGCAGACATGTCGTGGTGGCCAATTTCTTTAGCTGCTCCTGGTAAGCAACAGGGTGTAATGGTACCCAAGTTCTATGTTTGCTGTGGTTTCTGCAAGTAACATTTAAAAAATGTGTTCATGCATAGCTGGATTACCATCCAGCTGAAGACGGCATGTAGTCATGGTTACAGTGACTCAAAAGCTGCCTTCAGTGTTTGCAGAGATAAGGCCAGTTTCTATCTGACCTTATCTCTGCTCCTGGAACAACACCACTGACAGGGGAAAATTGTATGTTCCCGCAGCAATAGTGTTGATCTGTCTTTCTGTTAATCAACACAGCCTTCCCAGAGCCATTCTATCAGTGCTTGATTAGAGGACAAAGTCAAAAGCTGGCTACAGTTTAGCTGCAAACTTCAGGTTTTGTTTGAGCTGCTGCTATCGTGAGGATATAAATTCCACTCATGATACTTCATTTTATTGTGGAACTGATTAGGTTGTTAAAATAATGAAGAGTTTTACAATTACATTTTGAATTTGCAAGTTCCAGTGCGATTTTGTTGCTACATTTGCAACCTACAATTGGTTCCAATTGAGGTTAATTATGCAGCACTTATTACTTGCATTTTCAGGTCTGATCTGATCATGTTAAACTGATTTCCAACCCTAAGTTTATATATTTAAATAGCAAGCTTGCCTATTAACTCAAAAACACAGTCACTGAATATAAATGATTCCATTTAGCAATCTTAAAACTATGCTAATTAATAAAAGCCACGCATGTTAATGTATGCAACTTAACTGTCTGGAAAATACTGATATGCTGAGATTAAATAAAAGTAGACAAATAAATCAGACCTACACGCTCTTAAAAGAAAGCCTTGTTTTCCCAGGATTTCAGTTATAAAAATTGCACAAGAGAATTGTAAATCTTCCCTTTATATTTTTCTGTCATGTAGTTCAGTCTTTGATGTAGAGAATGGAAGGTGAATGTCACTTGTACAAATTAATTTTTCTGAAAAATAACTTCTGTTCAAATCATCTCCAAGCTTAATTTTGATCTGCAACTACACGACGGATAGATTACTCCTGTGTAATGCCTATTCCCTAGGTGGAATGGTGAGGAAAAAAGGAGTCAGAGACCCATCATGCCAAGGCTCTGCCCATTTTATGTTGCCCTGAGATGTCTGGAGCTTCCCGATGGGCTGAAACAGGGTCTGCAACTGCAATGGGCACAGTCCCGACCCTTCCAGCTCAATTTATTCCAGTAATATCCATGGCGTGCCCATTTCCAGGGCACCCATAAAGCTGGAGGTGGTCTTTCACCTGGACCTCTCATAGACCAGAGGGTTTAAGGGAGCTAGACATCAAGTAGAAGAAGGCCAACAGGGTAAGTGGTCTATCTTATATTCAGATTTTTGAGACTGGGGGCCTTCAACATCAGCCATGAGGCCCCCAAATGTAGCAGCCAGGTCTGCAGCTGCGTTCCTGTTCTGCCTCTGTTTCCTGGTGCAAGGCCCTAACAGAGGGCGCACTTGCATCGAGGCTGCAATCGGGCCATGTTAATGGTCCATATCACCAAAATCGGGCATATAATTTGTATTGAACACCCTGTGACAGATGCCTTCAGTATAAACCTCAGCAGCCAGAGTACCATCAGTTGGTTTACCTCTACCTCATTTCAGTTACTTCAAGCGTACCCTCTGTAAATTATTCATCAATCTCAGAAATAAAGACTAATGCCCCAATGGTTAGATCTTACAATCAACTCTTGGGCAAGATTTGTCTCCCACTGAACAAAAAATAAAAGAAATTCAAAAGACAAAAGTTGCCTCCCTTTCTTGGGCCCTTGAAAATGAGTTATTGTCGATTGCCCTTCAGGCATTTTTGGTCAGCTTGCCCCATTTTCAGATCCGTCCAGTAACTTCTATTTATGCTCCTTACCTGATGGTCGAGAAAGCTCTCCTGTGAAAGTCTTTTGTTTATCGTGAAAAAAATGACTAAAACTGAGAGCACAGAGGCTGACGCAATGGTCATGATTCTTGAATCTATTGGAATTCTTATAGAAAGTAGCTCAAATTAGTAGGTGAGGGCTATTGGCCTTCGAAAGAAATCTGCATAGCAGGTCCCTGGTTTATCTTGTATAATTTGCTTCAGGATTATAGCTTTAACCTTGCCAATCAGGTCACATTGGTGAGGATAGTCCTGAAGCAACTAGGGGCCATATGTAAAGAGTTTCCCTCTAGAACATCGACAGCAAGAACTCGCATTCATAGAACTTACATGAATGCATGCTTTAAGATTTACTTTCTTATTTGCTCTTTAGAGTTAGTCTTACCTGTTGTATATCGATTTATCACAGGCCCTTATCTTAAGGGATAATTCTTTGGGAATCTACCCAGAATATCTGTGTTTCTTTTCCGCACAACTAGCTCACTCTCTTTTTGTTTCTCTGAATGTTTGGTTATTCTATTTTCCAGTTTGGTGGCTCTTATACCTGATGTGGCCTTTCTATATAGGGAGGGTGCCGATTGTTTAGGGTGGCTATTTATTTCCATCATCTAATCAGTTGTGTAGGTCCAAATCCAAACCTAGAAGGTGTGTGTGTGTATATAAATTCTCATTTAGAGAAACAAGGATTTCTGCAGCGAACCACATTCCATTAACTTAAATAATGACAATAGTAGCAAAAAGTAAGTGTCAATACTGATACATTCTTTAAGAAATAGGAACTGAACACTGCAGGGGCAGCAGGTAAGGAATTTCTGATGCAATCATTTCTTCGTCCATTGTTTTTTTATTTGGCTGTCCTCATGAATAGAAGTCCTTGGCTAAAATTACATTGCAGCATTTCAAGAAAGTAATAATATAGAATACTTCCCAATAGTAAAGATGTAAGGTGAGACACGTATCATGTCTGGCAAAAGCAGCATTGTACAACTGAACAACAAAAGTTGATAATGTGAGGATTCTATCTGCGTACCTGTGCCAAAAGGAGCTAATGGAACCAGAGTGCTTTGTGGCAGCTTGTGAAGGGCAAGTTTCTATCTATCAGCACAAATAGTCTCATATTGAATGTTGCATGTCGTTGATGAGATGTAAAATATTGAGTACAGGTTTGTGAATTTGTCAACTGTGAATAAAAGACTTAGGTTAGGCTTGGTATATTATTATTATAATTATGATTATTGGTTAAACTATAATAATTTAAAAGGTCTTCATGAAAATGTGTTTGACAAACTAGTTTTTGTTTGGGCTGGAACCATTCTATGATTCGACGCATCGTTTTTGAAACGACAGCGACTGGACCTCAATGCCATTCATTGTAATGTCTTGAGAGACATGACACAAATATCCCTCTTTCCTTTCCTCGTGCAAGAGCTACAATGCTGCGTTTTGATACAGATCTTGTGCTTTAAAATAAATGATAAAAGATTTACCAAATTGCTTTTCACAAAGACATATATGCAGTGTGGAAGTGTAAAAAATGATGGATGCTGGAGATTTAGAGGAAACTAAAAGCACAGTTTCATCTCAAAGAAAGACTTGCATTTAGATAGCACCTTTCACAACCACCGGACGGCTCAAAGTGCTTTACAGCCAATGTAGGAAATGCGGTAGCTAATTTACGCACAGCAAGCTCCCACAAACAGCAATGTGATAATGACCAGATAATCTATTTTTGTTATGTTGGTTGAGGGATAAATATTGGCCAGGAGACCAGGTATAACTCCCCTGCTCTTCTTCGAAATAGTGCCATGGGATCTTTTACATCCACCTGAGAGGGCAGACGGGGCCTCGGTTTAACATCTCATCTGAAAGACGGCACCTCCGACAGTGCAGCACTGCCTCAGCACTGCACTGGTGTGTCAGCCTAGATTTCTGTGCTCAAGTCCCTGGAGTGGGACTTGGACCCACAACCTTCTGACTCAGAGGCGAGTGCGCTACCAACTGAGCCACAGCTGACAAAGAAAACAATGCCTTTGTGTTGTAGTATCACATATTTATGACAAGCAAGCTATGCAATTTGAATAGCGTCTATGGCTGTTGCACTTAATGTCAACTCACACTGGATTACTAGGTGGACTTCCTGGTGGGGGAGGGATGTTTCTCAGTGACAATAAAAACCAGGAGGCAAACCTATCGCACTCCCACAAAGTGTGCCCTCTAACAGGAAATACAAAGTGCATTTGCAACAATTCCTCCTCTTCACTCAGCAACTTCTTTACTGCTTGCTGTCTCTTTAGGGTGGATTTGAACTCCTGGGCGGGAAGTCAGGGGAGCCGAAGGCCTTCCTGCCCGAGAGTGTCCATGGGAAGTCTCGGCTGATTTTAAAGGCCAGGCCTCATTGAGATCCCGCCAGCCAGCTGCCCACATGAAAAGGGCGGAAAGAGGCAGCTGGCCAGCTTCGGGCAGGTTGAAGTCGGAGGGCTCGGAGGCTGCCTGCCAGGACCAAGGTTAGTCGTGGGAGGGGAACAGGCCATTTTGCAGTGTTAAGGGGAGGAGCCTGGGGCAGCAAAGGCCCAGACAAAGGCATCCCTGCTCCTTCTGGCCCCAATAAGGAAAGGTTTTACTTACCTTAGAGGGCCTCCTCTTCTTTCCCGCCCAGTAGGCCAAACAAATGCCAGCGGGGTCCTATAAAAAAGAAAGAAAGACTTGCATTTATATAGCGCCTTTCACGACCACCGGACATCCCAAAGTGCTTTAGAGCCAATGAAGTACTTTTTGAAGTGTAGTCACTGTTGTAATGTAGGAAACGCGGCAGCCAATTTGCGCACAACAAGCTCCCACAAACAGCAACGTGATAATGACCAGATAATCTGTTTTAGTGATGTTGCTGAGGGATAAATATTGGCCAGGACACCGGGGAGAACTCCCCTGCTCTTCTTCGAAATAGTGCCATGGGATCTTTTACATCCACCTGAGAGGGCAGACGGGGCCTCAGTTTAATGTCTCATCGAAAAGACGGCACCTCTGACAGTGTAGCACTCCCTCAGCACTGCACTGGAGTGTCAACCTAGATTTTTGCGCTCAAGTCTCTGGAATGCGACTTGTACCCACAACCTTCTGACTCAAAAGCAAGGGTGCTACCAACTGAGCCACAGCTGACACTGACATCATAATACCCTACATATATTTATGAGGCTTCTGGCTGAGTCAGGCGGGCGCCTCAGCCGCCTAAAATAAAGGCCTAAAGAAGGTGATGGGTAGGAATCCAATGGGAATGGTGTGGTAACTCTTTGCACAGCTATTTTAACTGCACAGCTGCCCTATTCCACCTGGGTGAGGTGGGTTAATTCGCTCCCTTTATTTCTGAACAAAGCTTCACAAAACACACAATCTAAATTACTGTGACTGTAGAACTGGTTCAAACTATTCTTACATTTAGCCACAGAATTCCACCAGTTAAAATAGTACGTAATGATCCCCAGCTGTTGGGGGTCAGCTGATTATATCAATATTGTTACAGTGACAATGATTATGGAGAAATGCCCAGTGCATTCTGCTCTCAGTAGACAAAAGGCAAAATGAATAGAGGATAACTGAAAGGGGGGATATAAAAAGGGAGTTACATAAAAAAGTTTAAACGGCAGTGAATAAAATGAGAAATTATCTTTTCTTCCTCTGGAATTCAAAATATAATTTGATTAATTATTATATTTTGGAGACCTTTTTGACCTCACAGATAGATGGCAGTGTTGGCTTATAAGAAATAGCAGGCAACCATTCTGTGTGCAAAGATGCATTTTGACAGTTTAACCACAATGTCAGATCAATCAGCACAGAAAATGGTGAGAACTTCCAGAAGAATCATATTCCCAACCCACCATTTGTCAGTTGCACGCATTTGATAAATTACAGGATCGTCTGACTGAAACCTACATGTAGACAGGATTAGGGCAATGTTTACCAGAATGAGAAAAATTAAAAAGAACAGAAAATGCTGCCCACCAAGCATTAGCTCTGCTGGCTACTTCAAAACAAATGTGAGTGCTCAGATTATCATATAAATGATATCAGTGAATAAGATGCATTTGTTATGCTGTTATTTTCTTAAACCATAATGCAGAACCGATTGAGTTCTATCCTTGACAAGCAACCACTAACACAACTGTCAAATGGGATGCATTTTGTTGTTTTAAGCAGGGTGTGGATACAGAGGTGCATGACACTCACCATGGACACACCACTAGAATTTGCATTTTCCATTTGTACTTCCAAACAAATAGATTTAATGAAATTCCTAGATTGAAAACCCAGCCCAAATGTGAATTGCACGTGGCGTAAAAGCTCCCTATTAGAAATAATGGCTTGACATAAGTGGATCTGACCCATAATAATTCATTATATTGACGTCCACTGGGGGTAGGGGTTACTATTGAGTTCAGCCCACATGGGAACTTGCAACCTGGCATCAATACCACCTAAAGTCTTCCATTTTCAGATTGCCACTAGGGTGATTTAAAAATGGAACCTTTGGGAATTTATCACCATTCCTAGGGGAAGAACACTTACCTTTTAAAACATGATCTCAACTTCATTTTCCAGTGTAGGATGTTGGCAATGAAATTTGCACTTGTCCAAGTGAATCTTACAGCCCTTTTATATTACAGAAACACTTAGAATGCCAGCGGTCCCATAGTTGTGCCAGTTCCTGTGGTGATAAACCCACCCCTGTAGAGCAGACAACAGACCAACTGTGTATGCTCAAGATTTGTGCACGTGGGGTTACCACAAAGTCTTGCAAGTTTGTAATTCTGGCCTAGACCTTCCCCAGTGTGGGGGTGAGATCTGTACAACTGGGCTAAGAAATCAGCCCATCAACAGCCAGGATCAGCAACTTGCATTTACATCGCACTTTGAACCCAGCGAACCCTCCCAAGATATTTCATGGTTTAGCATCAGACCCGAGCAGGAATGTAGTGAGGGGTTAGGGGAGGTGAGCAAAAGCGCAGTCAAACAGGCAGGGTTTGAGGAAATCTTTGAAGATGGGGAGAGACGTAGCATGACAAAGGGGTTTAGTGAAGGAGATTTAAAGTGTGGGAGCAAGATGGTGGAAGCCTCTGCCACAGGTGGTAAAGTGAAGGGTGGACTTGATGAAAGTGCTGCTGACCGGGCCCAGTTAGCTTTGACACCACCACAATTTTACTGTTAGACAAACCAAGAGAAACAAAGAAAGTAGTGGTGCCTCCAAAAGTTGATTAAGGCTTCAACATCACTGTTGCCATTGGAGACAATGATTCAAGGTAAAGGGGTCATCAGTGCAATAGAACCGGTTCACTTCATGATAGTCACAGTCATAATTAACAGGAACACTAAGTTGCCATTTGTCTCTTCAACTTTTGATGACTTTACATACTGGAGCGAAAAAATAGGCGGCCAGATTTAGCTGAAAAAGTAACGGTGTTTGAAGAACACACCCCGTTATTAATGTGCAAATCAGCCAGCAACTTGTAGCGAGGAAGAGATACCCACAAGTTGCTGGCCAATTTGCACCACCCTGCCATTAGTTTTGCGAAAACGGCATCTCACGCTGAACCTCCCTGTGATTTTCATAAAGTGCTGTATTTGCACATTAATTGCCCAGTAAACTCACCACAGAAAGGTAAGTCTAGTAATGAACAGTGTAAGTACCCTTTTAATGATGGCATAATTGTTAATTACTTCAAATCAGGCATCAGGTCAAACATGGGCAAGGTGGTTGTGGTTGTTGGAGGCCAATTATCTCAGCCCCAGGATATCACTACAGGAGATCCTCAGGGCAGTGCCCTAGGCCCAACGGTGACCAGAAACTTAACTGGACCAGCCACATAAATACTGTGGCTACAAGAGCAGGTCGGAGACTGGGTATTCTGTGGCGAGTGACTCACCTCCTGACCCCCCAAAGCCTTTCCACCATCTACAAGGCACAAGTAAGGAGTGTGATGGAATACTCTCCACTTGCCTGGATGAGTGCAGCTCCAACAACACTCAACACCATCCAGGACAAAGCAGCCCGCTTGATCAGCAGCCCATCCACCACCTTAAACATTCACTCTCTCCACCACTGGTGCACCGTGGCTGCAGTGTGAACCATGTGCAAGATGCACTGCAGCAACTCGCCAAGGCTTCTTCGACAGCAGCTCCCTAACCCTCAGCCTCTACCACCTAGAAGGACAAGGGCAGCAGGCGCATGGCAACACCACCACCTCCAAGTTCCCCTCCAAGTCACACACCATCCTGACTTGGACATATATCGGTGTTCCTTCATCGTCGCTGGGTCAAAATCCTGGAACTCCCTGCATAACAGCATTGTGGGTACCTTTATCACACGGACTGCAACGGTGCAAGAAGGTGGCTCACCACCACCTTCTCAAGGGAAATCAGGAATGGGCAATAAATGCTGGCCTCGCCCATGTCCTGTGAATGAATAAATTAAAAAAAAACTCTCTTGCCCAGAAAGTGAACAATTATAAGTGTGGAGTCTCATTCCTTCAGGTTGTGAATTGTTTTAGGAGATTTAAAAAATGTCAAATTTTAAAAATGTTTTAATTTCTTTTCTTAATTTTCCTTACTGACTCTTTTATCTCTCTCTTAATCCAATCTTTCTTTCCCACTCTTTATTTCCCTTTCTGTACCTGATTTGACATTGAATTCACCCACTCGAATTCACCCTCCTTCTCAGTCCTTCCTCTGTTTATTTCTCAATCCTTTAATCTCATTGGTTAAGGAGATACACTTGCCCCGTTGTTCACCAAGGTCTCAGATGCCCTGTTGCCCTCACTGCGCCGTTATCAGCTTGCGCTTCCAGCAACTTTGTGATCCCAAAAGTTTAAAAACCTGAACGTGCACGAACACGTCTGACTAACAGAGCGCGCCGTGAGATGCCCTGCTCCGGCAAAATCTGGCTCAAGGTCTAAAGGCATTTGTGTGCAAAAGACTTGTGCAATTAACAGGTAAAAAGTTTGGCAATTGACAGCTTTTCATTTGAATCTCTAGCCAAGTCTATGCAAAGAATAATATGAGCGTGTCAGTAGTGATTACCATAATTAACTAAGCTTTTCCATAGGACAATTATCAGCTTTCTTCTGACAGTTTGTAACTTCATTAGGAGTCACAGCTGCTGCCATCATTATACTGATTAGTCACACAAAATTATTTTGAAAAAGACAATTACCATCAGTCATCATCCATCAGCAAACCTGCAGGGGAGGAGGAATGTGCCACGTTTTCCAAGATAAAAATGTTTTTAAAACCTTGTTTGCAAAATAAATATGCACAAAAACTTAACAGTTTCAAAAGGAACAGGCAAAAAAAAGTCATGTTAAATAGCATTTAATGCTATATGTTATACATTAGCAGGAGATATAGGGGGTGTGAGTTGTGCTATTTGAACTTGCCATTTTTTGTTTCAAATAGGCCCAAAAACTACACCAACACATCAGCATATAAATACTTAATGTGTTCCTCTGAACATCCTTTCTCCACTCTATTAATGAAAGTTAAAGAAAAATCAAAATACTGCATCTGAAACAAAAACATAAAATGCTGGAAACACTCAGCAGGTAAGGCAGTATGTGTGGAGAAAGGAAATAAGTTAGCATTTCAGGCATAACCCTTCGTCAGTGTATTTCCAGCATTTTCTGTTTTTGTAGGTGTTATCCATTCAAAATAAATGGCTCAATGCCTCCGCTAACAGAAGATAGAGAAGAATTTCAGACAAGTGCGTTAAGCCTTCATCCGTTCGTTTTTTGTGGTGTAATCTCAGGGCCATAGGGTTTTCTACCCATGCTTCTTTTCATTCGTATGATATCCATAGTTAAGTGTCAGCTGTGGCTCAGTGGGTAGCACTCTCGCTTCTAAGTCAAGAAAGGTTGTGGGTTCAAGTACCCACTCCAGAGAGACTTCAGCACAAAAATCTAGGCTGACACTCCAGTGCTGCACTGTCGGGAGTGCTGCACTGTCAGAGGTGCTGTCTTTCGGATGAGACGTTAAACCGAGGCCCTGTCTGCTCTCTCAAGTGGACATAAAAGATAACCATGGCATTATTTTAAAGAAGAGCAGGGGAGTTATCCCCGGTGTCCTGGCCAATATTTATCCCTCAATCAACATAACAAAAACAGATTAGGTGGTCATTATCACATTGCTGTTTGTGGGAGCTTGCTGTGTGCAAATTGGCTGCCGCGTTTCCCACATTACAACAGTGACTACACTTCAAAAGTATTTCATTGGTTGTAAAGTGCTTTGAGACGTCCAGTGGTTGTGAAAGGCGCTATATAAATGCAAGTCTTTCTTTTCTTTTTATAATCATCCATATCACTCACAAACTGAACTGTAATGCTGTTGTTGTACCACAGGTAAAGTGGATTTGGGAACAACAGGCCAACTGTGTAGAGCGGAAGACTTGAAGAGTTCCAGCCAAGCAAGGAATAGTTTTTTTCCTGCATTGTTGTACACAAATCTGCTCACTGGTATTCAAGTGCAGGTTGCATTATAAATGCAGCAAAGGGGCAATGGAACTGTTGCCTCTTTAGCAGCATTTAAAATAGTTCATTGTGTACCCAATGTCATACAATGTCATGCAACACTCAGCTGGATATGGTGGGACAACTCTAAGTTTGATGTAGTGTATATGGACTTTAGCAAGGCTTTTGATAAGGTTCCACGTGGCAGACTGGTCACGAAGTTAAAAGCCCATGGGATCCAGGGCAAAGTGTCAAGTTGGATTCAAAACTGGCCCGGAGACAGGAAGCAGAGGGTAATGGTTGATGGGTGTTTTTGTGACTGGAAGGCTGTTTCCAGTGGGGTTCCACAGGGCTCAGTACTAGATCCCTTGCTTTTTGTGGTATATATCAATGATCTTGACTTGAATATAGGGGGTATGATTAAGAAGTTTGCAGATGATACTAAAATCGGCTGTGTGGTTGATACTGAAGAAGGAAGCTGTAGACTGCAGGAAGATATCAATAAATTGGTCAGGTGGGTAGAACAGTGGCAAATGGAATTCAATCCAGAGGTAATGCATTTGGGGCGGGCTAACAAGGAAAGGGAATACACATTAAATGGTAGGACACTGAGTAGTGTAGAGGAACAAAGGGACCTTGGAGTGCATGTCCACAGATCCCTGAAGGTAGCAGGCCAAGTAGATAAGGTGGTTAAGAAGGCATATGGAATGCTTGCTTTTATTAGCCGTGGCATAGAATACAAGAGCAGGGGGGTTATGCTTCAACTGTATAAAACACTAGTTAGGCCTCAGTTAGAGTACTGCGTGCAGTTCTGGTCACCACATTACAGGAAAGATGTGATTGCACTAGAGAGGGTACAAAGGAGATTTGCAAGGATGTTGCCGAGAGTAGAGAATCTTAGCTATGAGGAAAGACTGGATAGGCTGGGTCTGTTTTCCTTGGAACAGAGGAGGCTGAGGGGAGACCTTATTGAGGTGTATAAAATTATGAGGGACATAGATAAGGTGGATAGAAAGGGCCTATTTCCCTTAGCAGAGGGGTCAAAAACCAGGGGGCACAGATTTAAAGTAATTGGGGGAAGGTTTAGAGGGGATTTGAGGGGAAATTTCTTCACCCAGAGGGTTGTGGGGGTCTGGAACTCACTGCCTGAAAGGGTGATAAAGGATGTAATAGCTGAGCACTTGAAAAACAGTGACAGGATCGGACAAAGTCAACATGGATTTACAAAAGGTAAATCGTGCTTGACTAATCTACTGGAATTTTTTGAGGATGTAACTGGGAAAATAGATAAGGGAGAACCAGTAGATGTGGTGTATTTGGACTTTCAAAAGGCTTTTGATAAGGTCCCGCATAAGAGATTAGCGTGTAAAGTTAAGGCACATGGGATTGGGGGCAAGGTATTGACTTGGATAGAGAACTGGTTGGCGTACAGAAAGCAGAGAGTAGGAATTAATGGGTCTTTTTCCGAGTGGCAAGCAGTGACTAGTGGGGTACCGCAGAGTTCAGTCCTTGGACCCCAGCTATTCACAATATACATTAATGATCTGGATAAGGGAACTAAATGTAATATCTCCAAGTTTGTAGATGACACAAAGCTGGGTGGGCGTGTGTGCTCCGAGGAGGATACTGAGAAACTCCAGGATGATTTGGACAGGTTGGGTGAGTGGGCAGAAGCGTGGCAGATGCAATATAACGTGGATAAATGCGAGGTTATCCACTTTGGTGTCAAAAACAGAAAGGCAGACTATTATCTGAATGGCAATAGATTGGGAGAAGGGGAAGTGCAACGAGACCTGGGTGTCCTTGTGCGCCAGTCGCTGAAGGTAAGCATGCAGGTACAGCAGGCGGTTAAGAAGGCAAATGGTATGTTGGCCTTCATAGCGAGAGGGTTTGAGTATAGGAACAGGGATGTCCTGCTGCAGTTGTACAGGGCCTTGGTGAGACCACACCTTGAGTACTGTGTGCAGTTTTGGTCGCCTTATCTGAGGAAGGATGTTCTTGCCATGGAAGGAGTTCAGTGAAGATTCACAAGGCTGATACCTGGGATGGCAGGAATGACATATGAGGAGAGATTGGGTCGATTGGGCTTATACTCGCTGGAGTATAGAAGAATGAGAGGGGATCTCATCGAAACATATAAAATTCTGACAGGTCTGGACAAACTAGATGCAGGAAGAATGTTCCCGATGGTCGGAGAGTCCAGAACCAGGGGTCACAGTCTAAGGATAAGGGGTAAGCCATTTAGGACAGAAATGAGGAAGAATTTCTTCACCCAGAGAGTGGTGAACCTGTGGAATTCTCTACCACAGAAGGTAGTTGAGGCCAAGTCATTAAATATATTCAAGAATGAGCTAGATATATTTCTTAAAGCTAAAGGTATCAAGGGATATGGGGAGAAGGCAGGTACAGGGTACTGAGTTTGGATGATCAGCCATGATCTCATCGAATGGCGGAGCAGGCTCGAGGGGCCGAATGGCCTACTCCTGCTCCTATCTTCTATGTTTCTATGTGGTAGAGGCAGGTACCCTAACCACATTTAAAAAGTACTTGGATGTGCATTTGGGATGCTGTAACCTGCAGGGCTACGGACAAAGAGCTGGGAAGTGGGATTAGGCTGGATAGCTCTTTGTTGGCCGGCGCAGACACAATGGGCTGAAATGGCCTCCTTCCGTGCTGTAACTTTCTATCATTCTATGATTCTAAGTTGTGAAATTCCCCCCCTCAAAGACCTTCCAACATGTGTTGCATGGATGGAAGTGACTGACGTACAAGTTCATGCTGATGCACCATCCTCCATTTGGAAGCTGACCTCACTATTGATCTCTTATATTATCTAACACTTTTTTTTGATAATTAGTTTGCAGGTCATTCAACCCATTTAATCCCTCTCCACAAATGGTGCAGTTATTGTTCCTCCCCCTCCCTTTTTACTCTCTATTTTTCCAACCTTACTAAAATGCTTGCTCATTTCAGTTTTCAGTCTAACAAAGGGTATAAACCTGAGGTGCTAACTTGTCTTTTCTCTTCATAGATGCTGACTCACCTGCTGTGTATTTACAGAATTTTCTGCTTCTATTGCAAGTGGCACAAAGGCAGATGCAAAAGAAGATGCAGCAAAAAAATGGGAAAAAGTCACAAAAATTAAGTTATAAATAAGGATTCTGAAAATAGTACAAACCTGGCGGCTGGGCTCTTTAAATTACGTTCCACCTTTGCTCTAGCGCCTAGCAACCCTGACTGCCCCTTTTATACTGATGAGGAATGACCTGCACTAATGAGGTGGGAATGATGGATAATATGACATCTACATCACCAGATTTTTACTGTCTCATTTCTATGTGTCTGCCCAAAAATGATGAATGCTTCCCCTGTGAGCAGGAAATCACGGAGGAAAATGAGGCAGGTGCAACAGTAAGTGGAGATCCAGCAGAACTGAACGCTGCCCATTTTCTACTCTTGGCCGTCCAACTTACACTGGTACAATTTGTGACTGGGAGCAGACAATCCAGGCTGTATACATTAAATCCACGTTCCCACTAATTTACATATATCGCAAGTTGCTCACACTAACAGATCTTGGTGTTCTGATTTAGGATTTATCCACCAGTGAGGTAACAGTGCTAATAACAGCCCTTTCCAATTTCCAGCCCCATAAAATTCAAACAGAATGAACTGGTGATCAAGAAATTTCAGCACAAATAGGTATCGTTTGGGTTTTGAGGGGTGGATTGCCAAGGATGTGGGGTCCTTGAGTAAGTAAGTTTGCCCCATTCCTTCGTAGATATTTTTCTGATGCCCTGTTGTATCAGCAGTTCTGGGGTAGATGTGGAACGGAGGTTTTGAATTGGATTGAGTCTGCTCCAACTGGCACAAGTAACAATTGAATGGCCGAGCAATTAGTTTTGATGATGGCCTCAAGATTACAATAGCAGCTGTAGATCTCTTGCCAAAGGAACTGGAGATGCTGAGCTTAAAAAAAAATATTTCCCTTGTGATTTTTACGAACTGAAGGATTTAATCATCACCATCACTGAGGTGAACAATGGTCTAAAAACAAAAGACAAATCAACGTGAACAATCTGTCAAACTAGTTCTTTACAGACTTATAACATTGCAGTAAATGGTACCACAGCAAACACTATGGTCGGCATTTTCTGGCGTCCGTGCGGGCGGGATTGGAGGCGGGTCGGGAGTGAAAGTTGAAATAACTCGGAGCGGGTCGGGAACCCGCCGTCATCCCGCCTCCATGCGCCTTTCACTCGGGTGCGTTTGCCAGCGCGGCCGCGAACTGAACGGCAGAGGCGTCCAAGCTAATTTAGATCATTATCAGGTACTTATCAGACCCTTAAGCATCTTTTGAACCCTAACTTTCCAATTTCCC
Source organism: Squalus acanthias (assembly GCA_030390025.1). Lineage (NCBI taxonomy): Eukaryota > Metazoa > Chordata > Chondrichthyes > Squaliformes > Squalidae > Squalus > Squalus acanthias. The sequence continues at coordinate 45,313,676 of CM059444.1, forward strand.
TGGATGACCACGGGAATCACGCAGCTCGGGAACCACGTCTGTGAAGCTGAGGCGGAAGTTCTGTTGCCATTGATGGAACTCATTAGTGCACAACATCAAAAGCACAATAAATACTCCGTCCTGACACCTGCTACTTTGCTAAGGCAGATGCTGTTGCTGATTGCGTTGTCAGCATAGATTTAGCTTTTTAGAGGTTGCAAGTGTTTTCAGCAAAGTTGGAATCCACTGTCACCTCATTGGTAGAACCTATCACACCATTGACAGATTGCTTCTCTCATCTCTGCTTTGCCTGCATGTGTGCCGTTTATACTCTCTCACCTTGTTCTTCAGAATCGGACTACAATGAGCCCCAACACCAGCAGCAGCAGGCACACCAACAACAACACCAATACACATGATGACCATTCACTGGCTGCTGACAGCAGTCCCCATATGAGTGACTGCTGCATGCTATGTGGCTGTATGAGATGTAATTCTGTCAATAGGTTGCTGAGATGCCCCCGCTCTCTGTCTCCCACCGCCAGCTGCTCTGCGACTCCTGATACTTCCAGTGCAACCTTCTGTGCTGCAGTTAAGGTGGCCAATGATGGTATGCAAACATGGATAAAAATACCCTTTGGCAGTCAAAGTAACACTGAAAGCTTAATAAGAATTATTTTGTTGTTGATGAACAATGGTTGATTTTCCATATCATGTGGGAGCAAGGCCCAATAGGAACATATGTACATAGGAACATAGGAACAGGAGTAGGCCATTTAGCCCCTCGAGCCAGCTCCACCATTCAATGAGATCATGGCTGATCTGCGACCTAACTCCATATACCCGCCTTTGGCCCATATCCCTTAATACCTTTGGTTAACAGAAAGCTATCAATCTCCAATTTAAAATTATCAATTGATCTAGTATCAATTGCCGTTTGCGGAAAAGAGTTCGTAACTTCTACCACCCTTTGTGTGTAGAAGTGTTTCTTAACTTCACTCCTGAAAGGTCTGGCTCTAATTTTTAGACTATGCCCCCTAGTCCTAGAATCCCCAACCAGTGGAAATAGTTTCTCTCTATCTACCCTATCTATTCCCCTTAATATCTTGAAAACTTCGATCAGATCACCCCTTAACCTTCTAAATTCCAGGGTATCATTCTGGTAAACCTACGCTGCACTCCCTCCAAGGCCAATATATTCTTCCTAAGGTGTGGTGCCCAGAACTGCTCACAGTGCTCCAGGTGTGGTCTAACCAGGGTTTTGTATAGCTGCAGCATAACTTCTACCCCCTTGTATTCTAGTCCTCCAGATATAAAGGCCAGCATCCCATTAGCCTTTTTGATTATTTTCTGTACCTGTTCATGACATTTTAATGATCTATGTACCTGGACCCCCAAATCTCTTTGGACCTCCACTGTTTTTAGCCTTTCACCATTTAGAAAGTACCCTGTTCTTTCCTTTTTAGTTCCAAAGTGGATGACCTCACATTTGCCTACATTGAAATCCATTTGCCACAGTTTTGCCCATTCACTTAATCTGTCAATATCCCTTTGTAATTTTATGTTTCCCTCTACACTGCCTACAATTCTACCTATCTTTGTGTCATCAGCAAATTTGGATATATGACTTTCTATGCCATCATCTAAGTCGTTAATAAATATTGTGAATAGTTGAGGCCCCAACACAGATCCCTGCGGGACACCACTAGTCACATCCTGCCAATTTCAGTACGTACTCATTATCCCTACTGCCTGTCTCCTGCCGCTCAGCCAATTTCCTAACCAGGTCAATAATTTGCCCTCAATTCTGTGGGCTTCTACCTTAGTTAACAGTCTCTTATGTGGGACTTTATCAAATGCCTTCTGGAAGTCTATATAAATAACATCCACAGACATTCCCCTGTCCACTACTTTAGTCACCTCTTCAAAAAATTCAATCAGGTTTGTCAGGCATGACCTACCTTTCACAAATCCATGCTGGCTCTCTCTGATCAACTGAAAATTTTCAAGGTGTTCAGTCACCCAATCCTTAATTATAGACTCTAGCAATTTCCCGACAATAGATGTTAGGCTAACTAGTCTATAATTCCCTGGTTTCCCTCTCTCACCATTCTTAAATAGCAGAGTGACATGCGCAATTTTCCAATCTAAAGGAATGGTTCCTGAATCGAGAGAACTTTGGAAGATTAAAGTTAGGGCATCTGCAATGTACTCACCTACTTCCTTTAAATCCCTGGGATGGAAACCATCTTGTCCGAGCGATTTGTCACTCTTTAGTGCCATTATTTTCTTCATTACTGTTATTTTACTTACATGAATTTTACTGAGTCCCTAGCCGCGATTTTGCCAGCGCTCAGTGGACAGGATGGGTAGCGGGTCAACTGTGAAATTTAAAATGATTGACAGCCGGACAGGAACCCGCTGTCAAAATGCGCACACCTGCATCTCTCGATGTTGGGTCTGCCAGCGCTGAGCAGACCCGACAGGCAGCGACGCGGGACCCAATTCAAATCATTAGTGGTTTGTTTACAGCAACTTAACAATGCTTTTTTCCCAGCTTTTTGAATTTGACAGGTCGCCCACCGCTGTGCCTAGAGCTCGTCTGTGAAGCTGAGGTGGGAGGTCATTGGCCATTGAATCAGCTGATGAGTTGACAGCTTCAAATGTCAAGTCAAAGCTCCCAGCAAATTGAGGAATGTTCCCTTAACTACTAGCTTCTCTAAACGGCATTTCCACTACAGATTCCAAATGCTGCAAGTCTTTACACAAGTCTCCATCCAGCCTCTCCCACCATTGACAGATCACTTCTGTCATCTCTACTTCATCTGCCATCTATTCATCAGCATTGATGTACTTTATACTCTCTCACCTTGGTCCTCAGAATCTGACCATGATCAGCCCCAACACCAGCATCACCAGGCACACCAGCAGCACCAACAACCACACCAACCTTCTCCGCAATCACCTGATGCTGTACATGACAGAGGGCATCAGCACCCGAGCACATTGCTGCCCGGAACGCCAGGGGTGGCCTCACCATGGCCAGATTTACTTCACTTGATGCTGCACACCCTGGCTGCCACATGATACACCAGGTTGGCACCACACCACACCAACAACATAAAGCATCCCTACAATGCCCAAGCCATTTCTTTCACACTCATCACCATTGCGGGGGGTACCGTTATGCCTCACCATTCACTGCAACTCACTAAGCCACTTCCAAAGGTGCACACAAATCTGTCCAAGATGCAAAGCATTGGAAATAAAGATTTCAATGTTTGACAGCACATTAACAGAAACTTCACATGAACATTGGCTAAAACACCCAAGTGCCTACCCTGGTGTGTTGTTAGTTGGTAGGCTTGCACTGGGATGAGGGTGAGTGTGAAGGGTGGCTAGTGAGATGGGGAAGTAATAATGTAGATAAAGAGGGATGGGTGGAGGTGCAAGGTAAATTGTTGTGAGTAAAGATGTGCAAGGGTAGGGAAGGCAGAGTGATGAGGATGTGATGAGAGGCACAGCAGGATGATGTTGAGTGTGGCTTTGTACTAACGTTTCGTGATCTACTGAGATCATTGAAAGGTTTGCGCCACTGCAGCCTAGTCCTCCTGACGACATCCCTGCTTGTGCCCTCCTGTGCAATGTGCAACCAGGCTGCATTGGTCTCCTGGGTAGGTCTCTTCCGCCCATTGGAAGGGAAGAGAACCTCCCTGCGTGCTGTGACTCCCTCCATAAGCATATGGAGGGAGTCATGAAAGAGCCTGGGGGCAGCCGTACACCTCTGTGCAGTGCTTATCAGTGTTTGCAGCACCTCAATGCTGTAGAACACTGACAGATCAAATGTCAAAGTAAATTTGTGCATGGTCCCTTTAAGGAAACCGGCTGATGGAGCGTCATCAAATGACATCATTAGACCCGCTTACTTAAATTTTCTGGGAAACTCGCTGGGCAGACTTAACAAGCGCAATCAGGGGAAAGTCCTATCGGAGGCCAGGATGGAGCCAGTAGCAAGGCCGTGACCCGCCACCGACGTTGCCCGTCACGGACCTGCCGAGGTAGGCAAAATTGCGGCTCTTGTCCCTGATTTAGTTTCCTTGGGATTTCTGGCATGCTAGCCTCTTCTTCTACTGTAAATACTGACGCAAATTAATTATTCAACATGTCCGCCATTTCCTTATTATCATTGACAGTATCACCACTTTCAGTTTTTAAGGGGCCAACGTTGCTCCTGACTACCCTCTTTTTCCTAATATAATTGTAAAAAAAATTTCTGTTGATTTTGATATCCCTTGCAAGTTTCTTTCATACTCGCTTTTTGTAGCTCTTGCTATCTGTTTTGTGACCCTTTGCTGTTCTTTATATCTTTCGCATTCGCCGGGATCTGTGCTATTTTTTGCATCTTTGTATGCTCTTTCTTTTAGTTTTATGCTGTCCCGACCTCTTTAGTCGTCCATGGCTGTTTTTTTGGCCAGTAGAGCTCTTGCCCCTCAGGGGTATAAACTGGTTCTGTATCACGTTAAATTATTTTTTAAACATCTCCTACTGATCTTCTGTCATTTTACCCATTAACAGATTTGCCCAGTTTACTGTGGACAGTCTCTGTTGCATCCCTTTGAAGTCGGCCTTACCCAGATCTAGAATCTTAGGGGGCGATTTTCCCACTGGAGGCGAGATGGAGGCGGGTTTCAGTTTGGGTGGGTTTGAAACCCGCCTCCACTGATAGTTTTCAACAAATTGAGATTTTCCCATGATTGGCCACTTGATTTCAGAGGTGTGGGATGCCCTTGATCAATTAGTGTTTTGGGACTGAAACCCGCCTCCGTTGACATCACTTTTCCAATCTGATTTTATGGTTTCTTGCTGCCTTGGCTCATTCCACAGCATTTCTGCCTATGCTGCACCACCTGCAACATATTCTGAGAAACCACTATGTCCTATTCCCAGCCAAGGGCCTCCCCGAGGCTCTCGGATGAGGCGCTGCAAATGTTGTTGGAGGGGGTGACAGCTAGCATGGAGGTGCTCTTCCACTCATCTGGGAGGAAGAGGCCTGCCAAAGAAACCAAGGCTGTGTGGGTACAGCTGGCAAGGGATATAACCTCTAGATCTGTGTGCAAATTGGGAGAATGTTTATGTGTATTGATGAAATACTGTCCCTGTTGGAAAGCATTAAAATGATTTGAAGCCAAAATGTTGGCGTTATGCCATCTGTTCTTTCGCCTTAGGCAGCTCCACATTGCGGGCACCGCCATACTTGCGTTATCAGGTTGGTGGCCTGAGTGAAAGGAGGCCAGAGAGTCATGTCCATTGTCAATGATGTCCTAGGATGGAGCCAAGGACATGTGCCAACTTGGGCAACCTATGCAAATCTGGCCAGGATAAGTTCAACCCTTGCATCCCGGGCAGCCATGTGCTCGCATGCAGCCGCTGGTCGATACACCGGCGCTCTGACCACCTCCTCTCCTCCTCCTCCTGCTCCTCCTCCTCCTCTTGCTCCTCCTCCTCCTCCTCCAGATCCTCCTCCTCCTCCTCAGCCTCCTCCACCTCCTCCTCCTGATCCTCATCTGAGGTCCATGCAGAAAAAAAACGAATGGTTCCCATGCTGCTTGCAGATGCCTCCTTTGGGGAAGCGCTCATTGCAAACGGGGAGAGGGTCTTCCAAGGAGGTCCCACAGTTGATTGATTCAAGTTGCAGCACCTCTGACTTCGGAAGGCCTTCTAAAAGTGCTCAGAGATCTTTTAAAGCCAAGGTCTGGCACTTGCAAGTAATCCTTGATGCAATAAACGATGTCTTGTTGGACCTGCAGCTGTGAGGAGGCCACCCATGAGTCAACCCACCAGGTTTACCTGGCGTGGTTTAGGAGATGCGTGCAGCATGCCGAAATGCTCGAAAAATCATGAGGGCCTCTCAAACTAGGCTTAGAGAGGCCCTTAACGAGCATTTAATGATCACAAGTATCGCTATGGCCAGCTGGAGGCGGGACCGTTTCCCGACCTCTAAAACCGGCACCGGCAAAATCCTGCGGAGGCGGGTTGGAGGCAGGTTCCGAACCCGCCCTCATTGAATCTGATTTTCCCTCCTATCCCGCCTCCAAAGCCGCCTCCTCCGACAGCAGAAAATCGCCCCCTTAGTAGCTGTATCGCGTTTCTCCCTTTCAAATGTTACGTTGAACTTGATCATGTTATGATTGCTATTGGATAAATGTTCACGCACAGTTAAGCTGTTAACTAAATCTGGCTCATTACTCATTATTAAATCTAATATAGCTTGCCCCCTTGTTGCCTCTAGGACATATTGTTGTAGAAAACTACCCCAGACACACTCAAGAAATTCACTACATTTCTGACAGGTGCTAGTCTAATCTATATGAAAGTTAAAATCCCCCATTAAAACCACTCTGCCTTTACTACATGCTTGTCTAATCTCTGCATTTATACAATCTAGCACTTCACAGCTGCTATCAAGGGGCCTATACACAACTCCCACTACAGTCTTAAATCCCTTCCTATTTCTTAATTCTAACCATAAAGTCTCTACTGCCTTCTTACCTCTCGTTATATCCTCTCTTATCATTGAAGTGATTTCATGCTTAATCACTAAGGCTACTCCTCCCCCTCTGCCATTTTCCCTATATTTCCTGTAGACCTTATAACCTGATATATTTAGTTCCTAGTCCTGACCGTCTTGCAGCTTTCACATGAATAGCAATGTGATCACCTATAAAGCAGCAATTAAATTTTAATGTGTTTTCAACTTTTTCTCAATACATCAATATATTTCAAAACTCAAAGAAAAATTATTCAACACAATATTTAACTGTTTTGCAGGCACTGTTGTTCTTGATGTGTATCAAACACATCAGGTGGCATCAACAATTATCTTCACATACTAACAAATTAATCAGGGGAAGGCTTAATTATATATGTACCAAAATGACCTTCAAGGAAATCAATTTGGAACCAAAAATTAATATTTAGATAAACCAATATTATTCCACTCAATTAACTAATTTGTTTAGATAATTTGGTACAGTTTAAAATGTCTGTAATGTTACTGAGAAAGAATATCAGCAATGGTACATATGTTGATATAATCCATAAAACTGTTTGAGACAACACAGTTTTCACTTTCAGGTGTTTATCTTGATGGTCACAGATTCTAAATGACTTCTATTAGCTGGTCAAGTAATTTATAAATTGTCCCTACAGGGCGACTGTTAAAAATATTGCTGCTTAATATCACTCCAATATTTTTCGATTTTTTTAATAATCAATTAAACATTTTGAGGGCAAAATTATTTCCTTAAACGTTTCAATCTGTGTAATTGTGCTGATCACAGGCAGATTGTGAAATGTCTTTCAAAAATGTGATCAATAATTTGTTATCAAGCAGTATCATTAATGAAGCAAAATACATTTTAGATTTCTTGAGCAGATCAATAGAGACAAAGGGGGAAAAATTCGTCCCCTTTAGTGCCTCCCATTAGCATCAGCAGATGGCGCTAACAGGGCGCAAGAGCATTATCGCTGGGGCGAGGCGAATCCAGCGCCGCATGCCAAATCCCACCCCCCTGTAGCGCCGCCGGTAACCATTATCACCGGGAGCCTCAACGCCAGGTGGATTGTGACATCAGTGAGTGTGCAATGCTCACTGACTGCCTGATCTGCAAAATTGATTGTCGCCACCTACCTTAGCGCCTGGAGTAAACAGCGACAGGGAGAGCTGGCGGGAAGCACCAGGAAGCCGGCTACAGGGACGTTATTTAAAGGGATCATCAGTAATGACTCGCAGCTGTCAGGTTAATGGAGTTTCAGTGGTTTCTTGTCAGTTTCACATAGTCCAACAGTTTCATTCAGTAATTTCAAGGTTCTTTTGTATCAGGAGTCTTGTGGCAACTAAAAAGTAGCTACATTTATTGTTTAAAAAATCAAATTGCTACACTTGGTAACATTAATGGGGGCTGTACTGGCATGCCACCTCACCCTCCAGGATCTACGGTGAAGGGAGTGGAGGCAGCGAGAATGACGGGAACATGTGCACAGAGAGATGTGGAGGGTTATTAGGCTCTCACCAGGAGGCCTTACCCTCCGAGGGTATTCTGAGAGCACTTCTTCTACCTTCAATGAAGCGAGGAGCAGTGTATTAGACGGCTCTGCCTCACCAAGGAAGTGGTCACAGAACTCTGCCACCTCCTCCAAACAGACCTCCAGCCTCACACCAGGGTGACTTAAAGTCCAGATCCCCTTTGCTCACCACAGCCCCATCATTCCATCCCTCTCGCAGGCCGTATCACACCACAAAGCTGAAATAACAGACACCACAAAAGAATGGTAAGTGAATTAATAAATTTATCAAAAATCAGTGAACACATATTTACACTAAAAATATTAACTATTCACCCTTGTGCAATCCCTTAATGCCTGTCGTTACTGTGCCTTTGCCTACTCTAGTGCTTGTATGAAGTGTTGGCCCAATGGCTGCAGCAGGGCTGGTGGAAGGCTGATGAGTGTCCGTGCGGGAGACTTCAGATGGCCTTGCAGGACGCCCTCGACCAGCTCTGGGCCTGGAAGGCCCGGCTGTAGACTGCACCACCTCAGCATGGGTGGCAGCAGTCTGGGCTAGCTGGATGACAGGCAGCGACAAGGACAATGGCAGAGTGCCAGCGGTGGGAGCAGGAATGCTGTCATCCTGAGGGAGGACAGCAGGTTCCTGCTCCACAGACCCAATGCCACTCCCCTGGGGCAGCACCTCAGCATCCCTAGCAATCTGTTACAGCACAGATTGCTGGCCTGCTGCGACACCGTGAAAGCCCCGGTCGACGGTGGTAGACCCAGCCACGATGGCAGCAGTCAGAGCTTGCTTGGCATCAAGCTGAGACTGCATGAGAGCAGTCTGAGATTGAATGACACCCAAGCATAGACTGAATTACAGCACTAACACATTGCGTCGCTTCCGCTTGTGCTGCAATGGAAGCTGCCAGATCGCCCATCACACGCGGCATCAGGTCTGGGTCGCCACGGTCTCTCGGGGAGTCCAGCATCCTTTGCAGACTGGAAATGATGGGCTCCATGGTGTGTGATGTAAGAAAACTACGAGGCACTTGGTCTAAGCGTTAAACAAAGCTTTAATCAACTGTTTTTCAACATGGAGGTCTAGTTGTGTCCTTCACTAGTTCCTGTTAAAGAATGTCCTGAGCAAGCTGAGCCCATGCCCGAGTATTTATACTCTGCCTGGACAGCGCCACCAGCAGGCCGCCCAGTATTATTTCATAAGTCATTTCCACATGAATGACAAGATTCATGTCAGTGTGCGCAGAGCCTTGTGCAATGTTGGAGGCGGACTGCGCCACGCTCCTTACCATTGCCGAGAGGCTGTCGGGCACCCTAGCCATTGCACCTATCATCTCCGTGTGCATGCTCATGACCCTCCTTCTAAACGCCTCCTCATCGAGGTCCTCATCTGAGTCCTGTGCAGCAGAACACTCCCTCCGAGGAGCTGGCCCCCAAGCTACCCTTTCCCCCTGGCCTTACTGCAGCCTGCTTGTCCCCGGTGCCTCACCCTGTGCAGATCCTGCTACTGCACTAGCCTCTAAAGAACGCGTAGTGCCAGTATCTGAGCTGGTGCCTGCGGGTGAGACATGCAGTGACACGGTGTATTCTTGCTCCTCCTCTTCTTCCGCCTCGCTCTCTATGGTATCCTCAGTGATAGGCTGCTTAGGTGCTTGCTCATTATCTGAAAGCATAAAGGCACAAGAGTCGGGTTAAGGGGAGGGGGGCAGGAAGAGAGAAATGCATGCATACAACTTGATTAGCTGGAAAGTGCGAAATGCTTGTGGGGGTGAGGGGGAAGTGGGATGTGAGAAGGAGTAGGGATGAACATACCGTTGTTGTCCCCAAGTTGGTCAACGTCGCCAGTGGCCACGGTGCCCACCACCTGGCGCCCAATAATCTGCAGCACTCTATTCTCCAGCTTGGGCTTTAAGGGGGAGAAATTGGGTACCTTTGCACTTCCCATTATCGCCACCCGGCACTAACCACTTTCTGCCTGGGCGCGGCGAGAATATCGCCTCCCGCTAAATTCAGCGAGAGGTTTGCGGCAGTATGGCGTTGCGTCCCGATCTCCTTCACCCGGAGATCGTGACGTCATCGCCGTGCGCATCACCCCGTTAGCGTCCCGGACTCGAACTTCGGTTTCACCCTCTGCAGCATCGCCTGGCGACAACACCGACCACTGCAGGAGGCGTTCATTAGGAGGCCGGGCGCTTCGGGGGGGCGATACTTAAAGGCGAGGTGGTTGAGGTAGGGAAACAACTAATCAAATGCTCGTTTTCGTTTTTTTTTCTTCTTTCCCCAGCACTCGATGAACCCGGCACTCTGCTGCAGTGCATCGGGCTGATCGGGCCGGATCGCGGCTGCCGTCGGGGACCAGGTAAGTTGCTTTCCCTTGCAGAGCCTGCAGCGATGGCCCCTTCCCTTTAAGGGAGGGAAGGAGCCTTCCAATGCGGCAGCGCTGCATGGCCCATTGTTCAGCGTGCACACCCACCGCCCCGCCTGCTGCCTGTTGTGCTCCAGGAATTAAGTGGAGCATTTGATTTAGCGCTCCACTTCCTTCCCGGAGCGCGAAACCGAATTTTTAAACAGTTGAGAAACATTAATGCCTGACGCTAATTGTCTCAACTATTAAAAGTTAGCGCCACAAATGGGGCTAGAATGAATTTCTCCCCCTAAGACTTGAATTAGTGCTCCAATCATTTCTTTGAGCAGTGAGAATGAATTTTGCGTGCAGCCTAAAGCATTAGTGCCTGGCGCTAATTCTGCAACTTTTCTAATGACACTGCCCATTGCTGGGCTCTAATGAATTTCTAGCCCAAACACTTTAAAGTAATGGCGCCACTAATTTGATTGGTGCTCAATACTTCAACTGAAATGGCAGCAAAGTAGACAGCTTATCTTGATTAGAACAAACCTGGAACAAAATTAGTTCTATTGTCCTCGAGTAAAAATTATTAAAATAATAGCGATAAATTTGCTTGTTTGTAGGGTCAGATACCAATATATGGTAGTCTAACTTTTTTGCGATTTGTTCTTCCTATATAGGGTTTGGACGGGTCACATCGTCCACATGTCCGATACGAGACTCCCGAAACAAGCGCTCTACTCGGAGCTCTGGCATGGCAAGAGAGCCCCAGGTGGGCAGAGGAAACTCTTCAAGGACACCCTCAAAGCCTCCTTGAAAAAGTGTAACATCCCCACCGACACCTGGGAATCCCTGGCCCAAGACCGCACAAAGTGGAGGAGAAGCATCGGGAAGACGCCGAACACCTCGAGTCTCTTTGCCGGGAGCAAGCGGAAGCCAAGCGCAGGCAGCGCAAGGAGCGCACGTCAACCCAAGCACCCCACCCACCTGCTCCTTCAACCACCGTCTGCCCCACCTGTGACAGAGACTGTAGGTCCCGCATTGGACTCATCAGTCACCTGAGAACTCATTTTTAGTGTGGAAGCAAGTCATCCTCGGTTCCGAGGGACTGCCTAAGAAGAAGAGAAGAAGATAGGGTTTGGATAATTTTCAGCACATTTCTGCATTCTGCCACTTTGTTAAGGATACAATACTATGGTGCTTGCTTTTTATAAAGAGTTCTATGCAGCATCAGATTGCATGATATATTATTCATATAATGTAAATGGGGGTTGTTTGCGGTCCTGCATTGAATGAAACTATGGCCAAGATTTTGTCAATGGAGGTGGGTTGGGAGCGGGTCAGGTGGTTTCCAGCTTCCAATTCTGCCCCCAACTGCATCCGGCCCACGGACGTGATTTTACATTGAATGACCTTGTTAAGCCCGCCCTGCGGACTTGCCGGCCAATTAAGAGGAAGCCGGTCAGATGACATCATTTGATGACGCGTCATCTGCTGGTTTTCTTAAAGGGACCAGGCACAATTTTTTTTTGACAGCTCATTTCTCAGTGTTTGACAGCATTGAGGTGCTGCAAACACTGACAATCACTGTACAAAGGTGAGCTCTTGCACCCAGGCACTCCAGTGACTCCCTCCCACAGCTATAATTGTGCTATAATGAAGGGTGAATGTTGCAATTATCTTTTTTATAAATAGCAGTTTTGATGACGTCGGCCGACCTTCATCATTGCTGGGTCAGAATCCTGAAATTCCCTACCTGACACCATTGTGGATTGCCGGCATGGACCTAGTGGGCCGAATGGGCTGTTTCTGTGCTGGAAATACTTTGCAATACTATCACCAGAAGACCTGCAGAAGTCTAAGGAGAAGGCCCATCACCACCTTCTCAAGGTAACTAAGGATGGGCAATATAGGAAGAGGAGTGGGCCATTCTGTCTCAGAAGCCTGTTCTGCCACTCTGTTAGATCATAGAATCATAGAATCATAGAAGATAGGAGCAGGAGTAGGCCATTCGGCCCCTCTAGCCTGCTCCGCCATTCAATGCGATCATGGCTGATCATCCAAATTCAGTACCCTGTCCCTGCTTTCTCCCCATATCCCTTGATCCCTTTAGCCTTAAGAAAGTAGTTGACTCAGAGACTAGGGTCCTGAATTTAAATAAAGGAAACTACAATGGTATGAGGTGCGAGTTGGGTAGGATTGATTGGAGAATGTCACTCAAAGGGTTGACGGTGGATAGGCAATGGCAAACATTCAAAGACCGCATGGACGAACTACAGAATTTGTTCATCCCAGTTTGGCATAAGAATAAAACAAAAAGGGTGACTCAACCGTGGCTAACAAGGAAAATTAGGGATAGCATAAGATCCAAGGAGAGGGCATATAAATTGGCCAGAAAAAGCAGTAACCCTGAGGATTTGGAGCAGTTTAAGATTCAACAAAGGAGGACAAAGGGATTAATTAAGAAGCGGAAAATAGAATACGAGAGTAAGCTTGCAGGGAACATAAAAACTGACTGTAAAAGCTTTTATAGATATGTGAAGAGAAAAAGATTAGTGAAATCAAGCATAGGTCCCTTGCAGTCAGAATCAGGGGAACTTATAATGGGGAACAAAGAAATGTCAGACCAATTAAATGCATATTTTGGTTCTGTCTTCACAAAGGAGGACACAAATAACCTCCCAGAGATGTTGGGGAACATAGGGTCTGATGAGTTGGAAAACCTTCCCCACCAAACAGTCACTAATAATCAATAGAACACATATTTGATTTGTTCCAAAACTAGCCTTGAGTTGACTAAATGTGAATTCGATACTACAGAGATATAAGTGTAGATTTTCTAGTCCTGACACACTGTGAGCTTTGCATTTACACATGTTTGGAACAGCTGGCCTAATTATATATTCAGTCTCCCACTGGGAACTTTCTTTTAGTGAGGGTCAAAAATCCAGCTGCAGCTCTTAAAGGCTATGGGGTAAAAATTCAGTTGGTTGCGCCTCCCGTTAGCGCCTTAAGAGGGCGCTAATGGGGCGCAAAGCCGCTAACGCCCGGGCGCAGCGATGTTTGCGCCGCTCGGGAACTTAACTAGACATTGTGCGGCGGCGCTAAACTTTACCGCTGCGACCACCTGCGCGCGCAGATTGTGACGTCATTCCATGGTGCAACGCCCTTGTGGCGCCCCGGAGCGGAAATTGAGTGGCGCCCCCTGCCTTACCGCCTGGCGCATCCAACGACCAGAAGACTGGAACGCTATCAATCGCTGTGGGGCTGGGGGGGGGCGCTATTTAAAGGGGGCCTCTTCCTGTCTTTTATTGTTGGTGGCATTTTTGAACTACGCATTCTGAGAGAGAGAGGGAGAGACTTCTGGAGAGATTCAACGTTGTGTGAAGGAGTTTTGGGTACTGAGCAGCACTTTGCAGGTTCATTTTGATTTGCCATTCCTTGTATCGATTTAGCAGAGACTGTGGGAGCTGCACTCTGAGCTCTTTGCCTGGTACTCTCCATTGTTCTTTCCAGCACATTTGATGTGCAAGTCTCTCCAGGCCGAGATTCAAGGCTGCAATGAACAGGATGTGGATGGAAAGCAAGATTAACCATCCCCTTTAAGAACTGGCCCGTGCCATTGTGTGTGTGTTCCATTGCTGACTGACATTATATGAGCTTCGCCAACGCTCTGAGTTAGCGCCTCACTCCTTGGCCTTTGCGCCTTAAGACAGGTGTGCAGCGCCTGATTTAGCGCTCCACTCACCTCCCAGGGCGGTAAAAGTGAAGTTTCCAGTCAGTGCCGATAATTAGCGCCAGGCGCTAATATTTGCGTCCAGACGATATTTGCGCCCCAAATGGGGCGCGACCTAATTTTTCCCCCTATGAATTAAAGGTGAGCTGACTTCTTTCTTCAGCAACAAGATAATAGAGGGGAAATAGTTTTAATTATCAAAAACCCTCCATTCAGTGATGCTGCGGAGCTGCTTCTTGAGGGAGTGAAAGGTCGGAGGCATCACACATGTCAAACTAGAAAACCAGCAAAGTCTGACCAACAAATTCAAAAATCCTGGCAAGGCTCCTCAAAGGTTGACAACTCAAGACGAGCCCTGATTACAAGCCTACAATATGTGAAAACAAGTCGTTACATGAACTTTGTCATTTAAGCTGTATGTATAGGCAATATTCTTTCACTCGAATTGAAGGAATAAAATCTAAGATCATGAAAGCCTGAAGCAGGAAATAGAAATGTTTGATGCAATTGGTGATGTATTTCTTTGGGGTGTCCAGGGCAAACTCCCCTGGAAAATTTAGAACTTTTGCACTAAAAGTTAATGCATCCTGGTTAATTTTAAGCACGTTTATATTTCAAAATTAATTGATTTTTAATCTTAAAATAAAGGAAAAGCAAATTGAGATTTGGACCAACCAGACTGCCACTTCCTCAAAAGTAACCTTAACAAACACTTTTCCGAAAGTAACCTTAACAAACACTTTTCCGAAAGTAACCTCAACAGGTGCTTTCCCATGACCAACCCCTGCCCACCCGCTTCTCATGGAGGTACTCTACCCCCTCTGGACCCAATTCGCAGAAGTGCTGCATCCCAATAAACTCCCCATCTGTTTGCAGAAGCACCATCTCCTCCTCTAGCCACCTCCAGTTCATGAGGCCACTTTTTACCCCTGTATCATTTAATATGCCTTTCCCTTCCTCCTGCCTTCTCAGTTGACACTGGGACAATCCTCTGCCCCGTCTCCTCTGTTAATGCTGGCACTCTCTTTCCTCTCCACCACAAAGCATTAATCTTGGCTTCTCCCCTCTTGCTCTGAAAGCACTGCTCCAGCATCCATCCTTTTCCTTTCCAAAGCACTGCTCCAGGCTTCTGTCTTCTTCCATTTCATTTCCCTCTGCTCTCCATCTTTCCCTTCTTCCTTCTATTTCTCTCTTCACTCTCCATCCATTTCCATTCTTTCCCTCTTCCATAAACACCATCCACAAAGCAAACTTTAAAAAAAACCTAGCTGCATGATGTACGTTAATTTGTTAAGAAACATGCTGGGTTGCGGGTAGGCACGTAGGTGTCCCCCTATCTGATCTTCAAGTATCCATCATCCCAATAATACCTCTCTGCTTGTAGGACAAGGCAGCAATTAACAGGAAGGAGCAAACCTGTATGGGAGGAGGTCTTGCAGCTTTAAATCTGGGGCCAGAGAGCAAGGATGAAGTGGGGCAGTGAAAACGGAGCTCACCGAAGCTCAGGCCAGTACCATTCTTTTTCTGTTATTCTTTTTTCACTCACTCACTCACTTACTCACTCACACAATAACTCACTCACTCACACTCAATCACTCACTCACACACTTACTCACTCACACAATTACTCACTCACACTCAATCACTCACTCACTCACACAATTACTCACACACTTACTCAATCACTCACTCAATCACTCAATCAATCACTCACTCACACACTTACTCAATCACTCACTCAATTACTCACTCAATCATTCAATCACTCACTCACTCATTCACTCACTCACACACTTACTCAATCACTCACTCAATTACTCACTCAATCATTCAATCACTCACTCACTCATTCACTCACTCTCTCACTCACTCATTCACTCACTCACACACTTACTCATTCACTCACTCTCTCACTCACTCAATCACTCACTCACTCAATCACTCACTCACACACATACTACATGCCAGCACACCACTTTGACGCACATATAATAGGTAGGATCTGTTTGAAGGGGTGTCCTGCAGTCAGCATTCTAACATATCTGTTTCTGTAGGCAACTCACAAGAACCAGTCTGACCTGCCACAGAAATTGAACAATGTAGAAAGTCACGGCACCCTGTATCACACTCCATTCACCTCACGCACCAGTGCAGGAATATCCATCAAAGGGATTTAGATAGTCAATTTTAGCCAATATACCAACTGAATCACAGATCACAAGTGAGCAGGAGCATGTGTTGTTGCCAGCAATGCCCGTATCCTGAGAATTAATAAAATATAAGAAATTTGTTCAAATATCTTCACAGTGACATTATTGAAATATGGTAAGACTTAAAGAACGAAGTTGCAACACATAGGGCTTGAAATTCATTGACTTACTGCCACTCTGTAGCGCCATGAAATGACGAAACAATGGCGGCTGCCGCTCTTTTGCCAGCTGGTGGTAGGTCCTGTTGCGGCCACCATTTTCCTCCCTCCCTTTGCGCTGCCAGTAACTGGCAGCGCCCTGGAAAAAATGGCAGCGTGGTAATGTCAATCAGTGTGCAATGCTGACTTAACGTCACCACTCCGAACTTCGACCCTAGCGCTGAATGGGAGATGTGCCTTGTGATTGGTGCAGATTGTTGGTAGGTGAGTGATTGTAGGGAGGGGGTGGGGTGGGCGGGGTGGAGTCGTGCATTAAGCAGTGTGTGAGGCTAGTGGTGCAGTTGGTAGGAGACGGCTTTTGAAGATGCATTCACTGACCTTGACCAGTGGTCTGAGGTCATGAAGTTTCTTTGGGCACTGGAGCCAGGTGGTGGGGGCGACACTGCTGGCAGTGACGGCCTCGGTGATGTGTTCCCACATCGGTCTTTCTGGAGGGCCTCCTGGCCCCTATGGGTAGAGGGTCTCTCTTGCAGTGTTGAACCCCTGCACAAAGCTGGAGTACTGCGTGCGAGACCCTGGGTGCCCCTTCCTGGATTGCTGAGCCATTTGTGTTAGTGCTGAAGCACTTTTGCCATTTTCTTAGGTGTGGAAGACAATTCAGCTTTAAGAGCTGAAGACTGCCACTTGGGAATTATTTTTAATGTTTATGATTTTTTTTGCAAGGCAGTAAGGGCTGAAAATGCATTTTTTCACTTGATTTTAATTTTTATTAGTTTTGACTGCCTTGCCCCTTTAATTCATAGCCCCTTTAATTGACCACAATGCCTTGCGAACTCCACCGCCTCGATCCCACAAGCTGTAAGAAGCAGCAACGCCGACTGTGGACGGGAACTTCAGGTCAGAGGCCTCCATTAATGCCACCAGGAGGGCGCTGCATGGTAAGTTAGCGCTGCACTCCACAACGCCAACCTCCAGAGCCAATTATTCAATGTTAGCGCTGCGGCCATTTTCAGCGGCTGTTAACTCAAGTTGTCGGTGACACCGGGCAATTCTGTTGGCGCGCACGATTTTTTCCCCTGAAGTTTAAATTTTGCTTGATTTCTGATCATTGTTGCCTGCAAATTTGCTGATATTGAAAATCTCATCATGAAACGTTTGATACATTTTGTTTGAAAGGTATGCAAATGATAAAAGGAAAATGGGTAATCAGAGAAAAGATGATGTGCCTGATTTTGAATGATAGATATGTTAAAAGCACTTTTTCTCTTTTTAAATGCCTTTGCACTGATGTTGAAAACAGTGTTGCTATGCACCTTATTAATATTATAAAGGTTTGTTAGGGGTATGGAAAACACTTGTGTGTGCTTTTCATCGCATTGAAAACACAGGATGTTAACGATATTGGACAATTTACTGTCACAGTAGATTACTGGCTTGACTTTTTTCCCTTACAATTTTCTGCTTACTATATCTCTCCCATAATTGTTCAAGGGGTGAAACTGAAGCTGGGCTGTGGGACTGGAGGAGATGGATGAGAATTTTTTTTCAAAATAAAGCCATGATCAGGTGTGGAGTGCTTGAATACTTTGGGTGAAGAGCAGATTTGTAGAGCATAAGACGCATATGCACAATAATTTTAAAAAAATCACATCTGTCCTAACGTGTCCTTTTTCTTCATTGTAATGAGGGTTGAATCAGTGATATATATAGAAAGTGATGATGGGCAAATAGTTGCTCACAACCAGTTTTGCTTATAACTAGATTGGTTTCAACAGCGCTTAAAGTGCAGAGAGCAAATTGGATTTGGTAAATTTACACATTTCAGGAATATGCTAACCAATTTATTCCCCAATCTTTCTTTGTTGCTCACATAATGGCCTATCTTTTCATCTCTTCACTAATTTTTATGAAAAAGTAGGCATGAGTAAACAATGGCGCACTATTGGTAGAAACATCAAATGGGCTACCCAACTGCAATTAGTGCTGCTCTGCGGATTGATCCTTTCCAAATATGGATTACAAAACTTTAAATGATTTTTAAAATGCTAATTTAACTTGGTCATTTTGAAAGCCAACCATGAAAAACTTGGACAGAATTTCATAGACTGAGAATTAATTGAAAAAGCAATCATTAACTCCAGGCTAGACAGCCTAAGATTTCAAAGTAACATCACAGCAGTAACAGAAGTATGGAGTTTTTCTACCCAAGAACATGGATATATCACTGGGGCTCTTGCTGTGCAGCAGCAGGAAGAGGAGAGGACAGAGGCTATGGAAGACAAGAACCCAGACAGTGGCTCTATTGCAACAGAGTTAGCTACTTGGGCATGATAGAGAAGTGGTAGAAGAATAGGCTCAGGCTGAGAAAGGAGGCTGTGCCTAGGGTATACTTGTCTAATCAAAAAAGACTTGATGGCACCATCTGACATCTGACTATGCAACTGGTGGCGGTGAAGGTCACCACTGCCCTGAAATTTTATGGCGTAAGAACCTGCCGGACGACTAAAGGAGTCATCTCAGGTGTCAGATGCTTTCCATGTATTGCTCCATTAAAGCGGTGACTGAAGACCTGTATCACCAAGCACTCATCTACATAAACCTCAGCACTGATTAGCAACTAAAGTTTTTCCAATTGTTGGCTTCCCCCAAGGCTCAGTTATGCACACAGCCATTTGTTCATCCCATTACAGGCACTACTACTGTGCCCAGTCAGCATGTATGGACATGTGGGTGCAGCATCTCGTGCAAATCACAGAACATATGATTAATATAGCATATGCCAGCAGATCTGAGCACCCCATAAACCTCTTCAAGTACAATGTCTTTGAGACCCTCCATCCCAACTAAATCAACAATTCTCTATATATTCTGTGTGAGAGGTGACTGCTAGTGGGATCTTGCCTATTGGGCTAGAGTTGACCTTCAAACCTAACAACACCATAGTATAGCAATGTCTTATCATGGTATTTATATTGTCAGTTGACTAATCTATTTTCACATTAACTATTTTACATGCTCCATCCTTTTTAACATTTTTCTGTGTGAGTGCAGCATTTTTTGTTCTCTTTAACAACCGTGCTTTTCCTTCATGTCCATATATGCCCGGTACTGTTGCTTTAAGAAGGTGTTACACACTCCACAGCTTGATTCACAAACTTTTCGGCATTAGCCTCCTGCAAAATGTTAAATGATCATGACTGCAGGCGCATTATGATTGGCTGACCTTTTTATTTAATTGCCAATTTTAAAATTGTACACATCTTCTATTTATTAGTGAGTCATTAACTCAAGGTTGGAGTATCCACATTAACAACTTCAAAATCTTATGATCCCCCCCAGTCATCCATTTTGAGTCAATGTTTGAACATTACTCAGTGTGGACCAACCAGTTCTTAGCATTTAGTAAAATGGCTGACTGAGAAACTGTCATGTTTTGAGCTTGTGGTAAATTAATCGGGCAGAGAGAAAGAGAAAGAAAAAAAAATAATTTGCTGGTTCTGTGTCCACTCACTTCCTGCTTTATAATCTTTGCTTTATGGTTTTTTTTTGGAGGGAGGAGAACATAACGTCTGTTTTCCCCCGTACATCATTTTGGTTTGCGTCTTCCTTCAATGCTCTTTTAATCTTATCTCGCTGTACCCAGCATCACTGAAACCTCAGGCAAAACATAAAAGCAGAAAAAAAATGAGTGGCAACTGCTGCTGGGTAAACATTACATGCCAACATCAGCAAAAGGCGAGTGCTGCCCAATTGTGACAGCTTTGCCCACTAGGCTTTTGTGCACAGTCCCCAGACAGCCTACAAACCAAGGAAAATGTAATGAATCGGATTATTATGCATATTGGCATTTGCTGATTACTTTGCAAATCTATTTCATTACAGCCCGGTTCGGCTTTTAAATTTAGCGTCTTCAGCAACCAAGCCACAGAGATGCATTTCTCACGGCACAATGGTCAAGAATTGTATTAATACAGGTTGAATTGTCTTATACAGAGGGAGCATGTCCTGTTTTCTTTTGTACATGTCTTCACCAGCAATGATTTTATAGCCTGCACAGGCAGTTTCCGTACAAAGGATGACCTAGTATCGGCTTAAAGTGAAGATGACAATTTTATTTTAGTAAGTGTCACAGCATATTTGTCAATCTAATCCAATTTTCAGTAAAATTGTATGGTATCGTTTGTTATTTTTAAACCAGCGTGTGTTTTGATTTTCTGCAGGTGTGGGTCACTATCTTAGTATAGCATCCTCTATTGTGACTGTAGAAGCTATTTTTTTCAGCTGAAGAAAATGGCATAGAGAGAAACTGAGGTAAGAAGGTATTTTACATTCTGTTTGCAATATATCAAGCTTGTAAGACTGAAGTTCTCTTTGCTGACAGGTCTGCCTACAGCAGAATTGTATTTGAAAGGAATCTGCATGCTTTGCGCCACATGAAATTTAATTAGACCACACACTTCAAAAGTAGAATTGGTAAGATCTGATTTAACTCATCACAGCAGCAGTTTATTGGCGTAATATTGATGACTCTTTAAAATAGCTATCAATTGGGGAAAAACTTAGAATTCGTGAAGACTCATTCTAAAGGCGTTTCTTAATACACTAGCTGATGTCCTGTGGCATTTCACATGGGAGTCATGCTCAAGTACAGTCTTCAGGTGAAGCAGAGTTAGTGGACAGGGTGTTAACTGGACCAGAATCGAGGGAGGATTGTAATATAGGAGGTCAGAAGATGCCACGAGGGGAAGATAGAGATTAGAAGGGTGAATATGGTGTGGAGGTAGAGCAGTATTAAGCTGGGGGGAAAGGAATGTTGTCCCTAATTCACTGTATCTATTGAGCTAGTAATAAGTAGTCAGCTCAACAACAGTTCAACAATTATGGTTCTTAGTTCAGAGTGTCAAATGTCGGTCGGACTCAGTAAGTTGCATACATTCAGTACTTTATTGGTTAACAAGTTGTTTGAATAACTTACAAGGAAAATGACACCTGGGCTCACTTCCCTGTGTGCTAGCTTAAGACAATATTACCCGTTTGAAAATTGATCAGCCTTCGCGCTGGTGTCCTACACCAAGTCCCGGACTTGTGGCTCCTCCCTTCTCGAGTGTGATTCCTAGGTTCTCGCTGCCAGGTTCTTGCTGCTCAACTAGCTCTTGGCTCCCTTCTTTTATACCTATATTTTACTACCTATGTGCCGCCCCCCCGATAAGACCGTTTGCACAAGGTTTGCTCTAATCAGTCATGAGACCTCTTGACCGTTCGCTCACAGCTTCTGTGATCATCACAACAGAATGGTCAAGGCGTGCCGTGTGCAGATTCAGGCCATTTTGTCTGAGATGTGTCCATCCTTAGCCAATCAGTATCCTTGGTCGTTTGGGGAATTCCAGAGGTCCCTTATTATGTGATTTGCGACTGCTCAACCATTAGACTAGATTGTCACCCTTATCTTGAGTTAATTATTGTTGTAGACTCGATCTTCCTGCAAGCTTGTCATCTTTTGCAGGCCTGTTAACTATGTTGTTTGAGCAGCCCTAGGCCCCCAGCTTCAAGTTTTTGTTTATTTGAGATCTCACTGGCTGCAGTTTTCGCAGTCCTCGACCATTTTCTAAAGGCACCAGTTCATATTTCTACAGGGACAATAGAACAGGGTTTGAGGTTAGGGGAATAGGGAGGAAAAGCACAAGAATTAAAGACCAGAGAGGGGGAGGAGACACAGGTCACCAGAGCACAGATGAAGCCTCTGCACTTCTATAATCAGTGACACCAGTACTGTAAGTCTGGCTAGAGTAAAGTGGTGGGGCAGGGGAGAAAGAGGATGGAGAAAAAGAGGGAGCGGAAAGCAAGTGGCATAGAGATGGGGGAGGAGGAGGGGAGGGAGGAAAAGGGAAAAGAGGAGAAGGGGAAGATAGCATGGGGGTGGGGATGGAATGGGAGAAAGAAGCGGAAAGTACCCCAATCCCAGGGCTCAGCTCAGTTGCCTCTGCTCTGAGCATTGCTCCCTGGGTTCTCAGCCAGCAGATTGGGTGGGCAATCAACATTGTGGGGGTGGGTGGGCTGGTCAGTACAATACCTAGCCTTGGCTCTAAGAGCTCAAACAAAAATAATGACAGGGACAGTAAAATTGGAGCTGCGCGCAGCACCAGGCTGAGGGAGGATTGGTGGATTTCATGGCGGACTTCTATGGACAGTAAAATCAGGAGGGGTGTAAAACGGGCAGCCAACCTGAACTTGCCCACTTCCTACCTGACGCTATAGGTTAAAATTATCCCCATAGTGTAAATCAGCTGATAGTGCATGACATGAATCTTGTCATTCATGTGGAAATGACTTATGAAATAATACTGAGTGGCCTGCGGGTGGCGCTGTCCAGGGAGAGTATAAATACTTGGGCACGGGCCCAGCTTGCGCAGGACATTCTTAACAGGAACTAGTGAATGACACAACTCGACCTCCATGTTGTAAAACAGTTGATTAAAGCTTTGTTTAACGCTTAGACCAAGTGCCTAGTAGTTTTCTTACGTCAGTGCATTTGGTACTTTTTGCAGTTAGTAACAATGCAGATTGCCTGCAACCAGTCCATCTTCGATACGTTTCTCCACAGCAAACATGAAGAGGCTACTGATGAACGAATAAACTCATCTGCGGCCCTGGGAGAGCAATCCTGGGCCAGGACCCCCTGGGCCAGGAACCTCATCTATGGTTCTCTAAGTTACATTTTTGGTTTAACTTAGTGTTTTAGCCATATTGTATTTAATTGATTTCAAACTTGTAGCAATTATAGTGGAATTTGGTTCTAATGGTCGATTTGGGCTGTTCCTCAAATGGCTACTAAAGCTGAATGATGACTACATCTGACGGTGGCAGCTGAGCAATTTGAGCGGGACATTGAGCAGCAGCCAGAGATTTAAATAGCTGATCAGTACAAAGCTGTTGAACTGCTCAAACAGCCAGCGCATTATCCAAAATGTCTTCCCATAACAAAACCAACCATTTTATTGAAGTCCTTTGAAGGAATGTTAAAAGTTAACGAAGGAGGAAGAATGGGTCAAAGTTCAATTCAAATGTAACCGGATTATCTGCTCCTCGTGCTGCTCAATGCAGGTGAGAGGCACCGAGAGCAGGAAATCCCATTACTTTTAAATATAACTTTCTACTTTCTTCCCCTTAACAAAGGATTCTTCTTCCTTTCCAGCACAAACTGATTGATACAGCTGACTTGTGCTGATCAGTATAACTGGCGGAGATGGGGTGGGGTGGGGGGGGGGGAGGGGGGGGGGAGCATGCTAGATATGAATGGGTTTTGACTAATGGGATTTGATCCATCGATCAACCACTGTATACCAAAAGTAGCCGTGCAGCCAAAGTAACCATTCCACCGTAGTGGTAACCAGGCAGCAACATTGCCAAGGGCAGCATTCCAGCCAGCAGCAGGCATTACAAAAGTTTGCTTTTACATTGAACACATAATTAGGGAGTGCTTTCCTCTGACCACAGCCACCTTTAATGATATCTTTCATTCCCGGATTTGATTGCGTATTGCTCATGTTTCCATTCCACCCGACCATAAAAATTCAAATGAAGATTAAATAATGTAATAATTGGTACAGAGAGTTTGGTGAAGAGAATTTTTGGTAAAGGAAAAGTATATAATTTTCCACCCACTAATAACACTAGATGAAAAATGTATGAGCTCAGCTGTACATGTGCCATCAATCCGAGCTTCCAAGTATCAGTAACAAACATTTATTTTAATTAAGAAACTTAAACCATTCAAACGTTAAGAGCTGGATTTATTTATTAAATGGATTTTCAATATGTGTCAGTCTTGTTGATCCCAAATCTCGACCCTAATGTCAACGGGCAGTTCATACCAGGCCATGCCAGCTCACCTCCATGAATATGTTTGAATCCATATCATTTGCTTGCCCTTGGCATATTGAACTGTCTATACCCTGACCTTGGAAATGAACGATCTATGTACCCAAGAGTTAAAATCATGATGCATTTGAGGAAGAAACACAAGTTCCATTCACTTCAGGTTTACATTAAGGAGGTAAACTGTCTATCAGCACCGGTTACTTTTTCATCTAGCATGGGCAAGTTGAGAACGCTGTTACTAGCTAACTAAAAAACAATGCCTGTCATTCACACATTTTGACTCATAGTATGTGACTGGCACATGAAGGCATGGCCGCCAATGGTGGGGCAAAGGGAGGGGGGATGCACAAGAGGCCAGAGTCAGAGGAACAGAGGGGGAGAAATTCCCCTACTTTGTGCCTCCCGTGGGGTGCGCTAATGGGGCGCAAAGGCCTTTTCGCCCGGCGGTGGCACTGACCGCACCTCCCGCCAAATTCCGCGGGAGGTTAGCGGCGGTGCTACCGGGTTGCGCCCCGATCTCATGTGCCCGGAGGTCAGGACGTCCTCTCTGGGTGCATCAACCCGGTAGCGCCCCGGCAGAAAAATTCCCCTTCGCCCCCTGCAGCAACGCCGGGTGATGGCAGCGACTGTTGCAGGGGACGTGAGCAGGGCGGCCGGCCGCTAGTGGGGCGGAAGTTAAAGGTGAAGTGTCCGGCCGTCTGAATAAAACGTCGGCTTTATTGAAAAAAAAAATTTTGTCACCAGACGCGAGGTCCATGCCGTGATTGGTCAGCCCGGCACTCTGCTTGAGCGCCGGGCTGATCACGCGGCACCCCCGCTCCCCGGTGCTGCAGGTAAATTAAAAAAAAAACTGCAGAGTTCGCAGCGGGGGCCCTTCCCTTTAATTCAGGGAAGAGCCCCTGCAATGCGTCAGTGCCACGTGGCCCAGTGTGTGGCGCTGCTGAGCCGTGCGCCCCGGGTCGCGAACAGCCCCCCCCTCTTGCGCTCCAAGAAGGAAGTGGAACACTTGATTTAGCGCTCCACATCCCTCTTGGAGCAAAAAGTGGGAATTTTAGAAAGGTTGGAAGAGGTTTTCCAGCTTTTCTGATTTAGCGCCCCAAATGTAGGGCTGGAGGATGTTACAGATAGGGGCAAAGCCATTGAGAGAATTTTAACTTTGAGGTGTTGGGGGACCGGGAGTCAGCATAGATCAGCATAGACAGGGGTAATGGCGAGTGAAACATGGGGGAATTTTGCCAGCCCTGGGGAGGGGGGTTTGGAGGCGGGACTGCCGGGAAAATGGCAGAAACTGGGAGCGGGTACCGAACCCACTCCCAACCCGCCTCCGTGCCATCTTCCTGGGAGGCGGGAACCTGTCTCCTCGAGGCAGGAAGGGGATTTCAGCCACTTAACTGCCTGTTGACAGATAGTTAACAGGCAGTTAAGAGGATTATCCCCATTTTACCAACACAAGTGCAGGCTTCCCGACGTCGGGAAACCCCGCCAGGGTCAGCGAGGCGAGCAGTGGGTCTGCGGGGGTGAGAGGGGTTGAAAGGTGCGCTGTGGAGGTGAGTGATGGGTGCAAGTGTGGAGAGGTAAGTATGGGAGGTGAGTGAAAAGTGTTAGAAAAAGTTTCCTTAACTTTGTTTCTTCCTGCAGGCTTCAGCAGTTGGGCATCCGGAGGTTCCTCATCTCAATGGCAGAGATGACAGAATGGCTGCTGCATTCTCCGATGCAACAGCCATCTGATTTCTGCTCAGGAAAGAGGTTTGGTGAGTCTTGAGTACAAGGACTCACCAAAGAACAGAGACTGTCAGTGTTTGACAGCTGTCAAATGATGACAATTCATCTGCCAAAAATTTTTGACAGATGAAACGTCATACGCTGACGTTCTCTGTCACTGGCTTTCCCTTCATTGGCCTGCTAAGCCCGCAGGGCGGGCTTAACGAGATCAATCAAGGGAAAATAGCGTGGGTTGGCCGGACGTCATTGAGGGCGGGACTGAAACCCGACAACCAGCAGTCCCGCCCCCAACGTGCCCCCATTGATAAAATCCAGCCCATGGTGTTAGATAGGATAAGAACAGCAGAGCTTTGGATGAACTGAAGTGTGGTGCCTGGGAATAGTCTGGAGGTGACAAAGGCGTGGATGAGGGTTTCAGGGGCATATGGGCTGAGATGGGGGCAGGGGTGGGCAGTGTTACAGGAGCAGAAGTAGGCAGTCTTAGTATTGGAGAGAATACGCGGTGGGAAACTCATCTCAGGGTAAAGTAGAATGTTGAGGTTGCAAACAGTCTGGTTCAGCCTGAGACCGTGGTTGGGGAGGAGGATGGAGTCAGTGATAGAGGGTACAGTGGGGGAGGAAGATGACGGTTTTGGTTTTCCCAATGTTTAGCTGGAGGAAATTGTAACTCTTCAAAAGTTGGGTGTCAGACAAGTAGCCTGACAGTACAGAGGCAGTAGAAGTGTTGAGAGAGGTGGTGGAGAGATAGAGCTGGGTGTCATCAGTATACATGTGGAAGCTGACCTCATTTCACCAATGGGCAGTATACAGATGAGGGAGAAGAGGAGCCATTTATTGATCTTCGGGGACTCTGCAACTATTGGTATAGGGGTGGAAAGCGAAGCTGTTTTTGCTGTAGATGTTCTGGTTACGAGTGAACATGTAAGAATGGAACTAAGCAAGTCCTACCAAGCTGGACAACAGAAGTGAGGCATTGGAGGAGGATGGTGGAGTCCACTATGTCCAAGGCTGTAGACAGATTGAGGAAGATGAGGAGGGATAATGCACTATAGCTATGGAGCAGGAGGAGGGTCACGTGGATGAGATGAGCTCGGAGAGGGCATGGTGGGAGATGGGAGAGAATATGTAGAGACGCAGGTTCAGGGCTAGAGAGGAGAAGGGGAGTGGGAAAGGTTTGGCTTGGTGGGCAAAGGGAGGGGGCAAAGCAGCAGAAGCAGCTGAATGGATGGCCTCTATCTTGGTGACAAAGAAGTCCTCAAGCTCCTTGCACTTATTGATAGATTAAGAAAGGAATGGCTGGCAGTAGCGAAAAGAAGTTTATTTTTTATTCGCTTATGGGATCTGGCGTCACTGGCAGGGCCAGCATTTATTGACCATCCTTAATTACCCTTGAGAAGGTGGTGGTGAGCCACCTTCTTGAACTGCTGCAGTCCGTGTGGTGAAGGTACTCCCACAGCGCAGTTAGGTAGGAAGTTCCAGGATTTTGACCCAGCAACGATGAAGGATCAGCGATATACTTCTAAGTCAGGATGGAGTCAGTGATAGAGAGTACAGTGGGGGAGAAAGATGATGGCTGGAGGGGAACTTGCAGGTGGTAGTGTTCCCATACACCTGCTGCCCTTGTCCTTCTAGGTGGAAGAGGTTGCGGGTTTGGGAGGTGCTGCTGAAGAAGCCTTGGCGAGTTGCTGCAGTGCATCTTGTAGATGGTACACACTGCAGCCACAGTACGCCGGTGGTGGAGGGAGTGAATGTTTAAGGTGGTGGATGGGGTGCCAATCAAACTGGTTGCTTTGTCCTGGATGGTGTTGAGCTTCTTGAGTGTTGTTGGAGCTGCACTCTTCCAGGCAAGTGGAGAGTATTCCATCACACTCCTTACTTGTGCCTTGTAGATGGTAGAAAGGCTTTGGGGAGTCAGGAGATGAGACACTCGCCGCAGAATACCTAGCCTCTGACCTGCTCTTGTTGCCACAGTATTTATGTGGCTGGTCCAGTTAAGTTTCTGGTCAATGGTGACCCCCAGGATGTTGATGGTGGGGGATTCGGCGATGGTAATGCCGTTGAATGTCCAGGGGAGGTGGTTAGACTGTCGCTTGTCAGAGATAGTCATTGCCTGGCACTTGTGTGGCGCGAATGTTACCTGCCACTTATCAGCCCGAGCCTGAACGTCATCCAGGTCTTGTTGCATGCGGGCATGGACTGCTTCATTATCTGAGGAGTTGTGAATGGCACGGAACACTGTGCAGTCATCAGTGAACATCCCCATTTCTGACCTTATATTGGAGGGAAGGTCATTGATGAAGCAGCTGAAGATGGTTGGGCCTAGGACACTGCCCTGAGAAACTCCTGCAGCGATGTCCTGGAGCTGTGATGATTGACCTTCAATCACCACAACCATCTTCCCTTGTGCTAGGTATGACTCCAGCCAGTGGAGCGTTTTCCCCCTGATTCCCATTGACTTCACTTTTACTGGGGTTCCTTGATGCCACACTCGATTAAATGCTGCCTTGATGTCAAGGGCAGTCACTCTCACCTCACCTCTGGAATTCAGCTTCTTTGTCCATGTTTGGACCAAGGCTGTAATGAGGTCGGGAGCCGAGTGGTCTTGGCGGAACCCAAACTGGGCATTAGTGAGCAGGTTATTGGTGAGTAAGTGCCGTTTGATAGCACTGTCGATGACATCTTCCATCACTTTGTTGATGATTGAGAGTAGACTGATGGGTTATCTTTGCTCTCAATTATGATCCTAAAGTAGTGGGCGATTTTGGCAAAGCAAATGACAGGCATGACGCACAATTATATATTTTTATAATCGTTGATGGGATGTGGGCATTGCTGGCAAGGCCAGCATTTATTGCCCATTAACTAATTGCCCTTGAGAAGGTGGTGGTGAGTCACTTTCTTGAGCCGTTGCAGTTCGTCTTCTTTGTAGTAGTTTGGTACAACTGAATGGCTTGCTAGGCCATTTCAGAGGGCAGTTAAAAGTCAACCACATTGCTGTGGGTCTGGTGTCACATATAGGCCGGGTCTGGACTAAGGACAGCAGATTTCCTTCCCAAAAGGATATTAGTGAACCAGCTGGGTTTTTATAACAATCCGATAGTTTCATGGTCACCATTACTGATACTAGCTTTTTATTCCAGATTTATTTAATTAACTGAATTTAAATTCCCCAGCTGCCGTGGTGGAATTTGAGCTCATGTCTTATTAGTTCAGGCCTCTGGATTACTAGTCCAGTAACATAACCACTATGTTACTGTACCCTTTGCTTATATGAATCCAAAGGCATACAATTACTTTTCAGTTACATTTTTATTGTACTTTTCTTTCTATTGACTCAAAATTCTATTTGAACATTCTGATAACTGGATGTAAATGCTGTGGTTAATGTGTCCAAGCAAATGTGGTTTCTCTCATGCACATCTGATCCATTTAAGCAAAGCACCTCTTTATCAGTATTCTCACCATCATATATACGTGTTTATGGTCTATAATGGCATTGCTACTCCATTCTACAGATAGTTCAGTTTAGTTCTTTATCAGTGTCTGGATTATAGTGTGAAAAATGCTTAGCCTTTCAGTTAACGTTTTCTAGCTTAATCTTGGGTTATCATCAATTTTGTTTTATGTGTCAGGTTTCTGCCCAATTGATAGTTCTATTTTATCTCATTTTTATTTGCCATTTTCACATACCCAACTGATCCCTACTGTTCTCCAATGCTCCAACTGCACACATTCAAAGGGCTCTGATTTATACACTCTTGCATGTGAAAGTTCATCAATTAAACATGTAATCAATGTCAAAAACTCTTGACGTTTGTTTGCCACTCTATGCTGAAGTAGCTGATCTCAAGTTGAAGCAGTGGTACGAGTGCTACAACTGTCTGCAGCACCTCCTGTATTAAGGAAGGGAAGGTCATTCTGGGTCCCTATTCCTGACTGCTATCCAACAGCCCCTGCTGGAAGTGCACGTGTGTGGACATTGAGTGAGGACAGGGTCGCATTTGGCCAAGAGATCGTCAACCGTGAAACTCATTATCATGGCTCATGTATGAATAATTACCATTTGGACAAGGTACTGGAGGGTGGCTACATCTTTTGGAGCTGTATTGCGGAAATGAAGTTAACACCTTCAGAAGGGAATGGAGGCGAGAGAGACATAAAAAAGAAGTCTCAGGTAGGTAGAACTGAAAAACCAAATACTAAACACTAAATAGATTTACATAGATTGTATCTTGTCAAGATGGCTCATTTTGGAAATGATTGCATTATTCAATGAGTAACCACCTTCTGAAGGGCAACTAGGGATGGGCAATAAATGCCAGCCTTGCCAGTGACACCCACATCACAAGAACTTTTTTTAAATTTTGCTTGGTGGCCAGGCAATTTTCTTTTTAAATGCTAATGTACGGAGTCCACAGACTGATGGAATTGGAGCTGACTTCTTGTATGTTGCCTGGGCCATTTATGAACAGCAGAACAAGATGAGCACAGCCTCTCATAGATTTCCTTACACACTGAGTCATAAAGCTGTCATGCATTACATTTACCAGCTCTGACTCCAAATCACTTGGGTTTTCCTCATTTTTATCTTTGCTTGGTTGAAGTCTCCCATTAAAATAACTTTCCTGTTCTCGCTCGTCCTTCTTATCTCCTTATACATCAAACTGTCCATCTTGTGTTGAGCCAGTGGTCTGCAGATTTAGAGTGGATTTTTTCACTTTAGGGATTGATGCAATGAAAATCCTGCACTAGGCTGCCAGTGACTTGAGCATTGGATGATAACATTTAACATTTCCATCCAAGGGCGCTCAGGAACAACATGGATTCCCCTCCACCAGATTATCAAGGACGACATATTAAGGCCATCCACACATTCCCACCACCAGTAATCTGATACATAACTTCCTCCTTCATTTGATTGCCAGGAAAAAAGGGATATGAATCACAACCAACAAAAATAAATATCTTCAGAACTCAGACTCCAAGTCACAGACTCCTGCTATGTTTGAAGGCATAACATTTTTCATGCAATGTTTGTGTATGTGCAGAGTGGTGGCGTAGCTAGGAATGGAAATTTGGCTGGGCCCCAGTTTATGTTGGACAGGCCCGTGAGGTTTGTAGTTTCAGCTCATCCCTCTGCTTATCGGCACCATCAATTGACGCGAAGGACTGGGTAGGGTCAGCAGTTGCAGAGAGGGTAGTGAAGAGCTAGCAGTAGAGTAACACCGCCACACTGGAGGAGGTGACCTCGGCCCTAGCCACGTACTGTATTGAGACTTGAGCAGGGCCAAGATTGAGTCATCTGTTCAGCACCCAGCACACTGAGCTGCTTTCCCAATATAATCAATGGCAATGAGGAGCTGGAAATATCCCAGGGACATGCAGACTGAGGTCAGAAAGATAGCAGGAGTCCGCTCATCTGTATCGGACAGCAGGAGCGCGATCTAGGCATTCACACGGGCTCAGATTAGGATGGGCCTGGGTGCTAATTGGGTGAGCCGTGGTCTACCCAGGCACATCTGTGGCCATATTCTGGTGCAGAGTCATATTTGTTCTGTACATACATGCAGATGTTTCTTTTAAAAGGATAGTTCATCCAAAGTGTGTTCAGATCTGAAATGGTTAGAAATAGGATATCTCTGGTTAATCTTATTGCTTACACTACAGGTCCAAAAGGCATAATTAAGAAATAGGTACTCGGCATAGGAGAGGATTGCACACCCAACATTTTCAGGTTCTCAAGACCTGTCTTGTTATCGAGAGTTTCTAAGTACAGGACTGGCTTGCAGGCTTAATATAGTTTTACAAGTTTCACACATCCTCATCTGAGCCACTGGGTGAAATCTTGAAAAATACTTCAATCTCAACTCGCTATTCCTGTCAGCTATCAGCTCAGCAAAGCATATTGGCAGCTGAAGTGTTCTCAACATTAGATATTGCCATTCACAACTCCACAGATAATGAAGCAGTCTATGCCCGCATACAACAAGACCTGGATGTCGTTCAGGCTTGGGCTGATAAGTGGCAGGTAACATTCGTGCCACACAAGTGCCAGGCAATGACTATCTCCAACAAGTGAGAGTCTAACCACCGCCCCTTAACATTCAACGGCATTACCATCACCGAATCCCCCACCATCAACATCCTGGGGGTCACCATTGACCAGAAACTTAACTGGACCAGCCACATGAATACTGTGGCAACAAGAGCAGGTCAGAGGCTAGGTATTCTGCAGCGAGTGTCTCACCTCCTGACTCCCCAAAGCTTTTCCACCATCTACAAGGCACAAGTAAGGAGTGTGATGGAATACTCTCCACTTGCCTGGATGAGTGCAGCTCCAACAACACTCAAGAAGCTCGACACCATCCAGGACAAAGCAACCCGTTTGATTGGCACCCCATCCACCACCTTAAATATTCACTCCCTCCACCACAGTGCGTACCGTGGCTGCAGTGTGTACCATCTACAAGATGCACTGCAGTAACTCGCCAAGGCTTCTTCGGCAGCACCTCCCAAACCCGCAACCTCTGCCACCTAGAAGGACAAGGGCAGCAGGCGCATGGGAACACCACCACCTCCAAGTTCCCCTCCAAGTCACACACCATCCTGACTTAGAAATATATCGCCAATCCTTCATCATCGCTGGGTCAAAATTCTGGAACTCCCTCCCTAACCGCACTGTGGGAGTACCTTCACCACACGGACTGCAGCGGTTCAAGAAGGCGGCTCACCACCACCTTCTCAAGGGCAATTAGGGATGGGCAATAAATGCTGGCCTTGCCAGCGACGCCCACATCCCATGAACTAATTAAAAAAATATATAGATTTGCAATCTTTTAAAAGGACTGCTTTCCTGCATCCATTGCCAAAGTTTTTTTTCCCTACATTGTTGACCATCCTCACCTTCTGTCTAAATTCTGAGCTATGCTTGAAAAGAAAGTTACATATCCTCAATGTCATCAGCGCAGCTCCAGTTTCCATCTCCTGTGCTCACAGCTTCAGGCAATGCAGATTGTTATTTCTGCTTATCAAGGCAGATAAGCAGGAACGACAAGTTTCGAAAGGAGACATTTCTGGATAGCTCATTCTCTGTGTTACTGAGGTATATAGGTGTGAGAAGCAACTGCTTCCAAGTTAGATTAAAGATTTATTTAATCAAGGCACAGCGGCTTCTGTTGCATGGCTCAGCAAAGTATCTTGGGCAGACATGCTGCTGTACGGTGTTCAGTACATATGTTTAAGCTGTTTTGCAAGTTAGATCTGATGGCCTTATGTGACATAAAATTTGGTGGCAAAATGCTTCAGGCAATAGTAGAAGGTAGGTATAATTATATTACCTGTATATAGGCCTTTCTGTTTTATCAGCTTCTTTCCCTCACTTATTCTGTACCATCCACTGGCCTCTTCTGGTCACTGCTGTCAGTCACCACCACCCCCACCTCCACTATAAAGTACGATAGATCAGGGAAGGGGGAATGATTAACAAGCTGGGATGCCAGTCCACTCGTCCTGTCTCAACGTGTGCGTATGCCTATCTTTTACACACTTTTCTGCTTTCTGCATATTTTACCCCCTCTGTCTTTACCGCTAGTTTCTGTTCTCTCAACCTCTGGATCTGTCTCAACACCTTTAATGGACTATTAGTGTGTCCTTCTACCTTACTCTTGAACTCAGTCTCCTTTTCCATCTCTCTGTCTACTTCTCTTCAGCAGGTTTTACTCTCCAGTAAGGCCTGGATTTTTCTGACATTGCCGGTAAAATGGTGGGCGGTCGCTAGCCCGACCATGTGATCCTCCAGCACCTAACTGCATTTTCCTGACAGGGGTGGGTTCTTATATAATATGCAGGGGTGAATTTCAGCAAGAATCCTGCTCCTTGATTGGGCCTACACCACTGGCAGGGAGGGAAATTGGGACAGGTTCCAATAGCTAAAAGTTAAGTGTTGTTGTCACCTTCACAGCCACGCATGAGGCAGTGCCCCTGGTGGAAAGAGGATGCTTATTAGGTTCCAACACTTGGCATATCTCTGTAATGGTGTCAAGAGAAACATACAATCTTCTCAGATACAGCCTATAAGGAAAATCCAGATAGTTCCTCTGTGATCTGCGTTGCTGATCACCTGTGGCTGATGTCTTGCTTGCATGCATCCTGTCAATATACATCCTGGGAGAAGTATATTGTGCCTGCGCACCTCAGTCGCCTGTGTTGCCTTTTATAAGCCTTACTGTGGCTGCTGTTCAGGGCTTTTCATTCCAGTTCCATTCTTTTATGGTATGTGAAGTTCTCCAATCTGTGCACATAGGCTAGCTCCTGCCCAAGGCTGATTGACTATCAGGGCAGCCATATTAGACACGTGGAGAGGTTATGAAAGGCACTATATAAATGCAATTTTGTTTCTTTCTTCTTTTTATTTAGGTCTTTCATGTACTTAGATTTAATTCACTTTGTAAACTTGTATTTGTCTCAATTAATGTCTCAACCTTATAATGTGCACTGTTGTTTTATCTAGATATTCACTGAGTTAGCAGTGTTGCAAGCATCGAGATGTTGTGTCAGACAACATACCACTGTGCTCACGGTTATCTTTATAATCGTTCAGTGCAGCTGTGCTCATCACATTGTCATCATCCTGCTGGAACTGACAGGTCTTCAGACTCCAACTGCAGCTCTAACTACATTAGCAAAATACTGCGGATGCTGGAAATCCGAAATAACAACAGAAAACGCTGGAAAAACTCAGCAGGCCAGGCAGCATCCGTGGAGAGAGAAACAGAGTTAACGTTTCAGGTCGAAGACCTTC
Organism: Squalus acanthias; assembly: GCA_030390025.1. Taxonomy (NCBI): domain Eukaryota; kingdom Metazoa; phylum Chordata; class Chondrichthyes; order Squaliformes; family Squalidae; genus Squalus; species Squalus acanthias. The sequence goes on from CM059444.1 coordinate 45,348,576, forward strand.
CGTCTTGCTTGCATGCATCCTGTCAATATACATCCTGGGAGAAGTATATTGTGCCTGCACACCTCAGCCGCCTGTGTTGCCTTTTATAAGCCTTAATGTGGCTGCTGTTCAGGTCGATGAAAGGTCGACGAAAGGTCTTCGACCTGAAACGTTAACTCTGTTTCTCTCTCCACAGATGCTGCCTGGCCTGCTGAATTTTTCCAGCGTTTTCTGTTGTTATTTTGCAGCTCTAACTACACTGCCTTCCACTAATCTTCAATGACATGCATTTGGGGCAGGCTTGATATAGCCATTCCCCCAGTAACAAATTCCAGGCACTCTACACAAAAATAACATCCATTGCAAGATTTTCCTACATTAGTATCAATACTTTAGACAGTCTAGATAATAGAAACATAGAAACATAGAATCTAGGAGCAGGAGTAGGCCATTCGGCCCGTCGAGCCTGCTCCGCCATTCAATACGATCATGGCTGATCATCCAAATCCAGTACCCTGTCCCTGCTTTAATCCCCACAGTACAAATATCCCACCCTACCCCCGTAACCCCACGTATTTAATTCCCCCTAACATATCCCATCCTATCCCCATAACCCCACATATTTAATCCCCCCTAACACTAAGGGTCAATTTATCATAGCCAAATCAACCTAACCCACACATAATGTACAATAGTCATTTGGTTATTTCCTATTGTGTTACAAATAGCAATAACCTAATCTTTAAGAAGCAAGTTTCACCAATAATATTAATTTTACAGTGTTCACTGCTGCTCAGATATTTTTCAAATGAACGTTATGTTTAAAATTCTGTTGGGAGTGGTGTCATGAGCTAAATGTGAGTTGAGCAGCAATTTATTCACACTTCAGTTCAGAGTTGTTAACTTTTGAAAGACTGGCACTTAGCGCAGTGAATGGTGACTGATGATTGATCAGAAGCATTCAAAATGAAATCGTGGCTCTACAGGGAGTATGGACTTGATGTTAGAGGAGCAGAGAGAAAAACATTATTTGTGCAGATCTTGAAAAAGAATCTGAATGAAATGACAGAGCAAGCTAGATAAGATGATTTGCCTTTTCTTATTCCAGATCACTCAACTACTCCTACTAGACCGATATCAATCAACATTTCCTTTCATCTGGCAGCATCCCTCTCCAATTCAAAATTGATGTTATTAACTCCATCTCAAAAATATCCGTGATCCATCCGTCCTCTTTAACAATTTCCACATCTTCAAGATCCCTTTCCTCTCTAAGATCCTTAGGCATATCATTGCATCTTAGCTCCATGAGTGCCTCTTTCCTATAACTCCCTGTTCAATTCCCTCCAGTTTAGTTTCTGCCCACCCCCCAGCATCAAAATGGATCTAGAAAAAATCACAAATGTGACTGACAGTGGTTTGATTATCTGCAGCATTTGATGTGGTCATCCTCCTCCACCTTTCCTCCTCCACTGTCCAGCTGTATAGGACTGCCTTTGCTTGTTTCCACTCCTCCCTATTTAGACTAAACAAACACATCTCTAGTAATGGCTTAAAATATCTTTTGCTAAATCTTTGTTGACTGCTTAAAAAAAAAGATCGATAACTCTGGCCAGATGCAATCTGTCCCAATAATAAGCCTTAATCCCAAAATCAGAAATGTGCGCACTGCTAAACCAGTGTGTATCTGCCATTTCTTGCCTCTGTCATCCATATAGGCTCTTTGATTGAGACTGATGATCATTGTTGTAACCAATGGATTACAAAAATAACTCTTCTAATTTCCTCCCTCCTGGCTCAGTATCTGTTTTCCTTATGGCTGTTTGCGAAGCATCTCGGGACATTTGTTTATGTTACACAGTTACATAGTATTTACAGCACAGAAACAGGCCATTCGGCCCAACAGGTCCATGCCAGTGTTTATGCTCCACACAAGATCTCCTCCTACCCTTCTTCATCTAACCCCATCAACATATCCTCCTATTCCTTTCTCCCTCATGTGTTTATCTAGCTTCCCCTTAAATGCATCTATAAGTCGCCTCCTTGTGGTAATGAGTTCCACATTTTAACTGCTCTCTGAAAGAACTGCAAAGAAGTTTCTCCTGAATTCCCTATTGGATTTATTAGTGACTATCTTATATTTATGGCCCCTAGTTCTGGTCTCCCCCGCAAGTGGAAACATCTGCTCTATGTCTACCCTATCAAACCCTTTCAGAATCTTAAAGACCTGTTAAGGATGATACATAATGCAAGTTGTTGTTATTGAGACTGCCAAACCAGGCTTCACATAAGACCTTTACAATTGTCAGAGAGAGGCTTTCATCCTACTGTCTGAGGTGAAATAAAAAATCCCAGAGGTGAAAAGATAGTAACCCATTGTTACCTAGTCCTCCACTTGGCTGTGTCTCATATTCTAACATTATTTGTGTAACCATTGCAAAAACACATACAGGGTACTAACAAATCTTTTCAAAAATTAACCTTCATACTGCAACATCATCTAATTTGTTGTGTTTAGTAAAATTCGTTGACAATGAACATTCACACAGTCTGATTAAAAAACTGTATGTTAAATTGATGTCACATTGAAAGTAAAATAACGAGCTGGTGTTAGTCAGTAATACTGCCTACGCAGCTTGTCCTCAAGTCATGGTACTGTGTTTTTAACATGCAGCAACTTGACAACATTTGATGCTCAAGCATTATTATTAGATTCCTCCATTTGATATGAAGTGAGTTGAATTGGATATAGTTTGTCATGTAACCCGGCTGCTCTGTCGGTGTTGTGCTTATTTGTATTATATTAGCTCCCACCAAGGTTACACAAAGACATGTTTCATTATATTTTGCATTTGTCTTCACTAAAGAAGAGGATGCTGCCAATGTCACAATAAAGAGAAAGTAGCAGAGAAATTGGATAGGATAAAAACAGATAAAGAGGAGTTACTTAAAAGGTTGGCAGTGCTCAAAGTAGAAAAGTCACTCGGTATGGATGGGAGGTATCCTAGGTTGCTGAGGAAAAAGGTGGAGATAGCGGAGGCTCTGGCTAGAATCATCCAATCCTCCTTAGATATGGGAGCAGTGCCAGAGGACTGGAGGATTGCAAATGTTACACCCCTGTTTAAAAAAGGGCAGAGGGATAAGCCTGGCAACTGCAGACCAGTCAGACTAACATTGGTGGTGTGGAAACTTTTAGAGACAATAATCTGAGACAAAATTAATTGTCACTTGGCAAAATATGGTTTAATAAATGACAGCCAGTACGGATTTATTAAAGGCAAATCCTGTTTGACTAACTTGATTGAGTGCTTTGATGAAGTAACGGGGAGGGTTGATGAAGGTTGATATTGTGTATATGGACTTTCAAAAGGCTTGTTTGATAAAGTACCACATAATAGACTTGTTAGCAAAATTGATTAAATGGGCAGTTGCAGTGTGGATACGAAATTGGCTAAGGGACAGAAAGCAAAGAATAGACATGAATGGTTCAGACTCAAGGGAAGTATACAATGGTGTCCTTCAGGGGTCGGTATTAGCACCACTGCTCTTTTTGATATATATTAATGACCTGGACTTGGGTATACAGGGCATAATTTCAAAGTTTGCAGATGACATGAAACTCGGAAGGTGTAGTAAACAGTGATGAAGGATAGTAACAGACTTCAGGAGGACACAGATAGACTGGTGAAATGGGCAGACACATGACAGGTGAACTTTAACACAGAGAAGGGTGAAGTGATGCATTTTGGTAGAAAGAATGAGGAGAGGTAATATAAAGTAAAGGGTACAATTTTAAAGGGGGTGAAAAAACAGAGAGACCTGGGGGTATATGTACACAAATCTTTGAAGGTGGCAGGACAAGTTGTAGAGATTAACTTATCTCTAGCCTTTCAAATAATCAGGATTGAGTGCAAACCAATATGGTGGGTATATTGTGTTTAATCAGAGTTTAGGATGGAATATAACACACTAGTAATACAGCAAAAACATACGACCGTGACAAATAGCTGATACCGGACCCGATCGGACAGACGGCTGGCGTGCACGAACAACTCTTCTTATTCGTTCTCCTTCTTGCTTCACATGTCTCTCTCTCTCTCTCTTTCTGAACTACCCAAGAGCGTTAGACTAGGGTCAGCATGGGTCCACCCTCGGAAAAATGTTCGACCACCGATTTCACTCTTGGGAGCCCTCTGCTCCACGGTCTGAGCTAAGGGCTCTCTAACTAACCACTTTTAGGGGTGGGCCTGGAGTAGAATATGGACAGGACCATTTAACCTATAGAGGTTCCCCTTAAAACAAGGTGCCCAATGGCATGTCGAGTTCTTTGGCTAATCTATGGAAAAAGGATTAACCCTACTGTGAGCTCCTACCTGTCAGGGGTCTTCTCACAACCATTACACATGTTTTCTGTACTTGACCAATCATGGCCTTACAGCATCTTGAGGACTGTCTTCCCTTATGTCATCCGGCCCTTTCCTTCCAAAGCTATAGTCTCTTATCTCATCCTGTCTTGTCCCCCCTGGTGCAGCCAGTGCATGTGCCAGGCACAACCTCGGGTCATTAAATCAGAGGCCCCAAGCTAGAGCTGTCTGCTCAACCAGCCCCAAAACTCCTCAAAAGTTAGCGTCCCTTCCTGGGCGCTACTGAATTTCTCCCCCAATCTACCCTGCTTTTTTTTTTATTCGTTTATGGAATGTGGGTGTTGCTGGCAAGGCCAGCATTTATTGCCCATCCCTAATTGCCCGTCAGAAGATGGTGGTGAGCCGCCTTCTTGAACCACTGCAGTCCATGTGGTGAAGGTACTCCCACAGTGCTGTTAGGGAGGGCGTTCCAGGATTTTGAGCCAGCGACAATGAAGGAACGGCGATATATTTCCAAGTCCGTGTGGTGAAGCTACTTGTGGGAATGGTAGCATAGTAGTAATGTCACTGGGCAAGTAATCCAGAGGCCTGGACTAATGATCCAGAAACATGAGTTCAAATCCCACCATAGCAGCTGGGGAATTTAAATTCAGTGAATTAAATAAATCTGGAATAAAAAGCTAGTATCAGTAATGGCAACCATGAAACTATCAGATTGTTGTAAAAACCCATCTGGTTCACTAATGTCCTTTAGGGGAGGAAATCTGCCGTCCTTACCTGGTCTGGCCTATATGTGACTCCAGACCCACAGCAATGTGGTTGTCTCTTAAATGGCCTAGCAAGTCACTCAGTTGTAACTAACTGCTTCAAAACAAAATAAGATCTCGACCTCAGCTCCAGCACACCCAGCCCAGTCAACCCTGCAAAGTCCTCCTCACATCTGGGGACTTGTGCCAAAATTGGAAGAGCTGTCCCACAGACTAGTCAAGCAACAGCCTGACATAGTCATACTCACAGAATCATACCTTTTAGCCAATGTCCCAAACTCCTCCATCACCATCCCTGGGTATGTCCTGTCCCAGTGGTATACAGTCGGGAAGGAGTAGCCCTGGGAGTCCTCAACATTGACTCCAGACCCCAAGTCTCATGGCTTCAGGCCAAGCATGGGCAAGGAAACTTCCTGCTGATTACCACCTACCGCCCTCCCTCAGCTGATGAATCAGTACTCCTCCATGTTGAACACCACTTGGAAGAAGCACTGAGAGTAGCAAGGGCACAGAATGTACTCTGGGTGGGGGACTTCAATGTCCATCACCAAGAGTGGCTCAGTAGCACCACTACTGACCGAGCTGGCTGAGTCCTGAAGGACATAACTGCTAGTCTGGGCCTGCGACAGGTGGTGAGAGAACCAACACGAGGGAAAAACCTACTTGACCTCGTCCTCACCAATCTACCTGTCGCATTGTCACAGACTTGTGCTCCAGAACTAGCCGCGCCTCTAGCCAAGCTGTTCCAGTACAGCTACCACACTGGCATCTATCCGACAATGTGGAAAACTGCCCAGGTATGTCCTGTCCACAAAAAGCAGGACAAATCCAACCCGGCCAATTACCACCCCATCAGTCTACTCTCAATCATCAGCAAAGTGATGGAAGGTGTCATCGACAATGCTATCAAATGGCACTTACTCACCAATAACCTGCTCACTGGTGCCCAGTTTGGGTTCCGCCAAGACCACTCGGCTCTCGACCTCATTATTACAGCCTTGGTCGAAACATGGACAAAGGAGCTGAATTCCAGAGGTGAAGTGAGAGTGACTGCCCTTGACATCAAGGCAGCATTTGACCGAGTGTGACATCAAGGAGCCCTAGTAAAACTGAAGTCAATGGGAATCGGGGGGAAAACGCTCCACTGGCTGGAGTCATACCTAGCACAAAGGAAGATGGTTGTGGTGATTGAAGGTCAATCATCACAGCCCCAGGACATCGCTGCAGGTGTTCCTCAGGGCAGTGTCCTAGGCCCAACCATCTTTAGCTGCTTCATCAATGACCTTCCCTCCAATATAAGGTCAGAAATGGGGATGTTCGCTGATGACTGCACAGTGTTCAGTGCCATTCACAACTCCTCAGATAATGAAGCAATCCATGCCCGCATGCAACAAGACCTGGATGACATTCAGGCTTGGGCTGATAAGTGGCAGGTAACATTCGCACCAGCCACATAAATACTGTGGCTACAAGAGCAGGTCAGAGGCTAGGTATTCTGCGGCAAGTGTCTCACCTCCTGACTCCCCAAAGCCTTTCCACCACAAGTAAGGAGTGTAATGGAATACTCTCCACTTGCCTGGATGAGTTCAGCTACAACAACACTCAAGAAGCTCGACACCATCCAGGACAAAGTAGCCCGCTTGATTGGCACCCCATCCACCACCTTAAATGTTCACTCCCTCCACCACCGGCGTACCGTGGCTGCAGTGTGTACCATCTACAAGATGCACTGCAGCAACTCACCAAGGCTTCTTCAGCAGCACCTCCCAAACCCGCGACCACTTCCACCTAGAAGGACAAGGGCAGCACGTGCATGGGAACACCACCACCTCCAAGTTCCCCTCCAAGTCACACACAATCCTGACTTAGAAATATTTCGTCGATCCTTCATCATCGCTGGATCAAAATCCTGGAACTCCCTCCCTAACAGCACTGTGGGAGTACCTTCACCACACGGACTGCAGCGGTTCAAGGAGGTGGCTCACCGCCACCTTCTCAAGGGCAATTAGGGATGGGCAATAAATGCTGACCTTACCAGCGACGCCCACATCCCATAAACAAATTTTAAAAAACAGGGAGCGATGGCAGCTCGGGAGCGTGGAGGACCTAAGAGAAGGACATCCTCCAGTTAAGAGAAGCACCACAGCAGCCTGCAAAGACGTTGTAGAAAGGGGGATTGGAGTTTCTCATGTCCCCTGATCGTAGGAGTATATGACAAAGATATTTTCATGTCTCTGAACAGTCGCTAAACACATTGCACAGTATTATTGTAAAAGTAGGCAATGTGTCTCAATAACACTTAACTGTAAGCATGGTTCAGCAACACAGATGAATCATGCACAGCACTCTGACAACAGTTCACATATTTTCTAAATGCATAGGCATGCTCTTGTTTCTGCTACCATACAAAGGTTCTTGCCCATTAAATGTTGCAAGCTATGAACACCAAGCATGCTGCCAATACAAGATACCAATTGACTGCAACAGGACATAGAAAGGCTCGCAGAATGGGTAGACAAGTGGCAGATGGAATTTAATACAGAGAAGTGTGAGGTGTTGCATTTTGGCAGAAGCAACAGGGAGAGGCAATATACACTTAATGGCACAGTTTTAAAGAGTGTACAGGGACAGAGGGACCTGGGAGTTAATGTGCATAGGTCCCTGAAGGTGGCGGGACATATTGAGAGAGTGGTTAGCAAAGCATATGGGATCTTGGGCTTCATAAATAGAGGTATTGAGTACAAAAGTAGAGAAGTTATGCTGAACCTTTATAAAGCGCTGGTTAGGCCACAACTGGAATATTGCATCCAATTCTGGTCAACACTTTTGGAAGGATGTGAAGGCACTTGAGAGGGTGCAGAGGAGATTTACCAGAATGGTTCCGGGGATGGGGGATCTTAGCTACAAGGACAGGTTGGAGAACCTGGATTTGTTTTCATTAGAGCAAAGGATGTTGAGGGGTGATTTGATAGAGGTGTACAAGATTATGACGGGTTTGGATAGGCTAGACGGGGAAAGGCTGTTCCCACTAGTTGATGGTACAAGGACTAGGGGACACAGATTTAAGGTTTTGGGCAAGAGATACAGGGTGGATGTGAGGAAAAACTTTTTTATGCAGCGAGTGGTGAGGACCTGGAACTCGCTGCTGACGGAGGTGGTGGAAGCGGACACACTCAATGTTTTCAAGGGGAGACTGGATAGGCACTTGAGGGAAATAAACTTGCAGGGCTACGGGGATAGAGCAGGGGAATGGGACTGACTGGATTGCTCTGCAGAGAGCCGGCACAGACTCGATGGGCCGAATGGCTTCCTTCTGTGCTGTTATGAATCTGTGACTCTAATCTATCTATGACCTGCATGCTGCTTGGTACCTTTTCATGGCCTCCCAGCAAGTGGCTGATGGGCTGGGGAAATGGGTGAAACACAACTTCGCCTATCTGCTTCATTCCGACATATGAACCTTTCTCTTTTTCTCCATCTTTGTTAGCAGCAGTCAGTCTCCACCAAAAAAGGTTGTGCCTTACTTAAGTGTAGCAGCCCTTTAACAGCGGCAGCACTCTGGATTTCCCACCCTCCTGCATTTGTGAAAAACATACAGGGTGCGTATTTATAGTATTCAAGTAACCCAATCCCATGGCACACAGTGAGATGGGGAAGCCTCGCAAAGAGCATTGCTGCACACAGCACCACAGAGATTGCGGCCAATTTTACCCTGCTCTCAGGGAATTGTCCCTTTAATGTTCGGGTTAGATTTAGGGTGAAGTTTAGGGCTATATCCAGTGTCAGATTTAGGTTAAGATTTATGGTGACTTTATCTGGACAGAAATATGTAACTGAAGTATAGAGTTTATTTTGAAGTGGTGCTTGGATAGATTTGTCAGGGGCAGATGTGCTACTGGATTAACATCAGTCAGTGCCGCACTGACTTTGAGGAATTTGCAGTGTGGAAAATTCGCAGTACTTTGTCCATCTACTGAAAATCCATGGAGTAAGTCATTAAAGTGTTTGCCCTGAAGAGCCAAGATACAGTGACCTGTTTCATGCATCTGTGCACTGTAGATGACCTGGTATTGCTGACATTCCCAATGTTGCTTGGAATGAGGCTGAGGGATAAAAGTTCGGGGATGTGGGGATCGTGCCTGCTACTGGCATTGCAGTCCCTGTGGTGGAGGTTATCTGCAGGTCAGATTCCAAGCAGATGGCACAACTCTGTCACTGCCTCCCAAAAAATGTAGCAAAAAGCCTAAAATCACAAACCCAGCTTTCAAAAATCAAAGGTTAAATTCCACAATCAAAAATACTGCTGTAAAAAATCCAATTGACTCATCTTTTACAAATTTATTTGATGAAAGCCACAAGATAGCTGACCTTCATCGCCCATTCTATTTGTGCCAAGCCAAGCACATAGTGCATTGCCGGTAAGAAAATCACATAACGTTAACATACATTTTCAGATTTAAAGTAAGCTTTTGCACATCTCCTGCAACAATGGCCTAAAATGGCAGCTGAAAGATCACACACTGCGCTAGTTTGCTGGGATCCAGGGAAAGGGATTCCTGGCTCCCACTACACTTCCTTGCTGGCGGAACAGATACCGGCAACTGGAAAATGTATCTTAATAACAACATTAAGTGATGTGCAATTCATTTGGAATTCTGGTTGTTATAAAGTAGAAATGCCAAAAAAAGTTTGAAAATTAACGTTATTACCTTTAATTAAAAAAAATTGCTGTGGAAGTATTGCTGTGTTTCTCGAAGGGTATGAATGAATTTCAATTTCTGATTGCTATTTCTTAATCCAGTTCTGTACAGGAAGGGGCGAGCCAAAGTGTAGAAAACATTCAGAAAGGCATTTCCCACATTTTAGCTCTAGGGGATTACTGTAAGTAAAATTAGTTTCAGAATTAGATCTCAGATGTTCACTTAGGCACAACAAAATTAAGGAACCAGCAAAGCTTAAAAATGTATTCACTTGAACTTTGAAACCATATTTTAAAATAAACTTCAAAGTGCATTATAGGATTTTACCTTTCATCTTACTCTGGCAACTCATACATATGGTATCAGTACTTTGACAAAAGGTGCACCAAATTAATCGTGTTAAAACATTTTGGTTGCTTGTAAGATGAAGTCAGTTGTTTTTAAATTAAGTTTGTACAGAAGATGGACAAGAGATTATAGTATACGAAAAAAACAAAACCGAAAATATAAAAAGAGTAGTCAACACGGATTTCAAAAGGGAAGGTCATGCTTGATCAACCTTATTGAATTCTTTGAAGAAGTAACAGAACGAGTAGACAAGGGTAATGTAGTAGAAGTAATATATTTGGATTTTCAAAAGGCCTTCAATAAGGTACCACATTGTAGACTCATGACTAAGGTCAGAGCACGTAGAGTCAGGGGACAAGTAGCAGAATGGATAGCAAGTTAGCTACAAAACAGAAAACAGAGAGTAGGGCTTAAAGGTGGCTACTCATACTGACAAAAGGTGTTGAATAGTGTTCCACAAAGATCAGTGCAGGGACCACTGTTGTTCACAATTTACATAAACAATTTGGACTCAGGAATCGGAAGTACAATTTCAAAATTTGCAGATGACACCAAATTGGGGGTTATAGTAAATACTGAGGTCGACTACGTCAAAATGCAAGAAGACATTAATAAACTTGCAGAATTGGTGTGTAATTGGCAAGTGAATTTCAATATAGCAAAACTAGAGGCCATCAATATAAGATAGTCACCAAGAAATCAATTAGGGAATTCAGAAGAAACTTCTTTACCCAGACAGTGGTGAGAATATGGAACTTGCTACCACAGGGAGTGGTTGAAGCGAATAGTATAGATGCATTTAAGGGGAGGCTAGAAAAGCATATGAGGGAGAAGGGAATAGAGGGTTATGCTGATAGAGTTAGATGAGGAAAGACAGGAGGAGGCTCGAGTGGAACATAAACACCGGCATGGAATGGTTGGGCCAACTGACCTGTTTCTGTGCCGTATATCCTATGCAACCCTATGTAATAAGTGTGAGGTGTTATATTTTGGTAGGAAGAATAAGGAGGCCACATACTGCTTGAATAATAAGAGTCTAAATGGGGTAGAGGATCAAAGGGATCGAGGAGTACAGATACACAAATCACTAAAAGTAGCAACACAGATTAATAAGGCCTTAAAGAAGCAAACCAAGCACAGGGGTTAATTTCTAGAGGGATAGAATCAGAAAGCAGTGAAGTTATGTTAAACTTATATCGAACCTTGGTTAGAGCACACTTGGAGTACTGTTCTGGTCTCCATATTATAAAAAGGATATAGAGACACTGGAGAAAGTGCAAATAAGATTCACAAGGATGATACCAGAACTGAGAGGATATACTTATCAGGAAAGGCAGAGGTTTTCGGATTATGAAAGGGTTTGATAGGGTAGACATAGAGAAGATGCTTCCACTTGTGGGGGAGACCAAAACTAGAGGCTATCAATATAAAATAGTCACTAATAAATCCAATAGGGAACTGTTTACCCAAAGAATGGTAAGTATGTGGAATTCACCACCACAAGGAATAGTTGAGGTGAATAGCATAGATGCATTTAAGGGGAAGCTAGATAAACACGTGAGGGAGAAAGGTAGAAGGATATGTTGATAAGCTTAGATGAAGAGGGGTGGAAGGAGGTTCATGTGGAGCATAAACCAGTTGGGCTGTATGGCCTGTTTCTATGCTGTAATTCTATGATATACCTTGAAGTTTGTGTTAAAATAGTTGGAAATCCCCTATGACTTAACCGCACAGAATGTCAACTAGGTTAATTGCAGCTCACAGTTAACACCATCTGACGCAATGCTTATTAATAATATATTGGTTGGCAAGTGTCTGGGGAAATTCAAGAGTTTTAGGTTACGATTCCATATTTGGTTCAGATCTTAATGAGCACACAAATGGCCACAGGTCCATCAGACTATAATGACAGATCAGGGGGTTAATTCTAACTTTAAGTGCCTGCCGAAAAAAGGGCAACGGCAAATCAGCAGCTCGTGTTAGACCATGAAAAGAAAATAGGGCAGAATGTAAAATGGGCTGCCGCTTTGCTATCACGCATTATCACCCGGAACTGAAAGTTAGAATTACCCCCAGGAAACTAGTAGAAGTGAAAATTGTAGTTCTATGCAAATTATATTATACACAACGTGATGGGAAAGAGAATGTATTACAGGAAAGAACTTCCTTGCCAAATCACCTTGCCTTAATCCCCACTGCTTTTATGTTTGCGTCAGCCTTGACTTATTGGTAACACTCTTTCTTCCGAGTCAGAAGGTTGTGGGCTCAAGGAATTGAGCATATAATCTCGGCTGAGACTTCAGTGCAGTACTAATGGAGTGTTGTTGGAAGTATCATCTTTGGATGAGACATTAAACTGAAGCCTCATCTGTCTGCTCAGGTAGATGTAAAAGATCTTGTGGCACGATTTGAAAAAGAGCAGCGGAGTTGTCCTGGCTAATATTTATCCTTCACCCAACACCACCAAAGCAGATTAACTGATAATCTATTTCATTGCTTTTTGTGGGGCCTTGTTGCGCACCAATTGGCTGCCGTGACTGCACTTCAGAAGTAATTAATTGGCCATAAAATGCTTTGTGACATCCTGAGGATATATAAATGCAGGTTCTTTCTCTTTCTTACAATTTTGTTTGAAAAATCTAATTTTAACAATTTGTTATAAAATGTACCTAAATCCATCTATAATGATGCTCCACGTTGTAACATAAAAAATGATATTTTTATTTTTAGTATTAGCTCTGATCATGTACCACATAGAAAGAAAAAAAACTTGCATTAATATAAAAGAAAAGAAAGACTTGCATTTATATAGCAGCTTTCACGACCACCGGACATTCCAAAGCGCTTTACAGCCAATGAAATACTTTTTGAAGTGTAGTCACTGTTGTAATGTAGGAAACTCAGCAGCTAATTTGCACACAGCAAGCTCCCACACACAGCAATGTGTTAATGACCAGATTATCTGTTTTAGTGATGTTGATTGAGGGATAAATATTGGCCATGACACCAGGGATAACTCCCCTGCTCTTCTTCAAAATAGTGCCATGGGATCTTTTACGTCCACCTGAGAGAACATTCAGGGCCTTGGTTTAATGTCTCATCTGAAAGACAGCACCCTTCTGACATTGCAGCACTCCCTCAGTACTGCACTGGAGTGTCAGCCTAGATTTTTGTGCTCAAATCTCTGGAGTGAGACTTGAACCCACAACCTTCTGACTCAAAGGTGAGAGTGCTACCACCTGAGCCACAGCTGACACTATAATGCCTTTCATGTCCTCAGTACGTCCCAAAGTGCTTCACAGACAATGATTTCTTTTTGAATTGTAGTCACTGTTGTTATGTAGAGAGATGCGATAGCCTATTTGTGCACAGCAAAGTCCCACAAACAGCAAATGAGATCTATGATCAGTTAAATCAGGAGAATTCTGCTGCTGTTCTTCAAATAGAGGCATGCAATCTTTTGCATCCACCTGAATAAAGTGAACAGGGCCTCAGGTTAATGTTTCATCTGAAAGGTAATACTGTTAGGGGGTGAACTTCCATGGGTTCTCCCACTCGTCTGCCATAACTTTGTCAGAAGGGCCATGGAAACCCCGGAAAACTGCCTTTACCCTGTCATCTTGAATCTGGGTGCACAAAATAGCAAAAGCTTGTATTGCATTTTAATGAACGGGCAGAGGAAATTTTCCACAGCAGTCAGTGATGCTGAAAACAGCATTTACACCATTTTTCCAGGGGTTCCGCTGCTCTTCAGTCAACTTTAAGATGAACGTGCGGGAGAAACCTCCTGGAAATTCATGAACCCCGCCGGAAGTTCATCACCCGCGTACTTAAGTTCTGGAGTAGGGCTTGAACCTCCAATTGTCTAACCCGGAGGTAAGATTGCTACCACTGAACTCAGCTAGCACTAAAGAAGCATAAATTACATTCCATATATGTTATGCCTAAACAGCATTTTTAAAATTCATTCATGGAATGAGGGCATCGCTGGCAAGGCTGACATTTATTGCCCATCCCTCATTGCACTTGAGAAGGTGGTGGTGAGCTGCCTTCTTGAACAGTAGAGGGCAGTTAAGAGTCAACCACATTGCTGTGGGTCTGGAGTCACATATAGGCCAGACTGGGTATGGACGTCAGATTTCCTTCCCTAAAGGACATTAGTGAACCAGATGGGTTTTTACAACAATCCGATAGTTACATGGTCACCATTACTAGCTTTTTATTCCAGATTTATTTAATTAACTGAATTTAAATTTCCCAGCTGCCATGGTGGGATTATGAACTCATGTCTCTGGATCATTAGTCCTGGCCTCTGGATTACTAGCCCAGTGACATTACCACTATGTTACCGTACCCCATTTAGGAAAAATAAGATGAGAAGAATTAATGAATGAGAACTGATTTTCTACTGCCTCTATCCTATTGCCTTGAATCTGTGTGCACAAAATGGCAATAGCCTGCTTAGCATTTTAATGAACTGGTAGAGGAAATGTTCTCCCACAGTGGTGCTGCAAGCCCTTTTAGTACATTACTAACAGTTGACAATGCATAATTAAGGTTTCTGCAGCAATTAACTAATAACTCTTTGCCAGACTCCACCAGGATTTTATTTTTCTCTGTGATGAACAAGCGGTTTAGTGAGTCCTTTGTCCAATGCAATGAACAAATATTTGTGATAACTAGAGAACAAAGTATTGCTTGAATTCATACACAGTGATGTGCAAAATATTGAATATTTAGCAGATTCATATAACCAAAAAATGTCAACTTTAGTTATTCTGCAAGATCTTCAGTTACATAACAATCATTTTTATTAGGAATCTAATTTTAAGATCTTGTCATCTTTCTCTTTCTACTACGGCATCTTGCTGTGTCCTTTGATGCAGAAGATTTGCCAGTGCAAGTGTTGAACACTGGCATTACAGGAATGTCTATAGACTAGAAGTTTAAGCATTATACTATGAAATATAAAGCATTAAAAACAGCATCTATATAGAATAGAGCAGAGGCTAAAATGCCACTATATATTATATTTGTATTATCATGTTATATTTTCATTTCCTTAATGATCTATCTTTATGATGTATCTTTACCATGTTTGCTTTAGCAACCTTTTAATTCAAAGTTAAGCCAAGTGTTTCTCCCTAAAGATCAGATAGGACAATATAGGCATGCAGGGACATTACATTGACGTTAATCAGTTCAGATATAGTACAGATGTCATAGTAAATCAGTTACTACACCTTGACTGGCCATAGTAACTAAGTAGACTAAGATGTCAGCTTAAACCATTTAGCATTTGCATCTGATGCAGTGAGATATATCAGCATAAAGAATCAGTCAATGTATTCTGCACTGGCAAAATAGAAGAATAAATATGTGCCTTGACAATGGATCCAGATTGATAACATGTAATTATCACGCTTAAAACAACAGAAACCCCGTCAGTTAAATAGGGAATGATATAGACCAGAGCTGTCTTACCTGAAATAGTGCTACTTGCTTGGTTACTCATTATAGCAGAATGTTTTTTTCTAATTGGAAAACTAGCTTCGGTGCATAGAATTATATGGTGCATATTTTGATAAGCTTGTATTTTCCACAGTGAATTAAACACAGCTGTAATGGATTGGCGCACATTGACTAAAACACTAGTTAAACCCATTATTAATGCCAGACTTAACTAATAACCCATTTATATTACGGAGCTGCTTCCAATGAATCCAGCAACACTGAAAAAATGCATTTGGAACCGCATCATCTGACTGAATTTCCCAGATAGACCAGCAATGGCAAACCACATTTGCTGGCCTGCCCGTATCTAGAAGCAAAGGGGCGATTTTGCCAGCCCGGGTTTGGTGGCGGGACTGCTGGGAAAATGGCAGAATCTGGGGGCGGGTAGCCATCCCGCCCCCAACCCGCCTCTGTGCCATCTTACCAGGAGGCGGGTACCCGACCCGCGCCGGGTCCCGTCTCCTCGAGGTGGGAAGGGGATTAGTGCCAGTTAACTGCCTGTTAACAGGTAGTTAACAGGCAGTTTTTTGGAGAATCCCTATTTTCAGCCCTGAAATGTGGGCTTCCCGACGGCTCTGAACCACGCTAAGGTCAGCGAGGCGGGCCGTCGGTCTGCGGGGGTCGGAGGGGCCAAGATGTCCAGTGTGCAGGTGAGTGATGGGTGCATGTGTGCAGAGGTAAGTGTGTGAGGTGTGTGTAAAGTATTTTAATAAGTTTTACTTACCTTTACTTCTTCCTGCAGGCTTCCTCCCTTCAGTTCTCGGGAGTCCCTCAGCTCACCGGCACAGAAAGCAGAATGGCCGCTGAACTGTCAAAAGCTGCAGCCTTCTGCTTTCTGCTCAGGAGAGCTCTCTAACTGAGCCTGAGTGGAAGGACTCAACTTAGAAGACACATTGTCAGTGATTGACAGCTTCACAGAGCCATCAAACACTGACATTTCATCCGTCAAAAGCTATTGACAGATGAAACGTCACTCGCTGACGTCACCAGTAACCGGCTTTCCCTTAATTGGCCTGCTAAGCCCGCTGTGGGAGTCCCGCCTCCAAAAGCTCCCCATTGAGTAAATCCAGCCCAAAGTGCCTGTTCTGGTGCTAGTCAGTTACCTTGGTAACTGATAGCCCTTTGCCTCCAGAGCGACAGAATCAAATGATGTCCTAGGGTGGGATTCAGTGCCTCCGATCGCCTTGCTTCTGCTCCAGCTACATTATCAGAGACAACTCTATAAGGTAAGGGGGATATGCAGAAATATGGAAATACATAGAAGTTACAACATAGAAACAGGCCCAACCAGTCTGTGTTGGTGTTTGCACTCCATGTGAGAAAATAGTTGTAATCACATTTATCCACCCTGTTCCCATATTCCTTCAACCCCTTTTGTTTCATCAATCTTTCCAATCTAATCTTGAATGTTGGCATAGTCTCTGCCTCAACTGGAGGTGGATTCCACAATCTTATAACTTTCTGTGTGAAGAAGTTTCTCTTGTCTCTGTCCTAAATCTGTTACATTTAATCTTGTATCTATTGCCCCTCATTCTTGCCCCCCCCCCCTCAATGACTGGAAACAGTCTGCTTCTATCTGTGCTGACCCATCCTTTCATAATTTTATAAGTAAACTGAATATTTTATGCATTCAATACTAGAATATTTGTGGGCTATGAGTCATAACTTCTTTCACTAGCAAATAATATGAAAACCTTTGTCGGGCCTCAAAAGCCATCTGAATCCCTTAACAGCATTTGCCAAGGCTGAGAGAGCAGGAGACTAAGACATGGTAGGTGAAAATGAAGGGGCAGGGAACCTTTGGTGCAGCCATAAGTCTGTAGGCAAATGGCGGAGCAGATGAATTCCGATATGATAGATGAAGTCAAGGTGTTGTTGCATGAGATAATTGCAGGGAGGCGTCCCTTTATGCCACTCCACAGTATCACACCAAAGATCACCTCTGAGTCAGAAGGTTGTGGATTCAAGTCCCACTCCAGGGACTTGAGCACAAAAATCTAGGCTGACACTCCAGTGCAGTGCTGAGGGAGTGCTGCACTGTCGGAGGTGCCATCTTTCGGATGCGACGTTAAACCAAGGCCCCGTCTGCTCTCTCAGGTGGATGTAAAAGATCCTGTGACACTATTTCATAGAAACATAGAAGATAGGAGCAGGAGTAGGCCATTCGGCCCCTCGAGCCTGCTCCGCCATTCAATGCTATCATGGCTGATCATCCAAATTCAGTACCCTGTCCCTGCTTTCTCCCCATATCCCTTGATCCCTTTAGCCTTAAGAAATATATCCAACTCCTTCTTGAATATATTTAATGAATTGGTCTCTACTGCCTTCTGTGGTAGAGAACTCCACAGGTTCACCACTCTCTGGGTGAAGAAATTCCTCCTCATCTCAGTCCTAAATGGCTTACCCCTTATCCTTAGACTGTGACCCCTGGTTCTGGACTCCCCGACCATCGGGAACATCCTTCCTGCATCTAGTCTGTCCAGTCCTTTCAGAATTTTATAAGTTTCGAAGAAGAGCAGGGGAGTTATCCCCGGTGTCCTGGCCAATAATTATCCCTCAATCAACATCACAAAAAAACAGATTATCTGGTCATTATCTCATTGCTGTTTGTGGGAGCTTGCTGTGCGCAAATTGGCTGCCATGTTTCCTACATTACAACAGTGACTGCACTTCAAAAGTACTTCATTGGTTGTAAAGGGCTTTGAGACGTCTGGTGGTCGTGAAAGGCGCTATATAAATGCAAGTCTTTCTTTCTTTTTCTTTATCAGCTTTGCAGCATGCTTACGTTCAGCCAAGTTTCAGCCACATCTGACCATTACTGTGCCTGCATGTGCCAACCCTGTGCTGAAAGGTCACCCCAGGGTGTCTGCTGATCTGCCACCAAAGTTGTGGTTTTCTTCTCCTATATGTTTACTTCCACTTCCTTTGAGACCCTCCTTAAAATCCACCTCTTTCACCAAACTTTTGGTCACCTCTTCTAATATCTCCTTCTTTGTCTTGGCATCCATTTTTGTCTGATTACACCTCTGTGAAACACCTTGGGACATTTTTGGCTGCTAAAGGTGCTATATAAATACAAGTTGTTGTTGATTTACTCAGAAGTGAACATCCTACCTCTGCAGTTGAAGAAAGTGTGATTCATTGGCTGCCAAATACTGAATAGAGGGTTCTGATGTTAACTGTCGGGAAAGGAAGAAGATTTGAAGAATGAGAAGTAGCACGTCATAGAGAAAACGTCTAGTGATTCTGATTAGTGTAACTGAAAGAGCGGCATATATAAGGACTAAGTCATCCTCAAAAGTGCCCGACTTTGTAAATGAGGAAGAATGGGCTCACAATACCATTGAAAACACATGTGGTCAAATTCTTGGCACTTCTAATCTTTGTGTTACAGCTTCAGCTAGAAAACATTCACCATGTGCTCAACAGGAGATTCCTGCTGTGAAAAGTACATAAATCACAGAGGAAAAGATGCTAATTGAATGGCATAGAAGATAAACAGCTGGGGAATTTTCGACTGTTAAACAACCTCCTTTCTGCTCTGGTTCACAACAACACATTTCGAGTAAGCACGAGACTTCATAGTGGAGTATACGGAACCGACTTTATTGATACACAATAAAGGTGATCAGTCTTAACTGTATACAGAGAGTGGATATTCGGTTTCTGTATCTTTCGAGTACACTCTGAGATACTGTTGAAAACCATGATCCTTTATACACCATATTTTGACTACATCAAAGGAAAATGTCAAAATGACGTATCTATTTCCCAAATCCTCTGAAAACAGACTATCTAGGAAAACAGTTTGCAATTGTTTACCTCAGAGCCATTTCCCCAAAACGAGACTTCCTGACGTAACATTTTCTAGCATCTTTGGCCAATTGCTATCGGTATCTAACGGATATCTACTTCCCATGTTTATTACCCTAAAACTAAACATTAATCATTCATGGGTGACATCATTACTAACACTTATTCCCTTACAAAAGCACTTTACATCTCAGAAAACAAGCAATGCCTTCTCCTCACGACACTTCAATGTCATCCTGTTTATATTAGAAAGCTTGACAATGCATTCCTTTTACCACACTTCAATGCCAACGACAACAACAACAACTTGTATTTATATAGCACCTTTAACATAGTAAAACATCCCAAGGCGCTTCACAGGAGTATTATAAGACAAAAAATTTGACACCGAGCCACATAAGGAGATATTAGGGCAGGTGAGCAAAAGCTTGGTCAAAGAGGTAGGTTTTAAGGAACGTCTTAGGAGGTAGAGAGGCGGAGAGGTTTAATGAGGGAGTACTAGAGCTTAGGGCCTAAGCAACAGAAGGCACGGCCACCAAAGGTTGAGCGATTATAATCAGGGATGTTCAACAGTGCAGAATTGGAGGAGCGCAGATATCTCGGGGGGTTGTGGGGCTGAAGGAGATTACAGAGATAGGAAGGGGCGAGGCCACGGAGGGATTTGAAATCAAGGATGAGAATTTTGAAATCGAGGCGTTGCTTAACCGGGAGCTAATGTAGGTCAGCGAGCACAGGGGTAATGGATGAACGGGACTTGGTGCGAGTTAGGACACGAGTTTTGGATGACCTCAAGTTTACGTAGGGTAGAATGTGGGAGGCCAGCCAGGAGTGCGTTGGAATAGTCAAATCTAGAGGTAACAAAGGCATCTTGTTTATATCAGAAAGCCTGCAATGCATTCCTTTTACGATATTTCCAGGAAAACCTGTTGCCTTAAGAGACAAAGAAGGTCGACTGTTAAATTTTTAACCTTCACAATGTCCAATATCTACAATTTCTAATGTGTGCCACAACCATAGCTGTGAGGTGTTCGGGGTGCTGTGAGCTACAGGGGAGATCCCAGTACTATAGGATCTTGGTCCATAGATTCTGATGAAAGAATGGAATCTTGTTTAACATCTTATCATTGTTTCTTACTTTCTATTTTCAAAATAGGAGCTTTAGGAACAAATAGGTGTGTGCACTCTTACTCCTCCAGGCTCCACAATAAGGTAAGTAAAACAATTAAAACTTGCCTATCCAGAGGCAGCCTCTGGTCATCCCTTTAAGGTTTGGCTGCCAAGAGCCTGAGTCCCTAACGAATTTTGCAAAGGGGGCCTCAAACAGGCTTGAGGCCCCATATTTGCATATAGTCAACAAATTTCTAGGCCCCCATGTTTGACCATTATGCAGGTCCTTTTCAGACATTGTGAAAAGCTGATTCCCCCTGACAACACCTTCCATCCAGGAGAACGTGACGGTGATTTTCATGGCTCTGGCTATGCCAACCTATATGCAGCAGAGAATAAAGATGCTGGTTTTAGTTCATTAGTGAGTTTGTCATAGAATCATAGAATGGTTACAGCACAGAAGGAAGCCATTTGGCCCGTCGAGCCCGTGCCGGCTCTCTGCAAGAGCACTTCAGCTAGTCCCACTCCCCCACCCTTTCCCCCTAGCCCTGCAATTTTTTAAATTCAGGTACTTATCCAATTCCCTTTTGAAAGCCACGATTGAATCTGCCTCCACCACCCTTTCAGGCAGTGTATTCCAGATCATAACCACTCACTGACTAAAAAGGTTTTTACTCATATCGCCTTTGTTTCTTCTGCCAGTCACCTTAAATCTGTGTCCTCTGGTTCTCGACCCTTCCGCCAATGGGAACAGTTTCTCTCTATCTACTCTGTCTTCTGTCTGGACCCCTCATGATTTTGAACACCACTATCAAATCTTCTCTCAACCTTCTCTACTCTGAGGAGAACAACCCCAGTGACGTAAGAAAACTACTAGGCACTCGGTCTAAACGTTAAACAAAGCTTTAATCAAATGTTTTACAACATGGAGGTCTAGTTGGGCACATTCTCTAGTTCCTGTTAAGAATGTCCCGCGCAAGCTGGGCCCGTGCCCGAGTATTTATACTCTCCCTGGACAGCGCCACCAGCAGGCCACCCAGTATTATTTCATAAGTCATTTCCACATGAATGACAAGATTCATGTCACCCAGCTTCTCCAGTCTATCCACGTAACTGAAGTCCCTCATTCCTGGAACCATTCTTTTCTGCACCCTCTCTAAGACCTTCACATCCTTCCTAAAGTATCGTGCCCAGAAGTGGACACAATACTTTAGTTGAGGCCGAACCAGTGTTTTATAAAGGTTCATCATAACTTCCTTGCTTTTGTACTCTATGCCTCTATTTATGAAGCCCAGGATCCCGTATGCTTTTGTAACCGCTTTCTCAACCTGCCCTGCCACCGTCAACGATTTGTACACATACACCCCCAGGTCTCTCTGTTCATGCACTCCCTTTAGAATTGTACCCTTTAGTTTATATTGCCTCTCCTCATTCTTCCTACCAAAATGTATCACTTTGTACTTTTGAAAAGGTTTGTCTGACTGCTTGCATGAGTGAAGACTATGGGAGAAAGCCCAAACTGTAAAAGTAACTTCCTATTAATTAAACAATGGGTGCCATTCGTAAATAGCTGTAATATATGTGGGTAGAACAAATGAAGGACAGAGACACAAGTTGCTAATTCATGTGCTTGCTTTACTAGGCCAGGGCGAGCTGAGCATGCTCATACTAAACCATGTGACAAACCATGTGATAATACATTACACTGCTTTCCCCTTAAAAAAAATGCACATATTCCCCTCTGAGTCAAGATCACTGTCCAATCCAGGCCAGTAAACAAAACTTCTTGCAATTGATTTCATACTGACAATCCCTGGATGTTCAGTATGAAGTTCGGCCAGAATTCTATCTCTCAAAGAAGTAGGTACCACCACGCTGTTTCACCACTTGATACAACCTTGCTCACAAGACAATTCAGTGCGACGGTTATGGAATGGTTTCAACTCTGTGCCCAGACACTGATCAGTCCATCCATTCAAGGTGTTTTCATGCACTCTTTTCAGTACTGAGTCCTTTTGAGTCTCATTTGCAATCTCAGTTGCATTCACAGGAAAGACTTTGTCAACTGCACCTAGCGTGAAAATCTCACCTTCATTCCCAACACATGAGTCCTCATGTGACAACCTGGACAAAGCATCTGCGATTGCGTTTTGCTTTGAAGTGCGATATTCAATCGTGTAGTCATATTGTGACAACAACACTGCCCAACGTTGAATTCTTGATGCGGCCATTGCAGGGATGGCAGATTTCGGCCCCAATATTGCTAGGAGTGATTTGTGATCAGGGTAAAGTTTCTGCTGATCAGGAACTGTTGCAATTTCTTGATTCCAAACACTATGGCGAGTGCTTCCTTTTCAATTTACACGTAATTTCTTTCGCTCTTTGTGAGGGTTCGCGATGCGAGCGTGATTCGGTTCTCTTGGCCGTCATTCATTACGTGGCTTATGACAGCTCCCACACCATAGCTAGAAGCATCACACGCTAACTTAAGTTCACACTCTGTGTCATAGTGGACAAGTAGAGCATTGCTAGAGAGACTTCTCTTACAAGCATCATAAGCTCCCTGTTGCGCTTTTGTCCACTTCCACTGGACATCCTTCTTGAGGAGTTCGTGCAATGGGGCTAACATGGTCGCTAACTCAGGTAAGAAACGTGCGTACTACTGGACCATTCCAAGGAAAGATCTTGGGCTGGATTTTCTCAGTGGAGACGAGTTGGAGGCGGGACTGCTGCTTGTCATGTCAATGTCCCGCCTCCATCCTCGTCTGGCCAACCAGAGGGATTTTCCCCTGATTGACCTTGTTAAGCCCGCCCTGCGGGCTCAGCAGGCCAATTAGGGAGGAAGTCACTGACAGAGCACGTCAACGTCAGACGTGCTATCTGTCAAGACTTCTTGGAAGAAGAAATGTCAGCGTTTGACAGTTCTGTGAAGCTGTCAAACACTGTGATTCTCTTTAGTTTGATGAGTCCTTGGGCTGGATTTTCAAGCCCCGAGGAGGCGGGCATGGAGGCAGGACTGCCGGTAAACTCGGAGAAAGTGGGGGCGGATGGCAAACCCGCCCCCATCCCGCCTCTGTGCCCTTTTGCCAGGAGGCGGGAAGATGTGCAGCTTCGGGTCCCATCTCCTGGAGGCAGGAAAGGCTTTTAATCCTTTTAACTGCCTGTTAACAGGTAGTTAACAGGCAGAAAAAAGGGATTAGTGCCATTTTACCTTCACAGGTGAAGGCTTCCCGACCTCGGAGAACCCCGCCGGGTTGGAGGAGACGTGGAGGAGGTCGGAGGCGGTCGGAGGCACCTGGAAGTAAGGTGTAGAGGTGAGTGATGGGTGCAAGTGTGGAGTGGTAAGTACGTAAGGTGAGTGATAAGTTTAAAAAAGTGTGCACTTATCTTGTTTTCTTTCTACAGTCTTTAGCCGCGCTGGATGGGGAGAGCCGACATTCTCCTTGTCAATTTCACATAATGGCTGTTGGAACCTCCGATCCTACAGACATGTGAAATTTACAAAGTTGAAAGGTTTGATGAGTCTTCGCCACAACGCCTCATCAAACTAAAGAGAATCGCAGTGTTTGACAGCTTCACAGAGCTGTCAAACGCTGACATTTCTTCTTTCAAGAAGTCTTGACAGATAGCACGTCTGACGTTGACGTGATCTGTCAGTGACTTCCTCCCTAATTGGTCTGCTGAGCCCACAGGGCGGGCTTAACAAGCTCAATCAGGGAAACATCCCTCTGATTGGTCAGGCGAGGATGGAGGCGGGACATTGACACGACAAGCAGCAGTCCCGCCTCCAACTCGCCTCCATTCACAAAATCCAGCCCCTTGTGTTCAGGACTCATCAAACATTTCAACTTTGTCGATTTCAGATGACTGTTGATTCGGAGGATCCAACAGCCAGTCTGTGAAATCGACAATGAGGATGTCGGGTCTCCCGATCCAGAGAGGATGAAGACTGTAGGAAGAAAACAAGGTAAGTGAACATTTTTTTACACTTATCACTCACCTTACATACTTACCATTCCACACTTGCACCCATCACTCACCGCTACATCTTACTTCCAGGTGCCTCCAACTGCCGCAGACCTCCTTCACGTCTCCTCCAACCCGGCGGGGTTCTCTGAAGTCAGGAAGCCTTCACCTGTGAAGGTAAAATGGCACTAATCCTTTTTTCTGCCTGTTAACTACCTGTTAACAGGCAGTTAAAAGTATTTAATGCCTTTCCTGCCTCCAGGAGACGGGACAGAAGCAGCACATCTTCCCGCCTCCTGGCAAAAGGGCATGGAGGCGGGATGGGGGCGGGTTTGCCATCCGCCCCCACTTTCTGCTACTTTACCAGCAGTCCCGCCTCCATACCCGCCTCCTCGGGGCTTGGAAAACCCAGCCCCTTAACTCAGACACATTCTGTGGCTTTGGAGCATTGATGACAGGACCAACCTTTTCCTTCACTGGTTGCAAGCCATTTGCATCAACTTTCAGACCAAGGTACACAACCTCGGGCTGCACAAAAGCACATTTACTGCTTTTCAATTTGACATTGTGGAAATTCAACCTTTGAAGCACTAAATCTAATACTTTTAGATTTTCTTTCTCGCTGCTTGTTACAATCAGCACATCATCTTGATTGCATAAGCAATTTGGAATTCCTTGCAAAATCTTATCCATCGAAGCCTGGAAGATTTTGGGGGAGGACTTTACACCAGACGGCAGCTTGGTGTACGAGTACAGTCCCTTGTGTGTGTTGACAGTGAGATACTGTTGACTCTCTTTGTCAACATTCAGCTGAGCGTAAGCGTGCGACAGGTCAAGCTTAGAGAAAACCTTTGACCCAGAGAGTGCTGCATACAAATCCTGTGATGTAGGTAACAGGTACTGCTCATCGTCAACTGCTTTGTTGATAGTAATTTTGTAGTCACCGCACAAGCGTACAGTTTTGTCTGCTTTGGGCACTACCACAATCGGGGTAGCTCATTCACTTTTGTCAGTTTTTACGAGCACTCCGTTCTCTTTCAGCTTTGCTAGCTCTTCCTCCACCTGACTTTTCAAAGCACAGGGGACCGGCCTTGTCTTACAATAGACAGGCTTCACGTTGGACTTGATGCGGATATGCACATCACACCCAGTGCTGCCCTCATAACTGTCTGAGAACATCTTTTTTTTTTATTCGTTTATGGGATCAGGGTGTCGCTGGCAAGGCCAGCATTTATTGCCCATCCCTAGTTGCCCTTGAGAAGGTGGTGGTGAGCCGCCTTCTTGAACCGCTGCAGTCCGTGTGGTGAAGGTACTCCCACAGTGCTGTTAGGGAGGGAGTTCCAGGATTTTGACCCAGCGACGATGAAGGATCGGCAATATACTTCTAAGTCAGGATGGTGTGTGACTTGGAGGGGAACTTGCAGGTGGTGGTGTTCCCATGCGCCTGCTGCCCTTGTCCTTCTCGGTGGAAGAGGTCGCGGGTTTGGGAGGAGCTGCCGAAGAAGCCTTGGCGAGTTGCTGCAGTGCATCTTGTAGATGGTACACACTGCAGCCATGGTACGCCGGTGGTGGAGGGAGTGAATCTTTAAGGTGGTGGATGGGGTGCCAATCAAGCGGGCTGCTTTGTCCTGGATGGTGTCGAGCTTCTTGAGTGTTGTTGGAGCTGCACTCATCCAGGCAAGTGGAGAGTATTCCATCACACTCCTTACTTGTGCCTTGTAGATGGTGGAAAGGCTTTGGGGAGTCAGGAGGTGAGACACTCGCCGCAGTATACCTAACCTCTGACCTGCTCTTGTTGCCACAGTATTTATGTGGCTGGTCCAGTTAAGTTTCTGGTTAATGGTGACCCCCAGGATGTTGATAGTGGGGGATTTGGCGATGGGAATGCCATTGAATGTCAAGGGGAGGTGGTTAGACTTTCGCTTGTTGGAGATAGTCATTGTCTGGCACTTCTGTGGCGCGAATGTTACCTGCCACCTATCAGCCCAAGCCTGAACGTCGTCCAGGTCTTGTTGCATGCGGGCATGGACTGCTTCATTATCTGTGGAGTTGCGAATGGCGCTGAACACTGTGCAGTCATCAGCGAACATCCCCATTTCTGACCTTATGTTGGAGGGAAGGTCATTGATGAAGCAGCTGAAGATGGTTGGGCCTAGGACACTGCCCTGAGGAACTCCTGCAGCGATGTCCTGGGGCTGTGATAATTGACCTTCAACCACCACAACCCATTGACTTCAGTTTTACTCGGGCTCCTTGATGCCAGACTCGGTCAAATGCTGCCTTGATGTCAAGGGCAGTCGCTCTTACCTCACCTCTGGAATTCAGCTCCTTTGTCCATGTTTGGACCAAGGCTGTAATGAAGTCGGGAGCCGAGTGGTCTTGGCGGAACCCAAGCTGGGCATCAGTGAGCAGGTTATTGGTGAGTAAGTGCCGCTTGATAGCACTGTCGATGACACCTTCCATCACTTTGCTGATGATTGAGAGTAGACTGATGGGGCGGTAATTAGGCTGGGTTGGATTTGTCCTGCTTTTTGTGGACAGGACATACCTGGGCAGTTTTCCACATTGTCGGGTAGATGCCTGTGTTGTAGCTGCACTGGAACAGCTTGGCTAGAGGCGCGGCTAGTTCTGGAGCACAAGTCTTCAGCACGATAGCCGGGATGTTGTCGGGGCCCATAGCCTTTGCTGTATCCAGTGCGCTCAGCCGTTTCTTGATATCACGTGGAGTGAATCGAATTGGCTGAAGAATGGCTTCTGTGATGGTGGGGACCTCGGGGGTAGGCTTTTATACTTGATCTGAATTGTGTTGAGTTGCTTCTTTGAAGCATCTACACTGAAGATGTTTTTCCAGTCTAGTTTCAACTTTCTCAACCAGTCTCACTACAATAATAGGCAGCTTTACTGACTGGCCATTGTGCTGAACTTTACATTCCATTTGTCCACATGTCTCTAGGATTTCTCAGGATTTTTAACTCAACGGTACTCTTTGCAAGTGGTATTTGATTAAACTTAATCTCATATGTGTCCTTACTCATGATAGAGCAGTCTGCTGCCATGTCGATACACATATCAATATATTGGTCATTGATCAAAAGTTTTGTACGGAAGTCTTTCTCACGACTGCTAGCGTTGCCGCTGGTGGCAGATACTATAGATGCCTAGTTTTTCAATATCAGGAGTGTTCACTTCAATATTGTGCACTCCTCCCTTTTGTTGTCGCTGCTTTGCATTGCCACTAGAATGGTTCTTACTTCCTGCTTTCAATCTAGCTCTGCAAGCTGTTGAAATGTGGCCTTGCTTCTGGCAGTGAAAGCACTTTGCATTTCTGTATTGGCAGGTTTGTGGTGAGTGTTTTCCATTGCAGCGATAACAATTCACTGAACTGCTCTCACCAACATGCTTTTGACTTGGTGTCTCAGCTTTAGGTTCAGCGGTGGCTTTGTGACTGTAGACCTCAGCTGCACTAGTCACTTGAGTTGGACAGAGCTCCCTAGCATTCTTAGACACCATCTCTATAGATAGAGCAATTTTGCATGCTATGTCAAACGTTAGGTTCGGAGTGTTCAGTAATTTGGACTGTGTGTGCTCATCCACCAGTCTACACACAAACTTATCTCGCAACGCACGATCCAAAAATGTGCCTTAGTTACAATGAAAGACAGGTTTTTAAGAGCAACAATGTACTCACTGATGGTTTCACTTTGTTTTTGGTTTCTGGTACCAAACTTATAGCTCTCTGCTATTTCTAAAGGCTTTGGGTTAAGAACATAAGAACATAAGAAATAAAAGCAGGAGTTGGCCATATGGCCCCTCCAGCCTGCTCCGCCATTCAATAAGATCATGGCTGATCATTGACCTCAACTCCACTTTCCTGCCCGAACTCCATATCCCTTGATCCCCCCCTAGAGTCCAAAAATCTATCTATCTCAGCCTTGAATATACTCAAAGACTCAGCATTCACAGCCCTCTGGGGCAGAGAATTCCAAATATTCACAACCCTCTGAGGAAGAAATTCCTCCTCATCTCAGTCTTAAATGGCCTAACCCTTATCCTGAGACTATGCCCCCTAGTTCTAGACACTCCAGCCAGGGCAAACAACCTCTCAGCATCTACCCTGTCAATCCCCTTCAGAATCTTGCATATTTCAATGAGATTACCTCTCATTCTTCTAAACTCCAGAGAGTACAGGCCTATTCTACACAATCTCTCATCATAGGACAGCCCTCTCATCCCAGGAATCAATCTAGTGAACCTTCGTTGCACTGCCTCCAAGGCAAGTATATCCTTCCTTAAATAAGGAGACCAAAACTGTGCACAGTACTCCAGGTGTGGTCTCACCAAGGCCCTGTACAATTGTAGCAAGACTTCCTTACACTTATACTCCAATCCCCTTGCAATAAAGGCCAACATGCCATTTGCCTTCCTTATTGCTTGCTGTACCTGCATGCTAGCTTTCTGTGTTTCTTGCACGAGGATACCCAAATCTCTCTGAACACCAACATTTGAAAGTTTCTCACCATTTAAAAAATATTCTGTTTTTCTATTCTTCCTACCAAAGTGAATAACCATGCTACTATATTACCCCCAACCCCATGAGCCCTAATCTTGTGTTGAAATGGTCCTCGAATTTCTCAACAATGTCTTCAAACGACACATCCTTCACTTTCCCTGGTGTGAGTAGGTTTGTCAATGTTCTGTAGACATCTGGCCCGATCTCCGTTAGAAAAATTGCTTTTTTACATTCACGAATTACTTGATTTTGAGCTTGAACATTCTCATCTGCACCTTCGGTCTCAATAATGTTATTGGCCCTAAAAAACATCTCCATCCGCTCAATGTAAGAACTGAATGGTTTGCGAGCTCAGTCATACATGCCGAGGCTTCCGATGAATCCCGTAGGCACGGCCATGATTGTCCCGATCCCATCGAACATTGACTCAGCACGCTACCTGTGTACCTGTGAGAATCAACGTCGATGTTGTTGTGTATACATACACGTGAAGGTGAAGCACAGACGATTCTGCATCAGCATTAACAGTAAAACATCACAAAAAAAATTCAGTTTAGGTGTCACAAATCCACCTTAAACTTTTCCACTCGAAGGTTGAACACTGTGTCCTTCCATGATCCCTAAAAATAGATTTGGGATCCCTTTCTCGTCGCTAAAAATGTAATATATGTGGGTAGAAAAAATGAAGGACAGAGACACCAGTTGCCAGTTCATGAGCTTGCTTTACTAGGCCAGAGCGAACTGGGCATGCTCATACTAAACCATGTGACAAACCATGTGATAATACATTACAATAGCCATGCTGTGGAAGAGTTACTCACGCAGCAGAAAGATGATCATGGTATTGATTTATATCTTTAAATTTAGATTCATGATAGTCTGAAGTACCCAGAAATTGTTATAAACTATTTCCAGCATCAGAGTAACTGCCAGATAAGAAAACATTTTAAAAAGAGAGCTTTTAACTCCTTGGATTTAATGGATTCTTCAAAATTGCCATCTTCAATGCCAGTATTTGCTCTATATGTTGATATCATTACCCATCTGAAAAAGCAAGTTTGTTTCCATATTTCTCCCATTATACTATGCACTGACAGCAGGAATGATGCCAGTCACTAACATTTCTGGAACCATAGTCCAGCAAGAGTCCTTGAATGAGAAAATCACTGAAAATCCAAGTGGCCTGAAGATCTCATGGACACCATGGGGCCGATTTTCCTGACTCTTGCCACCGGGAATGCCTGTTACCCAAATATAAAGCTCAGGTAAAAGGACGAAGGCGCCCAGCATAAAGGGTCTCTGCCTCATTTCTGTTGCCCCAGGGTTTCTGGGGCTACCTCTGAGAGGTGTAGCGGGATCTTCACCTGCAACATGTGCAGGTCCAGTGTTCCAACGGTAACAAGTGTTCCAGGCCTCTTGGCTCAATTTCCTGCGCTTGCGGCCCAGAAGTGCCTGGACGCAGGGACACCCAAGAAGCTGGCAGTGGGCTTTGCGCCAGGACCCCCTCAGACCGAAGGCTCAAAGGTGTCCTGGCAGCAAGGCAAAGAAAGAGGCAGGTGTGGTTAAATGTGCTAGGGTAGGGGGCTCTCCTGCTTCCTACCCTGGCACAGACTATTCCTTCAATTCCTTCCTCCCCTCCCCTCCCCCTTTCCCTGTCTCTGCACCTGCTTAAAATCTGTTACATCTCTAACCTTTTCCAGTTCTGATGAAGTGTCCCAGACCTGAAACGTTGACTCTGTTTCTCTCTCCACGGATGCTGCCTGGCCTGCTGAGCGCTTCCAGCATTTTCTGTTGTTATTTCAGATTTCCAGCATCCGCAGTATTTTGCTATTGTATCACCAAATTAAATGCAGCTCAACCTGGACAAGTGCCGAACACTTTGGGCACCCTGCACCTTTCAAATGTTGAGAAAGATTAGCTCCCAGACTGTCAGAGTATGAAAAATGCTCTTCATTTACATTTAAATTCTTCAATTTAAAGTTTTTGGCTGCAAGGGAAGAATGCAAATATTTAAGTTTAATAAGAAATTTCTGTTTCATGGCTCCTTTACACCTTAGCAATAAACCCAGACAGCAAAACAATTTTTGACAGACTTTTACCTGCTAGATTGTACAAAACACAGTTAGCATAATCATCCTTTCACACGTGCTGGAACTGCTGTAACTTTCCATGACCATGTCTAGCTGCACAATCCTTACTGCAGATCGGGAAGCAAGTTTTTGTCCTTATCAGTCTGCTGCAGCTACATGGAGGTTTATGAGAAAATGGAACAGTCAGGTGAAAATTGAGTTTTGCAGTATACCTGGGCAGTCTTCCACAGTGTTGGATAGAGGCTATTGTTGTAGCTGTACTGGAACAGTGGCTAGATATTCAGCAGGTCTTCAGCACTACAGCTGGGACCTTGTCAGGCCCATAGCCTTCACTCTGTCCAGTGCACTCAGCCGCTCCTTAACGTCACATGAATTGAAACGAATTGGCTGGACGCTGGCATCTATAATGGTGGGGACCTCAGGAGTAGGATCTTCCATTGGCACTTTTGGCTGAAGATGCTTGCAAACACTGTGGCTTTGGGGGTGAAATTGGGTGCCTTTGTGCCTCCCGTTAGTGTCTCCAGGGGGGTGCTAACGGGGCGCAAATGGCTTTGCGACCGGGCGCGGCACTGACATCGACTCCCGCCATATTCAGCGGGAGTTTTGCGGTGGCGCTACGGCGTTGCGCCCCGATCTCCTTCGCCCGGAGATCGTGACGTCATCGCCGTGCGCATCACTCCGGTCCCGAAATTGACTTCCGCCCCCTGCAGCAGCGCCGGTCGAAAACACCGACAGCTGCAGGGGGCGTGCGTCGGGCGGCCGGCCGCTTCGGGGGCGATGATTAAAGGCGAGGTGGACGAGGTAAGTGGAAAAAAACTTACCTTTCTTGTTCCAGGTTTTTTCGCAGGTTCCTTGAGCACCGGGTTGATCGCGTGGGATCGCGGCTGCCTCGGTGGTCCAGGTAGGTACTTTTTAAATTGCAGAGCCTGCAGCGATGGCCCTTCCCTTTAAGGGAGGGAAGGAACCTTTGAACGCGGCAGCGCTGCACGGCCCAGTGTGCAGCGCTGCTGAAGTCTCCGCCCCGCTCTCCGACGTTAACACCCTAAGAAGGAAGTGGAGTGCTTGATTTAGTGCTCCACTTCCCTCTTGGGGAGCTAAAACTCAATTTCGCGGTCACTGGTGCTAGTTAGCGCCGGGTGCTAAAGTTAGCACTCAGGCGATGTAAGTGCCCCTAAATGGTCGATACCAATTTTTCCCCCTTTGTCTCTTGAACTCACACCATGGTTCAGGATGGATCCTCAATATATTCAGGATAGAACATCAGTTATAAAAGACATGGCAGAGATAGATTGAAACAGAAGCCAAACTAATTTCCATTCTTTGGACTAACATCATAAATTTGGCTACTAAAATCGTGGCAGGATGCAAGAATCTCCTGGCTATGTCACAAAAAGAAATATGACAGAAATAAGAACAGCTAATTTAAGTAAAACCATCCATTGCTACCATTTAAAAAACAAATAATACTATTTCCTTTGTAGCCATGCCAGGTATCCACATCAGCAGTACATAAATTCACTGCGTTTCTATGACAACCAGCAAAGCCAAACAGAAATGATTAAAACTGTATAAAATACAATGTTCCAAGAAATGTACTTTTGCAATCTAGGAAATTATAGGCCAATTGATGCTAGATTTAATGGCAGAAGTATTTCAGCAGCATCAGAGTACGGAGAAATTGAGAGCACGGTTTATATTATCGATTTTCCGTTTAGCATTGCTGATCTTGAAAATATTCTAGACTATATTTTCAGTTTTTATTGATAACAAAAACAACCCTACCAATAGGCTGAAGTCTTGGAGCTTCCACTAAACCACATTGTGCAAGCTTCTGGTCGATGGTGACTCTCAAACTGTTGATGCTGGAGCATTTGACAATGGTAATGATGTCGAATGTCAGGGGAGATGACTGGGCTTCCTCTTGTTTGAGATGGTTATTACCTGGCATTTATGTGGTGTGACTGTTACCTGCTACTTGTCAGCTGAAGGGTGGATGTTATCCAGATCCTACTGTAGGCTGGCATGGTCTGCTTCCATGCCGATATGGCTGTGAATAGATCTGAACACTGGGATCATCGGTGTACAACCCTTATACATTGCTATTCCTGTACACAAAAATGTAATGTTTTCCTGACTGACCTGTTTGGACAACATCCACACCTTTGATTGCCGTGATTATCTCTCTGCCGAGGTGTGATAAAGGGCAGCTAGAAAGATTAACTGTAATCATCTGGCAGTGTTCTCTGACTATATATGCTGTGCCTATATGCATCTCTTCACTTCACCTGACGAAGGAGCAGCGCTCCGAAAGCTTGTGATTTCAAATAAAACTGTTGGACTA
The DNA here is from genome assembly GCA_030390025.1 of Squalus acanthias. NCBI lineage: Eukaryota > Metazoa > Chordata > Chondrichthyes > Squaliformes > Squalidae > Squalus > Squalus acanthias. The sequence continues at coordinate 45,382,075 of CM059444.1, forward strand.
TAACCTGGTGTTGTGCGACTTCTCACATTTGTCCACCCCAGTCCAACACCGGCATCTCCACATCACAAAAAACAAGATAGATCTAACCTGACAATTACTGCCCTACGAGCTAGTTCCCATGATCAGTAAAGTGATGCAAGGAATCATCAATAGTGTCATCAACCAATAACCTGCTCACCAATGCTCAGTTTGGGTTCCACCAGAACCACTCAGCTTCAGTCCTCATCACAGCCTTGATCCGAACATGGGCATAAGAGCCGAATGCCAGAGGAGAGGTGAGAGTAGCTGCTCTTGATATAAAGGCAGTATTCAATCAAGCATGACACCAAGGAGACCTAGCAAGACTGAGGTCAGTGGGAGTCGAAGGGAAAATCCTCCAGTGACTGGAGTCATATCTGACACAAAGGATGATGGTTGTAGTTGTCGGAGGCCAATCATCACAACTCCAGGATATCAGTACAGGTATTTCTTAAGGAAGTGTCCTCAGCCCAACCATCACAGAATCCCCACAGTGCAGATAGAGGCCATTTCAGCCCATCGAGCCTGCACCGACACATATCCCACCCTATCCCCACGTATTTAATCCCCGTAACACTAAGGGTCAATTTATCATAGCCAAATCAACCTAACCTGCACATCTTTGGACTGTGGGAGGAAACCGGAGCACCCGGAGGAAACCCACACAGACACGGGGAGAATGTGCAAACTCCACACAGACAGTCACCCGAGGCCGGATTCGAACCCGGGTCCCTAGCGCTGTGAGGCAACAGTGCTAACCACTATGCCACCGTGTTCAGCTGTCTTATCAATGACCTTCTCTCTGTCATAACACCAGGAGTGGGCCGTAATCACCTCAGCACATTTTATCAGCATTTTCGGCTTTCATTTCAAACCTATTGCATTTGCAGATTTTGCTCTATTTTTTTCAAAATCCTCCATTTTCTCACTTTTTTTTGCGTGGCTGTTGCCCATGTCTTAGAAACATAGGAACAGGAGGAGGCCATTCAGCCCCATTGAGCCTGCTCTGCCATTCAATTAGACCATGGCTGATCTGCACCTCAACTCCTTTGTTCCATATCCTTTGATACACTTACCTAATAAAAATCTATCCATCTCAGGCTTGAAAGCTCCAATTGTCCCAGCATCCATGGCCTTTTAGGGGAGAGGGTTTCTGATTTCTACTATCCTTTGCATGAAAAAGTACTTCCTCATTTTGCTCCTAAATGGCCTAGCTCTAATTTTAAGATTATGCCCCTTGTTCTTGACTCCCCACAAGAGGAAATACTTACCCCATATCTATCCTATCAAATCCTTTTACCATTTTAAACACCTCGATAAGTTCACCCCTCAATCTTCTACACTCAAGGGAATACAAGCCAAGTTTATGAAATCTGTCCTCATAATTTAACCCTCGAAGCCCCGGTATCTTTCTGGTGAATCTACGCTTTACCCCCTCCAAGGCCAATATATCCTACCTGTGATGCAGTGTCCAAAACTGAACGCAGTACTCCAGATGGGGTCTGATCAAGGCTCTATACAACTGAAGCATAATTTCCTCCCGTTTGTATTACAGCCCCCTTGAGTTTAAGGCTAACATTCCATTCGCCTTTTTGATTGCTTTTTGTACCTGTCTACTATCTTTTAATGACTTGTGCATGGACTCCCAGATCTCTTCGCTCCTCTACAGTTCCTAATATGCAACCATTTAGGAAATACTCCCATTTATCTTTCTTGGGTCCAAAGTGGATGACCTCACCTTTGCCCACATTGAACTCCATTTGCCATAGTTTTGCCCACTCATTTAATCTGTCTATGTCCCTTTGCAAGTTCCTGCTCTCATTTGCACTACTTACTGTGTCCCTTCTAATATAATGTCATCTGAAAACTTGGACATAGAACACTCTATTCCTTCATCCAATTCGTTAATAAATATGATGAAAAGTTGAGGACTCAGAACAGATCCCTGGGGAGCACCACTTCTCACATCAGGTCTCAGTTGAAAGTATGGTGTGCGAATTCAGTCCACTCTAATTCACCAATCAGTTATTAGGTCTCCTCATTTTTGTCTACCACAGTTCCCAATTTAATATCAGCCACCCATGTGATCTGCAATGAAAATAAAAAGAATGGCTGAATTAGTCAAGTACAGAAGTCTCTTAGCAACATCTCAGAACATAAAGGGCTGGGCAATAGAAAAGAAAAATGATAATGAAATACTCCCTTAAGAGATACTCTGTAAAATATAATTTGTTTTGTTCTACAATACCAGTTACTGCACTGTACATACAGCATATATACATAGAAGTCAAAGCAAACAATAAAGTAACTTGACTCTTCACTCACCTGATAAATTGAAAAACAAAAGTTGATGTAGTAGAGATTGGGAACTTGTACCAAGTGCACAGCAGGAAGGCAGTCATGATGATTTGATTACATCAATGTTCATACCCCATTGCACCAACATAATACCAGCGATGCTTTCACTTTCATTTAAAAGCTTTAGACAGTGATTAACAGTAACTTGTAACTTGTAACTTGTCATTTACATATAAATTGCAGATGCATGCGCAGGGCTGCACATGAACAAAGCTCGCCACATTTAACTGAACAAAGAAAAATCAGTTTACAAAAAAAATTAATGCAAATAAGTTCTATATTCATCTGATTTGCATTTTAAGTGGCTCTCTCTGTATATGTTTATGAACCCAAAACAGATGAGAAGATGTTCTGTCAAAGACAATTCCGAGCAACCAAATGAGGAACAGCATTTGGTGGAGCCCTTGAAGCAGGTCATCTCTAGTTCGGGACAATGCGTGTGGAGATGAGGATGAAAAAAGACAAAAGAGTACCTGAAATATTCATGTACAATGCACAGAGAATGAGCCACAGAAAGATCCCACTAATATGATCCTGCTACTTCTCAGCCAAAAACATTATAAAGTCTATGGGGGTGCATTTCCACAGGGGTTCTCGAGATTGTCCACCATAACTTTGGGGGAAGTGCTGCGCAAACCCAGAAACATGACATCAACTATATTTACCCGTTTTTCAGGGCTTTTCACGGCTCTTGTGTTGAAATTAGAACAGACAATCGAGAGAATCCCTGCATGATTTTCAGCCCTTGCGTTTTGCAAATAAAGCCTTCCCAGCAGTTGCCACAGCTTCACAAAAAGTGGAAAATTTGATTTTAATATGAATTGCCACCAATGACCACGGACAAGGAGCTGGAGACCAAGGCGCAAAACTTCCTAGGTTGGAAGAGAGTGGAAATGAGACATTTTTCTCGGGTTGGGGATGGGGGGGTCGTGGTTGGGCAGGAATTTAGGCAGAACTCAGATCCCCCAGTTCTGTATTCTATGTTCTAGTACTGCTTTTGTGGCTGTCTGGGACTAAGTGGCGACAAATCCTCTGGACCTGACGACCTGCATCCTAGGGTTTTAAAAGAGGTAGCTGCAGAGATAGTGGATGTACTGGTATTAATCTCGCAGAATTCCCTAGATTCTAGAACAGTCTCCAAGGATTGGGAGGTAGCAAACATAACCCCGTTATTTAAGAAAGGAGCAAGAGAAAAAACGGGGAACTATAGGCCAGTTAGCCTGACATCAGTAGTAGGCAAACTGCTAGAATCTATTATTAGGGACGTGGTAACAGGACACTTAGAAAATCGTAATATGATTAGGCAGAGTCAACATGGTTTTATAAAAAGGAAATCGTGTTTGACAAATCTGTTAGAGTTTTTCGAAGATGTAACTAATAGGATGGATAAGGGGAACCAGTGGATGTACCCACCCTTTTTCTGCCTTTAGATTATTTCTTCCAAGCTCTCGCATGCTTTTTGGCTGTTCCCGCAGTCCGTCCGCTTAGTCCCCAGTCCCCTCATTTCAATATATGCTAATGAGGGCCAATGGTGCAGGAGCTGCCAGTTTCCTGCTTTTACACTTGCAATGCAGGCACGGTGACTCGGACCGAGATTTATAAGGTGCAGATGCTGCCAGGATCAGCTGGTACAGACAGAAGTCAGAAGTTTCTGAGCCTGAAGATTCTAGAGTTAGACTAACAGTTTCTGCTGCTGGAAAACACTTTCAGTGATTTTTTTTTTGTCATTCTGCCTATAGACTCTTGAGCCGACAAATTCAATCATGCTGTGCCCATCTTTCAGGTGTAAAATGTGGGCCTAAGGGACCAATATGGCGGGCAGTGCATATGCGCCAATCCTGTGCCGGAAGTGCGGCATATTGGATTGGGCTCGTCTGTAGGCATCAGGGCATTGGAACAATTCAGAAGCTCATTAAAATTAAATAAGAGTCCTACGCTGGTTGTAGGAACCTTGTATGAATTCTGACTCGCCAGTTATGAATGCTCCCAGTAACTCATGGTGCTAAGAGTCAGGAAGGACCCTGCAGGAGAGCGATTCAAAGGACTCATTCCCTCTAATACAAAAAGAAAATACTGCAGATGCTGGAAATCTGAAATAAAAACAGAAAATGCTGGAGACACTCAGCAGGTCAGGCAGCATCTGTGAAGAGAGAAACAGAGTTAACGTTTCAGGTCGATGACCTTTCGTCAGAACTGGAAAAAAGCAGGAAATGGAACAGATTTTTAAGCAAGTGTGGGAGCTGGGAAAGGGGGGAGGGGATGAAAGAACAAAAGGGAAGGTCTGTTTTGTTTCTTAACCTGTCCCATTACCATCTCCTTTTGCCTTGAATATCTCTTAATGTCTCTTAACCTCTCCTGCCTTCTATCGTATAACAGACCTTCCCTTTTGTTCTTTCATCCCCTCCCCCCTTTCCCAGGTCCCACACTTGCTTAAAAATCTGTTCCATTTCCTACTTTTTTCCAGTTCTGATGAAAGGTCATCGACCTGAAACATTAACTCTGTTTCTTTCTTCACAGATGCTGCCTGACCTGCTGAGTATCTCCAGCATTTTCTGTTTTTATTTCTCATTCCCTCTATACAGGTTAGTTGCTGGTTTGTCCTCTTAGGCCGCTAGTTAATATTTGGGTCCTTTTGGCTATTTTCTGCATTCCACAAGTGAATTCTGACTTGTAGAACCAAGTTTGTGTTGGTGCTAGACTGCTTTTGTCTGCTTCGGAAACAGTTTATTGCAGTCGAGTCGTTTTGTAGGTCGGCCTTTGGGGCTGGAGGAGGAAGGGGAGCAACAAGAAGAAGACAGCAGAGAGCAGGAGAAGCTGTAAAAAGAGGGAGGAGGAGGGCATCAAGGGATATGGTGCAATGTCGGGTAAATGGAGTTGAGGTACAAATCAGCTATGCTCTAAATGAATGGCGGAACAGGCTTGAGGGGCTGAATGGCCTTACTCCATTCCTATGCTCTCCAAAGCCCAGGGTGCAATCGAAGCGCCCATGTTGCTTTGTGTGGTCCCACAGAACATCCCATCAACCATTGCAATAGGAAGGGCTCCCACTCCCTCAATATACAGAATGTGGCAACAGGCTCCATATGCTGCAAGTTGTCACAGTGCATTCATTTTTTGAAATTGGGTCCTCCCTGACCTCTTCAATCAAGTCAATGGATGGCTTTTGAGCGACAAAGCTTGCACCTCTGCCCACATGGATAATGATCCCAGTAAGAATGGTCCGAACAGCAGCAGGAGCGTTACAATGAGGCACATGCTGCTACAAGATAGGTCAATAAGAGGACCATTGGGGTCTTAAGGGTATGGTTTTTGCTGCCTGGGCCGATCGGGAAGGCGCTGGCGTATGCTCCAGATCATGTGTTACAAATAGTTATAACTTGCTGTGCTCTTCACAACTTCGCCATTCAAAAATGGCTGGACACTGACATTGCTGGTGAGGAGATCCTGGCTTTGTTGGAACCAGAACTAAATGAAAGAGAGCATCATGATGGCCAACACTCAGAGGATTCCTCAGTTACTGCTGCAAGGGGCATCACAGCATATCTCATCACTCAGGTCTTCTCTTCTGTGTAACACAGTTTGCCTTACCTCCTTCTCCCCCACTTTCCAATAAACAGGAATTCCTTCAATCCTCATCATCACATCACATCAGCCCTCTTTCCCCCTACATGAGCATGCCAATAATCATCACCTGAATCAATAAGTCAGCACCAAATAAGCTTACTCTTTCCTGTATGACTCTAACCTCAATGAAAAACAAAGCACCATGTCAGTGCACATTCTGCTTTAATACATTCCATGGAAGTGGAGGCACCAACTGGCCCCTGGCTGCTTCTTAAGTGGGTGTCTATGTTCGCATTCAACCTCCTTCCTTCTATGGTTCACAACAACACGTTTTGAGTAAGCACGACTCACTTGATGGTAGAGTATACGGAATAGACTTTATTGATATACAGCACAGTGATCGGCCTAACTGCACAGAGAGAGCAGCTTTTCAGTTTCTGTATCTTTCGAGCTACATCACAGGTACATGTCACAGATCAAGACTTCATGACATACCTATTCTCAAATCCTTTGAAGACAGTCTATTCATGTAAACAGTTGTAGTTGTTTCCTGCAAAGCTACTTTTCTCAATCAAGACGTCCTGACGTAACTGTTCTTAACCTCTTTGAAGAACAGGCTTTATTAAACGTTATCTTTCTATACTATAGTCAATGAATCCTCTACCTGTGTTTATTACCCTAGTCCCTAAATTTATACTTTAATCACTCATGGCTGATGTCATTACTGTCACTTATTTCCCTGCACAAGCACTTTTTGTATCAGAAGACAAGTTATGCATTCCTCGCACAACACTTCAAAGCCATCCTGTTTATCTTGGAAAGTCTTCTCCATGATACAAAGAAGTTCGACTGTTAACCCTTAACTTTTAAGAGCTCCAACATACAACTCTCTAGGATGTCCAACAGTCTACTGCAGTTTCCAATTAAATTTCCATGCACTCCATTGGTGCCTGCAACAAAGAAAAAGCTTCCCTACTGTTGCTGCAAAGGAGAGCTGTCAACTTGAGAGTCATACCTGTCAGTTGCTGCACATCCTGGAGACCAACCTCAGAGCTTGCACATTAGTGCGATGCTCCTTGAACATCCTTCCTGAGAGTTCTGGATCCCACGACTCCAAAGCCATAAGCTGCCTTCTCCTTGGCCTCCGCTACGAAGGTGGCACATCTTCACTCATTTTCCAATCTTCTGGCTCTGAATCACCCAGTGCCACATCTCACGAACACAATCTCATTACATTTGAGTGAACTGGTGCTTGGGAGTAATGAAGCAAATGATGCACGGGGTGAGTTGGGGGGAAATTGTGGAAGTGGAACAAGGGGCATGAAGTCTGTGCAGGAACCCATGGGTGGGCTTCAATCTGCTGTCATCTACCATCTCAGTTGACCAGGAGGTAGTTAAGTCTCTGTTCATAGAGATGCTAGGGTGACAGTGTAAGTGTTCACTCACTAACCTGGCGCGGGCAATATGCCACCAACATCAACACTTCCCATTGCAGAAGCAGAGTGCCTCTCACTGAGATCCATTGTCTTCTCATTGCATGACATGAGGGATTTAAAGGTGGGGATATCCCCTGAAGTGGCCTGTCTCTGGCAGGCTTTATGTCTTCATTTCTCTAGCATGGAGATAGAGTAAATGAGGGGAAGGATAGCAATTGAGGATGTGGGGTTATCAGCCAGTTAAGGTGGAGGAAGGGGTTTTCAGATTGTGCATGTAAGTAATTGCCGTTAGGGTTGCTGGATAATGATAGTGCAAAATGCTGAGTTACAGACCCCCCACCACTTAATCAGAGTGCATTGTGAAGGCTTAGCTGTACAAGTGTTGCTTTAAAAGGGCGAAGAGTGTGATAGTGCCCATGGTAGATAAGGAAGGAACAGGTGAGTTGCCTTGCCTGCCCTGGTGAGATAATTAAACTTATTGTAGCAGTGGTTGGCAGTCCTGGGGTAAGAGGGTTGGCATTCAGTGCCACCTCCCTCGCTGGTGAGGCGAGTAGCATTCCTGGCCTGCTTGCTGCCACAGACACCAAGGAACTGTGTCTGCTTATTACAATGTCCTCAAGGAGTCAAGAAAATCTGTATTATTCTTCTGTGATTGGGTGCCCTGCTCTGCTGCCTCGACTGGGTACTTACTCCATACGGTCCTGCTATAGGTATTTTTGAAATGTAAGAGGAAAAAGATTGACGAGAGATGCAGTGAAGTTATCTGGGAGGCAAAAGAGTGAGCCAAGCTCTGCTCCTCCCTTAGATGGTAGTTTCCCTAGTCAGCGGCTGAAGTGGGTAGGCTGAGCTGTCTAATTAAAGGTTGCACTCCTATTTCCATGAATCAAGCAGCTTAGACCCACTTTACACAGGATTTACGCCAATCTCTAGGTTTGTGACTTTCGATTTCCCTTGAAACATTAATTGCAGCAATATATACAGCGATACATTGCTGTCCCATCGCCCCGGGCTATCAGTTCCACAAAAAAGTAAGCAGCAGTGAAGTAAATTGATAACTTTATTTATCTTTAAAAATGATGAGTAAGCAGACAATAAAACCTTGTGCCACAAAACTCTCCAGTGTGTGAAACAACTTGGCACCACACCTAATAATGCAAATTCTTTTAAAAAGGGAAGATTACTTGGCCTTACTATGTACCAAAAATCTTTACAGAAACTAAAAAGAACCATTTTTTTCCCCACATTTTCTTGAATATTTGTCTGAGAAAATAACAAATACCAGTAGGAAAGTTGAAAAATTGTAAAAAATATCAGTAGTGGGTTATTCGGTATCAATAGCATACATTTACAAGCAGAGCACTTTAGTAATATAATATTTTGGACCACACCAATCAAATATGTATGTTTATGGGGCTTTGGTTAGGGAAAATATACAAATGATGAAAGTCATATCTATAGAAATATTGTAAATTTAAAAGCCTTTAAATAACAAATTCCATCAAAAATGATTCAGAAGTGACAACTGAAGAAGTGTATTTAATTTGCCTCCTTAACATTGGAGACCTCCGTTGTACTTACCAACATGAACATAGGTAGGAGGCTCAAAAATAATGACTCCACAAACATGCACTGTGACTTGGAATGGCCTTTTACATACTTACAGATGAGCAAAAATGTCCATTAAACACTGGCCTTCCATAATGAAAAAGAGTTCCAAGTATAAAAGTTTTACAACACATTATACATCGATTCCACACTAGAATCGCTATAAAACATTTACCAGTGTCACATTATTACATGAGCTCACTAATATCAAGTACTATATATAATCAGTTACTTATACAATCATTAAAAAGTCACTTTTTTTTTAAACAAGTATATAATGCTTAATTTTGAATTAACACATTAATAAAGTTTGTGCAAAACAAGCAGGCCTCTATAATTAAGTGATGTCATTTTTGCTTTCTTTTTTTTACAAAACAGACCGGGGAATTTGCTCAGAAGTGCGTCTCTTTCTCTGTGATGGTAGGAATGCGTCCATCACCTTTAAGTTTACCATCACAGTCATTAATTGTGCTGCAGCATGTGTCCGCATTAAGTGATCCCATTCCTCTTCGTCGCAGGTCCGGACTGGGTGTTGTAAGCTTCTTAATTTTCTGAAATTGTAACGAAGAGCAAGGATTTAAAAGAAAGCAATTTAGTATCGGGTTATTTACCTAATCATGCCCGCGCCCCTCTTTCTTTGAAGGTGAGGACTGATGTTAGCGGATGGCTCCACGGGCACTGCCAGCCCTTATCAAAGTGGCCAGTTTTGATATGTGAGACCAGACAGTAAGTATTGGTGGACTATTTAAGCATAAGTCCCGGCGAGTGGAGACGATCGTTCTGATTTAACGTTTCAGGCCGATGACCTTTCGTCAGAACTGGCCACTTCTCTCTCCACAGATGCTGCCTGACCTGCTGAGTATTTCTAGCATTTTCTGGTTTTATTCCAGATTGCCAGCATCCGCAGTATTTTGCTTTTGACGGGAGTTCTGGGTTGACATCCAGTGGACTCCTCACGTCCGATGGGAGCGGACTGCCCCACCCTCCTCCATCATATCTAAACGGTTTTCCTGGTGGAGTTTGTGAGTCAGGCTAATCACTTGTCCATGTAAAAAGGGACATTTTGTTGAAACAACCCATAGCTCGATCTACTGGTTGTAAATTTTTAAAAATTAGTTCCTGGGATGTGGGCATCGCTGGCAAGGCCAGTATTTATTGCCCATCCCGAATTTCCCTTGAGAAGGTGGTGGCGAGCCGCCTTCTTGAACCGCTGCAGTCCGTGTGGTGAAGGTACTCCCACAGTGCTGTTATGGGGGTGGGGGGGGGAGTTCTGGGATTTTGACCCAGTGACGATGAAGGAACGGCGATATATTTCTAAGTCAGGATGGTGTGTGACTTGGAGGGGAACTGGCAGGTTGTGGTGTTCCCATGCGCCTGCTGCCCTTGTCCTTCTAGGTGGTAGAGGTCGCAGGTTAGGGAGGTGCTGCCGAAGAAGCCTTGGCGAGTTGCTACAGTGCATCTTGTAGATGGTACACACTGCAGCCACGGTGCGCGGGTGGTGGAGGGAGTGAATGTTTAAGTGGTGGATGGGGTGCCAATCAAGCGGGCTGCTTTGTCCTGGATGGTGTCGAGCTTCTTCAGTGTTGTTGGAGCTGCACTCATCCAGGCAAGTGGAGAGTATTCCATCACACTCCTGACTTGTAGATGGTGGAAAGACTTTGGGGAGTCAGGAGGTGAGACACTCGCCGCAGAATACCCAGCCTTCTGACCTGCTCTTGTAGCCACAGTATTTATGTGGCTGGTCCAGTTAAGTTTCTGGCCAATGGTGACCCTCAGGATGTTGATGGTGGGGGATTCGGCGATGGTAATGCCGTTGAATGTCAAGGGGCGGTGGTTAGACTCTCGCTTGTTGGAGATAGTCATTGCCTGGCACTTGCGTGGCGCGAATGTTACTTGCCACTTATCAGCCCAAGCCTGATTGCCGTCCAGGTCTTGCTGCCTGCAGGCATCGACTGCTTCATTATCTGAGGAGTTGTGAATGGCACTGAACACTGTGCAAGCATCAGCGAACATCCCCACTTCTGACCTTATGATGGAGGGAAGGTCATTGATGAAGCAGCTGAAGATGGTTGGCCTAGGACACTGCCCTGAGGAACTCCTGCAGCGATGTCCTGGGGCTGTGATGATTGGCCTCAGTGGGAGAAATGGGTTGCCTCGTGTGCCACGAAGCACAGAAAGGAAGATGAGAGAAGTGAGATTTAACCATAAAGGGTATTAGAGCCAAGAGTAATCTTATCCTCATTTGATGTCTGCATATATGAGAATGCCAGCTGCATTTTCTCCCTCCCTATCTGGCAGTACCAAGGTCCTTTCTAGCACCCATGTATGGTGTTACACAGCTAACTTGAATGTAGCACTTTCTGACCCGTATTATACAAGGCGGATCCATTACCCCAGAGTCATTAGTAAAAGTTATAACTTTTTTTCAAAAAATAAATGTCACAATAATACTACTTTAGAACAGCCAAGTGTATGTGGAGGAAGCAGGATATCAGAATTAAGTTGCTATTTGTGTTGGAACATAATCCCTTTCCAGTCCACTAACTAGATTTTCAAGTACCGAACACCAAGCTTTTTGAGTGTAAATGTAAAACCATTTTTCTTACCATAATTTAAGTACAACATTCTCAACCTTTAACATGAGACAAGATTCACAAAGGTGATAACTAATTACCAAACCAACTGGTTGACTACTTGGCAAGGAGAAGCAGACAGTTCGTAACAAACAGCACTTAGTGGATTGCGAACAATTAAATCAAACTGATAATATTGAAATATCTGCAGGTAATTACCTCTAAAAAGGTTCCTTCAGTGCTCCATAGTTTGATGATAAATCCCAGAGGTATGCAAATCATGGAAGAAAGAGCCAGGGCCCACCCTAGCGCATAACCCCAGTCTGGATAGGTGTATACGTTGTTATACTTGAGCGGTTTATATCTCACAATGAAGAAAATGAAAATCGCCTGAAAGAAGAAAGATTCAGTAATATTTAAGATAAATGTTTGCTTCAGATATTCTAATGTGCTCATGCAAAATATCTTAAATTTGCTTCCCAAATATTTCACTTAGGGTGCAATTACACTGCACCACTACAAAACGGTTTTGCAAAAGTAACAGTATAACATAAGAACATAAGAAATAGGAGCAGGAGAAGGACATTCGGCCCTTCGAGCCTGCTCTGCCATTCAATAAGATCATGACTGATCTTCTACTCAACTCGACCTTCCTGCACTATCCCCATATCCCTTGAGTCCCTTAGTATCTAAAAATCTATCGATCTCTGTCTTGAATATACTCAACGACTGAGCCTCCACAGCCCTCTGGGGTAGAAAATTCCAAAGATTCACCACCCTCTGAGTGAAGAAATTTCTCCTCATCTCAGTCCTAAATGGTCGACCCCTTATTCAGAGACTGTGACCCCTAGTTCTAGACACTCCAGCCAGGGGAAACATCCTCCCTGCATCTACCCTGTCAAGCCCCTTAAGAATTTTATGTTTCAATGAGATCACCTCTCATTCTTCTAAACTCTAGGGACTATAGGCCTAGTCTACTCAATATCTCCTCATAGGACAATCCCCTCATCCCAGGAATCAGTCAAACTCTGGTGTCAGGTTCTGATCTGACTTCAGAATGCAACGATGTTGGACTCCCTTGGGAAGGTTATTGCCCAATGCTTCGGCATGTCACCACACGCAGTATGACTCCAGTCCAGCGTTATGGCATGTTTGTGAAGCAGAGGTATTGCTTATAATAGTTTGAGAAAGTGGATGTTCAAAATTTACTCTTCAGGAGTGCATATGCATTCTGTTACCCAGATTTCCAGCCTATATTTGGCTGTTGCTGGTTGTGAGTTGTATTTTGCACTTACTGTTCTCATATACTGTTCTGACAAAAAGTCATCAACCTGAAACGTTAACTCTGTTTCTCTCTCTACAGATGCTACCTGACCTGCTGAGTATTTCCAGCATTTTCTGTTTATATTACAGATATCCAACATCCGCAGTATTTTGCTTTTGTACCAGTTTTCACAGTTTGCCCTGTTCCCTTCCTTTTAAAAAAAAAAATCCAGTGGACGTATGTTTTAGTAATAAAAAAGTAACTTAATCACATTTATGCTGCTAAGAAAAGAAAAAAGACTTGCATTTATATAGCGCCTTTCACGACCACCGGACGTCTCAAAGTGCTTTACTGTCAATTAAGTACTTTTGAAGTGAAGTCACTGTTGTAATGTGGGAAACGCGGCAGCCAATTTGCGCACAGCAAGCTCCCACAAACAGCAATGTGATAATGACCAGGTAATCTGTTTTTGTTATGTTGATTGAGGGATAAATATTGGTCAGGACACCGGGGATAACTCCCCTGCTCTTCTTCGAAATAGTGCCATGGGATCTTTTACATCCACCTGAGAGAGCAGATGGGACCTCGGTTTAACGTCTCATCCGAAAGACGGCACCTCTGACAGTGCAGCAATGTAAGAATATAATTTTAAAACATACACATATGCATAAGTGAATTTATAAACAAAGGACAATTGCATTGGGTACAGAAGTAAACTGAAGATTACAAACTGAATATTAGAGAAGAAATTTAAAAAAATGAATATGTAAATTATTACAATTAGGGGATGAAAAATACACTGATATTTTAAAAGTATTATTTAATATTGAGGCCAATTTATATGATTAATATTTTTCTTAACTGAAAGTAAAATGAAAGCAGTTGTTAAAAAGTACAGTAACAGTTTAAGAACTTACTGCACATATACCAGGAGTGATGAACATCCAGCACCATTTAATCAGAATAAATGGTCTATACCCAATCATGTCTTCAATGTTGTCATAGAATCGATTACTTCCTGTGAACATGAGGGTTTGGGAGAATATCAAGTTATCACACCATACATAAAACAGGCTGTGTCATTATCTGTATGATTTAATATTATTGCAGTATTTTACAATCATTATCACCTGACCTGAGAGAGTAACATATTTGGTTTGTAATTTTTCTGGCACATGTGTGGACTGACACACTGTGGAAATATTTTATTTCACAGAAATTAAGATAAATTATTACACCAGTCTGTTGTATGGAGCTCGAGAGACATTCACACTAAGGAGACTGTGGATATTTCCGCAATTGCTAAATTACAATGGATTAATGCAACTGCCTGATGTTTTTCTTTCCTAATTTAGCTTCACAAATATGTAGAAACCTTACATAGCTATACGTCTGAAATCCAAAGCACAGAGCAAGTGAGCGGAATAAAACATTCAATATCTTCCCCTTGAAATACATTTTTATCTTATCTCCACTGTGTTGCTGGCCAGTTGTAATGTACTCATGAATTCATCACTCATGAGCTACACAGGCAGACGTGCTAAAGAAAATAACAATGGTGACTTACAATGAGGCTGTGAATAGGCTCTATAACTAAAATGGTCAGCCCTGTGTTTCTAGGGAAATGCCAATTTCTCAGATCAGAAAGACCTGCAATTTAACAAAACAATTTTTTAAAAATGTGATTGGGAGCTAAGGAGACTTCAGTTCTGTCCAGACTCTATACGTATTATTACAAACAATATGGGGGCCATTTTATGACATCGGAGGAGGCAGATTTGGAGGCGGGAAAATCAGATTCAAAGAGGTCGGGTTCGGAACCTGCCTCCGCGGGATTTTGCCGGTGCCGGTTTTGGAGGTCGGGAAACGCTCCCGCCTCCAGCTGGCCATTGCGCTATTAAAGATCCTTAAATGCTCGTTAAGGGCCTCTCTAAGCCTATTTTGAGAGGCCCTCGTGATTTTTCCTGCTTTTTCGGCGTGATCCACGCACCTCCTGAACCACGCCAGGTAAACCAGGCGGGTTGACTCGTGGGTGGTCTTCTCACAGCTGCAGGTCTAACAAGACATCGTTTATTGTAGCAAGGATTACTTGCAGGTGCCAGACCTTGGCTTTAAAAGGTCTCCGAGCACTTTTAGAAGGCCTTCCGAAGTCGGAGGTGCTGCAGCTTGACTCCATCAACTGTGGGACCTCCTTGGAAGACCCTCTCCCCGCTTGCAATGAGCGCTTCCCCAAAGGAGGCATCTAAAAGCAGCATGGGGACCATTCGTTTTCTTTCTGCATGGACCTCAGATGAGGATGAGGAGGTGGAGGAGGAGCAGGAGGAGGAGGAGGAGCAGGAGGAGGTCAGAGCGCCGGTGTATCGACCAGTGGCAGCGGCAGCACGCGAGCACGTGGCTGCCTGGGATGCAAGGGATGAACTTATCATGGCCAGATTTGCACAGGTTGCCCAAGTTGGCACATGTCCTTGGCTCCATCCTAGGACATCATTGACAATGGACATGACTCTCTGGACTCCTTTCACTCAGGCCATCAACCTGACAATGCAAGTATGGCGGTGCCCGCAATGTGGAGCTGCCTAAGGCGAAAGAACAGATGGCATAACGCCAACATTTTGGCTTCAAATCATTTTAATGCTTTCCAACAGGGATGGCATTTCATCAATACACAGAAACAGTCTCCCAATCTGCACACAGATCTGGAGGTTATATCCCTTGCCAGCTGTACCCACACAGCCTTGGTTTCTTTGGCAGGCCTCTTCCTCTGAGATGAGTGGAAGAGCACCTCCATGCTAGCTGTCACCCCCTCAAACAACATTTGCAGCGCCTCATCCGAGAACCTCGGGTAGGCCCTTGCCTTGGAATTGGACATAGTGGTTTCTCAAAAGATGTTGGAGGTGGTACAGGAGACGCAGAAATGCCGTGGAATGAGCCAAGGGAGCAAGAAGCCATAAAATCAGACTGGAAAAGTGCTGTCAACAGAGGCGAGTTTCAGTCCCAAAACACTAATTGACCAAGGGCATCCCACACCTCTGAAATCAAGTGGCCAATCATGGGAAAATCGCAAATTTTTGAAACCTATCAGTGGAGGCGGGTTTCAAACCCACCCAAACTGAAATCCACCTCCATCTCGCCTCCAGTGGGAAAATTGTCCCGTGTGTCTTTCTTTTCTCTCATGTTCACTAAAAAGGCTAGAAAAATGTAGGTTGTTTTGCAACAGCGCCATCTACAGTTTCACTAGTGTGGCAGTCTCCCTAGCTCACTTGTAAACATATTCTGATGAGTCTTTCCGGGTTTAAGAAAATAGGCAATTATGCCAGATGTAGAGGCACGATTATATATATTATTGTAGTTTTTATATATAAATGTGAACAAGTGGCACTGTAGGTCAGCATTCAATAGTAAGCTTTATTGATGGCATAAATTCTGTTTTTACAAAAGCTTTGCTGGTACCAATCCCCTCCATCATCCCACACACAACTAAAGCATTGTATGTGCGATTTTGTCTGAGATCAGTGTCTTTTCAGTATCCTGAATATGTTACGATGAACTTATTACAAATTAATTCCTAACAAGTCTTTGATCAAGCTAAGAGAACGACTTTCTTCCAGAGGAGCTCCTTGTTTTGTGATGTATTTAATACACACCTGCACTATATTTTCCAAAACAATCCGCTAAGCTTTGGAGAGGAGTATATATGAATGAAATATTTATCTTATTCAATGCTGACTCGTCTATCTCCAGTTATGGGACCTCTGACTTTTCTATTGGTGCATGGCAGACATAGATACCAAAATACTATTATTCTTTCACATAACTAGAAGTATCAGTGCCATCCAATGAATGCAGTGCACACATCCTCCAGTAGCTGATCAGTTTTATCTTAACTCGTCTCAGCTTTCAATAATCCGTGGACTAAGCACTAACCCATTGGCAATGAGTAAATATAAAACATGTTGTAAATGACATACCATAGGCCCAGCCTATACAAATGCACTCGAAAATGGCCACAAACAGAAGACACATGCCACTCGAAGCATACGCATCGAACAGCTGGAAAACATACATTCCTCCCTTCCAAAATAAAGAAAACAGTTTAGTATTTCATTGTTCACAAAATGTTTATATTGTTTTGCTACTATACATTTGAAAATTGCTTTACTATCCATATTCCTCTCTGAAAATATTTTAAGTCGATTGTTATCTAAGCAAACATCACTTAAAAAAATGGCAGTCAACCGTAAACCAATAAATGTTAATCAATATAATGAATGTCAGTTCAAAAGTTTGATCTTTGCAGAACGGAAGAATTAACCAGCATTGAGGTAAATGTACTCTTACTTATAACCCTCATAATTTCATAATAGCCAAGTTATTTTAATTAGAAGAGCTGATGGGGTCAGGGTGATTTTTATTTTGGGCGCAGATCAGGCAGGTTCAACGATGCTAGCGGGAGCCCCGATCGATTTTGCTCATCAGGCTTCATTTAAATAAGAATACTGAGCTACCAGCGCATTCACGCTCCTCCTGGCCCCACAAGAACATTTTTAGAAGAACTTACCTGGAATGTCTTGGGTGCAGCTTCCGGCAGTCCCTTTAAGGACCGCTGGTTATACCACTCCATCTTGAGTTCCACAGGCGGGGGCTTGCGCACTGCGCCCGTAGCCCATAAGGATGCTAAAGTTGCATCGGGGTCCTATGTACGTCATAGGACCCTGATGTGTGTAAAGTAAGGAGGCTCCCGCCTGTTCCGGGCAGGGGCACTGAATGCCTATTTCCCGGCCCGTTCCAAAATTGCGATGGGCAGGATGTTAGCGGTAACTGGGCGGTAAGTACTGCACAGTGAATGTGGTCCCACTACTGCCACCATCCCGTCAAAAAATGGGGTGATAATGAGACAAAAATTGGCCCCTGTTTTCCTCTCAGTACTGCCCTGTTCACATTGAAAAACGGGGCAGTAGTGAGATGACTGTGGCCCCCCAGTAATTCAGTATGTTTACTTTTAAGGCCGGCTACTTTAATTGGTAGCTTACTTTTTGAACTGCTCCTGTCCCTTGTCATATCCACTTAGCCACTCATGGAGGACACAGACACCTCTGTGGCTTCCAAATCCTACAGTGACCCTTGGAATAAGATGCAGCCCAAGAGACATGCATCCAGTGTCATTGACAAACTATTACCTTTTTTTTCCTGTGGTAGCCCTTCCAGGGAGAATCTATTTAAGAGGAGTGGAGTATAATGTATTCTGTGGTAGAAAAAGTAATTTCTTTAGAATAAATGAATATTTTTGGACTCTTAAAGAACAACTTAGAATATGATTAAACTAATTATAGCTTGCTCATGCAGCCTACTCCTCTTAATTCAAAGTTGATTAATCAACTGTGAATTGTCAGGAGTAGACCGTATACAAATGGTTAACAAATGGTTAACATATTTTCTTTTGTACAGTCCAATGGGAGTATGGTCACAAAATTATTTCCTGTATTATAAACCTAAAAGAACAGAATGTAATAGAAAAAAACTTTGGCTTTAAGGATCTTAGATATAACAGGAATATCCACTAATGAGTATATAAACTTAAGTGGAATAGACTGCATTGGCAAGCAGTTTGTTACAACTGAATGACTTGCTAGGCCATCAGAAGGCAGCTCAGAGTCAACCTTGTTGTGGGTCTGGAGTCACATATAGGTCAGACCAGGCAAGGATGGCAGGTTTCCTTTGCTGAAGGACATTAGTGAACCAGATCAGTTTTTATGACAATCTGATAGTTTCACAGCTACTATTACTTATACTAACTTTTTATTTATTCCAGATTTAATTAGTTAATTGAATTTAAATTCCCCAGTTGCTGCGATGAGATTTGAACTCATATCTGCTGGATCATTAATCCAGGCCTCTGGAGTTACTAGCCCAGTGACATTACCACTATGCTACCATTCCCACAAGTAACTTCACCACACCGACTGCAGCAGCTCACCACCACCTTCTCAAGGGAAATTAGGGATGGGCAATAAATGCTGGCCTTGCCAGCAATGCTCACATCCCATGAACGAATAAAAAGAAAGCAGGGGAGATTGGGGGAGAAATTCAGTAGCGCCCAAGAAGGGGCGCTAAATTTTGAGGAGTTGGAAATTTAGCACCAGGCGCTAATCAATCTTGCTACCCACTAAATTCAGTCTCAGCGCTCAAAGAATTCAGGGGAGCACGAAATCAGGCGCTAATGGCATAGGTGAGTGGCGTTAGGCTCCAAGCGATAACGAATATGAGATGTTGTGGAATCGGAAGTGAGCATTGGCGCAGGCGCTTTCCAACCATTAAAGGGGAGGGTCACTGGAGTCTGTACACCAGCCCCTAATAATTCGGGGAGGGCAGAAGGCGATATGCTGTGAGATGAAATGCAAAGTGCTTTGACGACCCGCAACACTCCTGGGACTAGGCAGCCTTTATTTGGCTGCAGATACATCCTGCGCTCTCTGCCTTAATAACTGACCTTTCGAACAGAAGTTCCTTGACAGCTGGGACGCATCCCTTTAAGTAGTGCCCTGCCAGTCGCCAGCTGGGTGGTTCATGCCTCCGCTCCCTGGCGCTGTCGGCGCGAGGCGGTAAGGCAGGTGGTGCTACTGAAGTTTGCGGATCGGGCGCCCAGCGAGCATTGCACACTCGCTGATGTCACAATCTGCATGGTGAAAGGGATCGAGGCGCTAACTGTTATCGAATTTGCTGTGCGGCGCAGGATTCGCCCCGCCACGGCGCTACTGCCTGAGCGCCCCGTTAGTGCCCCCACCAGGTGCTAACTGGGGGCGCTAACCTACTGAATTTTGCCCCATTTGTCTCCACTGGGACTTCAATGCACAACACAGGATAGAGGCAAGTACTTCTACATGACAAGGTCGCTCTCTATAAAGGCCTCACAGCGCCTGTTTTTCAGGCGCTAAACAGCCTCCTAAGCCTCCGATATGGCAGGCAGGAAGCGCACGCTCATTACGAGCCAGAAGTGCGCCGTCCTTCATACTGGTGTAGGCAAAGAATTTGGCGTCCAGGGCCAAGCCTGAAACAGGCGTTAAGCCCATTTCCTATTCAAATAAGGGGCTTAACACCTTTTGCAGCCCCCTCTGCAATATTGGGTTGCCCTGAACGCAGTTGGCACCGTACTGGCTACGTTCAGGAAAATTAGGCCTACCTGAGGCCTAACAGACGCTCCTTAAAAGGACTGCTGCAGGCCACAATAAGTGTTTAAAATATACTTACCTGAATGTGGAGCTGGGAGGAGCAGGAGTGCTCCACCCAGCTCCAAATTCAAACCATGCGGTCTCCCGCCCAGCCACCACTCCCCACCCCTGACCTCGACCCCCCAACCCCCCGCCACGATCGCTACCTCAGCAACCCCCGCCGATCCCGGCCCATGCCCACCCCACCTTCCCTGATCTACGCTACCCAGCCCATTCCAGCCACCACGACCCTTCCGACTGGATTTTCCACCCTCCCAATCCGATCGTCCCAACCCAATCACCCCCCGCCCGCCCCCCCCTTCCCGGTCCCTTTTAAGGACTTACCTGAGGGCCGTTGCTGGCTTCGCAGCAGCCCGATCTTCGATTCCTCTTTGCCAGAAAGCTGCCTGTGGATGCCTATCAGGTGTCCGCAGCTCACCGGCTGGATGATAATAAGGCCCGAGGCCCAAGATTACGTGTGCCTTGGGCCTATCCATCTAAGTGCAGGCACCTTTCACTGCGCCCACTACACTCCTAATTTATGGGCCAAACTGTGATGTTTTTTAAACCGTCTATTATCAGATTCTAATTTAGTAGAATTTTTTTTTTCCATTTTCCTGAAATATATATTTTAAATTAATTTATGGCCATTTTGTGAAATAAAATAGTTTGTACTCTATATAAGCCAAATAAATTGTATTCACAACACCAATTTGGAACTTGCCTGTACTCAAATGGCAGCTGAATTATTATTTTATTGCTTTAAATAACATTTTATAAAACACACTCAATAAAAATGTTAGTTAAAATCACTCACTTAATTAAAACTAGTCCAGTTTATGCAGATTAGAGCTTGTAACCTGATTTTCAGGAGCCCATTAAGATTTACCCATAATATTTCAGAATGTAATTATCTTCATTGCTTTTCAAATTTAATTTAATTGGAGTTGTTCTCACTCGACTTGTGTGATGTCAATGGTCCAATATCTTTGAAAAGAAAGCACAATTTGCTCCTTGTTTTGCACACTCAGTCCAAAAAGCAATTGTTTGTTTGCCATGTGACCAAGGATTACAATCATGAGCACTGTTTCCCTGATCTTTTGTGCTCCTCACCTCCCTACAGCGGTTCATTGGACCAGCTCCCTTATCTGTACTGATCCAGTGTTTTTATCCTCCACCCTTCCCAGGATCCCTGCTCTTGGTCCTTCTGTTTCACTCCCACTGTTCCTCGCTCCTTTGGTGGTCTACTTGATCTGCTGGTGCGCACTGCTAACATCTGAGGCCACCTCTACTGGTCCCCTGGATCAATCCCTGCTGGCTCTTGGCCAACCCTCCACTCCTTCTCGGCTAGCTTTGGACTATTTCATATTGTCTCCTCCCTGTACTCTGTTTACGACCAAGACACCTCCCTCCTAATCTCTGCCGAGACTATGTAATTTGAAATCCCTTTTTGTCCATTTGTGTGCACATTTGGGCTGATGTGCTGGAGATGAGCCCATTACTTCTATCTCCCTTTTTATTTCTCTTCTCTTGGGCCCATCTCTCCTGTTTATCCCCTTCCTGTCACCCAGTCATGCCACCTTTCAATTCTCCCCTCTCAAGAACTTTGCTCCCCCAAATCCGTACCTCAAACCATCACTACTCCTCTGCCTTCCTGCCCCGTCCCAGGCTTGAATCATCCCTTGAATAAGCCCACATCCACCCTCTGTGCTTTTCTTGCCATTCTCCAAAGAGCCCATTGAGGCACCCATCACTGCCTCCTTATGAGCAACAATGTCATGCGCCCCATCCTCATCTCACCACTCTTCATGCCCAGCATACTCACTGGGGGGCTAATCTCACCAACCTCCTCCTTGCGGATAGGACCCTTGCCATCCATGATCTTAATACGGATGAATGCATTGTTGTCCTGGTTTTGATTGAAACATAGTTCAGGGGTGGTGACATTTTGTACCATACTGAAGCATCTTCACCTGGCTATACTTCCCACCACCTGCCCTGCCAAAACTGCTGTGGTGGCAGTGTGGCCCCTTTCACCAAGTCACAACTGAGTCTCTCCCCCTACTCCTCTGGTACCTTCTCCACCTTTGAGCACTTCACCTTATTCCATCCTACTTGCCTCTCCTTTAAAATCCTCATTGTCTACCACCAACCCCCATGCCCCACCCTGAGTTTCTCACTAAGATATCCTTCCAACTTTCATCTGTTGAGCCTCTGCACTGAGTGACTCCTCATCCTCTGTGATTTCAATCTGAATTTCAGATCCCCTTTGCCCCTCTCCTCTGAATTCACTGCCTTCCTGTCCTCCCTAAACCTCGCCCATTATATAAACTCCCCCATCCATATTCATGGACACTTCCTCAAACTTGCCTTTTGTGCCATCTCCCTCCCTTTTCTCATCATTGGCAGCTATATCTTCAGCTGTCTAGGCTCCACACTCTGGATTTCTCTACCTAAGACCCTCAGCCTCTCCACCTCCACCTTCTCTTTTAAGGCCCTTCTTAAAACCTATCTCTTTGACCAAGTTGCTGGGCTCCCCATCTAATATCTCCTTCTTTAGCTTTGTGTCCTTTTATTTCTGATTATGCCTCGGTGAAGCATTTTTCTACGTTAAAGGTGCTATATAAATGTAAATTGCTGCTGTTGTTGTTTTATATCCGATTGAAAATGTAAATTGTTACTTAAATTGTTATGACCTGTAAATAATTTGATGGCAATTCTCCTCGACATATTCATTCAGTCATATATAAATCCCAAAAATGTACAAAAAGCTTTAGTTTAATTAGCTTACCTCTGTTACCATTATTAATCCAATCAAGTAAGATGCAATTGCGATAACACAAATTAACTGTTCTCTTCTGTATCCTTTACGGAACACCTTAGGATACATGTCTATTATAGCAGTCACCAGACTTTCCATACAGACAAACTGCAAGGAAAAGAGGAACTATGTTGAAATACATGGGTCAGATTTTGTATGTAGATTTATGTAAAAAGAGGATCAAGACCAGTAGAAAGCCCTAAAGAACTTTGCATCTATTTGTACCACAACTCTTGAGTAATTCTCCCTTGAGTTTAGAAAGTTGAGGGGTGATCTAGTCGCTGTGCCATATAAAATGATAAAGGAATTCAATAGGGTAGATACAAAGAAATTACTTCCTCTGGTGGGGGAATCCAAAACAAGGGGGCACAATCTTAAAAATAGAGCTAGGCCAATTAGACAGAAACCAGGAAAAAGAATTCACACAAAGGGTAGTGGAAATCTGGAACTCGCTCTCCCAAAAGGTTGTGGATGCTCGGTCAATTGACATTTTTAAGACTGAGATTGATAGCTTTTTGTTAGGCAAGGGTATGAAGGGAAATGGAAAAAAGGGCAGGTAAATGGAGTTGAGGTTTGGATCAGCCATGATCTAATAGAATGGCGGAGCAGGCTCAAGGGGCTGAATGGCCTACTGTCTGTTCCTATGTTCCATCCTCAAATGGGATCACAGCAATTAAACTTTTTGATAGCTAAGTCCTTGTTAAAGCCAATCATGAGAATCAGAGGACAAACCTGACATTACTCAGCTGAAAGTTTTCTAGCTCACGATTTGGGTTCAATGGCCATTGCTGTTTATCTGTTAGTGTACTAGGAGCAAGAGGAGAGTTATTTAGTTAGGGTCTCCTGCACCTTGAGGAACATGAGGCAACCCAGTTTTTCCACTGCAGTCTGTCCAGAGCAAAATATTTGACTCCATCGGAGTATAATCTTGCCTTACGTCCAGCAGATCGTGGTTCTCCACAGCTGATGTTTACATTTGCAAGTCTGTAACAGTTTTGTCTTGTCCCTGGGTCATTTCCATAACAAAAGGCATTTTTACACGGACAGGGCATGAGCCTGACACACAACACCAGGAGGACTGGTGGACTGCATTTAGTCTGGTTCAGGGGTATCAAATGTACGGCCCGCGGAACAGTTTCATCTGGCCAGTGGACTTTCCACGAATGTTCCGAGTTAGGAGTGCACAGGGGAAATCTTCTGGAAAGTTGGGGACTATTTTTGAGTGGGCGCACTGAATTGGGGGCAAGATTTGGAGACGAAACCAGTCGCCGAGACTAGCAGATGCAAAAAGCAGAAAGAGCATTCAGAGATGCCGGAGAGAAGCCAGCGGTAATTGATCTGGAATAGCGGCAGCACCTTGACTCAATGGATGGGGATCAGGGGGGGCGAGAACAGAAGGGCGCCTTTGCATGGTTTGGTAGAAACACAGCTAATTAATAAAACCGGCCAATTATTGCATTATTAATTAATTACTGTCAACAGCTCATTGGCACTTAATGCACTTCCAAAAAGGAGTTCTTTAAATTCATATAGTCACCTCAGCAATTTTAAAACAAATCAGTCAATGCTGTACATAGGCAACAACATGAAATCGGCATTTAATCACTCAATAAACCCAGCGAGCAATTCATTAAGTTAGTTCTTAAATTCAACCAGCAGCTGCATTATTATTTATTGTTTAAATAGTTGGCTAATTTAATACTAAATGTGAAAGACAAATATATACCAAAGAAATAAATACTGTCTCCAAAATGGAAGAACAGAGAAATTAAAATGGAGATAAGGAAGAAAACATACTGTACAAACCCAACAGGGAAAGGAAGGGGAAGTACTTGGAATAAATAAATCATTAAAAAAAAATGTTCAGGTGGGTTACATCTGTAAAATATAATTGAAGATGAGTGAAAATTATACCTAATTAAGGATTATTGTCGCGGAGCTAATATGGTTTATCTTTATATCAATTTCTATACCTTTTGCTGAATGCGGCCCCCCACCAAATGCCAGGATATTGGATCAGGCCCACCATATAAAATGAGTTTGACACCCCTGATCTGGCTCCTACTTTCCGAACTGTCTGGCTTGCATGGCCCCACCAGGAGTTATACTCCTGTCAGCCTAGGATCTCGGGGCCATAGGTGCACACAAACTTTCCACTACATAAAGGTGCACTCCCTAGGGAAGGCAGGAAGAAAGGATAGCCTGGGAGTATGGAAGGTATGGGAACAGCAGCACTTGCAGAATAAACTACCTCAGGCAGTGGATCTAACAGGGAGCAGCAGTGACTGATGAAGCTCAGGTTCCGCGGGGTGGCTCTGACTGATTTACACAGACCTCCAGCACAGTCAGCCACCCGCACCACACTACCAGTGGCAGTGAAAGACACCACAGACCCCAACTTTAATGTCACGAAGGTTCTTCCAGACACCCACAGGGAACATCACAGGTCTCAGTCATTTCTCAGTGCACAAAGGAGGTACCCAAAGCTGAGTTTTTCTACATTCCAACCTACATAAAGTTCAGCAGCAAGCTGAAAAGGAAGTTAATGTGGTACCAAATTAGTGGCCCTACCAGAGTAAAGAATATCATTGACTGTACACACGTAGCTATTTGTGCATCTACCCTACGCATACCTAAATAGGGGAAATGCGAGGTCCCTGTCACAAAATATCCTGCATGCTTCCTGGGAGCATGATGCTTTCTTTCTAAGGCAATCAAATGTGACAAGCTTTTTGAAGAAGGAAGAATAGAAGACTGATTCCTCAGTGCAGGCAACCATGACTGATAATACCTCTGCATAAAACCCACGCCCAACCGAGGACAGATAAAACGAGGCACAGGGACAAATTTGAAGGCTGTCATTGAGCAGATATCTGGAGCGCTAACGCAACAATGCAGATCGTTTTCCAGTCAGCTGAGGGAAAGGTAGGGGGGAGGGGGAAGGGAGCCGTTTACAATATAACCCAGAAAAAGTTAGCAAAGTAGTAACAGTATGCGGCAATGCTGCACAATATTGCCACTGGGCACCGGCTTCACCATATACCTGGGTAAGGGGCAACAGCACACAATGGAAGGCCAGGAGGAGGATGGGCCGGAGGAGCTACCAGTAACAGACCAACCACTGCAGGCAGGGTTGTGAGGGTGTCATTGCTCAGTTCTTCCACTGAGTTCTGCAACTGGTCACTCTGTGCATATTTACAATCACAGAACTGCTAATTGCTTTACCAGTTTAGTTTTTGCTAAGAATTGCATATTCGACAACCAGCCCTTTCTTTTCTATGGCATAAGAGAATGACAGAGAGCAAAAATATTAAAAGTGTAATGACTCTGTTCCATGTTTCTGGTTTTTGCATTCGCTGTGTTTTCCTCTTGTTTTTATCCAATGTGACGCACGAATTTCATGAATTGTGAATTACATAAGCCTTGTGTATGTGTCCCACTCAAAAGTGCTCCCATGAGAGAGTACAAGAGCGTGCGGCTGCCTAGATAACGTCTGAGCCTGGGCAAAGAGGATCTGTGGCTTTATCTGCAACTAACCATGATGTATGTGGGGGGGAGGGGGCGCGGTGGGGGGTGCAGGAGGCGGGGGTGGTCATTGCTTTTGGAAGCCACGCCTTCAGTTGCCTGCGCCTTGCTACATGATGGCATTAAAATGTCACTGACATGAGTAGTAGCTGACTGCTCCTGTCTTCTCCACACGTGTCACTGCTGGAGGCCATCTCTTCAAGATGCCCACTGATTTATCTGAGCGTAGAACACAGGGTGTTTGCGAGTTCTCTGAACCCCTCGCTCAGGGTTATCGGTTTCCAAGCAACGTGAAACAAACCCATGACTGCTTCTTGCAGTTTCGAGCTAGGGTCGCCCGGAGCAGCAGAGGGAGGATTCACGAGAGATGCTCTTACTACTGTGCCTCTGGCCTGTGTAACTGAGTTCACTACGGCAGTTGCTACTGGTGTTGATCGCTGCTTAATGGCTAATTCCAGTTCAGACAATTGTTTGTCCAACCTACAGTTACCACCTCGCAGAACCGTATTTTTTGAAGGCAAAGGCTTCTTCAACATGGACCATGGGACCAGGCATTAAGTGAGGATTCCGATTGGCCTGTTTCGGGTGGAGGGTGTGCCCATCCCAAACATTGCAATCAGCTAAGAAGTGGGATTCCTACGCCAGGTGTTCCCATTTTCCTGGCTCTCAATCGGACCTGGCGTAACGCTGGCGGAGGTACGTACCTCACTGATGAATGACAACTGTGGGGAATACCTGGGGGAGCCAAGCCGTGATTATGGCCTGGACCCCCGAAGGTTTGTGGGGCAAGTCATTTTTCAATTTTTAAAGCAGCTCCGAGAGGGCATCAACGTGTTTCCGGGGAAACCACTGGCTCTCTTTAGCTGGACTTCCTGGTCACTTTGGCACCCTAGATGTGCCCCTAAGTGGCATGGGTGCCTAATGGCCGGCTAATGAGGGAACCTCCCTGACGTAAGAAAACTACTAGGCACTTGGTCTAAGCATTAAACAAGGCTTTAATCAACTGTTTTACAACATGGAGATCTAGTTGTGGCCTTCACTAGTTCCTGTTAAAGAATGTCCTGAGCAAGCTGGGCCCATGCCCGAGTATTTATACTCTCCCTGGACAGCGCCACCAGCAGGCCGCCCAGTATTATTTCGTAAGTCATTTCCACATGAATGACAAGATTCATGTCACTCCCCCATGACCACAAAAGTGCGACAAGTGTCAGAGACTGAGGTTCGGCATTTATGTTAGGATACACCCTACCGCAGGGTTTCAGGGACTCAATATTTATCTCCAGAAAAAAAATATTGTTGCGATTTTAACTGAATAGGGTAGAAATTCTGGCAGCACTGTTGTACCACCGGACGTGCGGTAGTGCCAATACCAGCGCTACAGTTGAGCCCACTCAACCTAAAGGCTGCAATCTCAGAGTGGCAGTACTGTTTTTGGCAGGCGAGGGCTGGGGTGGTCACAGACCTGTCGGGCTGAAGATTTCTGTACATAAGAACATAAGAAATAGGAGCAGGAGTAGGCCATTCGGCCCTTCGAGCCTGCCCCGCCATTCAATAAGATCATGGCTGATCTTCCATC
Organism: Squalus acanthias; assembly: GCA_030390025.1. NCBI lineage: Eukaryota > Metazoa > Chordata > Chondrichthyes > Squaliformes > Squalidae > Squalus > Squalus acanthias. The sequence goes on from CM059444.1 coordinate 45,410,020, forward strand.
TCTACTCCACTTTCCCGCACTATCCCCATATCCCTTAATTCCCTTAGTGCCCAAAAATCTATCTCTGTCTTGAATATACTCAACAACTGAGCATCCACAGCTCTCCGGGGTAGAGAATTCCAAAGATTCTCAACCCTTTGAGTGAAGAAATTTCTCCTCATCTCAGTCCTAAATGGCCGACCCCTTAATGATGCAGAGGACCTTCCTCAAAACTGAAACAACCTGATACAATGCAGGCTCAGAGAAAGAAGGGAGAGGAAAGTGGCCGGGGAAGTAGATTGGTTACGAAATAAGCTTAGAATTTCCGCTTCCTCTTGGGATAGAGGTTGGGTGCAATGGTGGCGAAGGGTCCTGATATTGGGAGCAGAATCAGCCTCCGTTTGGTTCCCGCACATGGAAAATAGTAGAGGTATAGGCGCCTCTTGTGCCTGCACACGCTACAACCTGATTTCATTTTGGGAGTGTGTCTGGAAGCATTACCAGGCTCCCCCTGGGAATCCTGCCAGATACTCCTATGCCAGCCAAATGCAGGCCTAGGTGCCTGCGTGCGGGCCCCACAATGAAAAATTCAAACGGCAGTCGATCCCAGAGGAAACAATTGCCGTTTGATTCCAGGGACCAACTCTCCTTGGGGGCCAAAGAAAAAATTGTAAGTGTAATTGGTCTAAGCTAATTGAAACATATACAATTCTTAAGGGGCTTGACAGGGTAGATGCAGGGAGGATGTTTCCCCTGGCTGGAGAGTCTAGAACTAGGGATCAGTCTCAGAATAAATCTTTGGCCACTTAGTTATACATGGGCTTTTTTTGCAATCATCAATCAAAATTACAAACACAAAGAGGCACCCACTCTACAAGTGAACCTTTATAAGTTTTGATAGAAAATGGACAGTCTGAATAGTCATGGTAATTACTTTATTATTAAAATGCATTATGTAGAAGTTGTTTGAACTTTTCATTTTAACGATATGATAATTCCCGAGTTAAAAATGGAATCTTTTAGAGTTACCTTGCAACAAGAAAAAAAGTCAATCAGAAATTACATCTGAAAATTCATGGAGCCACAAATAAGCTGTGTTACCAGTGTGGTACACCGCCGACTAGTGTGATTAACGGCTGATTGTAAAGTCCGACAGTACGACAGCTCTCATTCTAGCTCAATTACACTGGGTTGTCAAAACACGTGTACGTTCCTTAAGGTGAAACCGTTTCCATGTTTATTTTACCTGACTGTCCAGCCCAAGGAAAATGAGCATCAAAAAGAATAGAACAGCCCATAATGGTGCAAGAGGCATCATAGTGACAGCTTTCGGATAAGCAATGAATGTCAGCCCAGGACCTAAAGATAAAGATGAAGGTGTTAATAATGATATCAGATATTCTTAGAATCGAGGCAAATTTTGAGGCAGCCACACATTTTTCAAATCTCACTAATTCTGAAGGATAGTGCCAGTAAGTTAAAATCATATGGTAGAGACTTAAACAGGGAATCAAATAGATAGGGCATGGCTTGTTCACCTTCAATGCTTTCTGTTTCCCTTCTCGTGTTTGATCCTTCCCTTTTGTTCTTTCCTCCCCACCGCCCCCTTTCTCTGCCTCTGCATCTGTTACATCTCTAACTTTTTCCAGTTCTGATGAAGGGTCATCTACCTGAAACGTTGACTCTGTTTCTCTCTCCACAGATGTTGCCTGACCTGCTGAATATTTCCAGCATTTTCTGTTTTTATTTCAGATTTCCAGCATCCGCAGTATTGTGCCTTTGAAATAGGGCATGGCTATTGGATTCTGCTTCTTAATTATCAGCTTTCATTTAATGCACATTAACATGCTGAAATACAGGTTTCCTTTCTACTTTGTATCAGACTGGGGGACAAACAGTTAAGAGAGCAACAGTGCTTGGCCATTTCACTTCACTCTCTAAGAACTTCACTGCATGTTTTAGTAATGTTTTTATTATCCACATATAGATTTATGACTATGCAGACCCCATCTGGGCCCTGAGAACAGCAGGGCATGGCACTAAGCCAGAGAAGAACATTGAACTTCACTGGTTCAGATCTCCAAACCCTCCTCGATGAAATCAAAATCAGGAGACACAGACTGCTGGGTTAGGTGCCTCAGTGCTGCAGAACAATGCCAGAACAAGTTCAGTGACCTCACCAGAGCTGGCAAGGTAACACACTGGGCATGCTCTCCTTTTCTTTCTTGCCCACTCTCTTAAAGCAACACTTCCACAACTAACCCTTCACACAGCACTCCGGCTCAGGGTGACTCTAATTCCATATCCTGTACTATGGCTACACAGCTCCTCTAACACCAAGAACTGGCATGCAGAACCCTAAAATCCCTTCCTCCACTTTAATAGGCTGATACTCCAACATCTCTTACTTTACCTTTCCCATGCCACTTGCCATACATTCCTCAACTGCTAACCTTACCCTCATTTTCTTTATCTTCTTGCAGGGCAAATTGGCACACGGTGCCCAGCAAAGGCAGGCTCTTGGAGGGAGCATCCCCACTTTTAACCCCTTCAACCCCACCGAGGACCAGCCCATGCAGCTGTGGGCACTCATTCGGCTCTTGCTGTCAGAGATGGTGAGTTTGGCAGCATTCTGCCTGTGCCATGTTAGTGACTGAGCACCTACACTGTGCCCTGGAATCCCTGTGAAGCTTATTTTAGCCTTGCTACTGCCCCATTCCCACTAAAAAACGGGGCAGCATAGAGAGATAAATCCGGGCCCACGTCTTCACAAGGACAGTGCAGTGGTCACTTCTACCAATGCTATCAAGGACAGATGTTCAAGACTCATTTTTCATTAATGTATATACCTCCCTATGTAAGATTATTCTTGATGCGGAGATGCCGGTGTTGGACTGGGGTGGACAAAAGTGAGAAGTCGCACAACACCAGGTTATAGTCCAACAGCTTTATTTGAAATCACAAGCTTTCGGAGTGGCTGCTCCTTCGTCAGGTGACGAAGGAGCAGCGCTCCGAAAGCTTTTGATTTCAAATAAAGCTGTTGGATTATAACCTGGTGTTGTGCAAGATTATTCTTGACTAACCTTTATCAAGCCACAAAAAGGATTTAGCAATGGAGTTGGGTTTTTACTGCAATTTCCTGTGAACACATTTTAGGATACAAACAAGACTCAGAGTAATAGTACAAGTGAACAAAAATCCATTACCACCTTCTATTGAAGGCTCCCTATTTACTCAGATCTACCTTCTTCGTCAAAATTTGCATATAGAGGAAAATATGGCACCTTATTACATCAATGATGTATTGCTCAGTTATATCTATCTGAATTAATCTACCTCAATTATGTAGTTTGGCAGAATTTAGTACAGCATACTTCCTTTTCAATAATAAACAATGGTGAAAATAATTTTATTTGGCATTCCCAAATAAAGGATTCAGAATTGAGCTATTTTATTCTTTTCTTTCAAATGCAGTCTCAGCTCTTAATAGGTAGGCTGTAAAATATTATATGTGGCTTCCATGGAAACCTGGGGCTAGAAATTCATTATAGCCCATGAATGGGCGGTATCATTAGAAAATGTTTGAGAATTAGTGCCTTTAGATGGCACGCAAAATTCATGCTCACGGCTCAAAGAAATGATTGGGGCGCTAATTCAAGTCTTAAAGGCTTAGCTCATTGGCGTTACACTTAAAGGATGGACCAATATCGGGTGCAGTCTAATTGCAACTCATCATTGCCACAGGCTTTTCCTAGTACTTAAAGGGGAGGGTCATTGATGCTGCAGTACCTCATTCTCAGTATTGCTGGCTGTGCAGCAGCCTCAGCAAGGAGAAGCACAACAAGGAGAAGGAGCCAGAGGACTGATGCAGGTGTGCTCATGGCAGATCCGCCTCAGTTGGGTGGTCAGGGAGATTGAATGCTTCAACAAATGCTACATACCACCATCTGTACCACAAGCTTCACACACTGCCCAAAGCACCAAACCCCCAGCACTCACCCACCAACAATCTCTACCTACCAACACTCACACCCACATCTCACGCCTTGCACACAATGATAGCTATTTAACTATGGCAGGCACAAGGGTCATTAGTTATTAGAATGAATGTGATATGCATGATATGTTAATGCATAAATTTATTAATGGAGTTTGCAATATTTTGTGCTCTCTCTCATTTCACCGTTGCGCCCAGGAGGACACTGTGATGTGGCATGACACAGGGATGGTATGATGGGGATGTGGTGAGCAAAAGGGATCTGGGGTTTAAGTCATCCTGCTGTGAGGCTGGAGATCTGTTTGGAGGAGGTGGCAGAGTTCTGTGACCACCACCTTGGTGATGCCGAGCCCTCTAATACACTGCTCCTCGCTTAATTGAAGGTAGAAGAAGTGCTGTTGGAATACCCTCGGAGGGTAAGGCCTCCTGGTGAGAGCCCTAATGGCCCTCCTCATCCCTCTGCGCACATGTTCCCGCATTTCTCGCTGTCTACGCTCCCTCCGCTGAAAGCCCCCATTAATGTTGCCAAGTGTAGCAGTTTGAATCTTTGAACAATAAATGAAGCTACTTTGTAGTTGCCAGAAGACTGCTGATACAAAAAAAGCTTGAAATTACTCATAGAAACTGTTCAGTGGGTGAAACTGACAAGAAACCACTGAAACTAACCTGTCCTGACAGCTGGGAGTGATTAATGCCTTTAAATAACGTTGCTGGAGCCGGCTTCCTGGAGCTGCACGCCAGCTCTCCCTGTTGCTGTCTGGTCGAGGCTCACTAACGTCACAATCTGCCTGGCGTTGAAGTCCCCGGCGGTACCTCATACCGGCGGCTCAACGGGGGGGGGGGGGGGGGTCAGTTTTGTCATGCGGCGCTGGATTCGCCTCGCCCCGGCGCTACTGCATCAGCGCCCCATTACCGCCATCTACTGGCGCTAACGGGAGGCACTAAGGTACTGAATTTTTCCCCCGTGATTTTTTTTACTAGTTCGCATCCTCATGGTAAACACAGTGCGGTTCCTCAGTGCTGCCACTTGATGGTGCAACTTTTCGACTTGTAAATATGAAGCTGACAAAAGCTTTAGCCGCTCAGCAAAGCATGCTCTTCTCCAGCTTTTGGGGTCTGTGTTATTTTCCAGCTTAAATGAGCTGAAACGGAGAAAGAACAACTGCCCAGGTCTACAACCAGCCCCATCACTGTGATCATCTCCCAACCTCTTTCTGCTGCTTTTCCACAGCCTTATAGAGCCTCAGCCTCTCCCTGTTCTATTCCCTCAATCCTCAGTCACTCCAGTCTCTTATCAGCTTCTTGCTACCTTGCAGAATGAATCAAGACAAAAAGAGAAAAACAGGAACCGAAAGAAAATGATTTAAGAAAATGAAAGGGAATAAAGGAATGTTTAAAAAAAAACTAAATAAGACACCCGGAACAATGTTTTAAAAATCAGGAAACAGAAAAAATTAAAGAAGGTAATAAACAACATTTTATGAGGGAAAAAAAAATTGGAGGGGGTGGGGAAAGCTGTTGTACAATTAATAAAAAGAAAACCTTCCTCAGAAAGTCTAAACGAATAGCTTGTGTGTGAAATGGAATAACACATTGGTGCACTAGTAGGTGTTTGAGGTTGAGTTAAGCCACATTGTTGGGGCAGTGTAGGCAGGTCATTGCTCTACACCAAGTCTGTGGTACTGCTAACCTTGTTGCTGATGCTGGATAGGAAGAAACTCTATTCTATTCTCTAATGCCTCATCAGGATGAGCAAAAACTGCAGAATCAAGTAATTTAACCTGCATAATGGGCCAGATTTTCCGATCGGAGGCTTCCTGCGGGCGGATGCCTCCGATTGGAAAAAATCTACGCACTTACCTGCTGGTTCCGTAGGTCCCGAGACTTGCGATCTGGGCCTCTGCTCTACAAAATGCACAGAGGCCCAGGTATCCCAGGGGCGCAGGCGGTTCGCAAGCACCCCTGGAATCATGTGGGCCATGGGGAACCAATCAAAGAAGAGAATCCCCATGCACACTTTTGACAGGTCTCTACGCATCGATCTGTCAAAAGTATGAATGGGGATCACTTAAAAAAGTTAAACATTAAATAATTTGTTTTTTAAATCACGTATAAAATTAGTTAAAATTACATTAAATTAAATATTTTAAACAAAAATTTAATTTTTTGAAAAAAATAATTAAAGTTTTTTACGGGGCTAAAAATAAACTTAGCATTTTTTTAAAGTATTTTAAAATTATAAATGAGTGAATTTTTTTATTTTTTTTAAAACTCTTATGCTGGTAAAAGCAGGCCTTATGCCTGATTTTACCAGGCGTAAGATTTTTAAGGGTTTTCAACGGGCGGAAGTTGTGCAGAAAGCGGAACTCCCTGCCCGCAGAGGCCCTTCTCCTGGGCAGGCGGATGATCTGTCAAGAGGATTCTTGACAGATCGCAAGTGCCGGCCTTCATCACATGCGCTTCGCATGCCTAAACCCGGCACTTGCGAGGCCCCTATGGGTGTGTACACACCTCGTGCACACCCGTGGGGGTCGAGAAGTCCGGCCCATTGTCTCCTAGATCTAACCGCAGGTGGTGGAATATTCCTACTGCTGATGCCAGGCTAACATTAATCCGCATCATAACATTAAAGGGAACATTGCGCCCTGCAGCCTTTGAGAGATTAAAAGTTAATTTAGATATAAACTGTATCAGGTGCCCTAGAAATAAACCGTTAGACTCCCAATCATCAGGTGGCAAGTTTAAAGCTTCAGCTTTAAGTATCATTTGGACATCCCTACTGTTCCCCAATATGTTTCTCCAGTTTCTAAAACAAAAGCAAAATACTGCAGATGCTGGAAATGTGAAATAATAACAGCTGAGTTCTGACGAAAGGTCATTGAACTGAAAGGTTACCTCTGTTTCTCTCTCCACAGATGCTGCCTGACCTGCTGAGTGTTTCCAGCATCTTCTGTTTTTATCCCCAGTTTCTAACTCAGTCTGTGTTTGCAGTTCTGCACATTCTCTCTCGGGGCCAAGAAACAAAGTCGGGGATAGTTCTGCCCAGCAGAAGCTCACCTCTTATCATCAGGTCACAGAATAGCACTGATCGTTTCGTGGAACTTCACAGTTTGGGCTATCCTTCTCTCCAAGGGGAGCAGACAAGGGAACGTAAAGAAAAACAATGGGGTAGCAATTCAGCTTGCACAGTAGTGCAAAATGGGGGATATTGCATTGAACCGCCTGTTATAGGCCCAGCCTATAGTCAATGAACTGAATATCGAGTGGGGACTATAACGGGCGGCCGATTCTATACCATCCGTGTTGCACTATCGCCCAAGATGAATTTCTACCCTTTACTCTCTAAGAGACAGGAAACTTGTTAAGAATGCATGCAGTGATGTTGAGGTAGAAAGCAATGGTGTGCCCAAATTTGCCTTTAACATTAACTGGTTTGTCATGTTTGGATCAGTTCACTTGCTTTGTATCATTCACAATTTATGCGATTGCTTGCAACCCACCTGATTCAGCTACTTCTGCAATTGGCACTCCTTGTTCAAAAGCCATGAATCCTAATACAGAGAAAATAGCAAAACCAGCAATAAAGCTGGTGCCACTGTTGAGGCAGCAGAGCATTATGCAATCCCTGCAAAAGAGCAACAACATTTAATTAATGCTCCAAACAGCTTTCGCGTTTAATAAACATTTGATTTTTAACTAGAGAACAGTTCAGTTAATATTCAGCGTGATTACTATATTGAATGCATCGTTAAACAGCAGGATATCAGCTATAACTTCCAAGTATTTCTTTGGTAAGAATAAAAACATTTCTTCTGTCACATCAAAATCAGGAAGAATTCATACTAATCATCTCTACTCTGATAAAAACGTTAGCCTTCCTATTGGAATCAAGGATGACTGGGAGAATGAGCAGAGGCCACTCAGAGCAGGACAAGCTGCTAGAAGAGGGAGGAGGAGGAGGGGGAGAAGGGCTCTCAGCAGGAGGCCATATCCGCCCAGGGTGTTCAGGGAGCAATTCTCCTACCTGAACCTCAGTGATGACCAATGTTTGAGACGTCTGCGCTTCACGAAGGAGGTCGTCACTGAAATCTGCCAACTGCTGCCATCACAACTCCAACCTCAGAGCAGGGCAAAGACCGTATTGCCAGTTGCTGTGATGGTGACCGTGATGATGAACTTTTATGCGTCTGGCTCCTTCCAGGCTGGTGCTGGAGATATTTGCAACATCTCACAGTTTGCAGGGCACTGTTGCATGAGGGAGGTCACTGAGGCTCTCTATTCAAAGAGAGAATTTCATTCCTTCTTGCCAGAGAGAAGCAGGCGGCATGAACACAGGGGTTTGCAAGGATGGCAGGCTTCCTCGTGGTGCAGGGTGCCATTGACTGCACGCACATTGATTTGCGTGAGCAGCATGTCAACGCTACCATGTAAGGGATTCCACTCCCTCAACGTGCAGCTGGTGTATGACCACAGGCAGGGTATCGTGCAGGTCAATGCCTGGTATCCTGGCAGCAGTCACAATGTTTTGGTCGCCTTATCTGAGGAAGGATGTTCTTGCCATGGAGGGAGTGCAGCGAAGATTCACCAGACTGATACCTGGGATGGCAGGAATGACGTATGAAAGAGATTGGGTCGATTAGGCTTATATTCGCTAGAGTTTAGAAGAATGAGAGGGGATCTCATTGAAACTTATAAAATTCGAACAGGACTAGACAGACTAGATGCAGGAAGGATGATCCCGATGGCGGGGCAGTCCAGAACCAGGGGTCACAGTCTAAGGATAAGGGGTAAGCCATTTAGGACTGAGATGAGGAGGAATTTCTTCACCCAGAGAGTGGTGAACCTGTGGAATTCTCTACCACAGAAGGCAGTTGAGGCCAATTCATTAAATATATTCAAGAAGGAGTTAGATATATTTCTTAAGGCTAAGGGGATCAAGGGATATGTGGAGAAAGCAGGGACAGGGTACTGAAATTGGATAATCAGCCATGATCTCATTAAATGGCGGAACAGGCTCGAGGGGCCGAATGGCCTACTCCAGATCCTATTTTCTATGATCATTCTGCAGCAGTCCGCAGTGCCAGCTGTATTTCAGCCACCACGACAAACCAAAGGGTGGCTACTGGGCGACAAGGGCCATCCGCTGACAACATGGCTCATGACTCTGGTTCGTAACCCACGCGCACGTGCACAGCATGCATACAATGAGAGCCATGCTGCCACAAGAAATGTGATAGAGCAGATTATTGGCCTGCAGAAGCAACGATTCCACTGCCTGGATCGCTTTAGAGAAGCACTGCAGTACCCGGCTGAACAGGGTCTCAAGATTTGTGGTGTTATGCTGCATGCTACACAATCGTGTCATCATGAGGGAACAGCCCTTGTTGACACCTATCAGACGAGAAGCTGAGCAGCAGAAAGAAGAGGAGGACGAGGATGAGGAAGGGAGGTTGCAAACCTTTCTGTCCGGTCTGTACATGAAGAACTAATTCAAGTGCGATACCAGTAACCTCAACCACAATTCCCTATTAAGAACATAAGAACATAAGAAATAGGAGTAGGAGCAGGCCATTCGGCCCTTCGAGCCTGCCCCGTCATTCAGTGAGATCATGGCTGATCTTCTGCCTCAATTCCATTCACCGGCCTTATCGCCATATCCCTTGATGCCCTTACTAGTCAGAAATCTATCGACTTCTGTTTTGAATATACCCAATGACTGAGCCTCCACAGCCCTCTGGGGTAGAGAATTCCAAAGATTCACCACCCTCTGTGTGAAGAAATTTCTTCTCATCTCAGTCCTAAATGGCTGACCCCTTATTCTGAGACTGTGACCCCTGGTTCTAGACTCCCCAGCCAAGGGAAAAATTCTCCCAGCATCCACCCTATCAAGCCCTGTAATAATTTTGTATGCTTCAATGAGATCCCCTCATTCTTCTGAATTCAAGAGAACACAGGCCTAGTTTACTCAATCTCTTCTCATACGACAGTCCCGCCATCCCAGGAATCAATCTCGTGAACCTTTGTTGCACTCCCTCTATGGCAAGTATATCCTTCCTTAGGTAAGGAGACCAAAATTGTACACAGTTCTCCAGGTGTGGTCTCACCAAGGCCCTATATAATTGGAGTAAGACTTCTTTTACTCCTGTACTCAAATCCTCTTGTAATGAAGGTCAGCATACCATTTGCCTTCCTAATGGCTTGCTGCACCTGCACATTCACTTTCAGTGACTCATGTACAAGGACACCCAGGTCCCTTTGAGCATCTGCATTCCCCAATCTTTCACCATTCAGGGAATACTCTGCCTTTCTGTTTTTTCTACCAAAGTGGATAACTTCACATTTATCCACATTATATTCCATCTGCCATGTTCTCGCCCACTCACTGAGCCTGTCGAGATCCCCTTGAAGCCTCTTCACATCCTCTTCACAACTGACACTGCCACCTAGCTTTGTGTCATCAGCAAATTTGGAAATGTTACATTTAGTCCCTTCATCCAAATCATTGATATAGATTGTGAATAGCTGGGGCCCAAGCACCGATCCTTGCAGTACCCCACTAGTCACAGCCTGCCATCCTGAAAAAGACCCGTTTATCCCTACTCTTTGTTTTCTGTCTGTTAACCAATTCTCAATCCATGCTAGTATATTACCCCCAATTCCATGTGCCCTAATTTTGTTCACCAACCTCTTGTGTGGGACCTTATCGAAGTTACATCCTCAAAGAACTCCAATAGGTTTGTCAAACAGGACTTCCCTTTCATAAATCCATGTTGACTCTGCCCAATCTTACTATTAGTTTCTAAGTGCCCAGTTATTGCATCCTTTATAATAGATTCCAGCATTTTCCCAACTACTGATGTGAGGCTAACAGGTCTGTAGTTCCCCGTTTTCTCTCTCCCTCCTTTCTTAAATAGCGGGGTTACATTTGCTATCCTCCAATCTGCAGGAACTGTTCCAGAATCTATAGAATTTTGGAAGATGACAACCAATGCGTCCACTATTCCAATGGCCACCTCTTTCAAAACCCTAGGATGTAGGTCATCCGGTCCTTGGGATTTGTCGACTTTTAGTCCCATTAATTTTGTTAGTACTGTTTTTTTTACTAATAATAAGTTCTTTAAGTTCCTTATTCTCGTCACGCCCTTGGTTTTCTCGTATTTCTGGGAGGTTTTTTGTGTCTTCCTCCGTGAAGACAGAAACAAAGTATTTATTTAATTTCCTAGCCATTTCCTCATTCCCCATTATAAATTCTCCCGTCTCTGACTGTAAAGGACCTACATTTACCTTCGCCAGTCTTTTTCTTTTCACATACCTATAGAAGCTTTTACAATCCGTTTTTATATTTTTTGCCAGTTTGTGCTCATATTCCATTTTCCCTTTCTTTATCAATTTCTTGGTCCCCCGTTGCTGATTTCTAAAAAGATCCCAATCCTCAGGCTGACCGCGTTTTCTGGCAACTTTATAAGCTTCCTCCTTTGACTTAATACTAGCTTTAATTTCTTTTGTTAGCCATGGTTGGATCACTTTTCCTTTTGGGTTTTTATGCCCTAGAGGAATATATGTTTGTTGCAAATTATGCATTATTTCCTTGAATGTTAGCCATTGTATGTCCACCTTCATACCTTTTAGTGTAGTCTCCCAATCTACCATGGCCAACTTGTCCCTCATACCCTTGTAGTTTCCTCTGTTTAGATTGAAGACCTTAGTTTCAGATTGGACTACATCACTCTCAAACGTAATATAAAATTCAATCATATTATGGTCACTTGTCCCTAAAGGCCCCTTTACCACAAGATTATTGATTAGCCCTTTCTCATTACACAGTACCAGATCCAGAATAGCCTGTCCCCTGGTTGGTTCCTCCACATACTGATCCAGGAAACCATCTCGCATGCATTCAAAGAATTCGTCCTCCACACCATTAGTGGTAATTTGATTTGCTCAGTCAATATGTAGATTAAAGTCCCCCATGATTACCGTATTGCCCTTGTTACATGCACTTCTAATCTCTTGATTGATACTGTGCCCTACATTACCACTACTGTTTGGTGGCCTATACACAACTCCCACTAATGTTTTCCACCCTTTGCTGTTTCTTAGCTCCACCCAAACTGATTCCAGTTCTACATCACGATCTGCCAAGCCAAGATCTTTCATCTCTACCGTACCGATCTCATCCCTTATTAACAGCGCTACACCACCTCCTTTTCCTTTTTGTCTGTCCTTCCTAAATGTTGAGTACCCTGGAACATTCAGTTCCCAGCTTTGGTTACCCTGCAACCATGTCTCTGTAATGGCAATTACATCATACCCATTTACTTCTATTAGTGCCATTAATTCATCCACCTTGTTGCGAATGCTACGTGTATTTAGATAAAGTGCCTTCAACTTTGCCTGTTTAATATTTTTCTGCACTTTGACCCTCTTTACTGTTGGCCTTTGTTTCTGCTCCCTACTAGTTTTGCTGACTACTTTCTAATTTGCACTTCCAGCTTTGTTTCTCTCTGTTCTGGGCCCACACTTAGGTTCCCAGCCCCCTGACAAACTAGTTTAAATCCTTCCCAACAGCACTAGCAAACCCCCCCTGCGAGGATATTGGTCCGGTTCTGCCGAGGTGTAACCCGTCCAGCTTGTACAGGTCCCACCTTCCCTAGAATTGGTCCCAGGAATTTAAATCCTGATTCACCACAGTCCCACACTCCTTACCTTCCCTCCGTCACTGACCATCATATCATCCTCTTGGCCACAATGCAAAAGAAAAGCCAACACAAATACACATTCCAAACCAAATTTATAAATTAAATCATGCCATATTGCATACAAACTTAAACTAATCACCCTTGTGCATTCCCATAGTGCCCGTCTTTCGAGTGCCTTTGCCTGTCCTAGTGCTCCGACAAAGAGCTACTCCAGTGGCTGCAGCATGGCTGGTGGAAAGCTGCTGACTTTCAGTGGAGGAGACTGCAGATGGCCTTGGAGAACGACCTCGAGCAGCTCTGGGCCTAGAAGGCTCGGCTTCAGACTGCGTCATCTCGGCATGGACGGCAGCACTCTGGGCTGGCTGGCTGACAGGCAACAGCAAGGGGACTGGCAGAGTGGCAGTGGTCGGAGGACGAATGCTGTCATCCTGAGAGAGGACAGCAGGTTTGTGCTTCATGGAGCCTCTGCCACTTCCCCGGAGCAGCATCTCAGCAATCCTAGTAATTTGTTGGAGGACAGTTTGCTAGGCTGCTGTGACACCCTGGAAGCTCCTTTGAACACTGCAGTGATGGCAGCAGTCTGAGCTTGCACTGCAGCACTCAGACTTTTGGTGGAAGCTGTTTGTGCTGCAATGGAAGCTGAGACATCGGCCATCAGACGCTGCATCCTGGTTGGTTCCATAAGTGTGTTGATGGAGTTGGCCACCACTTCCATGCTGGAAAGGATGGGCTCCAAGCTCTGCACAAAACCGTGTGCCAAGTTGGTGCCGGACTCCTCCATGCTCCTTGACATTGCATTCGGGCTTCCCAATGCACCAAGCATTTTGTTGTGTACACCCATCAACCTTCTCTGTAGCCTGGCCCATCGAAGTCCTCATCTGAGTCCTGTGCAACAGAACTCGTGTGCGACCTCGCCCTCCAGTGTGCTAGCACCTGCGCTATCCTTGCCCCCTGCTCTGGCTTCAGGCCATTCGTGCCTGGTGTCTCACCACGTGCAGATCCCGCCTCTATGCTATCCTCTAAGATACGCACAGCATCAGTTTCTGAGCTGGTGGCTGCGAGTGTGAAATCAAGTGACAGTGTGTCTTCATCATCACTGTCTTCTTGGTCTTCCTCCACTGCCTGGCCAGGTTGCACTTCTTGGGTACGTGAAAGGAAAAAGGGACAAGGGTAAGGTTATGGTGAGGAGAAAGTAAGAAGTGCGTGCTTATGCCATCTGCAACTTGTAAATCAGAAGAGAGTGTGGGATGAGAGGGAAATGGGATGTGAGGAGGAGGATTAGGTATGAGGATACCGTCAACTTCAATGGATTTAGCCCCGCCACCAGCTGTGGCCTCAGCAATGGTCCTTCCCATAATGGCCAACACCGTCTCCTCCATGGGGGTTAAAACATGCAGGCGCGCTTCTCCCCCTCCGGTTCGATCCTGCTGCCTCCGGTTGTGTGCCACCTTCTCCTACAAAAGAGAGGGAAGTGTGTCAGTGAGTGTTGTGCAATATGTTTGGGTGATGTGGCTTCATGGTTGAATAGCTAGCAGTGTGTGCAAGCAGTGAGATGTGGGTGTGAGACTTGCAACAGTGCTACGTGTGTGAGGGTGAGGTGAAGCACATGAATGTTAGGTATGACTCCTGGTTGATAGAGATTGTTGGCAGGTGAGTGATGGGGGTATGGTGAATTGAGCAGTGGCTGAGGCTAGTGGTGCAGTTGGTAAGATATGACATTTGAAGATGCAAACACTGACCCTGAACACTCATGTGAGGTCATTAAACTTGCGGCTGTGCATCCAGGTCCTCAGGTCTAAACTCCTGGCATTTACCTCCACGGCTATCTGTTCCCACTGCCTTCTCATCGTGTGTCTGGAGGGCGTCCTGCCCCCTGCAGATACAGGACGTCTCTCCTCCTTTCCACCTCCTGCACCAAGACCTCCAGTGCTGCGTTGGAAAACTTTGGTGCAGGCACTCTCCCATCGTCAGCCATTGCACAGCACTCTTCTGAATTATCTCAGCACCTCCAGCAGCCACTATGCATCTTCCCATTAAGAGGTGCAGGCTAGCTTTAAGCAGTGCAGGCTAGCTTTCAGTAGTGCTCGCAAGTTACGATATTGGGCCCCCCTGGCTGATGAATGCAGCCAATTAACAGCGCGGTTAGTGTTAGCTGCACGCAGCAATCATTATAATGAGCAAGCAGCACAAAGTTGGCGTGCTGCCTGCATTACATTGAATGGGCGCGGGGTAATCGCGCATCGTGATCCCCGTGCCCATTTTCAGGGGCTATCTAATTTAGCCCCCACTGTGTGTCCTGTCTGCCTCAGGTTTCTGCACCCGATAATATGGGGGGAAGGTGTCTGCTGTCGTATTATTATCCCCTATGTATATACTTCAGTAACACATAGCTGAAAGTAAAAAACATTGTGAAATGAATTAATACCTGATGTAGAGAAGATTGTAATTGCTCTCCTAAGAATCAGCGCAAGCTCGGAAATAAGGTCATTTAGTAAAAGAAAGACTTGCATTTATATGGCACCTTTCATGACCTCAGAACGTCCCAAAGCACTTTACGGCCAATGAATTACAGGAAACTTTCGTTTATCCGGCACCCAAATATCCGGAATTCTCGCTTAACCGGCAAAAATCATCCTCCGAAAACTCCTCTCAAATAACCGGCAATGTTGCCGAGTCGCAGTCGAGTCTCCGCGACCGCCGAGTGCTCCGAAAACTCCTCTCAAATAACTGGCAATGTTGCCGATCCCGAGTCCGAGACCGAGTCTGCGAACACCGATTTAGTCAGTAGGGGTACTTTTCAAAAGTGCCACTACTCGGCCACCTGGCGCTGTCGGAAGTCCGAAACATTGCAGTAGCAGGATTTGATTCTCCCGCGCTGCCTGGAGTCTCTTTGTTAAAAATAGCCTCGGTAGATATAACTCTCCGTTATCCGGTACTTTCGATAAACCGGCACCACGCCGGTCCCGTCGATGCCGGATAAACGAAAGTTTCCTGTACTTTTAAAATGTAATGACTGTTGTGTAGAGAATGTGGCACAGCAAAGTCCCACAAACAGCAATATGACATTGATTAGATCAGCTATTTTAATGATGTTGGTTGATGGACAAATATTAGCCAGGACACCCCTGCTCTTCTTCGAATAGTGTCATGGGGTCTTTTATGTCCACCTGAGAGGGCAGACAAAGCCTCAGTTTAACATCTCATCTGGAAGACAGCACCACCGGCAGTGCCGCACTCCCTCGATACTGCACTCGAGTGCCAGCCTAGATTATGTGCTCAAGTCTCTGGAGTTGGACTTGAACCCACAACCTTCCGAGTCAGAAGTGAGAGTGCTACCCACTGAGCCATAGCTGACACCTAAGCATACCTCAATATAAGCAGCAATTTGTATCACAATAGGGACCCATGTTAACTTTCACATTCTGCCGATTCACTGATCCATCTTACTCAATCCAGATACATTGTCTAAAGAAGAATATGAAACTAAATTCAGCATGTTCAGGACACAATACCACATACAGGAAACTTTCGTTTATCCGGCATCGACGGGACCGGCGTGGTGCCGGTTTATCGAAAGTACCGGATAACGGAGAGTTAAATCTACCGAGGCTATTTTTAACAAAGAGACTCCAGGCAGCACGGGAGAATCAACTCCTGCTACTGTAGTGTTTCGGACTTCCGACAGCGCCAGGAGGCCGAGTAGTGGCACTTTTGAAAAGTACCCCTACTGACTAAATCGGCGTTCGCGGACTCGGACTCGGGATCGGCAACATTGCCCGTTATTTGAGAGGAGTTTTCGGAGCACTCGGCATTCGCGGAGACTCGACTGCGACTCGGCAACATTGCCGGTTATTTGAGAGGAGTTTTCGGAGGATGATTTTTGCCGGTTAAGCGAGAATTCCGGATATTTGGGTGCCGGATAAACGAAAGTTTCCTGTACTTCCTTTTTGGCGCATTAGGGTAGATTTTCCTATCAGGGCTCCGATCGTACATTAATCACGCAGTGTGTTATTAGCACTGGCCTGACTGTTAGTGCGCTGACCCTGCCTGATTGTGTAAGGCCAGCTTCAGTTACATAATGTGAGCCATGCATTTAACGGTAAATGGCTGCAGATGGGGGACAGAAACGTTGGCAGCCTTTGTAAAGGCTGCCAGTATTTTTAGTATTCCTTGCTGCAATGCTCCATCTCACCCTCAGTAAGCTCCCCGCTGGAGTGGAGCTAATTTACAGAACAAACGGGAAACTGTTCAACCTCCATCGCCTCCAGTCCAGATCCAAGGTCGTCCCATCCTCTGTCGTCGAATTACAGTATGCAGACGCTTGCGTCTGCGCTCACTCGGAGGTCGAACTCCAAACCATCGTCAACACCTTCACCGAAGCGTACGAGAGCATGGGCCTTACACTAAACATCCGTAAGTCAAAGGTCCTCTACCAACCTGCCCCCGCCACACAGTACTGCCCCCCAATTATCAAAATCCACGACAAGGCCTTGGACAACGTGGACCACTTTCCATACCTCGGGAGCCTACTGTCAACAAGGGCAGACGTCAACGACGAAGTCCAACACCGCCTTCAGTGTGCCAGTGCAGCCTTTGGTCGCCTGAGGAAGAGAGTGTTTGAAGACCAGGACCTCAAACCCAGCACTAAGCTCATGGTCTACAGAGCGGCAGTGATACCCACCCTGCTGTATGCCTCAGAGACATGGACCATGTACAGCAGGCACCTCAAAGCACTGGAGAGGTACCACCAACGCTGCCTCCGCAAGATCCTGCAAATCCATTGGCAGGATAGGCGCACCAACATCAGTGTTCTTGCTCAGGCCAACATCCCAAGCATCGAAGCTTTGACCACCCTCGATCAGCTCCGATGGACAGGTCACATTGTCCGCATGCCCGATACGAGACTCCCAAAACAAGCGCTCTACTCGGAGCTCTGGCACGGCAAGAGAGCCCCAGGTGGGCAGAGGAAACGCTTCAAGGACACCCTCAAAGCCTCCTTGAAAAAGTGTAACATCCCCACCGACTCCTGGGAATCCCTGGCCCAAGACTGCACAAAGTGGAGGAGAAGCATCCGGGAAGGCGCCGAACACCTCGAGTCTCTTCGCCGCGAGCAAGTGGAAGCCAAGCGCAGGCAGCGTAAGGAGCGCACGTCAACCCAAGCACCCCACCCACTCGCCCCTTCAACCACCGTCTGCCCCACCTGTGACAGAGACTGTAGGTCCCGCATTGGACTCATCAGTCACCTGAGAACTCATTTTTAATGTGGAAGCAAGTCATCCTCGGTTCCGAGGGACTGCCTAAGAAGAAGAGTATTTTTAATCTATATTTCAGCCTTTGCAAAGGCAGTGCAACAGAAATGGGCTGGAAAATGTTAGTAGCTGGCACAGTAAATGTGGAGGTGGGAGACAGAGTCTATGATCACGGGGTGGGGCAGCACAACAGTTGATTTGCTGGCTGGTGAAGTTGAGGTGACGCTGCACGAGGTGCTAGTGAGGAGGGTGGATCTGTTTGCTGCTCCAAAGTGCAGGATCCCAATCACAGGACAGCTTTGCCGCATGCCTGGAAAGAGGCAGAAGCAGAATATTTAAGGCTACAGCTGCCCATTTCCACCAGTGGCAGTGCCAGCCCGATGCTGCATGTCACCTGCAGGCATCCTGACAGCAGATGGCAGTCATTCACAATTTTCCAAATGCCCGGGACATTTGCCGGGCAAGATAATCTCCAGTACTCTTTGAAGCTCATGGCATGTATTGCAAGGTATTCATATTTACACAGACAGTTATCTGAGATAGCGCTGGACAGAATAACACTAATGGCACTCAACAGACATTAGGATATCAAACCACCTTTTGTTCTAGAGGCTCAGGTAAGTCCTTTTGATGTGCAGAAATTCGGGTCTCCACGGGTGAGTACGCGCTGTGTACTCACCCGTAGACCCAACAAAAGTGCCGGTTTCGTGCGTGCACTGCGCATGCGCTGGAAACCGGAACTTCCGTTCCCCTGAAGGAAGGGGTTCAGAGGTCGAACGCGTGCGCCGGTGAGGCAGTGCGCACGCAGCGAACTTCGTTTTTTATTTCAGGTTTCTCCGTGAGGGTAAGTACGGAGAAGCTGCGCAGGAAAAAAGGAGGCGCAAGGCCTGCTTTTAACAAGGTAAGTGGTGAATTAAGTACAATTTAAACATTTTTTCAACAGGTTTATCTTTTTTACATACTTTAAAGAAAGGTAAGTTTATTTTTAGCACAGTTAAAAAGTGTAATTAATTTTTTTCAAAAATTTACAATTTTTGTTTAAAGTAGTTAATTTATGTAATTTATAGTTATTTTAAAAATGTGATTTTTAAAAATTTATTTGAAGTTTTAGTGAGGTTTTGGGGCCGATCTCTATTCATAGATTTGACAGGTCTTCCTGTCAAAATCTATGAATGAAGATTCCCTGCTCCGATTGGCTCTCCATGGCCCACGTGATCCCAGGGGACGCTTCGAACTAACTGCGCCCCTGGGATACGCAAGCACTGCGTGCCGGCAGCTGCAGGAGGCCCAGGAGCCGAATTCCATGCGGGCCCGAAGCACAACGGCAGGCGCGGTAGGTAAGTACATGCGCGATTCTTGCACCTGCGGGAAGCCGGAGAGCCGAATTTCTGGCCCTATATAGTGTACTCTGCAGCTTGACAATCAACTAACAGTGCTTGGTGTTAACCCCATTTGTACTGTAGAATTCAAAAAATAATCCATCACACCTCTTCAGAATTGTACATATGTTGCAACTAATCAAACAATAGGAATTTGGGTTCTTTCTTCATGTTGAGCAGTTTGGCATTCTAAAGATGATCTACCCATACCAGAGTAAGTGAGTAAAGTACAAGTTGCCGAATCAGCTGGAAACTGTTAATTCTACATGTTCCAAAATTCCAGGGTGTGGGAAGGGAAAAAAAGCCCTGAATTCCCATCAGAGGCGCTGGGACATAACCCAGATCTGCTGGGTTTCTACCCTGCACAACTTACCTGGGTAACCCAATCGTTGGGTGGGAGGATGTCTTCTACCTGCCCCTACTCCCCCACATGTCAATAGAAAGCACTGGGGGCATATCTGGGGGTGTTCCTGTGAATTCTGCCCATTACACCCTCCTTAGCTTCAATGAAAACTTGAGAGCTGGTATGTGTTCTGTACTGGGCCTTCTAAAGCCTCCAAATATGCTTCCAAAAGTAATCAATCGCAGAAGAGATCGATTACCTTTTGAAGGTAGGCCCTGGCTTCCTTTTGGGGCAAAGAACAATAAGATTTGCCCCGACACCTTTGGCCCGATAAAGACTTCCGGCTCTCCCATTGGAGTGACAGGGTGCGCCTCTGATCTTCCACTGAGCAGTCAGGGTAGGTGCCTCTGTTGTGCCTGTACAGGCAAGACCCGCCCAGTCTGATTATTTAAATGACCCTATCCCATGAATTTTGGAGATCTCCATGTCCTCTTCTACAAGTGTCTGGGAGTCCACTCTGCTGCACTTCCGCCGGCAAAGCAGGAACCTCGGAATTTTGGGCTCTCTATTTTATACTATTTTAGGCCTGTTACAAGTTTTGGGTCTGCATTAGATATTGTCTTGCGTTCAGCAGCACCAGGCACTCCCTTAAGCACCTTTTACTGACCCAATAGCTACATAAAGAATAGCATGGCTGGGGAGCTGTAACAATGAGATCTCTTGTCGTGTGCACTGGTTATCACGATCTTGCACACGTCCCACATGTTTCTCCTATCTTTCGGAATGCAAGCTAATAAGCACTCGAGTGCGACAAGGCCAAATGTAAATCAACAAGCTGGTTTATTTTACATATATTGCATGAATGAACGGAATACCATTTTCAAAGTGAGATTTACCTATTTCTATCGTTGCTTATAATATCAAAAACACTAAATTACACAAACTATGCCCTTGCTATGGAGCTACCTTACTTTAGAAGTCAGCATTGCTGAACTGACTGACACTGACTTAGTCTTACAGTGACACTGCCTCTGCCTTACCATTCAACGCACAAAACCTCCTGCAGACTGTCCTTTTTCACCCAAAGAGAAAGCCAAAAAGCTTAATCTCTGCCACTCTGTCAGCTCCCTGTTGAGGATTGGCTCGCTGAGCTGCCGATCAAAGCCACCACCTTAAATGAGGAATTCACCCTCCTCCTCGAATGTGGGAGTCAGAGCTACCTCATTGCCATTTTAGCTAAGCCTCCTGCTGTTTCCAATGATTGAAACCAATCCAATATTATAGGTGTGAATCTCTGGAATGTGCTAACAATCCCCCATTATTTCAAACTGATACGGTAATATTAGTTTGCATAATTCAGTTAACGATATGGCCTGGCACCCCAGCTAATAGATCCCAGGATAACATGTCTGTTTCTGAGAGTTAACCCCATGTGAACTAAATTTAACTTTGTAGCAACATCATAATATAAATTAACCCTAAATTCATTTTCAGACCAGAATGGTAATCAAAAAAAAATTGATAAGGACCTTATTTGGAATTAAAAACATGTCAAGTGTCTGCTAATTTTCAGCAACACCTACTTTTTTGCTTGTTGTAGTTATATCGATCAAGTGTACTCCTACTACTTGAGTATACAGATAAAACATTTTGTAGGTCCCAGTATACAGGAATAGCATCCTAACAAACATGTTGCCAGTGTCTTTTTTTCCCCAATTTTTTCCACTCAAGTCTCATCACCTAGGGTGTGGGTCATGCGCACTCGTAGCTCTTCAGTGCTTCACTCAAGCACCCATTCTTCGAGTCTAAATGGCGAGTGTCAGTGAAGATCAACCATGGGGAGCATCTTCACTCAGTTGATTCTTATCTCATCTGACATCCAAAGACATACACTTTCCAACAGGGGTCACTTTATAGTAATCAAGAACTTAAACCCTGGCTGCTGAGGGAGTGCAACGAAGGTTCACCAGACTGGTTCCTGGGATGGGGGGATTGTCCTGTGAGGACAGATTGAGTAGACTAAGCCTATATTCTCCAGAGTTTAGAAGAATGAGAGGTGATCTCATTGAAACATGCAAAATTCTTACAGGGCTTGACAGGATAGATGCAGGGAGGATGTTTCCCCTGGCTGGGGAGTCTAGAACCAGGGGTCACAGTCTCAGAATAAGGGGTCGACCATTTAGGACTGAGATGAGGAGAAATTTCTTTACTCAGAGGGTGGTGAATCTTTGGAATTCTCTACCCCAGAGGGCTGTGGAGGCTCAGTCGTTGAGTATATTCAAGACAGAGATTGATAGATTTTTGAATATTAAGGGAATCAAGGGATATGGGGATAGTTCAGGAAAGTGGAGATGAGGTAGAAGATCAGCCATGATCTTATTGAATGGTGGAGCAGGCTCGAAGGGCCAAATGGCCTACTCCTGCTCCTATTTCTTATATTCTTATTTCAGGAATATTGAGGCCTCCACCACTGCCATAGACTATGAATCAAACTTGGAAATGTCGTTGTCTGTGTGCCTCAGAGACTGTATGCTTACTCATTCAGCCATCAGGGAAACCATTAAGGAATACATTAAAATGAATTATTATTGTATTCCTGTTAGAATGGCAGAAACATCACAGAGATTCTATAAAGTAACCATGTAAAGAATATGTAATTGAAGAAACAACTGGATAATTTATGAAACGGTATTTAAAGTGCTTCTGCATAACATAACAGCCCAGCATCATTCACTGTGAAAATGTTAAAAGATAGGAGAATGAGGCTATTTAAATCAGCCATTTTTCTTGCATTGTTGAGGAAAACAATGCGATAGAATTTTATTTTAGTGTATACAGCTGATAAAAGCAGGCAAATTTGTAGGAGTGAGTACTTTGTAAACTGCCTGGCCCTTTAACGGGAACAGTAGCATAGTGGTCATGTTATTGGACTAGTAATCCAGAGGCCTGGACTAATAATCCAGAACATGTGAGTTCAAATCCCACCACAGCAGCTTAATTAAATAAATCTGAAATAAAAAGCTAGTATCCATGAAACTATTGAATTATCGTGAAAACCCATCTGGTTCATGAACGTCTTTTAGGGAAGGAAATCTGCTGTTCTTACCTGGTCTGGCCTATATGTGACTCCAGACCCACAGCAATCTGCCGTCTGAAATGGCCAAGCAAGCCACTCAGTTGTACCAACCCGCTACAGAAAACAACAATAAGAGTAAAACCGGACGACCACGTGGCACCGACTTCTGACACAACAACTGGCACACCCAGCCCAGTCGACCCTGCAAGGTCCTCCTCACTAACATCTTGTCACACAGACTAGTCAAGCAACAGCCTGACATAGCCATACCAGACATCACCATCCCTGGGCATGTCCTGTCCCATCGGCAGGACAGACCCACCAGAGGTGGCGGTACCGTGGTATACAGTTGAGAGATAGCGGCCCTGGGAGTCCTCAACTTTGACTCTGGACCCCAAGTCTCATGGCTTCAGGTCAAGCATGGGCAAGGAAACCTGCTGATTACCACCTACCGCCCTCCCTCAGCTGATAAATCAGTACTCCTCCATGTTGAAGAAGCACTGCGGGTAGCAAGGGCACAGAATGTACTCTGGGTGGGGGTCTTCAATGCTCATCACCAAGACTGGCTCGGGTAGCACCACTGCTGGCCAAGTCCTGAAGGACATCACTGCCAGACTGGGCCTGCGGCAGTGGTGAGAGAAGCAACACGAGGGAAAAACTTACTTGACCTCGTCCTCACCAATCTACCTGTCGCAGATGCATCTGTCCATGACAGCACTGGTAGCAGTGACCACCGCACAGTCCTTGTGGAGACGAAGACCCATCTTCACACTGAGGACACCCTCCATCGTGTTGTGTGGCACTACCACCGTGCTAAATGGGATAGATTCAGAACAGATCTAGCAGCTCAAAACTGGGCATCCATGAGGCGCTGTGGGCCATCAGCAGCAGCAGAATTGTATTCCACCACAATCTGTAACCTCATGGCCCGGCATATCCCTCACTCTACCATTACCATCAAGCCAGGGGACCAACCCTGGTTCAATGAGGAGTGTAGAAGAGCATGCCAGGAGCAGCACCAGGCATACCTAAAAATGAGGTGCCAACCTGGGGAAGCTGCAACACAGGACTACATGCATGCTAAAAAGCGGAAGCAGCATGCTATAGACAGGGCTAAGCGAACCCATAATCAATGGATCAGATCAAAGCTCAGCAGTCCTGTCATATCCAGTCATGAATGGTGATGGAAATAAACAACTAACGGGAGGAGGAGGCTCCATGAATATCCCCATCTTCAATGATGGTGGAGCCCAGCATGCGAGTGCAAAAGACAAGGCTGAAGCGTTTGCAACCATCTTCAGACAGAAGTGCCGAGTGGATGATCCATATCGGCCTCCTCCTGATGTCCCCACCATCACAGAAGCCAGTCTTAAGCCAATTCAATTCACTCCACATGATATCAAGAAACGGCTGAGTGCACTGGATACAGCAAAGGCTATGGGCCCCGCCAACATCCCGGCTGTAGTGCTGAAGACTTGCACTCCACAACTAGCTGCGCCTCTAGCCAAGCTGTTCCAGTACAGCTACAACACTGGCATCTACCCGACGATGTGGAAAACTGCTCAGGTATTTCCTGTAACATTCGCGCCACACAAATGCCTGGCAATGACTATCTCCAACAAGAGAGAGTCTAAACACCACCCCTTGACATTCAACGGTGTTACCATCACCAAATCCCCCACCATCAACATCCTGGGGTCACCACTGACCAGAAACTTAACTGGACCAGCCACATAAATACTGTGGCTACAAGAGCAGGTCAGAGGCTGGGTATTCTACAGCGAATATCTCACCTCCTGACTTCCCAAAGCCAAGACACAAATCAAGAGTCTAACAACACTCAAGAAGCTCGACACCATCCAGGACAAAGCAGCCCACTTGATCGGCACCCCATCCACCACCTTAAACATTCACTCCCTCCACCACAGTGCGTACCGTGGCTGCAGTGTGTACCATCTACAAGATGCACTGCAGCAATTCGCCAAGGCTTCTTCGGCAGCACCTCCCAAACCCCGCGACCTCTACCACCTAGAAGGACAAGGCCAGCAGGCGCCTGGGAACACCATCACCTGCAACTTCCCCTCCAAGTTACACACCATCCTGACTTGGAAATATATCGCCGATCCTTCATCATCGCTGGGTCAAAATCCTGGAACACCCTCCCTAACAGCACTGTGGGAGCACCTTCACCACACGGACTGCAGCGGTTCAAGAAGGCAGCTCACCACCCCACCTTCTCAAGGGCAATACCCACATCCCAGGAATAAATAAAAAAATAGTATATTCAGAATAACAATTGTTGAAAAATAGCCAGTGCCTTGAATGTTCAAAAATCCACTTTAACAAATTACTCTTTTACCTGTAGCAGTTGTTATGATAGGGATTATAGCTTCCTAGTGCAGTCAAACATCCAAGACAGATTGCATATGAGAAGAAAATCTGGGTACCAGCATCCAGCCAGACCTGCAAGGAAATAGAAGACTTGTCAATATTCTTCAATAACAGATGAATCTCAGTACCCAAATGTTAAAAAAAGAACCAAAAAAAGCCATCATCAGCAATACTATCAAAGTATTAAAGCAGCAGGGAGCACTTTCAGCTCCTCTGGGCCCCACAAGTAAAGCTTAGGCCTCCCTTGCTCTGGACTCCACCCACCCCCGCCATCTTGAATACAACATCCCCGCGAGATGGTTCAGGAATCCAATCCCACTACCGACCTGTGTTGGCGGGCAGCCTCCGGGCAGCACGATTTTCCTCCGCTTCCCGCCTGTTTCAGGCGGGAAGTCAGCTGGCAAGATATAAATGAAGCCTAAGAGTTAAAATAGCCTGGGTCTCATTTCTGCAGCAGCAGTTGAGTTTCCAAATCACCTCGCTACCCACCTAGAGTTAAAATCGGGGCCAACATTTACACAAGCCATCAGATAAAGAGCAAAGTTCTGAATAAGTAATGACTGCCAGTTTATGATCACATAACATATGTAGGGTTTGTTTCTGATTTCTTTTGCCAACATTAGAACTAAATATATGTTATTCATATTATTTTATGACATAATATTGGCATTGTGACGTTACAGAACCTATAAACCTAGTGATTTATAGTGCTTCTAATTTTTCAGCCACCGATTGTAATGGCTGCACAATTGGGAGTATCATGAAACAGGCACGCTGACCTTTGATACCTGATTCTGTGAATCGTGCTCTTATCACGCAAGACACTGTGCCTGGAGAAGAGTTCCGCAAATTCAGAGCTACAGTTTCATGCCATGAAAATGAAAAGACTGCGCTGTACAACATGTAGAGAAAGCTCTGAACTCAAATGAAGTTCATGAACTGTGAACCTAGAAATTACGGATCCAAAAAAGACAATTTATCCTGTTGATTTCCACAGACAATTTGCAGTTGGCTCTGTCATGGACACTTCTTAATTCATGTAATTTGCTATGGGAGGTAAATGACTGCGAGTGAAGCTTCTAAGAGAAAACAGAATTTTCTCCATGACCCCAAAGTAAGTGAGCATAATTCTACAATACCACATTATAATCAATCATGACCAACTGCATTCCAAATGTGACACACCCATGGTCTCAAAAGAACTGGAACCAATTTTGCTCGATATCATCTGATCTTTTATGTGTTTATTTATTCTTACAATCTTACATTTCCCAATGTTATGACAGTCATATTAGGATGCCTAAGGTTGTACATAATCAACATACAAATTTACCAATGTGTTCCTCAGTATTGAACTAACTTATTTGAAATAAATAATCTTGTGAGCATTCTTACTATTTCCTTTAGTGCTGTTGCTAATAGCTTAATATTGATTGGGTGCTTTATTAAATGGTTGATAATC
Source organism: Squalus acanthias (assembly GCA_030390025.1). NCBI lineage: Eukaryota > Metazoa > Chordata > Chondrichthyes > Squaliformes > Squalidae > Squalus > Squalus acanthias. Next base: position 45,436,595 of record CM059444.1, read on the forward strand.
CCACCTAACTCTTTTCCCCTTTCCACCTTTGCTAACAACCATTGTATATATACATTTCATGTACCAATGTGCATTCATTTACACTTTTTCACAATTGATCTGATATATCTTACTCCATCTATTTGTTTGTCCAGATCCCCATGGGTCATATGGCCAAATACTTTAATGTTATCAGCAAACTTAATAATTATTATTACCTTTCCCCTCCTCCGGCTCTTCCAGTGGCTTAGCCACACAGAGTAGGAAGGTAGGCGCTTAAGTAACTGATCTCAGGCAGAAAGGCAGTACGGCTGCTACCACTGGTCTTAACATTGCTAGTTTGGCGAAGGAAAATCAGTCATAGTCCCTGCTCCTGACTGTTATCCAACAACCCCTGCTGGAAGGGTGCGTACGTGGACTCCAGGTGAGGACAGATCCAGTGTTGGCTGTTATGACTACCATTGTCAAATAGCTTCCTGACATTCACTGTCAAGGCTCACGCATGAATAATTAATAATGGATAAGTTACTGGAGGGTACAGTGGGACTGTTCTCCAGTGATAAGTCCACTGCCTTCAGGAGAGGAATGGAGAGGAGAAAATTGGTGAGAAAAAAGACCCTCTTCCATATCGCTGATGAATAAAGTAAAGAGCACAGAGTCAGAAAATATTCCGATAGACTTCCACTAGTCCCTAGACAGAGCTACGCACATTTAATGTTTTCTGATTTGTACTCCAAAGCCAATTTATAATCCAACCACAAAAATGCCATTAATTCTGTGTACTATATCTTGTTTAATAACTTCAGATGTCAAACTTTACCTCTGAAATCCAAGGACAGTATAAATCTGTATAATATAATCCAAGTATACTACAATCCAATTATTCTATAATCCAAGCATATTATTATGCAAGTATTCTACACTCCAGGTACAGTATAATTCAAGTCTACAGATCCAAGTATTTTATAATCTAAATGTGCAAATCCAAGTATTTTATAATCCAAGCACACTATAATTAAGCATAATACAATCTAATTATACAAATCCAAAAATTCTATAATACAAGTTTACAAGTCGAAGTATTTTATAAACCAAGTATATGAATCCATATATACTATAATCCAAGTATACATTAGAAATATACTATAATTCGGGTATCCTTTAATCCAAGTATGCTACGATCCAGATATACAAAAATCCAAGTATACCCATCCAAGCCTACCCTAACTGAAGTATACCAATTGAAATATGCTATAATCAAGATACCACAATCCAAATATACTATGAATATTATAATATTCTATGTCTGCGGGATAATAATTATCCACTAAATTAATTAGCCCCCTCACAGAATCTCAATGGATTAATGATGCCTGATGTATTGCCTCTAAAACTAAGTGATAGTCAGCAATTAAAATATCCAACATCTCTATTATCGACTGCCAAAACATGCTTATTAATCTGTATTTGTATGACGTAGATTGACTGAATCTAGAATTTGTTCAGCCTTCATTTAGGAAGACTAATGCGAAAATGATTACTGCCTTTCATGGGTGCACTTTCAATGCTCTTCAACTCTGAGATGACTGCAGTACACATCGCAAAGTGCATTGACCCATTGAGCAACTCAGGAGCCCCAGGAGCTGCACACTTCATCCAAAGAGTACTGGCTACTAGTTACCAGCTCCTTCAAGCAATTATAGTCTCTTTCCAATAATAGTCTGTGAAAAAAACTGTCCATCACTAATGCAACGTAATGTTAGAAAAATGAGGTAGAATGGGAGCACTTGTGTGGTCTAAAGGTAAAGATATGATACAAGAACATTAGCTATTGATTGTGCTTTATATGAAAATAAACGACAGGCCACAAAGTAAAGATTGTACTGAACAGATGGCATGTGAGGGCTTTAGGCTTAGACACAACTTGAGGACAGCATCCCATAGTCTGGAGGGGATAGCAGCTTGGTAACGTGAAGAAAGCCAAAGGTCAGACACAAACATAACTCTAGGCTTTGCTGTTGTGTAATATAGGTTAAATTCCTTAGCAGTTGAGTTGTTGAACCATTAATATGGGTTCTGTGCAGGGAGAAGAGACAGCTGCAGCTACAGATGTTGAAATCTCAGAGTGTAGCAGTGGACAAGAATTAATTACAAATCACAGTCATATTATCACCTTTTCTATGGCAACACCAGTTGACTATATCACGTGTACTATTTCAAATATCAGATTCACGTTTAGCTCTGCATGTTTGCCGACGCTTCCTTTTTTTTATTAGTAAATAGCTGCAAGAAAACACTTTTATTTGTTCTAATTACAATGTGATAGGTGCAGTAATGAGTCAAGCCTTAAGGATTGAAATGCATTCTACCGCACTATTTTTCTTATGCGGAGAACAGAGTTCTATGCCTAATTCACACTTTACCTCTTCAACATTAAACAGTCTGTGGAAACAAATACATCCTCATTAAACCGAGGCCCCGTCTGCTCTCTCAGGTGGACGTAAAAGATCCTATGGCACTATTTCGAAGACGAGCAGGGGAGTTAAGCCGGTGTCCTGGCCAATATTTATCCCTCAATCAACATCACTACAACAGATTAACTGGTCATTATCACATTGCTGTTTGTGGGCGCTTGCTGTGCGCAAATTGGTTGCCGCGTTTCCTACATTACAACAGTGACTACACTTCAAAAAAAGTACGTCATTGGCTGTAAAGCGTTTATTTAGGACATCTGGTGGTCGTGAAAGGCGCTATAGAAATCCAAGCCTTTCTTTTCCTTTTTTCTCATTATCAAAGCTCTCCACAAGCCATTTATAGGGATATATTCTTCTCCCTTTACTAATGATAGTTCTGGGTATTACAAAGTATATAAAGTGGAGAAACTTGCTCGAAACTAAAGCCAATTCTTTTACTAATTTTAGTGAATAGAGGAAATGAATAGAAATGAAGACAGACTTTTGTTGCATTTACATGTATGCTAGCAGTAGATTATTTACATGCATGTTGGCAGTAGCCCATTTATACTGCCAGCCAGAGACATTGGGGGTAATTTTTTGGGGGCTCAGCGGATGCGATCGGTGGCGGGTCGGGCGGGAAATTTTTTTTTTTTGACAGCGGGTCTGGTCCCCACTGTCAACCTGCCGCCACGCGCCTTTCCCAGATGTCGGGTCTGTCAGGGTTGAACAGACCTGATACGCAGTGGCGGGGGAGGCAATTCAGGTCATTATGACCTTGTTAACAGCCCATTAAGAAGTATTTTGAGCTCACCTTTACATTTTACGAGGTCGCCCACGGGGTCCACACTGCCCGGGGATCACGCCAGGTAAGCAGGTCAGGAGTTGTATGACCATGGGATCATTTCATTACTTGACAGCTGCAAATGTGCTATAAAAGCTCCCATCTCACATCTGTTCACTTTCCAAGCTTAGAAGCTGTTGCTTACTGCATTTGGAAGACAGATTGAGCTATATGCAGGTTGCAAGTGTTTGGAGTAAACTCTCTATCCAGTGTCACCTCATTGGAACAACCTCTCTCACCATTGACAGATCACTTCTGTCATCTCTACTTCACCTGCCATCTATTACATCAGCGTTGGTGCCCTTCAAACTATCTCCCCTTGGTCCTCAGAATCCCACCACGATCAGCCCCAACACCAGCAGCACCAACAACACCAACCTTCTCCGCAATCATCTGATGCTGCACAGGACACAGGGCATCAGCACCTGACCACATTGCTGCCCGGGACACCAGGGATGGCCTCACCATGGCCAGATTTACTTCACTTGATGCTGTACACCATGGCTGCCACATGATGCATCAGGTTGGCACCACCCCACACCAACACCATAAAGCATCCCTACAATGTCCAAGCCATTAGTTTCATAATCACCATCATTGCAGGGGGTACCGTTATGTCTCAGCATTCACTTCAACTCACTAAGCCACTTCCAAAGGTTCACACAAATCTGTCCAAGAAGGCAAAGTGTTGAAAATAAAGATTTCAATGTTTGACAGCACACTAACAGAAACTTCACATGAACATTGGCTAAAATATCCAAGTGCCTACCCTTGTGTGTTGTTAGTTGGTATGATTGGACTCGGATGAAAGTGAGTGTGAGGGGTGGCTAGTGAGATGGGGAAGTGATAATATAGATAGAGAGGGATGGGTGGAGGTGCAAGGTAAGTTGGTGTGAGTAAGGATGTGCAGGAGTAGGGTAGGGAAGGCAGAGTGATGGGGATGTGATGAGTGGCACAGCAGGATGAGGTTGTGTGTGGCTTTGCAGTAACGTTTCGTGATCTACTGAGATCATTGAAATATTTGCACCACTGCAGCCTGGTCCTCCTGACCACATCCCTGCTTGTGCCCTCCTGTGCAATGTGCAACCAGGCTGCGTTGATCTCCTGGGGAGGTCTCTTCCGCCCATTGGAAGGGAAGAGAATCTCCCTGTGTGCTGTGACTCCCTCCAACATATGGAGGGAGTCATGGGAGAGCTGTGCACCTCTGTGCAGTGATTGTCAGTATTTGCAGCACCTCAATGCTGTAGAACACTGACAGCAAAACGGTCAAAGTAAATTTGTGCATGGTCCCTTTAAGGAAACCAGCTGATGAAGCGTCATCAAATGACGTCATCAGACCGCCTTCCTGCAATTGGTCGGGAAACGCACTGGGCGGGCTTAACAAGCCCAATCAATGTAAAATCATTCTACACAGCAGGCGGGAGCCGGCAGCGGGGCCGGGACCTGCCACCGACGTCGCTCGCCAGTGACCCACCAGGGTTGTTAAAATCCAGCCCATCAATTCTCCTGTCCATGACACAACTCTGCTATCTAGGGATGTCTTCTGTGAAATGCCTTGGGGCATTTTCCTAGTTAAAGGCGCGATATAAATGCAAGTTGTTGTGGTGTGTATTGTATCGTAACTTTAAAGAAAGAAATATGTTTCGTTTCTTTTCAGCGGAAAATTCATCCATATGAGTTAGCTTAGAAATCCGAGCCTTTCTACAAAACAAACCAGTGTGGTTCAAAATGTTTCACACTTGGGCTTCCCCTCCAGGGCGAGTTCTGACAGTTTTGACAGGGTCTTTGAGCAAGGAGGAAAAACTGGCTGGAGGAGAGTCAAATGACTTTCCGCTCCACTCAAGAGGGTGAAAACATGGAATAGTTGGTGTGTTCATGCACAGACCTGTAAACACATAAAGGAAATAAACACAAAGATAGCCTTGTGGTTACGTAATATGTACTCTATATATTCAAATAAACATTCTGCATTTCTCAATTTTGAAAAATGGTATGAGATTTTTCACTGAGCTTCGTAATGATTACATTTTGATACTTACTTTTTCCCCTAATTTAGAAGGACAGTGTGCTAACTCTCACTAAAATATACAGGTTTCCAGGACAAAAGTAGGTATAAAATTCCAGTGCCATTTGCATTAGTAATTTAGCTCGATTTGATGTTGTCAGCTCAGATAAAACACACTCACAGTTTATTCATTGCAGTACCATAGATGGGTGAACAGCACTGTTGTCTGCAGGGTGGCTTTGAGTGATACACTTATTCAAGCATGTGTCTAACTCGCCGGCAAACAGTACACACCAAAGGTCATGAGAAAAGAAAAGGGTTTGTTTTGACAAAGAACAGGAAGTGGCACTGTCATTCAGAGAAACAAACAGCCCTCATTACCATAATTCCTTATGTTGTGTAATGCAACGTATCTTTGTCGGTGTGAGTTGATTCTGGTGCAGCTGAAGCCTCTTAATGGGAATATTCTGATGACGAGCCTATATTTCCATTCTCCAGTCATCCCGATTAAACAAATGCCGCAGATATATGAAAATGAAAAGATGCCTAAACAACCATTCAAGGAATCCTCTCATTAGTGGGAATCCCATTAACTAGGCCATGCTGCATTATACTGTTATTCTAATTGCCATGTTTGTAAGCAGCTAATGCGAACCAGTTCTGTTATTTGTAATAAATTAAAACATTCGTTTGACGTCAGAATTTATATAACCAGCTAAAATACATGTTTGAACATAACTATCCCCGATCTACAAGTGTACATTATGTGAAAGGTATCACAAAGATATTTAGCCCTTTCACTGGCTAGCATGGACAATGCTGATGATCCAAGAATGAGACTACGGGGAAGCTTTTACAATTAGTGCTCCAGATATTGTTGCATTATCTCTGAACTGTTGAGTTGTTTGTTAATGAATGTTGTTATGTGTGTGGGGCACACATTTTATTGGAAAGTTCTATAGAGCGTTGACGCCTGTAGATGGTGTTTAGATGGAACTTTCAATGTTACAGTTGCCACAGCATCTGTCACATAACATCTACCTGTCACACAGCACTCATAGTCTTGGTGAGTATTCCTCACAAACCACTCAAGATGCTTTGTGGAAACATTTACGTCACCAGTTTTTTCTCATTAATTAAAATTTGTAATGTCCAAAGTAACAGTTTAAACAAAATTTTTTAAACACATATTTCACAATAACATGTTTACGTTTAGCCACTGAATTGTCTTTTGTGCCTTTTAATGCCATCATTACTTGAAAATCTCAGTCTCTCTCAAGAGCCTGGGGCTGGGCTTGATATTGTTGCTCAGAGCTGTGATGTTGTGGGCTGAATTCAGATTGAGCAGTCTGAGCATGTGCAGTGTATCTATTTTCCCAGAATACATCAGGACCATTCAGGCAGCTGTATTGAGTGAATATTTTTCCTTAGCTTCTAGCAGTTTCTGTCCAGTAGCTTTTTGTTAAATTATGTTGAAAACAAGTAGACACATTTCAAAAGCTATACTGAGTTAATATTTATATTGAGTATTTTTTAAAACAATAAAGCATATGTTTGTGTCGCTGCGTCTGTGTGTGAGAGACAAAGTGAGAAAAAATGATAGTGTACTAATTGCACTTCTGCTGCAACTTTTATTTTGTTTTCTCTAAACTTCAGAAAATATATTAAGTTCAGCGGGCGCGAAAGAGAGAGAGGCTAGGATGTGAGAGATAAAAAGAGGCAGGGTGAAACAATGGATTAGTCAGAAGGGGAAAGTGCAGTGTGATAACGAAGGGGTATACGGCACGATGGGAGAAAGGGGGTTGGGGAGAAGCACGAGTGGTTAGGGGAGAGGATGAAGGAGCTGCTGAGTGTCACATTTTCCACACAACACCCACTCTATATGCAGCCTGCAACCATTGGTAGCTCCTTTCCCTTCCACACTATGCCACGCCACCCATTACCTCCCACCCAAAAGGAAAGAAGGCAGTAAGCCCTGGATATGTGTGCATACATTCAAAGTAACACCTAACAGCTTTTATCCAAAGTCTAAGAATTTCATTTATCAGTGGACATCTGCCTTTAACATGGCTGATGGACCTACGCAGGCTGACTGTAAAGTACAAGCCATTTTAATGTTCTAAATGTCCAGTCTAGTGCCACATATCAGGCTTGCACACAGAATCATAGAATGGTTACAGCACAGAAGGAGGCCATTCGGCCTGTCAAGCCCATGCCGGCTCTCTGCAAGAGCACTTCAGCTAGTTCCACTCCCCCGCCCATCACTAGCTGCTTAATCCAGATGCTTATGCGAGGGGCTTTAGGTTGATTTGGCTATGATAAATTGACCCTTAGTGTTAGGGGGGATTAAATACGTGGGGTTACGGGGATAGGGTGGGATATGTGTCGGTGCAGGCTCGATGGGCCGAAATGGCCTCTATCTGCACTGTGGGGATTCTGTGATTCTGGATTCTGTGAAGGCTGACTCTGGGTCCAGTGAACTCAGTGACAGGTCAGTGAAGGTCGTAGTGTCCCTCCATTCAACTCTTTCCTGGTTTTGCCACAAATCTACCTCACAGCTTGTCCTGAATCTTGCGTATGAGGTGGATTTGTGGCAAAATACCCAGGAGTTCTGTGGGAAAACTGTTGTGAAACCTGGCTTATATGTCACAAGTTTAATCTACATTGGGGCTTTGCTGTCATCGAAGAAAGATGAGAAAGACTAAAGTGCCTTCACTCCATCCTCCCAGATGAATTTGTCAAGAACACAATAACATCTGTGAAAAATATCTCTGTACCTGGTTAATGCCAAAAAATCATTGTTGCTATTAGCAACCACCTTATTTCTTACAGTCTGTGTTTATTTAATCCACTGTTTTGTAAAAGTTGTGAGCTTTTCAGGAACCAAGTGCAGAAAAAACTGTAAGGTTAAATTCAGCAATCCAGTGCAGAATACCCACTCAAAGTGAGAGCAGGTTGATCTCTGACCCTGTGCTCTCCGCTGGGAGCATAGGATCACTGAATGTACCCTATAATTTTAACTTACCGCACAATTATACTAATTCCAAAATTATAAAATGTAATGTGAATAATGTAACTACTATAAACAGAAATGATTAATGTACCTACGCACTTGGACCTTTGAACTATTACAGCATATTAACCAAATAAGAATTGCTACTTGAAGCTCAATTTTTGTACAACATAAATTATTTACGCCATGTACTGTAATAACTATGTTAACCATCATTCTAATGTAAAATATTCTATTATGTTCACATGATAGAGATACTCCAAATTTTGCACTATGGTTCAATGCCCACATTGAAAAGCACAGGTCTAAGGTGGTACTGCATCATATGGACAGATGAAAAGGAGGGTGAGAAATGGTTGTGAAGCCTATCAGTGATTACCTGTCTTCCCTAGCCACCTGTAATGCTAAGTCCTTGAGGAAACAAAAAAAAAGAAGTGACTAATTTTGAGAAAAAGTTGCGGAAATTCCTTTCCAACTCCATTGGGTAATTTTGAGCAAGCTTTGGGAGACAATGGTTAACCATGACTTGGTGGATTTAATTAACTAATGCCATCCCACCCAGAATTACAATAGGCTGCATTGTTCTTCTCACTCATCAACTTGGGAACCCACATGGGTCCTAGCTATGCCTGCCTTTTCGTGGGATATGTGGAACACTCTTTGTTCCAGTCCTACTCGGGTCCCCTCCCTCACCTCTTTTTCCGGTACATTGATGACTGTATCGGTGCCGTTTCCTGCTCTCGCCCTGAACTAGATAATTTCATTCACTTTGCTTCCAATTTCCACCCTTCCCTCACCTTCACATGGTCCATCTCCGACTCTTCCCTTCCCTTCCTCGACTTCTCCGTCTCCATCTCTGGGGATAGGTTATTGACAAACATTCACTACAAGCCCACTGACTCCCACAGCTACCTGGACTACACTTCCTCCCACCCCGCCTCCTGTAAGGACTCTATTCCCTTCTCCCAGTTTCTCCGTCTCCGCCGCATCTGCTCTGACGATGCCACCTTCCATACCAGTGCTTCCGACGTGTCTTCCTTTTTCCTCAACAGAGGATTCCACTCTACAGTGGTTGACACGGCCCTCGACCCTGTCCGTTCTATCTCCCGCACTTCTGCCCTCACCCCTGCCCCTCCCTCCCGGAACCACGATAGAGTTCCCCTTTCACCCCACCAGCCTCCACATTCAATGGATCATCCTCCGCCATTTCCGCCACCTCCAGCGTGATCCCACCACCAAACGCATCTTCCTCTCACCTCCCCTTTCAGCATTCCATAGGGACTGCTCCCTCCGCGACACCCTAGTCCACTCCTCTATCACCCCTAGCACCCCTTCCCCTTCGCCTGGCACCTTCCCATGCACGCGTAGGAGATGCAACACATGCCCTTATACCTCCCCCCTTCCCACTGTCCAGGGTTCCAAACACCCCTTCCAGGTGAAACAGCGATTTACTTGTACTTCTTGCAATTTAGTATACAGGAATCGCTGCTCACGATGTGGTCTCCTCTACATTGGGGAGACCAAACGCAGATTGGGTGACCGCTTTGCGGAACACCTCCGTTCAGTCCGTAAGGGTGACCCCGAGCTTCCGGTCACTTGTCACTTTAATTCTTCGCACCACTCCCACTCAGACCTCACCGTCCTCGGCCTCTTGCATTGTTCCACGGAAGCTCAGCGTAAGCTCGAGGAACAGCACCTCATCTTTCGATTAGGCACTTTACAGACTTCTGGACTCAACATAGAGTTCAACAATTTCAGATCATAACCTCGGCCCCTATCATATATATATTTTTTATCCACACTTTTTGTTTGTGCCTTTTGTTCTTCTCTCCCACATGGCAGCTGTCTTTCATTCTGCCAGTGCAATTCACACTTCATCTAGAGCCATCCTTTGTTTCTTAACCTGTTCCATTACCATCTCCTTTTGCCTTGAATATCTCTTAATGTCTCTTAACCTCTTCCACCTTCTATCCTATCACAGACCTTCCCTTTTGTTCTTTCATCCCCTCCCCCATTTCCCAGCCCCTAAACTTGCTTTAAAATCTGTTCCATTTCCTGCCTTTTTCCAGTTCTGATGAAAGGTCATCGATCTGAAACGTTAACTCTGTTTCTCTCTTCACAGATGCTGCCTGACCTGCTGAGTGTCTCCAGCATTTTCTGTTTTTATTACCTTCTTAAAGGTCTGTACTGTACTCATATTTACCACACCCAGCTGTTCCAATGGGAGACAGTCTTCCGAGAAAAAAAGACTTGCATTTATATTTGCCTTTCATGACCACCGGACATCCCAAAGCGCTTTACAGCCAATGAAGTACTTTTTTTTTTGGAGTGTAGTCACTGTTGTAATGTAGGAAACGCGGCAGCCAAATTGCACAGAGCAAGTTCCCACAAACAACAATGTGATAATGACCGGATAATCTGTTTTTGTTATGTTGATTGAGGAATAAATATTGTCCAGGACACCGGGGATAACTCCGGGGATAACTCCCCTGCTCTTCTTCGAAATAGTGCCATGGGATCTTTTACGTCCACTTGAGAGAGCAGACGGGGCCTCGGATTAATGTCTCATCCAAAAGACGGCACCTCCGACAGTGCAGCACTCCCTCAGCACTGCACTGGAGTGTCAGCCTAGATTTTTGTGCTCAAGTCCCTGGAGTGGACTTACTTACTGGCATCCTGACTCATTACTTACATTTTTATTGACATATCCTCCTGTCCTACTACTCTCTGACAATCCTTTACAATTTAAAAAGTTCCAATTATTTCTTTCTTGAGCCTAGGTTTCTTCAGTAAACAACTGACTCTCTAATTCTATCCTTGTAACTAAATGTCATCCTCTGCATCTTCTCTAGTGCCTCGATATCCAAAATGCATCATACTCCAAGTGCAGACTGACCCACACTTTATAAAACTGAAATATAAGGGCTGATTTTATGAATGTGTGCTAGCAGCAGGTTCCATACCCTTGCCAAGAATTTCCATGTAAGTTCTTTGGGGCTATAATAATATTCCTTTTGTGTTTTCTGGTTTATTGCAGTGATTATGTTAGTAATATTAACCCTGCCCCTTAAATTTGGCTGCTGATATATTCAAAGATTAGCTTAAAAATACAAGGGTAGGTCTTTGTCTTTAGCACTCCCAGTGCAGAGCTGCTTGCAACATGAGCAACATCTGGAATTCAATTCAAGGTGCCCATGATTTTCTACTCATTAAAGTAATCGAAACAGAATTGTGAGGGCAATGAACTGGGGAGCAGCCAAAATGCCAATATGCTCTCCAGTCACAAGCAACACTGCTCCAGGAACACTAAAGTATTATACTTCATGCTTGGGGTTTCAAATGGCTGCTGTCAATGTTTTTCTTTATTTTACAAAAGTTATAATACAAGTTTTGTCCTGTTGCAAAATTGAAAATAGATGATCACTCCCCATTATGGTTTCAAGTGAGCTGACCTTTTTTCTTAACCTCGAGTCATATGCAACAGCAGCCTGATAATTACAGCACAGTTGATATAATTCTCAGATTGTGATTGGCATAATCATAGTAATTTCTGCAATTTTATGTAGATTCCAAAGCTTGTTCTTTGTTCTTAGAAATATAGCATGTACTATACATTTCTGCCCATTGACTAGGAACTGATGGTGATCTAGCCTTTCTCTTTACAAGAATTTTCTATAATCTGTACAAAACAGTGAATACTGCACATGCCCTTCAAACAAGTGCTCAGCTAATTTTATATATTTGAATACCTAACTTATTTACTGAATCTTCAATTTTTCAGATTGAGTTCACAGGTCAAATACAGCCTTCTCCTTCAGTGTCAAGTACAGGTTGTGTATATTCCGAGACAACACAGTAACAGGAAAGAGAAGAAAGGAATATCATTTATATCGGGCTTTTCATGTCCTCAGGGTGTCGCAAAGTGCTTCACAGCCAATGAATTATTTTTGAAGTGCACTCAATGTTGTACTGTAGGCAAATGCAGTACCCAAGTTGGGCACAGCAACGTACCACAAACAGCAATGAGATAAATGACCACATAGTCTATATTTGGGAGTTGTTGGTTGAGGGATAAATGTTGACATCAGGAGAACACCCCAGCTATTCTCTGAATAGTACCACGGGATCGTTTGCATCTACCAAAGAGGGCAGACGGGACCTCGGCAAAAGGTGGCACCTCAACTTGTGCAGCACTGCCGCAACAGTGGAGTGGGGCTTGAAACCACAACTTACTGACTCAGAGGTGAGAGTGCTGCCACTGAGCAAGGCTGACACTAGGGGCTGGATTTTGCCAGCCCTGGGGAGGCGGGACTGCCGGGAAAATGGCAGAATCTGGGGGCGGTTGCAGGCTTCAACAGTTGGGGAACCGGAGAGTCTCGCATCTCATCGGTAGAGATGGCAGATGGCTGCTGCATTCTCTGATGCAACAGCCATCTAATTTCTGCTCACAAAAGAGGTTTGATGAGTCTTGAATACAAGAACTCATCAAACAACAGAGAATGTCAGTGTTTGACAGCTTCACAGAGCAGTCAAACGATGACAAATCATCTGTCAAAAATTTTTGACAGATGAAACGTCATATGCTGACGTTCTCTGTAACCGGCTTCCCCTTAATTGGCCTGCTAAGCCCGCTGGGCGGGCTTAACAAGGTCAATCAAGGGAAAATAGCGTGGGTTGGCCAGAAGTCATTGGAGGCGGGACTGAAACCCGACAAGCAGCAGTCCCGCCTCCAACGGCAAAATCCCGGTCTAAAAAGCAGGTCCCCTTGGTCGGGTGGTCGGGAGGGGGCGGAGGTGAGATTTTCCTCTTTGGTGTTTGAGTATAAAGCATCATCTGTGTAAAACACATCGAGGAAGATTGGGGAGGGAGGATCACATGCTGATAATGAAACTCACCTGATTTTCCAGTACAGCCGTGCATTCCTTCCTGCCCAATCTTCCTCTATGCTCTCCATCCACGTGAGCATCAAAGCGGAAAATCTGCCCCATTGTATTTACAAAAAACTACAGGTTGGGACATGTGTTGGTGCGGATACACTGGGCATATGGTTGGGGGTAAAGTTTTACACTTCATGTTGCAGGGCTCCACGCAATGGGAGAGCCTATCAGGAATTTGGATGTGGAGGCCAGTACACCCAATTTTTGCCTGCATGGTTAAAATAAATGGACAGTGAATCAAGTGGGCTAAGAATCAGGCAGGCTGAATTCCCAACATCCATTCCCATCACACATAGCTCCGTGCTGGGAGCGCTGAAGCGTAAAATTCTCCCCTATATTTTTTAAGCTCGAGCTGGGGGGGCGGGGCGGGGGGGGGGGAGGAAGTAGTGTTTCAAACAGGAAACACTCCTCACAGTCTTCCCTTCTCTCTTAACAACCTTCACAGTGTTCATTTATGTATTTTGTTCAGAAATACACAGAGGTCTTGATTGTCGGATCTTATTTGAGAAAATGGTTGAATACAGCTCTTTTTATTCTGTTAAAATAGGAAATACATCAGGGAAAATAAAGAAACAGCTGCTTTTGTACTGTACACTTGACAGCATTTTTTGAAAGAACCCAATTACATGAAAATGACTTCTTTTTCACTCCATTTTCAGATTTATTTAGGTTGCTAGGCAGTTGGTTTTCTGTGTTCTTACTTTTATTGGGTATCGACCCTAATGAATAAATTCATTACTAGGAAATGGGAGAGTACAGATGCCCCTTGTTCATCCCCTGGCAGTTCTCAGTGCCCTTACTTTGAACCTATATTTCATTCGATTTATGAACACACATGTATTTATATAATAGCCGCACAAACCCCTCACTTACATCACAGAACACATAAAGACCCTGTGTTTCTAGGAATTCCTCTTTAAAAGGTTGCAGGGAGTCACATTAATAGCGTCAAGGACGGTTGCGTTTACATTGAGGTAAATTTTCTGAGGCTCCAGCAGTCTCACAGAGTCTCACAGGAAGTGGGTAGGGGGTGGAGAAGTTGGGCACACAGACGCACACGCCTGATTTCTCAAATGGTGAGGCCCCGCTGCAGGCATGTATGGGCCTCGTTACCATTGCTAATTATTTAACCTTAGTCCCTCATCTAAAAGTAATTAGTAAACAGTATTTCTGACTGCCATTTGGGGTTGTGGCGCCTCTCCCGAGCAGCTGCGGTGATGTAGACTATAGGGTGCCTGTGCGTGCCCTGAACATCACTGCCGTCAGGAACTCCTGCCTGTGAACAAGGGGCTGCTTTCCCAGTTGAAATAGATGGTTTGGGGGCTCCTGGGGTTAGATGGCCTCCTCAAGCAGGCTTCTTAAAGGTAGGCATATGTCCTGTAAGCTGTTAAAGTCTGGGGGGGGTTGAGGGTGGGGGGGGGAAGAGGGTTGCATTTTTGGTGCAATTTTTACTGTATTTTATCCGTGCATTTTTTTTTTGCTAGGAACTTTGATTTTTTTTCATTTTGGGGGATTTATTCTTGTATCTTTTTGTTTCCTGGTGGCCTTTAAGTAGCACGGTACACATGGAAATTTCTTGCTGGATTCTGAATATGCCCGATATTTCAGATAAGGAAAAGGAGTTCATGTAGGACCAGCACAGTTACGTTGGCATGTTAGAGCAGGCTTCACATGATCGGCTGTCATATAGCTATACCATCTGCTGCAGGATGGCCTGTGGACAATATCTAGAAAAGGGAAAGCTCTGCCCAAAGTAGTAACGGTTTACACAGCATGAAGCTTTCATGCTATCAATCCTTTCAAGCCACTCCAAGGACATGTGCCACATCAGGTAGTCTACAGTGCCCACCTTTATCAAGCAAGTGACAAACACTGCGGGAGTACCAAAGGATAAAGAAAAATAAAGATGCCCCCATGCATCTGGATCTGGGAATAAAGATGCAAATAGACTGACTCACGAGTATTATTAACAGATTAACGCTCAGACAAATTTATTAGCAGTTCTTCATCGCCTTTGCTGTAGAAAGGAGGCAGCAGCTGGATGGGATGAATATGCTTGTGGTAGGCTTCCCTCGAATGCAAGGTGTCACAGATGGCACTTTTGGGTAGCAGGGTTCCTTACATCAACCCTATGGCCCACATGCAAAGAAAGGGTTAATGATCAGGTGATAAATGGTCCCAGAAATATCAATATGCATAGCAATAGTAGTTATGCAGGAGGCAGCCATGATGTCAGCAGTAAGCAACAGTCTAATGTGTCTGTACGTTTGGAGAGAAAAAACACTGGGAGGGAGGTTAAGAGATGGCTCATAGGAGATAAAGCCTAACCTCTGTATCCATGTCTGCTGACCCCATTGAGAAATGCCCTAACAGCACAGGAAGGTTTGGCCTGGCAGCCTTAGCATCTGTTTGCAGCTATACATCCATCATCTCCACCTGTAAGAAGTGTGCCTTCTAGCTATGGTACAATAAAAGAGTGCATGCTAACAAGCAAATGTCATGTATAATACTTGAAATGGTACCGCCCAGAGGATGCAGGAATTCTCAGCTTAGGTGTATGCCTGCTTGAAGGACACCACAGGAAATGTATGCTGAAGTGAGGCACACACTTATCTTCACCTTCCTTCTGATACCAGAAAATACCCTCATTTGCAAACAGGTGCAAGAGGCCAGAGTGGCTGCCTTAACTGGGTCAGAAATCTCTATACTGCTGGTATCCAAACTTTTATGGGAGGGTGGTCTTCAGCCCCAAATAGGGCCACACTCGTTCAGCATCAAAGGCAGCAATGTTGCTCACACATCCCCGGTGTGTCATTGTGATCAATGCCTCTACTTTCGCCCCTTCTCTAACTTCCTTTTGAATGGGTAGCTGCAGCCCTTTAACAGCTGCTCCCAGCCAAGTGTGCTACAGGTCAAGCTCTCTGGGAAAGATTTTCCTGTGCTTGTCTTCTATTCGAATTTGGGGCAGGGCTGCCCTCTGCCCGGCAGGCACAGAAGAGTCTTTACAATAGGTCAGCAGAACCTCATTTTTCCTATTGTTGAATTTTCTTTAAATCCTGGTTGGATATTCTCAAGGGCAACATTTTCAAATAAGTTTGTTTTCCAAGAAGAATCTGGCTCTGAGGCCGCAGAATTGCTGGGCCCGAGTATAAATGAAGGCACAGTAGTTTGAATTTCCTTTGAATTGGGAAGTCCTTCCCTATTTTAGCATGTGAAATGCATGTTTATTTTAAAGTGCAGCCTTCTGGCAAGGTTAGAATCGATTAAATTATAGTAGCCGTGGTCAATGTTCCCTCTAATTTCTATTTCCCTGCGCAGGCCCTTTATCCTTGTTGCGCGGCCACGCATACACTGTATCTCTCCAACGGCAGCACTGGTGAGCGGCCTGCGTGGGACCTCGCGATGGGTGCACGGCCGCTTAGGGGGAACATTGGTCATGGTAGCAATTTGGTCCATCCAGCCTGTGCAGGCGCTAGCTCTTTAACTGGAACTATCTGCTTTAATCCATTTTACTGCTTTTCCTTGTATCCTTTTATGTTTTATCCTTTTCGAATACTTATTTCCATTTTAAATGATAGTCTCTGTCTCATTAGCCATTTGTGCTAAAGCATTCCCGGGTATGATTTCCATGGAAGTTCTCCCATTATAACTACGGCAGAAGCCCTGGAGCAACTATGTAAATGGGAGCTTGGTAGAACCACCATGGAAATGCTACCTCTCCGTGTTCTAATAACTGTGTGAAAACCATTTCTTCAAACATCCCCTCTTTGTTATAATAATGATAAGCCTCAGTCTATGCCTCCTTGCTACCACTTTGCCAACCAGCAGATACAACCCTTCACCTTTTACCATCTCAAAACCTTTCATAATTTAGGAGGCCTCTATTAGATCCTTGCATATTCTTCTCTATTCCAGTATAAAAAGCACTAATTTTTTAACCTTTCTCTGTATCTATAGCTTCTCATTCTGTAACATTCTGGTAAATCTTCACTGTCTCCTTTTCCATGGCTCTAATATCTTATCTGCAATGGGGCACCCAGAACTACACAATGACTTCAAATGTGGCTTAACCAATGTCCTGTACAGATTTAACATCACTTCCTTGCTTTTGTATTCAATGCGTCTTTTTATAAAACTCAGAATCGCATTTGGCTTTTTTATGGTCCTTTCTTTAAAGGTCTATGGGGGAAAAATTCGGTATCGCCCATTTTGGGGTGCTAATATCGGCCGGGTGCAAAGTTTAGCGCTCGGCATTAATTATCGCCTCCGACTGCAAAATTCGCCTCTATCGCCCCTGGAGGTGATTTGAGCGCAAAATCAGGCGCTACACACCTCTCTTAAGGCGCAAACGTCAGGGAGCGAGGCGCTACCTCAGAATGCTACCGAAGATCAGGCGATGCCAATTACCATGGAAGCCAGACAGACTGGCGCCATCCAGTTCTTAAAGCGGAGGGGCCATCTTGCTGGCCAGCCACTCCCTGCTCATTGCAGCCTTGAATCTCGGCCTGGAGAGACCTCAAAAGCAATTGTGTTGGAAGCACTAATGGATAGGCCCAGGGAAAGAGCTCGGAACCTCAAAAGTGGTGCTGAGGGCCAAAACTCCTTAGGACAGCGTTAAAACCAAAAATTTTGCCGACAAGAAAAGGCAGGAAGCGCCCGCCTTTAAATAGCGCTCCCCCAGCCCCTTCCTGACTTGAAAACGTTCCCCTCTACCTGTCATTCCTAGCGGCAGGCGTTAAGGCAGGGGGCGCGACTCAATATCTAGTCCGGGGCGCTACACGCTTGACTGATGTCACGATCTGCGGGCGCAGGAGATTGTGGTGGTAGTGTTTAGCGCCACCGCAAAACGACAGGTCAATTTCGCGAGCGGCGCAAAATCCTAGCGCCCCGTTAGCGCCCTCCGAAGGCACTGACGGGAGGCGCTAACCAACCGAATTTTCCTCCCTATATATTTGCATCCCTAGATCTCTCTGCTCCTCCAACTGCATAATGTGCAAGTGGCTTCTCAAAGATACAATGGTCACTCTAAATTTGCTGGTAGTAATATAAGTTAGAACAGAATAACATAACCGCAAACTTTTGCTTATTTAATTGTTCATCGCTGATCCACTTTTATGGCATGACAGAGCCTGTTTAATGTTGTTTTGGTTAAAGCTGGCCAAAGCCAACTTAAAACTAATACTCCCACTCACTTTAAAAGAGCATTCTTGTCTGGATAGGTTATTTGCCTTAAGGAATTTCTAGCATGCAAATCAGATGATCTTTATTATAAATTAACTATTTGTTCTTTACTGTTTAATAAAGCAGCAGACAACGGCCCCTGATATTTACTTTGGGCTGTGGAGAGAGCCGGGGAGAGGGGGAGGATTTCCGGACGGGAAACCCGGAATTAAGGGTTCCTGGACGTCCTGTTGAAACTATGCCTGATAAATATTTTCTGCAGGTCAGTCTCATTGATCGGCTGGTTGCCTGTTGGCCGGGAAAGCCTGCAGCACAAGGCCACAACCGGGGAGTTGAGAAGAGGGAGGGAGAGAGAGAGATGGGGGGGGAGGGGAAGATCGCGCGGGGAGGGCGAAATCACAGGGGAGGGGGCAGAAGATCGCGGAGTGGGGGGGAGAATGCGAGGGGGCAGAGGTCGCCAGGGCTAGCTCGTGGAGGTCAGGGGTGGATCGTGGAGGTCGGGGGTGGATCGTGGAGGTCAGGGGTGGATTGTGGAGGTCAAGGGGGAGATCGTGGAGGTTGGGGGGGGAGATCATGAAGTTCGAGGGTAGATCACGGGGGGGAGATCGTGGAGTTCAGGGGGAGATCACAGGGGAGATCGTGGAGGTCGTGGGGAGATCGTGGAGGTCAGGGATAGATCGTTGGAGGTAGATCGTGGAGGTCGTGGGGAGGTGGGGGTGGGGGGGGGGTTTCGGCTGGTCATTGTATCTGTGAAGAGGTTTGCTTGTTGGGCCTGGAGGGAATACTCCTGTTCCTCCTGGCCTACAAACACTGCTATAAATGTAATAACCTTAAGGATCAGCCCTTCTTGCCTCCTTTTACCTGCCGGGTTTCCCAAGCCCCAGGAAACCCGGCCAACATTAGTTAAAAATTAAAATAATGTAAAAATGGAGGCACACAGCAGCCGTAAAAGATTTCAATGACCGACCCGACCCGCCCGCCCATGATCCGTTGCCATGGGCGGGTTGGAGCCGGGGTTGAAATTTTTACTTTCCACCCACCCCAAATCCACCCGTTCTCGGGGATTAAAATGCCCCCCAATGAATCCACATGATGTTTCCAACAGAGCTTTTTTTTAAAAAATGTTCAGACATTACAATAATAGTGTTAAAACATTTCAGGATACAGTTTCACTGAAAAGCCTACACTTGAACCTTGCTTACTGCCATGTTAGGTATCTATGCGTTATTAGTAACAACTAAAATTAATGTAAACTCTTACTGTTATACATTGAAGTGCCAGTGGTTCAGTGGGAGCACTCCCATTGCTGAGCCAGAAAATTGTGGGTTCAAGCCCCACCCCAGGACTTGGGCACATAGTCTAGTCTGACACTTCAATACACTACCAGGGTGCTGCATTGTCACAGGTGCTATCTTTTGGATGGGACATTAAACTGAGGCTCTCCCTGCCTATTAAGATGGACATAAAAGATCCCATGGCATTTTTTCAAAGAAGACCAAAGTGTCCTGGCCAATATTCATCCCTCAGCAACACCACCAAAAACAGAATAACTGATTGTTCAACTCATTGCTGTTTGTGGGATCTTGTTGTGCACAAATTGACTCTTCTGTTTGTCTACAAAACAAAAATGGCTGCACTCCAAAGGTAATTCATTGTCTGTGAAGCACTTTGGGACATCTCAGGATGTGAAAGGTGCTATATAAATGCAATTCCTGACTTTAATCATGTTTTCTGAAGAGTCATGCCTGAAATATTAACTTGACTGTCTCTTTCAGGAACTGATCAACCTGCTGGGAATTTTCAGTATTATCTGTTGAAATTTTCCAGGATTCATAGTTTTTCTTTCTACCTTTAGATTTCTCTGCCTTATGACTTGTCACAGGTCAATAAGTTACATCCACCATACAATCGGGGCGTCACAGATTTCTTGGGTCAGAGGAGCATCGAGGCCACAGACACAAGTTACAATAAAATAAGCATCATTTCTCTTGTGTGCTCTGACCCAGAATTTCAACAAATTTTAAAATAACTCCCAAAAAGAAAGAAATAAAAAGCAAAACTGGATAATCTGAAATAAGGGAAGAGATTGCTGTCAATGCACAGCTGGCTTTCAGCATCTGGGAGAGAAGGGACGGGTTAAACCCCTCGACAGAAACTGGTCAGACACAGACTTGGATCCAGTCCTGGGGAGTGTCTCACCCAAAGCATCGACCTGTTTTCAACTTTCATCCTGCTAGACGTTTCCAGCATTTTCTGTTTTTATTCCAAAACAATGAAACTCATTTGACCTACACCAGCTTTTGCTTTTGATGGTGTTTCCGCATGTAATAATTTGTTCAGTTTCCACATTTTGTTTGTCGGATCTTGCTCCAACTGGAAACTGAGGTGCTGATTGACAATTTTGTTAAAGTCCCGAACAAGACTCAAGTTAAAAAGGTACTCCTTAAAAATAGCAATGGAAAAAATTCTGTACAATGTGTTCAACCCTTTGTTTCTTTAGTCAAATTCTGTTTACTTTGTAATATTTGTATTTAAATAGTGAGTGCTGATAACATCAGGAGTAGTAGTTTACGAGAGTTACAGAAGCAGAATCTGCAAGGTAGTTCAATGAACACACACACACTATTGAACCAAGTTGACCGAAGTGTCCTGGGTTATTGATTAGATTTCTACTGATGTTAGTTCAACTCCCTCGCACTGTCAAACTCAGTAACTGTATAAAACAAAGCAAAATGTTTACAGATTCATTGCCAGCTATTTACGATTAACCTAAGCTTTTACATAACATTTGGTTCTTTTTACTTTTTTGTGTGGCTGGTAGGCCTCACGGTAGAGATGTCAAGATAATAAGTAAGTGTCCTAAACACAGCGGTGCCCTGGGACGCACAGATATGTGACATCGTGTCGAAAGTACACAAAAAGTGATACTAGAGTACTAGCAAATAAAATTTGCCTTGCATGTTTTAAAGGTCAACCGGTGTTTACTGACACAAGCCACAAGTGGATTGCATTGGCTCTCCTCATATCTGAGACAAATACCAAACTGAAGAGAGGCGGTTTTAGCTGCTGCCTGCCCATTTTCTGCCTGGTATAAGGGCGGCTGGTCGAGGAGAATTGAGAGGGGGTGGGGAAGCTCAGTCACCTCATGGCTGCCCAAGGCCCATCTGATGCAATTTTCAGCCAAGCCTGTAAATAGGCACACAGCATACCCACCTGTTTAAATATGCAAAATCGGGGACCAATGCCGGTGTAGGAACCCGATTGCAATTTTGAAGTACAATCATAGAATCATAGAATGATTACAGCACAGAAGGAGGCCATTCGGCCCGTCGAGCTCGTGCCGGCTCTCTGCAAGAGCACTTCAGCTAGTCCCACTCTCCCGCCCTTTCCCCGTAGCCCTGCAATTTTTTTTCCTTCAGTTACTTATCCAATTCCCTTTTGAAAGCCATGATTGAATCTGCCTCCACCACCCTCTCGGGCAGGGCATTCCAGATCATAACCACTCGCTGCGTAAAAAAGTTTATCCTCATGTCGCCTTTGGTTCTTTTGCCAATCACCTTAAATCTGTGTCCTCTGGTTCTCGGCCCTTCCGCCAATGGGAACAGTTTCTCTCTATCTACTCTGTCTAGACCCTTCATGATTTTGAACACCTCTATCAAATCTCCTCTCAAGCTTCTCTGCTCCAAGGAGAACAACCCCAGCTTCTCCAGTCTATCCACATAACTGAAGTCCCTCATCCCTGGAATCATTCTCGTAAATCTTTTCTACGCCTTCTCTAAGGCCTTCACATCCTTCCCCTAAAGTGCGGTGACCAGAAATGGACACAATACTCCAGTTGAGGCTGATGGGCTGATCATACACCAAGTATGCTTTGCCGATTTATATATTAATGGGACCATTGGTGGCTGCTCCATTAAAGAGCCCCAATCTTATTTTTCTTTTCTTTCTCTGGAGTCAGGAGGAGCAGAGAGCTGGCCGATTTCCCACTCTTCTACAACGGAGCTGGCTTTGGGCGGGTGGCGTGGCTGTTCCGCTAAGCTCGCGACGATTTCAGAGGGAAATTGAAAATCTCCCACCATCTCTTTGTCTGCACTACACTTTGAATATGCATACAAAATGTACACTAGAGAAACAGTTATCATAGTCCCTCAATTGAAGCAGTAGTACATATCCAAATGGATTTTATGATGTTCATTATGAAAACACGTGGACCTAGAAATTGGTTTGTGCCCGAAGGCGGGCGTGTACCCAACGGTGAGCACAAACTGCTGCGCTGAAACTGATGCACAAGAGTACCTGCACAAAATTGGTCCTCTTGCGTCACTGAGGACTCAACCGGGAACAAGCACTGACCAAAAGCTTTAAAGTGGAGCCAGGAGAAGCATGCCTGGTCCTCCTGGATCCATATTCAAGTAAAAAAACTTTCATCCTCGGTTTTAGAAGTCATACAGCTTGAAATTATGTTATATAAATATTGATGCTTGTTTCCTTCATATGAACTCCTTTTGCTCGATCGTAAAGTCTTTTATTTAACCATGCAGCATAATTTCAAAGGCAAAGATGATGGCCTTTTACAATATTTCAAGTGTACCAGCATCCCTGCAACACCAGGGAACATGGATACAGTCCTTCTCCCCACATTCTTCACTTATAAAAACAAGATTGCTTGCATACCCACTAACATGCTGACCACTACTATCAACAACACCCTCTCTCCCTCCAAGTTATATTGACTGATAACAATGTTAAGTGATCATTGACCTCACCAGATTGCCAAAAAAATGTTCCCTTGTGATAAAACACTCCCAGCTGTAGCAACTCGACATTATGAAAGACTGCAAGGGGACATGGATAGGCTAACAAGGTGGGCAGATAAGATGCAGTTCAGTGTAGAAAATGTGAAGTAATACATTTTGCAATGAGAATAGAGAAACAAAATGCACTTAAATGGTAAGATTTTAAATTGAGAAGAGTAACTGAGTGACCTGGGGTGCAGATATACAGACCCATGTGGTTCCCAAAACCTGGCACCTGGCTCTTGAAGCCCAGACAGCTCAGTTGTTTTTGCATTTGTATTTCTTTTTCTGGTTTGGTCTCTCTGCGCTTTGTGAATCTTTTATTCAAACCAATAATACAAATTACATAGTAAAACCATTACATTCATCCATCAAAATACAGTACAAATACCCCCAAACAATGCCACACTTTTTTTTTATATTAAAATAATACATCTCACTTAACTCCACATAAAACAACCCATTTCAACACCACAGTGTACAAACACATAGCACCATCACAATCCAACTAAATGCCACATATAACATCCACTCCAATAACCCAAGAAACCTGTTCCGCGCCAGTCCCACTGGCACCGCCCACCCGACCATCCACTCAATTGTTCTCCGTGCTGGGCCTCCCGCCCAGGCCACTCTCCTCCGGGTCTGCACTTTGTGTACCCTGGAGGTTTGGAGAGGGTGCTTGTTGAAACAGCTCTTCTTCAAACTGTTGGCTAATTGGTGAATGAACCCTAATTGAGAACACTGAGATCTATTAGTATGAGCGTTTGAGATATAGGCAAATTAATGGGAATTAATGATCCCTGAGGCTCCATGGTAGGCACCTATGCAGTCCATAAAGACAAAAACTTGGACACCCCTGCTATAGATAAACTCCAAATTACAATGTTTTATTCTTTGTTTTCTATTTCAGTCCACCCTCTCTCAATCGAAATTTTGCATGTTCTTTAATGTCAATTGAATATCTAAAGCCTATTTTAAAATATGAAATTTTGCCTTAGGGTACTCACGGTTATTTCTTGACTTGCCATGCAAGTGTTAACCTTCACAGAGTCATGTACAGTAGGTAGACAGGAATTATTCACAAGTATGTGATAAGGTACAAGTAGTTCATGTATCAGTGTCAATGCTGTATGTATAGCTGTTAAACTGGGTAACCTGTATACCCAGAACAACAGGGGCTGAGCACAAGTTGCGTCAGTGATAGAGGAACCAGTGTTTCTTTGCATATTATCCCAGGTGGGTACAGCAGAGTAGACCTCTCTTTAAATGGTAACTATCTCCTAGGAATAAATATATGTAATTCAAGTCTGCAAAGTTACCTTTTATTCTATATTTTGTAACTTTTTAGAGTAGAATTAAGGGGAGGCCTGATATTACTCAACAACAACAACAACAACTTGTATTTATATAGCGCCTTTAACGAAGTAAAACGTCCCAAGGTGCTTCACAGGAGTATTATAAGACAAAAGATTTGACGCTAAGTCACATAAAGAGAAATTGGGGCAGGTGACCAAAAGCTCAGTCAAAGAAGTAGGTTTTTAAGGCGCGTCTTAAAGGAGGAAAGAGAGGCGGAGAGGTTTAGGCAGGGAATTCCAGAGCTTTTGGCCTAGGCAACAGAAGGCACAGCCACCAATGGTTGAGCGATTATAATCAGGGATGCTCAAGAGGGCAGAATTAGAGGAGCACAGATATCTCGGGGGAGTGGTTTGGGGGGCTGGAGGAAATTACAGAGATAGGGAGGGGCGAGGCCATGGAGGAATTTGAAAACAAGGATGAGAATTTTGAAATCGAGGCGTTGCTTAACTGGGAGCCAATGTAGGTCAGCGAGCACAGGGGTGATGGGTGAACGGGACTTGGTGCGAGTTAGGACACGGGCAGCCGAGTTTTGGATCACCTCAAGTTTACATAGGGTAGAACATGGGAAGCCAGCCAGGTGTGTGTTGGAATAGTCAAGTCTCGAGGTAACAAAGGCATGGATGAGAGTTTCAGCAGCGGATGAGCTGAGGCAAGGGCGGAGACGGGCGATGTTACGGAGATGGAAATAGGCGGTCTTAGTTATGCTGCGGATATGTGGTCAGAAGCTCATTTTAGGGTCAAATATGACACCAAGGTTGCGAACAGTGTGGTTCAGCCTCAAACAGATGTTAGGGAGAGGGATGGAGTCAGTGGCTAGGGAACGGAGTTTGTGGCGGGGATTGAAAACAATAGCTTCGGTCTTCCCAATATTTAATTGGAGAAAATTTCTGCTCATCCAGAACTGGATGTCGGACAAGCAGTCTGACAATTTAGAGACCGTGGAGGGGTCGAGAGAAGTGGTGGTGAGGTAGAGTTGGGTGTCATCAGCGTACATGTGGAAACTGACGCTGTGTTTTTGGATGATGTCGCTAAGGGGCAACATGTAGATGAGAAATAGGAGGGGGCCAAGGATAGATCCTTGGGGGACACCAGAGGTAACGATGCGGGAGCGGGAAGAGAAGCCGTTGCAGGTGATTCTCTGGCTATGATTAGATAGATAAGAATGGAACCAGGCGAGTGCAGTCCCACCCAGCTGGACGACGGTGGAGAGGCGTTGGAGAAGGCTGGAGTGGTCAACCGTGTCAAAGACTACAGACAAGTCAAGAAGGACAAGGAGGGATAGTTTACCTTTGTCACAGTCACAAAGGATGTCATTTGTGACTTTGATAAGAGCCGTTTCTGTACTCTGGCAGGGGCGGAAACCTGATTGGAGGGATTCAAACATGGAATTGCGGGAAAGATGGGCACGGATTTGGGAGGCGCCAACACGTTCAAGGACTTTGGAGAGGAAAGGGAGGTTGGAGATGGGGTGGTAGTTTGCAAGGACGGCGGGGTCAAGGGTTGGTTTTTTGAGGAGAGGAGTGATGACAGCAGATTTGAGGGAGAGGGGGACAGTACCTGAGGAGAGAGAACCATTAACAATGTCAGCTAACATGGGAGCCAGAAAAGGAAGTTGGGTGGTCAGCAGTTTGGTGGGAATAGGGTCGAGGGAGCAGGAAGTGGACAAGATGTGCGCGGAGAGGCCATGAGGGGAGATCGGAGAGAAACTGGAAAAAGATGCGAGTTCAGAGCTAGGGCAGGGAGGAACCCTTCCTACATTATAATAGTGACTACACTTTAAAAGTACTTCATTGACTGTAATGCACTTTGGGACGTCCTGAGGTCGTGAAATGTGCTATATAAATGCAAGTCTTTCTTTTTTTATTCATGCAGCAGCATACTGCACTATAAAGTTTTAGGAAAAGTGTTTCCTTACTATTATTCTCAGGTTGAGCCATGGGGGGAGTCAAACAATTATTGCACGTTCCCTGTTATCTGCTTCAGATTAATATCTTCTTCAGATCCATGGAGCCTCAGGGATCACCTATTAATTTCCCATTAATTTGTATATATCTCAATCGCTCATACTAACAGATCTCAGTGTTCTCATTTAGGGTTCACTTACCAATTAGCCAACAGTTTTAAGAACAGCCCTTTCAAGAAAAACCCTCTCCCAACCTCCAGGGTTCACAAAGTTCAAAGAGGACAAACTAGAAAAAGAAATATCATTGCAAAAACAACTGAGTTTCCTGGGCTTCAATAGCAGGAGAGGCCTCGGAACAGGTTGTCTGAAAACTGTAACAGTAAAGTGGGTAGTGTGCATAGTTGTGTACAGAATAAGGCTGAAATAAACTTACAAAAGAGGTAGGAATATACATTTTTTTCAATTGAAAAGAGTGTGATTCTGTTCTTTAATGTGAGATCTAGCCTTTATGCAATGTACTGCTCTGCAAATCAACCTTGCAATTTTTCTATACTGTGTGCGTGCATAATGATTAATCTAAAATCCCAGAAAAGTATAGCTTGAACAAAAAATGGCAATGTGATTAATCTCTCGTGCTTCTGTAATATAGGAACTCTTGTAACCGAATGTGTTCAGTACTAATGATAATGAAATAAATAACCAACAAATAGATGCAGAACACAACTGGAAATTTTGGCATAACAACAGAAAACGCTGGAAAAACTCAGCAGGCCAGGCAGCATCCGTGGAGAGAGAAACAGAGTTAACGTTTCAGGTCGAAGACCTTTCGTCAGAACTGGAAAAAGCAGGAAATGAAATAGATTTAAAGCAAGGATAAAGCTGGGAAAAGGGGGAGGGGATGAAAGAACAAAAGGAGAGATTAAGAGACATTGAGAGACTATAAGAGATGATCAAGGCAAGAGGAGGTGTTAATGTGACAGGTTGAGGCTAAAAGAAGTGTGAAATGCACTGGCAGAATGAAGGACATCTGCCAGCTTCTTGGAGGAAAGAAAAAAAAAGGGGGGGGGGCCAAACAAAAGGGTGGATGAAAAAATGGATGGAAATTGGTGGATGGAAATTTTGGCAACTGGTATGTGACAAAGTACTTTAAGTCCCATAGTTACTATAACATTTGAACATGAGTTATGAGTTAAACATTAGGAGCCCAAAATTCCGGGGTCCCTGCTCCACTGCCGGAACTGCAGCAGAGTGAGACTACTGACTGCATACTGGGAGCAATGTTGAGCCCATCTCAAATCCAAGGGATAGAGTCATTTTAATAATCGAGTGTGTGGTCCATGCCTACAAAGGCGGCTGCCCTGAAGAAATGCTAGAATATCGTAGCTCCTTCTTGGGATCAATTACCTTTGCTCCTTGAAGTGTTTGGGGCTTTGAGAAGGCACAGTACTGAACCCATGGCTGCTCTCAGTAGGCGTGACTTCCACTGGATCTTAGGAGGGCATATTGGGCAGAGTTCCTGGGATAGTCTGGGAATGCTCCCAGCTATGCCCCTAAATACTCTGCTAGACATAAAGGGAGATGGCAGAAGATTAATTTGCCAACCTGCCAGTTCCCCCCCCCCCCACTCCTGCTGCCACCGGCCCCCCCCCCTAATCCCGACTGACTGATTGGAGTTTATCAAGGGATCTTCTTTGGGTAGAAGCACAGGAGATCTAGTTCCACAGGAAACCCCTGCCTCCCACAACGAATCTTGGCCCCTGAGTATTTATATGAACTTCACTCGTATTAGTTGCCATCACTGTTATCAATTCGGAATTTAGTTTATGTATTTAGCTCAAAAACCCTAATGCTAATGCGATTAGTAACTGTGGTCTTATGATTGCAGTCTTATTAGTTAACAGTCTGGTTGTGTTTATTCGAAACACTGTACAAAAAGATGTTGTTGGGGAGAAGTCAAATCCTGAAAGCATGATTCAGATAAAGAGCTCAAATGATTTCTGCAGCCACATCCAACTGAAAATAGAGTATCGAATCAACGTGATAAAAAGCCACTTTAGTTGGACGCAATTCCATTTTCCAGGAAACTTTACATTTGCAGTAGGATTTTTGCATTGTTTTTAACTGCTGTAAAGAAAATGGCCAATTTTGACGATTGTTACAGATGAAGAACTTTGAGAAATTCAGAGAAGATTTAGAGGAGAATGTGCATTTGTAAAATATTTGTTTTATAACAAGTTGTTACAAATATGCAGAGACTCAAGGATCATTTATTGATTCTGAGAAGGTCTTTGACTGCCTAGAGTTCATATATGGAGGTGAAATTCCTTTGTGAATGCATGATTGGCGAATGTCTATTTTATTCCATAATTTACAAACCAATTAACAAAACTGTATACTCAGAATCACACATTTCAAAGACACCCATTCACACAATTACGTTAGTTTGTCTTTAGTCATTCTCCAATTTTTCAATAAAAACCAAATTTCACCTAAACATCACAGAATGGTGTGTTGGGAAAGTGGATTACAGTGAATCTAAAGGAAGATCTATAGAGCCATGTTATAGCAGAGGGTAAATTTGTAAAATGTCTTTTGGCCAACAGTATGTGATAGAATATTGTAATTCCCATGGCAGTTACTGTAACATTCAAACATACGATTTATGAAGGACCCCAAATTCTACTGGACCAAACCTGTAGGCTCAGCCCAGCCGGAGAGTACAACACATTCCTGTCCTAAATGGACAGAAAATTGTGCTATGCTTAACTTAAATGCATTTTCAAAATGAAACTCTCACTTGTTTCAGGTGAGAGCACTTTAGTCTGGCCTTAAAGGCCAATGGAAGCTTGTTCAAGGTGCAAAAGTGACACAGATCTGGCAACACTGATCTTCCTGCATTAGTTTGTGCTTACACTGTCAGGCGTTTATGCTGATGTGATCGCTTGTTCCACTTCTGTGCCACTGGCTATGGCAGCCAGAAAACATACCCATTATATGCATTCATCCTCACAGTTTTGATGAATGACTGACCCGGTCCAGGAGTCAGTGGCTGCGTACTTTGAAGCTGGTCAAATGGGAAAACGGACAGCAAAGAGCAGCCACAAATAGTTACTTCAACATAGGCGTCTGCCAATGTAAGCACAAACTAATGCAGGGCCTACTCGTTTTACTACACTTACTTAATCAGAACAAGAAGTACGCCAGGCATGCACACTGCATGGGAGAATTAGCCAACATTTGCATATTTTGAGTTCATTAAGTCCATGGTTAGCAAATGGCTCAACAATAGTATTAGATGCATTAGTTCTAGAACGAAAGGTCCAAAAATGTATTTCAAAAAATGTAAATTGGTTGTGATCCATCTAATATCACAGAAACTACACTGAGGAATGTGCAGATCTGCCAGTGTGATTTCTTTTTAAAAAAAGGAGAAAAATCAACTGATTTATTTAACGCACTTGCGGTTCGCTAAGAGGAAATTAAAATGTAATCAGTTGAATTTGGCGCATGGCACTGTTTTGCATTCTGTACTCGTTGAAGGAATGTAACAGCAGGAGTAGTGGAAGAGTATCTCTAAGAACTGCTGGAGTCTGAATCTGTTTGGCTGAGGGATCTAATCATTCTTTAGCCAGAATTTACTTTGTGATAAATGTTTACTGCAGAAATGGAGCGTTTGGTTACATTTTGAACTTTTCTATAAATCATCAATATAAATGTGGCAAAAATTGCAAAAGCTGTCTAATGTCCAGACTAGACAAAACAGTAAAAAGCTGATGATACTTTACTGGGCAGATATCCGGGAAGTGATAGATATTTGCTTTAAAGAAGCCGACAGTAAACTTGATTACTATGTATTTCAGGGTTCTTTCAGCTGTAGTGTCCGTGTGAAGCAATTTCACTTTGTTCCGATGCTGCAGTCACGGTGTAAATGCAGACTGACTCTGGAGATCGGGCCTGAGCTGACATTGGAGTGAAGAGGAGTGAGGCTGTCTGGAGGAGGTAGTCTCACTCCACTCCACTTCAGAGCTACAGTCCGCAGGTTCAGGCGAAGCTGCTTTCCTAAAGCTGTAGTGTGAATACACCATTGGAGAACTATCACTCACCCCCATGTTTGATTAAAAATTGATACATCATTTAAATAATCAACGTACGGATTCCCCTTTGAGCTCGGAGGGCATCATTTTCAATGTCACACATGAAACGGACAACTAATTATATTCCAGAGATTAAAGACAGGCTCAAATGAAGAGGGAGGTGGGATGTGGATTCAGTTCACAGCATAACCCACTCTTGAAGAATATGAAGCAGCAATCCTAGTGGATGCAGTGGACTCTATTAACCTTCCTCCTGCAAAATAAGCAAATATTCTTTGCTGATAAGACTGGTTTCTCTCTGTGCGAACTGTAAAGCGTTATTGCAAGTAGATAGATCCACCAATCGACTTTCACGACAGTAAGAAGCCGTCAGATATGAATATTCAAATGACCAGTGCTGGCACAAAGGAGAGGCAAGGGAAGTCCACCTGAGCAACTAACTGGAGAGCTAAATTATAGCAAGGGAAATGAGATGGCCCCTACCGCCCGCACATACTGGCTGGACACATGGCTGGAGTCCAGCGCTATTGAAAACCTGATTCCAGCTGTGTCTGAATGGAGAGAGTCTATTTTTAAAATTCAGTCTATGGAAATAAGGCCAAAGTTTAGTTGGTTTTATAGCCTAGATTATACAGTGCGGAGCATTGGGAGAGCAGGTTAGCAAATGTTTTTTTTCCTGTTTCCTTGTGGGCCAGGAAACCTTTTCACTCCCGCCCGCTGGTTAGCTACCAATATCTTCCCGCTGGGTTTGGGCAGGAGACTACGGCTCATGCCAATGAGACCCGTGAGTTTAAAATCTCCCGTCCACCTCGGCCCCCATCCACATCATTCCCGTCGGATGTTAAAATCCAGGCTTGTTTGTCTGGCACATTTTAAATGTATGTCTGGAGGGAGGAAACTACAAATTAACCTGAATTTTACAACTGGACATTTAAAATAGAATATTTCATCAAATATCGAAACAGTCAGATTGCTGGAATACTGAAGCTCTTCAGACTGTTAGGGCTGGATTTTGAATGACCCATGGAGTCGGGTTTGGAGGCGTGTGGGGGGTTAAATTTGCGGGGTCGGGGTTTCCGACCCCATCCCGACTCCATGCAATTTTGACAAAATCATTCGCTGGCTTCCCGAATCCGTCCCGCCTCCAAGAGGCGGGAGAGGCCATTAAAGCCCTTAACAAGCCCTAAATTGGCTCTGTAATGCCATTTTGAAATGTTTTAGCTAGTTTAACCCTTTTCTGACGTGAAGTACGCCTGGTGTGAAACACTCCAGTGAAACCTGGCGGGAGCACAAGTGGATAGCTGACTATGAGCTGCAGGTCCACTATTACAACGGAGATGTGATGAAGGTAGTAGTAGTATTAGGTCTGAAAGTCGCCTCTGATGCTGCTGCATTGAATGTGTTCAGAGACTGCCTGGCCTTTGCTGTGAGAGGACTTGGATGCAAAAAAATTCATTCTCTCTCTCTCTCTCTCTCTCTCTCTCTCTCTCCAGGTCCACTCACAACAGAAGCAATGCAGACAGGTCCTCTCTCACCAGTAGCCAGACAATCTCTGAGAACAGGCAGCCAGCAATGATGACATCATCAGAGGCGACTTTCAGACTGAAACCACTAATTAGTTCATGGGATCCCACATGCTGCAACTCAATTGCCCAATTAAGTGAAAATTGCATCAGGCATCCACATTAATCTGGAGTCGGGGGGGAAACACGAAATGCAGATTACACGACCCCAACCCGACCTCAAGACAAAATCCAGCCCTTAACCTGTAAACTATCAGAAAGTCCAGTGATCCTACTGGCTCCCCATCTATCTGCCGTTTGTAATATTCTACTCCCCAGCATTGTAATTTTCACCAAAATAAGAACTCAGACTATGGCAACATGAACATCTGAAGGTAATGTACAGTTTTGCAATTATAACTCAATTCACCTTTAATGTCAGAGGGACTGAAAGATCTTTAGCTCTTTGCTTGCATTTGCACTGGACTGGGAAGGAGTTCGAAGGTGGCAGTACAATCATGGAGCTAAGATTGTGTCCTAAACTGTAAGAGTGAAACACCTGCAGTTTGTAGATGTCATGGGGGAGGGAAAGTTTTTGATGGTCTTGTGCCAGAAAAATGCATAAAACCCTTCAAGTTCATTAGATGTGCATCTGAGGCATAACTGATGGAGTTGGGAGAACTTAGTGGTGCGATCTCTCTCCCTGTTGGTCTAACTGATGGGTACTGAACACAATCTCTGTATTCATCCAACCGTCAGGAAAACCAATAGATTTTGTCAAAATTGGCCTTCACCAAAGGGTTTAACAGTTTTTTTTTGTGTGTGTGGGTAAGTAAGCTTTCTGTTCACAAATTACATTTCATCACGAAGTGCTGGGCCTCAATACTGAGCCCTAAAGGTGCATTACTACAAAAACAAAACAAAAAACTGACAAGAGATGCAAGCGACAGTTGAAAACAAATATCAAAGCTTTTCTGCGAATAGATGAAAGTCGGGAAAGATGAAAATGGGAGCCGGTGCGGTTTGTGGTTCCAAAGGCAGATGTAGACTTACATGTAGTGGCTTTGGCTGCCATGTCTTCCTTTTCCAAACCAATATTCTTTAAAAGCAAACTTAAAATCAAAATAAGAATAAAGCAAGGAAGCAACATTGCTTTAAAATATGTGCATTTGTTTTGTTCACTTAGATTTGTTAAAAACAATGTTATTGCCTTTATCATAGTTTGTGTTGTAATTGTGTGCATTTTAGTTTATGTTATCTGCTTTAATGCTCAGATTGAACAGCAGACATCTGTTTGGCGGGCAAAATAATGTGTCATAAAATAGCTGCAGCCGTCAAAATTGAAAGGATCCTTTTTCTTCCCTAAAATAAATCAGATCATGTTCAGACGTTCTGTAACTGCCTCCATGAAACCTTCTGTGGAAGTACAACAACACTCGAGTTGAAGGGGTTTAATCTATACCATAAATTAGATCTCATCGCTAAGTGCTGCACCTCACGAAAGGTCATCGACCTGAACCGTTAGCCGCGATTTCGCCGACCGAGGCAGGTCCGGGGCAGCCGGGGTCGGTGTCGCGGTCCCAGCCCGCTGCCTGCACCAGCCCGCACTCTCCAAACGATTTTCCGTTGATGGGGCTTGTTAAGCCCGCCCAGCGAGGTTTCCAGCCAATTAATAGGAAGCGGGTCTGATGACATCATTTGATGACGCATCATCAGCCGGTTTCCTTAAAGGGGCCATGCGCAAATTTATTTTGACAGTTCTACTGTCAGTGTTCTACAGCACTGAGGTGCTGCAAACACTGACAAGCACTGCACAAAGGTGCAGGGTGTACCCAGGCTC
Organism: Squalus acanthias; assembly: GCA_030390025.1. Taxonomy (NCBI): domain Eukaryota; kingdom Metazoa; phylum Chordata; class Chondrichthyes; order Squaliformes; family Squalidae; genus Squalus; species Squalus acanthias. The sequence continues at coordinate 45,470,501 of CM059444.1, forward strand.
TCCCATGTCTCCCTCCATATGCTTATGGAGGGAGTCACAACACGCAGGGAGGTTCTCTTCCCTTCCAATGGGTGGAAGATACCTCCCCAGGAGACCAGCGCAGCCTGGTTGCACATTGCACAGGAGGGCACAAGCAAGGATGTCGTCCGGAGGACCAGGCTGCAGTGGTGCAAGCCTTTCAATGATCTCAGTAGATCACGAAACGTTACTGCCAAACCACACTTAATCTCATCCTGCTGTGCCACTCATCACATCCCCATCACTCTGGCTTCCCTACCCTACTCCTGCACATCCTTACTCACACCAACTTACCTTGCACCTCCACCCATCCCTCTCTATCTACATTATCACTTCCCCATCTCACCAGCCACCCCTAACACTCACCCTCATCCTACTGCAAGCATACCAACTAACAACACACAAGGGTAGGCACTTGGGTGGTTTAGCAAATGTTCGTGTAAGGTTTCTGGTAATGTGCTGTCAAACACTGAAATCTTTATTTTCAACACTTTGGGCTGGATTTTCTGAATGGGAAGCTTTTGGAGGCGGAACTGCTGCTTGCCGGGTTTCAATCCTGCCTCCATCAGCTTCTAGCCAACCAGCGGGACTTTCCCTTGATTGACCTTGTTAAGCCCGCCCGGCGGGCTCCGCAGCCCAATTAGGGGGAAGTCAGTGACAGAGCAAGTCAACGTATGACGTGTCAGCTGTCAAGAACTTTTGACAGAAGAAATGTCATCGTTTAACAGCTCTGTGAAGCTGTCAAACACTGACATTCTGTGTAGTTTGATGAGTCCTTGTGTTCAGGACTCATCAAACCTTTCTACTTTGCAGAAATCAGCTGGCTGTTGGATCGGAGGATTCAACAGCCAGTCTGTGATCTCTACAATGGAGATGTCGGGGACTTCCGCTCCACAGCGGCTGAAGGCTGTAGGTAGAAACAAAGGTAAGTTAACATTTTCTAACACTTTACACTCACCTCACATACTTACCACTCCACATTTGCACCCATCACTCATCTCTACAGCGCACTTTCAGACCCCTCCGACCCCCGCAGACCTCCTACTCGTCTCCTCCACCCTGGCGGGGTTCCCCCAGGATGGGAAGCCCGCACTTCAGCACGAAAAATGGGGATAATCCTATTTTCTGCCTGTTAACTACCTGTTTAATCCCTTCCCGCCTCCAAGGAGACGGGACCCGGGGCCGGACGTCTTCCCGCCTCCTCGGGGCTGAGAAAATCCAATCCTTGGTGTTCTTGGACAGATTTGTGTGCACCTTTGGAAGTGGCTTAGTGAGTTGCAGTGAATGGTGAGACATAACGGTAACCCCGCAGTGGTGGTGAGTGTGAAAGGAATGGCTTGGACATTGTAGGAATGCTTTATGGCGTTGGTGTGAGGTGGTGCCAACCTGATGCATCATGTGGCATCCAGGGTGTACAGCGTCAAGTGAAGTAAATCTGGCCATGGTGAGGCCATCCCTGGCGTCCCGGGCAGCAATGTGGTTGGGTGCTGATGTCCTGTGTAACATCAGTTGATTACGGAGAAGGTTGATGTTGTTGTTGGTGCTGCTGGTGTGCCTGGTGCTGCTGGTGTTGGGGCTGATCGTGGTGGGATTCTGAGGACCAAGGTGAGATAGTTTCAAGGGCACTGATGCTGATGTAATAGATGGCAGGTGAAGTTGAGATGACAGAAGTGATCTGTCAATGGTGAGAGAGGTTGTTCCAATGAGGTGACACTGGATAGAGAGTTTACTCCAAACACTTGCAACCTGCATAAAGCTCAATCTGTCTTCCAAATGCAGTAAGTAACAGCTTCTAACCTTGGAAAGTGAACACCTATGAAATGGGAGCTTTTATAGACCATTTGCAGCTGTCAAGTTAGTAAATTATCCCATGCTGACACAACACCTGACCTCCTTACCTGACGTGATTCCCTGGGCAGCAGGCAAGCCGTTGGTGAACTCTAAAAATCTAAAGGTAAGCTTAAAATAAGACTTAATTGCCTCTTAACAATGCATTTAATGATCTAAATTGTCTCCCCCGTCGCTTGGTGTCGGGTCTGTTCAGCGCTGACAGACCCGAACCCTGGGAGTTCCCAACTCGCTGTCAATCTTTTCTATTTTGACAGCTGACCCGCCTCCGATCCCACCCTCTCAGCGCCAGTAAAATTCTGGCCGTTAACTCTGTTTCTCTCTCCACAGATGCTGCCTGACCTGCTGAGTATTTCCAGCATTTTCTGTTTTTACCTCAATACTGAGGCCTAATGCTGGTTATAAATGTAATCTTTTTTTTAATTCATTCTGGGGATGTGGACATCACTGGCAAGGCCAGCATTTATTGCCCAACCCTAATTGTCCTTGAGAAGGTGGTGGTGAGCCACCTTATACAACTGAGTGGCTTGCTAGGCCATTTCAGAGGGCAGTTAAGAGTCAACCACATTGCTGTGGGTCTGGAGTCACATATAGGCCAGACCGGGTAAGGACGGCAGATTTCCTTCCCTAAAGAGCATTAGTGAACCAGATGGGTTTTTACAACAATCCGACAGTTTCATGGTCACCATTACTGATACTAGCTTTTTATTCCAGATTTATTTAATTAACTGAATTTAAATTCGCCAGCTGCCATGGTGGGATTTGAACTCACGTCTCTGGATCATTACTCCAGGCCTCTGGATTACTAGTCTGAAAATAAACATGTATGTTGCCTGTCATTGTGTGGGATTTTTTTTTGCAGCTGAAATAACCAAATGCACAGCTTCCTCTCCTAAATGGAGTGAATTGTTCTACCTCGGGCACTCCATCTGGCAAGAGGTCAAGTTTCACATTGAGGAAACGACCCAAGTTGTTGGAAAGGCATCCGCAGTACCTACTGGATAAAAAGTAACTATTCTTACATATCTGTTACTGTGCAGGTAGTGAATGTCTCTTCACCAACTTCCATATCCACAGCACACCTCTCACAGCGGAGGAATTAGTAGGCGAGAGTGAGACCAGCTGTGCGGAACCTTGATTCGTTCGTACTCAAATGCTGGACAGATTGCTTTGATTAAAGAGCAGCCGCTGTTTTGTTCTATTACACAACTAGCATTGGCCTCCCTTATGTCAGTGTATATAACATACATGGAAATACGCTGTTTTGCACTGTGCATAGTGTATGTGCTTAAAAACAGACACTGTTACGTTAAAAGCTTCGGGGAACCTGCACCTCAATTATACCTGGCAGTGCAATCTTTACAGTTTAACTGTATCTACTCCACTTAACTATATTTATTACTGGAATGCACTGCCTGAAAGGGTGGTGGAGGCAGATTCAATCGTGGCTTTCAAAAGGGAGTTGGATAAGTACCTGAAGGAAAAAAATTTGCAGGGCTACGAGGAAAGGGCGGGGGAGTGGGACTAGCTGAAGTGTTCTTGCAGAGAGCCGGCACGGGCTCGACGGGCCGAATGTCCACCTTCTGTGCTGTAACCATTCTATGATTCTATAACTTTGTACTACATTGTGCTGTACTTTTTTTCTCCTTTACGCTTTTTAATGACCTTGCTGTAGACTATTTTTAATGCCTGGCAACAGTTGAAAAGGTTTGGAAGCATTATATTGTAAAATCCAGCATCTTGTATAATCACAAAATCAATTGGCATCTTCATAAGATCAACTAGAAATGGAAATTTTCCTTCTTCTGTCATGAACTGAATGTCAAGGTATGCCAAGATCATCGATCAAATAATTCATCTGGAACGTGTTTAAATCATAACAAGCAGAACTCAATGGTGGCTTTCAGTAATACTTGTTTAAACACAGCAAGCCGCTGTGTGAGCACCAGAAGGGAGTCCCAACTCGCGATCTGCCAACAATATGGGCAGATTTTCCAGCCGTTTTCCTCTAATTTTCACAGGACTTAATTTAAGATGCAACAGGGGTTAGTTGATTACAAAGAAAAAAAAACTTTATTTCAGTCTGTAAAAAGTGAGTATGTGATTGTGTCGAATGCTGATTTTCCTCGGCACCTTTGCCTCAGTGTAAATTGCTGCACTGCACTCGAAGGGAGCACAGCTGAAGCCCAATGAGTGTCGGGATTCAGCTCATTTGCATGCCTGACCTTCATTCAGACACGGAAATGACCGAAAATGGGTGGGTGCCCCAGATCAAGGGCGGGCACTTGGCCTACTGGCTTCGGGAGATTCTGGCCGCTGTTAAAAACCACAGCCAGATGGTCCGCAGCCTCCTCCTCGCTGGGCTGGTACAATGTAAAATTCTATAATCTGGAGGTCTAAGCAGTCTCTGGCAGCCTTTTTTCAATTCTCCAATCTCGAAGAGGCTGGCCACATCCTCGAAGGCCCACTTTCAATGGGTGATCTTCTTGAGCGTCTGTTAGACGGAAACCCAGGAAAGTGCTTTGACAGCACTTCATTAGCATTGGATTTAAATGCTCATGCCCATGTCTGGTGATTCCCCAGGGAATGCACATCAAGCACAAAAGAAGGGAAAATCAGTCCCATTGACTTTACGATAAATTAAATGGGCAACTAGGTTAAGGAGAATGACAGCAAAAATATTTGGACACGATTATTTTTGATTGTCACACAATGGCATCTGACCTAAATCGCTGACTCTGGCAATTTAGTTCTGAAGAAACGCATTTGCCTACATAGCAACAGTCATTGAATTTCAAAGTAATTCATTGCATGTGAAGTGCACTGAAGTTTCAGAAATACAATACCATAAGGCACTGCATAAATAACATTGTTTTTAGGAAGACGCAATTGCAAAAACAAACAGGTAAACACTTCAAGCCCTTTCTTACTCAGGAAATCATTTGATGTTTGGTTCATAATCTTTTTGAAAATTAATGCGCAATCGAATCTTGGCAGATGCAATGTCTTGTTTCCAACTTGACTTGACTTGCCACAGCACACTCAGCACATTCACAAAACAGGAGTGCTTGCTCTCTGCCTGGAGCTAGGTGCTGTCTTCTTTTCATCTTTATATATGCATTTCTATCCCAGTAGAATAAATGAATGTTAATTACTCCAAACCTCAGATAACCAGTCACTTAGTTAAGTGCAAAATCACACTATACACTACATAATCTACACTGATCTGCTGTAGTTAGACTTGCCCTTGCCCGTTTAATCGCGACGATATTTTGCACCGCAAGTTGCTGAAAGGTCGAGTTGATAACTCCGCGGCGAGGGAAACCGGGCATCTGGGACCCGAGTGAACAGGACAAGCAACTGTGTATCTCCTCAACCAATCAGATTGAAGGATTGTGAAATTAACAGCGCAAGGACTGAGAAGGAAGTGTAAAATAGAGTGGGTGAATTCAATGTCAAATCAGGTACAGAAAGAGAAATAAAGACAGGGAAATAAAAATTAGATTAAGAGAGAGAAAAAAGCACAGAAAGGAGAAATTAAAAAAAAGTTGTTTATTTTAAATTTTATGATTTTTAAATCTTCAACAATTAAAACCTGAAGGAATGAGACTCCAGACTTGTAATAGTTAATTTTCAGTGCCAGAGAGGTTGTTTGGCAGTAATTAACACTTAACATGTCATTTAAAGGGTACTTAGACTGAAATGGACAGGACTTAACTTTCCAAGGCGAGTTCAGTTTGTATCTACCGCGCAAATACAGCAACTTCACGCCGTTCAATGGTGAGCCAGACAGCGAGATGCCGTTTTCGTGGCGTTAATGGCAGGGTGGCGCATCTCGGACAGCAACTTTCGGATTTCCTTGTTTAACCGCGCATCTGACCTCACCTGAATTTGCTGTAGCATTTGCGCTTAAATAACGCCGAGCGCTATTAGCCTCACCGTTATTTGGACAGCAAATTATGGCCCACTTTCTTGAGCACTTTTTGTCTTCATAGCTCAGTATACAAAATATTTTGACAAACACTGTACAATCTTTCCTTATTATAGCATTCACATTAATCTGCACCCCCAAAAAATCTGGAACAAATTTCCTTCCATTGTATTTCTTTCATTGGACCATTTTTTCTCTATTTGCCATCTGCCAGCACATTAGTAGAACAAATGGCGTCAGCCGTGGCTCAGTGGGTAGCACGCTCACCTCTGAGTCAGCAGGTTGTGGGTTCAAGTCCTGATCCAGAGACTTGAGCGCAAAAATCTAGGCCGACACTCCAGTGCAGTGCTGCACTGCTGGAGATGCCGTTTTTCAGACGAGACATTAAACTTGCTCTCTCAGGTGGACGTACATGATCCCATGGCACTATTTCAAAGAAGAGCAGGGGAGTTCTCCCCGGTGTCCTGGCCAATATTTCTCCCTCAATCAACATCACTAAAACAGATCATCTGGTCATTATCACATTGCTGTTTGTGGGAGCTTGCTGTGCACAAATTGGCTGCTGCGTTTCCTACATTACAACAGTGACTACACTTCAAAAAAAGTACTTAATTGGCTGTAAAGTGCGTTGGGACATCCGGTGGTCGTGAAAGGCGCTATATAAATTATTTTCTTTCAAATGGTAATTTCTCCATTGATTTTCTATCTCATTTGGGATAGCCTAACTGGTCCTGCATATCAGTGGCACTACATTATCCCACATTAAGTGACAAGTTCATTGTGATACTTAAACCTTTCGAAAGTAATAATTTTTTGGTAAAACATTACATGTAACATAGGATTACATAGAATATACAGCACAGAAACAGGCCATTCGGCCCAACCAGTCCATGCCGGTGTTTATGCTCCACACTAGCCTCCTCCCATCCTTCCTAATCTAACTATATCAGCATAACCCTCTATTCCCTTCTAACTCATATGCTTATCTAGCCTCCCCTTAAATGCATCTATACTATTCGCCTCAACCACTCCCTGTGGTAGCGAGTTCCACATTCTCATTGCTCTCTGGGTAAAGAAGTTTCTTCTGAATTCCCTATTTGATTTTTTGGTGACTATCTTATATTGATGTCCTCTAGTTTTGCTCTTCCCCACAAGTGGAAACACTCTCGCTGTATCCACTCTATCAAAACTTTTCATAATTTTAAAGACCTCTATTAGGTCACCCCTCAGCCTTCTCTTTTCAAGAGAAGAGACCCAGCCTGTTCATCCTTTCCTGATAGGTATAACCTCGCATTTCTGGTATCATCCTTGTAAAACATTTTTCAGCACTCCTTGTGGGTCAGGAAGAGCAGGAGTGATCCCCCCCCATGCCTCACAAGGAAGCCTTCGGCCAACCCCCCTCCTGATCGCCAACCTCTCTTCCCCCTACCGATTGCCAACCTCTGTCCCCCATCCACATTGTGGCCTCTCCCCAACCCCTCCCCCACCCCCCAACATCGCGGCCTCTCTCCCTCCTCCACATCACGGCCTCTCTCCCTCCTCCACATCGTGGCTTCTCCCCAACCCCTCCCCCACCCCCCAACATCGCGGCCTCTCTCCCTCCTCCACATCACGGCCTCTCTCCCTCCTCCACATCGTGGCTTCTCCCCAACCCCTCCCCCACCCCCCAACATCGCGGCCTCTCTCCCTCCTCCACATCGCGGCCTCTCTCCCTCCTCCACATCGCGGCCTCTCTCCCTCCTCCACATCGCGGCCTCTCTCCCTCCTCCACATCGCGGCCTCGCTCCCTCCTCCACATCGCGGCCTCTCTCCCTCCTCCACATCGCGGCCTCGCTCCCTCCTCCGCATCGCGGCCTCTCTCCCTCCTCCGCATCGCGGCCTCTCTCCCTCCTCCACATCGCGGCCTCTCTCCCTCCTCCACATCGCGGCCTCGCTCCCTCCTCCGCATCGCGGCCTCTCTCCCTCCTCCACATCGCGGCCTCTCTCCCTCCTCCACATCGCGGCCTCGCTCCCTCCTCCGCATCGCGGCCTCTCTCCCTCCTCTGTCCCCAAGGGTCCCCGGCTGCAGCCTCCTGCCCCTGGTTTTCCCTCTCGGCCGCCAGCCAGGCTATCCATTTGGCCAGCAGCTGGGCAGCAAATGGATCAAAAAAATCATAATGAGCTCCTGCTGTTAACAGGAGCTCCGTGTCATCTGCTTTACCAGAATCTTCGTCTGTGTTCAGCTTCCCAAACACCCTCCCCGCCTCCCCGTAAATATCAGGGCCTTGATAACTGATAACTTATCACCAATACACCGAACTACAAAGAGGAACGGCATCACCTCCAAGTTTCCCTCCAAGTCAGACGCCATCCTGACCTGGACATATATCGTCTTTCCTTCATTGTTGCTGGGTGAAAATCTGGGAACTCCCTCCCTAACAGAACTGCGGGAGTACCTTCACCACATAGATTACAGCCGTTCAAGAATATGGCTCACCACCATCTTCTCAAGGGCAACTAGGGATGGGCAATAAATGCTGGCCTTGCTACGATGCCCATATCCCAAGAATGAATTTGAAAAAATGATTCCCCTTTAAGAACAACTCAGCCAATGTAAACATCATCTCGTAAGCTTTTCTATCTGCCTGACATTATCTTACATGCTTTATAAATGCTACGGCAACAATAATTTTATTTGATTTTTTTTCAGCATTCAGCCGTCCTCTCCTCAAGGCACTGCTTCTCACTGTGGTACAGCTCCAAACTTACTGGCAGCCCTCCCGTACCTCAGCCAAATGTGAGAGAGGGATTTTCCTCTGTTATCCCCCCTAGCACCGCCTCACCGCCCTGACCTGATTTCCTTTCCCTCCGTTCCTGCCAAGACCAGCATTGGCCACTCCTTCCCTGTCCATCGTATGGGACCAGCATGTGAACCATGGCAGTAGCTCCCTGAGTAGCAGTCCCATATGTGACAGATGGCGGGAGAAGGCTGAGATAGAGACCACCTCTCTCTCTCTCTCTCTGATCACTTACACCAGCTGAGGCGTTCAGTCAAAGTCTGGGTCTAGTTTTCAGGGCCCTGTGGCCCAGTTATGATGATCTGGAGACATAAGTTCAAATCCCACCATGGCAGCTGGGAAATTTAAATTCAGTAAATTAAATAAATCTGGAATAAAAAGCTAGTAACAGTAAGGGTGACCATAAAACTACCAGATTGTTGTAAAAACCCATCTGGTTCACTAATGTTCTTTAGGGAAGGAAATCTGCCGTCCTTACCTGGTCTGGCCTGTATGTGACTCCAGACCCACAGCAATGTGGTTGACTCTTAACTGCCCTCTGAAATGGCCCAGCAAGCCACTCAGTTGTATTCAAGAAGGTGGTTCACCACCACCTTCTCAAGGACAATAAATGCTGGCCTTGCTGGCGATGTCCACATCCCGTGAATGAATAAAATAAAAAACCCCTCCAATATATACCAGCTGAAAATAACTGAATGAATACACATTTTAATTGAACCTCAGACCAACTAGGACTGCAGTCCAAGGTGCAGCCGAGATCTTATATGAAAGAAAATTGGCTAGATACAAACATCTCTATTAGTGAAAACGTAATTAAAGTGTCTGAATTTATCCAAAACAAGTATTATCACTGTTATATCGACCCTAAGTCTAACTCCTGACACTTTAATTATGACAAACTGATTCATCTCTAATTGTGATGCAGCCCAGCATTGTCAGTGATGTACGACTAAATGCTGTTATTATTTTCAATAGTTAATTATTAATAAGTTTACCTCGACTGAAATTTTAGGAAAATAATAATTTTGAGAAGCACATGTTGATTATCAAAACTCTGATACAAAATTCAAGTTGTGTGTCTTTCTTTAAGAAACTTTACTGGTCGAAAGCAGTGGGTTCACTACATGTGATTACTGTGATCTGGGTATTTTGTACTGTGCTGTATGATGTAAGCATTAGCCAATCAGAATAGATGTATGGAGTCATGTAACTAAGGTATGGCGTCATTATACTGTTCTTTTGGGTGTTATCAGTTTATCTGACCAGACGAACAATGTTACCCAAGCTGTACATGTCAGGTAAAGTTACTCTGTTATGAAAGAAACCATTTCACCTACACTAAGCATAGAAACATAGAAGCATAGAAACATAGAAAAATAGGAGCAGGAGTAGGCCATTCGGCCCTTTGAGCCTGCTCCACCATTCAATATGATCATGGCTGATTCTCTATCTCAATACCATATTCCCGCTCTCTCCCCATACCCCTTGATGCCTTTTGTGATAGAAAGGACATGGGGGCTATTTTACGAATGCACAGCCTGTGGTTTTCATCTATTCAAGCTAATGGACCAAATATCACAGCCTCGCACTTAATATCCCCCGAGATACGCTGCTTGCGAGTGTTGCTCCCCACTGGGAGCACTGGATTGTAGAGTCATGCAGTAAGATTCTAAATTTCTTTGAACGACTGTCACCTTTCTTTCCCATTGTAACCATATACTTGCAAAGTGGCTCAACACGTCAAAACACCTCGAGCACTTCGCACAACAAATTGCTTTGAAATGCAATTATAGAGGTCATATTATAGAATCATACAGCACAGAATGAGGCCCTTCGGCCCATTGTGCCTGTGCCGGCTCTTTCCCCATAGCCCTGCAAATATTTTCCTTTTCAAGTATATGCCTAATTCCCCATATGAATATGTTACTAACATCTCATGCTTCAATTTCAAACCCTTTTCTCAGTTTTAATGGATTGTTCTTTCACTTTAGCTCCCCCATTAAACCCAGTAACCTTTCTCAGATAACTGCTTCTTCTCCATACTCGCACAGTCAGCTCCATAAACACGTCTATTTATACTTATTGAACAAAAAGTTTATTTACTGAGAACATAAACTTCCAGACAAACCAGTTCTCTTGACTTTTCCCGCATAAACGCTACATAGTGCAGAGGTTCTCCTGCTCTGCATAGGTCTGCTCTGGCTACTGGTTGACGATGCACACACTGCTTTGATCTCTGCTCAGTTCACCAAATTGACTTCCACAGAAGTGCCTGGTCAATCACATGTTTAAACAGATGCAGGAAACTTCTGTATTGTTGTACAATCGTTGTGCAATATTGCTTCTTAACAGGATAAACTGTTCTTTCTTTCTCCCCCACAATATTACACTACATTTTCTCCACAGCAACTATAAAAAAAACTCTTTTAACCAATGCAGCTACTATTTAAACAAAATCACAGATTTACTCTCCCAAAGGTTTTCTTGATCTTTGGTGCCAATCACCTCCCCAGAAAAGTTTTAGGGGGCTAAAGTGGATAAGGCCCGAAAATGGGCGCGGGAATTGTGATGTGCAATCTGCCCACACCTGTTTAAAGTACAGTAATCCCTCCCCAACCGCAGGGGATACGTCCCTGAAAACCCCCGTGGTTAGTAAAACCGCGGTTGGCAAATATAAGACCTTATGGGAAAAATGGGGTTAGGGGGAACGCGGCTGCATTTACACTCGTCAGAGCTTAAGTAAGTTGCTTGTTCTTTTACTAAACACAAATAAAATACACCTTTACCACTGAGATTACGCTTAGGGGCCATGATTAAGGGCTAAACAGAACAATAATTAAAGGCAAAATGGGTGGCAACGAGACGATGTTCACACACACACACACAGTATATCCACGAGTGCAGCGAGACCACGCGTGGTAGTGAAGATGCTGAAAAGAGCGAAACGCGGCGCGGATGAATGCAGTTCCGTGTTTGGAAGCGCGACCCGTGAAACTTGAAAATTAAAACCCGCGTATACGCAAAATTCACCGCCGCGGTTGGCAAAGTTGTCGCAGAGAGGAAACTGTGTATACTTGAAATCCGCAGATGGCAAAGCCGCGGTTGGGGCGGGATTGCTGTAATGCAGGTAGCACACGAAATTTGTGCTGCCTGCTCAGTAACATGATTGAAGCGTTGAGCACAGCGCTAAACGCGTTGCTGGTTGGCTCAGCCCTCATCAGGGGGCCCAATATCGTGGGAATCTGCTCTGTATTTAAAGGTTGAGTGAAACGCACGTAGAGCCCCCATGACTGGGAGCAATTGGTTTAGTCACAGGGCATCCAGTAGCAGCCAACGCCTTCCCAACATTCAGCAGCACTTCCTGCATACTTTAACAATATTATAAATGTCTTCCAGCAAGCCAGTGTTCATATAAACTCTGCAAGAGCCAGTACAAGAGAAATAATCAACTTAGCTGCAAGTTTTTTTTAATTCGTTTATGGGATGTGTCCCTTTAAATTGTGCTGGTGGGGGGTGTGGGTGGGGGTGTGGGGGTGGGGGTGGGGGGGCCCACATTCAGCCGTGCATGTTTAGGAGAGGGTGTTGAATAGAGCGGCGAGGTTGAAAATGGCAGGTTGTGCATCAAATCATTGTTACACGTTGACTGGCATCACGATCTGCCTACTCTGCATACTGCCAGCGCATGCACGCATCGCCCACGCTATTGCCCTCACCAAGGTAGCATTTAGCGCGGGCCAGGCCGAAAGTGGGCAGAAGCAAGGTGGACACCATTTTTTTTCTTCAAAACCGGACAAAACTAACAAACAAACTACTTTGATCCTGATTCTGGCTAGTTCATTCAAAAATGACTCCACAGGTGAATTCATTCATAGCTGCGTATGTTTCAATAAACAGGCAGAAAGTTTGACTGCCACTGCTGGAAGGCAAATATCTCCAACAATTTAACACCTGAACAAATTACTCACCCAATGCAGGATGATAGGAAACAACTTTAAACCGCGCCACACCAACCGACTTAATGCTTAAACTTCTCCTGCTGACAAATTTAGCTAAAAGAGTTGGAAAATCCCATTGTAGTCATGACAACAGTTTTGCGAAAATTATTAGCAGGAAGAATCTTGATCCCTGTGGATTTGGCAGTGAAAGCTGAGAACATGGCAAGCACATCTCGCCATCTGGAATAAGCATCAATAACAGTGAGATACATCGGTCTGCCTTTAAACCAACCTGAACTCTGCCACAGTTCACTTGTCTACTTCCAAGTATAGAACTGAGCAACAGCAGGGGTACTTCTGTGCGACGAATGTATTTTGCAGCTGTTTACGTGGGGGGCCCCGTATCATCCAGTTGAGGCCTCCACATTTCTATTTTAAACCAGGGCAGAAATGTGCCTCACGCAGCTCAAATAACACCCCTGGTTGTAGTACCGAAGGAATTTTCACACATAATCGCCACAGCACACAACTCATACAGGCCGACAGTTCTCGCAATCAGTGCAAAGTGTGGCATCACTATGGATATTTTTAGGCCATCCGGTCACTATAGGGGTAACTTTTACAAATTTGCACTGATGGACAGACAATCCTGCGGGGCATGCTGGCCTCCTTTCCTTCATTCCTGATTGCACTCCTGAGGCGTGAAGCTCTGTGCCCAGAGTCCAAATTCGTTAAATCAACCTTTATATATTTTAGCACTTTTAGCACAATTAGCTCACCTAATTGATTTTCATGGAAGTGCCTGGTCAATCATATGTTTAAACGTATGCAGGAAGTTTCTATATTGTTACATAATAGTTGTGCAATATTGTTCCATCACAGGTTAAATTGTTCTCTTTCCCCCCCACTGTATTACACTATATTTCCTCCACAGTTATAAAAAAAACTCGTTTAAGCAATGCAACTACTATCTTAGCAGCATTGGGACTTTTTAGTTGCAGCAGCAGCATATTTTATGTCACTACCAGATCACCTATAAAAGAAATTTCAGGCAAATTGATTTTACCTTGAAATTTGTACAGATAAAATGGCAAATGAAATATGCATTGGATTGTCATTGCTGGTGCGTCGTACTTTCACATACTGGTATAAAAACAACAGCATTGAACACCTCTGCCTCCTGGTTGCTGCCAAAATCATAGCCCAGGTCTCCAGGACTACGTCAATGCCCTGATTTTAACTGAACCTACCGAGCAAGAACTGGGTGGATATTCGCTGTCGGACGCCTGATTTACACCCCGCCCAAGTTTACACCCCAAAATGCAGCGCAAAACCGGGCGAGGTGTAAATCGGGCGTCCGACCCGACTTCTCCCTGCTTTCGCCAGGCAAGTTAGGTTAGAATAAGGGTCAACTGCAAAGCTGCCCAATACAGAAATAATGGAACGCACAGTGATAGGCAGAGTCACAACATGCATTGTCTCTCCAACCACTAAAAAAAGAGAAAAACATGGTAACCAATTTCATAAAGAGTTCATCCTGAACTTCATAAGGCAGCTAAGCAAACTCTAAGGGCTGGATTTTCATTGACCCGTGGAGGCGGGTTTGGAGGCGTGTGGGGGGTTAAAATTGAGAAAACTGGCGGGCAGGCACAAGTCCGCCTCCATCCCGCCTCCACGCAATTTTCATTAAATCGTGTCTGCTGGTCCCGACTCCGTCCCGCCTCTAAGAGACGGGATAGGCTGTTAAGGCCCTTAACAAGCACTAAATTGGCTCTATAATGCCATTTTGAAAGGCCTTTGTGATTTTAACCCTTGATCTACGTGAAGCACGCCTGTTCTGAACCACGATTGTGAAACCTGGCGGGAGCACATTTGGATAGCTGACTATCAGCTGCAGGTCCACCATTACAACGGAGATGTGATGAAGGTAGTAGTAGTATTAGGTCGCCTCTGATGCTGCTGCATTGAAGGTCTTCAGAGACTGCCTGGCCTTTGCTGTGAGAGGACATGGATGGAAAATTTATTGTCATTCATTCTTTTTTTTTTCTCTCTCGTTCTTGTAAAAATATCTGGGAACAGACTTCCATCCAGGTCCTCTCACAGCAAATGCCAGGCAGTCTCTGAAGACATTCAATGATGCAACAATGATGACATCATCAGAGGCGACTTTCAGACTGAAAACACTAATTGGTTCATGGGTTCCCACATGCTGGAACTCAATTGCCCAATTAGGTGAAAATTGCATCAATCTCCCACATCCAATTGCAGTCGGGTGGATAACACGAAAAGTGGATGATACGACCCCAACCCGCCCCAGTATCAAAATCCAGCCCTAAGAGTTTATGGTTACTCCTGGCACTTCACTAGGCAAACTTAACTCTTCCCTCATACCCCAAATGGCCTCCTTGCTCGTGTTTCTTCTTACAGAGCAGGAACATGCCCCTTCTTATCATAAGAACTATAAAAATTCCAGCACCAACGAAAGCCATTTGGTCCATCATGCCTGTGGCACTGGAGCGATCTCCAGTTCCATTTTCTCTGCTCTTTCCTGTACCTTTCAATATTATTCCTCAAGTGTTTTCTAATCCTCTCTGAAATACTGTGATTTACTCAGCTTCAATAAATAGTTGCAGTAATTTATTCCATATTCTAATAATGTGTTTCATGAAAAAAAAAAATTTTTCTAACCTCCTCCTTTATGCTTTTGGTACTAATCCTAAAATTATGCCTCCTTGTACTGATTCACTAATCAGTGGAAATAATCTTCCACTATTTATCCTAACAAATCCTTTCAAAACTTTAAACACTTCTATCAGATACTCCCTCAACATTCTCCACTCCAGTGAATACAGTCCTAGTCTGTCATCACGATCCTCTTAGCTGTGGTGTCATCCTACTAAAGCTACACTGCACATTTTCCGTGGCTCCAATACCTTGGCTATAAAGGAGAACCCAAAACTGTATATAGTACTCCAACTGTGGCCTAACCAACATCTTGTCAAGATTTATCAACACCTTCATAATAAATTTACTGTCCTGACGATATTGGTGAAATTCAGTGACACCACATACAATGGCTGATGCTTTCTCTTCTTTGCCCTTGTTAAAACTTGACATTCAACGACAATTGCTTTCTTTTTCTGGACCACCTTTACTGTGTAAGAAGTTATAACATCCAACCATATGGTGAAACGTGTGTGCTAAATGATTTGGTAAGTCGGGATCTTGTAACAGTTCCGTTGAAGGAATGATTGTGGTAGACCGATTTTGCATCAATTTCCTCTAAGAATTCTGTAATACTAGAAATGTTTTTAACTCTGACACATTTTATAGGTGTGGGAGCTTGTATTCAGCTTCTCTTCAGGCTCCAAAACTCCTGGGACTGGGGGCTGGGTCAGAATATGGGCCGGATCCTGACTCTGCCTGGATTTTGCATCATTTGGACCTGACTTTTAAATTAGAGTTGGGGGGGGGGTGGTGGGGGGGCGTGGGTTGGAGGGCATGAGCAGGGGGATCTTCCACCCACATCCCCATATCAAGGGAGCGTGTTGAGGGCAGTTCCTAGCCTTCCACAGGAAACTCCTCCCTTTACACCCTTGAAAGGACTCAGCGGAACTCATGCTAGTTGAGACCTGGCGCGAGTCCCTTTGAGGCCTTCTGAAAGCCGCTCACCATTATTAGAGTAAGGTGATCGATCTCAGAGGGAATAAATTTCCTTCTCTAGTCGGAGTGGCTCCAAAGGGAGCTGAAAAGTTTTTTTTGTAATTAATTCTTCAGGCCATATGGGCCTCTGGTGAACTTCACTCTGGAAGCTGCGACTGATGTGCCCTTGCAGGTGCTGGCAATCTACCCTGGCTATGCGTACGGTCTTGTCCCCAACCCTGCTCCCACCGGAGACAGAGCTGTGGAGCAGTGCGAGCAGAAGGCCCAATTGCAGCATCAGGGTATTCCCGTAAGGAAATCCATTATTTTCCCACAAATTCTTGATTTTTTTTCTGTACTCACTTTAAATTTCAGAAGTACTTCTAAAGGCCTAAGATGTAAAAAAAAAAGTTTCAGAAATCATAGTCCCTTCTCAGGCTCTGAAAGACCCGCAGGTAAGAAAATATTCCAGAAACGATGGCCCCACTCTACACTCCCATCTCTGAGACACTGTACGGCCTTCATAATGCCAAG
This sequence comes from Squalus acanthias, assembly GCA_030390025.1. Taxonomy (NCBI): domain Eukaryota; kingdom Metazoa; phylum Chordata; class Chondrichthyes; order Squaliformes; family Squalidae; genus Squalus; species Squalus acanthias. The sequence continues at coordinate 45,487,186 of CM059444.1, forward strand.
TTTGCAGTGACATTGTTTGCTGGAGGTGGTATAAGGGTGGATAGAGAGAGAAGTAGAGGGGTTCATTAAACCCAAGCCCACCGGCCACCATTTTTACGCAGGGAAACTCAGGGCGGACGGCTTAAATCACGGGCTCAGGTTCCTGGGAGGAAAATACTGACCAGCTATTTGTGAGGTGGGGTTACGGTGAACACCTCACTGCCCCATTTCCCTTCATTTACTGCTGCGGAACCACCTACATACTGGGGGTTTTCGAGGAAAGTCCAGACCATGAAGAGGTCAGAGGTTGCCATGAGTTAAAGCTATCTCTGCAGCGAAAAAAGCAACTGAAATAATCGACTCTCACTTCTTTCTCGGTCAATTGATTAATCATCAATTGTTGATGGAAAGTGAAACCAAATCATTGAACTCACAAACATACATTATTGAAAATATAAATAAGCAAACAAATAAGCTTGCTTATGCCTTTCCCAAAACTGAAGAAAATATTAGATAGGAATATGGGAGACTTTAAAGGGCTAGAAATTCGGTGCCTTCGCGCCTCCCGATGGTAACCCCTATCGCCACGCCCACCTGCGGCCAGAGATCCTGACATCATCCGGCCGTGCATCGCCCCGGTAGCGCCCATGCCCAAAATTCATTTCCGCTCCCTGAAGTATAACCGGGCGAAAACAACGTCAGCTTCAGGGGATGTGCATCGCGCGACCGGCTGCTTCGGGGGGCGGGGGGGGGGCGCGATGCTTAAAGGCGAGGTGACCGAAGTAAAAAAAAAGGTACCTTTTTTGATCCGTTTTATTCCTCGGGTTCCTGCCCACGATCGATCAGCCCGGCACTCTGAGTGGGTGCCGGGCTGATTGCACGGGTTCGCCGCTCCCATGGTGGTCCAGGTAGGTGCCCTTTCTTTCGCAGAGCCTGCAGCGATGGCCCTTCCCTTTAAGGGAGGGAAGGAGCCTTCCAACGCGGCAGCGCTGCACGGCCCAGTGTGCAGCGCTGCTGAAGTCTCCGCCCCACCTGCTGCCGATCATGCTCCAAGAGGGAAGTGGAGAACTTGATTTAGCGCTCCACCTCCCTCTTGGAGCGAGAAAAACACATTTTTCAAAAGTTAGAAAAACATAGCACCTGCCGCTACATTTCCAAACTTTTAAAAGTTATACCTCTTTCTATCTTAAATCCTCACACCAGATACCTCTGCAGTTTCAAATTTAGTCCAGCTTTATTCCTGTCACGGTCTCATGCACCTCACAGCTTGTTTCAATCTCAGTTACTGACTCGAGGCTATCATAACATTGAACAAACTTAATCATCATTTGGAACAAAACCAGATGGTTTATGTAATGCTGTAAAGGAAAATAAATGCATTTTGTGAATTAGTTAATAAAGTGAGCAAATTAAATATGATCTAGCACCAAAGGGACTCCGCTTTTATACTGTATCATAGATAGAAATTTACAGCACAGAAGGAGGCCATTCGGCCCATCGTGTCTGTGCCGGCCGAAAAAGAGCTAGCCAGCCTAATCCCACTTTCCAGCTCTTGGTCCGTAGTCTTATAGGTTACAACACTTCAAGTGCATATCCAAGTAATTTTTAAATGTGATGAGGATTTCTGCCTCTATCACCCTTTCAGGCAGTGAGTTCCAGACCCCCATCCCCCTCTGGGTGAAAAAACTTCTCCTCAACTCCCCTCTAATCCTTCTACCAATTACTTTAAATCCACGGCCCCTGGTTATTGACCTCTCTACTAAGGAAAATAGGTGCTTCCTATCCACTCTATCTAGGCCCCTCATAATTTTATACATCTCAATAAAATCTCCCCTCAGCCTCCTCTGTTCCAAAGAAAACAACCCAGCCTGTCCAATCTTTCCTCATAGCTAAAATTCTCCAGTCCTGGCAACATCCTCATAAATCTCCTCTGTATCCTCCCTAGTGTGATCACATCCTTAATGTAATGTGGAGACCAGAACTGTACGCAATACTCTAGCTGTGGCCTAACTAGTGTTTTATACAGTTCTAGCATAACCTACCAGCTCTTATATTCTATGCCTCGGCTAATAAAGAAAAGTATCCCATATGCCTTTTTAACCGTCTTATCTAACTGTCCTGCTACCTTCAGGGATCTGTGGAAATGCACTCCAAGGTCCCTCTGTTCCTCTACATTTCTCAGTAGCCTACCATTTATTGTGTATTCTCTTGCCTTGTTATCCCTCCCCAAAAGCATTACCTCACACTTCTCCATATTGAATTCCATTTGCCACTTTTCTGCCCACCAGACCAGTCCATTGATATCTTCCTGCAGTTGTAATGTATTATCTCATGATTTGGTATGAGCATGCTCAGTTTGCTCTGGCCTAATAAAGCACGTACATGAACTAGCAACTCATCGTGTCTCTGTCCTTCATTTGTTCTACCCCAGTATATTACATTTTAGCGACGAGAATGGGATCCCAAAGCCATTTTTAGGGATCATGAAAGGACACAATGTTCAACCTTCGAGTGAACAAGTTTAAGGTGAATTTGTGACACCTAAACTGAATTTTGTGATGTTTTACTATTAACGCTGATGCAGAATCGTCTGTGCTTCGCCTTCGCGTGTATGTATACACAGCAACAGCGCCGTTGATTCTCACAGGTACACAGGTAGTGTGCTGAGTCAATGTTCGACGGGATCGGGACAATCATGGCCGCGTCTATGGGATTCATCGGAAGCCTCGGCATGTATGACCGAGCTCACAAACCATTCAGTTCTTACATTGAACGGATGGAGATTTTTTTATGGCTAATAACATTATTGAGACCGAAGGTGCCGATGAGAATGTTCAAGCTCAAAATAAAGTAATTCGTGAACGGAAAAACGCAATTTTTCTAATGGAATGTTGACAAACCTACTCGGGCCAGGAATGCGAAGGATGCGTCATTTGAAGACATTGTCAAGAAACTCGAGAACCATTTCGACCCAAAGTCGTTAGAAATAGCAGAGAGCTATAAGTTTGGTACCAGAAACCAAAAACATAGTGAAACCATCAGTGAGTACATTGTAGCTCTTAAAAACCTGTCTTTGCATTGTAACTTCAGCACATTTTTGGATCGTGCAGTTGCAAGATAAGTTTGTGTGTGGACTGGTGGATGAGCGCACACAGTCCAAGTTACGGAATACTCCGAACCTAACGTTTGACATAGCATGCAAAATTGCCCTATCTATGGCGATGGTGTCTAAGAATTCTAGGGAGCTCCATCCAACTCAAGTGACTAGTGCAGCTGAGGTCTACAGTCACAAAGCCACCGCCAAACCTAAAGCTGTGAGACTGGGTCAAAAGCATGTCAGAGAGAGCAGTTCAGTGAATTGTTATCGCTGCAATGGAAAACACTCACCACAGTCCTGCCAATACAGAAATGTGAAGTGTTTTCACTGCCAGAAGCAAGACCATATTTCAACAGCTTGCAGAGCTAGATCTAAAGTAGGAAGTAAGAACCATTCTAGTGGCAATGCAAAGCAGCGACAACAAAAGGGAGGAGTTCATAATATTGAAGTGAACACACCTGATGTTGAAGAACTAGGCATCTACAGTATCTATGCCACTAGCGGCAATGCTAGCAGTCGTGAGAAAGACTTCCGTACAAAACTTTTGATCAACGAGCGATATAATGATATGTGTATCGACACAGCGGCGGACTGCTCTATCATGAGTAAGGACACATATGAGAGTAAGTTTAATCAAGTACCACTTACAAAGAGTACTGTAGATTTAAAAACCTACTCCGGAGAAACCCAAGAGATATGTGGACAAATGGAATGTACAGTTCAACACAATGCCCAGTCAGTAAAGCTGCTTATTATTGTAGTGAGCTACAACAACAGGCCAACCCTCATCGGCAAAGACTGGTTGAGAAAGTTAAAAGTAGACTGGAAAAACATCTTCAGTATAGATGCTTCAAAGAAACGACTTAACACAATGCTGAACAAGCCCCTCCGCCAGAAATTCATTAGTAGCGCCCCAAGCAGGAGGTGGAGCGCTACTGGAAGCGTTCCACCTCCTTATTGGGGCGCTACTACTGAAGATCGCAGCGCTACGTGCAACAGCGCCACACGCGTCGGCACATAGTGCCACATCATTGCAGGCCTCCTCCGCTGATAAAAGGGGAGGGGCATAGTGCTGCGCGCACCGGGGCCCTGCTGGACCACCGGGGAGCGGAGTGCCGTGAAAACAGCCCGGCACTCAAGAGAAGCGCTGGGCTGAGCGATCGCGACTGGCACCCCGAGAAAAAAAGGGGAAGGGGGCAGGTGCTGGCAGTCGGACAAAAATTATGGCCACCCGACATCTGCCCCTTTTAATAGCGCCACCGCCGCTGCAAAAACGCCCCCCGACACTGTCGGCCATATCGTCCGGCGATAGGTCAGGGGGCGCAAGTGAAGTTTGCGGCCGGGACGCAAGTGGGGCGCTGCGCATGACGACGACGTCATCGCCGGCAGCGCAGCGCCACGGGGTGCTACCGGCTACCACCGCCACTAACCTCCCGCTGAATTTTGCAGGAGGCGTTGGCGGCGCCGTGCCCGGGCTCTAGGGGATTTGCGCCCCGTTAGCATCCCCCAGGGGCGCTAACGAGAGGTGCAAATCAACTCAATTTTCCCCCCATAGGATCATAGAATGGTTACAGCACAGAAGGAGGCCATTCGGCCTGTCGAGCCCGTGCCAGCTCTCTGCAAGAGCACTTCAGCTAGTCCCACTCCCCCGCCCTTTCCCCGTAGCCCTGCAAATTTTCTTTTTTCAGGTACTTATCCAATTCCCTTTTGAAAGCCACGATTGAATCTGCCTCCACCACCCTCTCAGGCAGTGAATTCCAGATCCTAACCACTCACTGCGTAAAAAAGTTTTTCCTCATGTCGCCTTTGGTTCTTTTGCCAATCACCTTAAATCTGAGTCCTCTGGCTCTTGACCCTTCTGCCAATGGGAATAGTTTCTCTCTATCTACTCTGTCAAGACCCCTCATGATTTTGAATACCTCTATCAAATCTCCTCTCAACCTTCTCTGCTCTAAGGAGAACAACCCCAGCTTCTCCAGTCTATCCACGTAACTGAAGTCCCTCATCCCTGGGATAATTCTCGTAAATCTTTTCTGCACCCTCTCTCAGGGCTTCACATCCTTCCTAAAGTGCGATGCCCAGAATTGGACACAATACTCCAGTTGAGGCCGAACCAGTGTTTTATAAAGGTTCATCATAACTTCCTTGCTTTTGTACTCTATGCCTCAATTTATAAAGCCCAGGATCCCATATGCTTTTTTAACCGCTTTCTCAACCTGCCCTGCCACCTTCAATGATTTGTGCACAAATACCCCCAGATCTCTCTTCATGCACCCCCTTTAGAATTGTACCCTTTAGTTTATATTGCTACCAAAATGTATCGTTCGCACTTTTCTGCATTAAATTTCATCTGCCATGTGTCCGCCCATTTCACCAGCCTATCTATGTCCTCTTGAAGTCTATCACTATCCTCCTCACTGTTCACTATACTCCCAAGTTTTGTGTTACCTTCAAATTTTAAAATTGTACCCTGTATTCCCAAGTCCAAGTCATTAATATATATCAAGAAAAGCAGTAGTCCTAGTGCCGAGCCCTGGGGAACACCACCTTCCTCCAGTCCGAAAAACAACCGTTCACCACTACTCTCTGTTTCCTGTCACCCAGCCAATTTCGTATCCATGCTACCACTGTCTCTTTTATTCCATGGGCTTCAACTTTGCTGGCGAGCCTATTATGTGGCACTTTATCAAATGCTTTTTGGAAATCCATATACACCACATCAACCGCATTGCCCTCATCAACCCTCTCTGTTGCCTCATCAAAATCTCAATCAAGTTAGTTAAACATGATACGAGTAGTAAATCTTTCAGACTTTACCAGAGAACGTCTGCATCAAATCAGCATTGTTCATTAAACATATTCATATGGACTCATATTGAGCTAAGCTAAATATTTAAACCAAATCTTAATCCTGATCAAATAGTTTCAACCAGCATTGCATGATTGTACATACTAAAGTTCATACGGAAGGTTCATCTATAGTGCTAACTCTGTCTAGCAGTGGAAAACCATAATATAAGTGGTAGTATGTGCCTGTGAGCTATATACACAGACCACAAAACATATTTCAAAATATGCACTTTTGTGCGACATACTTTTTAAAATCCTAACAAGTAGTTCAATCAATTTACTTTGAGAACAGATCCAATGATTCAATAATCTGCGTGGCAGAAGGCAGAGGAATTGGATGGTGTAATAAGTTTGCACATTGTCCTTGTACAGGCTAAAATCTTTGTCTCAAATCCCACCAAAAACAGATTAACTGGCCATTCATCTCAGTGCCACCATTTGTGAGCAAAATGGCTGCCATTTTAGTCTAAATAACAATAGTGAATGCACTTTACCTGAGAGATATGATAAAACGCTATATAAATAAAACATTTTTTCCCCATTCACAATCAACTTTTTTAGCCATTTTTATCCACCAGGTATGTCTGAAGTTGCAGCTTTCTTTGAGTTGTAGCTTTTCTTTCAGTTAGTGGAGATAATTTTCTCCACATTTTTGTTTCCTTTACGTGCACCTTGCCTGTTGTGTTTGACATGCGCTCGGTCTCATTTTAATTGGTCAACAGTTAACAGTATTTGCATATGCATTTTGGATGAACTTTCACTAGCCACTTCTGCATTTGTTTTTATAATGTAGGTAGCCTGTCAACCTCGTGATCTTAAATTGTATCCATTACTCTCTGTACAGTCATTTTTCTTGCCTCTCCTATATGTTCAGCTATAAAGCTATTAAAAGCTGACAAAGTCTTTTTGGCTTTCATCAGCATCAGTGATCGCTCACATTTACCACACTGCACTCCAGTTGCCCTGACTTCTCTGCTCTCCTTTCAGAGTTGACCGTTGTGATGGAGCGAGAGATCCTTGAACTTCTGCCTTTTTCTCTTTACAACTGTTTAGATTTTCTGCATTTACAGCAATTACGTCACGGCTGCTTGTGGGACCTCCCCAGGAGCGGTTTTCAACATCTGAACACTCCTTTTATTTACTTTGACTCCTCTCACATCTGGATTCTGTTTAATCAACATCCTCTAGGCTGCTGCTCTATGGAATACCACAGTCAGCTACTTAAAGGCTCTTTCAAGCAATCAGATGAAGAATTTATAAAAGTCAAGTGCGTATAGTTGCAACTTACAAATCAATAGCAGACAGAACAATTTCTTGGTTTGTAACAGAACCGCAGCATTGCTCAGGATAAAAGACGCTATTTTTATTTTAATCACTTCTATCTTTTCACATATCAGTTAGCCTAGTGTTTGCTGGTGTCTACCCGCCAATTGCAAGCATCACTAACATTAGCTGACACAAATATAGGACATAAGTGGGCCGTATTTAGAGGGCCACAGCCTTAGTTGGAATAGATGGACTGAAAACCCCCAAGCACTTTGCCAGTGCTTCATATCCATACGTGTGAACACAAGTTCCTCTCAAAGTAACCACCGTTTTTTCGGAAAATACCATTTGACAATGTCCAAACAGCTATACTCTTTCACTGACTTACTTTCAAATTTCTTTCAGAAATCATGGAAGATGCAGCTCAGCATTCCCATTTATCTTCCAATGCAGGCTCTTTCTGAAGAGTAAAGTGAAACTAAGACAACAGATTCCAGTTCAATGAATTGGTGCTGCATGCAATACCTTCTGTACCAAGATGTGTTATTTTTATTTTTAGAACACCCGCTGTCTCAAACTGCAAACTGTATTTGCCTGCGTAATAACAGTCAATACACTTCAAATGTTATTCATCGTCTAAAGATCTTGAGATGTCTCACCCTGATAAGGAATCAAAAAAGTCCAAGTACCAGAATTATTCCAGGGAGCTCTGACTCCCCTCAGTCCTCTCCTGCCATTTCTCCTTCCACCCACCCTGTTACAACTGGACTCTAATAGGCAGACGCTCAGGGTTACCAAGTTACCAAATAGTCTTTGGGGTAACTTTTACGGGCTCGTGCTCCTGGCATGGAGCCTCGCTCAATGGGAGGGCAGATTGGACAATTGAACATGGAGGTCAGTACACAGAATTACAGTCAGTGAACGACAATTCAAAGTCTGGCCCCATATATGCTCTATTGCTTTAAGAAAAAGTGCTGCACGAGCTTTGGTAAATTGTGTGGCATTTTTCTTCTTGTCACATTAAAATTAATTTATATTTATTACTGTTGAAAGGGCAATGTTGTGTGTCTCATGAGTATTATAATAATATGAACCGTAGGGCACTTGATGCTCGCTATGCCTTCAGTGGGAGCTCTACCAATGATCTTTAAGGTTTTGTGCAAGCTTTGTGTGTCACAGTGGGAGCCCAAGAAACTGTTTTGTGATGTGTAACTGACTGCTGCCAACTGAAGCAGCGGGTGGCGTACATTTTCTGATTGTGTTTTTCCAACCAAGATATACTTAAAAGAAAGTCATGATAGACAGTTGTGGCAGTTTCTACAAATGGTGCTGCTGAGACAGTTATGGGCTTCAAACCCAATTAAAACTACTAGTGTGGACAGGTGTTACAGTGACTTCAACACATTGTGCCAGAGAGTGGTGAAATGCAGGTGTGAAGCCCTGATTTTGAGTTCCCGATCTTGACTGTACTTTCAAGGGACGCCACTGAAGAGAGGCTGAGAATTGCAGCAGGTTGCCCCAGGACTGCGTATGTCTTGCAAACTGGCAGTAAATTCATTCGATATAAACACTGATGCCGGAAACATGTTTCACAGAGAACAAAACTCCCACCAAAGACCCCTCAGCTTTTGTTTAAGAACAATTACAACTTAGGTCCATTGGTTTAACTCCTGTACATTGAACTTTATTTAGTCTTTGTCCAGGCTATACTTTATACTGTGCTAACACACAGTTGCCTTCTGTCAATGTCTCACTGATTCTTTTATTTAATTAATCTACCAGATTAGACTCAATTAAAAGTAATGACACCAATGTTTACACTTTGGAACACCATAATGGAATAGTTTTATCACTGTCAAAAGTACAGAAGAACTCCTGCGACAGAATATTCTTAGGCCTAAAAATTTGGTTGCTTTGTGCCTCCCGTTAGTGCCCTAAGAAGGCGCTAATGGGGCGCAAAGCAACTAGCGCCCGGGCGTGGCGCCGTCAACGCCTCCCGTGAAATTCAGCAGGAGGTTAGCGGTGGCGGTAACCGTTAGCGCCCCACGGCGCTGCGCCGCCTGCCGATGACGTCATCACCGTGCGCAGCGCTCCGCTCGCGCCCTGGCCACGATCTTCGGTAGCGCCCCCTGACTTACCGCCGGACGCTATGTCTGACGGGGTCAGGGGGGCCTACCTGCGGCCGGGGCGGCGCTAATTAAAGGGAAGGTGCCGGGCGGCCATTTTTGTTGCTGGCCGCCTGCCAGCACCTGCCCCCTCTGCCGTCCCCAGCCTCCTATGAAGCACCCCCACGGGGTGCTGGCTGCGCTCCATGAGCTCGGCACTCAAGAGGAGTGCCAGGCTCTTTTGCCGGCACTCCAATCCCGGTAGCCCAGCTGGGCCCCGGGTCGCGCTGCGCAAGGCCCCTGCCCTTTAAGAGGGGAGGAAGTCCTGCAGTACCGCGGCGCAACATGGCGCAGAGCGTGGCGCTGCTGCACGTAGCGCTGCGATATTCACTCGCAGCGCCCCAAGAGGGAGGCAGGGGCACTTCCAGTAGCGCCCCACTTCCCTCTTGGGGCACTACCGATGAATTTTGGCCGTGGGGGGCGCTAATTTTTTCAGGGCGCTAAAAGTAGCGCCCCGGCGAAGCTAGCGCCCCAAAGGGGGCGCGACTCAATTTTTCCCCCTTAATTTCTAATATGACAACAAATGCTTGCTGATAAATAATATATCCACTTGTCAGGAACTAATCATGAAATTAGCCTTTTGGGATTAGAAACAGTAAACTGCTTCAATTTATAGAAATTATGATGAATTGTGCAACAGTTTCCTCCGTATTTTGCCTACAGGCTCCAACCCTCAATTCAACTTATTTACCACGACGGCCCTATAGATCAGTGACCATGTGCATAATGGTTTGTTTTCATTATGCGTTCAGTGAACTTTACTTACAGCAACTGAGTCACTAGCCCCTGAACTTTATCAATATGGGGCCTGCACGCCACTCCGTTCATTACTTGTGTCGGCTGAAGGTGAGGACTGAAATATAATATCTGTACGTGGTGTTCCTACCTGAGGATCTGACAGACGTGAGATGTCCGGGTAAAGGTAAAACTTGATTCCCTCTGCAGCTCCGGGAAGAGTCACTCCTCGAATCAATAAAACCAGCAGCATCAGGTAGGGGAACGTTGCTGTTACATACACCACCTGAAAACAGAGGATACAAGCCATCAGCTCTGCCTTTGTACTATTCTTCAACAAAAGGATAACAATCAGCATTACCTGCCGACTGTTACACACCCTGCATTATTTTTGTGTTTTTAAAAATTTAGCTTTACATAACTCATGCATTAAAAAAAAATGATACATGGGGTAACAAAATGCATGATTCCATCACTTGTGTAAGGTCATTCCATTAACGTTTAGAAATGCACAAAAATACACAGTCAAATTACAATTATAAAGTGAATATGGGCATTTTTCAAAGTGAGATTCCTCTTTCAGCAACAAAAAATGAGAGTCCCTATAATGTCCATATTTAAGGGGCTACTTATGCAATCATGTTCTGAGAAACAGCATTTTCAAAGCCTTTCCCACAATTTCAGTAACAGGTTGTTAATTATGGAGGAACTTTATTCCTTCACCCATTTTTCATTAAAAGAGGGTTTTCACCCCTGAAGACTGAATTAGGAGAAACTTCCTTCCACGGAGGGTTGTTGGAGTTTGGAATGCTTTGTCACAGGAAGTGGTTGAGGCAGAGACCCTTGCATTTTTTTTAAGGGAAAGTCGGATAAATATTTGAAGCAGAGGAAGATACCAGGCCGTGGGAGAGAGCAGGGCAGGGGGTTAATTTTGGATTGCTGTAACAAAGAGCTGGCACAGACGCAATGAACCAAACGGCTGTGCTGTAAACTTCTGTGGTTCTATGAATAGGGAATGACATAAAATACAAATGGGATGAGATCACACTGTCTGATATCAAACGTGAGGCCGCATATGAAGTTCCTGTGGCCACTTTTTAACAAAGGTGTTAATTTGTTCAAAACTGTTGGGTTAATGCTGTTATTAAAACAGCTCAAAGGAATTTCTTACAAATGTGTTAATGCATTGGTATGTGCTGATATCGCATAGTGTGATTTCACCCGGAAGATGGAAATAGTATATATTGTTACATTATGCAAAAGGCTATGCACAATAGGGTCGATTTTCACTGCCTTCGTCTGGCATTAACGGAGCGGTAACAGCTCAAAATAGATTCGGTAGACGTACCGCCCCGTTAACACCGACGATGTGCCAGGCTCCATTTTGAAAGGGGCCTACCACTGGATGTTCAAAGGGCCCGCCTGTTTCAGGCGATAGGCCCCGTTTAATATGGAAATCGGGGCCCTATGACTTAAGTAGAGCCCAGACTGCCATTTTTGGTCCGAACTGGTGACCAATGCCACAGGCAATGGAATTGAAGAGGCCCGCCAAAGGTAAGTGTCGAATTACTTTTGTGGGCCCCAGAGGAACATAAATGCTTCTCCAGGGCCTATAAAAATAATCCAGGTCACTGCCGCCCCAGGACCCCCACCATCCACAATCACGAACCCCGTCCCCCCCCACAACTTACCTTGCTGGCGGCCGCCTTTTGACACCCACCAAACTTAAATGAGGCGGCCGGACAGCACCTGTTGGTCTCCGTCGATTGGTCGCCCGTAAGTTAAATTCGGTCCCAATTAGGTTTGATTTTACATGAGTGGGCGATTGGTGGGGAGCATCGCTGAGGGCTGTGCTTATCACAAAAATTGCAGGCACACACTGCTAATAATTTCCAACCATTATAGACAGAACATTGTGGGCAGCATATCCGCATTGTCCCAGTACACACAGCTGGCTGACAAAGCTCCCGCAGTAGCGCACATTCGGAAAATTGTCCCTGGAAGGTCAACATCGTGAAAACACTACATAGAAGCAAACTTGCATACAATAGCAATGGCTAAACCAGTATTGAATAAGCACTCAACTATAACACTGTGGTAATGCAAGTGTAGAAAGTAGAAAGACCGCAATAAAAAAAGTGATAATATCAGACTAATTCTGCACATCAATATCAGGAGTAATGTATGACATGTCACACTATACTTCAAACTAAAAGTGGGCAGACGTGTTGGGTGTTTTTCTAGTCATCAAAGTGAAAGATGTCAGTGTTAGAGGAGGGAACACTTCTGGTACCCGGTGCCAGTACAAGCCCCTTCCAGGGTATGTGTAGCATTGGTCAGCTGCACAGCAAAGCTTCTCTACTCTGTCTCCAAATGTGCCTTAACCTCCAACTTCCACAGACTCCTTCTGCACTACCATAACATTTTACTGACAAAATAACAGCATCTGACAACACCCGCCGTTATTAATGCGCAAATCGGCCAGCAACTTGTAGCGAGGAAGGGATACCCCGTGAATTGCGAATCGGCACAAGTTGCTGGTCGATATGCACTGTTAGCTTTGCAAAAAACGGCATCTCGCCCTTAACCTCCCCGTGAGTTTGATGAACTTGCTGCATTTGCACATTAATTGCCCATTAAACTCACCGCAGAAAGTCTAGTAATTAACAGCGTAAGTACCCTTTTAATGATGTGATAAGTGTTAATAACTACCAATAGACCTCTCTTGCCCAGAAAGCGAACAATTATAAGTGTGGAGTCACATTCCTTCAGGTTGTGAAGCGTTTTAGGAGATTTGAAAAATGTCAAATTTTATATTTTTATTCTTATTTTCTTACAACAACAACAACAACTTGTATTTATATAGCGCCTTTAACGTAGTAAAATGTCCCAAGGCGCTGCACAGGAGTATTTTAAGACAAAAAAAAAATTTGACACCAATCCACATTAGGATAAATTAGGGCAGGTGATCAAATGCTTGGTCAGAGAGGTAGGTTTTAAGGAGCATCTTAAAGGAGGAAAGAGACGTAGCGAGGCGGACAGGTTTAAGCAGGGAATTCCAGAGCTTAGGGCCTAGGCAACAAAAGGCATGGCCACCAAAGGTTGAGTGATTATAATTAGGAATCCTCAAGATCCCTGATTATAAATCAGGGATCTTGAGGATCCTTACGTTTCCTTTCTGTCTCCATTTCGATCTCACTTAATCCAATCTTTCTTTCCCACTCTTTATTTCTCTTTCTGTACCTGATTTGGCATTGAATTCACCCACTCTAATTCACCCTCCTTCTCAGTCCTTCCTCTGTTTATTTCTCAATCTTTAAATCGCATTGGTTAAGGAGATATACTGGCCCAGATACTCCGATCCCTACGGGTGGGTACATGCTGTGTACCCACCCGTAGGGTCATCGGAAATGCCGGTTTCATGGCATGCACTGCGCATGCGCTGAAAACCGGCATTTCCGATCTGTCAAGAATGGTCTTGACAGATCCTCCGGCTGCCCGGGAGAAGGGCCTCTGCGGGCGGATAGTTCCGCTTTTTGGAGACCCTCCGCCCGCAGAAAACCCTTACAATTCTTACACCTGGTAAAAGCAGGAGTAAGGCCTGCTTTTACAAGAATAAGAGTTGAAAAAAGTAAAAAAAAAAAATTTCACTGCTTTATAATTTAAAAATACAGTACTTTAAAAAAGCTAAGTTTATTTATAGCCCTGTAAAAAACTTTAATTATTTTTTTCAAAAAATTTAATTTTTATTTAAAATGTTTAATTTATTGTAATTTCAAGTAATTTTAAAAATGTGATTTTTTTTATTTATTTAAAGTTTTACTGTGTTTTTGGGGTGATCTCCATTCATATATTTGACGGGTCTTCCTGTCAAATGTATGAAGGGAGATTCCCTTCTTTGATTGGCTCCCCATGGCCCACGTGATCCCTGGGACGCAGCGAACTACATGCGCCTCTGGGATACGTGGGCCCTGCGCACTTGGAGTTTGGAGAGGCCCAGGATCGGAAGCGTGTGCGTCCCAGGAGCCCTCAGGTAAGGGCGTAGATTTTTCCAGATCACAGGTCTCCGCACGCGGGAGGCCTGCGATCGGAAAATACGGGCCACTGTTTGTCCCATTGTTCTCCAAGGTTCCAGGTGCCCTGTTGAAAACACTACGCCGTTATCAGCTCACACTTCCAGCAACTTTGTGGGCAAAATATTTTCAAGCCTAAATGTGCACAAACAAGTCTAATGGGGCACGCTCCAGCAAAATCTGGCCCATTTTGAATTTTCACACCAGACATGTTGATAACTTCTATGTGGGAGACTGACAAGTAAGTGCTTGTTAGTGCAGAAGCATGGGCAGTTTGAATTGTTGCTCAGGCCACTTGGAGTTCAGTTGTGACTCAGTACACTGGGGAAAATCGAGCAAAGTGTAAAACCAATTTCACCCCTCACATTCTAGTCTCCACTTGCCAGGGCTGTCTGGAGTGGGGCTTAAACCCTTCACCTTCTCACTCAGAAGCAGAAATGCTAACTTTAAGCCAAAGACTCACTCCGCATAAAGAAAAAATATAAACCAAAAAAAATACAACAAGAAAAACTCATTCATAAAGGAAATTTACATTTCTCTAATTTACATCAAAGTTGATTGTATCAGGCATTTCTTGTTTTAAATATTATTTATACATGTGTTCCTTTTAAAACTTTCAAAACTGTGTTTGCATTTAAAGCCAAAATCCACATTTTTTATTAATTACCATTAATTATAGAATTATCTTATGGTTATCTACATTCTACTAATTATACTTTGTAACAGTTTTTGATATTTATGAATAATTAGCTTTATAGATATTAAGAAAAACTTTCCCAATTTTAATTGGTGAACAGCTAAGATCTTCACTGTTTAGATACTGTAAATCTATGTGCATCTTCAGTTATGACTTTACAATGTCTTTCTACAATCAAATTCCTCAGTGCTATTAATACCTTTATACATTTTTCAACATTTATGAAGTTCTTCATTGTCTCTCATTTTTCCTCCATCTTGTGCAAAATGCTGCCTCTGCATTACCTTTTCTCCAAATTTGGAAAGTATACCATCTCATTGTCAAATCCCTTTGTAGATATTTCAAATGTTGAAAATTTTACAAGCCTCTAAGTCATCTGGGCCTGAGAAGTGATATTTTTACATTGATACCGGCAGTCATATACAAGTATAAATAGTTTTCTTCACACAGACTAAATAGTTGTCATGAATCTGGATAACTATTTCCTGCTTCTCTTAACCTTTTAAATTCTGAAGGGCAGCTTGAAAAATACACGTCTCCTGATATGCAACATATTAAAGTTACCTAGCCCAGATAGTATGCATCGCAGCGTACTGAAGAGAGATCTGGGGATGTATGTACACAAATCTTTGAAGCTGGCACGACAAGTTGAGAAGACTGTTAAAAAAGCATATGGATCCTTGGCTATAGTAATAGAGGAATAGAGTATAAAAGCAAGGAAGGTATGCTAAACCTTTATAAAACACTGGTTAGGCCTCAGCTGGAGTATTGTGTTCACTTCTGGGCACCACACTTTAGGAAGGATGTCAAGGCCTTTGAGAGGGTGCAGAAGCAATTTACTAGAATGGTACCAGGGATGAGAGACTTCAGTGATGTGGAGAGACTGGGGAAACTGGGGTTGTTCTCCTTGGAGCAGAGAAGGTTAAGAGGAGATTTGATAGAGGTGTTCAAAATCATGAACAGTTTTGATAGAATAAATGAGGAGAAACTGTTTCCAGTGGCAGAAGGGTCAGTAACCAGAGGCCACAAATTTAAGGTGATTGGCAAAAGAACCAGAGGCGACATGAGGAAACATTTTTTTACACAGCGAGTTGTTGTGATCTGGAATGCACTGCCTGATACAGTGGTGGAAGCAGATTCAATAGTAACATTTGAAAGAGAATTGGATAAATACTTGAAGGGAAAAAAGCAGGGGAGTGGGACTAATTGGTAGCTCTACCAAAGAGCCAGCACAGGCACGATGGGCCGAATGGCCTCCTTCTGTGCTGTATCATTCTATGTTTCTATTATTCTAGGTTCGGGAGGTGACAGCAGAGGCATTAACCATAATTTTCCTTAAAGTATTTGGAAACGGAAATTTGTTAAACTTTTATAACTTCTATGTGGGAGACTGACAATTAAGTGCTTGTTAGTGCAGAAGCATGGGCAGTTTGACTTGTTGCTCGGGCCACTTGGAATTCAGTTGTGACTCAGTGCACTGGGGAAAATCGAGCAGAGTGTAAAACCAATTTCACCCCTCACAGTCTAGTCTCCACTAGCCAGGGCTGTCTGGAGTGGGGCTCAAACCCTTCACCTTTTCGCTCAGAGGCAGAAATGCTAACATTAAGCCAAAGACTCACTCCCTATAAAGAAAAAATATAAACCAAAAAAATACAAATAGGGAAAACTACACATTCAAAAACATACTCATAAAGGGAATTTACATTTCTCTAATTTACATCAAAGTTGATTCTATCAGACATTTCTTGTTTTAAATATTATTTATACATTTGTTCCTTTTAAAACTTTCAAAACTGTGTTTGCATTTAAAGCCAAAATCCACATTTTTTACTAATTACCATCAATTATAGAATTATCTTATGATTCACTCCATTTTCCTAGTTATACTTTGTAACAGTTTTTGAGATTTATGAATAATTAGCTTTATAGATATTATTTTTAAAAATTCCCAGTACTTAATTGGTGAACAGCCAAGATCTTCACTGTTTAGATATTGTAAATCTATGTGCATCTTCAGTTATGACTTTACAATGTCTTTCTACAATCAAATTCCTCAGTGCTATTAATACCTTTATACATTTTTCAACATTTATGAAGTTCTTCATTGTCTCTCATTTTTCCTCCATCTTGTGCAAAATGCTGCCTCTGCATTACCTTTTCTCCAAATTTGGAAAGGATACCATCTCGTTGTCAAACCCTTTTGTAGATATTTCAAATGTTGAAAATTTTACAAGTCTCTAAGTCATCTGGGCCTGAGAAGTGATATTTTTACATTGATACCGGCAGTCATATACAAGTATAAATAGTTTTCTTCACACAGACTAAATAGTTGTCATGAATCTGGATAACTATTTCCTGCTTCTCTTAACCTTTTAAATTCTGAAGGGCAGCTTGAAAAATACACACGTCTCCTGATATGCAACATATTAAAGTTACCTAGCCCAGATAGTATGCATCGCAGCGTACTGAAGAGAGATCTGGGGATGTATGTACACAAATCTTTGAAAGTGGCAGAATAAGTTGAGAAGGCTGTTAAAAAAGCACATGGGATCCTTGGCTATAGTAATAGAGGAATAGAGTATAAAAGCAAGGAAGTTATGCTAAACCTTTATAAAACACTGGTTAGACTCCAGTTATGTGGAGAGACTGGAGAAGCTGGGGTTGTTCTCCTCAAAGTAGAGAAGGTTAAGAGATTTAATAGAGGTGTTCAAAATCATGAACGATTTTGATAGAATGAATAAGGAGAAACTATTTCCAGTGGCAGATGGGTCGGTAACCAGAGGACACAAATTTAAGGTGATTGGCAAAAGAACCAGAGGTGACATGAGGAAACATTTGTTTACACAGCGAGTTGCTGTGATCTGGAATGCACTGTGATCTGGAAGCAGAATCAACAGAAACATTCAAAAGAGAATTGGATAAATACTCGAAGAGAAAAATATTACAGGGTTCTGGGTAAAGAGCAGGGATTAATTGAAAGCTCTTTCAAAGAGCCGGCACAGGCACGATGGGCCGAATGGCCTCCTTCTGCGCTGTATCATTCTATGATTCTTTGGGGGTGAAATTGGGTGCATTTGCGCCTCCCGTTAGCTACCCCGGGGGGCACTAACGGGGCGCAAATGGCTTTGCGACCGGGCGCAGCGCTGACATCGACTCCCGCCATATTCGGCAGGGAGTTTTGCGGCGGCGCGACGGTGTTGCGCCCCCATCTCCTTCGCCCGGAGATCGTGACGTCATCGCCGTGCGCATCGCCCCGGTAGCGCGCCGGATCTGAAATTGACTTCCGCCCCATGCAGCAGCGCCGGGCAACAACACCGACAGCTGCAGGAGGTGAGCATCGGGCGGCCGGCCGCTTCGGGGCCGATGATTAAAGGCGAGGTGGCCGAGGTAAGTAAAAAAAACTTACCTTTCTTGTTCCGCTTTTTTTCACGGGTTTCTGCCCACGATCGATCAGCCCCGTACTCTGCTTGCGTGCCGGGCTGATTGCACGGGATTGCGGCTGCCTTGGTGGTCCAGGTAGGTAATTTTTCTACTGCAGAGCCTGCAGCGATGGCCCTTCCCTTTAAGAGAGGGAAGGAGCCTTTGAACGCTGCACGGCCCAGTGTGCAGCGCTGCTGAAGTCTCCGCCCCGCCTGCTGCCGATTGTGCTCCAAGAAGGAAGTGGAGAGCTTGATTTAGCGCTCCACCTCCCTCTTGGAGCGAGAAAACAAATTTTTTTAAACTTTGGAAACATTAGCGCCTGGCGCTAATGTTCTCAACTTTTAAAATTTAGCACCCAAAACGGGACGATAATGAATTTCTCCCCCTAAGATTCTAGGTTGGGAAAAAGACACCAGAGGCATTAACCATAATTTTCCTAAAGTATTTGGAAATGGAAATCTGTTAAAGGACTGCAGGGTGGCAAATGTTCAAGAAAGGGGAAAGGGCTAAAACTGGAAATTATATGCCAGTGAATCTTACCTCAATTGTGGGCAAATGTCTGGAGCTAGAAATTCAGTGCATTTGCGCCTCCTGTTAGCGCCTCCGGGGCGCAAACGACTTTTCAAATGGGCGCGGTGCCGCTAACAACTCCCGCTAAATTCAGTGGGAGTTTAGAGGCGGCGGTAACCGGTAGCGCCCCGCTCCGCTGCACAGGCGATGACGACCTGTATATTGATGGGGACAAACCAACTGGCGGACTTTCTCAAATCTTCTCGCGGACCCCTGTAAGGTGTGGCTAAGAGTGTGGAGGATTCCATCTGGACTTGTGTAGCTGTGGATGAACAGGTAACCAATGATCCCCTAATCTGCATTCGAAATAACTTTACTGCATAGTTCGTGCATAGAGCGCACGGCCTGTTGAAAAGTCCTGACGCTCAACCAGGGCAAGGAGCGTGAGACTCACAACCCTGGGAACTGCTGCTCTCCATTCGACTATTTTTTTTTAAATTATCCATTCTTGGGATATGGGCATCCCTACTTGCCCTTGAGAAGGTGGCGGTGAGCTTTCTCGAACCGCGGGCTGCTTTGTCCTGGATGGTGTCGAGCTTCTTGAGTGTTGTTGCAGCTGTACCCATCCAGGCAAGTGGAGAGTATTCCATCACACTCCTGACTTGTGCCTTGTAGATGGCAGAAAGGCTTTGGGGAGTCAGGAGGTGAGACATTCGCCACAGAATACCCAGCCTCTGACCTGCTCTTGTAGTCACAGCATTTATGTGGTTGGCCCAGTTGAGTGTCTGGTGACCCCCCAGGATGTTGATGGTGTTAATGCATTATGCTGACAGCAATTTCCAGCCCATGCAAGACTACGTAACAAGCTAAATGTGATGCTATTATATACAATTTTTTTTAAACTGTTAATAAATATTACTACACTCTTCAAATATTTAAGTATTCTTTACTTCTTTTGAGTTGGTCTCCAACCCTCTGCCCCATCTCCCGTAATACTGCAGGTATAATGTTGCATGCATGTCCCCATGCTATAATTATGAATACATATATTTGGGTAGAGCGTTCTGTGTAAGCCCCTCACTATGTAATGAGAACAGCACATGAACTATTCAAAGGGAAATGAGCTCAGGAAGGTGGTCCGCGCTGTGAACTCCAGCCGCATTTTTGATTTGGTGAGTCCCACTGTTTTATAGCCGATTGCACAATTTCAATCTGCAAGTGATACCACGGTGATTTAATGGGCAACACATTCCATCAAACTGGCCCTGCCCTAACTGTTTTGTTAGCGTTGCATGCAGAGGCATGATAAAATCACCCACAAAATATATAAACAGCATTTTGTAGTCTCTACATTTTTTTTTCCGCAAAAGTTGGCTGGATAACGATCAGGTGAGGCTTGACATCCTGTTTATTCACCTCATTGAGATTTATTTTTGCAATTTGCCAGCTCCAGAACTCCAAGGGAAGTGTCAGCAACAGTCATTATGCAAAGAAAAGGAAAGGAAAGCCGGATAGAAAGGTAGCAATAGGGTACCAGGCTGGAAACTACAGACTGGGCATTATGACTGAGGGAGAGCTGGCTGGATATCGTGAGGGCCCCTTAATAACTTTTCATAATGATCTTCCGCAAAGACCAGAGGAGTTATTCTAATTGTTAATGAAAGAAAATTGTAAAAGCCCCTCCTCATTCCATCAAACTGGCCCTGTCTCAATTGTTTTGT
This sequence comes from Squalus acanthias, assembly GCA_030390025.1. Lineage (NCBI taxonomy): Eukaryota > Metazoa > Chordata > Chondrichthyes > Squaliformes > Squalidae > Squalus > Squalus acanthias. Next base: position 45,507,699 of record CM059444.1, read on the forward strand.
TAGTGTTGCCTGTTCATTGACTTGGGGATCAGAGGAATTACTACCCACTCCGGATTTATCCTATTGAAAACTTGGTGACAATAATGGGAGTAAAAAAATCACAGCCGTGATCATGTATCCCACGAAATAGGACGCCAGCTGTGTGGTTTCATAGCTATAGGGGGCGGACTTTCAAAAATGTTTCTATCCCGTTTTCTCTTCACTGCTGCACCCTTTTAAGAAAACAGCATTCATCATTTCAGAAACTGATGGCTGAATACTGCTGGCAAAATACTCAAAATAATGGGGTCATCACAGGAAGGGCAACATAGCTGCAGCAACTGTCTACTACAGGCAATCAGTCCACATCACCCATACACAATAACGTCTGAGGTATTGCGCAGGTATGTGTCTGGTGGCTGAACACTGTTTACAGCCACCAATGCAAAAGTGAGAGAAAATCATTTTTGACAGATCTTCAGAGGTAAGTTTTTAAACTGCTATTAGTCTTGCTTTGCTCCAGTAAGCATTCAATACCACTTTCAAATTGGTATAGAGTTGCAAGTAAAACAGGATAATGCAATTTCTAGCCAGCCAATACAACAGTTTATCTAAACCGGTTTATGTAAAAAAATGTATTTTCTCCTTGCTGTGCTTAAATTACGAAAAACATGTAACATGGCCAACTACCACCCATTTCGCACCCCTGCCAAAGTTAAATTTCACCATCAGTGAATCTTAAGGCAAGAAAGGCTGCCATTCAGCCCATTGCCCCCATGCCAGCTCTCAAAAAGAGCGATCCACTTAGACCCATTTTCCTCCTCTTTCCCCATGCCCATATAATTTTTTTTTTAATATTTAATCACTTCCCTTTAAAAAGCTGTTATGGATTCTGCTTCTATCACTGTTTCTAGTTGGGCATTCCATGTCCTAACAACCCTCTGTGTAAACAAAAAACTCTTCTAACTTCTCCCTTCATTCTTTTCCATTTTAAATACATGTCCTCTGATTACTGACCCACTGACCAGTGGAAATAGTATTTCCCCCATTTACTTTGATCAAAACCCCCATCATTTTAAGCAGCTCTATCAGATCTCCTCTCAGCATTCTCTGTTCCAGTGAAAAGAGTCCCAGTTTCTCTAGTCCTTCCTCATAACTAAAGGCTTTGATCCCTGCTGTCATTTTGGTAAATCTCTTCTGAACCCTCTCCATGGCCTTGACATCTTCCCTAAAGCAGGGCACCCAAAACTGCTGCTTCACCAAAGATTTCCTTACAGCTGATTTCACCAGATTTCTGACTGAATTCAGGAGAAGATGAAACACAAAAATCAGTCAACATAATCATAAGGAAGTCAAAAGAATGTAAACATTTTTCAATACACAAATCAAAAGCTGGAAGCCTTGCCAGATAAATTAAATGTTGAAAACAGCCTGACAGTTAAATGATTGTTCATTTTCTTACACAAGTTTTTTTTAAGCTTCTGGCAAATTAAACTCTCCATAATTCTGACTTCATCATATTTAATTATGTATCAGCACTGAATGTTCTGTACGAAGCTCGCCTGTTATGATCAATTATATATCAACAAAACACTCCACATCATTTGACTTCTTTACTTTAGTCCTATTGGACTAAATCAATGAAATAAAGCTCTCATGTTTGCACGCAATTAATTAGCGGAACTTTGACTAAGAACAGAAATCATATACTGCAGGACCAAACCAGAGAGGAGGTTAAGGTAATAGACACTGTGTACGAGTGATTTTTTGCAAATTGAAAATGTGATAATTATTTCTAAGGACTGTAAAACTATTAATTACAGTTGATCACTTAATGGCCCTGACCACATCATCTATTTTAGATTAAAATAAACAAATCCCTGCTCACTCATTGATGCTGCCTTGCACATCCCTTTCTCATACTTCAATTTTCACCCCTTCTCCACTCAAGATATTAAAATACTGGAATACCCTGAGTGACCATTCAGCTCCTGGGCAGGGAGTACTGTCTGTCTGGGATGGTGAATGTGGGTCACAACAAAGTCCAAACCTGGCTTCATCTAAAACCACACATGCATACTTTCCAGCAGGATTGCAAACTGGTGCAGGAACCCTAACTAAACCTACAGCCCCCCCACCCCGCAACTCAGCAGACAGCTGCCATCTCACCACAGACCAGGAATAAACCCGTGGACCTTCCTGTCCTGTATGGCTCAGTTAAGTATTGACTTTACCAATTCAGCCAATGGAGGAGTTGTGATGCTGTTTTCATTCAGTCATCTATATACTCTTGTAAATAATAAACTTCTCCAGTTAGTCTTTCACACTCAAAAAAGAAACAGTACACAATCATCACTACTGCAACATTCTCTACATTTGGTTTGTATTCCCTTGAGTTTAGATGGCTGAGGGGTGATCTAATCGAGGTCTTTAAAATGATAAAGGAATTCTATAAGGTAGATACAGAGAAACTATTTCCTCTCGTGGGGGAATCTAGAACTAGGGGCATCATCTTAAAATTAGTGCTAGGCCATTTAGCAGTGAAATCAGGAAGCACTTTTTCATACAAAAGTTAATGGCAATCTGGAATTCGCTCCCCCTAAAGGCTGTGGATGCTGGGTCAAGTAAATGTTTCAAGACCGAGATTGATAGATTTTTGTAAAGGTATCAAGGGATATAAAGCAAAGGCAGGTAAATGGAGTTGAGGTACAGGTCAGCCATGAGCTCATTGAATGGCAGAACTGGCTTGAAGGGCTGAATGGTCAACTCCTGTTCCTATGTGCCTATGGATACATATTCCTCCCGTTAGGCTGCACTTAATATTAGGACTGAAAGGTCAGCAAATCTTCAGGCAGTCTAGTACATTTAGATCATCATTTTATACTGAATTCTAAAAATGTGCGTACTAAAATATTCACGTTCTTATAGTCTCACAGGGTTTGAATTTCACGCTGGTTGATTAGTAAAATGCAATGATGCAGTTTGCCATCCAGCTGGCATTATTGTACAATTAAATATTGGTTAATGTGCCTGTGCATCAGTCTGACTACTGCTGCAATGTATGTCTGCTCTACAAGACATCCAACAAACCCAATATAAAGGTTTGACTGATGTAAAACTCAAACCTGTCATTATGGTCCATTTGGATAAAATTCTATCGGTTGTACAGTGCTTCATATCAATCCAAAATGCGTAGCTCATAAAACCAGTGTGCATTATTTAGGGAACTCTGTTTACTGACAGTGTCTCAATAGTGAAACAACCCGATTTACATTCAGCAAATTGTAGCTATTGCAATGAGTAAAATCATGGAAGCTGAATTATCGGTATATTCTGAAGCTGGCTGGAGGAGATGAAATTCAAAAAATAATTATTACCACAATTTTACAAATGCAGAAAACCGATTTCTGTAACATAATGCAGCAGGAAAGTGTGATGATCCTCCACGCTGAGAGAATTAGGCGGCTCGACTGTCTCATTTTAGAAAGATTCCTTATTTTACAAGGATCTGCTGGCCGCCAGAGCGATGCTAATGGGGAGCGTGAACGCAAAATTGGGTGTTCAAGCATACACGCACCCAATGCACTGGGCCAGCTTCCGGGAGATGCTGGTCAGGTCTAACATGTCCCTCAATGTTATATATGCAATTGATGTCAATTGGTCCCACACTGAATTTCACATTGATCTTGTTAGCTCCTCTCCCCATAGCACAGCTTATCCATACAACAACGTGTATTTATATAGCACCTTTAACGTAGTAAAACGTCCCAAGGCGCTTCACAGGAGTATTATAAGACAAAACAAATTTGACACCGAGCCACATAAGGATAAATTAGGGCAGGTGACCAAAAGCTTGGTCAAAGAGGTAGGTTTTAAGGAGCGTCTTAAAGGAGGAAAGAGAGGTAGTGAGGCGGAGAGGTTTAGGGAGGGAATTCCAGAGCTTAGGGCCGAGGCAACAGAAGGCACGGCCACCAATGGTTGAGCGATTATAATCAGGGATGCTCAAGAGGGCAGAATTAGAGGAGCGCAGATATCTCGGGGGGGGTTGCGGGGCTGGAGGAGATTACAGAGATAGAAGGGGCGAGGCCTTGGAGGGATTTGAAAACAAGGATGAGAATTTAGAAATCGAGACGTTGCTTAACCGGGAGCCAATGTAGGTCAGCGAGCACAGGGGTAATGGGCGAACAGGACTTGGTGCGAGTTAGGACATGGGCAGCCGAGTTTTGGATGACCTCAAGTTTACGTAGGGTAGAACGTAGGAGGCCAGCCAGGAGTGCATTGGAATAGTCAAGTCTAGAGGTAACAAAGGCATGGATGAGGGTTTCAGCAGCGGATGAGCTGAGGCAAGGGCGGAGACGGGCGATGTTACAGAGGTGGAAATAGGCGGTCTTAGTTATGCCGCGGATATGTGGTCGGAAGCTCATTTCAGGGTCAAATATGACACCAAGGTTCAGCCTCAGACAGATGTTAGGGAGAGGGATGAAGTCAGTGGCTAGGGAGCGGAGTTTGTGGCAGGGATCGAAAACAATGGCTTCGGTCTTCCCAATATTTAATTGGAGAAAATTTACAAAATAGGTACGTGGGTGATTTTGTACATTAATTCCAGTCCCTGCATATGGCACATTTTTTTTGTAAAGACTTAGAACACCTTTTCCAGCAACTGTTTCACACGCAGCAACAAGACTCTCAGGGTTCTCCCTCATTGTAATTATCTTGCGATTTTGCGAAAACTGAGCTCATTTATTTTAAATGTACGGGGGAGCTTGAAGAAGATCATAGAAATTGCAGCAAATGTTAATAAATATTTCCACGTCTGAGTGTTCTTACTAGGGGCATTTAGACGCTGCAGTGATGGCACAAGACAGTAAAAATTCAAGTACCCGTGTGATTATTTTTGTGGTTGCTAGGCAGCAAGTATTTTGTTTTTCAACATAATGTTTGAAGCTGCTGTGGAACGAGCTCTATATAAAAAGAAATACATTTTTTAATCATTGCAAAAGCCTGTTCGTAAAATTAGTGAAACCTTCACACACATCAACATTGGGTGAGGTAAGAAAGGCAACTGTCACCTATAGCACCATGTCCCACTGAGAAATCAACACCTTCAGGAAAAATTGAGGAGAGGAAGAAACCTTCATAGCAATGAAAAAGAATCTGCTGTTATCTTCATTCTGAAAGTACCATTTAAGTGAGCATAAAAAAAAACGAAGATCTTGTTCGGCCCAGTCCAGGCCCTCTAGCTGGATGGAATAATGTTATCCTTTCTCTGACTGAATGAATTAGGCTGGCTAGTTCATCCAACTGCACTATCTTGAACGGAAAAACATTCTCCCTTCAGCTTTGCTGAGAGAAATCAGAGCCATAAAACTGGCTAACTAATGCACGTCAAGCGAATAACAAGAGGCATTTCTTCTTAAGCTTCGTCTTAGCTGTGGTGGTCTAATATTTTAATGAAATTAAACTGCCACCACTTTAGCTAACTACACTGGTCTAGCTGTTCCTTATGATGGTTAAGTATATTACCAGATTTATGGTTTATTTTTACCTGATGCTAATATAACCGATTAACAAATGGTTTTGCTACCGGGGTTAACAATGGTGGTAACTGCTTACTGATAATGGTGTGGAATACAGTTGCTAAGCTGGTCAGGAGAAACCTATGTCCTGACTTTCCACTCTACTAACCAGAGATCAACTTTACTTTGGCACTGGTGAGCTTTTTTTGAATGGCCTGAATTGTCTGTGACATAGTTGGGCCCTGTCCATATCAGGGAGGACTCAAGTATCCAACAGCATTTCAGAGAGGGCTTGCAACACAAAAAATATTCCATTGATGTAATTCAATCCCTACTTATCTGCTTGAACTGGGATTCTAGGCCTATTTTTATCATTGGTTGTGGCACTATTTCTGGCCCAAATTACATATCCATGTGGTCAATTGAATAGTTTAATCTGGCGGGTTACTGTGAGTAGTGAAAAATATACAAAGTGCCAGGTAGGTGATAGTGCCACTGAGAGTCCACTAAGCAGAAACTCTAAGGCACTACTGTGAGGAGAAAACCCTCCACATTGATTAAATGGATCAGAGTTCAATTAATTACACTAAAGAGAGGCCGAAGAGAACAAAATAGAGTCCCTGTCTACGCTATCATGAAGAGAAACTGTTCCATTCTGAGGGAATGAATCCACGCTCCTAACTTAGCTAATATCTGAGAGGAAACCTTTCTTTCTGAGCCTTACCTTTGTGAGCTATGATATTTTGAAGGTAAATCCCAAGTGAAAAAAAATTAGACATCCCATAAAAAGGAGAACACTCTCCCACTGATGAAGCGAGTCAGGAAGGATGAAAGCTCTGCTCTATGGGCTAGCTATGGCCACTGTCCAAACTTGTGACTCAAGAGCTTAAGCAAAGAAAACAGGAAAACAAATCATAAACCTTTCAATTAGAGAAACACTTTACTTAAGAACACCCACTAAGCAGATTGGGGAAATGGTTCTCTTGTATTAATCTCTGCCTGCACCAACAAAAGCCTGGAAGAAATGCAAATTCCATTAAACCGCTCCACGGAGGTAAACATTTAATAAAAAGTCAACAAATATTTTATGAGCGTATGTTTTTTCAATATAGAATGAGGGAGTACTTTGAATAAAAATCAGTCCTCCTTGACTTTCCTTCACCTTTAACCACTTGACTGCTGGTATTTACTGAATATCTTTCTTTTAATATTTTGTGATCTAGAAAATTATCAAGTGCAACAAATCTGAAGTCAGGCAAAGTAATCAAACCCATTTACATCTATTCTGTACAGATACTTGCTATGAAAGGGACAACAATTTATATGTAACATCAAATAAGGTACCGATTTCTGTCCTACATATAAGACAATCCCTCACTGGGACTCCTTCTGATATTCCATGATCTTGGGTATAACATCCACTGCTTCTAGCTATCTTACCAACAGAAAGACTGATTAAAACTGCCTCTGCAAAATGCTCTTCACTAGCACACATTTATATGGTTCCTAAAGGTAGTGTTAAAATGAAATTGTTACCATACTTTATATTTTTAGTATTGACTGAAATCGGCACAGTGAACAGTACATGTCAATAAGATTTATTAAGCTGACTTATGGCAGTGTATTTCAAATCATGCTATTCAGTGTTATACAAAATAAAGTTCACCTCTTGTTTAAATGCTGTACAAGCTTTAGACTCTCAATTAGCCTATCTCAATAATACACGCTGCAGCATTAATCCAAGGGCAGTTTTAGGAAATCGAATGCCGCACAATTAAACTGTTTCTGTAGATAATAACATGTTGTTCTTGCTGTTTATATAGTGAGGATGATGCTCCAACTAACAGGCAACAATTAATACCAATCATTACTAGACCCTTTAACATTCGTGCTTAGAAAATACATGGGAGGGATCATTCCAACATCTAACGATTGTGATTTTGAATTTGGATTTCATTACATACAGCAATTGTGCAGGAAAATTTAACATTTATCAAATGCAAGATTCAGAATTCGATGACTAGTACTGTACAATATTTGTATCCCAGACATCATTTGCAGCCTATAATTACTATAATATAATCATAATAATGTTTAATGCTGCATAATCCTGATATTTCTGCCTCATATTTCCTGATTTTCTTCACTTATAGTCACATTTTGATGCGCAAAGTTAGCAACTGTTCCAAACATTTAAAATAATCTTAGATTTAAGATCCATCAAAATGCTACAACCTAACTGTGGTTTTTGTGTAGTCTTTGGTATAGAAAAAAGGCACACTATCGACTGGATCCACAAATCATACGTGACCTTTAATTCAGTGAGTGATCGCTAGGTTTAGCACAGCCTTATTTACGGTGTGAGACTGACGGATACACCAAAGAGGCAGAGATGGAAAGTGATCTCAATAGCAAAGGCTCTCAATACAGCCTGTCCTACCTCACAGTCATCTGATACAAACAGCTTTCAGTCTTAAAGTATGGAACTGCGTATCACCTTAGTGTTCACACAATGTATCAAAACGATTCCTCAGCTGGCTGAATGGCAGTAGGTAGTTTCCAGCAAAGATTCATAGCTATATTCTTGCTGAGCTTCGTGGAAGGCAGATTTTACTGCAGTGATACATTCTCAAGTTAGCTCTGTAAATCCTACTAACAATATTTAATGTGCTCCCTCACTTGTCCTTTAATCGTTTATTATAAATTGATTCTTACAGCACCAAAATATTGCATCATTGTAGTCAATCACAACCATGGGGGCGAAATTCCCCTAAAGGACCATCTGGGGCGCTAACTGACGTAAAAAAAACTACTAGGCACTTGGTCTAAGCGTTAAACAAAGCTTTAATCAACTGTTTTCCAACATGGAGATCTAGTTGTGTCCTTTACTAGTTCCTGTTGAGGAATGTCCTAAGCACGCTGGGCCCATGCCCGAGTATTTATACCCTCCCTGGACAGCGCCACCAGCAGGCCGCCCAGCATTACTTCATGTCACTAACTGTAAAACGTTTGAAAAGTTATCGCCCGGCGCTAATGATTCTGAGCCTCACCTAAATTCCCTGGCATCGCCCCAGCAAGGGAGAGGAGCGCTAATGTCCTCAGTGGGGCGCTACAGGGGCACTAACACCAGAGAGCAGCCGAATTTCAGGTGAGTTCCAAACAGATTTGATCGCTCGCGCTGCTTCTTTGCTGCTCTTAAAGGGGAGGTCCGATCATTCACCAGATGCTCATTTGCAGCTTTGCTTGCTTCGAGGAGAACTGACACACACTGCGGACCCTTTTCATTGCTCTGAGAAGAACTGCCGAATAACCAACAAATCACACCCTCATGCAAATGAAGATTCCTTATTCAGCAGCAAACTCTGAAATCTCAAAAACGCTTCCAATAATCAAAAGGGCTCTTTGCTTCTGAGCAGCAAAAAAGTTCGGTGTCCTGGCCGACACAAACAAGAACCGGGAGTGGACGCCTTTAAATAGCGCTCCTCCACAGGCCTCCCGACGGGAAAACGCCTGTCGCTAAAAAACAGAGGCGCACAGGCAGGCGACAAACGGGAATTTTGCATCAGGAGCGCTAACGGGGCGATGCGCCCAGAGATGACGTCACGATCTCCGGGTGCAGAAGATCGGGCCGAAAACCAGTAGCGCCGCCGCTAAACGCCCGCCGAATATCGCGGGAGGTGCGGTTATCGCCTCGGGGGGACGCAACACCATTTGCGCCCCATTAGCGCCTTCCATCGGAGGCGCAAACAAGGGGAATTTCGCCCCCTATATGTTTTCTCAGGCAAAGAAAACTGTCTGACATTTTCAAAGATCAAGCATTTGATAGTTATTCAAAGCCCAAAAATCACATCTTCAATAACTTGGGCATAATAAAAGCGTTCTTGAATTTCCTTCTGATATAAACATTTCGTGAGTTGTCTTTAATTAAAATCATAACCTCTAGACACCTGCTTCATTAAAATGTTATTCCTTTAATTACTTTCTGTGAATGGTGAACGCTCATAACTTCTTTCACATATACATTAATCAGGTAACGTTCTCGTTTTTAGATACTGTTAATCGGATTTCTAAAGAAATTCACTTTTAATTCATTATTATACTGAATGGAATAGCTTAAGCCTCTTAATACGACCCCTCCCCGATCCACCCTCAAACACCAACATTCCACTAATTTGGATGCTGTGCAGTATGTGTAGATTGAACTTGTTCCTGGGTGTTCCTGTTAGTATAATGCCATTATCTAGTGTTTGATGTAACATTAACTGTGGCTTCATGCCTGACTTATTCCTTCTTTGCAGTCTTAACTGTACAGTCCAATCCTAATACAAAGTACCAGAAAATTAAAACACATACCTCCATATTTCATAGAATCTTACAGCACTAAAGGAGGCCATTCGGCCCATCATTCTTGTGCTGGCTCTTTGAAAGAGCTATCCAATTAGTCCCACTCCCCTGCCCTTTCCCCATAGCCATGCAAATTGTTCCTTTCCAAGTATATATTTGCTGTGCTTTTTACAACTTCTTTTCTACAAGTTAGAAAATAATTAGTGGCTATCTTTTTAGGAGTCTGTTTCTGTAATGATTTTGCCAGTTTATTCTATTTTAGATCAGCCTGTGTAGTACAAGGTTATCAAGATTTTGTTAATTCTTGAGCCTTTTGATTCAGATTAGCAGTTTACCACTACTCCTGTGTCGACAAATATGTGAAAAACTTTCCAACCACAAATACAAAGACATCCAGCAACTAGCCTGGAGACAGCCTTGAATGCTTAGATCTCAACGGGGAAAAAAATCTTTCACTAGCTGCTTTAATTCCTCACACAGGGGAGGTTGGAGAGCAGAAACTCTGCATGCATCTCATGAACGTTCTTCTTCCCTCCTGTGAATACAGAGATCAATCTTTGCCCTACTATTAATGCCTCTCCGTGAAGGGCCATTCTTTGCTATTACTGCAAACTGAAACAAAAGACACTTCAGGAGATATAATCATTGCTGCCTAGCTCCTTTTCCTGGGCCATCACAATGTAGCTCATTCCTTTTTTTCACACATCTCTTTTCCTTTCTTCAGTGTTCCTTTATGCCTCATTGAATCCATTAGGCTCGTTATAGTGTGCTTTTGAAAACCCTTCTGAGCGCAGCCAATGACAGAATCTGAGCTGCTGGCATCAGGGTAAGTAAGGCTTCCTCTGATGTGAGGGAAACTGGACAAAATGCAAAGGTAGAAGGAGTCCACAGCTCGCGTTCATTTTCCAATCTGGTTCACAATCGCTTATTTTTAATTTTTAACAGTGTTCTGTCTAAGTTGTCCATTAAACATTTTCAAAGTAACATTTCCAGCATTATTGCCCAGCTGTATTTGGGGCAGTGATAGGTGGAATGAATATGTGTTTAATAACTTTGACTGTTCACTAAAACAGTGACTTTTAGTAATCAAAGGGCAATTTGCATCTACACAAGAGGCAGTTTCTTCTGAAACAAAAGTTAATTAATACTGTAACTGAACAGTCCAGTCAACTCAAATGTGGAGAAGAAACCACAACCAGGACCTTACCTGGTATAGGAAGGGTGGAGCCTACTGAAATATTTGTAAAATTAGTCATTTGTAATTTCTTACATTGCAAGGAACACAACAAATGATCACAAACACAGTGGTGCGTCAGGTTCTGGTCACTGATATGGCAGCGTACTTAGTGCTGATGTTAATAAAGACAACGCCAGCCTACAAACCAAGTCCGCCATGATTTTACTATCAATATCAATTTGATGTTAATCCTGCTACGGAATTCATTCAAACTGTTACTTATTTTGAAACCTCAACAAGCTCAATCTGCTATCTTTACTGTAGCTAAACAAGCTGCTGTGGCACCTGCATGGACCACGTATGAGGCTGGGCTTGTAAACACACAAGTAGGGATTGGGGATAAATCAGGGCTTTTAGACTCCTGCATATTGATACGACTGGTTGCATTTTGTGTTGTTGTCACGTTAAGTTGTTTCTAAATGTCTTACCAAAGATGTCTCAACTAATTAATAAAAGTATAGGTACAAACTTTTATTATTATAAATTGCATCATTATGGCCTACTATATAATTCCCTACTAGTATTGTAAAAGGTTCTGATCACAACACTACTCCATCTCTTTCTGTGTCAGTTGAGTCATGGACTGCAAATTCATATGCCTATTATATGTGGCTATCATTTGACATTGACTTTGTAACTTTTCTACTTTTTATGATATATACATTGTAACAAGGTTTATAAATAAAATACCCTATGTGGCATGCACAGGATTCAATGTAAATTTAGAAGTCACGAGCCAATTAAACCAGAGAGTCAGGAGATCACAGTTCAGCCTTGGCTCGCATCCACATGTGCCTGCTTTCAGTGAGCAAGGTTTGCCAGTGCTTCCCTGGGCGCTAGAGGGAACACTGTGTGGCAACGGGATGCTCCTTTTTGGGGCGAGAGGAAAAACTGACATATTCTGTTGACCTTGTGATCACTGAATAGTATTTATCGTAGCCATGAAGAAATACATATCTCCGACAATTCTTCCCTTGCAGCTAAAGAGGTTAGCGCGGCAGTGAAAGGTAACACTGAGTGCCCTATCAAATGCAGCGACAACATTAAGTACAAGAAGAGGCTAATCCATGAGAAACCTATTCACCAATTCATTGTACAGTACAAACTGGCTTTCTTCAGACCTAAAACTAACAGTGATGCAGTATGTAAAATATGAAAATGTCCTAAAAACAAAATCAATGCTAAATTATTTCTAAGTATGTCAGAACTACTTTATATGGAAGTACCAGAGCTGATCAGCATTTTTATACAGCCATTTTATTTGGTGATGTTGAGCCAATTGGCTTTGTAAAGGAAATTACCCTAAACCACCAGTAATAACTGAAGGAATCACACAGCCAGCAGTAGAATTAGATACTATTGATGTCAAACCGCATTAAATACTATTGCTGAGAGGAAACTCCACTGAGGAAAGTGGATTCTTCCATTCAGACTATAAAGCAGTGCTCAGATGATGCCTATATTTCTATAGTTTCGAATGTTAAATATAACTAAGTAGTTATGTATAAACTCACCTTTCCGGTGGACTTTGGTCCCTTCCAAATGCAGAAATAACAGATTATCCAAGCAGCAAGAAGACATAGGGCCAGTTCCCATCGTATACTTCCAATATGGTCAATTCCACTTGATAATCCAAGCACTCTACGTCTGAGGATCATTAATAATATTTTATTAAAAACCTTTTTAAACCAATCTTTTTCATCACACTGCAATACGCACCAGATAACTCAGTTACATTTTGCCAGTTTTTCATTTTTAGCAAAAGGTTACGAGTAGTTGGAAATAACTATGAACGTACATACCAAATGATTAACTCTATATAGACACAGTTAAAATTGCATTTCATATTTTGATAAAGTTACCACAAGTCACGAACTTTGATAAACTGTCTTTATGGAATTCTATTATATTAACAAGTTAATTAGGTTGTTCCAAATCTAAAATCTATCTAATAATCCTGATTCCCCATTGTGTAATACAGTTTTTGGAATATAGAAAATTAAGATTTTAGAGAGTTAATGCAAAATTTACATCACATAAAGGGATGGTCATTTGTGTATTTACTCCAACTCATTATATCTGTACAGTGACTAGCAAAATAACTATAAAGTGCACGCCCTAGGAGTTGAGGAGCGTGGATAGGGAGATTCTCAAGGTTAGGGATGAGAGGAACAAAGGCTGATAGTGTAATGAAAAGAACTGAGTGCAGTGGAGAGGTCATCAGGATGAATTATTAACTATCACAAGAGAAAGGGTTTGGGGGCGAGAATAACTGTGCAGGGACTGATAAGAACATCCACCGACACTCCCACTAGCTGGCTCCCAGGTCGAGCATTCGTGTTATGGGGCCCAAACTAATGTTACCTGGAAAGACTGCCTGGTAAGGGGAGCCGCAACTTTTGCTGTTTGTGAGATACATACCTAGATTAGTACACTCCTGAAGATTTACACTCTTATATTTCAAGACACGAGAGAATTTTTTCATGGAAAATGTAGTTCATTATTTTGTTCTTATGTGATTAATGTGGTTAAACATTCATGATCACCGTTTGGTGGAATTAAAACTGAGGGTGGAGTGAAAACAATCTTAAACCATTGTCCACCGAACCATTGAAAAGATAAGGAGTTGATATTCTGTCCTAGATGCAGAACCTCTACTACTGCAAACCTTGTTTCAATATTGGTTCAAAGGTAAGTTCTCACATTCTATTGAAAAACAGATTCCATTGATGAACCTTTAAAAAACACTGGTTCGGCCTCAACTGGAGTATTGTGTCCAATCCCGGGCACCGTACTTTAGGAAGGCCTTAGAGAGGGTGCAGAAAAGATTTACGAGAATGATTCCAGGGATGAGGGACTTCAGTTCCGTGGATAGACTGGAGAAGCTGGGGTTGCTCTCCTTAGAGCAGAGAAGGTTGAGAGGAGATTTGATAGAGGTGTTCAAAATCATGAGGGGACTAGACAGAGCAGATAGAGAGAAATTGTTCCCATTGGCGGAAGGGTCGAGAACCAGTGGGCACAGATTTAAGGTGACTGGCAAAATAATCAAAGGTGACATGAGGGAAAACTTTTTTATGCAGCGAATGGTTATGATCTGGAATGCACTGCCTGAAAGGGTGGTGGAGGCAGACTCAATTGTGGCTTTCAAAAAGGTATTTGGATAAGTACCTGAAGGAAAAAAATTTGCAGGGCTACAGGGAAAGGGAGGGGGAGTGGGACTAGCTGAAGTGCTCTTGCAGAGAGCCGGCACGGGCTCGACGGGCCGAATGGCCTCCTTCTGTGCTGTAACCCTTCTATGATTCTATGATTCTAAAACAATCGGATCAATAGTTACTCCTTTAGTAATTCTTAAAGTGACCTTGATCCTTTATTTGCTTTGTTATAATCTAGCTTTCGCAGCATGGTCAGCCCAAACATTATTACAGGGTTTTGACTTTAAACATTCAAAATGAATTAGAATGAATCATTTTTGTGGATAGGCCATGTTAAATTAGAAATGTAAATGTGAATACAATGTGTTTGCTTGTCATTAATAAAACTCTACACCAGAGCAGTTTGCGATGCAGCTGCCAAAGATACGGCCTAGCATTTCCTCGAAATGTGTTAAACAGCTTTTGCCCCCTAAAAAACAAATTGCACCTGTTGCTGGCCTCTGGAGAAGGTTACACACAAGTTTCCTGGGTCTGCTCATTTGCATTGCCATTGGTAAGACATTGGTGCAAAACCCATGTAAAAACAGCTGAACTACTTGGAAACTTCTGTGCATCCTTTAAAATCACAGCTCAGCCTGCATTCTTCATCAGCGGGCTAGGAGACAAACTAGCAAGAGAGGAGAAGTGCTTGGGCCTTTCACTTCACTCTCAAGTACCTTCGCTGCATGTCTTTGTGATACTTATGGTTCACTTGTACAGGATTATACCTACACAGACCCCATCTGGACCCAGAGGGCAGCAGAGCATGGCACCAAGCCAGTGAGGAAGAACACAGAACTTCACTAATTCAGACCTCCGAGCCCTCCTCAAAGAAATCGAAGGCAGGACGCACTTGGTGTGGGTGCCACCAAGCCAGCCAGAACTGTAACTCGTGTTGGCTGGAGGGATGTGACACTAGCACCGGCTACTAACTCTCTCATCTCCGGGACTGCAGACTAGTGCCACAAAAAGTTCAGTGACCTCACCAGGGCTAGCAAGGTAACACATTGGGCACTCTTTAATTTTCTTCCTTGCCCACTTTGAGCGAGCACCAGCACGCTCTTCATACTGTACTCTGGTGAAAAGTGGCTCTAACCCGGTGGCTTGCACTTTGGCTACCCTGCAACCCTCACAGCAATTTCTTACATGTACAACCCTAGAACTCCATCCTCCAGTTTAACAGCCTCACACCTCACCTCAGCTTTCACTTGACACTTGGCACACACTCCTCAACTTCTAGCCTTACCGTAATTTGCTCAAGTTTTTGCAGGACAAATTGGCGCACAATGCCCGCCGAAGGCAGGCCAACGGAGGGGGCATCCCCTCTTTAAACCCCTCAAATCCTTCAAGGACAAGCCCATGCAGCTTGTGGGTGCTCACTTAGCTACTATCATGAGAGATAGCAAGTTTGGCGGCATCTTGTTGGTGCCAGGTTAGTGCCTGGGCACCTATGTTGTCACCCTGGATTTCCTCTGAAGCACACCCTCTTTTTCGGTCTCCTTAATCCTCAGGAAGTAATGCTCAACCATTCTTATCTTCTACCCATTCTTTCCTGCTGATCCACTGCAGTGGTAGGGAAGCACAGGAGGAGGAAGATGATAATGGAGCAGGACGAAAAGAAGGACCTGGAGAGTTTTTACTCCCTTATTACGATGATGAGGAAGATGAGATCAACCCACCAATTGCAGCTGCCTCATCCTTCCCCATCTTCGTCTGCACCAAGGGTCCCAGAATTCATGGGTACTCACCTGATAAAAGGATGTTTGAGGAACATTATACCTACGTCAACCTCCGAGGTCGTACAACAACTGACGGGTGTGACATCTTCAGTCTACAAATCTCCTTTGTGGCAAAATCTTTCTGTTCTGTGTGGGCACCAATGGTGCAAGTGTCAGCTTCATTGCAATCTGCAGCAGATGCCCAGCTAAGAAGTGGCCAGCAACCAGTTGGCGCCTCCATGTCCACTGAGGCACAAACTGCAGTTCTGGAGGTAATAGGAGATAGATTGGAGATGTGGTTTGCATCACGGCTTTCAGACCATAGTGATTGCTGTGCATCAGGGCCTTCAGAATCTGTTAGCCATTATACCAGCCATGCCACTTATCATTGGGACCACAGGGCCCAGTGGAATGCTGGAGTCCACTAGCCTGATATTACCGTCTCTGAGGACAGCAGCACATGCTGTGATTCCGCCACTGCCCCTCAGAACAATATGCCAGTGAAACATGTGAGGCGAGACCAGGCTGCCCAGGAGACACAGCCACCAGCGGCTCTACGCCAGGAGCTAGCTGCCATGAGACAAGGGATAACTCTGTCCTATGCCTCTTCTGTATAGCATGATGAGCCAATCACGTTCTATGATCCTGGCTCTCAGATGGCACTTAGAAGGAGCACTAGAATAGATGATAGAAAGGCACGTGTAGATGCCTAGAGGAAGCATAGTTAGGCAAGAATTAGGTGATTGTTTGTCTGCACTTTGCAATTATTGTATTAACATAGAGTGTGCACTGACATGGTGCATTGTTATTCATGGAGGACACAGTCAATACAGGAAAGGTACTCATTTGGTGCTGGCTCATTCAGGTGATGATTACTGGCTTGAACACGTTGGGGCAAAGACAGTTGATGTGTTGTCACATGATAGAATGGGTAGTGGATTGAGTGAATGTCTCGTTATTTGCAAGTGAGGGGAAAAGGAGGTCAGACTGTGGCATCCAAGGAATACCAAGTTAGACAGAGGAGAAAACTTCTACGAAGGCTTATCCTCTGGTGCTCCATGCAGCAGTCAGCGAGGACTCTTCTGTGTGCACATCATCCTGATGGTCTGTTCTATGCAGCCTTAGATCCACCAGAGCCAGGGCTTCCTCCTCAGCCATGTCACAACGCAGCTTTACCAGAATGGCAAAGTTGTGAAGAACACAATAGGTTCTCTCTGTTCTGGACAGCTGATCTGCAGCATACTGCCGATCCCATCTCCCGACCTGCCCAAGCAGCTTTCAACACCCCGATGGATTTCTCGATCGTGTGCTGCATGTGTCTCACTGTGGTGCTCCGCTGCTGCGGGTTGGGGCGTTCTGATTGTGCTCATCAGCTGTGGGAGCTGGAGGCCTGCTTTGTCACCCAGAATTCATCAGTGGATCTGGTTCTCTTCCCTGAAGAGTCCAAGGAGGCTCACATGCCGAAGGATGAAGGCAGCATGGCAACTTCCTGTATATCAGGCATTGACACGATTCTTTTGCAGAGCTCCTAAGAGAGGTCCTAATATGACCTGTGCTGCCTGTATATTCTTTTTGGAGGGGGTGAGGGGACTGCATATTCCTTAAATGGTGCCTGACTCTCCTTTCCTTTATCCTGTATTGCTCCTTCGCCTCCTCCATGATAACAGCACACAGTGGTATGTCCATAGGAAAAGCCGTATGAGAAGCGGTCAGAATCAAGTTCAGGTCTATGTAGATTTTTTTTTTTTAAAAACAGGTTAAAACAGCATTTCCAAGCCGCAGAAATCACTCTGAAGTCTCCAGACTCTTCAAGCTCACAAACTCCTCACTTCTGTCCTGATCAGATCATCCTGCCAGCTACTACACCTCATATATCTCAGTTTGAGTTACCCAGAGTGCAATAGCAATGCAAACCCAGGAAAGTCGGAACTGCCACACCACTGGTCCTCACTCTGATGTGTGCAAATCAGACCATTGGGGAAGCTGTGAGCAGATCGCGGGAAGACTCAAAAAGCACGAGGAAATTCAAGGGAAGCGCATTGTGGGCAACACGGTGGCATAGTGGTTAGCACTGGTGCCTCACAGCGCCAGGGACCCGGGTTCGAATCTGACCTCGGGTGACTGTCTGTGTGGAGTTTGCGCATTCTCCCCGTGTCTGCGTGGGTTTCCTCCGGGTGCTCCGGTTTCCTCCCACAGTCCAAAAATGTGCGGGTTAGGTTGATTTGGCTATGATAAATTGACCCTTAGTGTTAGGGGGGGATTAAATACGTGGGGTTACGGGGGTAGGGTGGGATTTGTGCAGTGTGGGGATTAAAGCAGGGACAGGGTATTGGATTTGGATGATCAGCCATGATCGTATTGAATGGTGGAGCAGGCTCGACGGGCCGAATGGCCTACTCCTGCTCCTAGATTCTATGTTTCTATTAAAAGTGCGCAAGTAGTGAAAATAGCTTCCACCCAAATTTCCTCGCTAAAAGAAAATTCTGCACAATTCCTGCACGCCAAAATGGCAAGGAAATTCATCCCTTATGTCTTTATCGAAATAAATAAGACTTGTATTTTCATAGCGCCTTTTATGACCTCAGGACTTCTCAAAGTGCTTTACAGCCGATTAAATACTTTTGAAGTGTAGTCATTTTTGTAATATAGGACAAGCAGCAGCCAGTTTGCGCACAGCAAGGTTCCACAAACAGCAATGACCAGATCATCTGTTTTAGTGATGTTGGTCGAGGGTTAAATATTGTCCAGGACACTGGGTAGAACTCCCCTGCTCTTCTTCAAAATAATGCCGTGGGATCTTTTACATCCACCTGAGAGGGCAGACAGGGCCTCAGTTTACCATTTCATCCGAAAGGCAGCACCTCTCATAGCGCAGCGCTCCTTCAGTACTGCACTGGAGTGTCAGCCGAAATTTTGTGCTCAAGTCTCTGGAGTGAGATTTGAACCACACAACCTTCTGACTCAGAACAAGAGTGCTCCCACTGAACAACCACTGACACCGAGCAACTCTAACTATGAAACATTTATTGTAGCAACTTGTTAATTCACAAACATAAATTGAATGACAAATTAATACTATATTAAGAGGAGTGTCTCTATTACTGTCAGTCACTGCATGTAATTAGGATCGGTTAACTTGTCGCTAGGGCTATGTTCAATCTCAGTACTGAATCAGCTGGAAAATTGTGCCTAATTGTAATACACAATTTTCATTATATTTAGGTCTAGAAAAGCATAATGCTATATTAGCAAGTTGTGATCAAGTCTCACAGTACATCACACCGTAAACTTTGTATTGGTTAATACTAAAAAATGATTTGATCTCTATCAAGAACACATTCAGTATACGGAGTTAAGATTCTCTCTCACTCCAATTTAGTTTTATAGTAAGGAAGATGGTTTAACATACTATATACTGAAAATACACCCTGCCCTTTATTACAACCCTTACAAAATGATGCATATAAACATTTACGCTAACATCAGTATCTCAATTTATCTTTTGGGTGTCAGTGATAACTCCAGAAGCAAGTTACATGATAATTAACTACATTGAAAAAATAAAGTAATAGCTAACTCTACCTGCTGGGAAAATGGTGGTTAAATAAAATCATAATGAGCTGTGGTTAATTAATCATGTAAGGAGCAACTTGTTCTATAACATTTTGAACTCACACAATAAATTAAGCACCGTACAATCAACGGTGCATTACACTGGTTCACTTGTACAAAGGATAATAATAACTCACTTGCTCTTGTCTTATTCAGAGCTTAGATTTTTTATACTTGTTAACGAATTCTCATAATGCTTCAACACTTTTCTGTTTGCTTCCCTTCCCTAAGTTTCCCACCATTAACATCTATTTTTTCTTCATTAGGTAGCTATTCTAGACCAGCCATATTGGTGCAGATGCTTTTAATGTTATTTTTTGGTTACTACACCAAAGGATGTGCTTCAACAATATGAGAAGAAATCCATTCTCACCACCTTTCCATTCCTCCCAAGAATGCAACCTTGCATAAACTAATGATTCTTCCCTAATGCAAATATTAATCAAGACTGTATTTTAAACTTGGGTCCCATAGCTCAAAATCTAATGCTCCAGCATGATAACTAATGAACCATTCATCACTTTTAAATCCTACATTGTAATGAACCTTTACTACCATATTGGAAGCTTCAATTTGCAAGACAACTTTCAATGTCTTTGGACAATACTTGTCCCACCTGACAGAATTAATATTCATAAAACATGAAATTAAAATATATTAAATATAAAAGTATAGTCAGCACAATAACAAAAGTAAAGTACCATAGGTTTAGAACTTTATACTATTACAAGTCCCTGTGAATTTCTTTACAGATTGATACGGTGGCACACTTTGATCCCTGTAAATTACTGTCAATAAAATAGAAGCCTGGTTGATGTACGTCCAGCAATAATAAACTAATTGTGAGCTATTGGACAGTATCAAATGGTGTGCACTGCTTTCATTTATAATGTTTTTGCAGATCAGAGGAACATATCATTGCTGAACTGACTTGGAAAGAGGCAGTGTGGCCATATGCACTACCTGTGGAGCTGCATTCTGAAACGATTTCACAGATTCCTTTAAAAAATATGTTTCCATGTTTCTCCCCTCCTTTCCTGAAGGTGCCGACTCCTGAAGGCAGAACATGTCCATGCCACCAGAAGCTCTGTAGTACCTCACCTAAGTGAGCATGCTTCACCAGTAAGCTTAGAAAATGATAACTGGCAGGTTATTCTATTGCCTAGAGGCAATTTTGCATGAATATAAGTGCCTTATAAGTAATGTACTAGATAATAAATGGTCAAAGGATGAATTACAGATGCACATGATGTCTCTTGTTGCCTTTGGGTTTCTATGGGCAGTAACTCCGCACAGTTGTAATTCCTTCCCTGACTATCTGTTTTTCGTAATTATCTCGTGTATATTTAAAGTTTGCTTTTTTTCCCCAGAAAAAATTGTAGAGTATATTAGCCATAAAAGGGTAGTATAAAAGATTAACTAGATCTAAATGGTGTGTTAAATTGCCCTGATGAGATATGAAATCTTCAGAAAAGCATTTAGAATGGCCACAATTAGCTTTGTACCAAGTACTTTGCGTATGTGTCTGTCCATATGCATTGAAAAACTTTATTATTCATTTTAATTTGAAAACAGGAGTCTATAAAACACTGGGGAAACTTGAGTGTCTAAAATTCTTTGTACCTACATGAAAAGCCCATTAACAAATAGCAACTAGTTCCATCTAAGAGCTGGCACAGACCCAAAGGACATCCTTCTGTGCTGTAAACCTCTATGATTCTAAGTGAAGAAGAATGTACAATCTTCCTAATTAGTTACAAAAAACAAGGTAAACTTGATCGATTGAAATGCTTAATACATACTTTCAATACACATTCAAACGTTTTCTAAATGTATATTTTGCATGAAATTCTTTATTTTATGTTTTTTCTTTAATCAGGTTATTCTATACTTACTCCCAGAACTCAATGACAGGCGAAGTTGCATTTCGTGCGGCTGTGTGACTGCAGTTGGTGGTATTCAGCTTCTGAAACTCTAAACAGTTGTCTTCAAGGGAAATAAAGAAACAATCCATGATTAAAACAATAACCATCAATCAGTGAAGGTGAATGCACACAAATTAAATCTGTAACACTTTTAAAGGTTATTTTAACTAATTGTATCAGAGAGGCGCAGCAGTCTTCACACCTTACCTGTGTTCCAGTAATGCCCACAGGTAGCCCAAGGGAGTTCAGTTGTAAAGCAGTTGAATAGGTAGAATATGGCCCACGCCAAAACAATGATGTAAAACACGTTCAAATGTGCCTCAATCACCTGGGTAGCATATCCGATACCTGCAAATGAATGTCAAATTTGTTTTCTATTAGCTGTGGTAAATGTTTCATCCACGCAATTCGCCAGTAATGCTCAGACTCAACGCGCCACTAAAGTTTCAATGTTACCTTCAAAAAGCGGGCAAATTTTCCTCCAACATGTGATCCCTCCTTCGCTGGTATACTGGCCCAGTGCAGTCTCCAGTAAAAACACCGGTATTCCACAGCCGATGAAAAAAATCACGTATGGGATAAGGAAAGCCCCTGGAAGCAAACGAGGCCAACAATCTTAACTAAGAGTTGAACACAGAATCAAATCAGCAAACTTATTTCACTCCTTTACGTAATCATAGTTATTCTACCAGTTAACACTCAGGTAACTCCGGGCTTAATTTACTTGTGAGGGTAAAACTTATTTCCATACATTTGTTCAGTCACACTGCACACAGCACATCTTAGGGTGGGTTTTTTTCTGGATTCTGCGCATGTTGCAGTTTTAAGCAGAAAGAACTCTCAACGAGTGACTTTAATGTGCAAATTAAAAGATACTAATTTTAAGATAAAAAAAATGAAATTCCATGTAACTGTACCGCCTCCGTTCTTGTAACAGAGGTAAGGGAATCGCCACACGTTTCCTAATCCAATGATCTCCCCCGCCACAGACAGGACAAATTCGATTTTGTTATTCCAATGGCCTCTTTCTGACACTTTCTTGTCGTTGGTGCGAACTAGATTGACGTTAGAAGCTTCGGTGTCCATCGCATCTTCTGGTTTCCCATTGATTATTGGAATAGCTTTCTCCGTTGTCATGACGCTTGAAAACGGCCTGAAAGGAGAACGGAAAGTTTAGGTGCCGATCCGTCGCCTTGTTTTCCTTCCTATCACGCTGAAAACTTCCACTTTTTGTCTCTCTCCCGCAAATCGATTAGTATCAAAACTATAATTTGCAGTGGGCTGGAAAATGCAGAGACCAAAAAAAAAAGTGTGCCCAGCTCAACCAACAACAAAACCACCCCCCTCCCGTTATTTAGAGATGCAGGGCTTCATTGATAAATTCATGAAGATCTGCTCACAGCGCAACTGAATGCTGAAAGTGACATGATGATGATCCATTACTCACCCGGTAAGAGTTGCGCTGTAAACCCGCCTGCTTGGAACAGTGCTGCTGCTGCCTTTCTCCACTACCACTGAGCTTCTGAATGCACGAAAGCCGGTCCGAGGGAATTCCGCGACGGCTTTTATTTTGTGTGTGTGTGTGCGGATCAGTTCAGATGCACTTGGTACTCTGCTGATGCCTTCTGCGAAACGACTGACTTGAGCAAACAAACGCACTCTTTTCTCAGATGCTGCTGCGGTTCACTGGAGCCGAGCCATGTGCTAACTGAGCCCCCTCGCTTGCCGTACGGAATGTATCAATTAATGGCGCAACACCGTGAGCTGAGTTACTGGAGGGAAGTCGAAAAGCAGCTGTTGCATCTTTACAAGATGAGGGGGTGACCGGTTTTGAAAACTGGATTTCCAGCCGGCAAATTAAAGGAAGGAAAAAGGAAATGCAACTGTTTAAATCTATAGAGAGAGAGAGAGATCACCAAACTAACACCTCTGACTCGAAGGGCATGCGGTGCATGCGGGAGTCCCGGTAGAAGTGAGCAGCCAGCTACTTCGAGGTGATTAATGTCCATAGTCCTCACTGATACGCAGGGGAGGGGAGGAGGGGGGGGGGGGTGTTTGGTAACAGAAGGGGGGAGATTCGAATGTCGGATCAAAACAAATAGGATGATTTGTTTAACTTCCAAAGTTGCAATAATTCTTTCCTTTGCGGATCCTCCCGCGCTTTCACAATTTAACAGCACCCACAAATCTCAGAGCTTGGCTTGTGGCAAACACAACGAGGCAGTCATGAATATTTATGTCGATACAAATGTTTGAAGTGCTGGTGTACAGTTCCGCATGGCAGTGCCGGTAAGGTCTGTAGAATCGGCACTGCTGTGATTGTAATCGTTTATTTTTTGTTTTGTTTTACCACTTATGAATAGAAACGTAATTTTTGTAACCTGTAAGAATCGTCTGTACAGAATCTGTCGCGCTTTATTGTGGGAGAGAGGCGTTAATTGCAACCTGTAAAAGTTAGTACTTTTGAGGAAAGATTAACGGTATAATGTATCTTCTCGGATGTTATATAGTCTATCTTTAGTTCAAGTTTCCAAGTAAGCAGGTTCCCGACTAATTTATGAACAGGTAAATAGGGAGCAGTAGAACTCCCTCTCCCAGACAATATTTTCCAAATCTAAAATAATACGCAGGGGCCAGTGATAGAGACACGATAGAGATCCTCTCCTCTCATCACCAGTGAAGCTCCATCTACATCCCTCACTACAATTCCAGAGAGTCAGATACCAGACTACCATGTAAATCAGGTCCAATTACTCAACTACCATACAAATAAGACACGAGAAACAGAAATGATATTTCAAAAAATATAAGGATACAGCACTAGGGGCTTCAGCATAAGGAATATTTGATGCAACAAAAAGTGGTATTGTGTATCCACTAAAGGAACTAAAACGTGAAGGGCGAGAAATTGGGCTAGTTAGCACCCATATTTTGGGCCCTACGAGTGTCCTTAGAGCTCCAAAATGGCGTCCGTGATGTGCGCGCAAACTTGTGGGGCGAATCGCACCAGACACCATATTGGTGCAGGCGTTAGCATGGCGCAGTGAATGTCCACTGGAAGTATGCAGAGCAGGCAGATCTGATTTGACGCCAGCGGTGCTATTTTGGAGCTCAGTGTTCCAGCGAACACCCTCTCTTAACTTCACACAGCTGAACACACATTCAGCAGCAGGAAGGACCCCCCACCAGCACTATTTAAAGGGATCATCAACTACTTACAGGTTATTTGCTGGTTGATTCTTCTGGCTGTTGCTACAATTCTACAATTGTTTGGTGCTTTCTACAGTTGTTTCAAGTTGCAAATGTCTACAGGGAGGGGTGTGGCAGTTGCTGAAGGGCTTTTTGCTGACTTCAAGGCATCAGCACAAAGCAGTTGCTCCCAGACATGGGTGCACTAGTAGGAATTCTCCTTGGAATACAGCATGACTTGGAGAATGAACAGAGGCCGTGCAGAGCAGGACAAGCTGCTAGAAGAGGGAGGAGGAGGAGGGGGTGAAGGGTTCTCAGCAGGAGGCCATACCAGCGAGGAACTATGTGTAAGATGTCTGCGCTTCAGTGAGGACGTCCTCACTGATAGGGGATAGGGCAGGAAAGTGGAGTTGAAGGCAACATGCATACAATGAGAGCCATGCTGTCACACGAAACATCATAGAGCAGACCATTGGCATGCTGAAACAGCACTTCCCCTGCCTGGATCGCTCTGGAGGAGCCCTGCAGTACTTGGCAGAACGGGTATCAAGATTCGTGGTGGTCTGCTGCATGCTGCACAACCTCGCCATCATGAGAAGACAGCCCTTGCCACCAGCTATACAGCGAGCAACTGAGGAGCATGAGTAGGAAGAGGAAGAGGGGGACTAGGAAGGGAGAAGGCAAACTAGACAGCCCCTTTCTGCCCAGGCAGTCCGTGAAGAACTCATCCGAGTGCGATACCAGTAACCACAGCCCCAATTCCCCGTTCACCAACAGACCCACACCTTACCGTCCCTCTGTCACTGACCATCACAGTCTCCACTTGGCCACAATGCAAAAATAAAAGTCACAACAAAATAAACATTCCAAACCAAATTTATAAATGAAATCATGCCATATTACATACAAAAGTCAACTAATCACCCTTGTGCACTCCCTTAGTGCCTGTTGTCCGTGTGCCCTTACCTGTATGCAGTGCTACCCCAGTGGCTGCAGCATGGCTGGTGAAAGGCTGCTCACTTTCAGTGGAGGAGACCTTGGAGACCAAGGATGGCCTTGGCAGACAACCTCAAGCAGCTCTGGATCTAGAAGGCCTGGCTGCGGACTGCACCATCTCAGCATAGGCGGCAGCAGTCTGGCCAGGCTGGCTGACAGGCAACAGCACTGATGGAGTGGTAGGGGTGTGAGGATGAATGCTATCTTCCTGAGAGAGGACTGCGGGTTCGTGCTCCATGGAGCCACTACCACTCCCCTGGGACGGCGCCTCAGCAATCCTAGTAATCTGTTGGAGGACAGATTGCTGGACAGCTGTGGCACCCTGCAAGCCTTTTTGAACACTGCAATCCACAGCCATGGTGGCAGCAAGCTGACCTTACATAACATCAGCCTGAGCTTCCACTGCAGCACTCCGACATTGGGTGGCTGCTGCTTGTTCTGCAATGGAAGCTGCGACCTCGGCCATCAGACGCTGCATCATGGTTGAGTCCACAAGTTTGCGGACTGAGTTGGCCACCACTACCATGCTGGAAAGGATGTGTTCCAACCTCTGCACAAAGCCCGATGCCAAGTTGATGCTGGGCTCCTCCATGCTACTTGACATTGACCGCAGGCTTTCAGGCAGGCTTCCCAATGCACCAAGCATTTTGTTGTGCATACCCATCAGCATTCTTCTGTACACTGCCCTATCGAAGTCCTCATCTGAGTCCTCTGTAGTGGAACCCATGTGTGACCTCTCCCTCCGGCGAGCTGGCACCTGCGCTATACTTGCCCCCTGCCCTGGCTGCAACCCACTTGTGCCCGGTGTCTCACCACGTGCAGATCCCACCTCTAATCTATCCTCTAAGATATGTGCAGTGTCGGTATCTGAGCTGGTGGCTGCGAGTGTGATACCAAGTGACGGTGCTGTGTCTTCATCATCACTCTCTTGTTGGTGCTGCCCCACTGCCTGGCAGGTTGCACCTCTTGGTATCTGAAAGGAAAAAGGCTCAAGGGTAAGGTTGTGGTAAGGGGAGAGGGGAAAGTAAGAGGTGCATGCTTACACCATCTGCAGCTTGTAAATCAGAAGAGAGTGTGGGATGAGGGGGAAGTGGGATGTGAAAAGGAGGATAAGATATGAGGATACTGGCATCTTTGATGGTTTCAGCCGGGCCACTGGCCATGGCCTCTGCAATGGCCAGCACCATCTCCTCCATGGGGGTTAGGACATGCAGGTGCAGTTGTCCCCCTCCAGTTAGCTCCTGCTGCCTCCAGTTGTGCGCCACCTTGTCCTGCAAGAGAGAGGGAAGTGTGTCAGTGAGTGTGGTGCAATCTGTTTGGGTGATGTGGCTGTCATGGTTGAATAGCTGCCAGTGTGTGCAACCTGTGAGATGTCAGTGTGAAGCTTGCAGCAGTGCTAAGTGTGTGAGGGTGAGGTGAAGCATATGACTGTTAGTTGTGAGGCCTGATTGATAGAGATTGTTGGTAGGTGAGTGATGGGGCTGTGGTGATTTGAGCAGTGGCTGAGGCTAGTGGTGCAGTTGTTAGGATTTGGCATTTGAAGATGCATTCACTGACCTTGACCACTCGTGTATGGTCATTGAACTCTTGCGGCACTGCATCCAGGTCCTCGGGGCTTGACTCCTGGCATTGACCGCCATGGCTATCTGCTCCCACTGCCTTTTGACCATGTGTCTTGAGGGCCTCCTTCCCCCCCTGCGGATACAAGACATCTCTCCTCCTTTCCACCTCCTCCACCAAGACCTCCAGTTCAACATATTGCCCCCCTGCTGTTGCGTCCAGCCAATGAACAGCGCAGTTAGTGCTGGCTGGACGCAGAGATCATTCAAATGAGCAGGCAGCACAAAGTTGGCTTGCTGCCTGCATTGCAATCAATGGGCGCCTCACAATCCCCACGCCCATTTTCGGGGGCTATCCAATTTATCCCCCAAGATGTTTCCACACTGCATTTTATAAAGGGATTTTTTAATATATAATGGTTACAAAAAGCTGGGAGCCAATCACGATACACCTATAATAATGATCCTTTAAAGCATCTCAAGAAATTAGCAAGCCATTTAACTGGTATAAATGTAAAATCGTTTGCAGTCTTTCAGGACAATGCCTCAATTGCAAGTTCAAAGATGCAGTTTTACAAAGGAGACAATACGCATGCTAGTTACCTGTGTTCTGGAGAAATGTGAGCAGATTTTTGGTGGGGAACACTATTCTCACATATGCAAAGGATGTGACAAGCATTGCAATATATCACTGAAAGTGTGGCTGGAGATCTGGAAGAAGTTTCACAACTTAAAGAATACCATGGTATGGTAGAAATATGTGGTGGTGATCTGAGTAATATGTAGCAGTTCAATGCCATTTTGTATAAGTAATGCCATGGAGCAACTGTTGTATGCACCACAGTCTGCCACAGAGTACATGTTAACACCGGTGGCATCTTCAGTCGACACCTCAGTTGTGCAAGACAAAGACACATTCAAACCTTTTCTCACAGATGCTCCCATTGCTACTATGAAGGCTTTGGGGTCCAAGCCATGGCCAGCTGGTTTAGAGAACAGTTACAGACAACCATGATAGAGGGATTCCAACATTTTGTAGATTCCACTTTGCTTACATAGATGTCCTTCAGCTGTGGCATGCTTGAAGTTTCACAGGAACAGCAGAGAGGCATGTATGTCAAAAGTAGTTGGTGCCATGATATAGACTGATAGGTGTCACCAATGTTCCCTGTAAGCTGCACTTTGTTCTGCGTGGCCTATTTCTTTTAATGCGCGGTCCCTTTAAATTTCTGTGCATGCGCGGAATTTACAGTGTAAAAGCTGGTGAGTGGCCTGCGCGGAGACAGGTGGAAACAGCTTTTCCATATCCACCTTATTGAAACCCTTCATAACTTTAAAGCCATCTATCAGGTCTCCTATTAGTCTTTTCCAGAGAAAAGAGCTCAGCCTGCTCAATCTTCCCTGATAGATGCGGAGATGCCGGTGTTGGACTGAGGTGGACAAAAATGAGAAGTCGCACAACACCAGGTTATAGTCCAACAGTTTTATTTGAAATTACGAGCTTTCAGAGCTGCTGCCCCTTCGTCACTGTACCTTTACCTGACGAAGGGGCAGCAGCTCCGAAAGCTCGTCATTTTAAATAAAACTGTTGGACTATAACCTGGTGTTGTGCGACTTCCCTGATAGATGCATCTTCTCAGTTCTGGAAATATCCTTGTAAATCTTTTCTGCACTTTCTCCAGAGCTTCAATATCATTTTGGTAGAATGGAG
Organism: Squalus acanthias; assembly: GCA_030390025.1. NCBI lineage: Eukaryota > Metazoa > Chordata > Chondrichthyes > Squaliformes > Squalidae > Squalus > Squalus acanthias. The sequence goes on from CM059444.1 coordinate 45,536,676, forward strand.
ACCAGGAATGCTCACAGTACTCCAAGTGTGGTCTAACCAAGCTTCTATATAAGTTTAATATTACCTCCCTGCTTTTTTATTCTATAGCCATTAGGAAGGCAAATGGTATGCTGGCCTCATTACAAGAGGATTTGAGTACAGGAGTAAAGAAGTCTTACTCCAATTATATAGGGCCTTGGTGAGACCACACCTGGAGTACTGTGTACAATTTTGGTCTCCTTACCTAAGGAAGGATATACTTGCCATAGAGGGAGTGCAACGAAGGTTCACGAGATTGATTCCTGGGATGGCGGGACTGTCGTATGAGAAGAGATTGAGTAAGCTAGGCCTGTATTCTCTTGAATTCAGAAGAATGAGAGGAGATCTCATTGAAGCATACAAAATCATTACAGGGCTTGATAGGGTGGGTGCTGGGAGGATGTTTCCCTTGGCTGGGGAGTCTAGAACCAGGGGCCACAGCCTCAGGATAAAGGGTAGGCCATTCAGGACTGAGATGAGAAGACATTTCTTCACACAGAGGGTGGTGAATCTTTGGAATTCTCTATCCCAGAGGGCTGTGGAGGCTCAGTCATTGGGTATATTCAAAACAGAAGTCGATAGATTTCTGACTAGTAAAGGCATCAAGGGATATGGCGATAGGGCCGGTGAATGGAGTTGAGGCAGAAGATCAGCCATGATCTCATTGAATGGCGGTGCAGGCTCGAAGGGCTGAATGGCCTACTCCTGCACCTATTTCTTATGTTCTTATGTTCCTTTAGAAATGAACCCCAGTGCTTGTTTGCTCTCTTTATAGCTTTATCAACTTGAGTTGCTGCTTTTAGTAATTTATGTATCTGTATTCTCAGATCTCGTTACTCCTCTACTCCATTACTTCCAAGGAATATGGGGCCTCCTTATTCCTCCTATCAAAATGAGCCACCTCACACTTTGCTATAAACCTTCTGTGCCCCCAGGGAACTCCTCCACTCTCTATACTCTGAGATACCTACCAATAAGCACTACACCGGCAGGTTTGATGTGGCGAGGGGAAGGGGTTACGAGGGTGGGGGCTATCACTGCCTAAACAACTGTGCCACCAGCTGCTCTCTGGCAGCTGTGAGCACCGATTCCTCCAAGAGGCCACCACCCCTGGGCTCGGAGACACGCATGTCGGCATCCTCCAGCTCCATGGGCTTCTTGTCTGAAAAGTCCAGGCTGAGCCGGGGAGCGGGGTGCCGGCACCCAGCAGGAGGAGGCAAAAGGGGGCAGGTGCTGGCAGGCGACCCAAAAAAATGGCCGCCCGGCACCTGCCCTTTAATTTGTGCCGCCACGGCCACAAACACGGCACCCTGACCCTGTCGGACATAGTGTCCGGTGGTAGGTCAGGAGGCACGAGCGAAGTTTGCGGCCGGGGTACGCGCAGGGCACTGCGCACGGCGATGACGTCATCGCCGGAGGCACAGCACTGCGGGGTGCAACCGGCTACCGCCGCCGCTAACCTCCCGCTGAATTTCGCGGGAGACGTTAGCGGCGCCGCTACCAGGCGCTAGGTGCTTTGCGCCCCGTTAGCACCCCCTAAAGGGAGGCACAAAGCAACCCAATTTTTCCCCCAAGATCTTTTGTTGGGCATCACAGACAATTTGCACATTTAGCGAATAGAAGCACTTCCTGTTGATAAATGTGACTGGGTCCTTGAATGGTGATATCAGCGCCACGTGGGTACAATAGGTAGCCCCCGCACCCTGGTGAAGCCAACAAGCCTGTGGAAGTTGATGGCCCTGTCTCTTTGCTCCACAGGGGACATGACATACTCGATGAAGTCTGTGGAAGATGGCATATGTCGAATGCAGGCGCTCATAGCTCCATGGCTGACGTTGCGCAGATCTCCAGTGAATGACTGGAAGAAACCGGAGCCGTAGAAATTGAGGGCCGTGGTCACCTTCATTTCAACTGATCAGGCCCTGCGAGAAGTAGACCGTGGCTTCAGGTTTTCCTGCAGCACTTCACAGAGGCGGCTAATTGCTTCTCTGGTGAAGCGCAGTCTGCACACGCACAGCTCCTCCGACAGCTCCTGGTATGACGTTCGTTCCCTGTATCCACTCTGGGGAGGGAGTAATAGTGGGTTTGGTGCAGTCTCCGGCCATGGTGATTCATGTGCCATGCTCCCTACCTCCTGCTCCTCCTCCACCTCATCCATAATAATGCAGAATGAGGGAATGCCCAGTGGAAAGGCCATTGCTTCCTTTTCCCTTCTGAATGCATTGAGAGGGGTGGGGTTTTAGAAAATAATGGCTTTAGACAGTCACAGGACTCTGCATAGCAAAACTGAAGAGCTCAGTCGCAGAGAAGCAGAAAAGAATCCGTGTGACCAATTCCAAATGGCAGAGATGAGGCTACAAACCTTTAATGGTCCGCCCAGGCTGACAACCATTTGAGAGCTGTAAACCACATCTCTACCAGTTGACCAAGGACCCAACTGCGCCGTGACTTCCCCACATAACTGGCTGCAGTGAGAAAACTAGTGTAAATGCAGGAAATTCACAATCGCCATTGTCTTGAATGTAGGTGGAGCTGTTATCATGAACTTATCCCGCTTTTGGCAAGGTTTTCAATGCAGCAGCGCAAAAGTCCGAGGAAATTATGGCGTAACGTGAAGACTGGTGCAAGGCACTTATGCCATAATTTCCTTGGACAGTTGCACTGGAAAGCGGCCCTATGACATAGATACAACATTCCAATGGTGAGGAAATTGTTTGTTAATGCATTCTTGAAGAGGCAAAAATCCTCAGAGCAGTGCTGAACACAGACAATTGTTCCATTAGCATTTTCTACCAACGCCACACTACTCTTTCTCGCATCCATTTTTAACCCCCACTAAAATTGGTGAAAGAACCAAATCCTGTGGAATAAAAACAGAAAATGCTGGAAATACTCAGCAGGTCAGGCAGCGTCTGTGGAGAGAGAAACAGAGGTAACGTTTCAGGTCGATGACCCTTCGTCAACCAGTTCTGACGAAAGGTCATCGATCTGAAGCATTAACTCTGTTTCTCTCTCCATAGATGCTGTCTGACCCGCTGAGTATTTCCAGCATTTTCTGTTTTTATTTCAGATTTCCAGCATCCGCAGTATTTTGCTTTCAAACTCTGTAGAATATTGGTTGGGTGCCAGCCACCAAAAAAAAAGAAACGGTGAAGTGAACTAGATAATTATGGTGAACCATAATAATGGGTGAGACTTGGACTTAAAGAGATCCTCAAATTGGAGAACCTTTAAATTTAGATGGTGTTTAATGGGTTAGAGAGCAGAGTACTATGTACTATGTACAAGCCACCAAGGGTTGATGGTTAGTGTAGATTAGAGTTTATGCAAACATATTGGCGTATAGGAATGGGATGGCACTACATCAGTGGACTGAGAGTGTACACATTTATCCTGCCTTTTGGGCTGAAGGGGCTGTATGGAATACTTGTGCCCTATCAAGATTGCAATGACAGGGTAAAAGAACCTGTTATTATTATAAACCTAATAAAACGGTTATTCACAAACTGCATCCAATTTTGGATTTTCTGAATGATTTTAAACTGCTACAATTTAGAACACAATGGATTCTGATTTCAGGCTGGCCCCTCAGGGCTACAGATAAACTGCTTTCTCATTGCTTTAATGACAACTCATTGTGTGCATAGGAGATTGAGGGGGGTTTTCTTCTTAAAACATGATTCTGTCAGCAGCAGAAGTGGTTCCATTAATCAGCAACTTAATATTAGCCGTATGGGAATACTGGATAAATATAACCAAAAGTTAAATATTAAAGAGTTTGCTGTGGTACAGGCTGCAACAAAGGATCAGAGCCAGCATGGTCAAAGGACTTTAAATCAACAATCATACTCCTAGAGAGGGAATGCCAGGGACTGAATTCCAGAAGGGAAGGATCTTTTATTCCCGCTGAAGATGTTGTTTGACTTTCATTGGTGCACTTGTGCCCACATTGGGTGAGTATCAATGTACAGTCTGATTTTCAAACTGTTAGTAAGACCACCCTATGTGGTTCTTTAATGTAATTCTTGTTAGGCACCTTCAAATCAATAGCTAGTTGATTTAGCTCTTGCAAATCACAGTGAAAAAGAACGTGTTGCAATCTGTGACTTTTGTATTAATATAATTTCTTTGAAGAAGGTTTTTCCCCAACTATTCTCTCCAGTGAGCCGGAGATTAGATTTTAGAACTAACCTTTAGGTTGCCACATTCCTTGTGATAAGGTACCTTCTGTTACATTGTTTTCTCAGAAACGGTCCCCTTTATCTGATTCCATGTAATTCTCCTGTGTTCCTAATAGCAACTTTTTGTAGCCCTTTCCTTGAGTTTATTAATATTCACGAACTCTACCACAGGTTGACAAGAATTCCTCTGGTTGCTATGTGTAGCAACACTGTAAATATTTAGGTGAAGATGTCTTCTGTTTTATATTTTGAGTGAAATTGTAAACCTTTTAGCGTTTTAGAAAATGTTTACAATTTCATTGTAATACGGATCAAAGGAAATCTTTCCAAACACATACTGTATCTTAATAAACCAATGAAATGCTGGAACTGTCTCCTTTCATAATTAAACTGTTACTGTCCAAATAATACTTGAACACTTTTCATAACATAAAGGAGATATGCTTTTCTTTCGGATGAGACGTTAAACCGAGGTCCCCTCTTTCCTCTCGGGTGGATGTAAAAGATACCACGTGTTATTTCGAAGAAGAGCAGAGGAGTTCTCCCCGGTATCCTGGTCAATATTTACCCCTCAACCAACATCACTAAAAAAAAAACATTATCTGGTCATTATCACGTTGCTGTTTGTGGGAGCTTGCTGTGCACAAATTGGCTGCCATGTTTACTACATTATAAAAGTCAAAACGAGTATTTAATTGGCTGTAGAATGCTTTGGGGTTTCCTGAGGTCCTGAAAGGCGCTATACAAATGCAAGTTCTTTCTAATAGAAATTTATTTGAAGTGACACCCTTCATGCCTAGGTGTGATAAACATCTTCTCAATGGAGACTAAGGGGGTAATTTTCCGTGGGGGGTCAGCGGGCGCGTTTGGTGGGGGAAATTTTTTTTGACAGCGGGTAGGGAACCCGCTGTCAACCCGCCTCCACACGAGTCTCCCAGATGTCGGGTCTGTCATCACTGAACAGACCCGACACCAAGCGGCGGGGGAGGCAATTTAGATTAGTAAGAGCTTGTTAACAGGCACTTTAAAACTATTTTAAGCTCACCTTTAGATTTTAAGACTTCGCCAACGGCTTCCCCGCTGCTCGGGAATCACGTCAGGTAAGGAGGTTGGGAGTTGTGTCAGCATGGGATGATTTCTTAACTTGACAGCTGCAAATGGTCTATTAAAGCTCCCATTTCAAAGCTGTTCACTTTCCAAGGTTAGAAGCAGTTGCTTACTGCATTTGGAAGACAGATTGAGCTTTATGCAGCTTGCAACTGTTTGGAGCAAACTCTCTATCCAATGTCACCTCATTGGAACAACCTCTCTCACCAGTGACAGATCGCTTCTGTCATCTCAAGTTCACCTGCCATCTATTACATCAGCATCGGTACCCTTGAAACTATCTCACCTTGGTCCTCAGAATCCCAACACCAGCAGCACCGGGCACACCAGCAGCACCAACAACAACATCAACCTTCTCCGCAATCAACGGATGCTGCACAGGACACAGGACATCAGCACCCGACCACATTGCTGCCCGGGTCGCTAGGGATGGCCTCACCATGGCCAGATTTACTTCACTTGACACTGTACACCCTTTCTGCCACATGATGTGCCAGGTTGGCACCACCTCACACCAATGCCATAAAGCAGCCCAACAATGCCCAAGCCATTCCTTTCACACTCATTGCCATTGTAGGGGATACCATTATGTCTCACCATTCACTGCAACTCACTAAGCCACTTGTAAAGGTGCACATAAATCTGTCCAAGAACGCAAAGTGTTGAAAATTTCAATGTTTGACAACACATTAACAGAAACTTCACATGAACATTGGCTAAAACACCCAAATGTGTTGTTACTTGGTATGATTGGACTAGGATGAGGGTGAGTGTGGAGGTGGCTAGTGAGATGGGGAAGTGATAATGTCGATAGAGAGGGATGGGTGGAGGTGCAAGGTAAGTTGGTGTGAGTAAGGATGTGCAGGAGTAGGGTAGGGAAGGCAGAGTGATGGGGATGTGATGAGAGGCACAGCAGGATGAGGTTGAGTGTGGCTTTGCAGTAACATTTCCTGATTTAAAAAAAAATCATTTATGGGATGTGGGCGTCGCTGGCAAGGCAAGCATTAATTGCCCATCCCTAATTGCCCTTGAGAAGGTGGTGGTGAGCCGCCTTCTTGAACCGCTGCAGTCTGTGTGGTGAATGTACTCCCACAGTGCTGTTAGGTAGGGAGTTCCAGGATTTTGACCCAGCGACAATGAAGGATCGTCAATATACTTCTAAATCAGGATGGTGTGTGACTTGGAGGGGAACTTGGAGGTGGTGGTGTTCCCATGTGCCTGCTGCCCTTGCCCTTCTAGGTGGAAGAGGTCGCAGGTTTGGGAGGTGCTGCCGAAGAAGCCTTGGCGAGTTGCTGCAGTGCATCTTGTAGATGGTACACACTGCAGCCACGGTACGCTGGTGGTGGAGGGAGTGAATGTTTAAGGTGGTGGATGGGGTGCTGAGATCATTGAAGGGTTTGCACCACTGCAGCCTGGTCCTCCTGACGACATCCCTGTTTGTGTCCTCCTGTGCAATGTGCAACCAGGCTGCGTTGATCTCCTGGGGAGGTCTCCTCCGCCCATTGGAAGGGAAGAGAACCTCCCTGCGCACTGTGACTCCCTCCATAAGCATATGGAGGGAGTCATGGGAGAGCCTGGGTGCAGCCGTGCACCTCTGTGCAGTGATTGTCAGTGTTTGCAGCACCTCAGTGCTGTAGAACACTGACAGTAGAACTGTCAAAATCAATTTGGACATGGTCACTTTAAGACTGATGACGCGTCATCAAGTGACGTCATCAGACCCGCTTCCTTCAATTGGCCGGGAAACTCGCTGGGCAGGCTTAACAAACCAATCAGCATAAAATTTATTTCACAGAGTGGGATGGAGCCAGCAGCAGGGTCGCATCCCGCCACCGACACCAGCCGCACCAGACCCGCCTCGGTCGGCAAAATCATGGCCTAAGTCTCAATGCATGTTCACCCTATTAGATTATAAGAATATAGAATAAGGACTATCCAGGATGCTAAGTCATTCAAATGTATTTTAGCACTCTATCTGACCATTTTTAAAAAGAAATCCTGTTCTAAATGCTACAAATATTGAGAAATTTTCTCTGTACATTACATGTAACAAAATTGTGAACCCATTTCTAAAGCCGAGGTTTATGATTCTGTTATGCATAGTTCACAGCGAGAAAATATCCAGAAATATGATGGCAAAACTGGCTGCTGTTCTTCAGGTGATCAGAATTTCAGATCTCTTTTTTTCCGGTCAGTCCTTGAACCCTGGCTCTATTCTGCCCACCAGGGTGTAAGCTTCACTTTCCAAAGCCTAGATTGAATACACACAGGACCACAGAGGAAGGACCTCACAGAAAGCCTAATTGTTCTGAGAAATACAAGTTAACAGACCACCCACTTTTTCTTCTAAACAACATCTCAGCTGTTGTTTGTTCTCAGATCAAAATATGAGTTTGCTGAAGGTGGACTCTGGAGCATCCGGCCTTTGAAAGGGTCTGTTTCTGTAAGAAAAAAAGAGTTGGGCATGTGAGAGTAAGACATTAATTCTAGCATTTCTGTGTTGACCATTCACTATGGAAGCTCCTTCATGACTTTGGGAGAATATTGGATTTCTGAGGCCCCCTGAAGTAAGAGTTTCCCGTAAGCTACTGGAAGGGCCAGGGAAACAGTTACCAAGAAGTGTATCACGTTAAGTTGGAATAAGTGGAGGTGATCCTGAAAGAAAGCTGTAATGATCTTTGATTTAAAGCTTCTTGTTAAGCAGAATGTTTAATATTTCAAAGAAGAAACACTAAAAATTATATTCATTGTGATTGATTTGGACTTATGAAGGGGCAGGGCTAAATGGGGGCTAAGTAGCAATCTGATATGAAGAAACAATATCTTGTTGGAATCTGCTGGCTATCATCCAGGTCTATCAGTAGATGACGGATGATCCAGCTGCTAGAAAAATCAGCACTCACCATGCCATCTGAAACGGCCATACATAAATAGAAGATGCATAAAGTGAATATTATGTACAGACAGAAAGGGTTACCCATCATTAGCTTATCGCATTAACTATTAAAACTAGAAAAATAATCGCACAGATTCATTAATGAATAAATTGATATGCGGTATACAAATGGATAGCATTCTGTCGCTACTTATAAATGATTTTAAATAAATTTTGGATGTCACTTAGCAATGTAATTCAGATAAATGAAATGGTAAATAACAAAAAACAGAACTGGCAGTACAATATCAGCACTTCAAGCAGTAATAGTGTAAATAAATATGTACAAGTTACAAAGTTACTGATACTGAAGCAGGAATCTAGCCAAACTCTGTCTACCTGAATCTCAGTTTATGTGACTGAGTTCTGTGAAACTTCCAGTTTAAATAGTACGCGTAATCAAACATGATTAGTAAAGGATTTGCCTACTCAAGCATCAGCCATGGCTCAGTGGTAACACTCTTGCCTCTGAGTCAGAACATCGTGGGTTCATGTCTCATTCCAGAGACTTAAGCGCAAAATCTAGGCTGGCACTTCAGTGCAGTATTGAGGGAGTTCTGCACTGTCGGAGGTGCCGCCTTTCGGATGAAACGTTAAACCGAGGCCCCGTCTGCCCTCTCAGGTGGACATAAAAGATCCCATGGCACTATTCAAAGAAGAGCAGGGGCGTTCTCCCGGTATCCTGGCCAATATTATCTCTCAACCAACACCACTAAAACAGATTTCTGCTCATGATCTCATTGCTGTTTGTGAGACCTTGCTGTATGCAAATTGGCTGCTGTGCTTTATACATTACAATACTGACAACACTTCAAAACGTACTTCATTGGCTGTAAAGGGAGGTCCTGAGGTCATGAAATGTGCTATATAAATACCTGTCTTTCTTCTTCATGGAATGCTTTTGATCAAATAATAAATACTAGCAATAAAATAAAAAATGCTGGAAAGAATTCACTACTGAGTTCTCAATGATGACATTGTTGGATGAATCTCTTGAAATGTTCGTTTCTGTGCCTTAGATGACGACATCTCACTTACTAAAGAGGAATTAGAAAAGCCTGCTGCAAGCCTGAAAAGTGCAAAAAACATCCCTATTGGATACAATACTCATGCACTCATAATGCTCATCTAAACAATTCTATATAACACCTCTGACATTGAAAACATCCCAAGGTTTTTTACGGAAGGGGAGAAAAAAAGAAATACATAAGGGAACAGACACCAAGACACAGAGGAAGACATTAGCAGGGTTGAATGAAAGTTCGGTTGAAAATATGGTGGGGGTTTGGAAATGCAAATTTGTTTTAGGTCATTTTAGACCCTCAGATAGGCGGCATGCTGGGAGCACGTGCCAGAGGCCTGAGGTTCATCCAAAATTGGACCTCGGGCCTCATCAGCATATTGCCGGTGAGCAATTGGGCACCCAGAGGCAGCTTGCTGGTTGCACACGTTGGACCAGTTTCCTCCCTGGGAACGACCCTTGGGGGGAGGCAATTGGGAGGGCGGGGGGTGATCAGGAGGGGTGGAGGGCGCCTAGTGGGGGCCTGCATCAGTTTTCGGGACTGCTCTCGAGCGGTAGGAGCAGGGCTACTAGTTGGGCCACATGTAGACATGGTTATCCTAAATGCAGCCAACCCAGTGGTGCCAGCTGCATTCAGGGCAGCCCATTTTCAGGACGGGGGCCTGAACCCCTATTTGCATATCCTAATGTCTATTTCGGGCATGGCCCTGCTTCATCCTGAGTGAATGGCCGGGGATGGGAAGATGGAGACAGTAACAAAACAGGGAAGTTTGAGAATTTTGTGGCAAGGGCCAAAGATGATGGCTTTGGTCTTCCCGAAGATCAATTGGAGGAATTTTTGGCTGATCCATGAATTGATGTTGGATAGACAGTCTGACAGCAGAAATGTGGTCATGGGCTAAGAGAAGTGGTGGAGAGGTGGATCTGGGTGTAATCAGAATGCATACAGAATGTAACCCCGTGCCTGTAGATGACGTCATCAAGGGGCAGCATGCTGAGAGGTGGAGGAGGAAGCCAAAAATATGCCCTAGGGAGGGATTCTGAAGATGATTGAATGGAGGCAGGAAGAGAAGACATTGCTGGAGATGTGCTGTCTGCATTCGGACAGGTAGGAGTGGAACCACACAAAGATAGACAGAGCTGGACAGTGGAGGCGAGGCGATGTCAGGGAATGGCATGGTCAACCATATCAAACACTACAAGAGATCAAGGAGGGTAAGGCATCACGGTCACAGAGGATGTAATTCATAACTTTGGCCAGGGAATTCCAGTGCATGAGAAGATTGGAAGCTGGGCTGCAGTGGCTGGATCAGAGAGTTTTTGGGCTGATGGGCAGGTGATGATATGTCCAAGGATCTTAGCGATGAAAGGAAGGTTTGCAATTGGGGGCAGTAGTTGGAGAGGAAGGATGGGTCCAATGATTGTTTTTTTTGATGATGGCAGTTTTGAAAGGGAGAGGAATGGTGTTTGAGAATAAGATGCAATTAACAATGTCAGCTAGCATAGAGTCCAGGAGGGTTAGTTGAGTGCTCAGGAGTTGAGTTGGGAGGGGATCAAGGAGGCAGGAGGTGGATCTAATGAAAGAGAAGAACATGGAGATGGTGGAGGAGTTGGGAAGGAGAGATGGGAAAGAAGCTGCAGGAATAGCTAATCGAGGCTAGAGTGGGTGGGAGACTAGGGAGGTTGGGAACAAGGGAGGAGAGGAAAGGAAAGTGGCAGGATGTAGTTGCACAGATGGTCTCAGTCTTAGAGACAAAGGTATCTATCAGCTCTTCAAACTTGGTACTGATGGTGAGGGAAAGGGGTTTGAGGAAAAACTTAGTTGTGGAGAAAAAGAGCCTTAACTTATCCTTGCTCTATAAGATGATCCTGGAGTAGTAAGCTTTTTTGGCACATTAATGGTTAACATGGCCTACCCAATGCAGCAGTAGAATAACTATATCAGTTATCCTCATGGTGCACTCTAAGTTGAGGGAGTGAAGATTGGAACTGTACCAGGTGAACTGCAGGAGTGGGAAACAGTAAGTGACTTGGTGCAATGAGGTGTTGAAGACAGAGGTGAGGGTACTGGGTCTTTTTACATTGGAGAAATAGAGACTTCGAGGGATATGATTGGAGTCTTTCTCTGAGTTTTTTAAAAAAGTTTGCCTAAGGCTTTTTATCTTTTTTGTTTGTCTCTCCCAGGAGATTTCACGACTGGGGTTAGGTTATGTAGGCCACACTATGTCTGAATGGAGCAGGCTAGATGGACCAGTTGGTCTTTTATTCCATTTTATGATAGTAAATTTTGCCCTGTCCCAGGTAGACACCAACATCAGAGAGGATGTGACCGGCAGAGGGGACTGCCAGAAGTTTCCTCATCCCCAGCCTGGCACAACAGCGGCAGATCAATATGTCAGTATATTTGGAGCTTATCTTGGGGGTCCGGGCCTGAGTAGTGATTTGGACCCCTGAAGGTGGAATAAAATGTTTTCCATTATTTTTCAGACCTCTTATAAAGGCACACTCCTGGAATCTTCTTGGGGTGGCCGGAGGGAGGGGGGCGCGGGGTGCTGGCAACCTCCCTCCTCCCCCGCACCCCCCCCCCCCCCCCTGTGCCCCTCTAGTGGACACCAAAGATGTACTTCTATTGGTCGTTCGTGCCTGCCTGGCATATTAAAATGAGATGACCTCCCCAGAACCTGCATACCTGCATTCTTTGCCAGGGTTAGCGCCAAAGGTCACCAGCATGCAAATCTTAGCACATATGCTGAGATGGCAATCCCACAGATTTTCTGGCTTCTGGATTCCCCCACTACAGTTATGCTTGACCCATTGGCAGTAAGATAAAATGGAGAACAATTGTTGATAATACAAATAAAAACAGAAAATGCTGGAGATACTCAGCAGGTCCGCCAGCATCTGTGAAGAGAGAAACAGAGTTAATGTTTCAGGTCGATGACCTTTCGTCAGAACTTAACAATACAAAGTTTGTTAAACAGAGAAGGTTGTGGAACACTTCATAGAAACTATAGACCAGTTAGCCTAACATCTGTCGTTGGGAAAATGCTGGAGTCCTTCATTAAGGAAGCAGTAGCAGGGCATTTGGAAAATCATAATGCAGTCAAGCAGAGTCAGCATGGTTTTATGAAAGGGAAATCATATTTAACAAATTTGCTGGAGTTCTCTGAGGATGTAATGAGCAGGGTGGACAAAGGTGAGCCAGTGGATGTGGTGTTTTTGGATTTCTAGAAGGCATTCGATAAGGTGCCACATAAAAGGTTACTGCATAAGATAAGAGCTCACGGAGTTGGAGGTAATATATTAGCATGGATAGAGAATTGGCTAACTAACAGAAAGCAGAGAGTCGGGATAAATGGGTCATTTTCCGGTTGGCAAACGGTAACTAGTGGGGTGTCACAGGGATCGGTGCTGGGGCCTCAACTATTTACATTCTACATTAATGACTTGGATGAAGGGACCGAGTGTAATGTAGCCAAGTTTGCGGATGATACAAAGATGGGAAAGCAAGTTGTGCAGAGGACTCAAAGAATCTGCAAAGGGATATAGACAGGCTAAGTGAGTGGGCAAACATTTGGCAGATGGAGTATAATGTGGGAATGTGTGAGGTTATCCACTTTGGCAGGAAAAATAAAAAAGCAAATTATTATTTAAATGGAGAGAGATTACAAAATGCTACAGTTCAGAGGGACCTGGGGGTCCTTGTGCATGAAACACAAAAGGTTAGCATGCAGGTACAGCAAGTAATCAAAAAAGCAAATGGAATGTTGGCCTTTATTGCAAGGGGGTTGGAGTATAAAAGCAGGGAAGTCCTGCTACAACTGTACAGGGTATTGGTGAGATCACAGCTTGAGTACTGCGTACAGTTTTCGTCTCCTTATTTAAGGAAGGATATACTTGCATTGGAGGCAGTTCAGAGACGGTTCACACGGTTGGTTCCTGAGATGAGGGGGTTGACTTATGAAGAAAGGTTGAGCAGGTTGGGCCGGTCCTCATTGGAATTTAGACGAATGAGAGGTGATCTTATTGAAACATATAAGATACTGAGGGGGCTCGACAAGGTAGATGCAGAGAGGATGTATCCCCTCATGGGGGAATCTAGAACTCGGGGGCACAGTCTCAGAATAAAGGGTCGCCCTTTTCGAACTGAGCTGAGGAGGAATTTCTTCTCTCAGAGGGTCGTAAATCTGTGGAATTCTCTGCCCCAGAGAGCCATGGAGGCTGGGTTTATTTAAATACATTTAAGGTGGAAATAATGGAGATAGTCAGATTTTTGCAAGATAAGGGAGTGAAGGGTTATGGGGAGCGGACAGGGAAGTGGCTTTGAGCCCAAGATCAGCCATGATCTTGTTGAATGGCGGAGCAGGCTCGATGGGCCAAGTGGCCTATTCCTGCTCCTATTTCTTATGTTCTTATGTTAGGAGACCCAAGGATCAATGGCATCCAGAATAACTGTATAGGAGAACCATTGATAGTTTTGAGGGACATATTTTGGGCTATACAGAAGTAATAAGATGGAAGCTAGGGAGTTGTTTTAGAGTAGAAGAATGTTAAAGAGTGTGAGAAAGAAAAGAAAATGACTGATATAGAAGAAATGAGGCAAAAATTAAAGCCTATTTTGCCTTAAATTCTGTTCTGATAGAACAGGCTAGGATTTAGCTTTGTATGTAATAGAAGTTGCAATTAGGCTGAAACACCAGATGACCATTAGCAGCTGTGCTGAAAATGGTAGAGGGGACAACAATGATACTATCTATAACAGATAAGAAGGCAAAGTTTCATATAGGCTCAGTAGCAATTTATAGGGAGTTTCACATGTTCAAATACTCCTTCTACAACACAGAATCTCAGGGAAACATAGAGCAATATAAGACTGCTTTCTCAGAGTTGATTATTGCCACATTGGAAGCAGGGGACAAAACATGATTGACAGGGACCAATTGAGTGGAATGAGGTTCAAAGAGTGGTTAATGAAATGCAGCTGCGGAAAATCATAGGGTACAGACAGACTTATGCTTGAATTTCAATCAGTGGTTATTGCCAAAAACTGAATTCCATCTATTATTAGCTGTCACTCACACGTTCTCAGAGGGACGGCTTTTACACTCTGTTAGGTGACTGAGAAGTTTAAGGACTTTCTTCAGTGCAAAGGTTATGGTCCCATCTCACTGTTAAATGCAGATTATAAGCAATGTCAAAAATACTTGGATGCAAAAGTAGACAAGCAAAAGTAGACATTATGAGATTCAGGTCGGGTTCGTTAAAGACTTTAGTCCGTTGATACCTTTTGCACGTTTTAAGTTTAAATAAAGTCCTTGCCTGGTTTTCTCTGGCTCTTTCATCCTCCTGTTTGAGAATGCTTTGTAAGACATAAATTTAATCAGTCTCCGACTGGCCAAAATCTGGCTCCAGGAGACTGTCGTTTGTATTGGTCCCGTCACTGAAGTAACCAATTGCAAAATATGGTGCAAAACACAGATCGTTGCTTTTGCAGCCTTAATCAGTCTGAGTTGGTGTAGAAATTGGTGATTGTTTCATTGGTTTTCTGGACGGAAAACAGGGGCAAAAATGACCAATTTTGCAGGGTTATGCCCTGCGCCCCAAGGATGCCTGAAAAACGTCCTACGCCATATTGGCGTTGGATGATTTTCAGGTGTCTGGGGCAGCCGCCTAAAACAGGTGTTAGGCATTACATACGCCTGTTTTAGGACCCCACTGAGAAATTGGGCTACCCCGAGCGGAGCCAGGCATCAGGCCTGCTATACTCGGTTTTCCTGGTATGGATGCGGCCTGGGAACTGTTGCAACAGATACATTTCCCAACACCCTTGCACACTCTTCAAATAAATGAACGGCAATGTTAAAAAAAAAGCAGATGAATATAGCTAATCCTGTGCAGTGAAGTGGTTGCACCCTTGAAGGCTTTAAAAAAAAAACTTTTAGTATAAGCCCCCTTGCCAAGGGGAGCAAAGCACGCTTTTCTGGATAGCTGATATCCCAGAGTTTACAGCAGCATGGGACTGGCTGGTGAAAATGAGGTGCCCTCCCACTGACAATGCAAGCTCTGGCAGGGTCAGAGTAGAGGGCATCAGCAGACACATTCCCAGTCTGACTGCAAGGATCACGGCCTGTGCATTTTCGTCCCCCTAGTTTCATTTTCATTTATATTTATGGAGTTATTCAGAAATATGATCATAAGCAGAAAAGCTTCAAGTTCTTTTGACCAGCAGATGCAGCCTTGAATGGGTCATTGTATACCTTCGTGTTTCAACAGAGAGATTGAAAGATTGTTCGAGTCTGTTTCAGTTAGTCATTAAAACTGATTAAAAGCCCAGTCAAACTTCAAACATCAAAATGCAATGGTGCAACTGTTTGTAGAGAGCACAAGGAATATTCTTTTTAATGCAAAGGTACAATGATGCAATATCTCGAACGCGTGAAGCTGTAAATGTCAACATCTGACCCTGTGCATTGAATTACCACATGGAATTTTCACAGTTTTCATGTTAGCTGTCACAGCAGCAACAATGAATATCTGGCTCCAAAACATGAGGGGGGATTTTAAACCCCCCACGACGGGCAAGAGTGGGGCGAGGGGTAGGTTAAAATTTTCAAAAATCAGAAACCCATCCCGTACCCACCACTTCTGGTTTTAACGGAGGTGGGATGGGGAGGGGGTGGGGGAAGCAATGAACCTGGTCTCAAGAGGCAGGTCAGTTATTTAAATATGCTATCCCCGACTTGTGATCTCATCAACTACCCGCCCCCGCTTCCCCCCACCCCCCGCCGCGATCTCCCTTGACCTATGATCTCCTCCCCTCCACCAGCGAACTCTTCAAATCCCCCGTGATCTCCCCCCCACCCGCAATCTCTTCAACCCCTGCGATCTCTCCCTCCCTCCTCTCTGCTCCCCGGCTGCAGCCTTCCAGTGCAGGCCTTCCCGCCCGCCAGCCAGTCAGCCAGCCTCTCAATCTGGCTGGCTGTTGGGTGGGAAACGGAGAGAAAAAAAATTCAAATGAGCTCCGTTAAATTCAGCAGGACCTCCACGTTACCTGCATTACCGGGCTTCCAGTCCACTATGACCGCCCCCACCCCCTCACCCTGCACCCTCCCCACCTCCCCGTAAATATTGGGGCCATAATGTGTCATGTTGAAACAAAAATAAAATCCAATATTAAACAAAGAAAATAATGTATTTGCCTTGATTTAATCAAATTGACAACGTTTGGTTTGATTCTTTTCTTCCCAATTTCATCCTCACCATTAAAATGAATATAAGCCCCAATTTTAACCTAATGTGCCTGAAGTCAATGGGGCATAAAATGGGGTGGGGTGCAAAAACGGGCGTCTGACCCAAACTGGGCAGGATTAGGTTAAAATCAGGGCGATAGTGTCACATCTGCAGTTTAGCGCTACAGCTAGCTTTCAAGTATTCAGTAATTTTATGTCTTGCAAAATGTGCACTCCCATGTCTATCACCCCGCAGGCATCACACTTCAGCATCACACTTTGGCATGACATTGCAATTATCGCATCTTTGTACATGCAAATGTTTGTGTCATAGTTGCACCTGATGGGCACAAACTTCATAGTTATAACACAGAAAATCACAAGTGAAGAGGTAGGGAACATACCAATCAAACACCAGGAAAGCAGATAAAGAGGGGGTGAAATTGGGTGCCTTTGTGCTTCCTGTTCGGGGCGCAAATGGCTTTGTGACCGGGCGCGGCACTGACATCTACTCCCACCATATTTGGCGGGAGTTTTGCGGTGGCGCTATGGCGTTGTGCCCCGATCTCCTTTGCCCGGAGATCGTGCCGTCATCGCCGGCGCATCGCCCCGGTAGCATCCCGGACCTGAAATTGACTTCCGCCCCCTGCAGCAGTGCCGGGCAAAACCACCAACAGCTGCAGGAGGCGTGCATCGGGCGGCCGGCCACTTCAGGGGCGATGATTAAAGGCGAGGTGGCCGAAATAAGTTTAAACCGTCTTGGTCCAGTTTTTTTTGCGGGTTCCTGCCTGCAATCAATCAGCCTGGCACTCTGCTTGAGTGCCGGGCTGATCGCACGGGATCACGGCTGCCTTGGTGGTCCAGGTAGGTACTTTTTAAATTGCAGAGCCTGCAGCGATGGCCCTTCCCTTTAAGGGAGGGAAGGAGCCTTTGAACGCTGCACGGCCCAGTGTGCAGCGCTGCTGAAGTCTCCGCCCCGCCTGCTGCCGATTGTGCTCCAAGAAGGAAGTGGAGAGCTTGATTTAGCGTTCCACTTCCTTCCTGGAGCGCAAAACCAAATTTTTCAAAAGTTTGGAAACATTAGCGCCTGAGGCTAATTTTCTCAACTTTTAAAAGTTAACGCCCCAAACGGGACGATAATGAATTTCTCCCCCATAAAGTTTCAATGAGGAACTAGCAAGGATATGCAAAAACAACAAATCAAGTATGAGCAGTCATCCAAATCTACCAGTAAAAGGAAGAAGATAAATCAAATCAGTCCGAATATTTTTTGAAAATCCTTTCAACTGGCATTAATTATTTTTCCACTAAGCTGAGCACTTGCAATTGGAAATAAGGTATGTGGAAACAACAACTTGCATTTATATGGTGCCTTTAACATAGAAAAAATATTCCAAGGCACTTCACAGAGGAGTGAGGAGAAAAGGACAGCGGGTTGTTTGTATTAAAGTGATCTTGCTGTCATTCAGCTTGTTGCAGGGTGAGATTGCACACAGTGCCACAGCAGGCAGGAACTGGTGGCGGCAGTTTAACTGCAAAACCACTGCACCCCTGGAAAAAATGCATGCTTGATTTTATTGGGCCTGCAACGCTCAATGGATGCCCACCCCCCAAGGTGGGTTGCATATCCACAAATGTGTTTGTATAGTAATGGTGTCTGATGAGCATATGGTAATTTGCTTTCAGAAGCATGTCGTTCTCCCTTTTATATCAATGCTATTGCTGTGACTGCACTATGTACGCCATGTCCTATACTCCTAGGACCACTAGCACTTCCCTTTCCCAACAAGGGCACACTTCACCTTGGAGATGATAGCACCAGGCAGAAAGTGAACACAAGACAGTCTACAGAGAGCACAGCTGGCCCTTTGTAGAGGTTTGTGTCACCTCATGCCACTGCCGTATTAATAGGAATAGAGACCTCTGATAACATCCCTGGGAATGGAGAATGTTGGAACCTTTTGCAGATGTGGAAAGATCACTTGGCTCTGTGAAGCAAGTCTAGATGCTATGAAGGAGCATACTTGGATGTCCATCAATGTAGGCCAACTGGCTAGAACCATGGAGCGGAGGTTCTCCCAGATTCATGCTGACATTGTGCACATTTGCATTGTAGTCTCCGAGGGCGCAGCTACAGCATGTGGCAGCTTAGAGCCTGAACACAAAACTGCTTTGGATACATTGGGCATCAGAGCACAAGAGTGGCTTTGGCTTTTGAGGGAAAGAATGGAGAAACTCAGGTAAGGAATGCAGACACTTGTACATTTGCAAAGGTCCCTGCTAATGGGGTTTCAAGCACAGTCTAAGCCCCAGTCCGCTTGTTGGTGACTCTCCTGTGAGTAACTGCCTGATTTGCACAGCTCCAAATCCTTGCAACAACATTCTGGGTGAGTCCTGTGACTCGTACATGGCCTCGAGGGGCTGAATTGCAACCTCCTGTTCCTGTGTTCCTTCTGCGTTGTTTGCACACAGAGGGAGCAGACCTTCATCTGGAAGCCCTCAGGCTGCAGAAAAGATGGCAGTGTCTGCAGATACACCCACAGGACAGAAAGCACTTAAAGGTTCTGTTCTAGGACTACTTCCGTTCACTGTGTACATCAATGATTTACACACAGGGCTAGAAGGAATGACGTCTGAATTTGCAGATAATACTGAATTGGAGGCATAGTAAATCATTTTGAGGACCAAAGGAATTGGCAAAGGGGATATTGATAAGATGGTGGAATGGGCAAAAAAATGTGGCAGATGTGTTTTAATGTCAGTAAATGTGAGGTGGTACATTTAGGTTTAAAACAAAGTAAAAGTAGTAATTATACTTTGAATGGGGGAAAGCTGGGTGATGTAAAAGAAGAAAAGAATTTGGAGGTTCAGGTTCACAAGATGTTAAAAGCAGCACTTCAAGTGGATAACTGATTGCATGCAATTAAGGAAGGCAAAAATAGCCATAAGATTAGCCAAGAGATCTTTGGAAAAGAAGATGGTGCATAATTGCGACAGTAATAGCAAAAGCTTTTTAGATATGTCAGAAATCAAAAAACCATTAAGGACCGTATAGGGCCTGTGTAGGACAGATTCAGATTGATTCTTTTTTACTCAGCGAGTGGTTAGGATCTGGAATTCACTGTCTGAAAGGGCAGACTCAATTGTGGTTTTCAAAAGGGAATTGGATAAGTACCTGAAGAAAAAAAATTTGCAGACCTATGGGGAAAGGGCGGGGGAGTGGGACTAGCTGAAGTGCTCTTGCAGAGAGCCGGCACGGGCTCGACTGGCCGAATGGCCTCCTTCTGTGCTGTAACCATTCTATGATTCTCAGGTTATGGCAGAAGTGCTGAATGACTATTTCACATCAGTCTATACACCTGTAGATGATGCTTATATTCCAGATGAGGAGCACTCAGTATTGAATAGCATTATTAATATTAGAATAGGTAGTATTGTCATTTTGGATAGATTAGGAAAGCTCAAAATTGATAGGGCTCCAGGTCCGGATAATATCCAGCCAAGGGTAATTAAGAAGATTGGACAGGCGCGCTGTGAGTCGCTTGCCCATATCTTCAATAGTTCAATAGAGTCAGGGATAGTTCCCTTAGACTGGAAGCTAGCTCATGTAGTTCAATAGAGTCAGGGATAGTTCCCTTAGACTGGAAGCTAGCTCATGTAGTTCAATAGAGTCAGGGATAGTTCCCTTAGACTGGAAGCTAGCTCATGTAGTTCAATAGAGTCAGGGATAGTTCCCTTAGACTGGAAGCTCGGTCATGTAGTTCCTATTTTCAAAATAAGGGGACAAATCAGAGCCAGGTCACTATATGCCTATCAGCCTGACATCAATTATTGAGAAGGTGCTAGAAGGGATCATAAGAGATGTCCTTTATGATCACTGGGAAAGGGAAGGGGTCATTAGAAATTCACAACATGGCTTCCGAGAAAAATAGGTCGAACCTAACAAATTTGATAGAGTTTTTTGATGAAGTCACTAGGGTAGTGGATGAGGGAAATCTGATAGACATTGTCTACTTGTTTTTTAGAAAGCCTTTGATAAGGTACCTCACACTAGGTTACTTTACAAGATGGAATCTTGTGGTATCAGTAGAAATTTGAATGGTGGATTAGGAATTGGCTCCAATCCCACAGCCAAAAAGTTGTAGTTAACGGATGTGGTTCAGCTTGGAGACACGTTACAAGTGGTATCCCCCAGGTATCGGTCCTAGGCCCGCTACTCTTCACGGTCTTTATTAATGACCGGCGCAGCAGTGTTGGGAGTACGGTAAGTAGGCTTACAGATGACACTAAAATCTGTGTAAGGATTAAGACAGTAGAGGAGTGCAATCAATTCCAAAAAGATTTAGATGTGCTAGGGAAGTGGGCCACACATTGGCAAAAGGCATTTAATTTAGATAAATGTAATGTCATGCATGTTGGTCAGGCCAACACAGAATACACGTATCATTTGCAGGGAACAATACTGAAAGAGGTCGAGAAAGAAAAAGATCTTGGTATTATTGTGAACAAATCACTGAAGGTTCAAGATCAATATAGAGAAACAGTTACTAAAGCTAACATGGTATTGGGTTGTATTAATAGAATCATAAATCAAAGGACACCATTTGACACTGTACAGGTCGCTGGTCAGACTGCATCTGGAGTGTTGTGCCTAGCTTTGGTCCCCTCACCTGGTGGGTGATATAGTGGCCTTGGGAAAGGTACAGAGGAAAGCTACAAGAATGATTCCGAGCTTAAAGAATCTCAGCTACTCAGATAGGCTTAAGGACCTTGGTCTATTTACTTTAGAGCAGTGTAGACTTAGAAGTGACCTCATAGAGGTCTATAAAATAATGAAAGGGCTGGATAGAGTCGCTATTGATAGATTATTCCAGTTTAACAGATTGAGGAGGACATGGGGACATGAGTTTAAACTATGTAAGAGTAGGAATAGACTTGATGTTAGGCGGTTCTTCTTTTCCTAGAGAAATGTGTGCCTCTGGAATACATTGCCAGCTGATGTGGTGGGTGTTGACTCTCTGTATGCCTTCAAGATGGAGCTGGACCAGTTCCTGACTGGGGCAGAGGTCGCATCATATAGAAGGTAAGTGTTTTTATAGGTAATACTTAGTCCATGTGATCTCCAGGACTGGATTCCATTGCTTAAGGGGGTCAGAGAGGAATGTTACAGAGTAGTTTTTCCCTTATTGGCACTGTTCCTTTTCTGCTCTTTGCCTCTCCCAGGAGATTACATGGCTGCAGGGGGTCGGGGTTGGGGAATGAGTGTATAGCCGTGACAGTTCAGCCAAGCCACCATGGTGTGGGGTAGGCTTGATGGACCAGCCCATCTTTTCCTGACTGTCATTTTCGGACGGTTTTGTATAAGGCCATAAAAAAAACTAACGGAATAGTGGGTTTCATGACAAGAGGTAGAGAATATAAAAGCTGAGATTTAAACATCTTCAGATGTTTTACCAAGTTAAAGGCGTTATATAAATGCAAGTTGTTGTTGAGCTGTAATGGTGAAGTTGTACAAAACCTCAGTTGGTGCACAGTGTGTAGTTTTGGGCTCCACACTAATAGAAAGGATGTTGAGGTAATAGAGACGGTACAGCACAGATTTACGAGGATGCTGCCTGGTATGAGGAAAATACATGTACAACAACAACAACAACAACGTGTATTTATATAGCACCTTTAACGTAGTAAAAACATCCCAAGGCGCTTCAGAGGAGTATTATAAGACAAAAAATTTGACACCAAATCACATAAGAAATTAGGACAGATGACCAAAATCTTGGTCAAAGAGATAGGTTTTAAATAGCGTCTTAAAGGAGGAAAGAGAGGTAGCGACGCGGAGATGTTTAGGGAGGGAATTCCAGAGCTTAGGGCCTAGGCAGCTGAAGTCACGGCCATCAATGGTTGAGCAATTATAATCAGGGATGCTCAAGAGGCCAGAATTAGAGGAGTGCAGATATCTCGGTGGGTTGTGGGGCTGGAGGAGATTTCAGAGATAGGGAGGGGCGAGGCCATGGAGTGTTTTGAAAACAACGATGAGAATTTTAAAATCAAGGTGTTGCTTAACCGGGAGCCAATGTAGGTCAGCGAGCACAGGGGTGATGGGTGCACGGGACTTCGAATCATAAAATTGTTACAACACAGTCGGAGGCCATTCAGCCCATCGAGCCTGTGCCAGCTCTCTGCAAGAGCACTGCAGCTAGTCCCACTCCCCTGCCCTTTCTCCAAAGCCCGCAATTTTTTTTCCTTCAGGTACTTATCTAATTCCCTTTTGAAAGCCATGATTGAAATCTGCCTCCACCACCCTTTCAGGCAGTGCATTCCAGATCATAACCACTCACTGCGTAAACCCGGAAATTGCGGGGCCCTTACGGGTGCGTACGCACCACGTACACATGCCCGTAGGCATCGGAAAATATGGGCCATTACTCCAGTTGTGGCCGAACCAGTGTTTTATAGAGATTCATCATAGCTTCCTTGCTTTTGTACTCTATGCCTCTATTTATAAAGCCCAGGATCCCATATGCTTTTTTAACCGCTTTCTCAACCTGTCCTGCCACCTTCAACGGTTTATGCACATATACCCTCAGGTCTCTCTGTTCCTGCACCCCCTTTAGGATTGTACCCTTTAGTTTATATTGCCTCTCCTCGTTCTTCCTACCAAAATGTATCACTTCACACTTTTCTGCGTTAAATGTCATCTGCTACGTGTCTGCCCATTCCACCACCCTATGTCCTCTTGAAGTATATCCCTATCCTCCTCACTGTTCACTATACTTCCAAGTTTTGTGTCATCCGCAAATTTTGAAATAGTGCCCTGTACATCCAAGTCCAAGTCATTACTATATATCAAGAAAAGCAGTGGTCCTAGTACCGACCTCTGAACTTTTTGTATTCAGCCTGGTTCTCACTTGTATTCTCAACCTGGCATCTGTCATACATCCCTTTTTTCTGCTTTATCTTACTCTCTATCTCTTTCATCATCCAGGGAGCTCTGGCTTTGGTTGCCCTACCTAACCCTACCTTACCCCCTCGTGGGAATGTACCCGAACCATCTCCTCTTTAAAGGCAGCCCATTGTTCAATTACAGTTTTGCCTGATTCCAATTTACCCAGGCCAGGTCCGTTCTCAACCCACTGAAATTGGCTTTCCTCCAATTAAGTATTTTGATTCTAGATTGCTCTTTGTCCTTTTCCACAGCTAACCTAATCCTTATGATACTATGATCACTATTCCCTAAATGTTCACCGACTGAAACTTGATCCACCTGACTTTGACTTGGTGCGAGTTAGGGCATGGGCAGCTGAGTTTTGGATGACCTCAAGGGTAGAATGTGGGAGACCAGCCAGGAGTGCTGGAATAGTCAAGTCTAGAGGTAACAAAGGCACGGATTAGGATTTCCGCAGCAGATGAACTGAGGCAGGGGCGGAGGCGGGCAACGTTAGGGAGGTGGAAATAGTTGGTCTTAGTTATGTGGTCGGAAGCTCATATCAGAGTCAAATATGACACCAAGGTTACGAACAGTCTGGTTCAACCTCAGACAGATGTTAGGGAGAGGGATGGAGTCGGTGGCTAGGGAACAGAGTTTGTGGCGGGGACCGAAGACAATGGCTTCAGTCGTCCCAATATTTACTTGGAGAAAATTTCTGCTCATCCAGAACTGGATGTCGGACAAGCAGTCTGACAATTTAGAGACCGTGGAGGGGTCATGAGAAGAGGTGGTGAGATAGAGCTGGGTGTCATCAGCGTACATGTGGAAGCTCACGCTGTGTTTTTGGATGATGTCACCAAGGGGCAGCATGTAGATGAGAAAAGAGAGAGCAAAGCATAGATCCTTGGGGGACACCAGAGGTAACGATGCGGGAGCAGGAAGAGGAGCCATTGCAGGTGATTTGCTGGCTATGATTAAATAGATAAGAATGGAACCAGGCGAGTGCAGTTCAACCCAGCTGGACGACGGTGGAGAGGCGTTGGAGGAGGATGGAGTGGTCAACCGTGTCAAAGGCTGCAGACAAGTCAAGAAGGACGAGGAGGGATAATTTACCTTTGTCACAGTCACAAAGGATGTCTTACAGAAAGACTTGAGGAGATTAAGGAGTGATTTGATAAGAGGTCTTTAAAATTATGATGTGATGGGACAAAGTAGATAGAAACAGGTTTTTTTCCAGTGTGTCGGCTATAGAATGAGGGGACATAGATATAAGATTAAATATATGAGATTTAGGACAAAGGGCAGGAGAAACTTTTTTAAACAAAGGTTTGTGAGGCTATGGACTGCACTACTGGAGTTAGTGATTGAAGCAGAGACTGTGTCAATAGTTAAGAATAAGTTAGATAGGTGGTTAAAGGAAAAGGGAATAAAGGGATATGGGAACAGGGTGGGCACATGGGATTAGGACTACTGCTCAAGTGGACGATGGTGGATAAACACCAACATGGACTGGTTGTGTTGAACGGCCTGTTTCCATGTTGTAATTTCTATGTAATTCTGTGTAATAGATAGAGATAGAGCTACAGCTAGATCTAAAGCTGGAGTTAGAAGAGGACTCACAATAAAGAATACATGTCACAGAAGGTAAGCAAGGGTGACCCTTCACATTAAGTGCATTGGCTTAGATTGTCCAGCTTCCCCCTGCCAATTTATTGGTATATATAAGGCAGGTGGGTCCAGAAAAGTATTTGGAGATGTGCTCCACCACATCCTTGGCTCCTTGCACCTCCCTCCCACTTGCCGGTGTCCCAGCCTGTTGGCACATAATATAAAACAAATGCAAATGAGGGAAATCCGTCCTCCAATACTGGATCAAAGGTCAATCATTAGGCCCAGGCATGAAGTTTTCAGAGATCAGCAGAGGGGTGCCTGAAACCTTTACTGGCAACCATGGCTTGCGCAAGTGCTCATAGGCCTTATGGCCTTGCGTTGGCCAAAGAACAGAGGGAATTTTTGGGGCCCTAGTTTCCTCCCAGCTAGGCAACTGAATGCAGTTTTCGACCTAACTGAGTTTTACTTTTCACTGAACTTGCTAGGTGAGCCAAACCACTTGACTTCCTCTCCGGTTTCCTTCCTGACCACAGGGTTGGAGCCTCGGGCCAAAGATTCTAGTGCTCCTGGTTGTTGTCTTGTCCAGGAAGTCCACTCCGCGCTCTGAAAAATATGAGCAAGGTGTAGTTTTAGAAAAGGACACCATTTTTCGATCAGCTCTGCCGTCGACATTACTGTGCAATTACTTATAGAGGTCAAGGGCTTCATTTCAAGGGATTGAGTGCTCAGCTGCAAACACCACCAATCCCCAACAGTTAGGTAGCTTAAATTTCCAGTAATGTAACAAAATGCAGGGAGCCAAAAACAGTATGCAGTTGTTTCATAGTTCAATGGTTTGAAACAGTGCCTTTATGTCTGAAAATAGGACCCTTAGTATCATTAACAACTGTCGTCGTACCACATGTTCAAATACTGCATCCACATAACAGACCAAAAAGAATATAAATCTTCCATTTTGAGAGAGAGATTCTGGCTCAGGGTTATCAGTCGTCAGCAGGTGACCCACCATGACACTTTCTGTTCAATATAAAAACATTCCCCATTAATTTTCATAGTCTTACAGCAGAAAATCATGCTGAATGTCTTTTGCAGATCTATTTAAACATTGTAAACAGTTACCAGACCATATGTCAGTTGGTGGAGACTAGAGGACATTCCTATATGATCTGGAGTGGAGGAATCGCTTGTTACCCGACACTACTCAGACCCATTTAAAATGTTACCAATTCAAAAAATTGCGGCCCTGTTAAATCTTGATGACACTAAAAATGTTGGTGACACCAAGCTAGGCAAGCGTGAAATTGAATAACAGTTCCATTGAGAACTAAGAGAGCTGGTTAGAAGCCCTAGGCAACAACTCAGAGCATCCTGAAAACCAGAGTCAAATTGCAGAAGTCTGCAGATTAACTAGGAGTCAAACTGTCAGCTGTTACAAGGAAAAGGACAAAATGTGTTTAGTACCTTCGACTGGACTGTGAATGAGAAGAAAACGGAAACAAAATTGCTAATAGAAAATAGAGGTGGTGAAATATGGAAGTGCTATAGAGAGATTGTAGTATCAAAGTTAAAAGCAGAGAAAATTAATAAATGTATTTTGAGTAGACAACGGTGGAGTTGAAAGATGACAATGAATAAAAGGACAGGAGAATTGTTTCCTGTTTAGCAACATTAACCCAACCAAGCGTCAGTTTGGTTGAATGGTAGCACTCTCAACCCTGAGTCAGAAGGTGTGGGCTCAAGCTGCACTCTGAGATTTGAGCACATAATCTAGGCCAGCACTTCAGTGCAGTGTTGAAGGGGTTCTGCACTATCAGAGGTGCCACACTTCAGTTAAGACATTCAACTGAGGCCCTGCTTGCATGTTCTGGTGGATGTAAAAGATCCTATGGCACTATTTGAAAAAGAGCAGTAAGTTCTCTTAGTGTCTTGACCACCATTCCTCCCTCAACCAGCACCGCAAACAGATTATCTGGTCATTTATTCATTTGCTGTTTGTGGGACTTTGCTGTGCATTAGCTGCTGCATTCACCTACATAACAATAGTGAATACACTTCAAAAGTAATTCGGTGTCTGTGAAGTGCTTTAGGATGTCCTGACAAAATGCAAAGTGTTATCTAGTGTTGTCAGAAGTGGGGATAGGTCGCTGATGATTGCACAGTGTTCAGTTCCATTCACAACTCCTCAGACAATGAAGCAGCCAGTGCCCGCATGCAGATTAACTGGAAGTCAAATTGTCAGCTGTTGTAAGGAAAAGGATAAAATGTGGATTAGTACCTTTTACTGGATGACATTCAGGCTTGCGCTGATAAGTGGCAAGTAACATTCGCCCCACACAAGTGCCAGGCAATGACCATCTCCAACAAGAGAAAGTCTAACCACCTCCCCTTGACATTCAATGGCATTACCATCGTCGAATCCCCCACCATCAACATCCTGGGGGGTCACCATTGACCAATGTATTACTTCACATTTCTCCACATTAAATTCCATCTGCTGACTATTAACCTGCTTACGACCTGGAGTCATTTACAGTTCTTTTCAGTTAACCATGCTCTGTGCCTTTGTGTCCTATGCAAATTTTGATATTGTGCCTTCTGTACTCAAACACAGATCAGTTTTAAAAAAAATATAGATATAAATAAGACCAATAGTCCCAACACTGACCCCTGAGAAACATCACTGTTTACATTCCTCTAGTCTGAAAAATATTTATTAACCACTACTCTGTTTTATGTCCTTTAACCAACTTCCTATCCATGCTGCTACGTTCCCTTTAATACAGTGTGCCTTAATTTTACTGAAGAGTTAAATGGCTTTTGAAATCTGTAATTGTATTTTCACTTAATGCAACTTAAATAAAGCAGTAGAGTATTAGATATATTTCAAAGATGATTGTATTACAACTATAATCAATTTTAGATAGCAATCGATTTTTAAGTAGGAAAAAAGAAAGTCAACCATTAAAATGCAGTTGGAAGATAAACAAGTAATTCTGCCTATTTCATTTTAATTTGTCACCTGTTATCTTTGGATTTGTTTCAAGATGCTGTTGTGGAGAATTTTGTTCCTGCTCCTCTCGTCAGAAGAGCAGATTTGGCCTAGATATTGACATTAGTTTGTACCACACACAGAAGCACTTTCTGGCTGCAAGTATGAGTGTGCCATTCAAAAGACAATCATACTGCCAGTACGTGCTTGAACCCATTGAACTTGGGGTTGTCACTATTAAACAACTATAAGTGGACCAATTTTAAGTAGAAGCTTTTTGTTTAGGAAGATTTTTTAAAAAATCATTATCACGCTGTTTCTAATCATAGTGGTTATGTTTACATTGATTAATACTTGTTAAACAAACAATTTATGTTGCCTTGCACATACTATTTCTAAACAGGACTACAATATGGAATCCATGTGGAATTAATTTTTTAACTAGAAATGACTACCAACATGCTGTTGTTTAACACTGTTTTCTTGATAGTTCTTTATGTACCCCTCAAGATTATCACACTTCAATGCTCACTTTATTAGCAAGAAAATAGATTTCTCAGCAGGACAGGCACTCTCGCAAAGTGGGCCTTTTTCCAACCGCACAGAGCCTTTTGCAATGGTATCTATAGTAAGCAGTTTATATTCTGTGAAATAGATTAATTAATTATTTGACCCTTCCTCCCCCAAGAATGACCTGCAAAATGCCAGCTTGTAAACTGAATGGAGAACCTCAGCCCACCAAAGATGCTAGTGGCTAAATAAGCATGTCAAATTGTTATGAAGTGTTGCCTTGAATATAGAAGTAATAGTCAGAGCAGAGCAGGTAATAATGAAACTCTGTTATACGTGAAGATGGATAACTGTAATAAAGCAGCGTGTGTTTCGGAAATAACACCAATTGCTCAGTACGAATACCAATATACTTGGCATATCTTTCTCTAATGGCCTTACAGCCAGACTGCGCTCAGTTTCATTTGCCTCTTGTAAAATTGTTGATGGCGGATTAGTTTTAATGACATTTTCAGGAAAGAAGAGTAAATGAAGCAATTTCAATCCAAAAACATAATATTAATACTATAAATTTCAATTGTGAACACTAATTAACCTTTTTACCAATGTAACAGCAGACTATAATGACAGGTTGCCTTGGTGAAGTGCATCCAAAGTAGAGAGAATGTTGAAAAACTGCCAAAATCATACATTTAAACCCATACAAAACAATCCCATGGAATGCACCGAAATTTTAACTCAAAATTACAAGATTAGGAATAAGTGAAGGCCACTTAGTCTATCTGTCTTATTCTAGTTAGTGAGCCAATGCTTTGGATACATTTAGATGGACATTTCTGTCGCTATCTAATTAATCCTTAATCCATGCCTATATCCCTGTACTCTCAGACTCAGATATCTGGGGTCTTGCTCCAAAAAGAAAGATGCTGGATGAGTAACACACTCACCTGGAGACACTGAGGATCAACTCAGAGGACCAGAGACAGACGGCAGGAGTCACAGTGGAGTCCAATGCCATTCTCGGTGCTAATATCCAAGAATTCCACACAAGGCAGTGCTACCTGGAGTGAGTGGTGGCACCAGGAACATCTGCATCAGATCCTCCATCGACAGAGAGGCCCCCAGAACAGTCAGTGCATCTAAAGTGGCCTAGTGGGACTGTTTGGAAGTAAAATGGCAATTGCCATCCGAGAGATTCGAAGTGCCATCTCTCAAGGCCTATTGATCATAGAAACATAGAAATATAGAAGATAGGAGCAGGAGTAGGCACCCAGTGGGTGCTCAGATCCAGTACTAATGGCACAGATAGAGAGTCCACCTTCATGATGCCATCCTTTCTCCTTGATCTTTTCAGCCCACCTCCTCAGATGCCTACTCATATAGTGTAAGGATAGAAGAACAGGCTGCCCACCTACCTGCAGTGGCAACACAACTTTCTGAACGTCATTCAGAATTCCTGAGACAAGGGCCAACTCGGTCCCAAGAGCTCACGGCAGCATAGTGTAGCCAAGCACCATTGACTTCCTCAGGTATCACCTTGACACATTGCCAGGATATGTTTAAGAACATCACTGAGAGGCACCAGAGGTAGGCACTGTGGTGAAAAGAAGCATTTTCTGTAAATATGTATGTTTCAGTAAAACCACATCATGATATGAAGTCTAATACTCCAAATTATATCTGCTCTTTGTTCTGTTGTTTGCTTATTGTGTTTTAGAGGATGTTTGGAGGTCAATTTGCAATAGGACACAAAGAGGGAGAAATTCGGTATAGCCCTGTTTGGGGTGCTAAAACTTTAAGGCCGCGAAATTCGGTATGTTAGCGCCTCCTGTTAGCGCCTGGTGGGGGGCCTAACGGGGTGCTAAGGGGTTAGCGCACGGGCGCGGCGAATGTAGCGACGCCCGCGAACTTCAGTGCTGGCTTAGTGCCTGGGCCTCTAACGCCTCACAGATCGTGACGCCATAAAGTGCTCAGCGCCCCGTTATTGCCCCGGATGGAAAATTGACTCTCGCCCCCTGCTTTATCGCTAATTTTTCAACTTTGAAAGTTTTAGTGCCCCATACGGGGCTATACCGAACTTCTCCCTCTAAAAGTTGAAAAATTAGCACCAGACGCTAATCATTCTCATCTCCCGCGAAATTCAGTTTTCGCACTCCAAGAGTGAAGTGGAGCGCTAAATCAAGCGCTAACAACTTTTCTTAGGGCGCTAAAGTCCGAAAATGGGGCGGTAGCGGCAGAGCGCAAAACAATTTTGAGCGCATTGTAAACGGCACTCTTTCATCACAAAGGCTGCTTCCCTCACTTAAAGGGAAGGGCCAATGATGCTGCACAAGTTAGATGTCGTCAGTTCTGTTTTGACACAGAGTGTCCACAGCGCCTGGTCTGCACTCAAGGCCTCCATAATCAGCACCTGTGAAGAGACGCTCGGTCACTCGATCAGGAAACACCAAGACTGGTTCGACAAGAACGACCAGGAGATACAGGAGCTAATAAGCCGCAAGTGCAAGGCATTCCTGATCTGGAAACAGCAACAGAACTCGAGGGCAAGAAAGCAGCTCTACCGACGCCTGAAGGCCGAGGTCCAACAAAAAACTCGCGACCTAAAGAACAGATGGTGGGTGGAGAAAGCGCAGGAGATCCAGCAGCTAGCCGACAACCACGACGTGCGTGGATTCTTTAGCGCAGTCAAGACCACCTACGGCCCAAGCACCCAAGGTCCTACCCCACTGCCGGCCAAGAACGGAGAGGTACTCATCAAGGACAGGGAGGCAGTCAGTGCCCGCTGGAAGGAGCACTTCGAAGATCTCCTTAACCGAGACTCTGTCTTTTACGCGAGTGTCCTCAACTCCATTTCTGCAGCATGCTACCCGCCACCATCTCAGCACAACCCCAGCCCGGCATGAGGTTGAAAAGGCCATCCGACAACTGAAGAACAACAAGGCCTCAGGAGCAGATGGAATCCCCGCCGAGGCGCTAAAACATGGCGGAGAAGCACTATTGGCGCGAATACATGAACACATTTCTCTTATTTGAAAGGAGGAGAAGATGCCAGGGGATCTCAGAGATGCCGTAATCGTGACCATCTTCAAGAAAGGTGACAAGTCTGATTGCGGTAATTACAGAGGAGTCTCCCTGCTGTCTGCCACAGGGAAAGTCATCGCAAGAATCCTCCTCAATCGCCTTCTCCCAGTGGCTGAAGAGCTCCTCCCAGAGTCGCAATGCGGATTCCGCCCACTAAGGGGCACAATGGACATGATCTTCACCGCGTGTCAACTACAAGAGAAATGCAGGGAACAGCACCAACCGCTGTACATGGCCTTCTTTGACCTCACAAAGGCCTTCGACACCGTCAACCGTGAGGATTATGGAGTGTCCTCCTCAAATTCGGCTGCCCTCAAAAGTTTATCACCATCCTCCGCCTGCTTCACGACGACATGCAAGCCGTGATCCTGACCAACGGATCCACCACAGACCCAATTCACGTACGGACCGGGGTCAAGCAAGGCTGTGTCATCGCCCCAACGCTCTTCTCGATCTTCCTTGCTGCAATGCTCCATCTCACCCTCAGTAAGCTCCCCACTGGAGTGGAGCTAATCTACAGAACAAACGGGAAACTGTTCAACCTCCGTCACCTCCAGTCCAGATCCAAGGTCGTCCCATCCTCTGTCATCGAATTACAGTATGCAGACGACGCTTGCGTCTGCGCACACTCGGAGGCCGAACTCCAAATCATCGTCAACACCTTCACCGAAGCGTACGAGAGCATGGGCCTTACACTAAACATCCGTAAGACAAAGGTCCTCTACCAACCTGCCCCCGCCACACAGTACTGCTCCCTGATTATCAAAATCCATGACGAGGCCTTGGACAACATGGACCACTTTCCATACCTCGGGAGCCAACTATCAACAAGGGCAGATGTCGATGACGAAGTCCAACACCACCTTCAGTGTGCCAGTGCAGCCTTCGGTCGCCTGAGGAAGAGAGTGTTAGAAGACCAGGACCTCAAACCCAGCACCAAGCTCATGGTCTACAGAGTAGTAGTGATACCCGCCCTCCTGTATGCTTCAGAGACATGGACCATGTTCAGCAGGCACCTCAAAACACTGGAGAGGTACCACCAACGCTGCCTCCGCAAGATCCTGCAAATCCATTGGCAGGATAGGTGCACCAACGTCAGTGTTCTCGCTCAGGCCAACATCCCCAGCATCGAAGCTTTGACCACGCTCGATCAGCTCCGATACGAGACTCCCAAAACAAGCACTTTACTCGGAGCTCCGACACGGCAAGAGAGCTCCAGGTGGGCAGAGGAAATGCTTCAAGGACACCCTCAATGCCTCCTTGAAAAAGTGCAACATCCCCACCGACACCCTGGCCCAAGACCGCACAAAGTGGAGGAGAAGCATCCGGGAAGGCGCTGAACACCTCGCGTCTCTTCGCCAGGAGCAAGCGGAAGCCAAGCGCAAACAACAGGAAGGAGCGCACGTCAACCCAAGCACCCCACCCACCCGCCCCTTCAATCACCGTCTGCCCCACCTGTGACAGAGACTGTAGGTCTCGCATTGGACTCATCAGTCACCTGAGAACTCATTTTTAGTGTGGAAGCAAGTCATCCTCGGTTCCGAGGGACTGCCTAAGAAGAGAAGAAGGTTATATTACTGCACTAGTAATTCAGGGGCCTGGACTAATACTCCAGACAATGTCAAGTGCATTTCTGGTGTAAATGGCAGAATTTCTGGGACAGCAGCTTTTCAGACGTTGGGGACGGGTACATCTTCTAACAGCAGCCTCTTCTACAGGAATTTAGTGTGTATTTTAGAACAGGTGTAACTCTGGTGTATCCGTTTTATGTCCCAAATTCCAGTCCACTAAGAGGGATCTACACCACTTCACCCCTCCCCCACCCACCCCCGCCAACATTGGACTTTTGGGCCTTTGATGTTATAATCATGTTTTCATGATCCTTACAAAAACCTTTTCAATATCAATCTTAAATAATACAGCAACCCTCCAAGCAGCATAGCTAATGGAGCAGAACCTGGTTAGATTGAGGTCCAAATAATGGATGGAATCATGAGTAGCAATCACAAACACAAAAGGATAATTTTTGTTTCTGGATCAGCAAGCTTAGCATTGCCGACATAGTGCTGGAACAGCCTTGTGAGATATCCCAAGGTTGGTCTCACTACAGATTCAGTCAGCTCCCAGTCCATAATAGGCCTTTTGGCAGGAGCTTGCTGTCAGTGGAGGGGGTGGGGTTAGAAATATTGCACGGTTGCAGCTCTTAAAGGCTTCAGGTGCTATCTTAAAAAGAAAGAAAGGTTTGCATTTATATAGCGCCTTTCACAACCACCAGACGTCCCAAAGCGCTTCACAGCCAATGAAGTACTTTTGAAGTGTAGTCACTGTTTTAATGTAGGAAAGGTGCTGGTTGATTGTTGCTGGGTAGAGAATGCAAAATGGCTGGCCAGTGATGCACAGTACCTCCGTTTTCATGTAACGTTTCTGCAAGGACCGCAGCAAAGGACAGTTGTCCTGTTTGAGGCCCAAGCACTCTCACCACAGCAGAACTAAACACTCTGCTTGGCAGGAAAAGGTAGATAGATTAAATGCTGTGGCAAAGGGTGTGGGAGCCGATGAGAAAAAATAATAGCCTCAGGAAGTCTGCCAAAGTACGGTTAGCCAGTACTTCACCATAGCAAGTAAATGGGCAGATTATACATGCCACAAAGAATTTCCTCTCACCCTGCTAAATCATGACTGAGGCTGCATGATAAGTCCTCAAAACACAGCTGTTTCTAAGTTTTTCACATGCAAAGCCATACTGCAGCAGAGCATACTTTGGGCTGAATTTTTACCTGTGAGTGGATTCGGGGACGGGGCGGGGGGGGGCCACGTATCGGGTCGCCATCATGAACTTTCCATCAGCGCGCTCCCCACTGTGTGTTTAACTTAACTGGATCAATTGACTGAGTCAAGCGGGTTTCCCGGCCAATTAACTGGAGCGGGTCTGCTGATGTTACGGATGACTCGCCTTCAGCTCACCTGTTTAAAGGAGCCTTGCACACATCCACGTTGAAGGTTGTTGTAGGAGGGTCTGAGCTGGTTGTGAGAGGTGCCTGTCGCTGTTACATCCAATACTTTGACCGTGAGGGTGCAAGCATTTCTAGCCAACGATGCAGTCTCAGCGCCAGAAGGCTGCGCCCAGGTTTTTTGATTCCTCCCTGGAAATCCTGCTCCAGGGAGTGAGAGCACGGAAGGAGGTCCTCTTCTCTGGTGACGGCAGGAAGAGGCCAGCCCGTGAAACAAAGAGGGCGTGGCTGGAGATCGCCCACGAAGTGAGCAGCAGGGGTGTTGTGCGCCGCTCCTAGATGCAGTGTAGGAAGAGATTTAAGGACCTCCTAAGGTCAGGAAAGGTGAGCACAGTGCCACATTCAACTACATCCTGATGTGTGTATCACCACAACACCACCACTCTGTCTTCCCAAGCCTACTCCTGCACGTCACTCCTCACACCAACCTACCTTGCAGGTGCACCCATCCCTCACTGTCTATGCACCTACTCACATCCCCATCTGACTAACCACCACTGACACTCACCCTCATCCTAGTGCAATCATAGAAAGTAACGCCACAGAAGGAGGCCATAATGTCCTGCCACTCCCTCATAGTCACCCTCTACAGATGTAGCCCATAGATCCCCTACACTCATTCCATCACTCTCACTCAAAGTTCTCTTCTTTTCCAACAGGGAGAGAGGGAGAGACAGAGACCAGAGGTGGCCCTCCAATTTACAGTACATTGACACCAACAGAGGAGGAGGTGCTGGAAATGAGCAGATTGGCAGAGCTGCTGGTGGTGGGAGATGGAGAGATGGGGACCTCCTAGCAACCTGGTGACAGAATTAAATAGATTACAGGCACATGACATACAACAGTCACTCATGGTGACTTGATGTCAGCTGCCAGTGAAATATCATGATGTGTATAATGGTAACGTTAAACATTCTTATCATAAGAGTTCTAAGTCATGTCTTTACTCTCCCACAGTTCCATCAAGTGCACTCAAGAGGAGTGCCGGGCTGAGCGATCGCGGCCGGCACCCCGAATAAAAGAGGGGAAGGGGGCAGGTGCAGGCAGGCGGCCAAAAGAAAAAGCCGCCCAACACCTGCCCTTTAAATACCGCCGCCGTGGCTGCAAAAACGCCACCCTGAGCTTGTCGAACATATTGTCCGGCGATAGGTCAGGGGGCGCAGCCGAAGTTTGCAGCCGGGGCGTGAGTGGGGCGCTGCGCACGGCGATGACGTCATCGCCGGAGGCGCTGCACCAGGGGGCACTACCGGCTACCGGCGCCACTAACCTCCTACTGAATTTCGCGGGAGGCGTTAGTGATGCCGCGCCCGGGTGCTAGGGGCTTTGCGCCCCGTTAGCGCCCCCGGGGGGTGCTAATGGGTGGCACAAAGCAACTAAATTTATCCCCCCTGGTGTCTCACACATCACAAGTGAGCAAAAGCAGATGGTGGAGACAGGGACAGCAGTGGAGAGTCCTCACTGGCTTAGATGCAAATGCTGAATCTTGGGGGCCGTCGACAAAGAGTTTGATCTTGGAGGAGCAGCAACAAATGCGCAAGGCTCTGGCAGCTTTTCCAACCGCAATGCGTGCAATTGTAGGGAGAATGGAGGCGTCCATCTCCAACATGAGCAGCACCATGTCGCAGGCAATGGCGACGATGTGCTCTTCCATGGAAAGGATGGCCACCTGCATGAGCTCCAGTCAAAGGAGTCCATGCTTGCTGTGAACAACAGCTTGCAGACTCTGATTGCAGTCATCTCTAGGAGGGATACCAACGTAGGCTTGGGCGTTCATCGCCCCACTGATGTGCCGCAAGGTGCTCTCCAGCTCCTTGCTAGCAGGGAAGTGCGGGTGGCTCATGAGAGGGATGATGGCAACAGGGCACACAGAAATGGGGGCTCTGCTCAAAGTGCTCCCACTTCTCTCCCGTTGTCTCGCCCTCAGTCACTGCTGCCTCGGATCCCGATGGCCAAGTCTGCCCTTGCATAGTTGCAGGAGGCGCAGTCTTTGGCAGGGCCCTCACAAGCTCCAAAACCCAGAGGACGTCCGACAAAAGTGTCTAAGCAATCAGAGCAGGGAAGTGCGCTGCCTGCAACTACCTCTGTTGAAGCCAGCCTGTCTCTACTTCTGGAGCACGCAGCATACGACAATGATTCTGGAGACCCTGGCTGGTGCGTACTGAAGGGATCCTCCAGATCTGTCAAGGCATCTGAAGCGCATCTTCAGCATGCCGATTGCTTGCTCTATTACACATCTGGTCATCATGTGGTTTTCAGTAAAGCATTCCTCGGCCTCATTGATTGGCCTCCTCAAGGGTGTCACCAGCCACGTCTTCAGTGGATAGCCCTTGTCGCCAAGCAGCCAGCCGAAATGTTTGTTCGGAGGTGCAAAGCGCTGAGGGAGGGTGGACTGGCGCAGGATGAAAGAGTCAGACAGCTCCCTGGGAGTCTGGCACACAAATACATGATGATCTTTTTGTGGTTGCAGATGAGCTGCACACTGAGGGAGTGCAAGCCCTTCCAGTTCACGAACACTCCTGGGTGATGATGCGGTGCCCTGATGGCCACATGTGTGCAGTCGATGATGCCCTGCACCTGTGGGAAGCCAGCCAGAGCTGCAAAGCCGAGCGCCCGCTCAGTCTGACTGGCTTCCTCTGTGGCAAAGTGTACAGAAGTGCCTGACTTATGAAACATGGCATCGGTCACCTGGGTGATACATCTCATGAAATCATTGAAGTGCTTCCAGCACAGCACCCAGGTCCTCCTCACCACGTCCCCGCTGTTCGCCTCCTCTGCTATATCCAGCCAGGCTCTTTTTGTCTCCTGGGTAGGTCTCTTCCACCCATCAGCAGTGAAGAGGACCTCCCTGTCTGCTCTGACTCCCTCCACAAGAATACGTAGCGAGTCATCGGAAAACCTGGGTGCAGCCCTCTGCCTCTGTGAAGCCATGGGTGCAAGACTGAGCAGTAAGCAGATGCTGAAATTTACTGCCTGCACATACCTAGATGAACCTACAAATACAATATGGCCAAGGCGCCTTTAAATATCCCGGCTGGAAATGAGTCATCGATGATGTCATCAGACCTGCACCATTTAATAGAGCCGGGAAATGTGCAGGACTGCCTTAATAGGCGCCATTAAGGGAAAGCCGCTCTGAGGAGCGGGATGAAAAGAAGAACGGGGTCCCGACCCGCCATGCCGACCTGCCCGCACCCGGCCCGCCTTGGTAATGAAAATTCCGGCCACAATCTTCTTTCGTTTCCCTCCATGATTCATTTTGACTGTGGCTTTGCCGCTGGTGACTTTCACAGCCATTGGTAAAGCGTGTCCACCAGGTCCTCTGGGCAGCAGGTCTTGCTCCAGCAAGCTACAAATGTCTGCCATGACCTGGCGCGATAGCCTGAGCCTCCTGAAGCACTGCTGCTCAGTCATGTTGAGGAAGCTCATCCTCTGCCTGTATACCCTGTGTTGCGGGTATCGCCCCCGGCGCGGTGCACCCCTGTGCTGACCCCGTCTCTCCTGTGGTACATCAGGTCGATGAGGAGAAGGCTGCTGTTGTGGTTGCTGCCGGTATTGTTGCTGCTGCTGTTGGTGTTGCTGGTGTTGTTGGTGCTGTGGCTCATCTTGGTCCGAGTCTGAGGTCCAAGGTGAGACAGCATATGTGGCACCCATGCTGATCTGATGGCTGCCAGGTAAAGTGGAGATCAGAGGCACAATCCTGCAATGTAGTGAGAGTGGCTTCTGAGATTCCAGAAATCACCTGCAAATTCCTGAAAGCAAAATCTCTGAACAAAATGGTTTCAGCCTTTCTCTTAGGCAAGAAAGCAGGTGTGAGGTGTGAGTATTTATGTGCTTTTACCAGCTGTCAATTGATGAACTTGCACAATGGCCGCTGAGTTCTCGCCTCCGCTTTGCAGGCAAAGATCAGGAATGCTGTGAATCCTGTGCACAAGCAGTAAAAGCAGAAACCTCAGGTTAAAAAGTCTCTTAAGGGTCTGTCAACGAGCTGTTAAATACTTCAATGAGGTCGCGTGCCTCTCCCGAGCGGGTACATGGCGCGCTGGGAAACGCGCCCGAGTTAAAGTGGGCGGGATGAAGGCGGGTTCTCAACGCGCTGTCAATTTCAGCGCTTTTAACTGCCGACGCGCTCGCGAACCCGCACTCTCTTCAATGTAAGCTGCAGCCCAGAGGACCTGGTGGACATGCCTTACCAGTGGCTGCCAAGGTCACCACCGCCCTCAACCTATTTGCCTCAGGCTCCTTCCAGGGATCTGCAGCAGACATTTGCGGCATCTCGCAGTCGGCCACCCACAGATGCATCACACAGGCCACCGATGCCGTGTTTGACAAGTCAACCAATTGCATCAACTGTGCCACTGATGAAGCCAGTGTTACTGAGCGGTTGCTTGGCTTTGCGGCTCTGGCTGACTTCCCACGGGTGCAGGGCGTCATCGACTGCACGCATATGGCCATCAGGGCACCCCATCATCACCCAGGAGTGTTTGTCAACTGCAAGGGCTTCCACTCCCTCAATGTGCAGCTCATCTGCAACGATAGGAAGATCATCATGCATGTGTGCGCCAAATTCCCCGGCAGCTGTCATGACTCTTTCGTCCTGCACCAGTCCTCCCTCCCTCAGCTCTTCGCACCGTCAAACAGACTTTCCGGCTGGCTGCTTGGAGACAAGGGCTATCCACCGAAGACGTGGCTCATGACACCCTTGAGGAGGCCAAGTACTGAGGCCGAGGACAGATATAATGAAAGCCACATTTCCACCAGATGTGTCATAGAGCAGACAATAGGCATGTTGAAAATGCGCTTCAGAGGCCTTGACAGATCTGGAGGAGCCCTTCAGTATGCACCAACAAGGGTCTCCAGAATCGTCATCGTCTGCTGCGCACTGCACAACATAGCGCCGCAACGAGGATTAGTGCTGCATGAGGAGCAAGGCACAGAGCACACAGCCTCTTCAAAGGAGGAGGAGGAGGAGGAGGAGGAGCATCAGCTGGAAGATGAGGAGGAGGCGCAGGAGGAACCTGAGATCCAGATGCCACCAGAATCCGAGCACATTGCTGCCCGGGAGGCCAGGAATGACCTCATCATGGCCAGATTTACTTAACTTCCTGCATTACTACCATATGGCTGCCACATGCTGTGCCAGGTCCCCCCCCCCCCCCACCTCCCCAACGACACCATAAAGCATCCCTACAATGACCAAGCCATTCCTTTCATACTGACTCCCATTGCTGGAGCTAATGTTCTGTCTCACCATTCACTCCAACTCACTAAGCCACTTCCAAAGTTGCAGACAAGAGTGAGCATGAACAGAAAGTGGTGAAAATAAATTGCTTTACCTGTGACATAACAGTAACGGAACCTTAACAAAAACACTTCTTTAAACACCCACGTGCTTTTACCCTTGTGCATCTACATCTGTGTCATTTTTCTTTTACACGTGCTTCTACGAGGTGCAACCCCTGTGGCTTCAGCAGAGGTAGTTGCAGGCTGCTCACTTTCCTGCTGCTCTGGGTTTTGGAGCCTGTGATGGCCCCGCCAAAGTCTGCTGCTCCTGCGACTGTGCGGGGCAGACACGGCCATCGCGATCCCAGGAGGCATCTGGGGCTCTGACTGAGGGGGAGGCAACGGGGGAGAAGTTTGAGCGCTTTGAGAGGAGCCCTCACTCCCATGTCCTCTCTCACCATCATCCCTCTCATGGGCCACCCGCACTTCCCTGCTAGCAAGGAGCTGGAGAGCACCTTGCTGCACATCAGTGGGGCCTTGAGGACGCAAATCTACGCTGACATCCCTCCTAGAGAGGGTCTGTGAGCCTCTGCCATCTGTCCTCCCTAGATAACATGTGCTCCTGTGAGTGGCACATTAGCTGCTCCATGCAGGTGGCCATCCTTTCCATGGAAGAGCCTACAGTCACCATCGCCTGCGACACGGTGGTGCTGATGTTGGAGATGGACTCCCCCATTCTCTGAACATTTGCAGTGATCGCGGCTGCAACACCTGTCAGAGCCTCTTGCACTCCTTTCTGCACCTCCAGGATCGCCCTCTTTCTGGATTGTCCTCGAGGCTGAGCGTCTGCATGCAGCTGAGCAGAGCTAGGAGAGTCCTGCGCCCTC
The DNA here is from genome assembly GCA_030390025.1 of Squalus acanthias. NCBI lineage: Eukaryota > Metazoa > Chordata > Chondrichthyes > Squaliformes > Squalidae > Squalus > Squalus acanthias. Next base: position 45,577,404 of record CM059444.1, read on the forward strand.
TGGCGAGGACTCTCCACTGCTGTCCCTGTCTCCACCATCTCCTGTTGCTCACTTGGGACTTGTGAGACACCAGGTGACAACCTTATTCTATCTCACGTGGGATCCACCGAGGTGTGTATATCTGCGCTGGTGCTGGGTGCGCTTAAGTCTGGTGACGGTGCGCCCTCAGAGGTTGGAGGCTCCTCTGAGGAGTCGTCTTCCTCTTCCTCCTGGACAGTGGGCCGGGGGGGTGGGGGTGGGGCGCGGAGGGAGGGGGGGCTCTTGATGGACCTGTGGGAGAGTAAAGAGATGATTTAGAAATGTGATATTAAGAATGGGTAATGATACCATTATGAACATGATGAACATTCACTAGCTGCTGACGTCAGTTACCATATGAGTGACTGCTGTATGCCATGTGGCTGTGTGAGATGTAATTCTGACACCAGGTTGCTAAGAGGTCTCCCTCTCTCCGTCTCCCACCGCCAGCTACTCTGCAACTCCGGAAACCTCCAGGGCAACCTCTTCTGCTGGAGTCAACGTGGTGAATGAAATAGGGCCACATCCGGTTCTCTCCCTCTCCCTGTTATTGTGGGCTCTCTTCTCCTGCAAGGAGTGAAAAAAGAGAAGTTTCAGTGAGAGTGATTGCATGAGTGTAAGGAATGAATGGGTTACATCTTTAGATGGTGACTGATGGAGTGTCGTGGCCTCCTTGTGTGTTGTTAGTTGGTATGATTGCATTAGGATGAGGGTGAGTGTGAGGGGTGGCTAGTGAGATGGGGATATGATAACATCTTCTCTCCCTTCTCTTCTTAGGCAGTCCCTCGGAACCGAGGATGACTTGCTTCCACATTAAAAATAAGTTCGCAGGTGACTGATGAGTCCAATGCGGGACCTACAGTCTCTGTCACAGGTGGAGCAGACGGTGGTTGAAGGGGCAGGTGGGTGGGGTGCTTGGGTTGACGTGCGTTCTTGCGCTGCCTGCGCTTAGCTTCCGCTTGCTCCCGGCGAAGAGACTCAAGGTGTTCGGCGCCTTCCCGGATGCTTCTCCTCCACTTTGTGCGGTCTTGGGCCAGGGATTTCCAGGTGTCGGTGGAGATGTTACACTTTTTCAAGGAGGCTTTGAGGGTGTCCTTGAAGCGTTTCCTCTGCCCACCTGGGGCTCTCTTGCCGTGCTGGAGCTCCGAGTAAAGCGCTTGTTTTGGGAGTCTCGTATCGGGCATGCGGACAATGTGACCCGTCCATCGGAGCTGATCAAGCGTGGTCAAAGCTTAGATGCTGGGGATGTTGGCCTGAGCAAGAACACTGACGTTGGTGCACCTATCATGCCAATGGATTTGCAGGATCTTGCGGAGGCAGCGTTGGTGGTACCTCTCCAGTGCTTTGAGGTGCCTGCTGTACATGGTCCATGTCTCTGAGGCATACAGCAGGGTGGGTATCACTGCTGCTCTGTAGACCATGAGCTTAGTGCCGGGTTTGAGGTCCTGGTCTTCAAACACTCTCTTCCTCAGGTGACCGAAGGCTGCACTGGCACACTGAAGGCGGTGTTGGACTTCGTCGTTGACGTCTGCCCTTGTTGACAGTAGGCTCCCGAGGTATGGAAATTGGTCCATGTTGTCCAAGGCCTTGTCGTTGATTTTGATAATCGGGGGGCAGTACTGTGTGGCGGGGGCAGGTTGGTAGAGGACCTTTGTCTTACGGATGTTTAGTGTAAGGCCCATGCTCTCGTATGCTTCGGTGAAGGTGTTGACGATGGTTTGGAGTTCGACCTCCGAGTGAGCGCAGACGCAAGCGTCGTCTGCATACTGTAATTCGATGACAGAGGATGGGACGACCTTGGATCTGGACTGGAGGCGACGGAGGTTGAACAGTTTCCCGTTTGTTCTGTAGATTAGCTCCACTCCAGCGTGGAGCTTACTGAGGGTGAGATGGAGCATTGCAGCAAGGAAAATCGAGAAGAGCGTTGGTGCGATGACACAGCCTTGCTTGACCCCAGTTCGTACGTGAATTGGGTCTGTGGTGGAACCGTTGGTCAGGATCACAGCTTGCATGTCGTCGTGAAGCTGGCGGAGGATGGTGACAAACTTTTGAGGACAGCCGAATTTGCGGTGGACACGCCATAATCCCTCACGGTTGACAGTGTTGAAGGCCTTTGTGAGGTCAAAGAAGGCCATGTACAGCGGTTGTTGCTGTTCCCTGCATTTCTCTTGTAATTGACGTGCGGTGAAGATCATGTCCATTTTGCCCCTTAGTGGGCGGAATCCGCATTGCGACTCTGGGAGGAGCTCTTCGGCCACTGGGAGAAGGCGATTGAGGAGGATTCTTGCGATGACTTTCCCTGTGGCAGACAGCAGGGAAACTCCTCTGTAATTACCGCAATCGGACTTGTCACCTTTCTTGAAGATGGTCACAATTATGGTGTCTCTGAGATCCCCTGGCATGCTCTCCTCCTTCCATATAAGAGAAATGAGTTCATGAATTCACGCCAGTAGTGCTTCTCTGCTATGCTTTAGTGCCTCGGCGGGGATTCCATCTGCTCCTGAGGCCTTGTTGTTAAGAACATAAGAACATAAGAAATAGGAGCAGGAGTAGACCAATCGGCCCCTCGAGCCTGCTCCGCCATTCAATGAGATCATGGCTGATCTGATCCAACCTCAACTCTAAAGAACACAAGAAGCAGGAGCAGGACCAGGCCACTCGGCCCCTGGGCCCGCTCCGCCACCCACAGGGCCTTGACCGATCCGAACTCAAACTCATGTCCAATTTCCAGCCCGCTCCCCGTAACCCCTGATTCCCTTTACTTCTAGGAAACGGTCTATTTCTGTTTTAAATTTATTTAATGAAGTAGCTTCCACAGCTTCCTGGGGTAGCAAATTCCACAGACCCACTACCCTCTGAGTGAAAAAGTTTCTCCTCATCTCAGTTTTGAAAGAGGAGCCCCTTATTCTAAGATTATGTCCCCTAGTTCTAGTTTCACCCATCATTGGGAACATCCTCACCGCGTCCACCCGATCAAGCCCCTTCACAATCTTATATGTTTCAATAAGATCGCCTCTCATTCTTCTGAACTCCAATGAGTAGAGTCCCAATCTACTCAACCTCTCCTCGTATGTTCTACAGTTCTCGTATGGCCTTTTCAACCTCATGCCGGGCTGGGGTTGTGCTGAGATGGTGGCGGGTAGCATGTTGCGGGATGGAGTTGAGGACACTCGCGTCGAAGACAGAGTCGCGGTTAAGGAGATCTTCGAAGTGCTCCTTCCAGCGGGCACTGACTGCCTCTCTGTCCTTGATGAGTATCTCTCCGTTCTTGGCCCGCAGTGGGGTAGGACCTTGGGTGCTTGGGCCGTAGATGGTCTTGACTGCGCTAAAGAATCCACGCACGTCGTGGTTGTCGGCTAGCTGCTGGATCTCCTGCGCTTTCTCTACCCACCATCTGTTCTTTAGGTCGCGAATTTTTTGTTGGACCTCGGCCTTCAGGCATCTGTAGAGCTGCTTTCTTGCTCTTGAGTTCTGTTGCTGTTTCCAGATCAGGAAAGCGTTGCGCTTGCGGCTTATCAGCTCCTGGATCTCCTGGTCGTTCTCGTCGAACCAGTCTTAGTGTTTCCTGGTCGAGTGACCGAGCGTCTCTTCACAGGTGCTGATTATGGAGGCCTTGAGTGCAGACCAGGAGCTGTGGACACTCTGGGCTGGATTTTCAATGACCCGTGGAGTCGGGTTTGGAGGCGGGGGGTGGGGGGTTAAAGTTGCAGATTCGGTGGTCCCGAGCCCATCCCGCCTCCAACCCGCCTCCATGCCAGTTTCTCTGGCGGCGGGTACCCGACCTGTGCTGAAACCCGACTCCCTGAGGCGGGAAGGGATTAGTGACAATTAACTGCCTGTTAACAGGTAGTTAACAGGCTGTTTTTGCATAATCCCTATTTTAAAAAGAAAAGTGTGGGCTTCCCGACAGGTGGCTACCACACCAAGTTGTCGGGGCGGGCCGTGGGTCTGCAGTGGTTGGAGGGGTCGATATGTCCGGTGGGCAGGTGAGTGTTGGGTGCATGTGTGCAGAGGTAAGTGTGTAAGGTAAGTGCTAAGTGTTGAAAAAAGTTTTACTTACCTTAACTTCCTCCTGCAGGTGTCAGCCCTTCAGTTCTCGGGAGTTAGAAATCTCACCGGCACAGAAAGCAGGAAAGCCGTGGTTCTGTCAAAAACTGCAGCCTTCTGTTTTCTGTGGTGGAATGATTTCTAACTCAGCCTGAGAGGAAGGACTGAAGTTAGAAATCATATTGTGAGTGTTTGACAGCTTCACAGAGCTGTCAAACGCTGATATTTCATCTGTCAAAAGCTCTTGACAGATGAAATGTCAATCTGTGACGTCACCTGTTGCCGGGTGGCCCTTAATTGGCCTGCTGAGCCCACTGGGCGGGCTCAACAAGGTCAATCAAGGGAAAATACAGTGGGTTGGCCACATCTCGATGGAGGCGGGTTCACAAGCCAGAATGTGTGATTCCCGACCCCAACCCGACCCAGATTCAAAATCCAGCCCTCTGTGTCTTTGCATCACTGGGAGTTGTCAGGTTGTTTGTGAGGCGCAGGCTGAATAGGGCTTTCTTAGCGGGGTCTTTGAGTGCTCCAGCGTTAATTTTCCTGCGGCATCGTTTCTGTTGCCGCCGCTGTTTTGGGGCTACATTGATGGAGATGACAGAGCGGATTAGGCGGTGGTCTGTCCAGCAGTCGTCAGCTCCTGTCCTGGCGCGGGTGATGCGGACATCCTTGCGGTCCCTCGCTCGGACGATGACGTAGTCCAGCAGGTGCCAGTGCTTGGAGCGAGGGTGTTGCCATGAAGCCCTGTACTTGTCTCTCTGTTGGTTATGACAAGGCCATGTTCTAAGCATTTCGACAGGAGGAGGGTACCGTTGGATAAACTGGGATAAACAAGATGGCTCCTGTGCTGGCAGCTCCCTAGGAAGCTCCTTTGCCATCCTTGGCCATCCGTTGCCATCCTTTGCTCTTTTTCCCCCCAGTCTCCTCTCTTTCTGCTGTTTTATGATAATGTAGATAGAGAGAGAGGGATGGGTGGACGTGTTGGTGTGAGTAATGATGTGCAGGAGTAGGCTTGGGAAGGCAGAGTGATGGGGATGTGATGAGAAGCACAGCAGGATGAGGTTGAGTGTGGCTTTGCACTCACCTTTGCTGATCTCATGAAATCATTGAAGTGCTTCCAGCACAGCACCCAGGTCGTCCTCACCACGTCCCCGCTGTTCGCCTCCTCTGCTATATCCAGCCAGGCTCTTTTTGTCTCCTGGGTAGGTCTCTTCCACCCATCAGCAGTGAAGAGGACCTCCCTGTCTGCTCTGACTCCCTCCACAAGAATATGTAGCGAGTCATCGGAAAACCTGGGTGCAGCCCTCTGCCTCTGTGAAGCCATGGGTGCAAGACTGAGCAGTAAGCAGATGCTGAAATTTACTGCCTGCACATACCTAGATGAACCTACAAATGCAATATGGCCAAGGCGCCTTTAAATATCCCGGCTGGAAATGAGTCATCGATGATGTCATCAGACCTGCACCATTTAATAGAGCTGGGAAACGTGCAGGACTGCCTTAATAGGCGCCATTAAGGGAAAGCCGCTCTTAGGAGCGGGATGAAAAGAAGAACGGGGTCCCGACCCGCCACGCCGACCGCCCGCACCCGGCCCGCCCTGGTAATGAAAATTCCGGCCACAATCTTCTTTCGTTTCCCTCCATGATTCATTTTGACTGTGGCTTTGCCTAGCACTCATATTTACAATTCCTTCCCGCGGCAATATTATGGAATGCTGATGGCTGTTCCGATGACGGGGAGAAAAGTGGAAGCAGAAGGGTGCTTCGTAAGGTGCTTTTACATTGACTGCAGGTGTGTGGGTCTCCCTCGGTCACCTGCACTCCATCATGCAAGCAAACTTGGTTGCCTTATCCTGACAACCTTTCCATGAAAATGTGGGTCTTTGATTTTTCTGTCAGCTCAAGGGAGCTGGTTTTAGTTATGTAAAGGCAAGGAGCCAACCAACATGTTTGCTCTCTGTATGGCGCTCCATATGAAAGTGAGTCCCAGTGCCTGCAGAAAATGACTCCCCAGTACCAACGTAAAACAGAAAGAACAGTGCATGAGCATCACTCCCTCAAAGCTGCATGTGCTGTCAAGTGCAAATAAAATGGAAAAGCAAGTCCGGTGTGGTGTATAATGGATGGCTAATCTGCTATCGCCAGTTCTCCGCGTCCCCCCCACCACACCCCGCCTCCGAAGTGCAAGTTAAAATCATCCAATTATGTCAAATGTAAGCCTTAAGTCCAAAGATGGCTGATGGTAAATAAGTCACTTTTCATTATTTGCCAATATCTACTTACTTCTGTTTAAAATGAGCTGGTTTTCTATCTGTTTTCTATTACTCGTATTACTAACTCCATATTTGGAATGAATGTAAGAACACAAAAGGACCTTGATGTTTATATCCTTGTAAATGAAAGAAATATCATAAAACTGTAGAAAGTTGCACTCTTATCCATGCTTTATCACAGAATCACAGAATCCCCACAGTGCAGATAGAGGCCATTTCGGCCCATCGAGCCTGCACCGACACATATCCCACCCTATCCCCGTAACCCCACGTATTTAATCCCCCTAACACTAAGGGTCAATTTATCATACCCAAATCAACCTAACCCGCACATCTTTGGACTGTGGGAGGAAACCAGAGCACCCGGAGGAAATCCACGCAGACACGGGGAGAATGTGCAAACTCCACACAGACAGTCACCCGAGGCCGGATTACGAACCCGGGTCCCTGGCACTGTGAGGCAACAGTGCTAACCACTATGCCACCGTGTTATCCAGACTAAACTATTCCAATGTCCTCCTCATTACGCCACCAAGCTCCTCCATACACAAATTCAAACTCGTCCAGAACTCTGCTGCCCACTCTGTCCCACATCAGGTCCTGTTCATCCATCACCCCGTTCTCATCAACTACCATGGACTCCTTGTTCCGCCAAGGCACTACTTCAAAATCCTCATCCTTGTTTAAAACTTCTTCCATGGCTTCACCTCCCCCTTCACCTCTGCAACCTTCTCCACCCTACATCTCAGTCTATGCCTTTCAGTTCTCCAAATCTGACCTCCTGTGACTCCATCCTGCCTTTGCTCCTTTGTCTGAGCCCTACTCGCTGGAACTGTCCCCTGCCCCTTCCCACCCTGGCCACTTCTGCCTTGTTACTTCTGTCCCTATCGTCAAATGCCTCCATAAAGGCTGTTTTTTCAACCATACTTTTCACTCCTCTCTATGAATTCTTCCTCTACTGGAACATTTATTATGTTCAAGGCTCTATATAAATCTAAGTTGTTCATTGCAGCGCTGAAACAATAGTAGACTGTAATAAGGCTCCAGAGGTAATCTCAGCCTTTAGTTTATAAATAAATACACTAAAAATAAAAATTATTTATGGATAAAGGAACTGCCACAGCTCTCTTGCATAAAATATAATTTGCTGCATATGTTGTGAATATACCAGGTGCAAACCAGCTGGTGTAGATCAGCCTAAGCAGTGTGCATATGCGAAATTGTATTATGTGTGTGCACACATTAAATCTACCTGCTGCAAGGAATTGACTGTATCATCTTTGGCATTCAATACCGTTGTTAGATAAATCGATTGGAATAATCTAATGCCAATCCTTATGTGGGGGTGCTTTCAGAAAAGAACAATGATGGAGCTTGGATTGGGAGAACACTACTCAGCAAGGACGAGGTATGAATGCCATCCCTGTAAGTACCCAGCTCAGAGTGCTCACTGGTCTAGTATTGCCAACTGGCTATTTGCCACCTGTGGCTGTAAGAGATGAATATTTAAAGCAAATGTTGCTGAAAAATGCATGATATGAACTTGAAAAACTTCAAGCAAATTCAGACATTCAGAATGAGATGGGAAGCGAAGAAAATAAATAATGAAAGCATCAGTCCTTTGAAGCTGTGGTACTTCGGGAAAAAAAAGCTTAGAAATGGTGATGTTCTAATGACTTACATTAGAGAAAAGAAGTGAAGGCCACCAACAAACTTGATGGATAGAATCATTGAATGGCAGAATGATGAAAGAGCCAAAATGGTTCCTGAGGGATGGACAAGTTTCATAGCAGAATCAATCTGGCTGTCACTTACTCTCTTTAGAAGGAGAGTATTTGTCATATCAATGGTTTCAACATCATTTCGAAGGAAAATATTAGAATTGATGGAACCTGTTGATAGTATATCAAAGATGAAATACAATCATAAATGAACAGAAAAATTGATAGTCAGTAGTAGCCATGGGTATAAATATATATTTCTTGCTCATAGGATATTATGGCCCAGAAATTCAGAAGCACCTATTTTTGGGCTTGTGTGAAGCATAGGGTATAATCCCAGCATCAGAATGGAGAGGTCTGAAGCGCCCTTGATATAGGGCCTCAGGCCTTATTAGCATCAAGCCGGTGTGGCATGAGGAATCCTCTGGCGCTAGCAGCGGCACTCAGGCAAGTGAAGGCTGGCCAGAGAAAGATTGGGCCTCGGGGGCCGATTCGTGACTGGAGGTGGGAGGGGAAGGGAGATCGCAGGCCTCAGGTGGGTGATTGGGCCTCGGGAGAGAAGATCAGGGGGAGCGGTCGCGGGCCTCATTGGGTGGGGGTGGGGGGAGTGATCTGTGGCTGTGGGGGTGGAAGTGGCGATTGGGAGGGGTGTAGTGGCAGCAAATGACAGAGGCATGGAGAGCAGTGGCCAATAGCGGCTCATGTACCTCCCTGCTCCAGATTCAGGTAAGTGTGGGAGCCATCCTGCTGGTTCGCACCGCGTTGTGCTGTGTGAGTTCAGCACATGTCAGGTACTGGGGCATTCAAAAATCGCAAGCAAGAATCGCAGAACCCCAATTTAAATAAACTATTCTGCAGGTAAAATGTCCCCAGCATGCGGTCCTACTGCGAGCACATCTACCTTTCCAATATGGCGGGTGGTGTGCTTCCTGCCTGCCATATTGGAGTCTTAGAAGACTGTTTAGTGCCCAAAAAACATGTGCCACACAGCTGAATTCCTAGGCCTGTATAATTCATCTCAGATACTAACAGAGGTCCTGAAAATGGCGTTCTGGCATACTACTGGCATACCACTGTGGTAAGTTTGGTGGTAGTCGACCAGAACAGGCCGCAAACATGACTGTAACCAGGTCTCAGCCTTCAGCCACAGCCTCTGCCTGTCCCTACAATACCATCAACAGAAAGGCCAGCGACGGGACTTCCAAAATTGTGAGTTCTTGTGCCTCAGCCCCCAGCTAGGACCATGACACATGGGGCCAATGGGGGCAGGCTCAATACCTTTCTGCGGGGGGGGCGGTACCTGCTGGCACCACCCCTGGGCTAACCAGCGTCCCCTGGCGTTTCCAGCATGTTTGGCTGGGCGAGTGCCGCACATTCGCCTCCTGACTGTGTGAACTTCAGCGGGGTCTGTGGCAGCTTTCCAAAGCAGGCGCGATCCCGGCATAAATGCCAAGGTTGTGCCTCAACGACTCAATAAATGTGCAGGAGTTCGCCATGCTCACCCTCTCTTCTGAACAACATACTAGAGGCAGGCCAGGAATAAACCATTCAGGTGTCGGGTGACAGCACTCTCACCTCGGAGTCGGCAGGTTGCGGGGTTAAGCTCCACTAAAGGATTTGAATTCATAACCTAGCCTGAAACTTCAGGGCAGTACTGAGAGAGTGATGTATTGTCAAAACTGCTGTCTTACAGGTGAGATGTTAAATTAAGGCTCTGCCCATCTGTTTAGGTGGATGTAAAGTTTTCCACAACACTGTAGGAAGAGAGAACAGGGAACACCATTCTGCTGTGGCCCAACATTCTTGCCTCTACTAACAGATTAAATGGTTATCTTATTTACTGTTTGTGGGACTTTGCTGTGTGCAAATTGACTGCTGCATTTGCCCACATAACAATAGTGACTAAACTTCAAAAGTAATTCCTTTATTGTGAAGCACTTTGGGACCTCCCGAGGACTTGATAAGGCATGATATAAGTGAAAGTTCTTTATCTTATTCAGTACAGGGTAGTGGAAATCTGGAACTCTCTCTCTCAAAAAGCTGCTGAGGCTAGGTCAATTGAATATTTCATAACTGAGATTGATAGAGGTTTTGTTAGGTAAGGGTATTAAGGGTTACGGAACCAAGGCAGGTGGATGGAGTTAAGATACAGATTAGCCATGATCTAATTGAAGGGCGGAACAGGCTCGAGAGGCTGAATGCCCTACTCCTGTTCCTATATTTCTATCAAAACCACATTCTTCACAGACCATGCACAACCTGCCTCTCATTTACTCTACTTTATCCTCTTCAAATCTAGCGGGGGAAATCCAAGCCAGTGGCAAACCGGCAAGAACATAAGGAGCTGGGTGTTGAAATTCCTCGGGGCGCTATTTGGTGAATGCGTTTGTGTCATATTCCTATGTGCACTATTTTAATAAAGTCGTAAATCTGTTTAAAGTAAAAGTTAAACACTTTGTTAAAATACTGCACACAAAAATTATACACAAATGTGTTAACCCATGTGAAAACAATGGGGGTGATCTTTGAATTCTGTCCAAATTGGGTGTGGGGTTGGCGGAGCGGCAATGCTACCCACCCAAAGGTGGCATCGAGGGACTTGAGCCACTTTCTGGTTCGGGTCTCATTTAAATGCAGCCAGTGAGCTGCAGGTGGCAAACAGGCATCCCGCTGCAGCTTGCCAGTTGTGGCAGAGCAGAAAATCTTCCACGATGAGCTGGTGAGGAGGTTGGGCCGGGTGGGGGGCAAGGGTGGGAAAGGATTCTGGGAGAGGCCTCCCAGACGAGCTGGCAGCGAGTCAGAGTTATATTTTTGTGGATCCAGGAGGAGCAGTCCTGCTCTTCCTAGCCCCGCAAAAATTAACAATTTAAAATCTCTTGGGCCGATTTTTGAGCAGCCTCCAGTGGTCCCTTTAAGGACCGCAGGTTAGGCCACTCAGTGCCTTGGGACAAATGGGCAGAGCATTCACCGCGCACGCCCCGTCCGTTTCTATCTGAAAATTGCAATCGGCGTCCTACAACTGGCACAGGACCCTGATTTTCATATTTAAGCAGCCTCCGACTAGAAACAGGCAGGCTTGCTTCTCATCCATTTACAGGCCTGCCTGAAAATTGCATCAGGTAGGCCTTGAGTGTAAACACAGCAGCGAAGGTGCTCACCCCCACCTGATTTTCAACTGCTGGCCACCCAGTTTTCAGGTAAGAAATGGGCCCAGGCAGTTGAAACCACGCCCCCCCCCGCCAATAATTCTATCAGAGTAGATCATCTATTTTAAGCTCATTTTCATTCCCATTCTTAACCAGATATTTATCCAGACTTTTTTTCAAGGTGTTAATCGACAGCACTAAGTACTCTCAATCTCCATATATCCACTACTCTGAAAAAGCCTCTACTCTCCAGTCTCGCTTGCAGCTTGCTACTTTTTATTGCTTGTGTCCTCCAGTCCTGTGATCACAAGTTAAATTAAAAAAAAACTACCTGCTTATGTTCACAATATCCATGTTCCTTCATGATCTTTCCATCAGTGATAACAAGCTCAGCTGTGTGAGTCCGACTTCATAATTTAAGAGCCATTCATTTTAAAGGGCTAGAAATTCGTTATAGCCAAGTAATGGGCGGTGTCAGTAGAAAAGTTGGAGAATTAGTGCCAGGCGCAAATGCTTTAGACTGCACAAAAAATTTGTGCTCGCTGCTCAATAAAATGGTTGGAGTCATAAATCAAGTCTTAAAGCCCAAACTCATTGGCGTTAGACGTAAAGGGTGGACCAATATCAGGTACACTCTAAACGCAACTCATCATTGCCACAGGCATTTTTCACTACTTATGGGGAGGTTCATTGATGCTGCAGCACCTCATTCTCAGCATTGCTGGCTGTGCAGCTGCCTCAGCAACCTGAAGCAGGACAAGGAGAAGGAGCCAGAGGACTGAACCAGGTGCTCATGGCAGATCCACGCCCCAGGGAGAGAGCCAGCAGATTCTGCGATGAAGCATTGGAGGCATTGGTTTTTGCTGTGGAGTGCGGTGCTCTACCCGACAAGTGGCAGGAGGCCCTTGCCACAAGTCTTCCGCACCATGTGGACAGAGGTAGTGCAGCACGTCTCAGGCAGCACTGTGGTCCCCAGGACTCATACACAGTGCAGGAAGAAATTTAACAACCTCACTCGAGTGGTCAGGGTGAGTGAATGCTTCAACAAATGCTACATACCACCATCTGTACCTCAGTCTGCACACACTGCTCAAAGCACCAGACCCCCAGCACTCACCCACCAACAATCTCTACCTACCAGCACTCACACTCACATCTCACACCTTGCACACAATGACAGCTATTCAACCAAGGCAGGCACATCACCTAAACACATTGCTCCACACTCACTCACACACTTTCCTTTCTCTTGCAGGTCAAGGTGGCTCACAACAGGAGGGAGCAGGAGCGCATAGGCGGGGGACAAGCTGACACCCAGCCACTGTCTGCGCTGGAGAATCGAGTGCTGCAGATTATTGGGTGCCAGGTGGTGGGCGCCGTGGCCACTGGCGATGTTGACCCCCTTGGGGACAACAACGGTATGTTCATCCCTACTCTTCTCAGATCCCACTTCCCCCTCACCCCACAAACGTTTAGCACTTTCCAGGTAATCATGCTGTATGCATGCATTTTTCCCTTCCTGCCCCCCTCCCCTCACTTTAACCTGACTCTTGTGCCTTTATGCTTTCAGATCATGAGCAAGCACCTGAGCAGCCTGTCCCTGAGGGCACTGTAGAGAGCGAGGCGGGAGAAGAGGAGGAGGAAGAACACACCGCGTCACTGCATGTCTCACCCGCAGGCACCAGCTCAGATACTGGCACTACGCGTTCTTTAGAGGCTAGTATCGTAGTAGGATCTGCACAGGGAGAGGCACTGGGGACGAGTGGGCTGCAGCAAGGCCAGGGGGAAAGGGTAGCTCGGGGGCCAACTCCCCGGAGGACGAGTTCGCGCGTGAGTTCTGCTGCACAGAACTCAGATGAGGACCTCCATGGGGAGGCTTTTAGAAGAAGGGTGATGGGCCTGCACACGGAGATGATAGGTGCAATGGCAAGGGTGCCCGAGAGCCTCTCGGCAATGCTAATGAGCATGGAGGAGTCCACCTCCAACATTGCACAAGGCTCTGCGCACACCATGGAGCCCATCATTTCCAGTCTGCAAAGGATGGCAGACTCCCAGAGAGACCATGGCGACCCAGACTTGATGCCGCGTGTGATGCGCGATCTGGCAGCTTCCATTGCAGCACAGGCGGAAGCGACGCAACATCTTAGTGCTGTAATGCAGTCTATGCTTCGTGGCATTCAATCTCAGACTGCTCTCATGCAGTCTCAGCTTAATGCCACACAAGCTCTGACTGCTGCCATCGTGGCTGTGTATACCACTGTCAACCAGGGCTTTCACGGTGTCGCATCAAGCCAGCAATCTGTGCTCCAACAGATTGCTGGGATGCTGAGGTGCTGTCCTGGGGGAGTGACAGTGGGTCAGTGGAGCAGGAAGCTGCTGTCCTCTCTCAGGATGACAGCATTCCTGCTCCCACCACTGCCACTCCGCCATTGCCCTTGTCGCTGCCTGTCATCCAGCCAGCCCAGACTGCCGCCGCCTATGCTGAGGTGGTGCAGTCTACAGCCGGGCCTTCCAGGTCCAGAGCTGATTGAGGGCGTCCTGCAAGACCATCTGAAGTCTCCCGCACGGACACTCAGCAGCCTTCCACCAGCCCTGCTGCAGCCACTGGGCCAACACTTTGTAGGAGCACTAGAATAGGCAAAGGCACAGTAACGACAGGCACTAAGGGATTGCACAAGGGTGAATAGTTAATATTTTCATTGTAAATATGTGTTTACTGATTTATGATAAATTTATTAATTCACTTACCACTCTTTTCTGGCGTCTGTCATTTCAGCTTTGCGGTGTGAAACAGCCTGCGACAGGGATGGAATGCTGAGGTGGTGCAGTCTACAGCCGGGATTTCCAGGCCCAGAGCTGGTTGAGGACATCATGCAAGGCCATCTGAAGTGTCCCACATGGCCACTCAACAGCCTTCCACCAGCCGTGCTGCAGCCACTGGGCCAACACTTCATAGGAGCACTAGAGCAGGAAAAGGCACAGTAACGACAGGCACTAAGAGATTGCACAAGCATGAAAAGTAAACGTCTTTGGTGTGAAAATATGTCCACTACTTATTGATAAATTTTATTACTTCACTTACCATACTTTTGTGGTTTCTCTCATTTTAGCTTCGCACTGTGATATGGCCTGCAAGAGTGATGGAATGATGAGGATTTGGTGAGCACAGGGGATCTGGGCTTTAAGTCATCCTGGTGTGAGGCTGGAGGTCTGTTTGGAGGAGGTGGCAGAGTTCTGTGACCAGCACCTTAGTGATGCCGAGCCATCTAATACACTGTTCCTCGCTTAATTGAAGGTAGGAGAAGTGGTCTCGGAATACCCTCAGAGGGTTAGGCCTCCTGGTGTGAGCCCTGATGTCCCTCCTCATCTCTCTGCGCACATGTTCCCTTATTTCCCTCTGCCTCTGCTCCCTCCGCCGTAGATCCTGGAGGGTGAGGTGGCATGCCAGTACAGCCCCAATTAACGTTACCAAGTGCAGCAGTTTGAATCTTTGAAGAATAAATGTAGCTACTTTTTAGTTGCCAGAAGACTCCTGATACAAACGAACCTTGAAATTACTGAATGAAACTTGCAGTAGGTGAAACTAACAAAAAAAAACATTGAAACTGCACTAACCTGACAGCTACAAGTGATTACTGATGATCCCTTTAAATAATGTCCCTGGAGCCGGCTTCTGGTGCTGCGTGCCAGCTCTCCCTGTCGGTGTTTACTCCAAGCGGTGAGGTAAATGGCAAGAATCAATTTTGAAAATCGGGCAGTCAGTGAGCGTTGCACACTCACTGAAGTCACGATCTACCTGGCACTGACGTTCCTGGCAATACCTCTTACAAATGGCACTACGGGGGGCGGGACCGGATTTGGCGTGTGGCGCTGGATTCGTCTCGCCCCGGCGATACTGGTCTAGCGCCCCATTGGCGTCATCTACTGGCGCTAACGGGAGGCGCTAAGGGGATGAATTTTTCCCCCTCTATCTCAGAATCAATCCCACTCGGAACCCTTTCAAATGCATCCACGCCCTTTTCAATGAAGGTGGCCAAAATAACACATATAAGAGGGGTGATCACACACTCCCAGCAGGAGGCCGCACTCGCAGGGAGTGCAGTCTGTAGGTAAGGTTACAATATTGTTAGCCTGATTTTCTGACCCAAGCTCCTTGTGAGTAAAAGCAGAGGATGCCGTAACCACTTATAATATTCCAATTGTTGCTTGTAAATGAATTATATATAAGGTTAAAATAATGTGACTTAGATCAAATGGTCTTGAAGTACTTCCCATTACTTGATTAGCCTTGTTAGTAACAGCTTCAGGTTGACAAGATACTTTAAATGAATGATAAATAAACACACCCAAGTACTACTCTTCTTCCGACATCGCCAATAGGCACTTTTTCATTGTGTTTTCATGTTTCAGGATTCCTGTTACAATACATAATCATTCATTTATAAAGAAGAAAGACTAGTATTTATATGGCACCTTTCACGACCACCGGATGTCTCAAAGCGCTTTACAGCCAATGAAGTACTTTTTTGAAGTGTAGTCACTGTTGTAATGTAATGTCGTAATTTATCCACGTTAATATCCATCTACCATTCTTCAGCTCATGCACTTACATTGTCCAGTGAATCCTGTCCATTTCCTTCCTGCTAGGTATCTGACCATATAATCTGGTCTCAGCAGCAAATACAGAGGGGGTAGATTTTCCTTCACAGGGTTCTCCCAATCATGGATTTCGGCGATCTTCTGGCGGGAGAACTCCCCAGAAAGTTTTCCCAGAGGTATTTTTCAATATTTATGGATAGTGACATGAACAGGAACCCTGAACAAATGCCGGTAGAAATAAGAAAACTAAGGCCGGAATTTTCCCTACCTGGGCGGGTCCGGTGCGGGCGGTGGCCATGGTGGATCGCGACCCTATTGCTGGCTCCATACCGCTGCACAAAATGACTTTATGCCAATAGGGCCTATTAAGTCCACCTTGCTCGTTACCCAGCCCAATTAAATGGTGCGCGTTTGCTGACGTCATCCATGACGCATTTCCAGCTGGATCTTTAAAGGGACCATGGCCACATTGCATTTGAAGGTTAATCTAAAATAGTGCTATCAGTGCATTACAGCATTGGAGTGCTGCAAACACTTGGAAATGACTGCACAGAGGCAGAGGGCTGCACCCAGGTTCTCCGATGACTCCCTCCATATGCTTGTGGAGGGAGTCAGAGCATGCTGGGAGGTCCTCTTCCCTGCTGATGGGCGGAGGAGACCTCCCCAGGACACCGAAACAGCCTGGTTGGAGATTGCAGAGGAGGTCAACAGCAGAGATGTGTTCAGGAGGACCTGGGTGCAGTGCTGAAAACATTTCAATGATCTCATTAGATCAGGAAAGGTGAGTGCAAAGCCACACTCAACTTCATCCTGCTGTGCCTCTCATCACATCCCCATCACTCTGCCTTCCCAACCCTGCTGCTGCACATCATTACTCACACCAACAGACATTGCATGTCCACCCATCCCTTTCTCTCTATCTACATTATCACATTCCCATCTGACTAATCACCCCTCACACTCACCCTCATCCTAGTGCAATCATACCAACTAACAACACACAAGGAGGCCACTTGGCTTTGGCACCCCACTCCATCATAGTCTCCCTCTAAAGTTGTAACCCATCCATTCCTTACACTCATTCCATGACTCTCACTCAACCTTCTCTTTCCCTCCTTGCAGGAAAAGAGAGCCCAAAATTAAGAGGAAAGAGAGATAACCAGTGGTGGCCCTCCATCATTTGCAAACCTTACAACAGCAGAGGAGGCTGCTTTAGAAATATCTGGAGTCGCCGAGCAGCTGGAGGTGGGAGACGGAGAGAGGGGGACATCTCAGCAACCTGGTGACAGAATTACATATCATACAGCTAAATGGCATACATCAGTCACTCATATGGGCACTGATGTCAGCAGCCACTGAATGGTCATTATATGCATAATGGTATCTGTACCCATTCTTCATATGACATATCTAACTCATCTCTTTACTCTCCCACAGGTCCATCAAGAGCCCCCCACCCCCACTGTCCAGGAGGAAGAGGAAGACGACTCCTCAGAGGAGCCTCCAGCCTCTGAGGATGCACCATCACCAGACATAAGCGCACCCAGCACCAGCGGAGATACGCACACCTGGGTGGGTCCCATATGATATAGAGTAGTGTTGTCACCTTTTGTCTCACAACTCACAAGTGAGCAAGAGCAGATGGTGGAGACAGGGACAGCAGTGGAGACTCCTCACCGGAGGGCGCAGGACACTCACAGCTATGCTCATCTGCATGCAGACACTGAGCCTCAGGGGCCATCCAGAAAGAGGATGATCCTGGAGGTGCAGGAAGAAGTGCAGGGGGCTCTGACAGGTTTTGCGAGCGCGATGTCTGCAAATGTTCAGAGAATGGATGAGTCCATCTCCAACATGAGCACCACCATGTCACGGGCGATGCCGACTGTAGGCTCCTCCATTGATAGGATGGCCACCTACATGGAGCAGCTAATGGGCCACTCACAGGAGCACATTATCTCTATGGAGAATAGATGGCTATCTATGGAGAATAGATGGCAGAGGCTCATAGACCTCCTCTCTAGGAGGGATGTCAGCGTAGACATGGGTCCTCATGGCCCCACTGATGTGCAGCAAGGTGCTCTCCAGCTCCTTGGCAGCAGGGTAGTGAGCAAGCTGCCTCTACCTCTGAGATGCAGAGGGATCTGGGTATCCCAGTGCATGAATCGCAAAAGGTTAGTATGCAGGTACAACAGTAATTAGGAAAGCTAATAGAATGTTAGCGTTTATTGTGAGGGGAATTGAATACAAAAGTAGGGAGGTTATGCTTCAGTTATACAGGGCATTGGTGAGACCACATCTGGAGTACTGTGTACAGTATTGGTCTCCTTATTTAAAGAAGGATGTAAATGCGTTGGAAGCAGTTCAGAGAAGGTTTACTAGACAATACCTGGAATGGGCAGGTTATCTTATGAGGAAAGGTTGGACAAGCTAGGCTTGTATCCGCTGGAGTTTAGAAGAGTAAGAGGTGACTTGATTGAAACATATAAGATCCTGAGGGGTCTTAACAGGGTGGATGTGGAGAGGATGTTTCCTCTTGTGGGGAATCTAGAACTAGGGGTCACTGTTTAAAAATAAGGGGTTGCCCATTTAAGACCGAGATGAGGAGAATTCTTTTCTCACAGAGGGTCATGAGTCTTTGGAACTCTCTTCTTCAGAGGGCGATGGAAGCAGAGTCTTTGAATATTTTTAAGGCAGAGGTAGATAAATTCTTGATAAGCAAGGGGGTGAAAGGTTATCGGGAGTAGGCAGGAATGTGTAGTAATCAGATCAGCCATGATCTTATTGAATGGCGGAGCAGGCTCGAGGGGCCGAGTGGCCTACTCCTGCTCCTAATTCGTATGTTTGTATGTTCGTATGCAGCCACAGGGCTAGCACCTCGTAGAAGCATGCGGAAGAGAAAGATGACACGCAAGTAGATTCACAAGGGTAGCCACTTGGGTGTTTATCCAATGTTTATGTAAAGTTTCCGTTAATGTGCTGTCAAACATAAAAATCTTTATTTTCAACACTTGGACAGATTTGTGTGTACCTTTGGAAGTGGCTTAGATGAGTTGTAGTGAATGGTGAGACATAACGGTACCCCCAGCAATGCTGATGAGTGTGAAAGAAATGGCTTGGTCATTGCAGGGATGCTTTATGCTGTTGGTGTGGTGTGGTGCCAACCTGACGCATCATGTGGGTGTACAGCGTAAAGTTAAGTAAATCTGGCCATGATGAAGCCATCCCTGGCCTCCCGGGCATCACTGTGCTCGGGTGCTGATGCCCTGTGTCCTGTGCAGCATCAGGTGATTGCGGAGAAGGTTGGTGTTGTTGGTGCTGCTGGTGTTGGGGCTCGTTTTGGTCAGATTCTGAGGACCAAGGTGAGACAGTATAAATGGAATCCTTGCTGATGGAATAGGTGGCAGGTGAAGTAGAGTTGACAGAAGCAATCTGTCAATGGTGAGAGAGGTTCTTCCAATGAGGTGTCACTGGATGGAGACTTTGCTAGAAAGACTTGCAGCCTGCAGAAAGCTATATCTGTGCTGGGAATGCAGTGAGAAACAGCTTCTGTCTGAGGAAAGTGATCAGCTGTGAGGTGGGAGTTTTTATACTACATTTCATGCTGTCAACTAATCAGCTGGATCAATGGCCACTCAACTCCCGCCTCAGGTTGACAGACGTGGTTCTCGAGCAGCGTGAGTCCCGTGGAAAGGTAAGGTTAAAAAGACTCTTAAGGGTCTGACAACAAGCTAATAATCTTTTAAATAACAACAGAAAACGCTGGAAAAACTCAGCAGGCCAGGCAGCATCCGTGGAGAGAGAAAGAGAGTTGACGTTTCAGGTCGATGACCTTTCATCTTTTAAATTGGGTCGCCCACCTCTGCCGGTCGGGTCGCTGTCACACTGACAAACACGCCCGAGGGAAAGGCACGTTGAGGCGGGCTGACGCCGGGTTCCTGACCCGCTCCAAGAAATTTCAACTTTCCCACCCGACCCGCCTCCGATCGTGCTGGCACGGACCCCTGAAAATTCCGGCCTAAGTGTTGGGAATAAACAGGAGATCTCTCAGCATCGGTAAGGAGAACAGGTTAATGTTTTGGGTGGAGACTCCGTTACAGGTGCTGACAAACCTTTTTTTTGCATTTCCATTATTTTTTTTTTAGTTCTGGCTTCAGATTTCAAGTATTTGCAGTTTCTTTTGTCCTGCAGAACTGCACTAGTCAGTAACCCAGTAATGCCAACTCTCGCGAATGAATTGCGAGACACGCGATTTTTAATTAAAAAACGTATCCCAACTCGCGATCCGGCGATTCAACGCTGAAAACTCACGATTTTGTTCTTACTCGAGCAATCTTTGCCACGCCTCCTATGATTGGCTGCTGGGAAACGTGGGTTAGGTCAGGGGTTATTCTCAACCGGGGGTCCGCGCCCCCCCCCCCCCACCCCTGGGGTCCGCGAGAGGATTTCAAAGAGTCCGCGAGCTGCTTTGTCCGTTAGTCTCCCACCAGTTGGTTTCCCGCCAGTCGTGTCCCCTGCGTGTTAAGACGATTGAAATAGTCTCAGATACAAAGACTGGGCCATTTGCAACGTGGTTGGGCGAGTTCAACCTCTCGAGCACTGCAGCCTGCGTATCACTGGGCTTCTAATCCACCGGTTTTATCTCGGTAAGCATTTTTTTTTGATTGCTTCAGTAGCCCACTCACTGCTTTTTAGAGGGAGTTTAGTTAGAACTTGTGCCGGTTGGAAGTCAGTCGCACGGATGAAAAGAGTACCACGGCGATAAACTGGTGAGTGGTTGAGATGGGGAGACAGCACTTAAACTTCATATAAAAACAGTTTCAGTGAGACGCTAGCAGACTTAGAAGTGACATCCAGTGGATTTCCCCCTCCCCACTCCTTCCTTTTGAGGAAGTGACCGGCTTCTCAAAGTCCAGAATGGAAGGTGTAAACAGCCGAAAGTATTTTTTTTTAACAAAAACACACTTTGAAAAAAAAAATGAAAGTACTGTAAGTAGATTACCTACAAACAACACAAAGGTGGCAATTCTCAGTGATCAACCCCAACCTCAGGCCATTGATTGACAACAGGTCTCTCTCTGCACAAAAGGGAAGGGATGTGTGTTACTGCTTTCTTGGTATTCTTAAGGAAAACATCCACTAAAATGACAAGTAGAATGATGCAATTGAGTACGGCAGGCCACAAAACTGCTATTCTGTTCTCCATCGTCATTTTTTCACACTCTTTATTTAAAGTAAATTTAAAGTAAACTTATGCCAAATTCACACAAACAAAATCAATTTATGTATTAAATTTGTTGCGAATAGTCAGTTAAATTACATGGAGCATTAGTGTAGCAGTTTGTAGATTTGTGGCTTTTTAAATATTTTTGTTCAGAACTGCTTGTGCTTTATTCTTGGGGGGATAAATTCAGTTGCTTTGCGCCTCCCGCTCGCGCCCCGGCTGCAAACTTGGCTCGCGCCCCCTGACCTACCACCAGACGCTATGTCCGACAGGGTCAGGGGGGCGTTTTTGCAGCCAGGGCAGCGATAATTAAAGGGCAGGTGCCAGGCGGCCATTTTTTTGGGGCCGCCTGCCAGCACCTGCCCCCTCTGGCCTCCTGCTGCGGGATGCCGGCCGCGATCCCTCAGGCGATTGCGACTCCTGTCTCCATGGAAAGGTGTTTTTGATTTATTTTCCGAAAACATACCGTTGGTTGGCAGCTGCAGGGACTGCATTGCGTAGTGGTTGTGTTGGGCACCAGGTGAAAGGTGGTGATAACGGGTAGGATTTTTAAAAAGTTTTTTGTAAAGCATTTTCAGATGCAGTAATATCGTTTTTGTAAAGAGCTGTGACCTGTTAGAGATTAAATAAAGCCGCTAATGAGGTTTGTAAACCAACTGTCAATCTATATTGGTTTCTGTTTGAAAAAAATAGCAACTCAGGATTTCTATACCAAATCTTAAGAGTTTGTCTCCTGATTCATGAGGCGGCTGGCAATACTGCTAACCCAGACTTCCATCACATCTTTCTTATTGCTTTCCATTGCCAACTCAGTTTTCAATCCAACAAGCTAATTTGCTATTAGTCCTAAGTGCACCATGGAAGAGTTTGCTTATCCATTTACATGTGACTGTTCTAGTGACTAACAATAGGTAAACTCGTTCATCAGCAGAGCCGTTCTGTTTTGACATATGAAATCACGTAAGAGATTTAACTTCGTATCTTACGTCCGTTTGGCCAGTTAAGTAAGAATCATCCTAGCCTCGAAGAGAAACATTTTTAGATATTGGAAGCCAGATTTTCCGAGGAATATCGCCCGATTTTCCATTATACTGGACCCGCACCCAATTTTTCATCATCATTTCAAGCGGACAGCCTAAAATGGACATATTTAAATGAGGTGGTAACAATGTGATGCCATCTCATACATTTTCCATCCTATTTTCCATTATTACTGCCTCATTTACATTCAACGTCAATCATGCCCATATAAAACAGGCATTCAGATATACCAGGTTATAAAGTAGAGAGAGAAGTTGATGTAAAAGGCACCGTGTGTGCTTTAAAAGGATTCACAGAGACTTAGCGCACAAAATTCCAATTCTTTTTTGGTGCAAAGGTGGTGTCGTTCTGGTGTCAGGGACTAGATTTTGGGGCATAAGTCTGATAGGCCAGTGTTACACTAATAAACCTATTCTAATATATATGCTGAATTCCAGTAGAACTGGTCCCTGGCAAAAGATGCACCCATCCCAAAAAGCAGTGCATGTTTGCAAATGACAGGAAAATTAGGCCAAAGCTGCTGTCCCACTAAATCTGCCATTCACACCACAATTGCACCCGACTTAGATTCAGCTGGTAAAAGAGAAGGGTCACTTATCTACATGACTTGTCAGACCAGGAAATGGTTGAGTTCTGAATGTCCACAAACTTTGTCTGAAACACCTTTGACTGAAGCAATTAGAAAAAAACTCTTCTCAGCTGTCCTGTTAAGAAAAGATTCTGCAAGCTGCCTTTGAGCAGTTTCAGGCAGATACTTCCTTTGCTTCCCACCCTTGCTGTGGAGCCCTTACCATCGAGTTCACTGTAGACATTTCAATATAGGTCCTTGTAAAAGAGACAGAACAGCAGGAAGAGGAAATTACAGACACATGTAGGTTAAGGCTGCACCAAAGGGGAAGATCAACTCGGAGGTATCCTGTCACTTGGGTCTACAGGCCACGCCACTCTCTCAAAGAGGCCTTGGAAGAGGTCGGCTTGAGCAGGCAATGGTTCGGTGAGGAGGCATAGGAAGAGCTCTAGCTCTGATTTTAACTGAGGGCATAAGTGCGGTGTGCTGGGACTGAAGTGGGCAACAGTCACGTCAGCATGAGGCCTGGGCCATTTTAACACCCAGGCCTCATTAATTTGTGACACTGACTTGCCCCCCAAACCCAGCAGCAATGATATGGAGGCCAGCGGGTGGGAGTGCGAATTCAGGCAGCTAGAGGCCGCCACCAGGGACCGGAGGGAATGGTCCCCAACACTACGCTAAGTAATCAGGGGGGTGGGGTGAGGTGTTGGGAGGCAAATGTGATCAGGGGAGCAGGTGAACCCTGGGCAGGGTAGGCCCAAGGTTTCCTTGTGGGGCCCGGACTGCTGCTACTCCTCCTGACCCACAAGAAAACCAATAAAAATGTAAAAGAAAACTTACTTTGCTGGATCCAACTGCCATTGCCAGCTTCCAGGTGCGTTCAGTGAGAGTCCAGCGGCCCGTGGTTAAATTTGCAACAGTGTACGAATGACGTCATCAGACCTGGACTTTTGAATATTTATGTGGCCTTCGCCTGCCTGAGGTGAGGGCACCTCAAAACCCAGGAGTTAAAATATCAGTCAGCAGGAGCATGGCATGAATGGGGAGGTAAGTACTCTGCCCCTATTTTAACCCTAAATGCCTCATTCTCGTCGAACATAGGGGGTTGAAATTGGGGCTCCCATTGCAAACTTACCTCCAATCATCCTTTCAAACACAAAAGATAAAGAACAGACATATTTCACAACACTGGACTTCAAATTACAAAGTAGTTTTGCTGTGCACATATATATTCACTGTGCTTGCCTCTGGTGCCTTGGTGTGTTGTTCTGATAAGGAATGTCAAACTTCATAGAATCATAGAAATCTACGGCTCAGCAGGAGGCCATTCAGCCCATGGTGTCTGCGTCGGCCGAAAAAGAGCTATCCAATCTAATCCCACTTTCCAGCTCTTGATCCTCAGCCTTGCAGTTTACGGCACTTCAAGTGCATATCCAAGTACTTTTTAAATGTGATGAGTGTTTCTGCCTCTACCACCCTTTCAGGCAGTGAGTTCCAGACCACCACCACCCTCTGGGTGAATAAAGTTCTCCTCAACTCCCTGCTAATCCTTCTACCAATTACTTTAAATCTATGCCCCCTGGTTATTGACCTCTCTTTTAAGGAAAATAGGTCCTTCCTATCCACTCTATCTAGGCCCCTCATAATTTTATACACCTCAATTAAGTCTCCCCTCAGCCTCCTCTGTTCCAATGAAAACAACCCCAGCCTATCCAATCTTTCCTCATAGCTAAAATTCTCCAGTCCTGGCAACATCCTCATAAATCTTCTCTGTACCCGCTCTAGTGCAATCACATCTTTCCTGTAATGTGGTGACTAGAAATGTATGCAGCTGTGGCCTAACTATTGTTTTATACAGTTCAAGCATAACCTCTCTGCTCTTGTATTCTATGCCTCGGCTAATAAAGGAAAGTATCCCGTATGCCTTCTTAACCACCTTATCCACCTGTCCTGCTACGTTCAGGGATCTGTGGACATGCACTCCAAGGTCCCTCTGTTCCTCTACATTTCTCAGTATCCTACCATTTATTGTGTATTCCCTTGCCTTGTTATCCCTCCCCAAATACATTACCTCACACTTCTACAGATTGAATTCCATTTGCCACTTTTCTGCCCACCTGACCAGTCCATTGATATCATCCTGCAGTCTACAGCTATCTTCCTCACTATCAACCACACGGCCAATTTTTGTATCATCTGCAAACTTCTTAATCATGCCCCCTACACTGAAGTCTAACTCATTGATATATACCACAAAAAGCAAGGGACCTAGTACTGAGCCCTGTGGAACCCCACTGGAAACAGCCTTCCAGTCACAAAAACACCTGTCGGCCATTACCCTTTGCTTCCTGTCACTGAGCCAATTTTGGATCCAACTTTCCCTTGGATCCCATGGGCTTTTACTTTTTTGACCAACCTGCCATGTGGGACCTTGTCAAAGGCCTTGCTAAAATCCATGTAGACTACATCAAATACACTACCCTCATCGACCCTCCTCGTTACCTCCTCAAAAAATTTAATCAAGTTAGTCAGACATGACCTTCCCTTAACAAATCCATGCTGCCTGTCCTTGATTAACCCGTGATTTTCTAAATGATTTATACTGTCCCTCAGAATTTTTTCCAATAATTTTCCCACCACTGAGGTTAGGCTGACTGGCCTGTAATTACTCGGTCTATCCCTTTCTCCCTTTTTAAACAATGGCACAATATTAGCAGTTCTCTGGCACCACGCCTGTAGCCAGAGAGGATTTCTTCATTCACTGCAAAGAAGTCCTGGGATTCAAGGAGGAGGCACTCACTGCCATGGTCACCTCCTTCCACAAAGTACATACCACATTCTTGGCAGGTCTGCGACCCCCAACCCCAAACAGACTGGCCCTCCTGCTCCATATCTCAGTTACAAGGACAGGCACGTCCAGCTCCCTGAAGTTTGTTGCTCATTGCTTCAAACTGGCTGCCATCTTAATCGCCACCTTAAAATTAAACTGACCCCAGAAGCTTCAACAGATCAGAACTAACATGGTCACTTCGGCAAAAGCGCTGTTGGGGAACACATCCAGTCAGAAAATCTTGGCTGGGATATTCCCCATGTGCTCCCGGTTGATCTTATATCTGAACAGAGTCCACAGTGTCTGTTGTTATAAGTTGTGCTCTCATAGATGGGTTATCACGAGAAGCATGACATCAAGATCTTTTGCCATCTTATTGTTTGCCTGCAGGGCTCTCCTTTGTAAGGTTTCTTTGTTTTGTGTCTGTGAACATCTTTCTCTGCTTTCGGAGCTCAACAAAAGCACTGTATAAAAACAGAAAATGCTGGAAGTATTCAGCAGGTCAGGCAGCATCTGTGGAGATAGAAACAGAGTCAACTTTTCAGGTCGATGACCTTTCGTCAGAACTGGAAGAAGTTAGAGATTTAACGGTTTTTAAGCAAGTACAGAGACAGGGAAAGGGAGAGGAGGAAAGAACAAAAGGGAAGGTCTGTGATAGGATGGAAGGCAGGAGTGAGTAAATGATGAAAGGGATGATGGTGCAAGGCAAAAGGGGGTGGTAATGGGACAAGTAAAGAAACAAAAGATGGGTCTAGAAGAGATGTAAATGGCAACAGCAGAATCATTACCAACACCTGCTGTCCGAAAAAATAGGAGCAATGGTTATGATCTGAAATTGTTGAATTCAATGTTGAGTCTGGAAGGTTGTAAAGTGCCTAATCAAACAATGAGGTGCTGTTTCTTGAGCTTCCATTGAGCTTCATTGGAACAGTGTAGGAGGCCATGGACAGAGAGGCCAGAGTGGGAATGGGACGGAGAATTAAAATGGCAAGCGACCGGAAGCTCAGGGTCACGCTTGCGGACTGAACGGAGGTGTTCAGCAAAGTGATCACCCAATCTGCCTTTGGTCTCCCCAATGTGGGGGGCACTGCATAGTGAGCAGCAAGTACAGTATATTAACTTGAAAGAAGTACAAGTAAATCGCTGTTTCACCTGGAAGCAGTGTTTGGGGCTATGGATGGTGGCATGGGAGGAGGTGAAAGGACAGGTGTTGCATCTCTCGCACTTGCATGGGAAGGGGAGCAGGTGACGGAAGAGGGGGCCAGGGTGTCACAGAGGGAATGGTCCCTTGGAAAGCTAAAAGGGGAGGGGAGGGTAAGATGTGTTTGGTGGTGGCAGAAATGGTTGATCAGTTGAATGTGGAGGCTGGTGGGGTGGAAGGTGAGGACAAGGGGGACCCTGTCATGGTTCTGGGAGGGAGGGGAAGGGATAAGGGCAGAAGTGTGGGAAATGGGACGGACACGGTCAAAGGCCCAGTCAAACACAATGAGGGGAATCCTCGGTTGAGGAAAAAGGAAGACATCGCGGCTGTCCTGATTGGGGATCAATGTGTAGAGAGACTGGACGTCATTGGTGAAAAGGAGATGTTTAACCAGGACAGCCTGCGGGCCCTCCGCTTGTTCCTTGAACAGAGGCCCAACCAGTCCCCATTCACCAGTACTCTCCTCTGCCTGGCTGAACTTGTTCTTACATTGAACAACATCTCCTTTGACTCCACTTACTTCTTCCAAATAAAAGGTGTCGCTATGGGAAACCGTATGGGTCCTAACGATGCCCGCCTTTTCGTGGGATACGTGGAACGTTCTTTGTTCCAGTCCCACTTAAGTCCCCTCCCTCACCTCTTTTTCGGGTACATTAATGACTCTATCTCTGCCGCTTCCTGCTTTCGCCCCAAACTGGAAAATTTAATCAACTTTGCTTCCAATTTCCACCCCTTCCTCATCTTCTCATGGTCCATCTCTGACTCTTCCCTTCCCTTCCATGACTTCTCTATCTCCATTTCTGGGGCTAGGCTGTCAACCAATATCTACTATAAGCCCACCGACTCCCACAGCTACTTTGATTACACTTCCTCCCACCCTGCTTCCTTTAAGGACTCTATTCCATTTTCCCAGTTTCTCCATCTCCATCGCATCTGTTCTGATGATCCTTTATGAAACATTATATACCTTTATTCAGCCTCAGCTGGAGTATTGTGTTCAATTCTGAGCACCACACTTTAGGAAGGATGTCAAGGCCTTAGAGAGGGTGCAGAAGAGATTTACTAGAATGGTACCAGGGATGAGGGACTTCAGCTATGTGAAGAGACTGGAAAAACTGGGGTTGTTGTCCTTAGAGCAGAGAAGGTTAAGAGGAGATTTGATAGAGGTGTTCAAAATTATGAAGGGTTTTGATAGAGTAAATAAAGAGAAACTGTTTCCAATGGCAGAAGGGTTGGTAACCAGATGAGACAGATTTAAAGTAATTGGCAAAAGAAGCAGAGGCGACATGAGGAAACATTTTTTTACGCAGCAAGTTGTTGTGATCTGGAATGCACTGCCTGAAAGGGTGGTGGGAGCAGATTCAGTCGTAACTTTCCAAAGGGAATTGAATTAATACTTCAAGGGAAAACATTTACAGGGCTCTGGGGAAAGAGCAGGGGAGTGGGATTAATTGGATAGCTCTACCAAAGAGACAGCCAAGGTACAATGGGCCACATGGTCTCCTTCTGTGCTGTATCATTCTATGATTCTATTATCCCTTTTGTCATTTAATCACTCCTGCCTTCCACCATGGCATTTTTCTTCATATTGGAAATCTTCTTCTGCATAGACTTCCAAGTACAATGGGTATGAAGACCATGTTGTTGCTGTCCATGTGAATATCTTTGACACCTGCTAGACCCTCTGTGTGGCAGTAGATTGTCCTTTTGACCCATACAGGATATTTTTTCCATTCTTTTACAGAGTCCACAATAATCTGAAAGGCTCCATCTGTAAAACGGGCCTTTCTACACCTTGTCGTCTTCATCAGCACAGCTGGGATGATGTGTGGAGCATTATTAGTAGTACTTACACGACTATTAAGAAGGTTAACAGATGATGTGGCACCATAAGTTTCCTAATTGGTTGTTTGGTTGTGTATTATTTGTATTATTCCAAGAATGTGCAGGGGGTAAATCTGTGTATTCCTGCAAGTGCGCTTGAAAAGGGGCAAGAAATATTAATCTAGTGCACAATCGGGATACTAAGAGCAAATTAAGACCCAAGGCACCTTTCAAGCATTTAGTAATGCACACTAGAGGAGAGATTAGGACATTTTTGTTAGAACTCATGGTAGTTATCTTGTACTAGTAGACAGGACTTCTGCAACTCTATGATTGTGTATCTATACACTCCAAGGTTTGTCTTGCTTTAAAATTGATTAACCTTTTGTGGATTAGTTGAGCAGATGGAAACTATCCATTTAAACACACAAATGACATTATGTGAACTCTGATTTCTGTGGATTGGATTAAATATGGAAAGTGTGCTTTAATTTCTGCAGAATGTTGTATTTTACCACTTGCCCACAATGTGAAACATTAATAGCTTCCATTTATGCAATGACAAATGCCTTTCAAGGATTTATTGCAGCTAATGGTGCTCCAGAATTTTATATTAACATTTACAATTTACATGTGTGTGGCTGTTGGCTTTCTAGTGTTTGCGTATCATTACCTGACAAATTGGGGTTTTGCCATATTCATGTTGAAAAGAATGTCGAACAAAACCAGACTTCAGTATTGATCTGAGAGAACCCCAGGAGTCATCAATCCCAAATAATTCCTTGAATCTCTTGTTGGTGTAAAGCATTATTCTGTAATCCATTTACCTCATAGAAACAGTTATAAGTCACTTATGGATGACGATGTGTACCTATTAAAGTAACTGTTAATAAGTAAATACATATCTATTAAAGGTGTCTAGAGTAAATGTAACAAATTCTAGTACTTTGCAAAGTCCAGGGGTGAGATTTAGAGGCCTCATACCCAGCAGAAAATGGTGGGGAATGACTTACCGCCTCATACCCACCGTCGCTGTGGCCACCGCAATCTTCCCTGGGCCTACCACTGGGCGGCCAGAGCGCCCGCCTTAGTACCTCTTAATATGCAAATTGGTGACCTATGATGTAATAATGATGTCGATCGACAGTTCCGACGGGCCACAGCGAAAAACCGCATAGACCTCCTCAGAAGACGAACACGGGACACAACCAACAGAGTACCCTACGTCGTCCAGTACTTCCCCGGAGCGGAAAAACTACGCCATGTTCTTCGCAGCCTTCAACATGTCATCGATGACGACGAACACCTTGCTAAGGCCATCCCCACGCCTCCACTACTCGCCTTCAAGCAGCCGCCTAACCTCAAAAGTACCATCGTTCGCAGCAGATTACCCATCTTTCAGGAGAACAGCAACCAAGACACCACACAACCCTGCCACGGCAACCTCTGCAAGACATGCCAAATCATGGACACAGATACCATCATTACACGTGAGGACACTACCCACCAGGTACACGGTACATACTCATGTGACTCGGCCAACGTTGTCTACCTGATACGTTGCAGTAAAGGATGCTCCAGAGCATGGTACATCGGCGAGACCATGCAGACACTGAGACAACGTATGAACGGACACCGCGCAACAATCGCCAGGCAGGAGGGTTGCCTCCCAGTCGGGGAACACTTCAGCAGCCAGGGGCATTCAGCCTCGGATCTGCGGGTAAGCGTTCTCCAAGGCGGCCTTCGAGATACACGACAGCGCAAAATCATAGAGCAGAAACTGATAGCCAAGTTCCGCACTCATGAGGATGGCCTCAATCGCGATATCGGGTTCATGTCACGATACAGAACGTGACTTGACATCATGGCCGGGCTTCCCAGGTGTTTTTTTTGGTTTTTTTTTTTTTTTGTTTTTTTTTTAAAAAGGCTAACACAAGAACACAAATTGACAGGATATGCAGCCAGCAGGTGGTTTGACACGTTGGACCCCCTGGGACACATCTCATTGTCTTGGCTGTGCCCTTTGTTGTAGCGAATAATGTGAATAGATTTTGTCTGGGTTTAAATTGTGAATTCTGGGAGATTCTCTCATTGCTAACTTACCTGACGAAGGAGCGACAGCTCCGAAAGCTTGTAAAATTAAATAAATCTGTTGGACTATAACCTGGTGTTGTGCGACTTCTCATTTTTATGATGTAATAGGACAGCATTTGCCACTTTAGGACAGTCAGTCTAGCCAAAGAGGAGCCCAAAGATAAGTTTTACAGCATTTTTGTGTGGCTCCACAACACCAGCCTGGGCCAGTGCCGCTCAGGCCACACCCCCACCCCCGAGATATGACCCCCAACCGCTCCACACACCCTCAGATCTACCTTCTTCCAACTGGGTCAGCCAATATTGCGCCATCCCAGAGAGGGCCAGTTGCCCAGGACTAATGGAGCTTGGCCCTCAAAATGGACTGGCCCTCCCGCTGGAACTATTGGCCGGCCAGCGGTCGCACTCTGTTCACACTCTGGGAATATATTCAGTAACAGTTTCTAAATAGGCCTTTTACTGTACTGACATATTCAGTTGAAGCATTCGAAAGTTAACGTGACAATTTCTCGGCTCAGCAGGTGGTAACTTTATATGGACTTAGGGTAGGAAACCGGCAACAACTGATGCAATGTGATTGCGAAAGAGGTTCTGGTTGACAGGACAAGCTGGATGAGCTAAAAGGCGTTCTTAAGATTTTGTCGGAGTGTTACCGAAACATCCTGCTGCAAAGTTAGATGATATCCAAGTTGATTTTTGCATTCCCTGATTCAGCAGGTATTCAGAACTGAGCATAAATGTCTTTGGAAGGTGTCCCTTTGAAGACTGCAGTAGCATTTCTGAACCAAAATAAAAATTATATCTGTATTCAAAATGTAGTGTGAGCTGAGAAATGTTTGTGAGCTCTGTGCATTTCATCATCTGTACTGAATAAATACCATCAGAAATTTATAGAAAAAACATTTTTGTAGATCCAATGTTTGAAGGAAAAGGATGTGTAGTAAAATGGAAAGGTCTTTCAGTACTCAACGGGGTAAAAATTCAGTTGGTTGCGCCTCCCGTTAGCGCCTTAAGAGGGCGCTAATGGGGCGTTAAGGCGCTAACGCCCGGGCGCAGCGCTGTTTGCGCCGCTCGAGAACTTAACTTGAGATTGTGCGGCGGCGCTAAAACTTACCGCTGCGACCACCTGCGCGCGCAGATTGTGACGTCATTCCGTGGTGCAACGCCCTTGGGGCGCCCCGGAGCGGAAATTGAGTGGCGCCCCCTGCCTTACCGCCTGGCGCTTCCAACGACCGGAAGACTGGAACGTTATCAATCGGTGTGGGGCTGGGGGGGGCGCTATTTAAAGGGGGCCTCTTCCTGTCTTTTTCTGTGGTCGACATTTATGCACCACTCGTTCTGAGAGAGAGAGAGAGAGAGATTCGGAGAGAGAGAGAGAGAGACTTCTACATTGACTCAACGCTTTGTGAGGTAGTTTTGCCTAGTTCATCCTAACTTTGCTGCTACTTTCGTTGCTGTACCTCATTACTTTTCTGGCAAAGAGAATATGGGGGCTGCAATGATTGGGGGCGTCGTCCTGCTCCAGCTCAATCGGAGGATAGTGAGACGCAGACAGAGAGTGGCAATGATGGCTAGACGGAGGAGGGCCATCAGGCGCATGTACAGGAGAGCTTACCCTCCCAGGGTATATCGTGAACAGCTCTCCTACATCCACATGTCCGAGGAGCTGTGTTTGCGAAGGCTGCGATTCAGCAAGGAGGTGGTCACTGAGCTCTGCCACCTGCTGCAGCCAGATCTGCAGCCTCAGCTGAGGTCCAGGACGTCTCTGTCGGTGGCAGTGAAGGTCACAGTGGCTTTGAACTTCTACGCCACTGGCTCATTCCAAGCTGCTGTTGGGGACCTCGCCAATATCTCCCAGTTTGCGGTGCATCGCTGCATCCGGCAGGTCACCAATGCCCTCTTCACAAGGAGACGAGACTTCATCTCCTTCCCTATGACCCCAGACAAGCAGCATGACCGTGCTATGGGCTTTGCGAGGGTAGCGGGCTTCCCCATGGTGCAGGGCGCCATTGACTGCACGCATGTGGCTTTGCGTGCTCCGCGAGAGAATGCAGAGGAGTTCCGGAACAGAAAGGGGTTCCATTCCTTGAATGTGCAGTTGGTCTGTGACCACAGACAGGTGATTCTCGCTGTCAATGCCCACTATCCGGGCAGCTGCCACGATGCTTTCATCCTGCGCCAGACTACTGTGGCAGAAATTTTCGAGGCACCGCATCAGCCAGTTGGTTGGCTTCTGGGGGACAAGGGGTACGCATTGAGCACCTGGCTGATGACACCGCTCCGTGCGCCAAACACCCCTGCTGAGCTGCGGTACCAGGAAAGCCAACAAGCAACCAGGAATATTATTGAGCGCACAATCGGCGTGCTCAAACAACGATTCCGCTGTCTGGACCATTCCGGAGGAGCCCTGCAGTACTCGCCTGAGCAAGTTTCCAAATTCGTAGTGGTGTGCTGCATGTTGCACAACATGGCAATCCTCAGGACGCAGCCAATGCCACCAGGCCTTGCAGCACCACAAGAGGAGGAGGAGGAAGAGGAGGAAGAGGCCGAGGACGATGATCAGCAGCAGCACCAAGGCAGGAGGGCGGCCCACAATGGTCAAACTGCAAGGGCCGTCCGTCAACGACTAATAGCAAGCCGCTTCTAGGGCCCCTGCCATTGCTACAAACACGAATCAACCCAGCACGCAACCCCTAAGCCGGCCAAGGCACCAATAATTCCAACCACCAGCCATGTATATTTTGAATACAGAAACTTATTTATTGTACAAACTCTGTGTGTGTCAATTCCTCATGACAAACTCATAGAAATAAACACAAAAAAACAGTCAATAACATAACTGGTTCTCACAACCTGGAGATAATGTCCAAAACACTAAACAAAAGTTGGGCCATGAACCTCGGCCTTTAATAAAAAAATGACCAGCATTTTGGCACACCTCCTACTTTTTGCCCTTCGAGGGTGATCTCCTTCCCTTGCGCACTTCCCCCCTTCTAACCCTACTGCTCCTCCGTAATGGGACCTCAGTGGCTGCAGCAAGGCTGGTGGAAGGCTGCTGCTTGTCAGACCCTGACACTGCAGATGCCCCTGAAGGACGGCCTCGACCACTTCTGGGCCTGGAGGGCCCGGCTGCAGACTGCACCAACTCTGCATGGGCGGCAGCAGTCTGTCCTACAGGCGGTGGCAAGTGCAGTGGAGAAGTGACAGTGTTGGCAGCAGGAATGCTGTCATCGTGAGAGAGGACAGCAACTCCCTGCTCGCCCGACACACTGGCACTCCCACGGGGCAGCACTTCAGCATCCGGAGCAATTTGCCGGAGAACAGATTGCTGGCCTGCTGCGGCGCGGTGACAGCCCCGGGGACATGTGCACGAACCATCGAGGATGGCAGCAGTCAGTGCTCGCGTGGCCTCAATCTGAGTCTGCATGAGAGCAGTCTCAGATGGGTTCCTGGCAGCCAGTGACTGAATTGCAGCACTAAGCTTTAGTGTGGCATCCGCCTGTGCTACAGCGAAGTGCTCCACACTCCTTGCCAGTGCCTCAATGCATTCGGGCACCCTTCCCACTGCACCCATGAGCTCAGTGTGCATGCCCACCGCCTGGCTGTTCATTTCTGCAATCAGCCGCTCCTCCTCTGCGTCCATTGCATTAGGAGTGTCTGGCATACTCTCCCTCTGGGGAGAAGGCTCCCGTTCTTCCCTCCCCCCCCCCATGGCGTGGCTGCAGCCCGCTGGGTCCTGCAGCTTCACCATCATCAGCCCCTTCCCCCCTGCTCCCCCGTTCTTCCCTCCCCCCCCCAATGGCGTTGCTGCAGCCCGCTGGGTCCTGGAGCTTCACCATCATCAGCCCCTTCCCCCCTGCTCCTCCGTTCTTCCCTCCCCCCCCAATGGCGTTGCTGCAGCCCGCTGGGTCCTGGAGCTTCACCATCATCAGCCCCTTCCCCCCTGCTCCCCTCCGGGGAAGGCGTGTTCCCAGTGTGGCCATGGGCTTCCTCGGGAGAGGGTGGCACTGATGCTCCGGCTTCCTCTTCCTCCTCAGCTGCAGCATCACTCCCAGTGGCAGCTTCAGGGACCATCTCCTCAGCTGGTGAATCACCATCTGAAAGCAGGGAGGTACAAGAGTGGCTTTAGCGTGAGGACAGGGTGGCAGTAAGGGAGGAATAAGTGCAGCGAGTTAGCAAGTTGGATTGAAAGTGTCAAAGGCTGGTATTGTGAGGGACAAGTGGAAGGACAGAGGACAAAAAGGTGATGACCTTACCATTGCTGTCCACAACGGGGTCGGCGTCCCCAGTGGCGACGGGACCGATCACCCGGCTTGCCACAATCCTGTGGACGCGCTCCTCCAGATCGCTGAGGGGTTGCAGCTGAAGCCGCCCTCCACCCGTCCGTTGCTGCTGTCTCCGATTATGAGCCAGCTTAGCCTGCAAAAAAAAGGACAGCATCTGAGTAAATATACAGCCATGGTCTTGCCTGATGTGCCTCCCATAGGTGAATAGCCCTTACTGTATGCAGCCATGGTCTTGCCTGATGTGCCTCCCATAGGTGAATAGCCCTTACTGTATGCAAAGTGTGGAATGTGTGTGTGTGTTTGATACAAGGGCCATAGGTGTTGCAT
Organism: Squalus acanthias; assembly: GCA_030390025.1. Lineage (NCBI taxonomy): Eukaryota > Metazoa > Chordata > Chondrichthyes > Squaliformes > Squalidae > Squalus > Squalus acanthias. The sequence continues at coordinate 45,612,602 of CM059444.1, forward strand.
GAGTGTTGTGCATTGGGGTTTTAAGACCCTCTGGCCATATAGTGAGGTTGAGATGGAGGGATGGAGAGGTATTGAGAAAAAGCCACTCACCCTGACGACCCGAGTGAGGTCGTTGAATTTTTTGCGGCACTGAACATGGGTCCTGGGCACCATGCTCCTGGAGGAGACGCTCTGAGCCACCTCCCTCCACACTCTTCTGAACTCGCGTGGCAAAGGCCTCCTGCCACTCTCCGGGAACAGCATGCATCGTCTGCGCTCCACTGCGCCAACCAGAGCATCCAAGGCCCGCTCGGTGAAGCGATGAGCGCGTTCTCTCACCCTCTCCATGCTTGGCAGCAAAATGGATTACAGGTCTCTCCAGGCTGAGATTCAAGGCTGCAATGAGCAGGGTGTGGCTGGGGAGCAAGTGGCCCCCCCCCGCTTTAAGAAGTGTCCGGCGCCAGTGTGTCTGTGTTCCCTCGCTAACTGGCAGCAGCTGCGCTGCGCTCGTGCGCTGAGGTAGCGCCTCACTCCTAGGCCTTTGCGCCTTAAGAGAGGTGTGCAGCGCCTAATTTAGCGCTCCACTCACCTCCCGGGGCGGTAAAAGTGAAGTTTCCTGTCAGTGCCGATAATTAGCGCCAGGCGCTAATATTTGCGCGCGGACGATATTTGCGCCCCAAATGGGGCGCGACCTAATTTCTACCCCAACGTGTTAAAGACTCAAGTGTAATAAATCTCTTGCAATACTGTTTAAAAACAATTAATAGGGTTACCCTTCGACCCACTATCAATATGCAGTTTGTATTTAAGACCTTCCCTGAACTGTTATATAAACAGCATTTTCAAAGCCAATGATATGGATCATTCGGTGAACATTTCAAAAGCAGGATAAATAATGCAAGTGAAAGCCTTCATCCTGTTGGTCCATTGCCGGCTATGGGTAGTATTTTTAAAAGCAGCACAAATGGGGAATTTGCCATGTAAAACATAAGACTGTTAACGGGGCAAGCTTTGCCACTGCAGCTTTTGTGTCTGGAATAATAATTATTTCCAGTGAGACTAGGCTAAGCTACAAGCACATAGATAAAAGCTTTTTAAACCGTGAAGAGTGATGAATGCCATCAAGTGGCAAATTGTTACTTTGAATGCAAATGAACTTTGCACAATTACTGTACAGCAAGAATAGAAAGGTTTTGCTTTGAGCTTTATATCATCGCAAATACCTTTAGGAGACTTCCGTATTTATCACTATTTCCTTACAATATTGCTTATTTGCCATTTTGCACAAATGAACTTGCTCTCTATTACTAAACACATAACAAGACGTGAAATGCATAAACTTGTGCTAACTGACTGTTAATCCCTTTGAAAAATATAAGCTTGTTTGTAGGAGACAAATAGTCCACAGATTTCCAATACGCTTCTCTGCAGGAAATTTCTTTTTTGCATTTTACTGCAGACAGTAAATAATGAGACTGGCAGCATATTAGGTTTTAGTGCAATAAATTCTGGCAGAAGGGACACAGAGCTAAATATGCAACCAGAAGATTAACTTTGATGTCTCTAAGTCCATTGGGATTTGATGTGAAACATAATGCCATTATCTACTACAGTATAATGAATCACAAAGGAAGATCACTTATTTTTTTTATTATCACACTAACCCGTGCTTAACTGTGACTAAACACTTGCTTGTGAACACAAATTCTTATTCTGCTGTTGTTATCAATATATTCTTTATTTTAAAATGGAGGAGTAGCTACATCATATATTACAATTTTAAAAAAAACTGAGCAAATATATTTTATATTGCACCAAAACATCTCGACTCTTGATTTGTTTTCAGATTTTTTTTCTCCCTTCTTTCAACACCAGCAAGAATTTGCACTAGACTAGTGGAGAAAGAGACAAAATTGGTTGCTAGGAAACCTGGCACCAATCACTTGCTCAGTCTGTTGAATGTAATGTGGAAGAAGAAAACTGCAGGAAGAAAAAATACTTGGTGTATGCCTCAATAGTAAACTGTTGGTAATATGGCATTCTGATTTTTCTGCGACTATCAGTACATTTTGTTGATGGAGATTTTGATGCTTATTGATGCAGATTTAGGCACTGTATTTGGTCCTCTGCCCTAACATCTCCTTATTTGGCTCGGTGTCAATTTTTTTTTGTTGATAACTCTCCTGTGAAGCGTCTTGGGACGTTTTATTACGTTAAAGACACTACATAAGTATAAGTTGTTGTTGCTGTTTATATGGACCACACATTCAGATTCAGCCTTTTTAAATGTTGCTGTGTATGCAACCTCCAGAATGACATCATTTTTGCTCACAGTCAGTCAAAATTATTCAACTTTTATATGTCATATAGCTACAGCTAAAGTACTAAATTATATGTGGATCTTTATAGTCAGCTAGAAGATCATTAACCTGAGCTGATAGCTGATCTAGATTGCTGGCAGTGTAAACTGGCTGATGTCTGCCACATTCACAACAGACTCATGCTTGTTGCAGATTCTTATAAGAACATCCATCAGCATTTTACCTCCATCTTCCCCCACCACCCAGCCACCACTCCTGGCACCAAATGTCTGCCATAAATCATTCTTAAGACCGGTTCAGTGTTTTATTAGTGTATTCCCTTAAGCAACTCCTTTCAAAGGAGGAATTTGAAAATATCCTTCTTGGGAATTTGTGGACCACACTTACTACAGATTTCAAAATAACTCTCTTCCTCTTCATTCTGGAATGTAATCGTGTTTGGCTGGAAATCAGAAGTCAGACTGGTTGTTCATATTTTATATTCTAAAAAAGGTGTCTTGAATAGCATCCATTTGCTTGCCTATAATATATTGCACTTAAATATAATCAAATAATAAAATCCCTGATTGCACAATGCCTTCTTATAATTTGGGAACTATTTTGCATATGTGTGAGTGTGTGCAAAATAGATTTCACGGAATACTTTCATCCTTTAAGTGATGACAGCATAAGAAAGAAAAACTTGCATTTATATAGCGCCTTTCGCGACCACCAGACATCTCAAAGTGCTTTACAGTCAATTAAGTACTTTTTATTTGAAGTGGAGTCACTGTTGTAATGTGGGACACGCAGGCAGCCAATTTGCGCACAGCAAGGTCCCACAAACAGCAATGTGATAATGACCAGATTATCTGTTTTTGTTATGTTGGTTGAGGGATAAATATTGGCCAGGACACCTGGGAGAACTCCCCTGCTCTTCTTTGAAATAATGCCATGGGATCTTTTACGTCCACCTGAGAGAGCAGACAGGGCCTCGGTTTAACGTCTCATCAGAAAGACGGCACCTCCGACAGTGCAGCGCTCCCTCAGTACTGCGCTGGAGTGTCAGCCTAGAGTTATGTGCTCAAGTCCCGGGAGTGAGACTTGAGCCCACAACCTTCTGACACCATAGAAAGATTCGCCAGTAGAAGGGTTTAACTTGTAAATTTCAAAGGTTCAAGTACGTTTCATGTTACTATAATGCTACTTTCATATAATTTGAACAGGCAGTTTGTAAAATTTTGCTAAGCTACACAGCAGCTCTGTAAATCAACAGCTTGATAGCTCAACAACATTAAGTATAGGCCTAATAGAATAAAACTCAAAGCCATGAAAATAATACAGGTTAAAATTACAGTTCACAAACTTGCACTTTTTAATTATTTGGCCATATTAGCAGAAGGCTGAATGGGTGACCTTTCTTTTCAAAGTTAAATTTTATATCTTTGACAAAAAATTTCCCTCAAGATTTAACTTTAATATAAATGCTAGCCGTCGTACACATGAAACATTGAAAGGCTTTCTGAAAGTGCTAGAAAAAACAGCAAATGAAATGATTAATGGGCGGATATAGCCAATATTTGTAACGCAACTCCACTTTCCAAAGACTGAAGAGACCTGCTTATATAAAAACTGAAAATGCTGGAGATACTCAGCAGGTCAGGCCGCATCTGTGGAGAGAGAAACAGAGTTAACGTCTCAGGTCGATGACCCTTCATCACACCTGCTTAAATGCCAGCTTTAAGCAGTAATCAGAATTAACATAAGTTCAACATGTTTATCAAGTGAGTAGCTGAGTCGTACAGGCCAGGAAGGCCCCACATTCCATCCCCAGCCTGTGCAGAGTTAGTTACCTCAGCCATGGCACCAATAGGAGCACTAAAATTTGCCTTAGGCTTCCCAGGACAAGAACAGAAATTTGGACATGGTTCCTTTCCTGATTGGAATTCATTGACCCTTCCTGCTAGAGCAGTATGTATGGACTTCAGGTAAGGATAAGATTCAGGTTGGCTGTGTTGGCCCTCCACATCCCACCAAATAACTTGGTATCATGCATTGTCAAATCTCATTAATGAATAATTGACACTTAGTTAAGGTGCTGTAAGATGACTGGCTAATAGGCTGTGGGAATCAATGCAGAAGGGAGGCACGCAAACAGAACAGACAGTTGAGAGACTCGACTGCTCTCGTGGCTTGTCAGCACAGCTGTGACTCACAATTGACTCTTCTGTTTGCACGTGTCCCAGTCTATGGGCATATCAGTACTTGGCATTTTATTCATTTGTTCTACCAGTGCCCCAACAGACCTTAAAACCACACCATTTACCTAAACGCAGCGATGTTCATGTGCCAGTAAAGCAGCTGAGTTCCGCCGCTCAATGAACTGCTAGTCACTGGAGAAATTGTTGAGTTCAGGAGGCACACAACAGTCAGCTGGTTGGGCAGGATGATCAGTGAATCAGGATGAAGTGGTTTCCACTGAGTTGTCCCAATTAAACAGCTTCTATTACATATTTTCCTTGAAATCAAGTCAATATGGAAAGAAGTTCAGACGAAGGGTCATCGACCTGAAACGTCAACTCTGTTTCTCTCTCCACAAATGCTGCCTGACCTGCTGAGTAGTTCCAGAATTTTCTGTTTTTATTTCAGATTTCCAGCATCTGCAGTATTTTGCTTTGGGAAAGAAGCTCTGTTGACTAGTAGATTGAAATGGCAAATGGATACTGTTCCTTAAGAGATGTTGCGAAATTGGTCATATGTGTAACGGTGATGTAAATTAAATGAAAAGGTGCAGAAAATGGGGCATGGGATGAAGCTCCGAAGAGGGAAGGTGAATGGGCAGATCAGATCCAAATTTTTTTTAATATTCGTTCATGGGATGTGAGCGTCGCTGGCAAGGTCAGCATTTATTGCCCATCTCTAACTGCCCTTGAGAAGGTGGTGGTGAGCCGCCTTCTTGAACCGCTGCAGTCCATGTGGTGAAGGTACTCCCACACTGCTGTTAGGGAGGGAGTTCCAGGATTTTGACCCAGTGACGATGAAGGATTGGCGATATATGTCCAAGTCAGGATGGTGTGTGACTTGGAGGGGAACTTGGAGGTGGTGGTGCTCCCATGCGCCTGCTGCCCTTGTCCTTCTAGGTGGAAGAGGTCGCGGGTTTGGGAGGTGCTGCCGAAGAAGCCTTGATGAGTTGCTGCAGTGCATCTTGTAGATGGCACACACTGCAGCTACGGTACACCGGTGGTGAAGGGAGTGAATGTTTAAGGTGGTGGATGGGGTGCCAATCAAGCGGGCTGCTTTGTCCTGGATGGTGTCGATCTTCTTGAGTGTTGTTGGAGCTGCATTCATCCAGGCAAGTGAAGAGCATTCCATCACACTCCTGACTTGTTCCTTGTAGATGATGGAAAGGCTTTGGGGAGTCAGGAGGTGAGACACTCGCCACAGAATACCCAGCCTCTGACCTGCTCTTGTTGCCACAGTATTTATGTGGCTGATCCAGTTAAGTTTCTGGTCAATGGTGACCTCCAGGATATTGATTGTGGGGGGAATCGGCGATAGTAATGCCGTTGAATGTCAAGGGACGGTGGTTAGTCGCTCGCTTGTTGGAGATAGTCATTGCCTAGCACTTGTGTGGCGCGAATGTTACCTGCCACTTATCAGCCCAAGCTATTTCACACAGTGTCTGGATGTTTAGATTGGAATTTCCAGGCAGGCAATCAAGGCTAATAATTTAAGAGGGAGTTGGGCACGCATTTGGCAAGAAAATCATTTGGAGGATATAGGTAATGAACTGTGTAGTTTGCTTTTGAACTCCATGGGCTAGCCAGATGGACTGAAATTGTCTTTTCTGGTGCTGTGCATTCCTGTATTCCCATGTTTGTGAATAGATAGCTTTTCTGTTTTTGTAGTTATGCTTTTTTAAAATAAGTTTGAAGATCAAATGAACAGTTATGCTCATTTTTCTGCTGCTTTGGAGCATAATGAATGTAACACCTTGGGGGAGAAATTCGTGTGACCAGCAACTGGAGTTAACGGCCACTGAAAATGTCGGCAATGCTAACGAAGCAAAATTGGTCTGGGGGGCATGGAGATTGGTGGCACGGCACTTACCTTCCGTGCAACGCCGTCCTGGTGGCGTTACTGGAGGCATCCGTTGTGAAGTTTCTGTCCAGGTGCGGCGTTGGAGCTTCGCACAGCCTCTGGAAGCGAGGCTGTGGAGCTCGCAAGGAATTGTGGACAATAAAGAGGTCTGAGAATTAAAGGGGCCATGCACACTGAAGCAATACAAAATAAAATGAAGTGAAACAATACATTTTTCAGCCCTTTCTGCCTTTTAAAAAATACTCAACATTAAAATGAAGTCCCAAATGTGAATATTCAGCTGTTAAAGCTGACTTACCTTCCTAACCTCAACAAAAGGGGAAAACTGCCTCAGCACTAACACAAATGGCTCAGCAAGCCAGGGAAGGGGCACCCAGGGTCTCACACGTGGCACTAAGCTTTGTGCAGGGGATCAACACTGCAAGATAGGCCCTCTACCCACAATGGCCAGAAGGCCCTCCAGAAAGACCGATGTGGGAGTACATCACCGAGGCCGTCACTGCCAGCAGTGTCACCCCCACCACCTGGCTCCAGTGCCCCAAGAAACTTCATGACCTCAGACCAGTGGTCAAGGTCAGTGAATGCATCTTCAAAAGCCGTCTCCTACCAACTGCACCACTAGCCTCACACACTGCTCAATGTACAACCCCCAATCACTCACCTACCAACAATCTGCACCAATCACGAGGCACATCACCCATTCCTAGCCTCACCTCACCCCCTTGGAGGAGACGGGGCAGGCCATTCTTGACAGGGCCATGGCTGAGCCCTTGGCCAGTTGCGGGGCTGAAAGGATACAAGATGCTGGTATCCTCATATGCTATCCTCCTTCTGGCATGCACCTCATGCTTTTCCGCCCTCCCATCACCACAACTATACTCTTGTGCTTTCCTCATTTCACACACCCCCCCAAGAAATGCAGCCTGCCCGGCCAGTGGGTGACCAAGAAGAGGGAGAGGAGAGTGAAGAAGAACAAAACAGAAGACGATTGATTTGACACTCCCAGCCACCAGCTTCTCAAGGTCAACCAGCAAGGCCATTTGCAGTCTCCCCCACTGCAAGTCAGCAGCCTTCCACCAGCCATGCTGAAGCCACTGGGGTAGCACTGCGTGACATCAGTAGGATAGGCAAAGGCACACACAAGACAGTCACTAAGAGAATGCATAAGGGTGATGAGTTGATTTCTTGATGTCACATTGGATGGATAGACATATATAGGTGGATTGGAAAGTTTTCTTTGCGGTGGCTTTTATTTCCGCATCGTGGCCAAGAGGACGTTGTGATGGTCAGTAACAAAAGAAAGAAAGACTTGCATTTATATAGCGCCTTTCACAACCACCGGACGTCCCAAAGCGCTTTACAGCCAATTAAGTACTTTTGGAGTGTAGTCGCTGTTGTAATGTGGGAAACGCGGCGGCCAATTTGCGCACAGCATGCTCCCACAAACAGCAATGTGATAATGACCAAATAAACTATTTTTATTGTGTTGGTTGAGGGATAAACATTGGCCAGGACACCGGGGATAACTCCTCTGCTCTTCTTCGAAATAGTGCCCTGGGATCTTTTACATCCACCTGAGAGAGCAGCCAGGGCCTCGGTTTAACGTCTCATCTGAAAGATGGCACCTCCAACAGATGGCAACTCCCTCAGCACTGCACTGGAGTGTCAGCCTAGATTTTTGTGCTCAAGTCTCTTGGAGTGGGACTATGAACCCACAACCCTCTGACTCAGTGGCGAGTGTGCTGCCAACTGAGCCACAGCTGACAGCAGATGGAAGGTAAGGTGTGGGACTAATGTTGAAAGGGGAATTGGGGTTGTGGTCACTGGGATCGGAAGCGGATGATTCCGTCCCAAATATCCTGGCCACAAAGGGGCTGTCTGGGATGCATCCTTCCGTCTGCTTCCTCCTCTTCTGCCTCCTCCTCTTCTGTGTCTTCCTCTTCCCTCTGCAAGCGGATGCTGTAAATGTGAAATGACAGCATAAAATGCTGGAAATACTCAACAGGTCAGGCAGCATCTCGACCTGAGACGTAAACTCTATTTTTCTCTCCACGGATGTTGCGTGACCTGCTGAGTATTCGCAGCATGTTCTGTCATCTCAAAGGCCTTCATTTACCATCCGGGCCCTTGCAAGTGTCCAGCAGCACTCCCTACACACTTAAAAAACTTTTCACATCTATCGCAGCAAGGCCCCACTTCAATAAAATTTAAAAAACCCAGTTCGAAAGCTTACATTCAAACTTACCTGAACGATGTGTGTGTCCCTTTAAAAAGTCCAGGCATTGCCACTGTCAGCCTGCTTGCACGCTGGGTTAACCTGGCGTGCTTAAGACCCAGCTAGGGTCGAATTTCGCGTTGGTGACATTAAGTCGGCCTTGCACGCCAATTGACGTCATCACGCCGCCATTTTTTTTACCCAGGGCTCTGCCAGTTATCGGCATCGCAAAGGGGGAGAGGAATATGGCGGCTGCCGTGGGATCCTCCACTAGCTGGTGAAAGAGCGGCAGCCACCATTTTACCGCACTGCAGAGTGGCAGATTGTAGATGAATTTCTAGCCCCTATTTTCTAATATTTTGTCATATTTAAAACCTAAGAAAAAACCCCCAAACAAGACAGTGATAATAGGCAGAGGGAAGGAGTACCCAATGTTAATTTAGTTTTGATATCTATTTTTGTATGTGAAATCAATAGATGTTGGGGGCGAAATTCCCCTCGTTTCCGCCTCTGGACGCAAATGGCTTTTCACCCACCCCCGAGGCGATAACAGCGCCTCCTGCGAAATTCTGTGGGAGGTTAGCGGCGGCGCTACCGGGTATCGCCCTGATCTTCTGCGCCTGGAGATCATGATGTCATCTCGGGGCGCAGCGCCTCGGGAGAAAAATTCCCCTTCATGACCCGCAGCAGCACCAGGCGCGAAGGGTGAGGCTGGCCACTCGCGGGGTGCCATTAAAAGGCGCGGTGACTGGCAACATGAAAAAAATCATTGAAAAAAAAAAAATTCTGAGTGCCGCGATCGGTTAGCCTGGCTCAGCTTGAATGCTGATCCCGTGGCACTCCCGCACCCCAGTGCTCCAGCAGATGTAAAAAAAATTGCAGCGCTTGCAGCGGGGTTCCCTTCCCTTTAAATGAGGGAAGAGCCCCTGCAACGCAGCAGCGCCACGCGTGGCCACTTGTGGCGCTGCTGAGCACATCGCCCCGATCGGACATTCCCCGCCTCTTGCGTTCCAAGAGACAAGTGGAGCGCTTGATTTAGCGCTCCACTTCCCTCTTGGAGCAAAAAAGGGAATTTGTCAAATGTTTGAAAAGGTTAGCACCTGGCGCTAACTTTCCAAACATTTTTCACTTAGCGCCCCAAATGGCCCTCATGGGGAATTTCTCCCCCTTTAACTTGGCTCAGTTGTAGCACTCACCACTGAGTCAGTTGTCATGAGTTTAAGCCCCACTTCAGAGCTTGAGCACATGATCTAGGGTGATGTTTCAATGCAGTACTGTAATGCATTGTCGGAGGTGCTGTCTTTCAGATAAGATGTTAAATCAAGGCACTGTTCCTTAAATACTATCTGGCACCAGATGCAAATTGTAGACAGAAGTGTTGAGCAATGAAGAGACAGCCTATCGTTTGGATTGATTTTTCCACAGACAGTGTAGCAAAAGACAGTCAAATAAAGTCCATTTATAGACAAAAGATGAAGTGCTAAAAATTTGATAGCCCCTAAAAACGGGCGCGGGGATCGCAATGCTCAATTAACCGGCGCTCGTTCAAAGTAATGAACATTGAGACGAGACCAGCTGCTGGATGCCATTCCAGAAGGCAGTTTCAACTGGGAAACATTCAGCAATGGTACAACAGGCCAGAGAAAGGGCTCCAAGGTTCTCCGACGCAGCACTGGAGGCCTTAGTACAGGAGGTGGAGAGGAGGAGAGAGGTCCTGTTTCCACAGGGTGCAAGGAGGCCCTCCAGACAGACCCTGCGAAGGCAGTGGGAGCAGATAGCCACCGAGGTCAATGCCAACAGTGTTGTCCCGAGGACCTGGATGCAGTGCAGGAAGAAGTTCAATGACCTCACATGAGTGCTCACGGTCAGTGTTTGCATCTTCAAATGCCATATCCCACAAACTGCACCACTAGCCTCACACACTGCTCAATGCACCACACCCCCATCTCTCACCTACCAACAATCTCTATCAATCACGACTCATACCTCACATTCATATGCTCCACCTCACTTTCACACGCTTACCACTGCTACAAGCCTCACACTCACAGCTTGCACGCACTGCCAGCTATTCAACCATGACAGCCACATCAGCCAAACACAGTGAACCACACTCACTGACACACTTCCCTCTCTCTTGCAGGACAAGGTTGCACACAACCGTAGGCAGCGGCAGCTAACCGGAGGGGGGCAGGCCCGCCTCCGTACCCTGACCCCGCTCGAGGAGAAGGTGCTCGGCATAACTGGAGTGGCTGTGACTGAAGCCGTGCCAGCGGCGGCGCTGAAAGCATTGAACATGGCGCTCTGCTCTTACCTAATCCTCCTTCTCACATCCCACTTCCCCCTCATCCCACAATCTCTTCTGATTTACAAGCTGCAGATGGTGTAAGCATGTACCTCTTGCTCCCTACCACCGCCCCCACCACAACCCGACCCTTGTGCCTCTCTCATTTTAGATATTCAAGAAATGCAACCTGGCCAGGCAGTGGTGGAAGAGGAAGAGGAGAGTGATGATGAAAAAAAACACCGTCACTTGATCTGACACTCGCAGCCACCAGCTCAGATACTGGCACTGCGCGGACTTTAGAGGGTAGCTTAGAGCAGGATCTGCACGTGATGAGTCACCGGGCACGAGTGGGCTGCAGCCAGGACAGGGGGAAAGGGTAGCACAGGTGCCAGCTCCCCAGAGGACGAGGTCGCACATGAGTTCTACCGCACAGGACTCAGATGAGGACTTTGATGGGGCGGCCTAAAGAAGAACGCTGATGGGTAGGCACAATGAAATGCTTGGTGCATTGGCAGGCCTGCCAGAAAGCCTGAATACAATGTCAAGGAGCATGGAGGAGACTAGCTCCAATCTTGCACATGCTTTGCACAGAGCGTGGAGCCCATCCTTTCCAGCGTGGAAGGGGTGGGCAGTTCCATCAGCTCACTTGTGGACCCAACCATCCTGCAGCGTCTGATGGCCGATGTCTCAGCTTCCATTGCAGCACAAGCAGAAGCCACCCAACATCTGAGTGCTGTAATGGAAGCTCAGACTGAAGTCACGCAAGCTCAGCTTGCTGCCACACAACCACAGACCGCTGCCAGCATGGCTGGGTTTACCAGTGTTGAAAGGGGCTTGCAGGGTGTCACAGCAGTCCAGGAATCTATCCACCAGCAGATTACTAGGCCGGCTGAAGTGCTGCCCCAGGAGAGTGGCAATGGATCCGTGGAGGACGAACCTGCTGTCCTATCTCAGGATGACAGCATTCGTCCTCCCACCACTACCACTCTGCCAATGCCCTTGCTGTTGCCTGTCAGCCAGCCAGCCCAGACTGCTGCCGCCCATGCCGAGGTGGTGCAGTCTGAAGCCGGGCCTACTAGGCTCAGAGCTGCTCGAGTTTGTCCTGCAAGACCATCTGCAGTCTCCCCACTGAAAGTCAGCAGCCTTCCACCAGCCATGCTGCAGCCACTGGGGTAGCACTGTGTAGTAGCATTGTGGCCAAGAGGATGCTGTGATGATCAGTAACAGAGGGAAAGTAAGGTGAATGGGAATTAGGGTTGCGTTCACTGGTACCGCAGTCAGATGAGTCACGGAGAGCCCGGCCAGAAAGGGGCTGTCTGCATTGCCTCCTCCCTTCCTCCTTCTCTGCTTCTGCTTCCTCCTCCTCTTCTGCTTCCTCTTCCACTTCCTCCTCCTCCAGTGCAGTACTGAGGGAGTGCTGCACTGTCGGAGGTGCCATCTTTCGGATAAACGAGACCCCGTCTGCTCTCTCAGGTGGACATAAAAGATCCCATGGTACTATTTCGAAGAAGAGCAGGGGAGTTATCCCCGGAGACCTGGCCAATATTTATCCCTCAATCCACATCACAAAAAATGATTATCTGGTCATTATCACATTGCTGTTTGTGGGAGCTTGCTGTGTGCAATTGGCTGCCACGTTTCCTACATTACAACAGTGACTACACTTCAAAAGTACCTAATTGGCTGTAAAGCGCTTTGGGACGTCCTGTGGTTGTGAGAGGCGCTATATAAATGCAAGCCTTTCTTTAAGTTTTTCTTTCTTTTCCTCCTCTTCCTCCTCATGCTCCTCCTCCTCCTCCTCCTCAGCTGGTTGCCGTATACCTGGTGCTAAGGGTTGTGCCCTCATGATGAGGTTGTGGAGCATGCAGCAGACCACGACGAATCCTGTGACGTGCTCTGGTGAGTACTGCAGGGCTCCTCCAGAGTGGTCCAGGAAGCATTGTTTAAGGATGCCAATGGTCTGCTCTATCAGATTCCATGTGGCAGCATGGCTTTTATTGTATGCATGCTGCCCACATGTGTAGGTTTTTCAGCGGAGTCATGAGCCAGGTGGTCAATGGTGTAAGGTTTCCAAAATTTGCAGATCCCCAAAACCTAAGGAAAAAGGACTTTGGAACTACCTCAGAGTGATAAAAATGCATTTGGGCCTAACCTAAGGAATTTAAGACCTAAAACCAAGTTTTGGCATTTTAAAAACATGTCTGGGCCTGTAAAGGGACAAGGAGGTGTGTTCGACCTCTGTAAAAGCAGTTTGGCTATTGGAGTTAATTACACTGTCTGGGGAACCGGGATGACCTCACTCAAGCCCCAGCAGACATTAACATTTGAACAATAAACCCCGGGAAAGAGCAGTCCCACCCAAAATACAGGCCCCATCAAAACCGATTACAGGGCCCATCAGAAACATGCATAATACAAATCACTCAGACCCATTCTTTAGAAAGACCGAGTCCAGCCTAGAAAACCAAACACGAAATCAATCACCAGTGATCAACTGAGGAGATCGACAGGATGCAAGCCATCCCAAAAGCCATTTGACACTTACAGAACAGTTACTGGTAACTAGCCCGCCAAAATCAGACAAAGAACCGAGCAGATTTGGCACGCAGATAAGGCCATGTTCAATGGGTGAGATTGAAGGCCTGTTAAAAACCAGTTAACACGCTAGTAAAGTCGTTACCGTTAACAAGCCCGCCAAAACCAGACAATGGACTGAGCAGATTTGGCAGGCAGATAAGACCACTTCAATTTAGTATAATTGAAGGCCCGTTAAGCAGTTTAAAAAAAAGGAAGAAGACAAGCCGAGCTGGAAGTGAGTCGGCATCGCTCACCACTCAGACACACCCGAGTCCAGCTCGTGAAGATACCACCTCGACGGACCTCCAACAACGGTCCCAACACAGTCACCCGGAGCAACATGCAGCAACAAGTCACCGACGGCTCCACGAGGTCGACCGACACACTAGACAAGGCCTAAAACCATCGCGGAAACCAAAGGCCTCAAGAAACCAACAACCGCACATTACCCCCAACTGACCGGGTAATAGCAGGCCACCGCGACCAACAAAGACCAACTCAAGGGAAGAAAACCTGAAGAACCGCAAAGTTTCCACTCTACAATCTACTCCTGACTTACCCCTGGGTAAGATTTTCCCAAAGACTCTAAGCCCTATTGCTAACCAAAAGAAATTGGGTACTCACCAGATAAATCCAAACCGACATCCTACCGCATCAGCGGACTCGCGAAGACTGACCAGATACGCAGGTGAAGTCCTCTACTGCGTACGGGGTACGGCAGACACTAACCGCCATAAACAACGAACCCCAAAACCGCGATTTAGCCCAACTGTCAAAGGATTGGTGAGCATTATCCCTGGTCCTTCAAAGCCTAACTTAGCTAGTAAAGTGGGGTTGGGAGGGGTGAAGTATTGTTCTAATGTCATTTCCCTCGCTTGTACCGAAGTGTTCCCCACCTTTAGAGTGTTAAGAGTGTTATTATTTGTGTTTTACCTTTCAATAAAGATTGAAGTTCTTTCATCAAACTCAGTTGTCTGCTGCACCTTTTATCACAACCCCCAAATAAGTCCAAGGTCTAGAACCAAGGGAGTGGGAGCGATTCGAACCGTTCAGATTTCAGAGGTGAAGCTGACACAAACCACCACCACCTACAATGGATAGCCCTTGTCACCCAGTAGCCACCCTCTGGTTTGTCATGGTGCATCAAATGCTGATGATAGAGTGGACTGCCGCAGAATGAAGGCATTATGACTGCTGCCAGGCTACCGAGCATTGACCGGCATGATGCGCTGAGTATGGTCGCACACCAGCTGGACATTGAAGGAGTGGAATCTCTTCTGGTTGAAGTACGTCTCCAAATTGAGATGCGGTGCCCGCAAAGCGACATGTATGCAGTCAGTGGCACTCTGCACCGTGGGGTAGCCTGATATCATGGTGAAGCCGTGTGCTCGCTTCTCTCTGGTAAGAGCGAATGAAATGTATTCAGCTTTCTTTGCATACAGCGCCTCACTCACCTCCCTTATACAGGAGTGGATGGCAAACTGGGAGATGTTACGGACGTCGCCTGAAGAAGTTCAAGGCCATGGTCACCTATACAGCCACTGGCAGTGCTGTGCTCACCCTGGACTGAGGCTGCAGGTCTGACTGCAGCAGGTGGCAGATTCTAGTGAGCACCTCCTTAGTTAAACAGAGACGTCACATGCACTATTCCTCGCTGAGGCTGAGGTAGGAGAATTGCTCCTTGAAGACCCTAGGTGGCTATGGCCTCCTGCTGAGAGCCCTTCTCCCACTCCTCCTCCTGCCTTTTCTGCTTGTCCTGCTCTGTGTCACCTCTGCTCATTCTCCCTGTCATGCTGCAGGCCAAGGGAGCAACTGGTCTGAGCAGACCCTTGCAAGTCCATACCAAGCCCTTGAGCACATGCCACACCACTCCTTGTAGACTTTAGGTGAATTTAAAGAAGTATAGAAAGCACCAAACATTTCGACAAACTCAGCAACAGCTAATAGAAGTCAATCAACTAACCTGTAAGTAGGTGATGATCCCTTTAAATAGCGCTGGTGGGGGGTCCTTCCTGCTGCTGAATGTATATTCAGCTGTGCGAGGTTAAGAGAGGGCATTAGCTCCAGCATTGAGGTCGAAAATGGCAGCGCTGCCGTCAAATCAGTGTTACACGCGGATTGATGTCACGATCTGCGTACTCCGCATACTTCCGGTGCACGCTCCCAGCCCCGATGCTGCCGCCCTCACCAAAATGGCGTCCGGCGTGGCCCGCACCAGAAGTGTGCACATGCTGATCGGCAATGTTCCCTTTAAGCTGTGCGGTCACGCTCTGAAGGTCCCACGCAGCCGGTGAGCCAGCTTTTAAATAGAAAAACCATGCATGCACGGAATTTTGAGTGGCCAAAAAAAATTAGATGGAACATTGCTGCTCAGATGCCATTTTTGACCCAAAACAGCACCCGTAGCACCCAAACAACGGGTGCTACGCAACCAAATCTTTAGCCCGATGTTTTCTTTGCATGTTTAGATGGTTTGAGGACTGGTGAGTCATTAAAAGCTTGAATATATTTTGATGGAATGAAAAGTAATCTTTATAAGAGAGTGTTGCTCACAGACACTGTGGTGGTCTAACAGACTGTCCAAAGCATCAATAAGAATACAAGCAAACAGGGAATGTAGAACCTCTGCTATATTGTATGGTTAGATATTGGGCAGTACAGACACCTCCTTAAACTAAAGACACTCAGACCACTTACAGGAATGACCAGCACTGCAGTACCCAAGAAAATATCTAAGACAATACCCAAACCTTGCAACAATTGGTGGCAGCTACCTGGGATGCTGAGTTACACTGGTGATAAAGGAAATTCAAAATAGTTAAAAGTAGATGAATCGGAAACTGTAATATCTAAAAATGTCAAGTTGATTGAAAGAGGAAGAGAGTCAGGTGGCCAAGGATAAATGGCGCCAACATATGGTCAAGGAGAAGGATGGGAACAGGGTGGTCCAGTGAGAAATGTTGTCACTGGAGACTGAGAAAGAGCATCGGAAGCAGAAGAGAGTGCAAGAATGAAGCATGATAGAACGAAGAACAAGAATGAGAGGGGGAACGCAAATTTGAGGCCAGCAAGAAGCAAAAACAGTGCCAGCATGAGTCCAAGACTGAGAAGGAGAAAGAGCATTGCCGTGCTCTTGATCTGGTAGAGAATCCAGTGAGTCCAGTAATTAGAGCCATGGAACTCCGGGCCAGCCATTTTATTAAATGAATTCTTATTCACATTTTAAAAAGGGTGATAATATTGATAGTTTTATTCGGGCATTTGAATTTTTAGCCAGTGGGACAAAAGTAAATGAGCCAACCGACTCACAATGTCACTAAGCGGAAAGATGCTTGCAGCAGTTTCTCATGTCACTTTTGCTGATAGTGTGGACTATGATATTGTAAATCATGCGATTCCCAGGGCTTATGATTTAACGCCTGAAGCATACAGGCAGAAATTTAAGAAACTAAGGAAGGATCAGTCCAATACTTCTAAGGAATGGCTATCCAGCTGGGTACACGATGGGCAATTCAGTGGATGCAGCTGTCCCATCTAAGTGGCAGATGGACAGGTGGAGGCAGCAAACAAGAGCAGCACCTAGCTACAATCGTGAGACAAAGCTGGAGATTTATGTTGGTCTGGTCACCAGGGCTTCGAAGACAATCTGAGACTGGCCAGATGGCACAATACGTTAAATTGTAATTGGTACAGGTGGTCAGAGGTGCCAGGCACAGAGGTTACACGTCTCTTGGGCAGGTTTCCAAGCAGCTCATGGGCTCCTGAGGTCCGGGAGGATCAGCAGCTTTGGTGGTGCATCTAATGTGGAGTACATGGTCTTCGCAAGTGAACCTTAGGGCTCACATGTGAAGGACTGTCCCGGGGTACGGAGATATGTCATGTTTCGGGACCATTTTTTGACCATTTTTCCATAGAGAGAATTTAGCAAAATTGCTGCTTTTTGAAAAGTTGTGTTTGAAAGCTCACTGCACTCACACACGTTTGAAAAAAAGGTACTGAGTCGATAGATGGTTAAAATGCAAATGAGCTTGCTTCAATGCTGTTTTCCCATTGACTGTAAATAATAAGCTATTTATTAGCCTGTCTCAGCAATCAATAAACACTTTACGACCAATGTGTTGGACAGTCTTGGGTTCCTTTCTGGCTGTGAAAAGAGGGAGATAAAACAAAAAGACAGACACAGGCAGTCAGATCTAGCAAAGGCTGCAAGAAGGTTAGAAGGCAGAAGAGTAGTTAGAAGTTACTGTCCTGGAGTTTCCGCTCGATTGTGCTGGTTTTTTCGGCATAATTCCCCTGATATCGACGTAACTGGTGCAAAAGATTGAGGAAGTTTAAGCATAAATTGCATTCAGCACAACTCGAGTTTCCGCGATCTTCTGCACTCGTTTTAAAAATATCGCGCGCTAGAAGCAGGCCCTGCCTAAAAAACTGGCCACGCCCCCAGGGTGAATTCATCACCATTGGGAGTTTCCGCTAATTGCGCTCATTTGCGGGACTTCGAGTATGCTCCAAAAATTAAGCTGTAACTTTTGGGCGCAAGGACATTAATAGGTACATTTTGAAAGGTTTTGAATGATTTTTTTTTAATTTACGAAGGAACTGACTACTGTACCCCAATATAACTGGAAAATAGCTTTGTATATTTTTTTTTAAGTCATTTTCAGTCATTTAAAATCAGGCTACTCGCAGGTTTTGCGTTCGACAATATGCAAATGAGTTTGAGCAGAAACTCAGGGAAAAAAACACTTTTTAAAATGGGCGCAATTTAGGCCGCAATTTGCGCTGGGATTGCCAATTGCGCCCAAAGCAGAAACTCTACCCACTTTGTTTAAGTCAAGCAAGATAGTCCACTGATGTGGGGAAGCATAGTGTTCGTTATTCAGAGCATTACAAAAGGCAAGTTGTATTGATAGAAATAAGTGAATCCGATTATAACTGACACTCTGTATATAGGACATTTTACTAGGCTAAAGGCGCTACATAAATGCAAGTTGCTGTTGTTGTATGTTCACATAGTGCGAAATAAAACGACTTAAAAGCTGATATGTGGCCTCATCTCACTTAGTGTTTGCTTGGTCCAACTTCAGCACACATGAAAGACAGGCATGTCCAGTTCGGATCAAAAGGGAATACTATTGTTACACTTCTGGTGTAACTATTGTACAGTTAGATATTGGGCAGTACAGGTACATCCCTTAAATATAAGACACTTAGACCACTTCCAGGAGTAACTAGCACCACTGTACCAGACAGAATATCGAAGGGAAGATCCTAAACTTGTAACGATGATAAGTTGTCTGAAAGTTGCATGGTGTCAAAAGCTTTGAAAAATATTAAAACCAATAACGGATGATTCACCAAAGTGTTGAAGAGTATATTTCACCTGTCTGGTTTCATTTGTATTTATTAGATCAGATATTATTGTGTTGTGCCAACACCTTATTTCTCAAAAAGAGTGAACCACAAACACTTCCTTTTAGCAAGAATATAACCCAATCTCAAAGATGTCCTTCTGGTATTATTTCTTTTGTGAGTGAAAATGGTGTCGATTGAGGTTTTTTAGCCTGTTGGAAAATATTACTAATTTAACTGGTGCTGCTCAATCAACAGAACACATCAGTACCTACTAAATACTGGATGAATATTTTAAGCGGAGGACGATACAAGGCTATAAGTGGGCCAGCATGGCCGGAATTTTCTGGGGTCCATGCGGGTGCGATCGGAGGCGGGTCGGGTGGTAAATTTGAAATAAGTTGGAGCGGGTCGGGAACCCGCCACCATCCCGTTCCCATGCGCCTTTCCCTCGGGTGCGTTTGCCGGTGCGGCAGCGACCCGACCGGCAGAGGCGGGCGACCTAATTTAAATAATTATCAGCTTGTTCTCAGACCGTTAAGCTCCTTTTTAGCCTACCTTTCAAATTTCCCTGCATGACCACAGGATTAACGCAGCTCGGGAACCACGTCTGTCAACCTGAGGTGGGAGTTGAGTGGCCATTGATCCAGCTGATAAGTTGACAGCATCAAATGTACTATAAAAGCTCCCACCTCACAGCTGATCACTTTCCTCAGGCAGAAGCTATTGCTGACTGCATTCCCAGCAAAGATTGAGCTTTCTGCAGGCTGCAAATCTTTCCAGCAAAGTGACCATCCAGTCTCACCTCATTGGTAGAACCTATCACACCATTGACAGATCGCTTCTCTCATCTCTACTTCACATGCCACCTATTCTATCAGCATGGGTGCCGTTTATACTGTCTCACCTCGGTCCTCAGAGTCAGACCACGATGAGCCCCAACACCAGCAGCACCAGGCACACCAGCAGCACCAACAACAACACCACCAACCTTCTCCTCAATGCCCTGATGCTGCACAGAACAGAAGGCATCAGTGCACCGGAGGCGATACCCCCAACACAGGGTATAGAGGCAGAGGATGAGCTTCCTTGACATGACTGAGCAGCAGTGCCAAAGGAGGCTCAGGCTATCGCGGCAGGTCGTCGCAGACATTTGAACATTGCTGGAACAAGACCTGCAGCCCAGAGGAGCGGGTGGACACGCCTTACCAGTGGCTGTCAAAGTCGCTTTGCCACTCTGGCTGGCTTCCCACGGGTTCAGGGTGTCATCGACTGCACTCATATGGCCATCAGGGTACCCCATCATAACCCAGGAGTCTTTGTCAACCGCAAGGGCTTCCACTCGCTCAATGTGCAGCTGGTCTGCAACCATAAGAAGATCATCATGCATGTGTGCGACAAATTCCCTGGCAGCTGCCATGACTCTTTTGTCCTTCGCCAGTCCACCCTCCCTCAGCTCTTCACTCCGCCAAACAGACATTCGGGCTGGCTGATTGGAGACAAGGGCTATCCACTGAAGATGTGGGTCATGAAACCCTAGAGGAGGCCATGTGCTGAGGCCGAGGAGAGATGTAATGAAAGCCACATTTCTATCAGATGTGTCATAGATGTGTCTTACCTCCTGACTCCCCAAAGCCTTTCCACCATCTACAAGGCACAAGTAAGGAATGTGATGGAATACTCTCCACTTGCCTGGCTGAGTGCAACTCCAACAACACTCAAGAAGCTCGACACCATCCAGGACAAAGCAGCCTGTTTGATTGGCACCCCATTCACCACCTTAAACATTCACTCCCTCCACCACCGGCTTACCGTGGCTGCAGTGTGTGCCATCTACAAGATGCACTGCAGCAACTCGCCAAGGCTTCTTCGGCAGCACCTCCCAAACCCACGACCTCTTCCACCTAGAAGGACAAGGGCAGCAGGTGCATGGGAACACCACCACCTCCAAGTTCCCCTCCAAGTCACACACCATCCTGACTTAGAAGTATATCGCCGATCCTTCATCGTCGCTGGGTCAAAATCCTGGAACTCCCTACCTAACAGCACTGTGGGAGTACCTTCACTACACAGACTGCAGCAGTCCAAGAAGGTGGTTCACCACCACCTTCTCAAGGGCAATTAGGGCTGGGCAATAAATGCGGGCCTTGCCAGCGACGCCCACATCCCATAAAAATAAAAAATAAATTATTTTTAAAAAGGCAATAGGCATGCTCAAAATGCACTTCAGATGCCTTGACAGATCTGGAGGAGCCCTTCAGTACGCACCAGCCAGGGTCTCCAGAATCATCGTGGTCTGCTGCGCCCTGCACAACATAATGCAGCAGCGAGGATTAGCACTGCATGAGAAGCAAGGCAGTGAGCGCACAGCCTCTTCAGAGGAGGAGCAACAGCTGGAAGATGAGGAGGAGCAGGAGATGGAGAGCACCTTGCTGCACATCAGTGGGGCCATGAGGACCCCCGTCTACGCTGACATCCCTCCTAGAGAGGAGGTCTACGAGCCTCTGCCATCTGATCTCCATAGATAACATGTGCTCCTGTGAGCGGCACATTAGCTGCTCCATGCAGGTGGCCATCCTTTCCATGGATGAGCCAACAGTCGCCATCGCCTGCAACATGGTGGTGCTCATGTTGGAGATGGACTCCTCCATTCTCTGAACATTTGTAGACATCGCGGTCGCAAAACCTGTCAGAGCCCCCTGCATTTCTTCCTGCACCTCCAGGATCGCCCTCTTTCTGGATGGCCCCCTAGGCTCAGCATCTGCATGCAGCTGAGCAGAGCTGGGAGCGTCCTGCGCCCTCCGGCAAGGACTTTCCACTGCTGTCCCTGTCTCCACCATCTGCTCTTGCTCACTTGTAACTTGTGAGACACCAGGTGTCAACACTACTCTATCTCGCGTGGGACCCACCAAGGTGTGCATCTCTGCGCTGGTGCTGGGTGCGCTTATGTCTGGTGACACAGTGCCCTCAGAGGTTGGAGGCTCCTCTGAAGAGTCGTCTTCCTCTTCCTCCTGGACAGTGGGGGTGTGGGGCTCTTGATGGACCTGTGGGAGAGTAAAGAGATGAGTTAGATATGTCATATGAAGAATGGGTACAGATACCATTATGCACATGATGACCATTCAGTGGCTGATGATATCAGTCCCCATATGAATGATGTATGCCATGTGGCTGTATGATCTGTAATTCTGTCACCAGGTTGCTGAGATGTCCCCCTCTCTTCGTCTCCCATCTCCAGCTGCTCGGCGACTCCCGATACTTCTAAAGCAGCCTCCTCTGCTGTTGTGAGGGTGGCAAATGATGAAGGGCCACCTCCAGTTCTCTCTCTCTCTCTCTTATTTTGTGATCTCTTTTCCTGCAAGCAGGGAAGGAAGAGAAGGTTGCATGAGAGTGATGGAATGAGTGTAAGGAATGGATGGGTTAGATCTTTAGATGGTGACTGTGATGGAGTGGGGTGACAAAGCCAAGTGGCCTCCTTGTGTGTTGTTAGTTGCTATGATTGCATTAGGATGAGGGTGAGTGTGAGGGGTGGCTAGTAAGATGAAGATGTGATAATGTAGATAGAGAGAGATGGGTGGACGTGCAAGGTATGTTGGTGTGAGTAATGATGTGCAGGAGTAGGGTTGGGAAGGCAGAGTGATGGGGATGTGATGAGAGGCACAGCAGGATGAAGTTGAGTGTGGCTTTGTACTCACCTTTCCTGATCTAATGAGATCATTGAAATGTTTCCGGCACTGCACCCAGGTCCTCCTGAACACATCCCTGCTGTTCACCTCCTCTGCAATTTGGAGCCAGGCTCTTTTTGTCTCCTGGGGAGGTCTCTTCCGCCCATTGGAAGGGAAGAGGACCTCCCTGCGTGCTCTGACTCCCTCCACAAGCACCCTCTGATCGGAA
Source organism: Squalus acanthias (assembly GCA_030390025.1). Classification (NCBI taxonomy): domain Eukaryota; kingdom Metazoa; phylum Chordata; class Chondrichthyes; order Squaliformes; family Squalidae; genus Squalus; species Squalus acanthias. The sequence continues at coordinate 45,635,307 of CM059444.1, forward strand.
AAAATCTACGAACCTACCTGCTGGTTCTGTAGATCCCAAGCTTGTGATCCTGGGCCTCTCCTCTTCGAAATGCGCCCCGGGATCACGTGGGCCAGGCAAACCAATGAAAGAAGGGAATCCCCATTCATACTTTTGAACTGTCAAAAGTGTGAATGGGAATCACATTTAAAAACACACTAAAACATTAAATATTTTTTTTAAAACATTGGGGGAAAAATTCAGTCTCGCCCCGTTTGGGGAGCAATTATCGGCCGGGCGCAAAGATTACCGCCTGGCGCTAATTATCGCCTCCGACTGCAAACTTGACTTTTATCGCCCCTGGAGGTGATTGGAACGCTAAATCAGCCGCTACACATCTGTCTTAAGGTGCAAAGGCTGAGGAGCGAGGCGCTAACTCAGAGCGCTGGCGAAGCTCAAGTGATGTCAGTCAGCAATGGAATACAGACACAATGGCCCCGGCCAGTTCTTAAAGGGGAGGGTTGATCTTGCTTTCCATCCACATCCTGCTCATTGCAGCCTTGAATCTCTGCCTGGAGAGACCTGTACATCAAATCTGCTGGAAAGAACAATGGAGAACCCCAGGGAAAGAGCTCAGAGTGCAGCCCCCACCGTCTCTTCTAAATCGATACAAGGAAGGGCAAATCAACATGAACCTGCAAAGTGCGGCTAAATACCCGAAACTCCTTCACACAGCATTGAATCTCTCCAGAAGCCTATCTCTCTCCCTCTCAGAATGCGTGGTTCAAAAATGTCGCCAACAAAAAAAGGCAAGAAGCGGTCGCCTTTAAATAGCGCTCCCGCAGTCCCTTCCTGACTGCAAAACGCTCCCCTCAACCTGTCGTTGCTAGCGGCAGGCGGTAAGGCAGGGGGTGCCACTCAATATCCGCTCCGAGGCGTTGCGCACTCGACTGACGTCACGATCTGCCGTCGCAGGAGATCGTGGCGGTAATGTTTAACGCCGCCGCAAAATGCCTAGTTAATTTCGCAAGCGGTACAAACATCGCCGCGCCCGGGCGCTAGTTGCTTTGCGCCCCATTAGCGCCCTCTTAAGGCGCTAACGGGAGGCGCAGCCAACTGAATTTTTCCCCCATTACATATTTAAAATTAATTAAAATGCCATTTAATTAAATATTTTAAACAAAAATTTAATGAAAAGAAAAATTAAATGTTTTTACAGGGCTAAAAATAAAGTTACCTTTTTGAAGAGTATTTTTAATTTATAAATGAGTTATCAAATTTCATTTTTCTATTTTTTTTAAACTCTTAGGGGTAGAAATTAGGTCGCGCCCCATTTGGGGCGCAAATATCGTCTGGACGCAAATATTAGCGCCTGGCGCTAATTATCGGCACTGACTGGAAACTTCACTTTTACCGCCCCGGGAGGTGAGTGGAGCGCTAAAGCAGGCGCTGCACACCTGTCTTAAGGCGCAAAGGCCAAGGAGCGAGGCGCTAACTCAGAGCGCTGGCGAAGCTCATGTAATGTCAGTCAGCAATGGAACACACACACAATGGCACGGGCCAGTTCTTAAAGGGGATGGTTAATCTTGCTTTCCATCCACATCCTGTTCATTGCATCCTTGAATCTCGGCCTGGAGAGACTTGCACATCAAATGTGCTGGAAAGAACAATGGAGAGTACCAGGCAAAGAGCTCAGAGTGCAGCTCCCACAGTCTCTGCTAAATCGATACAAGGAATGGCAAATCAAAATGAACCTGCAAAGTGCTGCTCAGTACCCAAAACTCCTTCACACAACGTTGAATCTCTCCCGAAGTCTCTCCCTCTCTCTCAGAATGCGTAGTTCAAAAATGCCACCAACAATAAAAGACAGGAAGAGGCCCCCTTTAAATAGCGCCCCCCCCAGCCCCACAGCGATTGATAGCGTTCCAGTCTTCTGGTCGTTGGATGCGCCAGGCGGTAAGGCAGGGGGCGCCACTCAATTTCCGCTCCGGGGCGCCACAAGGGCGTTGCACCATGGAATGACGTCACAATCTGCGCGCACAGGTGGTCGCAGCGGTAAGTTTTAGCGCCGCCGCACAATCTCAAGTTAAGTTCTCGAGTGGCGCAAACATCGCTGCGCCCGGGCGTTAGCGGCTTTGCGCCCCATTAGCGCCCTCTTAAGGCGCTAACGGGAGGCGCAACCAACTGAATTTTTACCCCTTAAGCTGGTAAAAGCAGGCCTTACGCCTGCTTTTACCAGGCGTAAGAATTTGACAGTCATTCAGCGGGCGGAAGTTGTGCAAAAGGTGCAACTCTCCACCCGCAGAGGCACTTTTCTTGGGCATGCGGAGGATCTGTCAAGAGAATTCTTGTACGCACCCGTAGGGGTCGCAAAATACGGCCCATTGAATTCTAAGCTTATATAGGCTGGTTTAAGAATTTCCAGGAATATAGTGGCATGTGTCAAGGTAGCATGCACAAAGGATTGATTTCTGCCAATTGTCTGGCTACACAACCTTTAATAAGTATGATAGATAATAATGCAGATGATGGGGTTTAGTCTATAACTGCATTGAACAGAAGTGTTTTTTAACATGTAATTCAAGCTGTGTTTTACTTTCACAATTGTTATCCAAAATTATCAAGGAGCACCTTAAAAATTAGAATATAAAAATGATCAAAATTGGTTAGATAATAACTAAACAACTCAGAAATTTGAAACTGGCTGAAAAATTCTTGATTACTGTAAACCTAAAAGTGATATAAATAATCCCCTGGGGTAGATCTTGACTTTGTACGATCGTGTACAATGTGTGAAAGCGAGTCAGCATCCCGTTTTACACTATCACACAAAGTCAAGATCTACCCCGCCCTGATCCTTATTGTGGCTTCTTTAAATTGTTAAATCAGTGTCAAGGAAAGTCCGCTATTTTTGATTCCACCCTCCTTTCCCTTTGTTTCCCTATTCACTCCCTAGCTCCCAATCAACTCCAATCCACTGGAAACACGCTCATTTGTGTCATTGTATGTGTCCATTCATCTGTTATCCTGTCAGTGAATGCTAACTTATCACCTCAGTAACTTAAAAGAGTGTCACTTGACCTAAAGTGATCTTCATAAGTGGCTTCTCCTCATTAGCAAATGGTTATGCTTGATATTGCCCATCTGTCTCGGCTGTTGTCTTTAAGAAGCAAGCTGTTACATCATTAACTTAAAAATGAATTGGATTTTCACCAATAAACGATTTCCTCTCATCATTCTCTGGTTTCTTTCAAAAATGAACGTGGGAAGTTTTCGGTATAGCTAACCACAAACTTGCAATTCTTCTGCAGTTAAACTCTAATATCTGTCCAATTGTAGGGCTCTACCTTTTGCTAATTTGATGGGTCTAAATGCTGTTGTGCCTACACAAATAATGTTTGTGATGAATGCTCATATGAAATTTGAAGACAAGTGCAGTTGGAATTTTCCATTGCAACTTGTGCCAATATTCAGCAAAGTGAGAACAATCACCAGAGCATTGGCAAATTGCCAGATTGAGTGCCCCATCAGTCAGCTGGCTGCAATGCAATATTAATATTCATGTAGATAAAATCAAACTAAATCAGGTCGTATTATGCCTCTCTCTTTAGTTCGGACAACAATGTTCGTTTGATTAAAAAAAAACAGACTCCAGCGCTGCGATATTTATGGGGAGGCGGGCAGGGTACGCATGAGACCGAAATCGGTTGAAGAACCCGGCAAGGCCAGGGGCATGGAGGCCCTGTCGATCGTAGCGGCAGGGCTTCAATGGCATCTTGTAGATCCGCCTCCCGCTTGGCAGCCGGCCAAATGGACAGCCTGGCCAACGGGCGGGAGAGCTGGGTGGGGGGGGGGAAGAGGACAGTCATCGGGATGGCTGGGCGGAGCGGGGCTGCAGATCGGGGCTGGGGGAGGCCGAAGGCTTCCTTGAGAGGCCTGTGGGTGGAGCACTCCTGCTCCACAAGAACTGCTAAAAGAGCCACTTGCCTTGGGGAGCCGGTAGCTCCCGCCCCCGTTTCACTGCTGAGTTTCCCGACCCCCGGGAAGCCCATGCAGCACGAGTTAATTTCAAATCGGGGTCCCAATTGCACTGTAGGAGCCCATGGAGCGTAACTCGGACGCCCCGATATTTGTTGCCGTAAAAATGGTGCTGGGCGCCTGCGTGGCTTGTTGGGGGTCGGGTTACACGGATTTCACAATTTTAACCTCTCCCCCTGACTCTCTCGCGCTCATCGTGGAGGGGTTAATATCGAGGCCCAGGTTACTGCAGTGGCAGAGCACGCAAATCCTCAAAACTGACATACTGAGGAGTGGTAGGATGTGGGGCTTTGTCAACTATTTCCTTTCTTGGTCAGTTCACAATATTAGCTCAACTTCGAGAGCAATGGACAGAGGCTAGCAGCTGCTTTATCGAAGCAAGGGAGAGAAAAATCAGCAGGTGTGTCAGCCCAGGATTCTCAAACACCCCTGGCAGCTGGCTAGAGTGGCATTTACAAAGGCCAGGGAACAAGTTGCCTTCCCTGCCCCATTTAGTATTGGAATGGTCTACAACACTGGAGAACTCAAAGGAAGGGAGACACATAAAAATAAGAGTTGTTTTGGCAACTCAATAGTGAATGCATTAGTACACTGCCGCAAAAGAAATCAGAATATTAGAATGCCAGTTCTCCATCTTGATTTCCTACATGGTGACTTCCTGATGCCATCTAAGCTACCCAGGTTAAGCACAGATTAGAGGAAATGTTAACCTTATCTTCCTCTCTCCACAGATGCTGCCTGACTTGCTGAGTGTTTTCAGCATTTTCTGTTTTTATTTGAGATATTCCAGCATCCGCAGTATTTTGCTTTTTGCTCCCTTGTAAAGAAAGACTTGCATTTATATAGCGCCTTTCAGGGATCTGGGGGGTCCTCGTACATGAAACACAAAAAGTTAGCATGCAGGTACAGCAAGTAATTAGGAATGCAAATGGAATGTTGGCCCTTATTGCAAGGGGGATGGAGTATAAAAGTAGGGAAGTCTTACTACAACTGTACAGGGCGCTGGTGAGGCCACATCTGGAGTACTGCGTGCAGTTTTGGTCTCCTTATTTAAGGAGGGATATACTGGCTTTGGAGGCAGTGCAGAGAAGGTTCACTACGTTGATTCCTGAGATGAGGGGGTTGTCTTATGAGGAAAGGTTGAGCAGGTTGGACCTATACTCATTGGAGTTTAGAAGAATGAGAGGTGATCTTATTGAAACATATAGGATTCTGAGGGGGCTTGACAGGGTAGAAGCAGGGAGGATGTTTCCCCTCGTGGGGGAATCTAGAACTGGGGGCATGGTTTCAGAAAAAGGGGTCGCCCATTTAAAACTGAGATGAGGAATTTCTTCTCTCAGAGGGTCGTGAATCTTTTGGAATTCTCTACCGCAGAGACCTGTGGAGGTGGAGTCATTGAATATATTCAAGGTTAAGATAGACAGATTTTTGAGCTACAGGGGAGTCAAGGGTTATGGGAAGCGGGCAGGAAAGTGGAGTTGAGGCCAAGATCAGATCAGCCATGATCTTATTGAATGGTGGAGCAGGCTTGACGTGCCAAATGGCCTACTCCTGCTCCTACGTCTTATGTTCTTATGTTCTTAAACGCAGCAGCCCATAAACAGCAATGTGATAATGACCAGATAATCTGTTTTAGTGATGTTAATTGAGGGATAAATATTGGCCAGGAAACCGGGGATAACTCCCCTGCTCTTCGAAATAATTCCATGGGATCTTTTACGTCCACCTGAGAGAGCAGACGGGGCCTCGGTTTAACGTCTCATCCAAAAGACGGCACCTTCGATAGTGCAGCACTCCCTCAGCACTGCATTACCAGTGCTCAAGTGTCTGGATGGGACTTGAACCCACAACCTTCTGACTCAGAGGTGAGGGTGTCTACCAACTGAGCCACTGGCTGACACTTGTACCATAGTGCTGCTCATGTGTTCCTGTTGCATTATCGTAGAACCAAACAGCACAGAAGGAGGCCATTCGACCCATTGTGCCTGTGCCAGCTCTTTCAAAGAGCTGTCCAATTATCCAAAAAATTATCTCCTAAGTTATGTGGGAATTGGACTCAGTGAGCTTTGCGTACATGTGTGTGGGCTCCAAGTGCATAGGTGCCTTCATAGGGTCAGCTTATTAGTCCAGTGCATATCAAGTGTTAACTATAGGCCTTAAGCCCATAATGTGAGGAGCTGTAATACGGGCATTGTATTGGAATTATCGGCCCCCTTAAATACAGGAAAGCCTGAGTAAGTGTTGAAGGCACAAGATTTATTTTCTATTGGTTTCTAGTGGCAAGTCCCTCCACACCCAAGAACATTTTGATTGTAGACACTTTGGGGTAGAAATTAGGTCGCGCCCCTTTTGGGGCGCAAATATCGTCCGAGCGCAAATATTAGCGCCTGGCGCTAATTATCGGCACTGACAGGAAACTTCACTTTTACCGCCCCGGGAGGTGAGTGGAGCGCTAAATTAGGCGCTGCACACCTCTCTTAAGGCGCAAAGGCCTAGGAGTGAGGCGCTACCTCAGCGCACGAGCGCAGCGCAGCTGCTGCCAGTTAGCGAGGGAACACAGACACACTGGCGCCGGACACTTCTTAAAGCGGGGGGGGCCACTTGCTCCCCAGCCACACCCTGCTCATTGCAGCCTTGAATCTCAGCCTGGAGAGACCTGTAATCCATTTTGCTGCCAAGCATGGAGAGGGTGAGAGAACGCGCTCATCGCTTCACCGAGCGGGCCTTGGATGCTCTGGTTGACGCAGTGGAGCGCAGACGATGCATGCTGTTCCCGGAGAGTGGCAGGAGGCCTTTGCCACGCGAGTTCAGAAGAGTGTGGAGGGAGGTGGCTCAGAGCGTCTCCTCCAGGAGCATGGTGCCCAGGACCCATGTTCAGTGCCGCAAAAAGTTCAACGACCTCACTCGGGTCGTCAGGGTGAGTGGCTTTTTCTCAATACCTCTCCATCCCTCCATCTCAACCTCACTCTATGGCCAGAGGGTCTTAAAACCCCAATGCACAACACTCATGCAACACCTATGGCCCTTTCATCAAACACACACACACATTCCACACTTTGCATACAGTAAGGGCTATTCACCTATGGGAGGCACATCAGGCAAGAGCATGGCTGCATATTGTAAGGGCTATTCACCTATGGGAGGCACATCAGGCAAGACCATGGCTGCATATTGTAAGGGCTATTCACCTATGGGAGGCACATCAGGCAAGACCATGGCTGTATATTTACTCAGATGCTGTCCTTTTTCTTGCAGGCTAAGCTGGCTCATAATCGGAGACAGCAGCAACGGACGGGTGGAGGGCGGCTTCAGCTGCAACCCCTCAGCGATCTGGAGGAGCGCGTCCACAGGATTGTGGCAAGCCGGGTGATCGGTCCCGTCGCCACTGGGGACGCCGACCCCGTTGTGGACAGCAATGGTAAGGTCATCACCTTTTTGTCCTCTGTCCTTCCACTTGTCCCTCACAATACCAGCTTTGACACTTTCAATCCAACTTGCTAACTCGCTGCACTTATTCCTCCCTTACTGCCACCCTGTCCTCACGCTAAAGCCACTCTTGTACCTCCCTGCTTTCAGATGGTGATTCACCAGCTGAGGAGACGGGCCCTGAAGCTGCCACTGGGAGTGATGCTGCAGCTGAGGAGGAAGAGGAAGCCGGAGCATCAGTGCCACCCTCTCCCGAGGAAGCCCATGGCCACACTGGGAACACGCCTTCCCCGGAGGGGAGCAGGGGGGAAGGGGCTGATGATGGTGAAGCTCCAGGACCCAGCGGGCTGCAGCAACGCCATGGGGGGGGGAGGGAAGAACGGGAGCCTTCTCCCCAGAGGGAGAGTATGCCAGACACTCCTACTGCAATGGACGCAGAGGAGGAGCGGCTGATTGCAGAAATGAACAGCCAGGCGGTGGGCATGCACACTGAGCTCATGGGTGCAGTGGGAAGGGTGCCCGAATGCATTGAGGCACTGGCAAGGAGTGTGGAGCACTTCGCTGTAGCACAGGCGGATGCCACACTAAAGCTTAGTGCTGCAATTCAGTCACTGGCTGCCAGGAACCCATCTGAGACTGCTCTCATGCAGACTCAGATTGAGGCCACGCGAGCACTGACTGCTGCCATCCTCGATGGTTCGTGCACATGTCCCCGGGGCTGTCACCGCGCCGCAGCAGGCCAGCAATCTGTTCTCCGGCAAATTGCTCCGGATGCTGAAGTGCTGCCCCGTGGGAGTGCCAGTGTGTCGGGCGAGCAGGGAGTTGCTGTCCTCTCTCACGATGACAGCATTCCTGCTGCCAACACTGTCACTTCTCCACTGCACTTGCCACCGCCTGTAGGACAGACTGCTGCCGCCCATGCAGAGTTGGTGCAGTCTGCAGCCGGGCCCTCCAGGCCCAGAAGTGGTCGAGGCCGTCCTTCAGGGGCATCTGCAGTGTCAGGGTCTGACGAGCAGCAGCCTTCCACCAGCCTTGCTGCAGCCACTGAGGTCCCATTACGGAGGAGCAGTAGGGTTAGAAGGGGGGAAGTGCGCAAGGGAAGGAGATCACCCTCGAAGGGCAAAAAGTAGGAGGTGTGCCAAAATGCTGGTCATTTTTTTATTAAAGGCCGAGGTTCATGGTCCAACTTTTGTTTAGTGTTTTGGACATTATCTCCAGGTTGTGAGAACCAGTTATGTTATTGACTGTTTTTTTGTGTTTATTTCTATGAGTTTGTCATGAGGAATTGACACACACAGAGTTTGTAAAATAAATAAGTTTCTGTATTCAAAATATACATGGCTGGTGGTTGGAATTATTGGTGCCTTGGCCGGCTTAGGGGTTGCGTGCTGGGTTGATTAGTGTTTGTAGCAATGGCAGGGGCCCTAGAAGCGGCTTGCTATTAGTCGTTGACGGACGGCCCTTGCAGTTTGACCATTGTGGGCCGCCCTCCTGCCTTGGTACTGCTGATGATCATCGTCCTCGTCCTGTTCCTCCTCTTCCTCCTCCTCCTCTGGTGGTGCTACAAGGCCTGGTGGCATTGGCTGGGTCCTGAGGATTGCCATGTTGTGCAACATGCAGCACACGACTACGAAGTTCGAAACTTGCTCAGGCGAGTACTGCAGGGCTCCTCCGGAATGGTCCAGACAGCGGAACCGTTGTTTCAGCACGCCGATTGTGCGCTCAATAATGTTCCTGGTTGCTTGATGGCTTTCCTGGTACCGCAGCTCAGCAGGGGTGTTTGGCGTACGGAGCGGTGTCATCAGCCAGGTGCTCAATGCGTACCCCTTGTCCCCCAGAAGCCAACCAACTGGCTGATGCGGTGCCTCGAAAAGTTCTGCCACAGTAGTCTGGCGCAGGATGAAAGCATCGTGGCAGCTGCCCGGATAGTGGGCATTGACAGCGAGAATCACCTGTCTGTAGTCACAGACCAACTGCACATTCAAGGAATGGAACCCCTTTCTGTTCCTGAATTCCTCTGCATTCTCTCGCGGAGCACGCAAAGCCACATGCGTGCAGTCAATGGCGCCCTGCACCATGGGGAAGCCCGCTACCCTCGCAAAGCCCATAGCACGGTCATGCTGCTTGTCTGGGGTCATAGGGAAAGAGATGAAGTCTCGTCTCCTTCTGAAGAGGGCATTGGTGACCTGCCGGATGCAGCGATGCACCGCAAACTGGGAGATATTGGCGAGGTCCCCAACAGCAGCTTGGAATGAGCCAGTGGCGTAGAAGTTCAAAGCCACTGTGACCTTCACTGCCACCGACAGAGACGTCCTGGACCTCAGCTGAGGCTGCAGATCTGGCTGCAGCAGGTGGCAGAGCTCAGTGACCACCTCCTTGCTGAATCGCAGCCTTCGCAAACACAGCTCCTCGGACATATGGATGTAGGAGAGCTGTTCACGATATACCCTGGGAGGGTAAGCTCTCCTGTACATGCGCCTGATGGCCCTCCTCCGTCTGGCCATCATTGCCACTCTCTGTCTGCGTCTCACTATCCTCCGATTCAGCTGGAGCAGGACGACGCCCCCAATCATTGCAGCCCCCATATTCTCTTTGCCAGAAAAGTAATGAGGTACAGCAACTAAAGTAGCAACAAAGTTAGGATGAACTAGGCAAAACTACCTCACAAAGCGTTGAGTCAATGTAGAAGTCTCTCTCTCTCTCTCTCTCCGAATCTCTCTCTCTCTCTCAGAACGAGTGGTGCATAAATGTCGACCACAGAAAAAGACAGGAAGAGGCCCCCTTTAAATAGCGCCCCCCCCAGCCCCACACCGATTGATAACGTTCCAGTCTTCCGGTCGTTGGAAGCGCCAGGCGGTAAGGCAGGGGGCGCCACTCAATTTCCGCTCCGGGGCGCCCCAAGGGCGTTGCACCATGGAATGACGTCACAATCTGCGCGCGCAGGTGGTCGCAGCGGTAAGTTTTAGCGCTGCCGCACAATCTCAAGTTAAGTTCTCGAGCGGCGCAAACAGCGCTGCGCCCGGGCGTTAGCGGCTTAACGCCCCATTAGCGCCCTCTTAAGGCGCTAACGGGAGGCGCAACCAAGTGAATTTTTACCCCTTTATTTGTTGTGTTTTCTAGTATTTTGGACTCTACAAGCATGGATTTATTAAAGCCAAATCATGTCTGACTAACTTGATTGAATTCTTTGATGAGGTAACAGAGAAGGTTGATCAAGGCAGTGCAGTAGATGTTACATATATGGACTTTCGGAAAGCATTCGACAAAGTGCCACACTTGCCAGCTTATTAAGAAGATGGAAACCCATGGAATTAAAGGGAAAGTGGTGGTATGGATAAAAAATTGGCTCAATGATAGGAAGCAAAGGATAGTGGTGACTGGGAGGTAGTTTGCACTGGTGTTCCCCAAAGGTCAGTTTTGGGTCCATTACTCTTTGCAAATTTTATAAACGACCTAGACACGGATGTAGGGAGCAGCATTACAAAGTTTGCAGACGATACGAAACTTGGCAAAGTAGCGGATAGTTAGAGGCTTCAGGATGACATAGACAGCATGGTGAAATGGGCAGAAACATGGCCAATGGAGTTCAATGCGGAGAAGTGGGAAGTGATGCACTTTGGGAGGACCAATATGGAAAGACAGTATAATATAAATGGCACAATTTTGAAAAGTGTAGATGAGCAAAGAGACCTTGTTGTCCATATGCACAAATCCTTAAAGGTGGCAGAACAAGTTGATAAGGTGGTTAAAAAAACATATGGGTTACTTCGGTTTATAAATAGAGGAATAGACTATAAAAGCAAAGAGATCATGTTAGAACTTTATAAATCACTGGTTAGGCGTCAGCTGGAGTATAGTGGACAATTCTGGGCACCACACTTCAGGAAAGGTGTAAAGGGCTTAGAAAGGGTGCAGTGGAGGTTTACCAGGATGTTACCAGAGATGAGGGACTTCAGTTATGAAGAGAGGTTGGAAAAGTTAGGACTGTTCTCCTTGGAACAGAGAAGGTTAAGAGGTGACCTAATAAAGATTATCAAGATGATGAGAGGTTTTGATCGAGTAGATAGAGAAAAATTATTCCCTCTGGCGAGTGGGTCAGTAACTAGAGGTCATAGATTCAAAATCATTGGCAAAAGATCTAGAGGGGAGATGAGGAGATTTTTTTTCACTGTCTGCATCTGGTGGGAGCTGATTTGATAAATAATTCTAAAGGGAGTTGGACGGATACTTGAGGATGAGGAACTTACAGGGTTACGGACAAAAAGCGGGGATGTGGGATTAAGCACGACTGCTCTTTCAAAGAGTAAGCACTGTCACGATGGGCCGAATGGACTCATTCTGTGCTGTAAGTTTCTATGATTCTATACAATGAACATAGGCATTGTTTTAAATCTATATAAAAGGATATTTTTTCACTTTGATTGAAAACTATTCTCTCACTCTCATTTGAAAATTAATTCCTTTTCCTTATATTTTAAAACTTCTTTCTCCCAATAGCAATAGATATTTATTACTAGGAACAAATAGTTAAAAAAAAAATGTCTAATAGCAGATAAAGGATTCAAACTCAGTCTTCCAGACCATTCCAGTATCGTCTGTACGTGGCAAATTTAGAATTGTGCACATTCCTTCAAATGCTGTCACCTCTTCTTCCCCAAGTCAACTGTTCCATTTCAGGAACATTTTCAGTGTTTACATTAAAAATGATTATACTCTACAATTGATCTATTTTTAATATATGTAAAGGAAAAATAAGTGAACATTTGGGTTTTGAACAAACAAATCAGGCTATCACTTCCATAAAATTTACTTTAACTGTCTCTTTCCCTCTCCTTTCCCTCCTCCCCATCTCACAGACATTCTATCCCCTCCAACCCTTCCTCCTCCGCAGCAGGACACAGAGGGAATTCTACCCCTTCCTGACCCAGTTCCCCCCCACTCAGTTCACAGAAACATTCTCTCCCTCTCCAACCCACGCAGTTCATGTTGGCATTTTCTCTCTCTCTGATCAAGCTGGCACTCTGCTACCTCCTCCCAACGCCCCCCCCCCCCCCACCCATTGCCTTCGCTCCCCCCCCCACTTTGTGCTGTTACTCTCTTCCCCCTTCCGAGACCATGCCAGCACTCTCCTCCCCTATGTGCCCTTCTCACTTCGCTGCCTTCCTCCCCCCTCAGTGCCATTCAAAGGTGTTCCAACCAAAATCCTTGTTGCTACTGCTGTAAGCCAAAGCAATTGAATGTGGCTGCATATTGTGGGCCGGAATTCAGGTCCTGCTGAAAATTTTCACCCACAGTATACAGCTATATTCAGCAATTGCTTCAGTTTACAGCAGCAACAGCAACAGGACTAGGGTAGGAGTACTCTGGAGTGACGCTGAGGGTGGAGGGATATGGTCCATGCACATCTTTATCTGGCCTCTCAAAATGTCAATGGTCAACATTTAGCATGGCTAGGTACCAAAAATAATTAAAAATAAAGTTAATTGAGCTGAGTGTTAATATCTTTGTGTCATTCTTTTATTGCACAGGGATGTTTCAGAATAACATGTCTGATTCCTCTCATGTCCCCTGTGAGTCTCAGATGTCCAAAAGCCAAATACATTGACTCCTGCCTTGTCCCCTCTGAGTGTCTGACAGGTTACTATGGCATACAGATTGAAGACTACTGAAGACAGTTACAGCCTATCTAGTGAGCCTGAGCCTCCTAAGCAATTGTCCTCTGCCATACCCAGGTAGCTCACTCTGTTGCGGTACATCCATTGCCTGTGGTAGTGCCTCTTGCAAATCATGGACCTCCTTTGCATCCTGCACTCCTGGGCTGCTCTCGTCTCTTCCTGCTCTATTGTGATAGATGTAGTAATGGCTGCTACACTGATGGGCACCAAAATTTCTCAGGGGCTCTGCTGGTCTCCCACTATTCCTTTGGTGAGAGTCCAGCAGAACCCTCAGGAAGCCAATTCTCTGCTATTTCCAGATGTTTCCAGGGTGCTTTGTGAGGGCCAGAACTTCCATCTGCTTCTTGCAATGGCAAATGACAGCCGGGGGTAGGGACTCCCGATGCTGGGCGTTCCTACTTCTTAGGCTGGATGGGGACCTGGAGTATCAGTGGAGGCCAGTATGCCGAGTGATTTCAGGCATACCAGCCTCCACAAGGATACATGTGAACCCCATCAGTGGGGTCCAAGCCAGGCAAGCAATCTTGAGCTATAAAGAGGGGAATTTTCTTTATTTTAAATTTAAGCAGAGATCACCAACCCCCACCACCTTACCAAAGGGCTGAGGGGTTCATGGCTGGGATCGCGGAGGGGGCTTGGGCAAATCCTTGCCCCGTGGACAGGAGAGGAACCAAAGTTTTTGGCAGCCATTGGCAGGTGTACCATTGGCAGGTGTACACTGGAGATGTGCCCAATGTGGCTCTTGTGCCTTTCTATTCCATGTAGGGTTGCCAACTCTGGTTGGATGTATTCCTGGAGACTTCATCACGTGACCTTCAGCCTGCAACGGCCCCGTCTAGTCACACAGCCTTTTTCCCTATCTGCAAAATTTCTATAACTAATAAACAAAATGTTCAAAGAAAATGAAAAAAAACCACTTTGTTTTAAATGTCTCTATGATTTTCTTCCTTGGTTGCTTGCAGCAGTGTCCAGGAGATTTCTCTTGCATTCCTGGAGACTCCAGGGCAATCCAAGAGAGTTGGAAATCCTAATTCCATGGTAATTAGGTGCCCTCTCACTGAACTCACAAACCCCGATAGGGTCAGTGCTGGAGGGCACCAGTGGGTGTGATTCCGGTATAACAGCTGGGATCACAACCGATGGGATTTTCGGCCTCGTGCTCTCAAATTGCATTCTTGTGTACTATTCACTTCTATCACTGCTGTGGTGATACTTGCAAATCCTCCCCTTTGTTAACCTCACTTAAATCAGGAGGGTGTGATCTTCGATCATCCGAATCCAGCGTCCAGAAGTCCAAGCCGTTTTTGGGATCTGGATCATTTTAATCAGCATTTAAACCCTCCTGAACCGCAACAACCTCATTCCCCACCCCCCCACACACCCCCCACAAATTTATTACAGCCAAGAAATGGGCAGTGTCAGTAGAAAAGTTGGAGAATTAGCGCCAGGCGCAAATGCTTTAGACTGCATGCAAAATTCGTGCTCACTGCTCAAAAAAATGATTGGAGTCCTAATTCAAGTCTTAAAACGCAAGCTCATTGGCGATACACTCAAAGGGTGGACCAATATCAGGTGCAGTCTAATCGCAAGTTATGATTGCCACAGGCTTTTTTCACTACTTAAAGGGGAGGTTCATTGATGCTGCAGCACCTCATTCTCAGCATTGCTGGCTGTGCAGCTGCCTCAGCAAGCAGAAGCAGAAGGACTGAACCAGATATGCTCATGGCAGATCCACGCCCCAGGGAGAGAGCCCGCAGATTCTGCGATGAAGCATTGGAGGCATTGGTTTTTGCTGTGGAGAGACGGAGGGCGGTGCTCTACCTGGCAAGTGGCAGGAGGCTCTCGCCGCAAGTCTTCCGCACCATGTGAAGGGAGATAGTGCAGCACATCTCAGGCAGCACTGTGGTCCTCAGGACCCACACACAATGCAGGAAGAAATTTAACGACCTCACTTGGGTGGTCAGCGTGAGTAAATGTTTCAACAAATGCTACAAACCACCATCTGAACCACAGTCTTCACAAACTGCCAAATCACCACACCCCCAGCATTCACCCACCAACAATCTCTACCTACCAACACTCACACCCACATCTCACATCTTGCACACAATGACAGCTGTTCAACTATGGCAGGCACATCACCCAAACACATTGCTCCACACTCACTCACACACTTTCCTTTCTCTTGCATGCCAAGGTGGCTCATAACAGGAGGGAGCAGGAGCGCACAGGCGGGGGACAAGCCGACATCCAACTACTGTCTGCGCTGGAGAATTGAGTGCTGCAGATCATTGGATGCCAGGTGGTGGGTGCCGTGGCCACCTGCAACGTTGACCCCCTTGGGGACAACAACGGTATGTTCATCCCTACTCCTTCTTCTCACATCCCACTTCCCCCTCACCCCACAAGTGTTTTGCACTTTCCAGCTAATCATGCTGTATGCAAGCATTTCTCCCTTCCTGTCCCCCTCCCCTCACCTTAACCCGACTCTTGTGCCTTTATGCTTTCAGATAATCAGCAAGCACCTGAGCAGCCTGTCCCTGAGGGCAACGTAGAAAGCGAGGCAGGAGAAGAGGAGGAGGAGAACACACCGCGTCACTGCATCTCTCACCCGCAGACACCAGCTCAGATACTGGCACTACGCATTCTTTAGAGGCTAGTATAGTAGCGGGATCTGCACACGGTGAGGCACGAGTGGGCTGCAGCAAGGCCAGGTGGAAAGGGTAGCTCGGGGGCCAATGTCTTAGTGCTGTAATGGAGTCTATGCTTGGTGGCATCCAATCTCAGACTGCTCTCATGCAGTCTCAGCTTGATGCCACGCAAGCTCTGACTGCTGCCATCGTGGCTGGGTCTACCACCGTCGATCGGGGCTTTCACAGGTGTCGCAGCAGGCCAGCAATCTGTGCTGCAACAGATTGCTAGGGATGCTGAGGTGCTGCCCCGGGGGAGTGGCAGTGGATCAGTGGAGCAGGAAGCTGCTGTCCTCTCTCAGGATGACAGCATTCCTGCTCCCAGCACTGCCACTCCGCCATTGCCCTTGTCGTTGCCTATCTTCCAGCCAGCCCAGACTGCTGCCGCCCATGCTGAGGTGGTGCAGTCTACAGCCGGGTCTTCCAGGTCCAGAGCTGGTCGAGGGCATCCTGCAATGCCATCTGAAGTCTCCCGCACGGACACTCAGCAGCCTTCCACCAGCCCTGCTGCAGCCACTGGGTCAACACTTTGTATGAGCACTAGAATAGGCAAAGGCACAGTAACAACAGGCACTAAGGGATTGTACAAGGGTGAATAGTTAATTTTTTTTTGTAAATATATGTTTACTGATTTCTGATAAATTTATTAATTCACTTACTATTCTTTTCTGGTGTCTGTCATTTCAGTTTTGCAGTGTGATACGGCCTGCGAGAGGGATGGAATGATGGGGATATGGTGAGCAAAGGGGATCTGGGCTTTAAGTCATCCTGGTGTGAGGCTGGAGGTCTGTTTGGAGGAGGTGGCAGCATTCTGTGACCACCTCCTTGGTGAGGCGGAACCATCTAATACACTGCTCCTCGCTTAATTGAAGTGCTCTTGGAATACCCTCAGAGGGTAAGGCCTCCTGGTGAGAGCCCTGATGTCCCTCCTCATCGCTCTGCGCACATGTTCCCATCTTGTCTCTCCCTACTCTCCCTCCGCCATAGATCCTGGAGGGCGAGGTGGCATGCCAGTACAGCCCCCATTAATGTTACCAAGTGTAGCAGTTTGAATCTTTGAAGAATAAATGTAGCTACTTTTTAGTTGCCACAAGACACCTGATACAAAAGAACCTTGAAATTACTGCATGAAACTCTTGCAGTAGGGGAAACTGACAAGAAACCACTGAAACTGCACTAACCTGACAGCTGCGAGTGATTACTGATGATCCCTTTAAATAATGTCCCTGGAGCCGGCTTCCTGCTGCTGCACGCCAGCTCTCCCGGTCGGTGTTTACTTCAGGCGCTAAGGTAAGTGGCGAGAATCAATTTCGCAGATCAGGCAGTCAGTAAGCATTGCACACTCACTGATGTCACGATCCACCTGGCGTTGACGTTTCCAACGCTACCTCTTACTGGTGGCACTACGGGGGCGGGATTTGGCGTGCGATGCTGGATTTGCCTCACCCTGGCGATACTGCTGTAGCGCCACATTAGCGCCATCTGCTGGTGCTAACGGAAGGCGCTATGGGGACAAATCTTTCTCCCAAAGTCTCAACGAGCAAATACTGGCTTTTTGCCCCACTTTTCTCTAATGTTTGTTACCTATTTTCCTAAGTTGTATCAGTCCTCAGTACAGCATTAAACGTGGCTGGATAGTTTGTTTGTTCTTCCGACTGACAGTGCCCCATTTATTTTACTCATGTCTTATTTTTCTCTAAAATTAGTGGAGACAAGCATATCAACCCCGAAATGTTACACAAAATACTGGAAATGATCCCAAAATGAGATTTGAAGTGGTCTTATTGCAAGCAGCTCTTTACAGTGCTATTGAACTGGACCACAGTGATGGATAGCAACCAGGTTGAAAGGAGTATTCGTGCCACACTGAAGAGTGTTTGGGTAGGCTCCGTTCCTGGAACAGACAAGAACAGTCTGTTCTGAAACCTCAGCTCAAACTCAGCCAGGGAATGTTTGCAGTGCAGCAAGTGTGGTATCTACGATAGGGTGTACCTTTACAATGTTGTTCTCACTTCCTCGTATTTGCTTTTACTAAATGCAGGAGTAAATAGGCGCTAGTACCCACTAACTGTACTGTTTCTCACTCCTCTGTACATAAACTTGGTAAATTGTCTTGGGATGACAGCTTAAATGAAAGACTTACCTTTATATATCGCCTTGCACAGCCTCAGGACGTCCCAAAGCACTTTACAGCCAATGAAGTACTTTTGAAGTGTAGTCACTGTTGAAATGTAGGAAACGCGGCAGCCGATTTGCGCACAGCAAGCTCCCACAAACGGCAATGTGATAATGATCAGATCATCTGTTATAGTGATGTTGGTTGAGGGATAAATACTGGCCTAGGTCATCAGGGATAACTCCCCTGCTCTTCCTCAAAATAGCGCCGTGGGATTTTTTACATCCACCTGAGAGAGCAGATGGGGCCTCGGTTTCAAGTCTCATCCGAAAGCTTACCAGAAAACACACCGGTAAAGATTGTAAAAACAGGGATGTTTTAATTCCTCCTTGTTGGTTATTATCGTAAAAATGCAGAACAGTACAAGAATCTATTAGGATAAGTTTCACGTCCGAGGTCATTTTCAGCTATGTTCAAGACAACATCTCATTAATCTTTACCGGGAAATGAAAAAAAATTGTACCTTTTAAATACAGACCCCACCGCTAATAGCGGCCACGTTCCTGCAAAAGCGATTTGCCCGCTCTACGCGATAGCTTGTATAACCTAGTAGCGCTAGTACTGTACTCCACTACATAACAAGATGTTCTTTCTGCGTAGTGACCTTTTGCCCAGTTGTTTCCAGCTGCACTCTGACCTGCAGCTTTATTTAAACTGCAGTCAGTACAAACTGTAACCCCACACTACTTAGAGGGGCTTAAAAGGGTTTAAGTACACAAAAGGTAATTGAACATTAACGAGGTGCTATTTACTTGCATTCGGTGGACCTTAACAAGGTGCGAACTAGTGAGTAAGCACAGCTGTTTCTGCCCAAAATAAACAGAGCACTTAAGACGCAATAACCGGCAACTTTGAAATTGACGTTAATGCAAATGTTTAATGGTTATCGCTTTTTGGGTAATATAAGTGACTGCCCATTTTAAACGTGTACATTTTAAGTGGTGGGGACATAGGAACAGGAGTAGAGCATTCAACTCCTCAAGCCTGTTCCACCGTTTAATGAGATCATGGCTGATCTGTATCATCCACCCACCTTAGCTCACCGAGTTACAACGCCACAGCGAGTCTGCAGCACAGAAACACGCTATTCGGCCCAACAAGTCCATGCCGGCATTTATGCTCCAAATGAGCCTTCTCCCGTCCCTCTTCATCTAACCCTATCAGCATACCCTTCTATTCCTTTCTCCTCATAGAAACATAGAAGATAGGAGCAGGAGTCGGCCATTCGGCCCCTCGAGCCTGTTACGCCATTTAATGAGATCATGGCTGATCATCCAAATTCAGTACCCTGTCCCTGCTTTCTCCCCATATCCCTTGATCCCTTTAACCTTAAGAAATATATCTAACTCCTTCTTGAATATATTTAATGAATTGGCCTCAACTGCCTTCTGTGGTAGAGAATTCCACAGGTTCACCACTCTCTGGGTGAAGAAATTCCTCCTCATCTCAGTCCTAAATGGCTTACCCCTTATCCTTAGACTGTGACCCCCTGGTTCTGGACTCCCCCGCCATCGGGAACATCCTTCCTGCATCTAGTCTGTCTAGTCCTGTTAGAATTTTATAAGTTTCAATGAGATCCCCTCTCATTCTTCTAAACTCTAGCGAATATAAGCCTAATCGACCCAATCTCTCTTCATACGTCATTCCTGCCATCCCAGGTATCAGTCTGGTGAATCTTCGCTGCACTCCCTCCATGGCAAGAACATCCTTCCTCAGATAAGGCGACCAAAACTGCACACAATACTCAAGGTGTGGTCTCACCAAGGCCCTGTACAACTGCAGCAAGACATCCTTGCTCCTGTACTCGAATCCGCTCGCTATGAAGGCCAACATACCATTTGCCTTCTTAACCGCCTGCTGCACCTGCATGCTTACCTTCAGCGACTGGTGCACAAGGACACCCAGGTCTCGTTGCACTTCCCCTTTTCCCAATCTATTGCCGTTCAGATAATCTGCCTTCCTGTTTTTGCCACCAAAGTGGATAACCTCACATTTATCCACATTATACTGCATCTGCCATGCATCAGCCCAATCACCCAACCTGTCCAAATCATACTGGAGTTTCTCTGCATCCTCATCACAGCACACATGCCCACCCAGCTTTGTGTCATCTGCAAACTTGGAGATATTACATCTAGTTCCCTCGTCTAGGTCATTAATATATATTGTGAATAACTGGGGTCCTAGCACCGATCCCTGCGGTACCCCACTAGTCACTGCCTGCCAGTCGGAAAAAGACCCGTTTATTCCCACTCTTTGCTTCGTGTCTGCCAACCAGTTCTCTATCCAAGTTAGTACCTTACCCCCAATCCCATGTGCTTTAACTTTGCACGCTAATCTCTTATGCGGGACCTTATCGAAAGCCTGCTGAAAGTCCAAATACACCACATCCACTGGTTCTCCCTTATCTATTCTACCAGTTACATCCTCAAAAAATTCCAGTAGATTAGTCAAGCATGATTTACCTTTTGTAAATCCATGTTGACTTTGTCTGATCCTGTCACTGTTTTCCAAGTGCTCTGCTATTACATCTTTTATAATGGACTCTAGCATTTTCCCCACTACCGATGTCAGGCTTACCGGTCTATAATTCCCCGTTTTCTTTCTACCATCTTTTTTAAATAGTGGGGTTACATTAGCTACCCTCCAATCCATGGGAACTGTTCCAGAGTCGATAGAATTTTGGAAGATGACCAGCAATGCATCTACTATTTCTAGGGCCACTTCCTTAAGTACCCTAGGATGTAGATTATCAGGCCCTGGGGATTTATCGGCCTTCAATCCCGTCAATTTCCCTAACACCATTTCCCTACAAATACGGATTTCATTCAGTTCCTCCCTCTCATTAGATCCTATGTTCCCCGACATCTCTGGGAGGTTATTTGTGTCCTCCTTTGTGAAGACAGAACCAAAGTATGTATTCAATTGGTCTGCCATTTCTTTGTTCCCCATTATAAATTCCCCTGATTCTGACTGCAAGGGACCTATGCTTGACTTCACCAGTCTTTTTCTCTTCACATATCTATAGAAGCTTTTACAGTCAGTTTTTATGTTCCCTGCAAGCTTACTCTCATACTCTATTTTCTCCCTCTTAATTAATCCCTTTGTCCTCCTTTGCTGAATCCTAAACTGCTCCCAATCCTCAGGTTTGCTGCTTTTTCTGGCCAATTTATGTGTCCTCTCCTTGGATCTTATGCTATCCCTAATTTCCCTTGTTAGCCACGGTTGAGTCACCTTTTCTGTTTTATTTTTATGCCAAACAGGGATGAACAAATTCTGTAGTTCATCCATGCGATCTTTAAATGTTTGCCATTGCCTATCCACCATCAACCCTTTAAGTAACGTTCCCCAATCAATCCTAGCCAACTCGCGCCTCATACCATCGTAGTTTCCTTTATTTAAATTCAGGACCCTAGTCTCTGAGTCAAATACTTCACTCTCCATCTTAATGAAGAATTCTATCATATTATGATCGCTCCTCCCCAAGGGGCCTCGCACAACAAGATTGCTAATTAATCCTTTCTCATCACATAATACCCAGTCTAAGATGGCCTGCTCTCTAGTTGGTTCCTCGACATATTGGTCCAGGAAACCATCCCGTATACACTCTAGGAATTCCTCCTCCACAGTATTGTTACTAATTTGGTTAGCCCAATCTATATGTAGATTAAAGTCACCCATGATAACTGCTGTGCCCTTATTGCACGCGTCTCTAATTTCCCATTTAATGCCATCCCCAACCTCAGCATTACTGTTTGGGGGTCTGTATACAACTCCCACTAACGTTTTCTGCCCCTTGGTATTTCTCAGCTCTACCCATACAGATTCCACATCATCTAACCCTATCAGCATACCCTTCTATTCCTTTCTCCTCATGTGCTTATCCAGCTTCTCCTTAAATACATCCATTCCATTTGCATGTCATTAGCTACAGTGTTTTCAATGGAGACGAAGAGTCAGGGAAAAAATTCAGTTGGTTTGCGCCTCCCATTAGCGCCTTAAGAGGGTGCTAATGGGGCGCAAAGCAACTAGCGCCCTGGTGCGGCGCCGCCCACGCCTCCCGCAAAATTCAGCGGGAGGTTAGCGGCAGCGCTAACCAGTCTGCGCCGCCGGCGATGACGTCATCGCCGTGCGCAGCGCCCCGCTTGTGCTCCGGCCACGATCTTCGATAGCGCCCCTTGACTTACCGCCGGACACTATGTCCGACGGGGTCAGGGGAGCCTACCTGCGGCCGGGGCGGCGCTAGTTAAAGGGGAGGCGGCGGGCGGCCATTTTTGTTGCTGGCCGCCTGCCAGCACCTGCCCCCATTGCTGTCCCCGGCCCCCATGAAGCCCACCCCCCCCCACCCCACCCCCCGCGAAGTGCCGGCTGCGCTCAAGAGCCCGGCACTTCTCTTGAGTGCCGGGCTCTTTTGCCGGCACTCCCGATCCCTGGGGGCCCAGCTGGGCCCCAGTTCGCGCTGCGCAAGGCCCCTCCCCTTTAAAAAGGGGAGGAAGGCCTGCAATACCGCGGTGCGACGTGCCGCAGCGCCTGGCGCTGCAGCACGTAGCGCCACGATATTGACTCGCAGCGCCCCAAGAGGGATGCGGGGTGCTTCCAGTAGTGCCCCGCTTCCCTCTTGGGGCGCAACCACTCAATTTCCGGCGCGGGGGCGCTAATTTTTATGGGGCGCTAAAAGTAGCGCCACGGCGAAGTTAGCGCCCCAAAGGGGGCGCGACTCAATTTTTCCCCCTATGATCTTAAATAATAATGAATCCAGACACAGAATATCCATGCACATCCAGACATCCACATTCTTACCACTCTTTGGGTAAAGAAGTTTCTCCTGAATTCCTTATTCGATTTATTAGTGACTATCTTATATTTATGATCTCTAATTTTGGTCTCCCCCACAAGTGGAAACATTTTATCTACATCTACCCTATCAAATCCTTTCATTATCTTGAAGACCTCTATCAGGTCACCCCTCAGTTTTCTCTTTTCCTGTGAAAAGAGCCCCAGCCTGTTCAATCTTTCCTGATAGGTATAACCTCTCAGTTCTGGTATCATCCTTGTGAATCTCTTTTGTGCCTTCGCCAATGCCTGTATAACCTTCTTATAATATTGTGACCAGAACTGCGCACAGTACTCCAAGTGTGGTCTAAACAAGGTTCTATACAAGTTTAACTTAACTTCCCTGCTTTTCAATACTATCCCTCTCGAAATGAACCCCAGTGCTTGGTTTGCTTTTTTTATGGCCTTATTAACCTGCGTTGCTACTTTGAGTGATTTGTGAATGTGTACCCCTAGATCCCCTTGCTCCTCTACCCCATTTAGACTCTTATGCCGCAAAATTCCCATGCTTAGCGCCAGCTGTTATGGCCGGTTTGAAGCAAAAAATGGCGCTCGGCACGCTTCAGCCGAATTCAGGCGCGGGCCGCGCTGGCTGCCATCTTGGGAAGGGCGATAGCGTGGCCATTGCCTGCGTGCACCAGACGAATTCAAATGAGGTAGGTCGTGAGGTCAATCAGCGTTAAAGCTGATTTTATGCACAACCTGCCATTTTGGACTTCGCCGCTCCACTGTGTACGCCCTCTCCTAAGCACGCACAGCTGAACGTGCGTTCAGCTGCAGGATGGAGCCCCCACCAACGCTACTTAAAGGGACACACGCAACTTTGAGGTAAGTTGCTTTTGTACTGTTTCCTTTGCAGTTTATTTGAGTAGTGGCTTGGTATAAGACATTTAAAAAGTTGTTAAAAGTGTGCAGGGAATGCTGCTGGACATTTGCAAGCGTTGGTTCTTAAAGGAAGGCTTCTGAGAACATGGGGGATCTAGTTGCAGTTCCCTTTGGGCTGCAGCATGACATGGAGATGGAGCAGAGGTAGCAAAGGGGACAAATTGCTCACAGAGGGAGGAGAAGGAGGGCTCTCAGCAAGAGGCCTTACCCACCTAGGGTCTTCAGGGAGCAATTCACCTACCTGCACCTAAGCCAGGAGCAGTGTGTTCGTCAGCTCCACTTCACCAAGGAGGTGGTCACAGAATTCTGCCACCTCCTGCAACCAGACCTGGAGCCTCAGAGCAGGGCGAGGACGGTGCTGCCAGTGGCCCGCAAGGTGACCGTGGCCCTCAATTTCTTTGCCAGCGGATCCTTCCAGGCTGGAACAGGCGACATAGCTAACATCGCACAGTTCGCTGTCCATCACTGCATCTGGGAGGTTACAGAGGCTCTGTACGCTAGGAGAGGGGACTTCATTGTCTTCTCTCTGAACAGAGAGAAGCAGGAGGAGCACGTGTGTGGCTTTGCCAGGACATCAGACTTCCCCATGGTGCAGGGCACCATCGACTGCACACACGTGGCTTTGCAGGCTCCGCATCTCAATGCTGAGATGTACCGCAACCGCAAAGACTACCATTCACTTAATGTGCAGTTGTTGTGCAACCACGCCCAGCACATAATGCTGGTGAATGCTCGCTATCCTGGCAGCAGTCATGATGCCTTCATCCTGTGCCAGACTGGTGTGCCAGGAATATTCCACCATATCAAACCCGAGGGTGGCTGCTCGGCGACAATGGCTATCCGCTCCACCCCTGGCTTCCCTCCCTTCTGCAACCCCACCACTTGTGGCCAGCAATGGTACAATGAGAGCCATGCTGCCACGAGAAATGTCACTGTGCAGACCATTGGGGTGCTAAAGCAATGGTTCCGCTGCCTTGACTGCTCGAGAGCAGCCCTCCGGAGCGGGTGTCCCATTTCATCGTGATCTGCTGCATCCTCCACTTGGCCATCATGACGACACAACCCTTGCCACCACGGGTTCCGCCACCACCTCAGGAAGAGGAGGAATGCGGGAGGCAGCCTGCCAATCCACATTCAGGACGGGCTGTCCGTGAGCGCATCATCAGACTCCGGTTCCCCTGACTTAAAACCCAGATCTCCATTGCTCAACACTTCCCCACCTTACCATCCCTCTGTCACGGACCATCACAGTGTCCTCTTGGCCACAATCCTGAAATGAAAGCCAACACAAAACAAACATTACCAATCAAATGGTACACATCAAAATCAACTAATCACCCTTGTGCATTCCCTTAGTGCCTGTCCTGCGCGTTCCTTTGCATGTTCTAGTGCTCCTACGAAGTTCTACCCCAGTGGCTGCAGCATAGCTGGTGGAAAACTGCTAACTTTCAGTGGGCGAGACTGCACATGGCTTTGCAGGACGACCTGGAGCAGCACTTGGCCTAGAAGACCCGGCAGCAGACTGCACTACCTCGGCAAGGGTGGCAGCAGTCTGGGCTGGCTGGCTGGCTGGCTGGCTGACAAGGGCACTGGCGGTGTGGCACTGGTGGGAGGACGAATGCTGTCATCCTGAGAGAGGACAGCAGGTTCGTACTTCATGGAGCCACTGCCACTCCCCTGGGGGGACATCTGTTGGAGGACAGATTGCTGGACTGCTGTGACACCCTGCAAGCCCCTTTCAACACTGGTAAACCCTGCCATGATGCAGCAGTCTGTGCTTGCATGGCAGCAAGCTGAGCCTGCATGAGAGCAGTCTGAACTTGCATGGAACAATTCTGAGCTTCCACTGCAGCTTGTGCTTGTGCTGCAATGGAAGCTGAGACATCGGCCATCACATACTGCATCCTGGTTGGGTCCACAAATGCGCTAATGGAGTTGCCCATCACTTCCATCCTGGAAATCATGGGCTCCAAGCTCTGCGCAAAGGCCTGTGCAAAGTTGGCGCTGGACTCCTCCATGCTCCTCGACAGTGACAACAGGCTTTCCGGCAGGCTTGCCAATGCACCAAGCAGTTCATTGTGCATTTCCATCAGTGATCTTCTGCATGCCACCCCATCGAAGTCCTCATCTGAGTCCTGTGCAGCAGAACCTGTGTGCGAGCTCGCCCTCCGGGGAGCTGCCACCTGCGCTACCCTTTCCCCCTGCCCTGGCTGCAGCCCACTCATGCCTGGTGAGTCACCACATGCAGATCCCGCCTTTATACTACCCTCTAAAATCGCGCAGTGTCAATATCTGAGCTGGTGTCTGCGAGTGTCAGATTGAGTGACGGTGTCTCTTCTTCAACAATCTCCTCTTCCACCACTGGCTGGACAGCTTGGAGGTCTGGGTATCTGGAAGGACAAAGGCACAAGGGTATGGTTGTGATGAGGGGAGGGGGAGGAAAGCAAGATGTGCATGCTTAGACCTTCAGCAGTTTGCAAGTGAGAAGAGATTGTGGGATAAGGGGGAATGTGGATCTGAGAAGGAGGAACGGTAGCATAGTGGTACTGTTACTAGCCCTATTAATCCTAGAGGCCTGGATTAATAATCCAGAAACAAGAGTTCAAATCCCAATATAACAGCTGGGGAATTTAAATTCAGTTAAATAAATCTGGAATTTTAAAAAAGCTAGTATCAGAGTTGGTAACCATGAAACTACAGGATTGTTGTAAAAAACCATCAGTAATGTCTTTTACGGAAGGAAATCTGCTGTCCTTTTCTGGTCTGGCCTATATTTGACTCCAGACTCACAGCAATGTGGTTGACTCTTAACTACCCTCTGAAATAGTGGGTCACCACCACCTTCTCAAGGGCAATTAGAGATGGGCAATAAATGCTGGCCTTGCCAGCGATGCCCATATCCCACTAACAAATTAAAAAAAGGTTTAAGTATGAGCATACCGTGATATTGAATGTTGTCAATGTCGCCGCTCGCCACTGCCTCAGTGACGGCCCCTTCAATTATCTGCAGCACCGTCTCCTCCATGGGTGTGAGGACATGTAGCCTTGCCTGTCCCCCACCTGTTTGCTGCTGCTCTCTCCTGTTATGAGCCACCTTGGCCTGAAAGAGAAAGGGAAGTGAGTGTGGTGCAATGTGATTGGATGATGTGCCAGTCATGAGGAATAGCAGACAGTGTGTGCATGGTGTGAAATGTGGGTGTAAGGCTTGCATCAGTGATAAGTGTGTGAGGTTGAGGTGAAACTAGGCCGGGATTTTGTGGAGGTAGGCGGGTTGGGGGTAGGGGGCCTCCGAGGCAGGTGGGAAACCCAGGAGACTGGGTTTCCCACAAGCCTTGCCAACTTTAACGGCAGGGCCGAATTTGCATGTGAGGCCTCGGTTTCCCGCCTGCAGCCAGCCAGATTGAGAGGCTGGCTGGCTGTGGGTGGGTAGGCCTGCAGCTACAGAGAGGGAGGGAGTGTTGGGTCCGGGGAAGGATGGGGGGTGTTGGTCGGGGGGGGAGTCGGTCGGGGATCGGGGGGGTAGAGGAACTCTCTTCGAGTGTTCACCCCCTGCACAAAGGCCTCAAGTGCAGCATCCAAGACTCTGGGTGCTCTTTCCCTGGCCTGTTGTGCCATTTTGGTTTGTGCTGAAGTAGTTTAAAAATTTTCCAAATGAGAGGCTTCTCACCTTTAAGAAGTGCAGACTGCCTTTAAGAGGTGCAGACTAGCTTTAAATAAAGCTAGCCTTGCGTGAACATCGCAAACTTCAGCACCTTGCAGAGCACACAGCCAGTCAACAGCGCACTCAGCGCTAGACTGTGTGCTGCTATCATTATATTTAGAAGGCAACACAAAATTTATGTGCTGCCTGCACTCCTTTTATCGGGCGCGGGCCAATCACGCTCCCCACGCCCATTTTCGGGCCTACTCGATCTTTTCCCCGTTATTTTTGAAGTCTTTTGAGTTTAAATTTTCCAAAATTATTATTGCATGCAACCCCGGTGCTAAACAAGAAAAACAATTGACAATGCACTCATTGCATGCACACATTCAAACTTTTTTTAAATTTGTTCCTGGGATGTGGGCGTTATTGGCAAGGCCAGCTTTTATTGCCCATCCCTAGTTGCTCTTGAGAAGGTGGTGGTGAGCCGCTGTAGTCCTTGTGGTGAAGGTACTCCCACAGTGCTGTTAGGCAGGAAATTCCAGGACTTTGACCCAGCGACAATGAAGGAACGGCGATATATTTCGAAGTCATGATGGTGTATGACTTGGAGGGGAACTTGGAGGTGGTGGTGTTCCCATGCGCCTGCTGCCCTTGTCCATCTAGGCGGTAGAGGTTTTGGGTTTGGGAGGTGATGTGGAAGAAGTCTTGGCGAGTTGCTGCAGTGCATCTTGTAGATGGTACACACTGCAGCCACGATGTGCCGGTGGTGGAGGGAGTGAATGTTTAAGGTGGTGGATGGGGTGCCAGTGAAGCGGGCTGCTTTGTCCTGGATGGTGTCAACTTTTGAGTGTTGTTGGAGCTGCATTCATCCAGGAAAGTGGAGAGTGTTCCAACACACACCTGACTTGTGCCTTGTAGATGGCAGAAAGGCTTTGGGGAGGCAGGAGGTGAGTCACTCACCGCAGACTATCCAGCCTCTGACCTGCTCTTGTAGCCACAGTTTTTATGTGGCTGGTGCAGTTAAGTTTCTGGTCAATGGTGACCCCCCAGGATGTTGATGGTGGGGGATTCGGCATGAGATGTCATTGAATGTCAAGGGGCAGTGGTTAGACTCTCTCTTGTTGGAGATGGTGATTGCCTGGCACTTGTGAATGTTTCTTGCCACTTACAGCCCAAGCCTGAATGTTGTTCAGGTCTTGCTGCATGCGGGCATGGACTGCTTCATTTTCTGAGGAGTTGCGAATGGAACTGAACACTGTGCAATCATCAGCGAGCATTCCCACTTCTGACCTTATGATGGAGGGAAGGTCATTGATGAAGTAGCTGAAGATGGTTGGGCCTAGGACACTGCCCTGAGAAACTCCAGCAGTGATGTCCTGGGACTGAGATGATTGGCCTCCAACAACTACAACCATCTTTCTTTTTGCTAGGTGTGACTCCAGCCTTTGGGAGTCCTCAACATTGACTCCGGACACCATGATGCCTCATGGCATCAGGCCGAACATGGACAAGGAAACCTCCTGCTGATTACCACCTACCGCCCTCCCTCAGCTGATGAAACAACACTCCTCCCTGTTGAACACTACTTGGAAGAAGCACTGAGACTATCAAGGGCACAGAATATACTCTGGGTGGGCGACTTCAAAGTCCATCACCAAGAGTAGCTTGGTAACATCACTGCTGACTGAGCTGGCTGAGTCCTGAAGGACATAGCTGCCAGACTGGGCCTGCGGCAGGTGGTGAGAGAACCAACACGAGGGAAAAACCTACTTGATCTCGTCCTCACCAATCTACCTGTCGCAGATACATCTGTCCATGACAGTATTGGTAGGAGTGCCCACTGCTCAGTCCTTGTGGAGACAAAGTTCCGTCTTCACACTGAGGACACCCTCCATCGTGTTGTGTGGCACTACCACCGTGCTAAATGGGATAGATTCAGAACAGATCTAGCAGCTCTAAACTGAGCATCCGTGAGGCGCTGTGGGCCATCAGCAGCAGCAGAACTGTATTCCACCACAATCTGTAACCTCATGGCCTGGCATATCCCTCACTCTACCATTACCATCAAGCCAGGGGACCAACCCTGGTTCAATGAGGAGCGTAGAAGAGTATGCCAGGAGCAGCACCAGGTGTACCTAAAAATGAGGTGCCAACCTGGTGAAGCTATAGGGTCGACTGTGCTGGGTGTGTCTGGTGCCTAGGCCAATGCCGGGTGGTCCATACAGCTTTATTCTTAGTATACTTCTTATTAGCAGTTTGATACAACTAAGTGGCTTGCTCGGCCATTTCAGAGGGCAGTTAATATTCAACCACATTGCTGTGGGTCTGGAGTCATTTGAGACTCTATGGACAGCAAATTTCCTCCCCTAAAGGACCTAAGTGAACCAGATGGGTTTTTACAACAATCCAGTAGTTTCATGGTCACCATTACTGATACTAGCTTTTTATTCCAGATTTATTTAATTAACTGAATTTAAATTCCCCAGCTGCTGTGATGGGATTTGAACTCATTTTTCTCCAGATCATTAGTCCAGGCCTCTGGACTACTAGTACAGTAACATAACCACTATGCTATCGTACCCGCAGCTTGGATGTAATACTGTTTTTATGTTTACATTCTTCTGGTTAAATACATGCCAACTACCAGCATTTCATATGGGCAGCTCTTGTCAGGTAGTATCGACCTACAAGCATTTGCTGACAAAATATCATATCGTCCCAAGGTCACCGCAGAATGCTGTAGGGCAAAGCAATTCCACTCATGTGGGCTCATGATTAGGTGTTTTCGAACAAATGTGAAGCACTCCCAAACTTCAGCACAATTCCAAGCTGATCTTCCCATTTATTCTCTCTGACCAGCATCACTGAAACTGTGATCTCCTCAATCTCTGCTCGGTCTTACCTTGAATTCTACAGCTCTTCCTGGCTCCGGTTAGAACATAAGAATTAGGAGCAGGAGTAGGCCACACGGCCCCTCGAGCCTGCGCCGCCACTCAACAAGACCGTAGCCCATCTTCGACCCCAACTCCACTTTCCCGCCTGATCCCCTTATCCTTTGATTCCGCTAGAGTCCAAAAATCTATCTATCTCAGCCTTGAATATGCGCAATGACTCAGCATCCACAGCCCTTTGGGCTAGAGAATTCCAAAGATTCACAACCCTCTGAGTGAAGAAATTCCTCCTCATCTCAGTCTTAAATCGCCAACCCCTTATCCTGAGACTATGCCCCCTAGTTCTAGACTTTCCAGCCAGGGGAAACAACCTCTCCGCATCTACCCTGTCAATCCCCCTCAGAATTTTATATATTTCAATGAGATGACCTCTCATTCTTCTAAACTTCAGAGAGTATAGGCCTAATCTACTCAATCTCTCTTCATAGGACAACCCTCTCATCCCAGGGATCAATCTAGTGAACCTTTGTTGCACCGACTCTAAGGCATGTATATCCTTCCTCAGATAAGGAGACCAAACTGTGCACAGTGCTCCAGGTGTGGTCTCACCAGAGCCCTGTACAATTGTAGTAAGACTTCCTTACTCTTGTACTCCAACCCCTTGCACTAAAGGCCAACATGCCATTTGCCTTCCTAATTGCTTGCTGTACCTGCATGCTAACTTTCTGTGTTTTCTGTGCACAGACACCTAAATCTCTCTGAACACCAACATTTAATAGTTTCTCACCATTTAAAACGATGTGAGATGTCATATTTTGGCTTAAAAAAAGTAATAACTATACTTTGAATGGGGGAAAGCTGGGTGATGTGGAAAAGCAGAGTCATTTGAGAAGCAGCACCTCAAGTGGATAGGGGCACAAAAATGCTAATGACAAACACGGCAAGTGATATAAAATATAATAGTCAGGATGTAATAATGAATCTATATAATGCCTTGGTAAGACCACAGTTGGAATTGTGTGTGCAGTTCTGGCTCCACGCTATCGAAGGATGTTGAGGCAATAGGGAGGATACATCAACAATTCACTAGGATACTGCCTTTCATTAAAAAGGCACAAGCAATGAAGATAGACGAGTAGAGAAGCTGAAGTTTTACAGTCTAGAAAGGAGGTTGTTAAAGATTGAACCTCAAAGTATATAAAATATTAAAGTGTTGATAAAATTAAACCAGATTAATTTTCAAACTAAGTAGTACCAGAGGAAATGGAAATGAAAACTAAATTTAAAAGAACTATTAGGAAGTTTGTCTTTAGCCACATAATGATAAATGTTTGCAATTATCTTCCATGCAAGGTAATAGAGTCAGAACATTGGGGCTCAAGATACTATCAGTTACGACGGTGAAAGAATTAGGATCTTTTTCTGTTCATTCATGAGATGTTGGCGACGCTGGCAAGGCCAGCATTTATTGTCCATCCCTAATTGCCCTTGAGAAGGTGATGGTGAACCGCTGCTGTCTCAGTGGTGAAGGTACTCCCATAGTGCTGTTAGGGAAGGAGTTCCAAGCATTTGACCCAGCGACGATGAATGAATGGCGATATATTTCCCAGTCAGGATAGCGTGTGACTTGGAGAACTTGGATGTGGTGGTGTTACCATGCGCCTGCTGCCCTTATCCTTTTAGATGGTAGAAGTCACGGGTTTAGGAGGTGCTGTCAAAGAAGCCTTGGCGAGTTGCTGCAGTGCATCTTGTAGATGGTACACACTGCAACCACAGTGCGCTGGTGGTGGAGGGAGTGAATGTTTAAGGTGACAGATGGGGTGACAATCAAGTGAGCTGCTTTGTCTTGGATGGTGTCGAGCTTCTTGAGTGTTGTTGGAGCTGCACTCATCCAGGCAAGTGGAGAGTATTCCATCACACTCCTTACTTGTGCCTTGTAGATGGTGGAAAGGCTTTGGGGAGTCAGGAGGTGAGACACTCGCTGCAGAATACCCAGCCTCTGACCTGCTCTTGTAGCCACAGTATTTATGTGGCTGGTCCAGTTAAGTTTCTGGTCAATGGTGACCCCCAGGATGTTGATGGTGGGGGAATTCGGTGATGGTAATGCTGTTGAATGTCAAGGGGCGGTGGTTAGACTCTCGCTTGTTGGAGATAGTCATTGCCTGGCACTTGTGTGGCGCGAATGTTACTTGCCACTTATCAGCCCAAGCCTGAATGTCGTCCAGGTCTTTCTGTATGCGGGTACTAGAAGAATAAGCTTTGATGGACCAAATGGTACAGCAATAGGCCATGCAGCCCTGCAAGTCTGATCCGCCATTCAATTTGATCATGGCTGATCTGTACCTTTACTCCATCTACCCGTCTTGCTTCCATAACCTTTAATACTCTTGCCTATCAAAAATCTCAGTTTTGAAATATCCAATTGACCTAGCTTCAACAGCTTTTTGGGGGGAGTGAGTTCCAGATTTCCACTACCTTTTGTGTGAAGAAATGCTTCCTGACATCACCTTTGAATGGCCTAGCTCTAATTTAAAAGGTCATGCCCCTTTGTTCTGGACTTCCCCACCAGAGGTAATAGTTTCTCTCTACCTACCCTATCGTATCCTTTAGTTATCTTAAACATCTTAGTTAGATCACCCCTTAATTTTCTATACTCAAGGGAATATAAACCTAGTCTATGCAACCTGTCCTTATAATTTAACCCTTTTAGCTCCGGGATCATTCTGATGAATCTACGCTGCACCCCCTCCAAGGCCAATATATCCTTCCTGAGGTGCGGTGCCCAAAACTGAACGCAGTATTCTAAATGGGGTCCAATCCAGAGCTTTATATAACTGTAACATAACTTCCACCCAATGACCCAAGCTGGCATTAATAAAAATATAATTATTGAAGATGTATTCACTGACCTTGACCACTCATCTGAGGTCATTAAACTTCTTTCCACATTCTGGGGGTGACACTGCTGGCAGTGACCGCCTCAATGATCTGGTCCCACATCATTCTTACAGTGTTTCTGGAGGGCCTCCTGGCCCCTTGTGGGTAGAGGACCTCGCTTTGACTGTTCACCCACTGCACAAAGGCCTCGAGTGCTGTGTCCGAGACCCTGGGTATCCTTTCCCTGGCCTGTTGAGCCATTATGGTTTGTGCTGAAGCAGTTTTAAAGGTTTTCAGAACCAGAAGGCAGCTCACCTTTAAGAGGTGCAGACTGCCTTTTTAGAGGCGCAAGTTAGCTTTAAATAAAGCTAGCCCCGTTTGAATATCGCGAACTTCGGCACCCTGCAGAGCGCACAGCCAGTCAGCAGCACACTCAGCGCTGGGCTGTGCGCTGATATCATTATAATTAGAAGGCAGTTTATGCACTGCCTGCACTTCTTTCAACGGGCGCGGGCCGATCGCGCATCACGATATCCGCGCCCATTTTCGGGCCTACTCGAATTTTTCTCCATTATTTTTGAAGCCTTTTCTTTTGAGTTTAAATCTTCCAAAATTGTCATTGCATGTAACCCTGGTGCTAAACAAGAAAAACAATTGACAATGCACTCATTGCACACACACATTCAAACTTGGATGTAATATTGGCCCAGAAAATCGCGTGTCCGGCTTGCCGCAGGGGTAAGGATCGCGCGCGCTCTTACCTACCGCGCCTGCCGTTGTGTTTTGGGCCCACGGGAACTTCGGGTACTGGGCCTCTCCCAACTGCCGGCGTGCAGTGCTTGCATGTTCCAGGGGTGCAGTTAGTGCGATGCGACCCCTGGGATCACGTGGGCCATGGAGAGCCAATGGCAGCAGACCATCTTTCATTCATAGATTTGACAGGAGACCTGTCAAATCTGTGAATTGAAATCGGCCCCAAAAGAACAGCTAAACTTAAAATAATTTTTTTTTAAAACCCATCACATTTATAAAATAACTATAGTTAAATAAATTAACCACTTTAAACAAAAATTTAATTTTTGAAAAAATTTAAATACTTTTTAAAAGTTATAAAAATAAACTTACCTTTCTTTAAAGTATCTAAAAAAGATAAACCTGTTGAAAAAACTTTTAAATTATACTTAATTAACCACTTACCTTGTTCAAAACGTGTGTTGCGCTTCCTTTTCATTAGCGTAGTATCTTCCATACTTAACCTCGCGTAGAAACCTGAAAAAAAATCGCGCATGCAGGAAACCGGCACTTCGGGAAGCAATACGGGTGAGTACAGAGTGCGTACTCACCCGGGAAGGGCCGAATTTTTGGGCCATTGTCTTTATGTTTACATTCTTCTGCTTAAATATATGCCAACCACCAGCATGTCATACGGCAAGTTCTTGGAAGTAGTATCCACTTATAAGCATTAGCTGACGAAAAATCGTATTGTCCCAAGGTCGCCGTAGAATGCTGTAGGGCGAAGCAATTCCATGCATGTGAGCTGATGATTAGGTGGTCCTTGTGTTTTCGAACAAAGGTGAAATACCCACATCTGGGAGAGTAGGAAGAGTTTCTCCCAAACGTCAGCACATCTCCAAGCTGATCTTTCCATTTATTCTCCCTGACCAGCATCAATGAATCTGTGATCTCCTCAATCTCTGCTCGGACTTACCTTGAATTGCTATTATTGTTTAACGCTGCTGTTCCTGTTTAATGCGACAATAGCTGTAATTTCCATTCTTTGTTGCTTAACGAACAGTGGTAGCTGTGCGCCTGCTCTGGCTGCTCTGAAATGAATACAAACAGAATATACAGATTTCACTGGCACTGGAGCCTGTGGGAGTTCATGGCCACCATTACTGCTTGCTTTGATGATGGTTTGTAATCAGAAAATCCTGCAACAGAAGAAACAGCTGAGAGCGAGAGAGTGATCGAGAGGCATAAGAGAGAAAGAAACAGCAGACAGGCCACCTGATCAGGAACACAAACGATGTAAGATGGCATATTTTGGCTTAAAAAAGTAATAACTATACCTTGAATGGGGAAAAGCTGGGTGATGTGGAAGAGCAGAGTCATTTGAGAAGCAGCACCTCAAGTGGAATGGGGCACAAAAATGCTAATGACAAACACGGCAAGTGATATAAAATATAATAGTCAGTAATATTGGTGTTAATGCTGGAGAAGGACGAATTATGTCCTCTGTTTTGGTTAAGTTTAAGAATGTGCTGGCTCTTGGCTTCTCTTATTTACACAGAAGTCAATATAAGGTGACAATCACAAGTGTAATTACACTTTAAAAATCAAGTAGCGAGGATGTTGAATAACTGTTTAGTGCAGATGCCTCATACATCAGCACATTTTTAAAAATAGTTCCATTTCTATAATGCCTTAGCCACATCAAAACATTTCACATATAAGAACAAGAGAAAGTCTAGACCAAAATGGCCAGTTGGCCTATCAAGTCGGATTATGCAGAGTTCATCCTATCATTGACTTACACACCCCCCACCCCCAGCCGCTATGTTAATAAATTTTACTAAATAAAAGTGCGATGACTGTTGTTACGAATGTAAATGCTGCAACCATTCCATGCCACAAACAGCAATGAGATGTATGGTCAATTAACTTGTTTTTGGTGATATGGATTGAGGGAAGAATGTTGGTCAGGACATTAGGAAAACTCCATGGCCTTCATCACATAGGGCCTTGTAATCTTCAACACCCATTTGAACAAGGAAACAGGATCTCACTTTAAATCTAATCTGAAGATTAGCACCTATGAGACTGCAGGACTCCCTTGGTACCGTGTTACACTGTCACTCCAGATTATAAGATCAAGTCCTTGTTTGGAGTTTCAACTCACAGGTTTCTGGCCCAATGGTGTGACCAATGAAATAAGCTGGCATTAATAAAAATATAATTACTGCTGTAAGCTTTTATCTAATGCGAATCTAACTTTGTGGCCAGGAAATTCCTCAGAGCTGCTCCCGCTCCACCGGCGTTACTTCGCCAGAAGTGCAGCAGAGATCCCATGCATGCGTATAGATGGGTCAAAGTAATGCCGGCAGACCGGGAACAGCTTTGTGGAATTTCCCAGTCTATATCTGCTACATCATCAAGTAGGCTAACACAGTCCATGTAGACATCCGCCTACAAAACAATCACTGAACTTCATCATAATTCATTGTCTGCAAATTGCTTTGTAACATTTCTGTGATAAGGTACTACATAAATGTAAATCTTTTTTGGTATTTTCTATGTGTATCAGTATGGATATATGGTTATGAAGTAACAGTATGAGTTTAAGTATTATACCAAAGACTCTAACCATATTTTAAATGTCTTCTCTCAACTCCTTCCTGCATTGGTCAAACTGCTCATTAGCATGAGAGGGAGCCAAGAAATTATGCTAAGACTCTCCAACACAACATGTTTTTTAATAAAACAATGTAAAGATATATATTCTTTAGATCAGTTTTGATTTATTTTTATGGGGAGGGAAATGTATCACAAGAAAAGCCCTCATCTCCACACATAAAAATGATGCATTAGCCCAAATCAATGTCACGTTTACCTGTATGGGAATAGATTTCATATTCTTGATCAATGTCTTAAAATTTCAAATTGCTGGTTGTATATAAGGAATGTAATGAGAGCTTTGAACAGAAAGGCATTTGGTTAAATCTAGCATGTATGTGGGAAGGGCTGGAATACTTTTTTGTTCAACATTTTTTTCTTTTTTACCTGTTTTTAATTCAGAATTAAT
Source organism: Squalus acanthias (assembly GCA_030390025.1). Taxonomy (NCBI): domain Eukaryota; kingdom Metazoa; phylum Chordata; class Chondrichthyes; order Squaliformes; family Squalidae; genus Squalus; species Squalus acanthias. The sequence goes on from CM059444.1 coordinate 45,672,201, forward strand.
ACATTTTCCAAAATGATTCTCTTTTTTTATCTTCAGAACAATCTAATAAAACTATTAGCCTGGATATTATCAAGCAAACACTTAACGTATTCATATCAAATTCCTTTATCTGCTATTTTAAGGGACAATTTTACTTATTTGATACAAAACTGTTAAAGCTTCACAAGTAATACCACATTATATAATTTCCAGGCTATGATGTTTAAATGACTAAGACTGAATAGGCTGGGGCTCTTTTCTCTAGAAAAGAGAAGACTGAGAGGTGACCTGATAGAGGTCTTCAAAATTATGAAGGGGTTTGATAGGGTAGACATAGAGAAGAAGTTTCCACTTGAGGGGGAAGTCCAAAACTAGGGGCCATATATATAAGATAGTCATTAATAAATCCAATAAGGAATTCAGGAGAAACTTCTTTACTCAGGGAGTGGTGAGAATGTGGAACTCGCTACCACATGGAGTGGTTGAGGCGCCTATCATAGATGCATTTATGGGGAAGCTAGATAAGTACACGAGAGAGAAAAAGATAGAAGGATATGGTGCTATGGGGAGATGAAGTAAGGTGGGAGGAGGCTCGTGTGGAGCATAAATACCGGCACAGATCTGTGGGCCGAATGGTTTGTTTCTGTGCTGTAAAATTCTATGTAACTATTTAAATGTGTAAACTAATAACAGCGCCGTTACCTTTGAGCATGTCTTCTTTTAAATGATTTATATCCTCTTCTGCTCTTCCCCTCCTCCCCCCATCCAGCCATAACCATTAGTTACTGCTACACAGGGGTAATGGGATTCTCAAGGTCACCTTCAATGGTACTTAGTGTTTGGTTGTTCGGAGATAGGTAAAACGGCTTCTGCCAGCTCTCTTCTCCACAGTGGAGTGTTCCAGTACTAGAAAGTTCTCCCTCTAGTGGTCCCACTAAGAACTGAAGGGGTTTAAAAATGTTTTAAGAAAGTATACAACACTGACAGGTCCAGTCACTTTTTCTTACTTTGCCTGGTATCCTTCTTTTCCCTAGCCAGTGTCCTTAAAAGCAGAGAAGCACTGAAATGTCTATTTTAAAGGAATTTTCACTTAACCAGATGCAATGTTTACCTGCATTATAGTTAGTGTAATTCCTAATTAAAATCAAATATTTGCTTGATTTGCCATGTAACTAAATGATAAGCGAAAATGTAACATTTAACATTTTCCTAACTAGTTCTATTTCCAAACTGGTAATTGAAGGAATGTAGGATTCATAATGTTGTAAATAGATCTTTAGATATCTAGTGGCTCTCTTTTTAAAGATCATGTTAAAATCAAAAATGTAGAGATCCCTGAATAGTTGCCGTCCTTTAGCTTGCTTGTGATTGACTTGCAATGAACTATGTTTAGAATTCCCCACTCACTGTTTCATGCAGCAATGAAGAAATTTCTTCATGTAAATTAGTCTTTTAGCTTCTTCTGAACTTTATGTTCACCTCCCAGTCCATAAACGTGTGTTAATGAAATACCAATTGCTTAGCTTTAAGTATAAACTGAGAAGTCATTTTAGATCATTTCACACATGTACATAGCGAGCTAAATCTACCTGAGGCTCTATTTGATGAAATATGGTAGTCCACTCCTATTTACAAACAAGTAACTAGTTTACAGAGAAGACAATGTGGTCGCAAAAAATACATTACTACTTGTGTGGGAAGTGAAGCTGCATCCAGTAAAAGGAATGTGTATTCAAATTGGCCTGGTAGGGGGTTCAGCAGTAGTGTTAAGAATATAGTAAACTGGGCATGTTATCAAGTCTTGTTTAGAAATTGTTAAGAAGGCTTGTTGGGCCATGCTATTATGAAAAAATGGCATTGGCAGCACCCCATTATACCATGACTGGCTGCAAGAACATTATTAATGTTGGGTATTCGTTATAAGGAAATCCAAATACGAATGGAGCTGTTAGCAACTCAATTTAAAAAACCATTCCATCTGTTCACTCCGCACACATACAACAACAGACTTTGGATTCATTTTGAGTATCTTAGGTAGAATGGCACTGTTAAGTGGTTTTTTTAAATCATTGTTTTTACTGGTTATTTGTAAATAAAAAGTCATCTTTGTAACTCTGCCCTGTATGCAAGTTTTTTTTTAGAAAACTAGACTACAAGTTGCTCCTATGAAAAGATTATTTTCTGTACAGAATGTTCAATAACAGTGACCTAATTCCTTGTAGATTCTGCAAACACATTATATTATTTTTTTATTATTCATTCATGGGATGTGGGCGTTGCCCTTGAGAAGGTTGTGGTGAGCCACCTTCTTGAAACGCTGCAATCCGTGTGGTGAAGGTACTCCCACAGTGCTGTTAGGGAGGGAGTTCCAGGATTTTGACCCAGCGACGATGAAGGAACGGTGATATATTTCCAAGTCAGGATGGTGTGTGACTTGGAGGGGAACTTGGAGGTGGTGGTGTTCCCATGCGCCTGTTACCCTTGTCCTTCTAGGTGGTAGAGGTTGCGGGTTTGGGAGGTGCTGCCGAAGAAGCCTTGGCGAGTTGCTGCAGTGCATCTTGTAGATGGTACGCACTGCAGCCACGGTACGCTGGTGGTGGAGGGAGTGAATGTTTAAGGTGGTGGATGAGGTGCCAATCAAACGGGCTGCTTTGTCCTGGATGGTGTTGAGCTTCTTGAGTGTTGTTGGAGCTGCACTCATCCAGGCAAGTGGAAAGTATTCCATCACACTCCTTACTTGTGCCTTGTAGATGGTGGAAAGGCTTTGGGGAGTCAGGAGGTGAGACATTCGCCGCAGAATACCTAGCCTCTGACCTGCTCTTGTTGTCACAGTATTTATGTGGCTGGTCCAGTTAAGTTTCTGGACAGTGGTGACCCCCAGGATATTGATGGTGGGGGATTCGGCAATGGTAATGCCGTTGAATGTCAAGAGGTGGTGGTTAGACGCTCGCTTGTTGGAGATAGTCATTGCCTGGCACTTGTGTGGTGCGAATGTACCTGCCACTTATCAGCCCAAGCCTGAATGTCGTCCGGGTCTTGCTGCATGCGGGCATGGACTGCTCCATTGTCTGAGGAGTTGTGAATGGCACTGAACACTGCAATCATCAGCAAACAGCCTCACTTCCAACCTAATAATGGAGGGAAGGTAATTGATGAAGCAGCTGAAGATGATTGGGCCTAGGACACTGCCCTGGGGAACTCCTGCAGCGATGCCCTGGGTCTGTGATGATTGGCCTCCAACAACCACAACCATCTTCCTTTGTACCAGGTATGACTCCAGCCACTTGAGAGTTTTCCCCCTGATCCCCATTCACTTTAGTTTTACTAGGGCTCTGTAGTGCCACACTTGGTCAAAATGCTGTCTTGATGTCAATGGCAGTCACTCTCACCTCACCTCTAGAATTCAGCTCTTGCATCCATGTTTGAACCAAGGCTGTAATGAGGTCTGGTGCCGAGTGATCCTGGTTGAACCCAAACTGAACATCAACGAGCAAATTATTGATGAGTAAGTGTCGCTTGATAGCACTGTTGATGACTTCTTCCATCACTTTGCTCATGATTGAGAGTCGGCTGATAGGATGGTAATTGTCCGAGTTGGATTTGTCCTGCTTTTGTGGACAGAATGTACCTGGGCAATTTTTTCTCATTGTCGGGTAGATGCCAGTGTTGTAGCTGTACTGGAACTGGAGGAGGAGTCCGAGAAGGATCTTCCACACGGCACTTCTGGCTGAAGATGGTTGCAAACGCTTCAGTCTTGTCTTTCACATTCACATGCTGGGCTCCGCCATCATTAAGGATGGGAATGTTCATGGAGCCTCCTCCTCCCCCATTCGCGACTGGATGTGGCAGGACTGCAGAGCTTTGACCTGATGCGTTGATCGCTTAGTGGATAGCTCAAGGTTGGATTCTTAACTGTGGTCGCATATTTGAATTTGATCTTGAGCTTTCCTTGCAGTGTGAATTTACAACCTTGACCTGAGTCATCTGCGAGAGATGGGAAATGTCAGAAGCCTATAGCCCTCAAGGTTAACTATAAATCTACCTCAGTGTTCAAGGGCTGGTTCACCATATATTCCATCTGTGGTTGAGGGAGGGGGGGTGAAAATATAAAGTCATTCATTATGTACACTACCCTTTACCTATTAAGCACTGACAACTTCACAATAGTAAATCGTAAATCCAGGACACTCTATACATGAGTCTATGATATAAGATTTAATTTACTATTGCATCCAATACACTTAGAGCACCTGGTTATGAGATGTGATATTTTATTATGGGAATAGAATAAATGGTTGGTTCTATTATGCACTCTACAGCAATTGAAAAATGTCCTAATGGGTGTGGGGATGTATGTATGTGTATATGATTGACTAAAAGGTTCTGTAGAAATCAGTCAGGTCAACAGTCAATACAGAACATCAGTGTTCAGAAACAAGTGCACAATTATCCAGCAGCTAAAACAAACCTTTGCTGAACAGGACTTGAGGCAGAAGTGCCTCCACACTAAAATGTAGTATTTTTTTTGGAAAAGCCACAAGGCAGGTTATTTCTTTGTGGAAGTTGAATTTGTTCATAGTAAGGACATTTGTCAATAAATATGCATTGTAATATTTATGGAATTAATACATAACCAGAGATAATATGAAACCTTCCTCTCTATGAACTTGTTTGTTGTATAAGGTGGAAAACTGCCCAGGTATGTCCTGTCCACAAAAAGCAGGACAAATCCAATCCAGCCAATTACCGCCCCATCAGTCTACTCTCAATCATCAGCAAAGTGATGGAAGGTGTCGTCGACAGTGCTATCAAACAGCACTTACTCACCAATAACCTGCTCACTGATGCCCTTTAGAAGAGGACAGGCAAAGGGAAAGAGTAGAGCAGTGGAAAGAAGTGTTATTGATGGGGATATGTATATAGGACAGGGATTTTGGGCAGAACCCCAATCGGCTGGATTTCTGTTCTGTGCATCCTGGGGCTCAAATTCTGCTAGCCTTTGCTGTGTCCAACAAGTTTTGAGGCAAGTCATCAGCCTACTCGCCCTCCCCAAGTCTGCTGGAACCATTGGGGTGTGTCTAGGCTACCCTAAAAATTACACCCATTACACCCTTTTCAGGCCCAACAAAAACATGCCTAGTTAAGAGCTGGCATGAGTCCTGTACTGGGCCTTCCAAAGGCCCCAAAATACTTCACGGAAAAGTAATCGGCACCAAGCCAGGCCCGGATGTCCCTTTAGGGTGAAGATGAAGAAATTCACACTCATCAGAGGGCCTGTTAAGGGCCTCTGACTGCCCTTTCAGAATGGCAAGGTGTCACTCCAATTGTATGGCTGGTAATCATGGCAGGAGGGCCCTGGTGTATCTGTACAGGCACAGCTAGTTAATCTCATCCTTGAGATTTGAGGGACGAGGTCTAACTCATCAACTGTAGGTAGATGGGAGTTCTGCTGGTACTTAGGAACATTGGGCCCATAAAATTTAAGCAAGTTACACAGTCTGTTAAATAGACAGAAATAATGTTGTAACCACACCATTAACTGTGGACAAAGTCATTTATAGTAGCAATGATATTCAGAGGACAAACTATAATGGGAAACAAAGTAATTAAAGACAGTTTTTTATGCTAGATTTAAATACATTATTAAACACAGTCTGATTTTTCAGTCATGCTGCTTTGTAGTTACAGTACAATCAGAGCCATTTAATCACACTCACCATTACTCTTGGATTCTTCATCATGCTCTACAAAACAAATCAATACTTAGGAAGCCATTTCTACATGATGAATTAAGGGTGTGCAACCTACGGCCCATTTACCTTCCTTAGCTGGCCCATACAGCTCCATCTTTTGATTCGTGCCACTGTTTAAAACAGCTGAGCTTCCAATGAGTTCCTGGGAATTAAAAATATCAGAGGCAGGACTGAGGCCCAGTATGCCAAGTGAGATGCAGCATATCTGCCTCCAGATGGGTGGAAGTGGGCCCCACTGAAGCAGCCTGGACCCCCCCGAAGAATGCCCAGAATGTTTCTTTAAAACTCAGATCAGCCCCCCTTACATAGGGATCTGAAGACTGTATGAGGCTCTGGGGGAAGGGGAGCTGAACAACCCCCATTGAAAAGCAGCTGGTCGTTCTGTCTGCATGGGGCAGGCGGGCACTACACATGTGCCCACCGGCCCTGTGCAAGTGAAGCACCCTTCTGCTGACCCTGCAAACTCTAGTGGGGATCAGTGCTGGAGGGCAGCGGTGGGCACCAAACGATTGCGTTCCCTGGAATTTTTTTTTATTCGTTCCTGGAATGTGGGCTTCGCTGGCAAGGCCAGTATTTATTGACCATCCTTAATTGCCCTTGAGAAGGTGGTGGTGAGCTACCTTCTTGAACCACTGCAGTCCGTGTGGTGAAGGTATTCCCACAGTTGTGTTAGGGAGGGAGTTCCAGGATTTTGACCCAGCGACGATGAAGGATCGGCGATATATTTCCAAATCAGGATGGTGTGTGACTTGGAGGGGAACTTGGAGGTGGTGGTGTTCCCATGTGCCTGCTGCTCTTGTCCTTCTAGGTGGTAGAGGTCACGGGTTATGGGAGGTGCTGCCAAAGAAACCTTGGTGAGTTGCTGCAGTGCATCTTGTAGATGGTACACACTGCAGCCACGGTACACCGGTGGTGGAGGGAGTGAATGTTTAAAGTGGTGGATGGGGTGCCAATCTAGCGACTTGCTTTGTCCTGGATGGTGTCGAGCTTCTTGAGTGTTGCTGGAGCTGCACTCATCCAGGCAAGTGGAGAGTGACATGAATCTGTCAATCATGACTTATGAAATAATACTGAGTGGCCTGCGGGTGGCGCTGTCCAGGGAGAGTATAAATACTCGGGCACGGGCCTAGCTTGCGCAGGACATTCTTAACCAGAACTAGTGAAGGACACAACTAGACCTCCATGTTGTAAAGCAGTTGATTAAAGCTTTGTTTAACGCTTAGACCAAGTGCCTAGTAGTTTTCTTATGTCAGAGAGTATTCCATCACACTCCTGACTTGTGCCTTGTAGATGGTGGAAAGGCTTTGGGGAGTCAGGAGGTGAGACACTCGCCGCAGAATACCTAGCCTCTGACCCACTCTTGTTGCCACAGTATTTATGTGGCTGGTCCAGTTAAGTTCCTGGTCAATGGTGACCCCCAGGATATTGATGGTGGGGGATTCGACGATGGTAATGCCGTTGAATGTCAAGGGGAGGTGGTTAGATGCTCGCTTTTTTGAGATAGTCATTGCCTGGCACTTGTGTGGCGCGAATGTTACCTGCCACTTATCAGCCCAAGCCTGAATGTCATCCAGGTCTTGTTGCATATGGGCATGGACTGCTTCATTATCTGAGGAGTTGCGATTGGCACAGAACACTGTGCAGTCATCAGCGAACATCCCCATTTTCAGAGCCTATATCTTAATTTGCAGTTTATTGGGGCTTTACGCATTACTCCTGTGCATGTTCACAGTGCATTTTCAGATCACACTATTAAACACAATACACAACATTGCTACAGGCACTGAGTACAGTGCTGCTGTACTTTGGGGAGCAAACGTCACTCCTATAACTCCAGTATGGTGTGAAGCCCTGTTCAGACGTGCTCATTGGACTTCTTCAACATCTTATAATTGAGAGTCTTTTTAGTGCTTTGACAAAGCAGGCATTCCCGCTTGCATTTTCAAAAACATTAAACATTTGCTGGACAGACAGTGGAGCTTTGCATATGCTTGTAAGTATATAGGAGCAGATCTCTCTCCTATTGGGCAGTGTGTGATTAGCACTTCGGTATACAACTGGGGTCCTGTCGGCTTTCCTTCACACTCTGCAGCTATCAGTAATAGTGGAATACAACCAAGCCTATGAAATGAATAAGTGAAAGCCAAAACCAGATTAAAGCAGGCTCCAGATGCGAGATAGCTGATTGATTTCATCAACTGGCAACATATCTGGCAAATTATTATACTAATTGGATTTTAATTTAAAAATCCATGTGACATCCTGTTCTGGTCTTCAAGCCATATGCATCATATTGCAGTAATGCAAATAAAATATTCATTAACTACATATTAAATGCTTTAGAGAAATGAGTGTGCAGAAATATTAAAAGCTGAGACACATTCCCCTTTTAGCTTTTTACCCACACGCCCCCTGTGTGGTCATCCTAGGTATCATCATTTTATTCCCGCAGCTATATATCAAACGTTGCAAATGCATGCTGACAGCTGTCAGTTTGAAGGAATGCTAGCAGTATCTCACAAATTGTATTAGGTAAGGTAATACTAGCTCTCATCAAATGATAATTATGGAGGATGGCTTGAGCTGTCAGCTGTCCTATATTTGCATCAACATTTTCCAAAATATGCAGTATTTTAATATTGATAAATGGCAAATATGGTGACTTGTGCTCTAACAACAACAACTTGCATTTATATAGCACCTTTGTAAAACGTCCCAAGGCGCTTCGAAGGAGCGTTATCAAACTAAATTTGACACCGAGCCACATAAGGAGATGTTAGGACAGGTGATCAAAAGCTTGGTCAAAGAGGTAGAGTTCAAGGAGCGTCTTAAAGGACGAGAGAGATGTACAGAGGCAGAGAGGTTTAGGGAGGGAATTCCAGAGCTGAGGGCCTAGGCAGCTGAAGGCACGACCGCTAATGGTGGAACGATTAAAATCAGGGATGCGCAAGAGGCCAGAATTGGAGGAGTGCAGAGATCTCAGAAAGTTGTCGGGCTGGAGGAGGTTACAGAGACAGGGCGGGGCGAGGCCATGGAGGGATTTGTAAACAAGGATGAGGATTTTAAAATGGAGGTGCTGCTGGACCGAGAGCCAACCTAGGTCAGGAAGTTTATCATAAGTATACAGAAGCTATACAATAAGATTTATTAAATCAGAACTTTTAGCACAGAACAAAGCCTTTCAGCCCATCGTGCTGTGTTGGTGCTTGCTCATCTACTGTTGTTAGCTATTGACATTACAAGTGTTCATCACCAAATCCATATATAATCACTCTGGAGTATATTGCAATGCTCTACTTTCCTGACAGAAAAAGTAGAGTTTGTCTATAGCATTGCATTTTTAATTCATCAGATTGCAACGTTATCTTTATATGATGCCATTAGCCTTCACACAAAGAATGTTATCAATATTGGGTCTTATCTATTCGACAGCTCTGAAGGCTAACCACTTAATCAGCCAATAGAAATAGTAATTCCTTTTGTTCCATATTCATTTTATTACCAGAATATCAGAGTTATGAAATGTTAACCTTTAGTTCCCTCAATTTCATGGACTTCTGTTCTCTTTGAGCCTTCTAGTTTTCTTAAGATTTCAATTCATACACCATGATAAAGAAAAGAAAGAACTTGCATTTATATAGTGCCTTTCACATCCTCAGGTCGTCACAGAGCGCTTCACAACCAATGGATTACTTTTGAAATGAAGTCACTGTTTATATAAGGAAAGCAGTAAATGAAAGAATGATCGGCCAATCTGTCGTTGGTTGAGGGAGGAATGCTGGCCAGAATGCTGAGAGAACTCCTTGCTCTTCTTTGAATAGTGCCTTGGGATCTTTTATGCCCAACCAAGAATGGTGGCCAGGGCCTCAGTCTAACAAAAGTTGGTACCTCGGACAATGTAGCAGTGAAACGTCAGCCTAGATTATGTGCTCAAGTCTGTGGTGCAGTTTGAGTTTAGAGTGCTATCAACTGAGCCATGTGAATGCTGCTGAAAAATCCTCTAATATATAAATCAGGAGTGGCCTTATTAGTGTAACATTAATTGCTACTAAAATATATATTCAAAAGCTTTACCCAAAATTAAAAAGGTTTAAAAATTTCTGCAACTTTTCCCTTTTGCCTCCTTTTTATTCTATCTTCACTTCTCAGTCTGTTAACACGCATTTCTAACATATTTTACTTCAAAACAGAAATCTTCCCTACTTGTCCTTGTGTGCCCCCAGACCTGCATGCTCAAATTCCCAATATGCACTTCCCAGAAGGTGAAGCCCGACATCAGGAGTGCAAATTAATAACATTAACACCTGACTAACTCTAGCCCTTTTAGTACTGAATGTCGTTTGCCGTTTTAAAACTGTCATGTAATATTAGTAAGAATGATTTACTGAAAATTGCTTACTATAAGTCACAGTGGAGTGATGGAACTGTTCTAACTCATGAGGTGCTTCTTAATACTTATGAGATTAGTCACAGATTGACTAGTCCAGTGCATGATTCAAATGCACTGTTGAACAGGATTGTGGCTTTGGGAATTAGTTTTAAAAATTATTTCCCCCGTTACTTTTCTCAAAACATTTATAAAAATGAATCATGTGTTGAGACAGTGGATGATTTATAACATGTTCATAAAGCCATTTTCATCCCTCTCCCTGTAGATTAGGGTGTTATCTCTCTTTCATCACAGAAGTCTAAACCAATTAACCTCTGGCTGCCTTTTGTCATCACTCTAAGCGGCAGGGAAAAGTTAGAGATACGTTTATATATTGGACAGTACACAGTCTGCAGAGCAAAGCCCAATATTTATTAACCCTTGATGCACTATGGATGTGTCATGCTATTGCACTGCCAGAGTCACAGATAAGATAGCTCATTCAACCATATCATATTACTGTTTGGACATGAGAAAATAGCACTGGAGATTGACCTATGTGACCGTGTCAATCTGTATACTTCTAGTACTGAAGAAAATGGTACCAACAAAATAGAAGCAAGCAATCAATAATGCTCCTGCCTCCAAAAATAATAGGATCCACAAAGCCGAGAAAGAAAATAGAGGCCTCAGAAGTTCAATACGGGGTCAGGGTGTAGAGTGGACAGATCGGCCAACAGGAGCTGGAGATTGAAATGAAACTTGACTCTATCAGGTTCTGCCCCATTTCAAGTTCTACTTTAAATCAAGGTAAGGAGTGGAGTGAACAAGTCTTGTGCCCCTCCCATATCGTGAGGACATGTCTGGGGGAGTTCTCAAGCTATACAGAGAATTCCAACCAATACATCCTGGATAAGGTCACAACTGAACTTTCAACAGCTGTAAGCTGGTGTGAATGCCACTGAGGTCCTTGGAAGGGTCCAAGAAGCTGCTTAAATTAAGATAATCAATTTGAGATTATCTTAATAACAATGGCCGGAATTTTCCTTACCGGGGCAGGTTGGGTGCGGGTGGTCGCCATGGCGGGTCGTGACCCCATTGCTGCTTCCAGAAAACGACTTTGCACTAATGGGGCCTATTAAGCCCACCCTGCGCATTACCCGGCCCAATTAAATAGTGCGGATCTGATGGCGTAATTGATGACGCGTTTTCAGCCGGGATATTTAAAGGAGCCATGGTCACATTGTATTTGAAGGTTCATTTAGAATAGCGCAATCAGTGGACTACAGCATTGGAGTGCTGCAACCACTATGTAAATGACTGCACAGAGGCAGAGGGTTGCACTCAGGTTCTCCAATGACTCCCTCCATATGCTTGTGGAGGGAGTAAGAGCACGCAGGGAGGTCTTCCCTTCCTCCCCAGGAGACAAAAAGAGCTTGGTTGCAGATTGCAGAGGAGGTGAACAGCAGGGATGTGGTCAGGAGGACCTGGGTGCAGTGCCGGAAATGTTTCAATGATCTCATTAGATCAGGAAAGGTGAGTACAAAGACACACTCAACTTCATCCTGCTGTGCCTCTCATCACATCCCCATCACTCTGTCTTCCCAACCCTACTCCTGCACATCATTACTCACACCAACAGACCTTGCACGTCCACCCGTCCCTTTCTCTCTATCTACATTATCACATCTCCATCTCACTAGCTATCCCTCAAACTCACCCTCATCCTAGTGCAATCATAGCAACTAACAACACACAAGGAGGCCACTTGGCTTTGCCACCCCACTCCATCATAGTCTCCCTCTAAAGATCTAACCCATCCATTCCTTACACTCATTCCATCACTCTCACTCAACCTTCTCTTTCCGTCCTTGCAGGAAAAGAGAGCCCACAATAAGAGGGAGAGGGAGAGAACTGGAGGTGGGCCTCCATCATTTGCAAACCTTACACAGCAGAGGAGGCTACTTTAGAAATATCTGGAGTCGCCGAGCAGCTGGAGGTGGGAGATGGAGAGAGGGGGACATCTCAGCAACCTGGTGACAGAATTACATATCATACAGCTAAATGGCATACATCAGTCACTCATATGGGCACTGATGTCATCAGCAATTGAATGGTCATCATGTGCATAATGGTATCTGTACCCATTCTTCATATGACATTTCTAACTCATCTCTTTACTCTCCCACAGGTTCATCAAGAACCCCCTCCCCCACTGTCCAGGAAGAAGAGGAAGATGACTCCTCAGAGGAGCCTCCAGAGGAGTCACCAGACATAAGCACACCCAGCAGCAGTGCAGATATGCACACCTCGGTGGGTCCCACGCGAGATAGAGTAGTGTTGTCACCGGGTCTGTCACAAGTGAGCAAGAGCAGATGGTGGAGACAGGGACAGCAGTGGAGACTCCTCGCCAGAGGGCGCAGGACGCTCCCAGCTCTGCTCAGCTGCATGCAGACACTGAGCCTCGGGGGCCATCAAGAAAGAGGGCGATCCTGGAGTTGCAGGAAGAAGTGCAGGAGGCTCTGACAGATTTTGCGAGCGCAATGTCTGCAAATGTGCAGAGAATGGAGGAGTCCATCTCCAACATGAGCACCACAATGTCGCAGGCGATGGGGACTGTTGGCTGTTCCATGGATAGGATGGCCACCTACATGGAGCAGTTGATGTGCCACTCACATGAGCATGTGCTATCTATGGAGAACAGATGGCAGAGGCTCACAGACCCTCTCTCGGAGGCATGTCAATGTAGACTTGGGTCCTCAAGGCCCCACTGCTGTGCAGCAAGGTGCTCTCCAGCTCCTTGCTAGCAGGGAAGTGTGGGTGGCCCATGAGAGGGATGATGGTGAGAGGGGACATGGGAGTGGGAGCTCCTCTCAAAGCGCTTACACTTCTCCCCCGTTGCCACTCCCTCAGTCAGAGCCCCAGATGCCTCTTCGGACAGTGATGGCCGAGTCTGTCCCTGCACAGTCGCAGGAGGAGCAGACTTTGGCGGGGCCATCACAGGCTCCAAAACCCAGAGGACATCCGCCAAAAGTGTCTAAGCAGTCACAGCAGGGAAGTGAGCAGCCTGCCTCTACCTCTGCTGAAACCACAGGGGTAGCACCTCGTAGAAGCACGTGGAAGAGAAAGATGACATACAAGTAGATTCACAAGGGTAGCCACTTAGGTGTTTTATTCAATGTTTATGTAAAGTTTCCGTTAATGTATTGTCAAACATAAAAGTCTTTATTTTCACCACTTTCCGCTCTTGGCCAGATTTGTGTGCACCTTTGGAAGTTGCTTAGTGAGTTGCAGTGAATGGTGAAACATAACGGTACCTCCAGCAATGGTGGTGAGTGTGAAAGGAATGGCTTGATCATTGTAGGGATGCTTTATGGTGTTAGTGTTGGGTGGTGCCAACCTGGCACATCATGTGGTAGCCACATGGGTGTACTGCATAAAGTTATGTAAATCTGGCCATGATGAGGCCATCCCTGGCCTCCCGGGCAGCAATGTGCTTGGGTGCTGGTGGGTCCTGGCCCGCAGGTTCCTCCAGCTCCTGCTCCTTTTCGTCTTCCAGCTGATGCTGCTCCTCCTCCTCCTCCTCTGAAGAGGCTGTGCGCTCAGAGCTTTGTTCCTCATGCAGTGCTAATCCTCGCTGCTGCGCTATGTTGTGCAGGGCGCAGCAGACCACGACGATTCTGGAGACCCTGGCTGGTGCGTACTGAAGGGCTCCTCCAGATCTGTCAAGGCATCTGAAGCGCATCTTCAGCATGCCTATTGTTTGCTCTATGACACATCTGGTGGAGATGTAGCTTTCATTATATCTCTCTTCGGCCTCAGTATTTGGCCTCCTCGAGGGTGTCCTGAGCCAAGTCTCCAAGTAATCAGCCGGAAAGTCTGTTTGGAGGAGCGAAGAACTGAGGGAGGCTGAACTGGCGAAGGACGAAAGAATCATGGCAGCTGCCAGGGAATTTGGCACACACATGCATGATGATCTTCCTATGGTTGCAGACGAGCTGCACATTGAGGGAATGGAAGCCCTTGCGGTTGACAAAGACTCCTGGGTTATGATGGGGTGCCCTGATGGCCACATGTGTGCAGTCAATGTCAGTAACACTGGCTTCATCAGTGGCAAAGTTGATATAATTGGCTGACATGTCAAACAGGGCATCGGTGACCAGTATGATACATCTGAGGGCGGCCGACTGCGACATGACACAAATGTCTGCTGCAGATCCCTGGAAGGAGCCTGAGGCGAAGAAGTTGAGGGCCCGCATGACTTTGACAGCCACTGGTAAGGCGTGTCCACCCGCTCTTCTGGGCTGCAGGTCTTGCTCGAGCAATGTGCAAATGTCTGCAAGGACCTGGCGCGATAGCCTGAGCCTCCTTTGGCACTGCTGCTCCTTTGGCACTGTCATGTCCAGGAAGCTCATCCTCTGCCTGTATACCTTGTGTGGGGGTATCACCTCCAGCGCGGTGCAGCCCTGCGCTGATGCCCTCTGTCATGTACAGCATCATGTGGTTGAGTAAAATTTTGGTGGTGTTGTTGTTGGTGTTGCTGGCTTTCATTATATCTCTGCTGCTGGTGTCGGGGCTCATCGTGGTCAGATTCTGAGGACCAAGGTGAGACAGTATAAGCGGCACCCATGCTGATGGAATAGATGGCAGGTGAAGTAGAGATGAGAGAAGCAATCTGTCAATGGTGAGAGAGGTCCTTCCAATGAGGTGACACTGGATGGAGACTTTGCTGGCCTGCAGAAAGTTAAATTTGTGCTGGGAATGCAGTCAGCAACAGCTTCTGCCTGAGGAAAGTGATGAGCTGTCAGGTGGGAGAGTTTATCATACATTTGATGCTGTCAACTAATCAGCTGGATCAATGGCCACTGAACTCCCGCCTCAGGTTGGCATACATAGTTCCTGAGCTGTGTGTTTCCCGTGGGCATCCAGGTAAATTTGAAAGGTAGGATTAAAAAGGTGATTAAGTACTTCTTAATGATTTGAATTAGGTTGCCCGCCTCTGCCGTTCGGGTCACTGCCGTGCTGACAGATGCGCCCGAGGGAAAGGCACGTGGGGGCGGGATGACGGAGGGTTCCTGACCCGCTCCGACTTACTTCAAATTTCTCACCCGACCCGCCTCCAATCGTGCCCGCACGGACCCCAGAAAATTCGGGCCAATGCATTTTTGCTCCCTAAAAAGCTGAAGAATTCAATTTGCTATTTGTCTTTGCCCCCAGGATGGGCCCCGTGGATCCCTCTAGTGGAGCAGCTGTGGGCCTCTCCATCTTAAAATCATAGATTGGGGCAAGTGCCTCTGAAGCACCCTCGCAGGCTGCCCCAACAACATAGAAGTCTCCACCCTTGGGATTTGGGATAGAGTCTGTGGCTTCGTGTTGGCATGAGATCTGCTCCAGTGCCTATTTCAAACTAATTTTGTAAAAAGGATAGAATGAGTTGAGTAATGTACGTTACTAAAGTTAAATATAAAATAATATAATAGAAGGGAAATAGAGAAACAGAGAGAGAGATGTAAGGGCGACTAAAATGATAGCATTTAATTATTTTTATTGGGTTTCTAACCTCAATTTTCTCTAGTTCCTGAAGACACCACTCAGACTCTGAGTTGATTCCACATGTACCAACTTCAGTGTCTTCCCAAGTGACCATTCTTCACGTGTGAGCCTAATAACTGCCACCATTGGCATAGTCCAAAACCTGACAGCAACTGGATGTTTTGTTTAAATAAATCACTGTGAGAAGGCACAACGTGGCCCCAGGAGCAGGCTATTCATCCAAAACTCTGCTGTCCATGCCCTAACTCACACCAAGTCCCGTTCACCAATCACCCCTGTGCTCGCTGACCTTATTTGGCTCCCGGTCCGGCAACGCCTCAATTTTAAAATTCTCATCCTTGTTTTCAAATCCCTTCATGGCCACACCCCTCCCTATCTCTGCAACCTCCTCCCAGCCCTACAACCCTCTGAGATATCTGCACTCCTCCAATTCTGGCCTGTTGCGCATCCTCAATTTTTATCGTTCTACCATTGGCAGGCGTGCCTTTAGCTGCTTAGGTCCTAAGCTGTGGAATTCTCTCCCTCAACCTCTCCATCTCTCTACCTCTCTCTCCTTATGTGGCTCGGTGTCAAATTTTGCTTGATAACACTCCTGTGAAGCACTTTGGGACATTTTACTACGTTAAAGGCGCTATATAAATGCAAGTTGTTGTTATTCTACCCTAGACACACCGCAGGCTATACTGCGCCTGTCTGTCCGAATCCTCTACACAAGGCACATTTCTTTTAGAGCAGAGGTTTCTGGCTAGCAGTCACGAGTGGGAGGTCTTGCTGATTTTCCCCCCCTCCCTAATCCAGAGGTACTGAAGCCACTGTTGCCATCCCAGCTGAGATTAGGCAATTCAGCGCAGACAGAAAGTGAACCTTGGATCTTCTGCAGCTGGACAGCGTGCTAATCCACTGCACCACCTCGCCCCCTAGAGAAAGATGATTTATTGCCTGTGGAATTGTTGTTGGACCGAATAACATCCACCCTGGAGAAATCAGCCAAATTCCACTTCTGAAAATGGGAATGCTGGAAAAAAAGAGACATTTCCCCATTGTCAATGTGGAATGATTTCAGACATTAATAACAAGAACCATGATTTATTCTTACCAAATGCCATAGAAGACGTACTACATTCCTCCCTAAAGTAGACCTGCTGAAAAGATACCAAGCGGATGAATTTCCAAAATCACACAAAGAATTTGTCAAAATACTGGAGTTTAGAAATGTCCTCACTTGAATCTCGGATTGTGGTTAACAGCTGTTGAATCTAATGGTGCATTTACAGTTAGTTCTCATGTGACACAGAAATAGCACTCAAGCTTAATCATAATATAACTTAATGAAGTCTCCAATTGATCAGCTAATGTATTAAATTGGAAAGGAAAGAATAGAAAGGAAGACTTGAAATTACATAGCGCCTTTCACGACCTCAGGATGTCCCAAAGCACTTTACAGCCAATGCAGTGCTTTTGAATTGTAGTCACTGCTGTACTGTAGGAAACGCGGCAGTCAATATGTGCACAGCAAGCTCCCACAAACAGCAATTAAATAAATGACCAGATCACCTGTTTTAGTGATAAATATTGGCCAGGACACCGGGGAAAACTCCCCTGCTCTTCTGCGAAATAGCACTATGGGATCTTTTACGTCCACCTGAGAGGGCAGACGGGACCTCGGTTTAACGCCTCATCCGAAAGACGGCACCTCCGACAGTGCAGCACTTCCTCAGTACTGCACTGGAATGTCAGCCTAGATTTTGTTGGGCTCAGGTCTCGAGTGGGACTTAGAACCCGCAACCTTCTGACTCAGAGGCGAGGGTGCTACCAACTGAGCCACTGACTGACACTTCATGATGAATAAATATATGTAATCTACATGTAAAGATTAAAGTGTCTTGAAATTAAGTCATGTATTGTAATTTGACATAAAAATAAAAAGTTGAAATCACTAATGTAGAGGACTGTCCATGTTGAAGTTAAAAAATATAACGTTACAGCTGTGAAATTAAAATTTAAATATGATTTTGAAATTGGCCAGCTGGTACAAAAATGAATGTTACACAAAATGAAATGGATACCTGTAACAAGCGCCCTTTCTACTGAATTCAGGATGAAGGATCCAGGATGAATCCAGTTACGCCCTTGTTCACTTCAAATACTCCACATAACTCCCAGAGATCATATTGGCTACAAGTTGCAAACTCATTCAGATTTGCCGTCAGTAGATAAGACATCAGAATGCTGCAACAACGATGATATCACTTGTTTAGTGACCTTATTTTATTGCAACAATCTGGAAAAGCAGGTTGTGGATAAAATCCAATTCAGGCCAAAGTCTAAATTTTAAGTAGAATATGAAACCAAATAATAATGACACAGAAAATGATAAGAGACCTGATTAAAAAGCAAATATAGGATACAAAGAGGTCAACAGTGTCACTGCAATTGATTTCCCCACACACTGGGAAGAGACCACTTACTGCAGCCAATTGCTGGCATTATAGCCCAGGAATGGACGGTATCTTTAGAAAAGTTAGAGAATTACTGCCAGGCGCTAATGCTTTAGACTGCACGCAAAATTCATACTCACTGCTCAAAGAAGTGATTGGAGCGCTAATTTAAGTCTTAAAGCCCAAGCTCATTGGCGTTACACTCAAAGGTTGGACCAATATAAGTTGCAGTCTAATCGCAAGTCATGATTGTCACAGGCTTTTTTCAGTTCTTAAAGGAGAGGATCATTGATGCTGCAGAACCTCATTCTCAGCATTGCTGGCTGTGCAACTGCCTCAGCAAGCAGCAGCAGGATAAGGAGAAGGAGCCGGAGGACTGAAGCAGCTGTACTCATGGCAGATCCTCACCCCAGGGAGAGAGCTCGCAGATTCTGCGATTAAGCATTGGAGGTGTTGGTGTTTGCTGTGGAGAGATGGAGGGTGGTGCTCTACCCGGCAAGTGGCAGGAGGCCCTCGCCGCAAGTCTTCCGCACCATGTGGAGGGAGGTAGTGCAGCACGTCTTGGGCAGCACTGTGGTCCCCAGGACCCACACACAGTGCAGGAAGAAATTTAATGACCTCATTCGGGTGGTCAGGGTGAATGAATGCTTCAACAAATGCTACATACCACCATCTGAACCATAGTCTTCACATACTGCCCAAAGCGCCACACCCCCATCACTCACCCACCAACAATCTCTACCTACCAACACTCACACCCGCATCTCACACCTTGCACACAATGACAGCTATTCAACTATGGCAGGCACATCACCAAAACACATTGCTCCACACTCACTCACACACTTTCCTTTCTCTTGCAGGCCAGGGTGGCTCACAACAGGAGGGAGCAGGAGCGCACAGGCGGGGGACAAGCCGACACCCAACCACTGTCTGCGCTAGAAAATAGAGTGCTGGAGATTATTGGGCACCAGGTGGTGGGCGCCATGGCCACCGGCGACGTTAACCGCCTTGGGAACAACAACGGCATGTTCATCCCTACTCCTTCTTCTCACATCCCACTTCCCCCTCACCCCACAAACGTTTCGCACTTTCCAGCTAATCATGCTGTATGCATGCATTTCTCCCTTCCTGCCCCCCTCCCCTCACCTTAACCTGACTCATGTGCCTTTATGCTTTCAGATAATGAGCAAGTACCTGAGCAGCCTGTCGCTGAGAGCACCGTAGAGAGCTAGGCGGGAGAAGAGGAGGAGGAAGAACACACCGCATCACTGCATGTCTCACCCGCAGCCACCAGCTCAGATACTGGCACTACGTGTTCTTTAGAGGCTAGTATAGTAGCGGGATCTGCACAGGGTGAGGCACCGGGAACGAGCGAGCTGCAGCAAGGCCAGGAGGAAAGGCTAGCTCGGGGGCCAGCTCCCCAGAGGGTGAGTTCGCGGGCAAGTTCTGCTGCACGGGACTCAGATGAGGACCTTGATGGGGAGGCCTTTAGAAGAACGGTGATGGGCATGCACACAGAGAGATAGGTGTAATGGCAACGGTGCCTGAGAGCCTGTTGGCAATGGTAAGGAGCGTGGAGGAGTCCACCTCCAACATTGCACAAGGCTCTGTGCACACCATGGAGCCCATCATTTCTAGTCTGCAAAGGATGGTAGACTCCCAGAGAGACTGTGGCGAATCAGACCTGATGCCGCGTGTGATGGGCGATCTGGCAGCTTCCATTGCAGCACAGCGACGCAACATCTTGGTGCTGTAATGCAGTCTATGCTTGGTGGCATCCAATCTCAGACTGCTCTCATGCAGTTTCAGCTTGATGCCACGCAAGCTCTGACTGCTGCCATCATGGCTGGGTCGACCACCGTCGACCGGGGCTTTCACGGTGTCACATCAGGCCAGCAATCTGTGCTCCAACAGATTGCTAGGGATGCTGAGGTGCTGCCCTGGGGGAGTGACAGTGGGTCAGTGGAGCAGGAAGCTGCTGTCCTCTCTCAGGATGACAGCATTCCTGCTCCCACCACTGCCACTCCGCCATTGCCCTTGTCACTGCCTGTCATCCAGCCAGCCCAGACTGCTGCCATCCATGCAGGTGGTGCAGTCTATAGCCGAGCCTTCCAGGCCCAAAGCTGGTTGAGGGCGTCCTGCAAGGCCATCTGAAGTTTCCCGCATGGACACTCAGCAGCCTTCCACCAGCCCTGCTGCTGCCATTGGGCCAACACTTGGTAGGAGCACTCGAGTAGGCAAAGGCACAATAACGAGAGGCACTAAGGGATTGCACAAGGGTGAATAGTTAATATTTTTGTTGTAAATATGTGTTCACTGATTTTTGATAAATTTATTATTCAATTTGCATTATTTTGTGGTGTCTCTCATTTCAACTTTGCGCTGTGATATGGCGTGCGACAGGGATGGAATGATGGGGATTTGGTGAGCAACGGGGATCTGGGGTTTAATTCATTGGAACCGCAGTCTGATGAGGCGGTCACGGAAGGCAGCCCTTCCAGAAGGCCGATTGAGTGGCTGCCTCCTCCCTTGCTCCTTTTCCTCCTCCTCCTCATCCTCCTAGTCTTCCTCTTCCTCCTCCTCCTCCTTTCCCCCTTCCTCCTCCTCAGGTGGTCCCACAATCTCTGGTGGCCAGGGTTGGGCCCTCATGATGGCCAAGTTGTGGAGCATGCAGCAGACCACCACGAAATGGGACACCCGCTCAGCCGAGTACTGGAGGGCTCCTCCCAAGCAGTCAAGGTAGTGGAATCATTGCTTCAGCAAGCCGATGGTCTACTCGATGATGTTCCTGGTGGCAGCTGGGCAGAAGTGTTAGGGTTGCGGAGGGGAGGCAGGAGCCAGGTGGAGAATGGATGGATAGCTTCCTCCGCCGTAGATCCTGGAGGGCGAGGTCGACTTCCAGTACAGCGCCCATTAATGTAACCAAAGTGTAGCAATTTGATTTTTTTAAGAATAAATGTAGCTACTTTTTAGTTGCCACAACACTCATGGTACTAAATAACCTTGAAATCACGGAATGAAACTGTTGCACTATGTGAAACTGACAAGAAAGCACGTAAACTCCACTAACCTACAGCTGCGACTCATTACTGATGATCCCTTTAAATAATGTCCCTGGAGCCGGCTTCACACCAGCTCTCCCTGTCGCTGTTTCCTCCAGGTGCTAAGGTAGGTGGCGACAATCAGTTTTGCAGATCGGGCGGTCAGTGAGTGTTGCGCACTCACTGACGTCACGACCCACCTGTCGCTGAGGCTCCCGGCGATAACTGTTAGTGGCGGAGCTGCGGGCGGAGCGGGATTTGGCGTGCGATGTTGGGTTCGCCTCGCCCTGGCGATAATGCTCCAGCACCCCGTTAGCGCTGTCTGCTGCCACTAACGGGTGATGCTAAGGCACCAAATTTTCCCCCCATAGTTTCAAAGGTCTCGTATCAAAGTCTTTTCAGATCAGCAAAATGCTCAGGCTCAAGAAATCTGTAAAGGGGATCAACTGAGAATGTGTCATGTGATCACCTACTGAAGTAATTCTTGAGAATGTTTTCCAGAAGGTAAAGAGAACAGTCAGAACATCAGGGTGACTGTCATAAATCAAGCAAATAATGTAGTCTATCCAGTTCTGCACCTCCTAACAAATTAAGAAGATATTGACAAGGAGATATGATGTTGCATGTATTAGTTATGTAACTTACATATTGAGACAGCTAAGATACCACATTTAACAGATATCACAGTCCCGGCAAAAGTGAATAATTGCTCCAGTTCAAACATTCGTCTGTCAAGCACAAAGAATTATGACCTCAGGTAGAAGATGAAGGAGACCAACATTGCAGGAAGTGGACTGTGATATTTAAATTCTTTTTCAGTTTAGACAAGGTAAACCCCATTGATTTTGCAATTATCTCAAGATTTTCTTCTTTCCTCATAAGAATGAAGTGCAAGGTGAACTTTGCTGACTAGCTCCATAATCATGGTTAATTGTATTTGTTGGGATTGAAACAGTTAGTAATGGAGAAGTACAAGGCTGATAGCTCTCCCAATAGATAGGAAGGATGGAGTTCTGCTGTTGTCGTAACTTTTTGACTAGCCAAATGTATAAATGTTCAAGGTGATAACCTTCAATAGCCTTCAATCTACTACTATCAGAAGTTAAGTCACCTTCTACCCAGCAACTTTCAATCTTCTTCAGGTTTTGCTGACTTTTCCACTATGATGCTCCAGATTTTCAGAGAGTAACTTTAGGTATCTCCACTGTGGGTATTCTTGGCAAATGCTATCGGCACCAAAGTTTCCTGATTCTACAATGACCACTCTACAATCTCCACTCTTAATTTCTAAGTCAAGAGCATATTCACTACACGAAAAGGATACATAGATACATAGAAGATAGGAGCAGGAGTAGGCCATCCGGCCCTTCGAGCCTGCTCCGCCATTTAATGAGATCATGGCTGATCCTCCAATTCAGTATCCCGTCCCCGCCTTCTCTCCGTAACCCTTAACCCCTTTTGCCTGTAGAAATATATCTAATTCCCTCTTAAATATATTTAATGAGCTGGCGTACACTGCCCTCTGTGGCAATGAGTTCCACAGGTTCACCACCCTCTGAGTGAAGAAATTCCCCCTCATTTCTGTCCTAAATGGTTTAGCCCTTATCCTTAAATTATGTCCTCTAGTTCTGTTCTCACCCGCCAAGGGAAACATTCCTTCTGCATCTAGTCTGTCTAGACCTGTCAGAATTTTATACACTTCTATGAGGTCCCCTCTCAATCTTCTAAACTCCAGTGTGTACATCCCTAAACTACATAGTCTCTCCTCATAGGTCAATCCCGCCATTCCTGGTATCAGCCTGGTGAATCGCCGCTGCACCCCCTCCATGGCAAGAACATCTTTCCTCAGATGAGGCGACCAAAACTGTACACAGTACTCGAGGTGTGGTCTCACCAGTGCCCTGTACAGCTGCAGCAAGGTATCCCTGTTCCTGTATTCCAACCCTTTTGCTATGAAGGCCAGCATACCGTTTGCCTTCTTGACCGCCTGTTGCACCTGCATGCTCGCCTTCAGTGACTGGTGTACAAGAACACCCAGGTCTCTCTGTACTTCCCCCTCTCCCAATTTATTGCCATTTAAATAATAATTTGCCCTCCCGTTCCTGCACCCAAGGTGGATAACTTCGCACTTGTCCACATTATAGTGCATCTGCCATTTATCCGCCCAATCACCCAGTCTGTCCAAATCGCTCTGGATGGACACTCCAAACCTTCATTTAGGTGGCTCTGGTCCCTTGGGCAGAGTTTCCATGTTTCATGGATAGACACTGATAGACAGGGTACCCAATGTACATTTTAGACCTCACTGATACAGGCTGCTACTAGGTTACAAACAAACGAGAGCACACAAGCACCAAACCAAACATTTTAGCCCCTATTTAATCTTGTAAATTCAAAACATTTCAGGAGATTTCCCTTCCATAGGAAGGTATAAAATATTCATGACGTTTTTTTCTTAACCAACTACAACCAAGCTTCTAAAGTTAGTTTTGGTCTAGTCTAGTTAAACTAGGCAAATTTAGGTTTGGCCCAGATCCATGTTCATGCCAGAACATTGCCAATGGATAATTCCCCCCCCCCCCCCCCCCCCCCACAAATTGTGTTGTATAGTTTAAGGTTACTTAACTTACTTTGTTATTTTATACTCAGTAAAATATTTCTCTTCTCTGCCACATCCACCCAGAATTCTGTTTGTAATCATCTTAAAATAAGAGTTATATAAAAGTTACACTGACTGAACCAGATCTTACTAAGTAAAAAATAAGCTTAAACAAGAAAAAGAAAGATCCTATTGTTCCGGTATTTTAGGTTTTAACATTTGAAAGGCATTTTTGTGATGTTAGAAAAGATTTAATACATTTCCAAGTAGGAGCAGAAAATCTTTAATGTATCCTGCATTGTACAACAAACCATCTATACAACACCAAATGTTGAAAAGGCATATTTTATTATGTTTTGCCTGGGAGATACACAAGATCGAAATCAAATCTGCCTCTGCCTTACAGCATTCTTTTACACTATGCATTTGACGAAGTTTCAAGTTTCATGAATTTTGTTGCACCTTTCACATTATAGGCTTCCATACAGCACACAGTGCATCAAAGAAACACTCTAAAGGGCATCAGGTTCTAAAGGCTCTCAAGTTGCTACATAATTGTCAAATACCTTGCACCAAATCCAGTTAAATCTGTACATTAGAGTACAATCAAGATCTCTGAGGCAGTGCATTTCTTGTAACCTCTTCTTCCTCAAACAAACCATTGCAAAAAATAAGTCTCAAAGGTCAATATCTGCACCATTTCTCTAGCCACTGAAACAGTTTGACCTAAACTGATGCTTGTCCTTGACCAGAAAGGGTGGAAAATCAGAGTAGATAGAGGGGGAGAAATTCATTATAGCCCAGGAATGGGCGCTAACTTTAGAAAAGTTTGAGATTTAGTGCCAGGTGCTAATGATTCAGACTGCACGCAAAATTCAGTCTCATTGCTGAAAGAAAGGATTAGCGCGCTAAATCACGTGCTAATGGCCTAGCTCAGTGGCGTTAAACTCAAAGCGCTGACCAATATCGGGTGCAGTCATCAAGTCATCATCGCCACAGGCTTTTCCCAGTACTTAAAGGGGAGGTTCATTGATACTGCAGCACCTCATTCTCAGTAATGCTGGCTGTGCAGCTGCCTCAGCAAGGAGAAACACAACAAGGAGAAGGAGTCGGAGGACTGAAGCAGATGTGCTCATAGCAGATCCACCTCAGTGAGGTGGTCAGGGTGATTGAATGCTTCACCAAATGCTACATACCACCATCTGTACCACAAGCTTCACACACTGCCCGAAGCACCAGACCCCCAGCACTCACACAACAACAATCTCTACCTACCAACACTCACACCCACATCTCACACACAATGACAGCTATTCAACTTTGGCAGACGCAAGGGTCATTAGTTATCAGAATGAATGTGATATGCGTGATATGTTTATGCATAAATTTATTCATGGAGTTTGCAATATTTTGTGGTCTCTCTCATATTTCAACTTGGCGCCCAGGAGGACGCTGTGATATGACATGACACAGGGATGATATGATGGGCATGTGGTGAGCAAAAGGGATCGGGGTTTAAGTCATCCTGGTGTGAGGCTGGAGGTCTGTTTGGAGGAGGTGGCAGAGTTCTGTGACTTGTCCTTGGTAATGCAGATCCCTCTAATAAACTGCTCCTCACTTCATTGAAGGTAGGAGAAGTGCTGTCAGAATACCGTCGGAGGGTAAGGCCTCCTGTTGAGAGCCCTCATGGCCCCCCTCCTCCCTCTGGTCACATGTAGCAATCTTTCTCGCTGCCTCCGCTCCCTCCGCCATTGATCCTGGAGGGCGAGGTTGACCGCCAGTACAGCCCTCATTAATGTAACGATGTGTAGCACTTTGATATTTTGTGAGAATAAATGTTACTAATTTTTAGCAGCCGCAACACTCTGGAGACTAAACAACCTTTAAATGACTGAATTCAACTCTGTGAAACTGACAAGGAAGCAGTCAAACAGCACTAACCTCACAGCTGCGGCTCATCTCTTTAAATATCGCCCCTGAAGCCGCCATCCGCCTGCTTCACGCCTCCTCTTCCTGTCGTTGTCAGGGTGAGACGCTAAGGCAGGGGGCGATAATCAATTTGGCAGATTGAGCGCTCAGTGAGCATTGCACACTCACTGACGTCATGATCTACCTGGCATTAAAGCCCCAGGTGCTAACTGTTAGCAGCGCCACTAAGGGGCGACTGGTTTTGGGGTGCAGCGCTGGATTCGATTCGCCCCGGTTTCGATTCGCCCCGGTGCTACTTCATTAGCGCTCATGGCCCTAACCAACTGAATTTCTCCCCCAAATAGTCCTTTAGAATGTTTGTCGCTTGCCCCTATGTGGGAACATTGCTGGGTAACAATGACAGATATCATATTTTATTTGTCTTCATTTAATCAAGACAGATACCATGTCTGGGTCATTTTCATGTAATCTACCATTTTGCATTGTAGTCAAATAACATGACCACTTTTGGTAAAGAGTAGAATTCAAATTAATTAAAATAGCTGCCATACTGTACAGCGGACATTATAAACTCATAAACTCATCTGTTAAAGCTTGGAGTTTTAAAAGGAAAGTAATGGAATGTCATGGTTGCACATGTTCCAACACCCTGTGCTATTCATGCTAATTGCTTACACAAAGAGTTGTGGAGCTCAGTTGTGCCAATAAATAAGGTCCAACTGAAGGACAATGATTTCCCACAGGGAGTGAAGGAAGATCAGAGGATGAGTCATTTTGTTCTCCCACATCTCATGCCATCAGGGGCGCGACTTTCAATTGCCAGCTGCTCATTTCTCGCCTGAAAAACTGCTGGCCAGCAATAGAAAAGGGGGGTGTGGGGAGTCAACCCCATTAACACACTTGATGCAATTTTTGGCCAGGCCTGTAATGGGCGAGCATCATGCCCACCTTAAGTAGGCGGGAGGCTGCTTAAATATGCAAATTGGGGTCATACGCTAGTTTTCGGTCCCCGATTGTCATTTTCCGGTACAAATGGACGGAGCTTTCAATTTATTTTTCTGGGGGGACGAGGAGCAAGGGTGCTCCTTCCTGGACCCCAAAAAACCTTCAGCATGCTGTTGGCCTATTTAAAGTCCCCTGAGAATAATTTTTGCTTTCCCCAATGTATGAATGAATGAGCGGAGCAGCCACTCCACCAATTTTATGCCCGATTTGAGCGCTACTTGAAAATTGCTCTCCAGATGTCAGAAATGACTCTTTAAAGTGGAGAATTGGCCCCAAAATTCCACGAGCAAGTTGCACCGGACATGCACCAATGAGTCTGGAACTGCTTCCACTTATCCTCTGCAGAAAGGAATGTGCCAAAATTTCCTGGGTCAGCTCATTTCAATATCCGATGACAGTTCTCTGGCACAAGTCTTGTACAAAACAGGAGTACTGTGGTTAGAAGTTAGAGTGCAGCCTTTAAAAAGCCAAGTCTGGTTGAAGATTGCAACAGTGGGCTGGGGGGAGCAGCAGATAAGTAGGAAAGTGTTGGAGCGCTGAGTTCACTTTGAGGTAGCTGCACTGGATAGCTCGAGTGTGATTTTGGCCCACTTTTGAAGACTGTCTTCCACTGGAGGATCTGGTGCATGCAGATAACCGAAGAAGGGACAAGGGCTTTGCAAAGAAGAAAAGACGAGCTCCCAATTTTAGTGAGGCCAACCTCCAAGCCTTCCTTGAGGAGACTAAACCAAGGCGAGAAAGACTGCTTGGTCTTCATGTAAGGAAGTTGCAAAACAAGTCCCTCATATCAAGTAGACGTTGATGGCACTGGCAATGAGTGTCAAGTCTCTTAGTCCCACAGCTGCATTACAATTTCCGCTACGTGTCCAGTACCAATGTTTCAGTTAATGCAGTGCTGAGGAAGATGGGACATGAGGCAATGATCAAAGAGTGAATGAAGGGATACATTAAACGATATTATGGTTTAATCCAACTAGGGTTACCATTTGAAGTTAAATTCCAAGGCTTTTCAATTTTCACTCTGTATACGATGAGATGACTATTCCCAACTCGTTGAAGGTAACTGAAGGGGAATGACTGGACATCTTGCAGAAGATATTTATATAAAATATAAAAAAGCAAAATCCTCAACTGGAGCATTGTGTCCAATTCTGGGCACCGCACTTTAGGAAGGATGTGAAGGCCTTAGAGAGGGTGCAGAAAAGATTTACAAGAATGGTTCCAGGGATGAGGGACTTCAGTTACGTGGATAGACTGGAGAAGTTGGGGTTGTTCTCCTTAGAGCAGAGAAGGTTGAGAGGAGATTTGATAGAGGTGTTCAAAATCATGAGGGGTCTAGACAGAGTAGATAGAGAGAAACTGTTCCCATTGGCAGAAGGGTCAAGAACCAGAGGACACAGATTTAAGGTGATTGGCAGAAGAACCAAAGGCGACATGAGGAAAACTTTTTTACGCAGCAAGTGGTTATGATCTGGAATTCACTGCCTGAAAGGGTGGTGGAGGCAGACTCAATTGTGGCTTTCAAAAGGGAATTAGATAAGTACCTGAAGGAAGAAAATTTGCAGGGCTACGGGGAAAGGGCAGGGGAATGGGACTAGCTGAAGTGCTCTTGCAGAGAGCCGGCATGGGCTCGACAGGCCGAATGGCCTCCTTCTGTGCTGTAACCATTCTATGATTCTAAAATACTGTGGCCCAGGAATGTGATGGAGAAAGGCAGGAAGACCCCAGGGATGCGGACCACCCCACCAGCCGTGTACCGATAGGGGTATCCCACTCCAAGCACCAGCCGACACCTCCTCCACTCCCAGTGGCTCTGGTGCACCCATCCTCCATTGCCAGCACCTGTTGTCTGGTGGTTAAGATCTAAAGTTGTAAAACCCGATGTTAAGGCCAAAAGGTTGTAAAGTGCCTTATCGAAAGATGAGGCGCAGTTCCTCGAGCTTGCGTTGAGCATCATTGGAACAATTTAGGAGGCCGAGGACAGAGTGGGAGTGGGGTGGAGAATTAAAGTGGCAAGCGACCGAAAGCACAGGGTCACGCTTGTGGACTGAACGGAGGTGCTCAGCAAAGCCATCACCCAATATATATTGTTATTCAGATCATGAGAGCCAAACTGTGCATTTTTGCTGTAAACAAAAACAAATGTCTGTCAAGATATAGTATATGTAAATACTGAGTATTATCTCGGTCAATTTTACCTACTATAATCTTATCATATCATTCTTGTTATGTAACTGTTTGCATAAATACACAGAAGGAAGGAATGGAAAGGTCTCAGTCATGTTGTGCAATTCATTGCATTGACATTTAAAGAGAGCAATTTTATTTGCAGGAGGGTGCCTGTAGGGGAATGACATTCTCTCATCTTATTACTGTTTGCCTTTGGTTTCATTCTCTCTAATACGTTGCTTTACAGTTGGCAATGAGGCCATTAAGCTTTCCCACTCACTAGTTATGAGTCTAATTTCTTCACAGTTCATTTGAAGCTCGATGCTGGGCATCAACAAATTGCAAATAAATTCCCATTAAATTCTGCAGAGATCATGCAGCAGACAAAAATAAAGGGCCGATTTTAACTCCTGGCGGGAGCAGACTGCAATCCCGTGCGGGGCGTGAGAGTCGGAGGCCTGGCAGATTTTAACTGCCGAGGCTCATTTGAATCCCGTTTCCAGTGTAGCTGGCCAATGGGGAAGGACAAAGCCTGGGCGGCCCAGAAGCCACCTGCGGGCATCAGAAGAAGGCTGCCGGCAGCAAGGTTAGTTGGGGGGGTTTGCAGGCTCTCACAGCTGGCACGGGGATGCCTGGGGCAGCAGAGATCTAAATGACGTACCCCATGCTCAGGGCACATCATGGGACCCCGATCTGTATTTAATAATGAGGCTCTCGCCAGAGTCCAGCCAGAGCCTCACCCGCCGTCAAAACTAGTGGCGTTAAAACTG
This sequence comes from Squalus acanthias, assembly GCA_030390025.1. NCBI lineage: Eukaryota > Metazoa > Chordata > Chondrichthyes > Squaliformes > Squalidae > Squalus > Squalus acanthias. The sequence goes on from CM059444.1 coordinate 45,701,809, forward strand.
CAGATCAGCCGTAATGGAGCGGGAAATACCGATGGGGAATGTTGAAGTCAGCTCTTAAGTTGTTGTAATGACATGCGCCATGTATTAAATATATCTACATAGTTAGAATACTATATGAAGAAAAATGTACTAGTCAGATATGCCTGTTGGAGAGGTTCTTTGCTAAGGTCTTCGGGATAGAAACACAGTAATCTTAATTCAAATATATATACTTCTATAAGTACATGCATGTTAAACTTTCTCAAAAAAGTAATTTGTGAAGGTGGTATTGCTAATTTCCATTATTGCTGACCTACATTGGCTCCCCATTAAGCAACGCCTCGATTTCAAAATTCTCATCCTTGTTTTCAAATCCCTCCATGGCCTCGCCCCTCCCTATCTCTGTAATCACCTCCAGCCCCACAAACCTCGAGATATTTGCGCTCCTCTAATTCTGCCCTCTTGAGCATCCCTGATTATAATCGTTCAACCTTTGGTGGCCATGCCTTCTGTTGCCTAGGCCCTAAGCGCTGGAATTCCCTGCCTAAACCTCTCTGCCTCGCTACCTCTCTTTCCTCCTTTAAGACGCTCCTTAAAACCTACGTCTTTGACCAAGCTTTTGATCACCTGCCCTAATTTCTCCTTATGTGGCCCGGTGTAAAAATGTTTGTCTTTTAATACTCCTGTGAAGCGCCTTGGGACGTTTTACTACGTTAAAGGCGCTATATAAATACAAGTTGTTGTTGTTGTAAGTAATGCTGAGGTGACATCGTCTTAGACTGATGCCTAGTTTTGCCTTTCAAAAGCTCAAAAGTGTTTTTTTCGCTGTCACCAAATGTTAATATATGCAGATGTAGATACTGTGATTGTGCTAGATCTCTGGTGAAAGGCATGTAATTAAAGGCTACAGGATATCAGTGAGCAATTACCTGAAAATGCTACGCTTCAATATCAATTACCTGAACAAGTCGCAGTCCAGCTAACGCAATGAAATCAAGGAGGCAATCCTGAGCTCTTCACTCGAGCAAAAGCGATAAGAGTAAACTAATTACCTGTGGGCACTTTTACATCGATCCAATCAGGAAAAAACAACCAGATAAAAATCACTAAGCTTACAGGTAGTGAACACACCCAGCATTTTGTTTGTAACAGACAGAAGATTGTTCCCCTAAGAAATGAACAAACGACTGAAGTTTTAAACAAGAGCTGATTTAAGGATTCTGCAGTGTCAGTTCAAATGGCATCGAACTCAGTAATGCCCTCCACCCCTGGACATGGCAGTCACCATACAGGGTTATTCTTTATTGTAACTCTTCTGATTGCTGCATTCATGTGACATGGTGCTACTTCTGCAGCTGTTTTCAGTGAAGCCACAAAGGTACTGCTTAACCGTTCCCCAACTGAGTAAATACTTTCAGTAGTCAGGCCGTTCCTGTGACAGTCAGTAAGGAAAGGGTCAACACAGACAGGCTGGAGAGAGAAGGGGGGGGAGGAAATGCAGGATAAATAAATTAAAAAAGAATAAAGAGAAATCTCAGCCCAACATCAATGTTTTCGCTCTGACTCCTCGCCGGTTTATAAAACTGCACTCAGTATGTGCCTTTGCTGAGCATATGCTAAAGCCCTCAGGAAGAGCTAAACAATTAAAAGCAAATCACACTAAACAAGAAGTCCTTTATTAAATGAAACTGATTACTTTCGGGGCGCTATTTCATAGTTTCCCATGTCATTCCCACATCCAAGATACCCATGCTGGAACTATAAGGTATGGTGATCTCATTACAACAACTATTAAAGGCTGCATTTTCAAACCCAGCCGTCAAGGACCCCAGGGCAATGCAATTTTAAAATCAATCCTTTAAAAAAAAAAGCCCCAGTGTTGGCCATTTCTAAAGGGCTGTCAATTACCTCCACCTCAGTTCTGCAAAGGAAAGCCAGCATGATTCAAGTCAGCTACAACAGAGAGGACTATTCTTTCGGGAAATCAGCCTGTGCATGGACCTGAATTTATTCAGCTTTAAGCTCCATCGGGCTATGGGAGCTGGCTTAGCACACACAAAACATTCCAAGCACGTCCAATCATGTAAATGCTAAGTGCCAGTGGTACGGCTACAATTACCAGTTACATAATTCACTTTCTTGCCCGAAACAGCTGTAAGAATAAAACTGAAAATAATATGAGAAGCTTTGCTGTTTTTGTTTAGTCTTACTCTGAATATTTTACGTGAATTTTAATTCCACAAGCAGGCTCTATTTAAACTGGAGAAGATAAGTGAATGCATACAAAACTGTACAGTATAGGCATCCTATGTTAGTTTTGTTTGATTTTTTTTTTCCCTTTCTGCTAAATATGGGATTATTGATGCGTTTGTGTGTGCTGACTGAAAAAAATAGTTCTGAACAGATAAAATCCCCTAAACAGGGTTTAAAAAGAAGTCCTCTTGCTGGGAGGCTGAACTTTCCCACAGAAACAAAGTGCAAATTGTTTCGTTCTACATTAATCTAGGCTTTAGCAGTCACTTTACACAGCACTGCCTGTCCACAGCACCGTGCTTTCAGATATGATGCAAATTAGGCATTCCTCACAGCTGTGGTTGACAACAGGAAGTCTAAAGGGTCCTTAAAACAAAGGTAGGAGCATTGCAAAACTGGAATGAGTCCATTCACTGTTCTGGTTCCCCAAGGGGAATACAATGAAACATAAGTTGACACAAATATTGTAAAAAAAAAATAGAATGTAATGTGTATATAAAGTAATGTGGTTGTTTGGCATGTACACAACAATGCATTCATTGACATACAACATTAGCATTGATTAAAGGCATATTGATTAAAGTGTCAGCCGTGGCTCAGTTGGTAGCGCACTCGCCTCTGAGTCAGAAGGTTGTGGGGACTTGCAGCGCATAAAGCTAGGCTGACACTCCAGTGCAGTGCTGAGGGAGTGCTGCACTGTCGGAGGTGCCGTCTTTCGGATGAGACGTTAAACCGAGGCCCCGTCTGCTCTCTCAGGTGGACGTAAAAGATCCCATGGCATTATTTCAAAGAAGAGCAGGGGAGTTATCCCTGGTGTCCTGGCCAAGATTTATCCTTCAACCAACATAACAAAAACAGATTATCTAGTCATTATCACATTGCTGTTTGTGGGAGCTTGCTGTGCGCAAATTGGCTGCCGCATTTCCCACATTACAACAGTGACTCCACTTCAAAAAGTACTTCATTGGCTGTAATGCGCTTTGAGACGTCCGGTAGTCGTGAAAGGCGCTATATAAATGCAAGTCTTTCTTATATAAGAGAGTATTTATACCAACCCCTGGAACAGTATCACGATGAATTAGAATATTTTGTTTTGGGCTTATTATAATAAGGACTCAGCTCGATTCTCCCCATGGCCAGTATATGATAGCAACAACATTCACCTAATAAAGTTTAGAGGATATATTATCCGATTGATACCAGTAGTGACAGGCGTGAATTGTGGAGTGGGATGTCAGTAAATCGGGTGAAAGAACTGAACCATAATGTGTTTTCTCACAGGCAACACTTCACTCAAGAAGCAAAGAACGAGATCTGTCATCTCCTGAAAACCGATCTGCAATCAACCTCCATGATAGAAATGGCACCTTCAGTGCTTCCATCCCTATCCTCCCTATCTCTGTAACCTTCTAGAGCCCCAAAAACCCTCTGAAACCTCAGTGTTCCTCCAACCCTGGCCTCTTGTACGTCCCTCAATCCCTTTGCCTCACTATTGGCAGCCATGCCTTCGGCCATCTCCCACTCCCTCTCCACCTCTACAACCCTCCTTAAAACCCTTCTCTTTGACCAAGCTTTTAGTCACCCCTCCTAATATGTCCTTCTTTGGCTCAGCATTGATTATTGTCTGATTCTGCTTCTGTGAAGCTCCTTGGGATGTTTTCCTATGTTAAAGGCGCTATATGAATGCAAGTTGTTACTGCTATTGCTGTCACTCCAAGCTGCCACAGGGGACATCGGCAACACCAGTCAATCTACAATTTACATATGTATCAAGCAGATGACTGATGTATTATTCACCAGGGTGAGCATTTGCAACACTTTGTCCCAAGGGAAACCAGCAGAAGAATAAGATGACACTGTATTTTTTTCATGTAGCAGAATTCCCCAAAGTCCATAGTGCCACTGGTGGCACCCAAGTGGCCCAATGGCTGCAGCACAAAATCTCTTTGCCTTCATGAACTGCAAGGGTTTCCACACTATCAACATGCAGGCCTTTTGTGACCATCAAAATCATGCAACTGAATGTCTGATTACCCGGAAGAGGGCATTACACATGCCAGGTTTATTAAAGCCACAAAGTAGAGTGCAAGAGTGACTCCTAGGAGACCAAAGCTATTTTCTTTTGCCTTAGCTCATGAGAATCCTGAGATAACCACGAACAGCAGCAATGCATAAATATGATGAGATCTATACAGATACCAGAATCATCATTGAAACACATGATAATCATCTTGAAGCAACATTTCAGATGCATGAACAGATCTAGGGGCATTTACAGTACAGCTCTGTAAGCTCTCCAAGAATTGGTGCTGCATAATATTTCCATACCAACTGGCATAACGATGGAGGACACCCATCCACAGCCTAGTGATGAGCAAGATGAAGATGAGGAGCCTGAAGAGATTCTTGCAGAACAACCGTTGGAGGCAGCTAGAACCATACAGCAGATTATTGTATACACCCAATGCCCTAGTTTCTGCCACATGATATAGGAATAGGAGTAGGCCATTCAGCCCCTCAAGCCTGCTCCGCCATTCAATGAGATCATGGCTGATCTGTAACCTAACTCCATACACCCGCCTTTGGCCCATAATCCATAAATAATGTGGCAACAAGAGCGGCGGGTGTCTCCCCTCCTGACTCCCCAAAGCCTTTCCACCATCTACAAGGCACAAGTAAGGAGTGTGATGGAATATTCTCCACTTGCCTGGATGAGTGCAGCTCCAACAACACTCAAGAAGCTCAACACCATCCAGGACAAAGCAGCCCGCTTGATTGGCACCCCATCCACCACCTTAAACATTCACTCCCTCCCCCACCAGCATACTGTGGCTGCAGTGTGTACCATCTACAAGATGTACTGCAGCAACTCGCCAAGGCTCCTTCGGCAGCACCTCCCAAACCCGTGACCTATTCCACCTAGAAGGACAAGGGCAGCAGGCGCATGGGGACACCACCACCTCCAAGTTCCCCTCCAAGTTATACACCATCCTGACTTGGAAGTATATCACCATTCCTTCATCGTCACTGGGTCAAATTCCTGGAACTCCCTCCCTAACAGCACTGTGGGAGTACCTTCACCACACGGACTGCAGCGGTTCAAGAAGGTGGCTCACCACCACCTTCTCAAGGGTTACTAGGGATGGGCAATAAATGCTGGTCTTGCCAGTGACGCCCACATCCCATGAACGAATAAAAAAAAAGCTATCAATCTGCGAATTAACAATTGATCTAGCATCAATTGTCATTTGCGGAAGAGAGTTCCAAACTTCTACCACCGTTTGTGTGTAGAAGTGTTTCCTTATTTCACTTCTGAAAGGTCTGGCTCTAATTTTTAGACTATGCCCCCTAGTCCTAGAATCCCCAACCAGTGGTTTTAGTTTCTCTCTATCGACCCTATCTTGAAAACTTCGATCAGATCACCCCTTAACCTTCTAAATTCCAGGGACTACAACCCTAATTTGTGTAATCTCTCCGTGTAACTTAACCCTTGAAGTCCGGGTATCATTCTGGTAAACCTACACTGCACTCCTTCCAAGGCCAATATATCCTTCCTAAGGTGTGGTGTCCAGAACTATTCATTGTACTCCAGCTGTGGTCTAACCTGGGTTTTGTATAGCTGTAGCACAACTTCTACCCCCTTGTATTCTAGTCCTCGAGATATAAAGGCCAGCATCCCATTAGCCTTTTTGATCATTTTCTGTACCTGTTCGTGACATTTTAATGATCTATGTACCTGGACCCCCAAGTCTCTTTGGACCTGCACTGTTTTTAGCCTTTCATCATTTAGGAAGTACCTTGTTCTATGCTTTTTAGGTCCACAGTGGATGACCTCACATTTGCCTACATTGAAATCCATTTGCCACAGTTTTGTCCATTCACTTAATCTGTCAATATTCCTTTGTAATTGTATGCTCCCATCTACACTGCCTACAATTCCATCTATCTTTGTGTCATTGGAAAATTTGTATATATGACTTTATATGCCATCATCTAAGTCGTTGATAAATAATACTGTGATTAGTTGAGGCCCCACTATCATTTGGGAGAGGGGAGGCTGGAGGGATTACATGTAGCATATTCCTGCGAGACAGAAGCTACATCTGTGCCTACTATGCGGATGTGCAAGGTTCTATATAAATGCAAGCTCTTTCTTTCCTTTAAATGCAATTTCTTACTTTCTTTGTACCTAACAATGTAACCTTTTTTGCAGGAATAGAATTTTTTTTTTATTCGTTTATGGGATGTGGGCATCGCTGGCAAGGCCAGCATTTATTGCCCAATTCTAATTCCTCTTGAGAAGGTGGTGGTGAGCCGCCTTCTTGAACCGCTGCAGTCCGTGTGGTGAAGGTACTCCCACAGTGCTGTTAGGGAGGGAGTTCCAGGATTTTGACCCAGCGATGATGAAGTATCGGCGATATACTTCGAAGTCAGGTTGGTGTGTGGCTTGGAAGGGAACGTGGAAGTGGTGGTGTTCCCATGCGCCTGCTTGTCCTTCTAGGTAGAAGAGGTTGCGGGTTTGTGAGGTGCCTTGGCAAGTTGCTGCAGTGCCTCTCGTAGATGGTACACATTACAGCCACGGTACGCCAGTGGTGGAGGGAGTGAATATTTAAGGTGGTGGATGGGGTGCCAATCAAGTGGGCTGCTTTGTCTTGGATGGTGTCGAGCTTCTTGACAATGCTGTTGGAACTGCATTCATGCAGGCAAGTGGAGAGTATTCCATCACACTCTTTACCTGTGCCTTGTAGATGGTAGAAAGGCTTTGGAGAGTCAGGAGAGGAGACACTCGCCGCAGAATACCTAGCCTCTGACCTGCTCTTGTTGCCACAGTATTTATGTGGCTGGTCCAGTTCATTTTCTGGTCAATGGTGACCCCCCAGGATGTTGATGGTGGGGGATTCGGCGATGGTAATGCCGTTGAATGTCAAGGGGTGGTGGTTAGACGCTCGCTTGTTGGAGATAGTCATTGCTTGGCACTTCTGTTGCCTGTCACTTATCAGCCCAAGCCTGAACGTCATCCAGGTCTTGTTGCATGCGGGCATGGACTGTTTCATTATCTGAGGAGTTGCGAATGGCACTGAACACTGTGCAGTCATCAGCGAACATCCCCATTTCTGACCTTATGTTGGAGGGAAGGTCATTGATGAAGCAGCTGAAGATGATTGGGCCTAGGACACTGCCCTGAGGAACTCCTGCAGCGATGTCCTGCGGCTTCACCCACCACAACCATCTTCCTTTGTGCTAGGTATGACTTCAGCCAGTAGAGCGTTTTCCCCCCGATTCCCATTGACTTCAGTTTTACTCGGACTCCTTGATGCCACACTCAGTCAAATGCTGCCTTGATGTCAAGGGCAATCACTCTCACCTCACCTCTGGAATTCAGCTCCTTTTTCCATGTTTGGACCAAGGCTGTAATGAGGTCAGGAGCCGAGTGATCTTAGCGGAACCCAAACTGGGCATCAGTCAGCAGGTTGTTGTTGCGTAAGTGCTGCTTGATAGCCCCTTTTTATAATGAATAGGATGTCATTATAAAAAGGGGTAGTTCATTAGCATTGACTTTCTGCTTACAAAGTCTCTTGTAAAGATCACAATGAATGGTAATAACTGAGGATTTGTTTCTTGTTCATGGTCATTATGGCATATATGGGGAGTTAGAAGCTGAGATCTGCTCATAGTCACTTGTCTCAGTTTCATTTCAGTGGGCACGAATTCACAACACAAACCTGTAGCGATTTGTCAGTGTTATCCTTAGAGAATCTCTGCAGAGCATGTTGTGAAGAATAGGTTTGGATCGCTGGCCAAATGTGAGGTGGTCTTTCAATTTTTTAGTCCATGTCCAAACATCTGGAACCGCCGCTTTCAACAATTCTGCCCTTGAGGTGTTTAGCGCTCACTGATGGAAGGATGAGTATAATTTGTGCTCATTTATTGGAAGCATCTCAAAAACAACAGAAATAAAAATTCAAATACAATTGTAGATAAGTTAACACCAGTGAAGCACCAGTTTTTCTTATTCTACAAATTGACGGGATTGAAGGCCGATAAATCCCCAGGGCCTGATAATCTACATCCTAGGGTACTTAAGGAAGTGGCCCTAGAAATAGTAGATGCATTGCTGATCATCTTCCAACATTCGATGGAATCTGGAACTGTACCCATGGATTGGAGGGTAGCTAATGTTACCCCACTATTCAAAAAGGGTGGTCGAGAGAAAGCGGGGAATTACAGACCGGTAAGCCTGACATCGGTATTGGGGAAAATGCTAGAGTCCATTATAAAGGATGTAATAGCTGAGCACTTGAAAAACAGTGACAAGATCGGACAAAGTCAACATGGATTTACAAAAGGTAAATCGTGCTTGACTAATCTACTGGAATTTTTTGAGGATGTAACTGGGAAAATAGATAAGGGAGAACCAGTAGATCTGGTGTATTTGGACTTTCAAAAGGCTTTCGATAAGGTCCCGCATAAGAGATTAGCGTGTAAAGTTAAGGCACATGGGATTGGGGGCAAGGTATTGACTTGGATAGAGAACTGGTTGGCGGACAGAAAGCAAAGAGTAGGAATTAATGGGTCTTTTTCCGAGTGGCAAGCAGTGACTAGTGGGGTACCGCAGGGATCGGTCCTTGGACCCCAGCTATTCACAATATACATTAATGATCTAGATAAGGGAACTAAATGTAATATCTCCAAGTTTGCAGATGACACAAAGCTGGGTGGGAGTGTGTGCTGCAAGGAGGATACTGAGAAACTCTAGGATGGTTTGGACAGGTTGCGTGAGTGGGCAGAAGCGTGGCAGATGCAATATAACGTGGATAAATGCGAGGTTATCCACTTTGGTGTCAAAAACAGAAAGGCAGACTATTATCTGAATGGCAATAGATTGGGAGAAGGGGAAGTGCAACGAGACCTGAGTGTCCTTGTGCACCAGTCGCTGAAGGTAAGCATGCAGGTGCAGCAGGCGGTGAAGAAGGCAAATGGTATGTTGGCCTTCATAGCGAAAGGTTTTGAGTATAGGAACAGGGATGTCCTGCTGCAGTTGTACAGGGCCTTGGTGAGACCACACCTTGAGTACTGTGTGCAGTTTTGGTCGCCTTATCTGAGGAAGGATGTTCTTGCCATGGAGGGAGTTCAGCGAAGATTCACAAGGCTGATACCTGGGATGGCAGGAATGACATATGAGGAGAGATTGGGTCGATTGGGCTTATACTCGCTGGAGTATAGAAGAATGAGAGGGGATCTCATCGAAACATATAAAATTCTGACAGGTCTGGACAAACTAGATGCAGGAAGAATGTTCCCGATGGTTGGAGAGCCCAGAACCAGGGGTTATAATCTAAGGATAAGGGGTAAGCCATTTAGGACAGAAATGAGGAAGAATTTCTTCACCCAGAGAGTGGTGAACCTGTGGAATTCTCTACCACAGAAGGTAGTTGAGGCCAAGTCATTAAATATATTTGAGAATGAGTTAGATATATTTCTTAAAGCTAAAGGTATCAAGGGATATGGGGAGAAGGCAGATACAGGGTACTGAGTTTGGATGATCAGCCATGATCTCATCGAATGGCGGAGCAGGCTCGAGGGGCCGAATGGCCTACTCCTGCTCCTATCTTCTATGTCTATGTCTATGTTTACACTGTTTGCTCAGTGCTGGTTAACAAGTAAAACTCATTTGGAAAAAAGGACTCACATTTATCCCCCAGGTACATTTCATATCAATTCATTGTTTAGATATGTAGTGAGTATTGTAATCTAGAGAAACATTGTGGCTATTTTGCACACAGCAAGATCCCATAAACAGTAGTGAGATGAACAACTAGTTAACCTGCTTTTGGTGATATTTGGTTGACATTTAGCCAGAACACCAGGAGAATTTCCTGCTCTTCTTTGAATAATGTCATGGGATCTTAACTATCCAGCTAAATCACTCAGACATGTAGGCAGGTCCTTGGTTTAACATCTCATCTGAAGGACAGCAACACATCACTCCCTCAGTTTTGACTTTAGTTTGTTCTCAACATATAGGCAACGCTATCAAGAATACGGGTCTTTCAATTGAGTCATGTGATTTGACAAGCGATTAATCTGTTCCAGATTGTTTGATAAGCAATGATACCAGTACTTAATTAGTTGAACAGGAGAAAATCATATATTATCATAAAACCAATAGATCCTTTTTTTCCTGGGAAACTGCTTGTCCTATATTGAAATCAGCACAAGTTAATGGACAATTTCCAATTATGTTATTCAGTTTTTATTTTATTTTTATTTTCCTCAGACTTTCTCCCCTGCTAAAGGAGACAAGTTATGCCACGCTTTGGTTCTACAAATGGCAGCAGCTCGCCAGCGCCTTGGCCAAGTAGTGATGCTTCATTTTTTAGTTTTGACAGTGAAATATTCCGCTATGAAGACGAGGGCCCCGATATTTACTGTGGCGGAATTTCCAAATTTGGGTGGGGGGGAGTTCTGATCTCCGAACACCACGGAGTTTTAACTCCACAGCATGTGTGTTTTATTTTTTAATTTCCCTGCCCGGAAGCCAGCCTGATTGACAGGATTGCTTCCCCATCGGGCAGGGAACGCTGTCGAAGAGGCCGCAGCCCAGGAGCAGGTAAGTTTATGCTCGGGGTAGAGATCCCGGTGGGGAGCGGGGGGTGCAAGGTGAGTACAGCGTGGTTTGGGGGGGTCGAGGCCCGGGAATCCCAGCAGGCCAGCATTAAACCTGAAACACAGATAAAATCTTAGGCACGCAACCTCATTGAAATATTTAAATGAGCGACCCGCCTCCTGGGAGCGGGTTGGTCGTCCGCCCCCTGTCCCGCCTCCGTTAAAACCAGAAGTGGGCGGGTTGGGTTCGGGTTTGAGAGGTTTTATATTTTTACTTCCCACCCGACCCAAACCCACCCGTTTCTGCGGTTTAAAATTCCCTCCTATATGACAATAGACCTGATTCTGCCCTCACCCATAACAAGGGAATGTTTTCTGGCAGATGACACCAATACGACCAAGAAAATGTGGGCACTGGAACATTGGCTGTTGATTGCTGTTCCCCAGTCCCCATTAGAAACTGTCTTATTGATATTCTCCATTAAAGCTGATTGGTCCCATTATCTACTTTGGCTTCTTCAAAGTGGGAGCCTCATTTTGCATTATGAACTATGAATAGGGAAAGATACTTGGAGGCAGTGATAAGGGGTCATCAATTTAAAATGGTCTCTGAGAGAGTGAGGAGACAGATTAGGAGAAATCCCTATACACAGAGAGTTATTAGATCATGGAATACTTTACTATAGGGAATAGTTGATTAAGCGACCATCAATGGATAAACACTTGAAACTGAGGAAGATACAGGATATGAAGAGAAAGTAGGGCAGTGAGATTCATTTTGGATTGCTCTAGCAAAGAGCTGCCACAACCATAATAGGCCAAATGGGTATCTTCTGTTTTGTAAAATTCTATGGTTGACTGCATGCTGCTATTGAGAACTTTTAGTTGGCCCATCAAATGTCCTAACATATAAGCAGAAGTACCGTCCAATGTTAGTTCTGCTGATTCAGACCAAACATTAAAGGTAAGTTAAATATAGATGCATATTTCCTATATAATTCTTCAGGCAATTTTGGATGCATTTTCCTGGTTTTTGAGATCATACCATTCAGGCAGTGTTTCTATCAGTAGACACAAATCTGGCAGGACAAAAAGCCGCTCAATTCCAAGAGAGTTGACCCTGATTGTGTCCGCTGTGGCTCAGATTGAGTCAGAAGGTTGTGGATGGATTCAAGTCCCTCTCCAGAGACTTGAGCACAAAAATCTAGGCTGACACTCCCAGTGCAGTGCTGAGGGAGCGCTGCACTGTCGGAGGTGCCATCTTTTGGATGGGACGTTAAACTAAGGCCCCGTCTGCTCTCTCAGGTGGACATAAACGATCCTTTGGCACTATTTTGAAGAAGAGCAGGGGAGTTATCCCCGGTGTCCTAGCTGATATTTATCCCTCAATCAACATCTAAAACAGTTTATCTGGTCATTATCACGTTGATGTTTGTGGGAGCTTGCTGTGCGCAAATCGGCTGCTGCGTTTCCTACATTACGAACTTCAAAAAGTACTTAATTGGCTGTAAAGCACTTTGGGACATCCGGTGGTTGTGAAAGGCGCAATATAAATGCAAGTCTTTTTTTATACCCACCGTCATAATTAGCTCTGATCCTGGATCATTTGGTGGGATCAGGTTTGCAGAACTTGTGCAGGCACAAAGCCCACTCCTCTTGCTTAATCCTCAATCCACTAACATCGCAGAAAATCTACCCTACAATGTCCATACATGCAGCCAGGATTACTGGATACAGGAATAGAAACGTTGGCTGATTTTCTTTTCCTGGATGGGGGACATTGAGGCTAATTCAGCACAGGGACCTCCTTGGCCTGGATGACCCAGTGCCACATCACACAATGGGCTGGATTTTGCCAGTGTGGGTGGGCTGGGGTGTGTCAGGTGGCATTCGTGTCAGGACCCCGATTCTGAAGTGAAATGGGGGAAAAAGTGCGATTTTCCCCTAATTGGGCAACTGATTTCCAGCATGTGGGAACCCCTGGCCCAATGAGTCTTTTCATCCAGAAAGTCGCCTCCGATGATGTCATCAATGCTGCTGGATTTAAGGCCTGCAAGCAGCCTTGCTTCTTCTGGAGACTGCAAACTTTATGGTGATTGTAGTAAGGACTTCATTGATCGACTATGTCCACTAGCAGGCAAAAGTGTGCTCCACGCTTCGATGAGCCCTCCCTCCAAGCTCTGGTGGAGGGAGCAAGATCGAATAAGGAGGTGCTCTTCCCTTCCTCAGGGAGAAAAAAGCCACCCCAGCAGACTAAAGCTGTGTGGCTGCAAGTGGCCCAGGAGGTCAACTCCATATCGATGAGCCGCAGAACCTGGCTGCAATGCAGGAAGAGGTTTCATGACCTTCTCCACACAGGAAAAGTGAGTATGACGTTCCCATCTCCCTCAATCGGATCCCCATCACCTGTCCTCACCAGCACTCTGCTTTGCTAACCTCTTCCTCCACATCCCACTTGACACTTACATCCCTACACCCTTACCCATTGCCTCTCTATGGTCACATTCACTTAACTATTCGACCATGTAGCCCTCACACTCCCTATCACTGTGATGCAACAACAACAACTTACAACACACAGGGAGGGCCCTTTGTCTCCTTCTAAGCATCTATGCTATGCATTCTCTACACTCACTCCTTCATTCTCACTCAAACTCCACTTGTGTCCCTCATTGCAGGAAAAGAGAGCCCACAATAAGAGGGAAAGAGCCATGACAGGAGGAGGGCCACCCTCAGCAGCCCAGCTCACCGCCTGGGAGGAGGCGGCCCTGGAAATCGCCAGGATCGAGGAGGATTCCCAAATGAGGGACGGACAGACGGGCGCATCACAGCAAGCTGGTGACAGAATAGTTTGGCATCTCTCATTGACATTGCATGAGTCACTGATAATGAATCTGATGCTCTAACAGATTGACTTATGATCATCTGCACTATTCAATGTGCATGTAACTTTGACCTCACATCGCTAACTCTTTCCTTTACTCCCCCACAGGACCATCGAAAGCCCCCGTCCCCACTGTACAGGAGGAAGAGCCTGAGCTTCCAGACTCCTCAGAGGAAGCTGCAACCTCTGAGGGTGCAGCATCAGCATAATTCAGCGCACCCAGCACCAGCGCAGACACTCACACCTCGGTGGGACCTTTGCGAGATAGAGTAGTGTTGGCACCTGGTGTATCACAGCTCACAAGTGAGTTTCAGCAGATGGTGGAGACAGGTACAGCAGTGGAGAGTCCTCGTCGGAGGCCGCAGGACTCTGCCAGCTCGGCTCAGCTGCATGTCGACCCTGTGCCTCCAGGTTCATCCAGAAGGAGAGCGGTGCTGGAACTCCAGGAACAGGTGCAGGAGTCTCTGGCAGGCTTTGTCTCCAGGGTCGCTGCGAGTGTGGAGCGAATGGAGGAGTCCATTGCGAACATGAGCAGAGCCTTTGTGGAGGCATCGGCGCATGAACGCATCACCGCGGAAAGGATGGCAACCTCCGTGGAAAGGATGGCTAACTCCGTGGTAAGGCTGGCTACCGTAGAGGAGAGGATGGCTACGGTAGAGGAGAGGATGGCTACGGCCATGGAGGAGCTAAGTCGCCAGGGTCTTGAAAACATGGTCATTGTTCAGAATAGAATGACATCCCTTGAGGAGCGATGGTCAGCTATTGAGCATAGAAACCAGACCTTCATGGAAGTCCTCTGGAGTAGGAATTCCAGTGCAGAAACGGGTCCTCACGGCCCCCCTGAAGTGCAGCAAGGTGCTGTCAAGCCACTTGCTAGCTCTGAAGTGGGGCTGAACCATGAGAGGGATGTTGGTGGCAGACAACAAGGAAGTGGTGGCTCCTCTCCAAGCGCTCACACAACCATGCCACTGCAAAGCCCTCAGTCAGAGCCCACCAGAGTCCTCACCCAACTGAGATGGGCTTCTCAGGCCCTGCACAGCCGCAGGAGCAGCAGACTGTTGCCGAGCCCTCACAGGTTCGCAACCCCAGAGGACGCCGCCAAAGGCGTCGAGACAGGAGCAGCAAGAAAGTGAGCAAGGGGCCTCCACATCTGCTGAAGCCACAGGGGAAGCACCACGTAGAAGCACACGTAAGAGGAAGATAATGCACAAGTAGTCACAAGGGTAGTCACTTGGGTGCTGTGATGTATTGTATTTGGACCAGCCATCCTTGTCATGGTATCATAAACAGATTTGATGACAAACTGTTGAAGTTGTGGCCTGTGTCATTTTGCAAATGGGACTTTCACATTGAAGGCTTAGGGCGACTTACAATTGTCAGTATGGTGGTCAGAGTGATAGGAATCCGCAGGTTCTTGTCCATTGTCGATGTTTTGGTAAGAAGGTGCGGGACAAAAGTGTTTGATTGTGCAGGCTAAGCAAATCTGGCCAAGATGAGTGCGTCCCTTGCATCCCGGGCAGCAATGTGGTCGCGCTCTGGCGCCTTCTGGCCTGTGCAGTTTCAGGTGGGTGAGCAGCGGCTTGGCGCTCCTGTTGTTGCTCCTGCTGTTGGTGCTGCTGTTGTTCAGGGTTCTGCTGCTGCCGCGGGTCTTCGTCCAAATCTGATGTCCAGGAGGAAAGGAAATAAATGGTTCCCATGCTTCTGCTATATACCTCAGTTGAGGAAGCACTCAGTCAAGGTGGGGAGAGGGGTTTCCCAGGAGGTCACACTGGAGATGGGTCTCAGGCTCCAAACATCCACAACAATGAGTAGGTCTGCTAAAAGTTCCCCCAGACCTGAGACAACAAAGTTCTGCCACCTGCAAATGATGATTGCTGAAAACTCCTTTTTAATGGTGGAGCTGCAGCTGTTACTAAGCAATCCACTTGTGAGGCCGCCAGGATTACTTGGCGTGTTCCAGAGGAGGCGTGTAGGATGGGGGAAATGTCTAAAAATCAGAAAGGCCTCTCAAAATTGGATTATAGAGGCAATTAAGTGGTTGTTAAGGGCCTATCCTGCCTCTTGGAGGTGGGATGGAAACGGGGTCTGAAACCCCGATTCTGGGAAAATTGCTCGGAGGCGGGATTGAGGCGGGATCAGGCCCGCACGCCATTGTTTGCGATTTTAACACCTCACACGCCTCCAATCCCGCCTCCTCGGGCCTGGCAAAATCGAGCCCAATGCGTCTGGCTACTCGATACTTTTAAGAGAAAGTAGCCATGATGTGGAGATGCCGGTGTTGGACTGGGGTGGACAAATCTTCACTTCACCAGATGAAGGAGCTGTGCTCCGAAAGCTTGTGATTTCAAATAAAACTGTTGGACTATAACCTGGTGTTGTGCAACTTCTCACATTTAAGAGAAAGGGCAGGAATTGTTTCACTCTTCCATTGACTGATACAGAATGAATCCCACAATCAAACACAGTACCAGAGATGGAGAGATACAGAATGAAACCCACACTCACACACATTACCAGAGACTGACAGATACAGAATGAATCCCACACTCTCACACAGTGTCAGAGACTGACAGATACAGAATGAAACCCACACTCACACACAGTACCAGAGATGGAGAGATACAGAATGAAACCCACACTCACACACAGTACCAGAGATTGAGAGATACAGAATGAAGCCC
Source organism: Squalus acanthias (assembly GCA_030390025.1). Lineage (NCBI taxonomy): Eukaryota > Metazoa > Chordata > Chondrichthyes > Squaliformes > Squalidae > Squalus > Squalus acanthias. Next base: position 45,718,213 of record CM059444.1, read on the forward strand.
ACACTCACACACAGTACCAGAGACTGAGAGATACAGAATGAATCCCACACTCACACACAGTACCAGAGACTGAGAGATACAGAATGAATCCCACACTCACACACAGTACCAGAGACTGAGATACAGAATGAATCCCACACTCACACACAGTATCAGAGACTGAGAGATACAGAATGAATCCCACACTCACACACAGTACCAGAGACTGACAGATACAGAATGAATCCCACACTCACACACAGTACCAGAGACTGAGATACAGAATGAATCCCACACTCTCACACAGTACCAGAGACTGAGATACAGAATAAATCCCACACTCACACACAGTACCAGAGACTGAGAGATACAGAATGATTCCCACACTCACACACAGTACCAGAGACTGAGAGATACAGAATGAATCCCACACTCACACACATTACCAGAGACTGACAGATACAGAATGAATCCCACACTCACACACAGCACCAGAGACTGACAGATACAGAATGAATCCCACACTCACACACAGTACCAGAGATTTACAGATACAGAATGAATCCCACACTCACACAGCACCAGAGATTGAGATACAGAATGAATCCCACACTCACACACAGTACCAGAGACTGAGATACAGAATGAATCCCACACTCACACACATTACCAGAGACTGACAGATACAGAATGAATCCCACACTCACACACATTACCAGAGACTGAGATACAGAATAAATCCCACACACACACAGTACCAGAGACTGAGATACAGAATGAATCCCACACTCACACACATTACCAGAGACTGACAGATACAGAATGAATCCCACACTCACACACATTACCAGAGACTGAGATACAGAATAAATCCCACACACACACAGCACCAGAGACTGAGATACAGAATGAATCCCACACTCACACACAGTACCAGAGACTGAGATACAGAATGAATCCCACACTCACACACAGTACCAGAGACTGACAGAAACAGAATGAATCCCACACTCACACACATTACCAGAGACTGAGATACAGAATAAATCCCACACTCACACAGCACCAGAGACTGAGATACAGAATGAATCCCACACTCACACACAGTACCAGAGACTGACAGAAACAGAATGAATCCCACACTCACACACATTACCAGAGACTGAGATACAGAATGAATCCCACACTCACACACATTACCAGAGACTGAGATACAGAATGAATCCCACACTCTCACACAGTACCAGAGATTGACAGATACAGAATGAATCCCACACTCACACACAGCACCAGAGACTGAGATACAGAATGAATCCCACACTCTCACACAGTACCAGAGACTGAGAGATACAGAATGAATCCCACACTCACACACAGTACCAGAGACTGAGAGATACAGAATGAATCCCACACTCACACACAGTACCAGAGACTGAGAGATACAGAATGAATCCCACACTCACACACAGCACCAGAGACTGAGATACAGAATAAATCCCACACTCTCACACAGTACCAGAGACTGAGAGATACAGAATGAATCCCACACTCACACACAGCACCAGAGACTGAGATACAGAATGAATCCCACACTCACACACATTACCAGAGACTGAGATACAGAATGAATCCCACACTCACACACAGCACCAGAGACTGAGATACAGAATGAATCCCACACTCACACACATTACCAGAGACTGAGATACAGAATGAATCCCACACTCACACACAGTACCAGAGACTGAGATACAGAATGAATCCCACACTCACACAGTACCAGAGACTGAGATACAGAATGAATCCCACACTCACACACAGTACCAGAGACTGACAGATACAGAATGAATCCCACACTCACACACAGTACCAGAGACTGAGATACAGAATGAATCCCACACTCACACACAGTACCAGAGACTGAGAGATACAGAATGAATCCCACACTCACACAGAGTACCAGAGACTGAGATACAGAATGAATCCCACACTCACACACAGTACCAGAGACTGAGAGATACAGAATGAATCCCACACTCACACAGTACCAGGGACTGAGAGATACAGAATGAATCCCACACTCACACACAGTACTAGAGACTGAGATACAGAATGAATCCCACACTCACACACAGTACCAGAGACTGACAGATACAGAATGAATCCCACACTCACACACAGTACCAGAGACTGAGATACAGAATGAATCCCACACTCACACACAGTACCAGAGACTGAGAGATACAGAATGAATCCCACACTCACACACAGTACTAGAGACTGAGATACAGAATGAATCCCACACTCACACACAGTATTAGAGACTGACAGATACAGAATGATTCCCACACTCACACACAGTATTAGAGACTGAGATACAGAATGAATCCCACACTCACACACAGTATTAGAGACTGACAGATACAGAATGATTCCCACACTCACACACAGTACCAGAGATTGACAGATACAGAATGAATCCCACACTCACACACAGTACCAGAGACTGAGATACAGAATGAATCCCACACTCACACACAGTACCAGAGACTGAGAGATACAGAATGAATCCCACACTCACACACAGTATTAGAGACTGAGATACAGAATGAATCCCACACTCACACACAGTATTAGAGACTGACAGATACAGAATGATTCCCACACTCACACACAGTATTAGAGACTGAGATACAGAATGAATCCCACACTCACACACAGTATTAGAGACTGACAGATACAGAATGAATCCCACACTCACACACAGTATTAGAGACTGAGAGATACAGAATGAATCCCACACTCACACACAGTACCAGAGACTGAGAGATACAGAATGAATCCCACACTCACACACAGTACCAGAGACTGAGAGATACAGAATGAATCCCACACTCACACACAGTACCAGAGACTGACAGATACAGAATGAATCCCACACTCACACACAGTACCAGAGACTGAGATACAGAATGAATCCCACACTCACACACAGTACCAGAGACTGAAGATACAGAATGAATCCCACACTCACACACAGTACCAGAGACTGAGAGATACAGAATGAATCCCACACTCACACACAGTACCAGAGACTGAGATACAGAATGAATCCCACACTCACACACAGTACCAGAGACTGAGAGATACAGAATGAATCCCACACTCACACACAGTACCAGAGATTGAGAGATACAGAATGAATCCCACACTCTCACACAGTACCAGAGACTGAGATACAGAATGAATCCCACACTCACACACAGTACCAGAGACTGAGAGATACAGAATGATTCCCACACTCACACACAGTACCAGAGACTGACAGATACAGAATGAATCCCACACTCACACACAGTACCAGAGACTGAGAGATACAGAATGAATCCCACACTCACACACAGTACCAGAGACTGAGATACAGAATGAATCCCACACTCACACACAGTACCAGAGACTGAGATACAGAATGAATCCCAAACTCACACACAGTACCAGAGACTGAGAGATACAGAATGAATCCCACACTCACACACAGTACCAGAGACTGAGAGATACAGAATGAATCCCACACTCACACAGCACCAGAGACTGAGATACAGAATAAATCCCACACTCTCACACAGTATCAGAGACTGAGAGATACAGAATAAATCCCACACTCACACACAGTACCAGGGACTGAGAGATACAGAATGAATCCCACACTCACACACAGTACCAGGGACTGAGAGATACAGAATGAATCCCACACTCACACACAGTACCAGGGACTGAGAGATACAGAATGAATCCCACACTCACACACATTACCAGAGATTGACAGAAACAGAATGAATCCCACACTCACACACAGTACCAGAGACTGAGAGATACAGAATGAATCCCACACTCACACACAGTACCAGAGACTGAGAGATACAGAATGAATCCCACACTCACACACAGTACCAGAGACTGACAGATACAGAATGAATCCCACTCACACACAGTATTAGAGACTGAGAGATACAGAACGAAGCCCACACTCTCACACAGTATCAGAGACTGACAGATACAGAATGAATCCCACATTCACACACAGAACCAGAGACTGACAGAAACAGAATGAAGCCCACACTCTCACACAGTATCAGAGACTGACAGATACAGAATGAACCCCACACTCACACACAGTACCAGAGACTGACAGATACAGAATGAATCCCACACTCACACACAGTACCAGACACTGACAGATACAGAATGAATCCCACAATCACACACAGTACCAGGGACTGAGAGATACAGAATGGATCCCACACTCACACAGAGTACCAGAGACTGAGATACACAATATATCCCACACACACACACACACACATTACCAGAGACTGACAGAAACAGAATGAATCCCACATGAATCTGGTACTGTGTGTAAAATTGATTGAATCTAAACATTGGGACATCGTATAGTGGTACACTAAAGCAAATATGTGTTACCAGTTGTCAATAATATAGAAACACTGGCCGCTGGTGGGGGTCACTGCTCCAAATATTTGCTGGAGGCTGTATAATAATGGAGCATGACTGAACATAGTATGTTATTACACAAGGGAGGACACTCCTGACATCCTGTACAAATAATTTAATGTTAGTACAGAGTGCTGTCACAAATTATTCAAATTCTTCTAAAGGACTTTTGATTTTCATTGCCATCTTTGGAATATTAAACTAAAAGATATGGACATTGCTAGGCTTTTGTCACGTCATTATTAAATCAATTGGCATTTCCATTTGGAAGACAAGGACAGCTGGTCTCACAGGGGGAAGAATTTCTGTGGTTTGTGCCACACGTTAGCGCCACAAGATGGCGCTAAAACGGCGTTAACAGTTGTAACAACAGCTGATGTTGGTTCCAGCACCGCACGGCATATCGGTCTTACCAGTAGCACTGCCAGTAAACTCGCTCGCCAGGGATCTCGCCATCATGGAGATCGTGATGTCAGTGAGTGTGCAACGCTCACTGGACGCCCAATCTCCCAGCTTCCTTATAACCAATGGACTTACCGGCTGGAGTTAACAATGACAGGTTGAGGTGGCATGCAGCAGCAAGAAGCCGACTCCTGAGACGCTATTTAAAGGGATCATCACCAATCACTCACACCTGACAGGTTTGTGAAGTTTGAGTGGCTGTGCGCTAGCTCCTGCTACTGTAACAGTTTTCTTTAGTAATTTCAAGGTTTTTTGGTATCAGAGGTGTTCTGGCAAGTACAAAACTGCATAATTATTTCTGGAAAGATTCAAACTACAACACTTGCTAAGATTAATGGGAGCTGTACTGGCAGTCGACCTCGCCCTCCAGGATCTATGGTGGAGGGAGCAGAGGCAGCGAGAAAGATGGGAACATGTGCGCAGAGGGAGGAGGAGGGCCATTAGGGCTCTCAATAGGAGGCCTTACGCTCCGAGGGTCTTCCGACATCATTTCTCATACCTTCAATTAAGCGAGGAGCAGTGTATTAGAAGGCACCGCTTCACCAAGGAGGTGGTCACAGAACTCTGCCACCTCCTGCAACCAGACCTCCAGCCTCAGACCAGGGTGACCACGGCTCTCCCAGTGGCTGTCAAGGTCACTGTGACCCTCAATTTCATCGCCAGTGGATCCATCCAGTCTGCAACAGGAGACATAGCTAACATCTCAGTTCGCCATCCATCGGTGAATCTGGGAGGTCACTGAGGCTCTCTACAGCAGGAGAAGGGACCACATTGGCTCCCCGATCACCAGAGAGAAGCAGGATGAACGTGCATGTGGCTTTGCCAGGATAGCAGGAATCCCCGTGGTGCAGGGTGCCATCAACTGCACCCACGTGGCTTTGCGGGCACCGCATAACAATCCTGAGGTCTCCCGTAACCGCAAAGGCTACCACTCACTTAATGTGCAGTTGGTGTGTGACCACACACAGCAAATCCTTAATGTCAAAGCCCGCTATCCTGGCAGCAGCCACGATGCCTTCATCCTGTGCCAGACCGGTGTGCCAGCACTCTTCCAGCCACCACATCAAACTCAAGGGTGGCTACTCGGAGACAAGGGCTATCCACTCTCCACCTGGCTCATGATTCCCCTCTGCAACCCCAACACTCGTGCCCAGCACTCATATAATGAGAGCCATGCTACCACCAGGAACATCATCAAGCAGACCATCGGCTTATTGAAGCAATGGTTCCGCTGCCTTGACCGCTAGGGAGGAGCCCTCCAGTACTCACCAGAGTGGGTGTCCCATTTCGTGGTGGTCTGCTGTATTCTCCACAACTTGGCCATGATAAGGGCGCAGCCCTTGCCAGCAGGGATTGCGGGACCACCTCAGGATGAGGGTGAGGCAGAGGAGGATGAGGAGGAGAATGAGGACAAGGAGGAGAAGGAACAGGAGGGAGGGAGGAGGCAGCAAAACAATCAGCCTTCTGGACGGGCTGTCCATGACCGGTTCATCAGACTGCGATTCAAATGAATGAAACCCCAGATCCCCGTTGCTCACCACATCCCCATCATACCATCCCTGTCTCAGGCCATATCACAGCGTCCTCCTGGGTGCAAAGGTGAAATGAGAGACACCACAAAAGATTCCAAACACAATTAATAAATTTATCTATAAACATATCACACATATCACATGAATTCTAATAACTAATGACCCTTGTGCCTGCCATAGTTGAATAGCTGTCATTGTGTGCAAGGTGTGAGATGCGGGTGTGAGTGTTGGTAGGTAGAGATTGTTGGTGGGTGAGTGCTGGGGGTGTGGTACATTGAGCAGTGTGTAGAGCTTGTGGTACAGATGGTGGTATGTAGCATATGTTGAAGCATTCAATCACCCTGACCACCCATGTGGACTCGTTAAACTTGCTCCTGCACTGGGTGTGGGACCTGGGAACCACAGTGAACCACATGATGTGGTGTGGCACCTCCCTCCACATAGTCCGGCAGACTTGTGGCGAGGTCCTCTTGTCTGTTGGTACAGGACCGCCCGCCTTCTCTCCACCGCTAAAACCAATGCCTACAAAGATTCCTTGTAATACCTCTGGGCTCTCTCCCTGGGGCGGCGATCTGCCAGCAGCACTTGTAAATAAGTACTCCTTCTCTTTGTCCTTCTTCTTATGGTTGTTGAGGCAGCTGGCCACCCAACAATGCTGAGAATGAGGTGCTGCAGCATCAATAGACCGCCCCTTTAAGTAGTGAAAAAAACCTGTGACAATCATTACTTGCATTTAGACTACACCCGATATTGGTCCATCTTTTCAGTGTAACACCAATGATCTTGGGTTTTTGGATGAGAATCATGACTGCAATCATTTTAATGAGGAGTGAGGACAAATTTTGCGTGCAGTCTAGATGATTTTCGACTGGTGCTACTTAACCATTTTTAGTCTAAACACTGCCCATTCCTTGGCTATAACAAATTTCTAGCCCACTGAATTTAAAGCGCATTTGGCCAAGTCAAATCAGTGGGGGATAGTCCTTGACTTACGCTGGGGGAAGAAATATTCTGGGTAATGAATCTAATCTTGAAGATTTGCTCTGGTTGGTAATGTGGTCAAATTGTGAATGCATTTAAAACAAAAACCAAGTCTATAATTTCATATATGCACTTTCAGAAGGCAATTGATAAGATTCTACAGAAGAGACTGTTAGCTAAAATGAAAGCTCATGGAATTGAAGGCAAATTATTGACCTGGCTAGGAGATTGGTTAGGCAGTAGAAGACAGAGAGTAGGGATAATGGGTGTGTACTTGAATTGGAAAGAAGTAACTAAGGATATCCCACAAGGATCTGTGCTGGGGCCTCAACTATTCACCATATTTATTAATGACTGAGATAACGCAGTAGAGAGCCATATATCCAAATTTGCTGATGACACAAAAATTGGTGGTATTGTAAGTACTGTAGATGGGAGCAAAAAATTACAAAGAGACATTGATAGAGTAAGTGAGTGGGCGAAACTGTGGTGGAGGGATTTCAATGCAGGTAAGTGTGAGGGCATCCATTTTGGACCAAATAAGGATAGACCCGAGTATTTTCTAACTGGTGAAAAGCTAGGAACAGTGGAGGTCCAAAGAGACTTAGGGGTCCATGTACACAGATCACTAAAATGTAGTGGTCAGGTACAAAAAAAAGCGGCTGATGGAATGTTAGCCTTTATAATTAGAGGGGTAGAATATAAAGGGGAGGAAGTTTTGCTACAGCTGGACAAAGCTCTGGTTAGACCACATCTGGAGCACTGGGCACCGCATCTTAGAATGGATATATTAGCCTTGGAAGGAGTGTAGCGCAGATTCACCAGAATGTTACCAGGGCTCCAAGGGTTAGATAATGAGTAGAGGTTACAAAAACTAGGCTTATATTCCACGGAATATAGAAGGATAATGGGTGATTTGATTGAGGCTTTTAGGATTTTGAATGGAATTGATAGGGTAAATAGAGAGAAACAACTTCTGCTGGTGGGGGAGTCTAGGACAAGAGGACATAACCTTAAAATCAGAGCCAAGCCATTCAGGAGAGAAGTTAGGAAACCCCTCTTCATACAAAGGGTGGTAGAAGTGTGGAACTCTCTCCCACAAAAAGCAGTAGACGCTGAGGCTCAATGAATGATTTTAATTCTGAGATTGATAGATTTTTGCTAGAGAAGGGCATAAAGGGATATTAAGCCAAGGCAGGTGGATGGAGTTAAGATACAGATCAGCCATGATCTCACTGAATGGCGGGACAGGCTCGAGGGGCTGAATAGTTTACTTCTGTTCCTATGTTCAGAAGAAATACTGGGCAGAGGAAATCTTCGGAAATTTACAACGTTGCTACACCTAGAAGAGAGAGCATTTCTTCTCCCACAGTAATTGGACACCTGTCGCCCAAAGCAGTTATCTTCCAGAACCAGGTTTGTGACTATTGCATAAAGTGGGCTTTTCACATGTTCATTTCAAACCACACAGAATTTGATTTAAAGCGCAAAGACCTCACTAATCTAAACTATCATCCACTGTGATCTTATTTGCATGCATTGCGAGCCATTAATGTGCTCGTGGCAATGAATTTTACAGGAGCCGCTACTGTGTGAACCCATTATCCAGCAAAAATGGCTGGACAATGTACTGTGGAAGCATTTAAGAACTTTGCTTGTGCTTATATTAGATGTGTATGACACTCCAATAATAAAAAAAATAATCTAATTGGAGTTCCTCTTCAACAATACATGGGCCTGTTTCAAAAGATCTCGTACCTTATGTAAAGCAGATTATTCACCAGGCAGTGAAATGTCTACATGACTGTAATCGTTACAATACACTATTATATTGTATGTTTGCTCTGTTTGAAAGGTCATTCAGACTTGTTATACTCCTCAAAAACTGACAGTGAGAAAACACCATGGGGTCGGTTTTGTGTCAGCACCGCCCCATTTTGAAGCTGGGCCAAAATAGTCCATCTGGTTAAAATGACAACTTGACGCTTAGTTTCCAATCATTCCAATTTCCAGTGGACCTTGATCCGGGTGGCCCGCCGGAGAGAGGCAGGATCCTCATTAACAAATGCAAATCAGGGTCAAAGACGCAGTTACAAGCCCTGACACCAGTTTTGTTTCTGATCGCATTGCTACCACCAGTTTCTGCTCCTGCCCACAAACCATGGGCAGCGCAAGTCAGGGATGGCCAGTTCCCGTGATATTTAAAGTGATCCTCAGCTGTTGCCAAGTAAAACTCTCAAGTAAGAAGTTTTCAGAGACCTTTTGCTTGTATTACATGGTGGTTTTGTGCTACTTAGAGGTCTTAGAAGTGATTGTAGTTGCTGTAGAACATTCCGAACGCTTAAAGGGCTTCTGGTAATGCACTTTTTTTTTCATTGGGGTCCTTCTTGGGATTCCACGCTGGCAAGAGGAGGATGAGCAGGAGGAGGAAGGAGAAAACGGAGCTGCACGGAGAACAAATAGAAAATTGTACGGCATAAAATGATTGCTCCATAGGGGCTGAATTGCCAGAACTGTGTAATTAACTGTCCCTCACTGAATTCTGTTATTTATGTCTGGTACCCTGAACCCAAGGAAGAGACATTGAGCATGACAAATGTCACCCACAGTAAGTAGGGCTGGCTATTCGAAACAAATGAGACGTGACACAAAGCGACCTGGTTCAAATGCAGCCCAGACATTTGGAATAAATGTTTCTACCGCGTCTTGGCTGTAAGGATCCTGTTGAAATGCATTTGAGCAGTCTCAATCCGATTCCTAGAGGGTATAGGCCGGCAGCATAAACGTCCTAATTTGGCACTCATGGTCAGTCTCACACTCGGGAGGTTACAGGATGACTGGTGTAGGAAAAGGAAACATGTCACTTGGGTATTCTTCTGAGGTCGGGCTGAGGCATATTATTGCGGCAGAGTAGTGGGAGCTTTGCATTTAACTGTGCTCCACTGGACTAGAGAGTCCCTAATGGTGACACTGGGTGTTAAAAGGAAGGAAATAAATAAATATTGCTTTACCATTTTATTGAAAAGGCTCAAAGCACTTCACATACTAAACACTGAATGCCCAGTATTTGAATGCTCACTTCAATCCCTCAAGAGCCTTGCTGAGAATCCAACATAATCCCATTTTGTGTTTTCCACATAATATACCCTGAGTGTTGTATACCACAGCTCGCATTACACTCAAACACTCGCAACACACAATGACAAGAACCAAACCCTGCAGAGTTCTCCAGAAAGGTATGAAAATGGAGCGTCACAAAATATAACACCTGACACAGCACCATAGAAGTTTACAGCACAGAATGAGGCCAATCAGCCCATCACGTCTCAAGGCTCTTTGCTAGATCAACTGAAAACTAATCCCCCACTCCGTGTTCTCCCCATAGCCATTTTGATACAAATATTTAGCCAATTTTCTCTTAAAAGATGCAATGGTATTTGCCTCAACCATTCACTGTGGCAAAGCACTCCAAGCTCCAACAATCTTCTGTGCAGGTTTCTCCTAACCTCTTTCCTTGCTCTGAGTCAGAAGGTTGTGGGCTCAAGTCCCACTCCAGGGACTTGAGCACATAAAGCTAGGCTGACACTCCAGTGCAGTGCTGAGGGAGTGCTGTACTGTCGGAGATGCCGTGTTTCGGATGAGATGTTAAACCGAGGCCCCGGCTGCCCTCTCAGGTGGACGTTAAAATTCCCATGGCACTATTTTGAAGAAGAGCAGGGGAGTTATCCCTTTTGAAGTGTAGTCACTGTTGTAATGTAGGAAACGCGGCAGCCAATTTGCACACAGCAAGCTCCCACAGACAGCAATGTGATAATGACCAAATAATCTGCTTTTGTTATGTTGGTTGAGGGATAAATTTTGGCCAGGACACTGGGGATAACTCCCCTGCTCTTCTTCAAAATAGTGCCATGGGATCTTTTACATCTACCTGAGAGAGCAGACGGGGCCTTGGTTTACCGTCTCATCCGAACGACAGCACCTCCGACAGTGCAGCACTCCCTCAGTACTGTGCTGGAGTGTCAGCCTAGATTTATGTGCTCAAGTCCCTGGAGTGGGACTTGAACCCACAACCTTCTGACTCAGAGGTGAGTGTGCTACCAACTGAGCCACAGTTAACGCATAAACCTCAATAATGTTAGTCAAGAAATCTTTGGATGTTTGGACAAAACCACATAGGTCCCACAGAATAGACATTTCATGCACAATGGTGATTTAATGGAACAATTTTTGTTCACACAGTTTTCATGATATGGAATTGAAAATTAGAGGACACATGATGGGCTTCTGCTACATATAAAATTTATACAATGAGTAGAGCTGATTCATGAACAAGTCAAGCCATGTGTACGTGATGGCGCCGGGTCTATAAGTTGCATAAATTTTCAATTCAGTCCAACAGATGAAGCTCTCTGAGAGCAGGAGATCCAATATGGCATTCTTTATCTTGTCCCTTTTCTGGATCTAGTTGAAAGAAGCACGCTTATGCCTTGATTTCCATCCCCCCGTTCCCGCTGGGACCTCCGCTGGCCGCCCTTTCCCGAACTGCCGCAGTTAAATGTTAATGGGGAGCAGAGCCCAACCTTTCATTCCAGCTCCCTTTCACCCATCCGTAAGGTTGCCAACCCTCCATGATTGGCCTGGAGTCTCCAGGAATGAAAGATTAATCTCCAGGACACTGCTGTGACCAACCCAGGAGAAAAATCATTGGCGCATTAAAAAAAAATTCTTTGAACACTTTCATTTATTAGTTGTAAAAATATTGGAGATGGGAAAATTGGCTGTTTGACTGACAGTCAAGAATCATCCAATTGAGTAACAGGGTATTTTAACCCCCCACGGTGGGTGGGGGAGGGGCAGGGGTAGGTTAAAGTATCAGAAATAGAAATCCTGACCCAAACCTCCCTCCAACGTGCCCACTTCCGGTTTTAATGGAGGCGGGTTTGGGTTCGTTCAAGTAACCCCCTCTGGAGAGGCAGGCTAATGATTATCATATTCAAATGTAACTGTTTTAAAGAGATTTTCACCATGATTTGAAGTTACCGCATCCTGCATAGGTTTCCTGGGATTCGTTAAAGTTACCATTAAAATGGAGGTGTGATTGATCGGCACTTCATGGGGCGAGTTAAAGGGCAGGAGTCCCCAGATTAATAAAGGCTCAGTGCTCACAGCTGCTTTCTCAGTTCCCTCTGGGAAAGGGTTTGGTGACACTACTTGCTGCGAGAGACTTATTTGTACTGTTTGGAGGTGTTCACACACAGAACATCAGGATGGGTGGCGCCATGGCTTTTAGCTTGAACTTTGGACAAGGATGGCAATCAGCACCAGCAGCAGCAAGGGTATGCTTTGTGTTTTGTGCTCGGTTCTCCTACAATGGGGGAACAACAGACCCATGAGCATCTGTAAGGCATGTCTTTATCTGATGGATGCAGTGCATTGGGTGAGGATGACTATCAGGTGGATGCATCACATTGCATAAGGATTGGGGTGAGTGGCAGTGGTGGATGGATAAATGGGGAGGTGAGGAAGTGCATAGAATGTGAATGAAGTGTGCTCTTCAAATTTAAGCGGGTGTGAGGACTGATGTGATGGAGTACGTTTGGCAAGACAGAGTGGGGGGTGGGGGTGGGTGTTGCACTGCAGCATGTAGGTGAATCTGCAATTGTACTTAGCTTTCCTGACCGGGTTAGGTCATTAAACCATTTCTTGCACTGGATCTAGGTACGGGGTGCAATACTCCTGTTGCTGACCTCCTCAGCCAGCTCTAACCATGCCTTCTTGGTGACAGCAGCAGGTTTCTTCTTCCTGTTGCTGGGGAAGATTATCTCCTTCCTGTTCCTTACTGCACCCAGCAGTACCTCAAGTGAGACGTCATTAAAGCGGGGTGCAGCCTTTGAACATCCTGAGCCCATCTTGTCTGTTTGCTGTCTCTTTCCAAGACCTCCCAACACCTCCAAGTTCCATCTTTGAATTGACCATTTAAATGGTCCCATTGTGATCATGTCATGTGGGTGCGCATCATACCTGCTGACACACATTGGAGACGCAAAACCCGGAAGTAAAATGATAATTAGGCATCCATGTTGAAAGCGGACATTCCAATGCACCGAAACTTCATCTGGGCTTCGCGCCCGCTATTGCCCCCTCAATCCCTACTTAGTACCTGCCTCTCGGTTATATTCCGGCCCGAAGAGTCTCTTCACTTTACACTTAGTATGGGAAGGCGGTGCATTGCAAGAATGGACATGTTGCCAACCAATGGTGGGAGTGTGGGGCCAAGGCAGTTGGAGGTGAGGGATTACGTGATAAAACCTCTGGGAATATGTCCAACCAGAGTAGGCAACCCTACCCACCCCAGTTACCGCTGCTCCCGAGGACCGCCTGGTAGAAGGTGGTGGTAGACCTGGTTCAGAGGCGGTAATGGCCCCAAAGGGCAGCAATGGAGGGAAAGGGCCTAGTACAGGCCTCGTCTCCCTCCAATCTTGCCCCACTCACTAACCTGTGTGGGCCTCGGTCTCTGCTGACTCTACAAGGGACTAAGTCCTGCCATCTTCAGGCTCTCCTGACCCTTTCAGGACCCTTGTCACCTCATATGGTGTTGTAACAGTTTCCTCGGTGACAATGGCAGATTCCCTCTTGGTGGCAGGAATCCTGACAGGAGCCCGCTCTGCACGGGTAATGAATCCCAACCCAGGACAATGGGTCAGCGCTGCGGTGGTGCCAGAGGGGTGGGTGGAAGTTCTCCTCTGTCACCCCGCTGCCATGAAGAGGAAAGTCCAGCCATTTATCTCAAACATTCTCATACTATAGAAGTGTTTTTATTTTATATTGATCTTGGTCGCCTATAAAGAGTAAACATTAAAGTAACAGGTGGTATCGTCCCTTTCATTTCCACATTGTTCCACTGAAATGGACAGAGTCTCAGAAAGGTGATATATTGTGATTAGCTTCTTAAAAATAGTTGGCACAGAATTATGTTCTTTGTTTGTTGACCCTTAAAGAACTCCTGGGCAGACTTTCCTTTCCATTGATCTTTTGTAGTATCTAATATTCTTTTTTTTATTTTACAATTGAATCTAATCTCCTTTCATATCTTGTTTCTGAGAAAATCAATAAAGGTATAATTTTAATAATGAGCATTTACATGGACAGTGTTATTTGGCAAAGTATTTTGCACCATCAGTGTTTGGTACACTGTTTATCTAATCAGAATATAACTCATTTTTCTACACTGTGAGTCAGCAAGGTATCAAGCTCCCTCTAGTCCATATCGTGTTTTACAATTATCCATGTTTTTTCCTCTTACATCTTACCATCGTTACAAGAATGCTTTTTTTTATTTATTCACGGGATGTGGGCGTCGCTGGCAATGCCAGCATTTATTGTCCATCCCTAACTGCCCTTGAGAAGGTGGTGGTGAGCCGCCTTCTTGAACCGCTGCAGTCCGTGTGGTGAAGGTACTCCCACAGTGCTGTTAGGTAGGGAGTTCCAGGATTTTGACCCAGCGACGATGAAGGATCGGTGATATACTTCTAAGTCAGGATGGTGTGTGACTTGGAGGGGAACTTGGAGGTGGTGGTGTTCCCATGTATCTGCTGCCCTTGTCCTTCTAGGTGGTAGAGGTCGCGGGTTTGGGAGATGCTGTAGAAGAAGCCTTGGCGAGTTGCTGCAGTGCATCTTGTAGATGGTACACACTGCAGCCACAGTACGCTGGTAGTGGAGGGAGTGAATGTTTAAGGTGGTGGAAGGGATGCCAATCAAGTGGGCTGCTTTGTCCTGGATGGTGTCGAGCTTCTTGAGTGTTGTTGGAGCTGCACTCATCCAGGCAAGTGGAGAGTATTCCATCACACTCCTGACTTGTGCCTTGTAGATGGTGGAAAGGCTTTGGGGAGTCAGAAGGTGAGACACTCTCCACAGAATACCCAGCCTCTGACCTGCTCTTGTTGTCACAGTGTTTATGTGGCTGGTCCAGTTAAGTTTCTGGTCAGTAGTGATCCCCAGGATGTTGATGGTGGGGGATTCGGCGATGATAATGGGGTTGAATGTCAGAGGACGATGGTTAGACTCTCTGTTGTTGGAGATGGTCATTGCCTGGCACTTGTGTGGCACGAGAAAAGGATTAAGTTTGGACAATAAGAGAAAGCAAGGCTTCAAGTATTACCAAGATTTTAGAAATAAAAGGAGGACATTTTTAAAAAGTTAAATACGAAAACTAGCAAAGATCTTCAAATAGCAGGAATCTGAAACCCTTCACAAGGGCTCATAAAGTGTGAGTCACTCTTATGGCTGAAAATCTGTCAAGTTGAGGATCTAAAATGTAGGTGAAAGGTTCTCTTGTAACTGAAGAAGGATTAGCTTTGAAAGGTTTGTGAGAAGCACACTGGGAGGGCAGCAGGGAACCTGAGTAAGGAATGAGTATATTAGAGAAATTAATCTACACCTCATGTAAAGACCCTTTGTTCAAAACATACCTACTGCCTGTAACTATGTAAACCCATGTTTGGTGTCACCAACTCGTTACTTCCTGATTCACCTCAACTTCTCTCTTACTCTTTTCAACCTTGGAGCCCTGCAGTGAGGGCCTGGGCCCTTCAGTAAGGACAAGGTGCATTTTCTAAACCAAACTGACTATGTCAGTAGACCTGAAGGCTGCCCACTCTCCGAGTGTTTGAGCTGACTGATGAGAAGCACACACAAACCATTCGGATTTAATGTGTGGCGGTTACTGGGGGTGAAATCCAACTTTGGCGGGTGAATAAAATAGACGATAGTGAATCGGCCGCTCTTTATACGCCCTGCACGATTTTCCGTTCCATTGAAGTCAACAGCAATCATCACACAGCTTGTGACATTCTCTATTATAACAAGTCACAGCATTGTGTTAGACACATACAACACACCAAAGCATCGAGCACGTGACTGACTGATCTCCAAGGCCACTTTGATGATGAGATCATTAATGCCCACATTGATATTGTTGGCATCTTCAGACACAAACAGAAGACTAATACCACCATTAATTTTCTAAAATTTGGAATAATAGTGTACAATTTGGTGACTAATCACAAATCAGAGCTGCAGGGTTCAAACACAGCAATATCTGAAAGTACCAAAGTGATTATTTTACACTATTGCTTACTGATAAATTAATAGAAATTAATTGCTGCTTAGATAGATGGTGTTAAAGATACTTGTAAGAACAAGAACGCACTCTCACTCATCAGATTATTCCAGTGGAATCTGGAATATAAGTATTTGATTCAACACTTTACACAAGTGCTCCTAAACATGATGGTAAAACGTATTAAAGGCTTACATTTAAAGACTCACATTTATTGATAAAAGTCAGATGCTAACTCCATGAGTAGAGGTAAAGGTAGATCTTTGATTTTAAAACATTTGATTCACCCGGGGAACAGAACCGTGGTTGCTAAAAAATGAAAGCGTAATGAAAACAAAGGGTTAAGGAAAGATTGCCATCGGCTATTACCAGCATGTTATCCTTTCCTAATCTGCTTTGCTGTAAGTACACAGAGCACTTGCACCTAATTTCATAACCTGAGCTGTAATATGTGATCACATTTTATATCTGATTATGCAACTTCTGCTTATCTTAAATAGAAAGTTTAGCAGTTTGTGCAGCATCAGCTGTACATGTCACTCCGCCCCCCCACTCCCCACCCTTTAGTGACAGGCCTGTCAGGGCAGTTTACATGGCATCATCTCCTGATTCAGTCTGCTTGCTAAAAGCTGTGCACCAATAATTACTGCTCTGTGCTTTTCCCTACTGCACTCCAGAATTTCACCACTTTTCATTAAACTTGATCACTGGAAGGCTCTGCGGCTTTTTTTTTTGTCTTTCCTGACAGAAATTGGTAACATGGCAACTGCCTTCGAGGTAGATTCCAGCTTCATGTTAGACTGAGTGGTCAATTGTTAGGTGAAGTACACAGAAAATAAAAGAGAATACTGTAAAATTGCAGTGGAGTGATAACAAATAAAGAATTCATCGTGGCAAAATTCAGCAAGACATTTGGGACATGAAAAAAAACAAATCACGTAACTTATAAAAGTTAGAAGATAATGTGTAACTCATCAGTATGTCTTATTAACATCCATATTTGAGAGAAAACAATTCTTGGATGGGGCGAAAAACAGTAAACCCTTCTGTGTGCAACGATTTATGTCTCAGCAGCACCACCTGCTGTTGAAATATTATATAGCATTCCTCAAAAACAAGACCAGCCAACGCCAAGAAAGACTTGCATTTATATAGCGCCTTTCACGACGTCCAATGAAGTACTTTTTGAAGTGCAGTCACTGTTGTAATGTAGGAAACCCGGCAGCCAATTTGCGCACAGCAAGCTCCCACCAACAGCAATGTGATTATGACCAGATAATCTGTTTTAGTGATGCTGATTGAGGGATAAATATTGGCCAGGACACTGGGGATAACTCCCGTGCTCTTCTTAAAAATAGTGCCACGGGATCTTTTACATCCACCTGAGAGAGCAGACGGGACCTCGGTTTAACATCTCATCCGAAAGACGGCACCTCCGACAGTGCAGCACTCCCTCAGCACTGCACTGGAGTGTCAGCCTAACTTTATGTGCTCAAGTCTCTGGAGTGGGACTTGAACCCACAACCTTCACAGGCGAGGGTGTCACCAACTGAGCCATGACTGACACCAAGGGCCCATTGACAAAACCTTTGCTAAAATTGCAACTGTCAACATTTTCTTTTGCAAATAACCATTTACAAACAAATTGAGACAACTTGTATAAAATTACATTTTTGCCTTTTCTCCCTTCTCTTGGCAGCTGATTCTTGCTGGGATACAGTTCCCCAGGTGCCAATGTCCCTCTGGTATCTTACCCAGCAGACACGTGTTAGCCCAGACAGTCAGTGTCAGCAAGCTATTTGCCCATGAGCACCTGATGTAAACGTTCCAACAGGAGTCATGGGACAGTTAGCGGGAATGGGAACTTCAATCATTTTTCCCCGACCTATCCTCATAAGAGCATAAGAAATAGGAGCAGGAGTCGGCCATACGACCCCTCCAGTTTGCTCTGCAATTCAATAAGATCATGGCTGGTCTTCTACCTCGACTCCATTTTCCCACCCTATCCCCATATCCCTTGATTCCCTTAGTGTCCAAAAATTTATCGATCACAGTCTTGAATATATTCAACGAACTGAGCATCCACAGCCCTCTGGGGTAGAGAATTCCAAAGATTTATACCCCTCTGAGTGAAGAAATTTCTCCTCATCTCAGTCCTAAATGGCCGACTCCTTATCCTGAGACTATGCCCCCTTGTTCTAGACTCTCCAGCCAGTGGAAACAGCCTCTCAGCATCTACCCTACCATCTCACTCCCATTTAGTGGTGAGGGAACCTAGCTTAATGGTAAGGGGAGTAGACCTTGCTCCCGCCTGCTCATCCCCGGTGAACCCCATCAAACTGAAGGGGACTTTACTGGACCAGGGTGAATTGGCCGGGTCCTTGGAATGGATCACCGTGCTCGAGACTCCGGTGTCCACCAGGTACTTCCCCGTGACCGTTTCCACCCCCATCCGCACACAGGGCCTGCCCCACTCTTCATAGATGAGCAGGCACAGGTACTCAGGCTGAGCGCGCTCTAGTCAGGGTGACGGGGGACCCACTGGAGTGCTCGGTATGACCTCGCTGACTGCAGCATCAAGTCTACCGGTGTCCTTGCCCATCACCGTACGGAGGGCAGCCACTAGGACCTCGTATCCTGACTGCTGGCTGGTCTTCCTCGTGTCGGTGTTTGGGGACTTCTTCCCGGGAGGCCCTCCTCAGCCGGGTACCCCTTTCTGGGTTGGACACTCCCGCCTCCAATGCCCCATCTGTCCACACTGAAAACAAGCTTTTGACTCGCTAGTGTGGGGCCCTTCCTGACGCCATTCCTTTCTTTCCCCCTTACTGGCCCCCTTACTGGCCTTCATCTCACTGACCCTACCCCGTTGCTTCGCCTCCTCCCCACCCAGGGACTTGAAAGCCATGGTGAGCTTTCTAAGCCCCCCTGCCTCGGTGTTAGCGAGGTCCTCGGCATCGAACCAGGCGTCGGCCTTGTCTCGAATACCTGGGAGGCTTTTCGCAACCAGGGTCCTTAGCCAGTGATTACGGACCTCCCCTAGCAGTTGCGCTTCTCCGGGCATCTGCAGGGTATTCTCAACTAGGGAAAATGGACTCCCCTGTGTATGGCCCATGGCTCGTAGGATTTCCTCCTTGAGCCCCACTATAGTGCCTCATCCCGCCTTAGAGGCAGCGGACAGGCTTTGGTGTCCCTTCTCGGGAGAATAAAAGTAACTTATGCGTTTCCGCATTGTTACACTCGTTTAAGCCCCCAATCTGTTCTACCTTAGCGAAATGGACTGTGGGGTCCCCTTTGATGCTAAGTTTTTTCAGCCCCTCCACCATCGTTTGGAGCTGAGGAGTTGTGAACGGGACCACGTAGTTGTTTTGGAGTGGGCCCTCATCACCGTTGAGTGCCGGTGGACCATACCTCCGCTGCCGCAATGGACACATGGGTCCCGGTTGCTCCCTGCCCACTGGTGGAGCTACTTCCTCCTGTACTGCTACCGGCACTTCTGCTGGGGGCCTATCCTCTTCCCAGTCTAACTGGGATCCACCTGGCGCCATTAAGCACACCATGCTTCTAGCCCCAGCCAAAGCCCTTTGTAGCTTCCTGATCTTTTCCTCGCACTGATCGTGACTACAATCCTCAAAACTCCTACTTCTTGCTACCCTGTAGGTGGTTTTGATATCGTTATACTGGCTCGCTAGCCCTTCAGCTTTCGCTGCTAAACGGGAGTTTTCCTCCCGGAGAATTTGCTCGTTGAGCTTGGCCTCTGTTACTTGGCACTGTAGATACTCCCTGGCCGTCCGGGAAGACTCTTCTACAGCCCTCCTTTCCTGCTTTTCTAGAGCTAATTCCCCCACCAACTGCCGACCCACTATACCCCGTGCGTCTGATTCCCTTTCAGACTCCTCCAGCTGCCCCTGAAGCCTGTTTACCTGCTTCTTTAACAGCTGAACCTGTTTTTGCAAGCATATGAGCCAAATTGCCTTTTCTTTGGACTTCTTATGCTCCTTTCCCCCTGTCCACTCAGCTGCCCTATCCTGAGGACTGTCTGAGTGTAACATGTCCAGCACCCACTGCTGGGACACATTAATTTTGGTGACGTAGGACACGATCCTATCTTCCAAACCTGACCGAACCGTTTCAACCTTAGAGTCATTTGGACTACCCACGCCCTCAGCTCCTGCTGCGGTCGCCATTCTGTAGGGTGTTTTTGCGTGCCCCGTGTTTCTATGACTCTCCCGTGAGTTGACCCATGTAACAAAAACTCCCCGGTTTGGGTTGTTTCCCTTGGGCGGCAGGAGCTTATGCCAATAGTCCCTGCCCAGCCCGTCGATTAGCGGGTAATCCCACACAGAGAGAGAGACCAAGGCCAGATTGGTCTTCTCCTATGCCCGGTGTGCAGCGTCCCCAGCGGGATTACTGTGTAACCCAGCCGTGACCGGATGCCGTCCGGTTAGTCTTCCGAATTATACCGCGAACCACAAGCCCCACAACCCCCAAGTTCGGACCCAAGGAGTTACTATGGACAGATTATAAATGATTCAGACAAAACAAAAAGGTTCAGGTTGATCAAAGATCGATTCCTTTTATTACACTCACAAAAACGACAATACCTACTCCTCTCGCTTACGGCAGAACGAGTAGGTGACCGTGGACACTAGCTTATAACCTTAGACTAAAATAACTACCCTGTTGGTTACGCCGAACCAACCCCCTTCCCAGAATCTAAGCCTAGATAAGGGAAAAACCCTTCTAACTCAACCCCTCTCCCGGTTTAGTCAGAACCCACACTTGGAAGCCCCCTCACACACACACTCGTGTTAGCCTGCGTCTTGGACACTTGCAGTTCCTCAGCAGCCAAACACACGGGCGGTCCTGGGGATTTCTAGAGCTGTATGCTGGATATAATTACCAGCCCTTCTTGTTGATTCACGCGGTCCCGGCTCCGTTCGACTCCAGAGACAAAACCGTGCCTAACAGAGGCATGCGATGAGGCCTGGAGAGTTACGTTCAGGCGGTACGATGAGGCACTCACTTTGGGCGTTCCTGGAGAGTTTTCGGACGCGTAGTTACGCAGAAAACCCCGTTACAGATGGTAGAGAAAAGCAAGCAAGCAACCAAGAAGCCCTGCATCCCCAAAGTTCAGCATGTTTATACCTCGAGCAATACACAAAACCTGCTGGGTAATTCCTGGTTACCATGGTCGCAGAGATGCTAGTTGGTCTACCTGGTGATGTCTCTTGTCCTGGATTGGTCATCTTGAAGAAAACAATGTTAGGCCATTACTGTAGATGAGCAGTACTCGAATTGCTAACTGTTTGTTAAATTCTTGACTGCTCCTTCATTGAAAGAGTCCAGAGGTGTTACATTTGGCCAGCAAACCTCATTGTCCGTCCAGACATCCCGGCTCCATGGACAAAAGGTGGTTTTCCCCAAATCACACAAGTTTGAATATGAAAAGGTTCCTGCCTTTCATGACGTCAGCGTTGAGACAGGTCCCATGGCAACCCAAAAGACAGACAGTTCCTGCTATCTTCACAGAAACCAACAGGCAGTCCCTTTTAAAGTCCAAAAGTCCAAACTCCATTTTTAAAACGCAGCCCACGTGCGTCTCCATTTTAAAAGGGTACATATCCATTTTAACAGTCCAAAACTCCTTGAGGCACATGCACCCACTGATGTTGGCACCGGCCAAACCCTACATGGGAGAGATTTCCAAAGTACTTCAAAAGTACTTTATTGGCTGTAAAGCGCTTTGAGATGTCCTGAGGTTGTAAAAGGCGCTATGTAAATGCAAGTCATTCTTTCTTTTTCATACACATGCCAATTGTAGTGCTCCTGGTTGAAATCACCTAAGTTAGGAAAGAAGAGGTAATGGGTTTGGGATTTACCTGGTCTGTATGGCTCAGTATCATTCCGAACAGTGCATTTACCAACCTGAGGCATGGAAGTAGCTGAAAGGTATTACATTTTAACAATCGCTAAAAGCTAGGAGAACGGCAGTTCCATCTGCTTTTCTGTCATTTTAAGCAATGTACTGATACATTGCTAATATCTTCGACTCTACTGTTTGCTTAAAGCTTTTTGGGTTGTCATCCTTTATGTTTTTCTGACAGCACCCCACCACAGTAAATACTTGTCAAAGCTGTATCGCTGTTATTTCAGCCCTCGTTGTGATGCTACGTAAACCAGTCCAAACAGCTGCTTCTTACAGCTTCAGAGATTGCTGCTGGAATAAGGAGCATGACTGTCTAAATAGTTTTATGACAAGGGCAAGTGATTACTTGCAGCAAATGATTTGATATCGTTCAGATTTGCTCAGAAACCGTTGCCCCTGGGACTTTGTATGTAACGCTGGGGGCCTGGGCAGCCAATCAAGTCGCACACATCAAGTGCAGAAATTTGCAGGATTGTCTCAAGATGTTGGCCAAATCACTTACCAAATCACTACCCACATTTCTGACAGCGCAGGTTTCTTGTGACTGCCTGACATCAGTCAGTCAATAATAATCACTTCTCAATATTCGCACAATGCTGCAGTTTCTCTTTTTGCCTGAACAATGGCTTGTTGCATATTGTTTAAGTTTTGGACACTAAGTCAGTCCATGCCAACTGAAAATACGTCAATTAACTTGAGTGTTGACCTGATAGCACGTGAAAGCATTTAGCTGATGCAGAAAGAGAGTTTTTAAGATTTGTTTAACATTTAAAATGAATTCCTATTTTTCTCTTCTGACTTTTTGCTTACTACACAGAGCTTTCAGTTCTTAGGAACAGGAGTAGGCCATTCAGCCCCTCAAGCCTGTCCCGCTAATCAATTAGATCATGGCTGATCTATACCTCAACTTAATTTACCCGCCTTTACTCCATATCCCTCAATGCCCTTACCTAACAAAAATCTATCAATCTCAGCCTTGAAAATTTCAATTGGCACAACATCCACAGCCTTTTGGGGAGAGAGTTCTAGATTTCCACTACCCTTTGTGTGAAAAAGTGCTTCCTGATTTCACTCCTGGATGGCCGAGCTCTCATTTTCAGATTGGGTCCCCTCGTTCTGGATTCCCCCACCAGAGGAAATAGTTTCTCTGTATTTACTATTTCAAATCTATTTATCATTTTAAACATCTTAATTAGAGCACTCCTCAACTCAAGGGAATGCAAATCAAGTTTATGCAACCTGTCCTCATAATATAACCC
The DNA here is from genome assembly GCA_030390025.1 of Squalus acanthias. Classification (NCBI taxonomy): domain Eukaryota; kingdom Metazoa; phylum Chordata; class Chondrichthyes; order Squaliformes; family Squalidae; genus Squalus; species Squalus acanthias. Next base: position 45,741,982 of record CM059444.1, read on the forward strand.
CTAAGCCCTGGTATAATTCTGGTGAATCTGTGCTGTACCCCCTCCAATATATCTTTCCTGAGGTTCGGTGCCCAAAACTGAATGTAGTACTCCAGAGGGGTCTGAATAAGGCTCTGTACAGTTAAAGCATCACTTTCACACTTTTGTATTCCAACCCCCTTGAGAAAAAGGCCAACACTACATTTGCCTTTTTGATTACTTTTTGTACCTGTGCGCTAGATTTTAGTGATCTGTGCACATGGACACCCAAATCCCTTTGCTCCTCCACAGTTTCTAGTCTCTCATCATTAAGAAAATATTCCAATTTGTCTTTCTCGTATCCAGAATGGGTAACCTCACACCTACATAGTATTACACAGTATTTACAGTATAGAAACAGGTCATTCGGCCAACAGGTCTATGCTGCTACAACAACACAAAAGCAAAATACTGCGGATGCTGGAAATCTGAAATATGCTGCCTGACCTGCTGAGTATTTCCAGCATTTTCAGGTCTATGCTGCTCTTTATGCTCCACACAAGCCTCCTCTCACCTTACTTCATCTCATGCTTTTAACATATCCTTCTTTTCCTTTCTCCCTCATGCACTTATCTAGCTTCCCCTTAAATACAATTATTGGTATTTGCCTCAACTACTCCCTGTGGTAACAAGTTCCACATTCTAACCATTGTCTGAGTAAAGATCCTTCTCCTGAATTGAACTGCATCTCCACATTGAACTCTGTCTACCTCCGTTTTGCCCACTCACTTAATTTGTCTATGTCCCTTTTTAACTTCCTGCCCCCAGCTACACAAATTACTGTGCCCCATAAGTGTCATCTGCAAACTGCATCTCTATTGCTTCATCCAAGTAATTGATAAATATAGTTAAAAGTTGAGGCCCCAGTACAGATCTCTGGTGAACACCACTTGTCACATTCCACCAATGAGAAAATGTTCGATTTATCCCTACTCTCTGTCTCCTACCTCCCAACCAATTACCAGCCCATGTCACAAGGTTACCTCCACTTCCATGTGCTTTCATTTTTGCTAAAAACCTCTTGTGCTGAAACTAATCAAATGCCTTCTGAAAGTCCATATAGACAACATCTCTAGACACCCCCTATCCACCATGCTCATGGCCTCCTCAAAACATTAAACTAGATTAGTCAGACATGACTTACCTTTCACAGATCCATGCGAGTGAAATTCCCATACGAGTAGAATTTTCCACATGCTGGCACTGCATGAATTCAAAATTCCCACTGCTCTTATGAAGCTCGAGTTTAGTTCTTGGCATTTTATGCTACATTATGACACATTTGCTACTGCTGCACCTCAACAAAATATGAACCAGGGACCTTATTATAATGAAGGCATTCGACTAATACTTTAGTCCAAATTACCTGGGCATGCTATCACTGTAACCAGCTATAGTTTGCCATTCCACACCATTTTTCTGTGGCTTTGATAGCCCATGTTAGTAGCACTTATAATGAAGCCCTGTCGTTTTATGTGGCTCTCCTCTCTCTCATCCACACCCTTTTAACTACAGTTTGCCAGCTCTTGGGGAAAGAGAAAGAAAAGAAAGAAGGAAAGAAAGAAAGAAAGAATTTGCATTTATATATTATGTTATGTCCACGTTTGAAGTGGAGTCACTATTGTTATATTGGGACTTTGATCGAGCCTGAATACATTAGGACTGATTCCACGATTGGAAGATCCCAGCGTTCCCTTTGAGTGCCATGTACCAGCCCTACAGAACATATAGACAGATATTAGGATTGTGAGTAAGGAAAAAATTAGTTTGTAACTGTGATGCAGAGTGATATTAGATTTTTGAACATAACAATGGAAAATTAAATAGCAATGATTAAATTCTGTGTCCCTGAAGTAAAACCAGATAAAAATAGATTCAACAACAACAACTTGTATTTATATAGCGCCTTTAACGTAGTAAAACGTCCCAAGGCGCTTCACAGGAGTATTATAAAACAAAAATTTGACACCGAGCCACATAAGGAGATATTAAGGCAGAAGAAGTAGATTTTAAGGAGCATCTTAAAGGAGGAAAGCGAGATAGAGAGGTGGAGAGATTAGGGAGGGAATTCCAGAGCTTAAGGCTGAAGGCACAGCCGCCAATGATGGAGCGATTAAAATCGGGGATACTCAAGAGGCCAGAATTAGAGGAACGCAGTGATCTCGGCGGGTTATGGGGCAAGAGGAGATTACAGAGATAGGGAGGAGCGAGGCCATGGAGAGATTTGAAAAGAAGGATGAGAATTTTAGAATCGAGGCGTTGCTTAACCAGGAGCCAATGTAGGTCAGCGAGCACAGGGGAGATGGGTTCATGGGACTTGGTGCGAGTTAGCACACAGGCAGCAGAGTTTTGGATAAACTCAAACTAAGGAGGGTAGTACGTGGGAGGACAGCCAGGAGTGCGTTGGAATAGTCAAGTCTAGAGGTAACAAAGGCATGGATGAGGGTTTCAGCAGCAGATCAGCTGAGGCAGGGGCGGAGTCGGGCGATGTTCCGGAGGTGGAAATAGGCGGTCTTAGTTATGACGCAGAGATGTGTTCGGAAGCTCATTTTGGGGTCAAATATGGCACCAAGACAGTTTTTGGGGAGAGGGATGGAGTCGGTGGCTAGGTAACGGAGTTTGTGGCGGGGACCGAAGGCAATGGTCTACCCAATATTTAATTGGTGGAAATTTCTGCTCATCCAGTACTGGAGTCTGACAATTTAGAGACAGTGGAGGAGTCGAGACAGGTGGTGGTGAGGTAGAGCTGGGTGTCATCAGTGTACATGTGGAAACTGACACTGTGTTTTCGGATGATGTCGCCGACGGGATACATGTAGATGAGAAATGGGGGGGACCAAGGATAGATCCTTGGGGGACAGCAGAGGTAACGGTGTGGGAGTGGGAAGAGAAGCCATTGCAGGTGATTCTCTGGCTATGATTAGATAGATAAAAATGGAACCAGGTGAGTGCAGTCCCACCCAGCTGGACGACGGTGGAGAGGCATCGGAGGAGGATGATGTGGTCAACCGTGTCAAAGGCTGCAGACAGGTCATTTGTGATTTTGATAAGAGCCGCTTCGATACTGTGGCAAGGGCGGAAACCTGATTGGAGGGATTCAAACATGGAGGTCCGGGAAAGATGGGCACAGATTTGGGAGGCGACAACACGTTCAAGCACTTTGGAGAGGAAAGGGAGGTTGGAGATGGAATGCTAATTTGCAAGGACGGAGGAGGCAAGGGCTGTTTTCTTGAGGAGAGGGGTGACGACGGCACCTTTAAAGGAGAGGGGGACAGTACCTGAGGAGAGAGAACTGTTAACAATGTCAGCTAACATGGGAGCCAGGAAGGGAAGTTGTGTGTTCAGCAGTTTAGTGGGAATAGGGCCAAGGGAGCAGGAAATGGGTCTCATGGACAAGATGAACTCGGAGAGGGCATGAGGGAAGATCGGAGAAAAACTAGAGAAAGATGCGAGTTCAGGGCTACCGCGGGGGTGGGGGGGGGGAACCTTAGAGGAGGTTTGCCCAGTGGGCATGGGGAAGGGATAGATGTGGCAGAGGCAGCTGATCAAATGGTCCGAATCTTAGTGACAAAGAAGTCCATGAGTTGTTGGAGGTGAGGGTGGAGGAGACAGGGGAGAGGGGTTTAAGAAGACGGTTAACAGGAAAGAAAAGAAGCCAGGGGTTAACTTTGCATTCCAGAATGATCCTAGAATAGTGAGCAATTTTGGCAGACGAGAGCAGGACCTGATAGTGCTTTATGTGGTCCAGCCAGATCTGGCGATGAATGGCTAAACCAGTTGTCCACCATATCCATTCAAGTTTGCGTTCCTTGGATGTAAGGGAGTGGGATGAGGGCCATACCAGGGGAACAACCAGGGTGAGAGCGAGAGCGAGTAATGAGGACTAGGGCATCAAAGGTGGAGATTAATGTTCCCTGTGATTTTTTGGGGGGCTGAGTGGCCCATTCAAAAGTCCGCACATTCACGTTTTTTTCAATTTAAAAGCCGGCTCACTAGCTGCGCGGGAAACCCGGAGCGCTACGCGGCTACGCGACCGTGCAGCTCAAAGGGAGCATTGGTGAGGATATGCTTGAGCAGATCAGTACCTGCAGAAATGTCAGACAAAAATTCACTGCTTTGATGCTAGGAAGCTTATACCAACAAGAAGAAGGCCATCAAGCATGTGCAGAGATATTGTTCTCTCTGTGCAGATGCAGTCAGGGTCCTTCCAATACAACAACAACAACTTGCATTAATATAGCATCTTTAACATAGTAAGTACATGTGCAAGCGTTGATTTCAGGGACATGCACCTTACTGCGACATTGCTCAATTTGAGCATCTCAGCCTGATTTGACTAGCTAGTGTTGGGAAATTTAAGAACATAAGAAATAGGAGCAGGAGTAGGCCATTTGGCCCTTCGAGCCTGCTCCGCCATTCAATGAGATCATGGCTGATCTTCTACCTCATCTCCACTTTCCTGCACTATCCCCATATCCCTTGATTCCCTTCATATTCAAAAATCTATCGACCTCTGTCTTGAATATATTCAATGCCTGAGCCTCCACAGCCCTCTGGGGTAGAGAATTCCAAAGAATAACCACCCTCTAAGTGAAGAAATTTCTCCTCATCTCAGTCCTAACTGGCCGACCCCTTATTCTGAGACGGTGACCCCTGGTTCTAGACTCCCCAGCCAGGGGAAACATCCTCCCTGCATCTACCCTGTCAAGCCCTGTAAGAATTTTGTATGTTTCAATGATATCACCTCTCATTCTTCTAAACTCTAGAGAATATAGGCCTAGTCTACTCAATTTGTGCCTTTTTAATGAAGTCAGTAGCAGTGTGGCATGTATAATGTGTCATCTCGAGATTCTGTGGCCTTGACTGACACTTGCTGGAATTACAACATTACTGCAGCTGCTCTGGTAGACAAGATCCCTATCGCACATGTGAATGTCTGCTTTCTTTAGGTTGATGTGCACTCTAGTATGTGTAAGTATTGTAAACCCCTATAAAATGTTAAAAAATACTTTGATATTTAAATAGCTTTGGCTGCCCTTTACCTTCCATCAAATGTTTTTTTCTTCTGCTTGTGTACCTTCAAGCATTGAATTTTCTGTCATAGCTCTCTAGCTTTCCTGTATCCAAGTTTGAAAACCCCTGGGGGAAAAAATTCAGTTGGATTGCGCCTCCCGTTAGCGCCTTAAGAGGGCGCTAATGGGGCGCAAAGCAACTAGTGCCCGTGCGCGGCGATCTTTGCGCCGCTCACAAAATTAACTAGACATTTTGGGGCGGCGCTAAACACTACTGCCACGATCTCCTGCGCCGGCCGATTGTGACGTCAGTCGAGAGTGCAACGCCCCTGGTAGCGCCCCGCACTGGATATTGAGTGGCGCCCCCTGTCTTACCGCCTGCCGCTGGCAATGACAGGTTGAGGGGAGCGTTTTGCAGTCAGGAAGGGGCTGGGGGAGCGCTATTTAAAGGCGACCGCTTCCTGCCTTTTTTTGTCGGCGAAATTTTTGCACCACGCATTCTGAGTGAGAGAGAGACTGCAGGAGATATTCAAAGCTGTGTTGAGGAGTTTTGGGTACTGAGCAGCACTTTGCAGGTTCTTTCTGGTTTGATCTTCCTTGCATCGATTTAGAAGAGAATATGGGGGCTGCAGTCTGAGCTCTTTCCCTGGGCCTCTCCATTGTTCTTTCCAACAGGTTTGATGTATAGGTCTCTCCAGGCCGAGATTCAAGGCTGCAAGGAGCAGGGTGTGGATGTAGAGCAAGATCGACCCACCCCTTTAAGAACTGGCCGGCGCCAGTGTGTCTGTGTTCCATTGCTGACTGACATCACATGAGCTTCGCCAGCGCTCTGAGGTAGCGCCTCGCTCCTCGGCCTTTGCGTCTTAAGACAGATGTGTAGCACCTGATTTAGTGCTCCAATCACCTCCAGGGGCGATAAAAGTCAAGTTTGCAGTCGGAGGCGATAATTAGTGCCAGGCGCTAAACTTTGTGCACGGCCAAACGGGGCGATACTGAATTCTTCCCCCCTTGTGTTTAAATAGTTCATGAATGTACTTCTTACCTTATTGCCCAGAATATTTGTCTGTCTGTAATAACATGTCTGTTTTCTAGCTGATGGGGTAAAACTCCAGGCAGAAGATGGAAAAGTCTTCTTGACAGATCTTTTTAGAGGTGTACAAAATAGTAAATGGTCTGGAAAAGGTACAACTGGAGCACTACTTCAATCTAGACCATGGATTTGGTAGGGTAGATAGAGAGAAACTATTCCCTCTGGTGGGGGAGTGCAGAACAAAGGGACATAGGCCAGAATTTTCCTGTTGCCGTGCGTGCGGGGTTCAGAGGCAGGTCGGCTGTAAAAATTGCAAAATTAGGCGGCGCATCGGGAACCCGCCGCCATCCCGCCTCCTCGCGCACTTAACTCGGGCGCGTTAGCCAGCGTCACGGACCCGATCGGGAGAGGCGGGCGACCAAATTAAACTCATTAAATCCTTGTTCTCAGACCCTTAACAGGCTTTTTAACTGTAGCTTCTGAATTTAACAGCCTGAGCACGGGAAGCACACCACTCAGGAACCTCGCCCGTGAAGGGGAGGCGGAAGCTCAGTGGCCATTGTGCAAGGCCATTAATTGACAGCTGGGAATACCAGATAAACACACACACCTTACACCTCATTAGTTGCCTAAGGGAAAGGCTGTTGACTCCATTCTGTGCACAGGTTTAGGTTTCTGGAGTTGGCAGATTATTTCTGCAACCTCGGAAGCCACTCTCACCACATTGCTAGTCAGTATTAGAACATGTAATTAGAACATGTATTGTCCCTCTGATTGCTACTTCACCTGCCATCTACTACATCAGCGTGGGTGCCACTTATACTGTCTCATCTTAGTCCTCAGAATCGGACCAAGATGAGCCCCACCACCAACAACACCAGCCACACCAGCAGCAACAGCGATACCCCCGACACAGGGTACACAGGCAGAGGATGAGCTTCCTCAACATGACTGAGCAGCAGTGCTTCAGGAGGCTCAGGCTATCGCACCAGGTCATCGCAGACATTTGTCGCTTGCTGCCCAGAGGTCCTGGTGGACACTCCTTGCCGGTGGCTGTCAAAGTCACCACTGCCCTCAACATCGTCACTTCAGGCTCCTTCCAGGGATCTGCAGCAGACATTTGCAGGATCTCCAGTCAGCTGCCCACAGCTGCATCAGACAGGTCACCGATGCCATGTTTCACAAGGCAGCCAATTATATTGGGGCCAAAAATTCGGCCCTTCCCGGGTGAGTACACAGTGCGTACTCACCCGTAATGCGTCCCGAAGTGTCGGTTTCCTGCATGCACTGCGCATGCGCGGTAAACCGGAACTTCTGGTATGGTGAAGATGGCGGTTCCTAGGTGAACCGCGTGCGCGGTAGAGGCTGTGCGCATGCAGCGAACTTAGATTTTTTTTCAGGTTTCTACGGGAGGGTAAGTAGTGAAGAGCCTACGCTAATAAAAAGGAGGCGCAGGAGCCGTTTTCAACAAGGTAAGTGGTTAATTAAGTATAATTTTAAAAAAATTTCAACAGGTTTATCTTTTTTAGATACTTTAAAGAAAGGTAAGTTTATTTTTATCACTTTTAAAAAGTATTTTAATTTTTTCAAAAATTTAAATTTTTGTTTAAAGTGGCTAATTTATTTAACTATAGTTATTTTATAAATGTGATGGTTTTTAAAAAAAATTATTTTAAGTTTAGCTGTTCTTTTGGGGCCGATTTCAATTCACAGATTTGACAGCTCTTCCTGTCAAATCTATGAATGAAAGATGGTCTGCTGCCATTGGCTCTCCGTGGCCCACGTGATCCCAGGGGACGCATCGCACTAACTGCGCCCCTGGGACACACAAGCACTGCGTGCCGGCACTTGGAGCAGGCCCAGGAGCTGAAGTACCCGTGGGCGCAAAACACAACAGCAGGCGCGGTAGGTAAGTGCGCGCGCGATCCTTACCCCCGCGGCAAGCCGGAGAGGCGAATTTCTGGGCCAGTGTTACTGAGCAGGCTTTGCAGCTCTGGCTGGCTTCTCACAGGTGCAGGGCGTCATCGACTGCACACATGTGGCCATCAAGGCACCCCCAGATCACCCAGGGGTGTTTGTGAACCGCAGGGGCTTCCACTCCCTCAATGTGAAGCTTGTCTGCAACCATAAAAAGATTCAGATTCCCTGGCAGCTGTCATGACTTTTTCGTGTTGCACCAGTCCACCCTCCCTGAGCTCTTCGCACCTCCAAACAGACTTACCAGCTGGCTGCTTGGAGGCAAGGGCTATCCACTGAAGACGTGGCTCATGACACCCCGAGAAGGCCAAGTACTGAGGCCGAGGAGCGTTATAATGGGAATCGCATCTCCACCAGATGTGTCATAGAGCAAGCAGAAGATGCGCTTCAGATGCCTTGACAGGTCTGGAGGAGACCTTCAGTACGCACCAGCCAGGGTCTCCAGAATCATAGTCGTTCTCTGCGCGCTGCACAACATAGCGCAGCAGTGAGGATTGGAGCTGTAGGAGGAGCATGGTGCACAGTACACAGCCTCTTCAGCGGCGGAGGAGGAGGAAGAGCAGGTGGAAGACGAGGAAGTGGAGGAGGAAGCTGAGATGCAGATGCACCAGCAGCGGCGCACATTGCTGCACGGGAGGCCCTGGATGGCCTCATCATGGCCAGATTTATTTAACTTGCTCCAATGCAGCCACATGCCTGCCACATGTTGTACTAACTCCACCCCTACCTCCAAACAACACCATAAAGCATCCTTACAATGACCAAGCAATTGCTCTGACCCAAAGGCCCAATGCCCAAGGTTAAATAATGTGTCACCATTCACTTCAAGTGACAAAGCCACTTCCAAGGTTTGAGCACAAACATTTGTTGATACACCCACGTGCTTACCCTTGTGCATCTACTTTCGTGTAATTTTTCATTTGCAGGTGCTTCTACGAGGTGCAACCCCTGTGGCTTCAGCAGAGGTCGAGGCAGGCTGCTCACTTCCCTGCTGCAACTGCATCGACACTTTTGGTGGATGTCCTCTGGGTTTTGGAGCCTGTGATGGCCCCACCAAAGTCTACTCCTCCTGCGACTGTGCAGGGGCAGACTCGGCCATCGCTGTCCGAGAAAGCATGTGGGGTTCTGACTGAGGGGGAGGCAATGGGGGAGAAGTGGGAGCACTTTAAGAAGAGCCCCCACTCCCATGTCCTCTCTCACCATCATCCCTCTCATGGGCCACCCGCACTTCCCTGCTAGCAAGGAGCTGGAGAGCACCTTGCTGCACAGCAGTGGGGCGATGAAGGCCCAAGTCAACGTTTACATCCCTCCTTGAGAGGAGGTCCATGAGCGCCTGCCATCTGTTGTCCAGAGCTAGCATGTGCTCATGTGACTGCCGCATTAGCTGCTCCATGCAGGTGGCCATCCTTTCCTTGGAAGAGCACATCGTCGCCATCGCCTGCGACATGGTGGTGCTCATGTTGGAGAGGGAGTCCTCCATTCTCTGAACGTTTGCAGACTTCGCGGCCTGCAAAAGATGCCAGAGCCTCCTGCAATTGTTGCTGCCCCTCCAAGATCACCCTCTTTCTCGATGGCCCCTGAGGCTCAGCATCTGCATACAGCTGAGCAGAGCTTGGAGCGTCCTGCACCCTCCGGCGAGGAGTCTTCACTGCTGTCCCTGTCAACACCACCTGCTCTTGCTCTCTTTGTTTCTTGTGGGGGTGTTTCTTGTGGAGGTCTCCTTTGCCTGTCAGTGGGGAAGAGGACCTCCCTGCGTGCTCTGACAGCCTCCACAAGAATATGCAAGGAAGAATCTGAGAACCGGGGTGCAGCCCTCTGCCTTTGGCTATCCATGTTTCAAAAGTTTTATCTCTCCTGTGGCCTTTCTTTCACCCCTTCCACCCTCCTCTGGAAACCTTCAAGTGAGTTCAGTGCAGGGCTGCTTTATATATGGGCGCTGGAAACGAGTCATCGATGACATCATCAGACCCCCACCATTTAATAGGGCCAGGAAACATGCATGAGTCTTTCAATTGGGGCCATTAAGTGAAAGTCGCTCTGAGCAGCGCGTTGCTCAGAACATCACGTTTCGGACCCTCTACGCCGCCTGCACGCACCCGACCCGACCCGAAGGTGAAAATTCCGGCCATAAGCTTAAAATTAGAGCTAGGCCATTCAGGGCTGATGTCAGGAAGCACTTCTTCACACAAAGAGCAGTGGAAATCTGGAAGTCTATCCCCAAAAAGCTATTGAGGCTGGGGGTCAATTGAAAATTTCAAAACTGAGATTGATAGATTTTTGTTAGGTAAGGGTATTAAGGGTTACGGAGCCAAGGCAGGTAGATGGAGTTAAGATACAGATCATCCATAATCTAACTGATTGACAGAACGGGCTCGAGGGACAGAATGGCCTGCTCCTGTTCCTATGTTTTTATGTTACTATGACAGTAGGATAAGAAGCACAGGTTCCAACTGTTCCAATAAAAGGCAAATTTAAACTGATGTCAGCAAGTTCTCCTTCACAGAAGCAGTGAAATGGATGTCTGGGTGGGGCAGTGGAGGCAAAAAGCCCAGAATTTTTTAAGAAACAGCTAGTGGAGAATATTTACATCAGTGAAAAAACAAAGTTTGCACTGAAGGATATTTTAGAACAGGTGATGGCCAGAATATTAGTAATTCCTGAGACTACAGAATAATTCATAAGTGCCAACGGCAAGCGAGAAATAAGAAGCAATTACTTTTCATTTAAATGCTACATCCACGAGCAAAGGAACATGACAAGATGCCCATCAATGGTTTAAAAATATTAAAAGGGTAGGAATTGTAAAACTGGTATTTGATTGATGCTTTCAAAGTGGATCTGAAGGAGAACCAAAGAGCCAAAGTCTATTAACACAGAGGAGAGAATTCTCTACCTTTCTTCCAGAAATCCTGCTTGGTATTGGAGGCCTAGAAGTGGAATAAACTGCACAAACCTTGGTGTCACCATTTCTTTGTATATGTAATAATGACGTTGCAGAACCCAATGTTCAGTTGTTCTAATGCAATGAATACAGTACATAGAAGCTAAGTTGACACAAACTGGTACTTATGGTTCATCAATGTTTAATTTTGATTCTGTGAGGAAATGGAAGTTGTACAAATGAAGTAACTTTGCTATTTTCTTATCTTGCAGCTATAGCAGGGTTTTCTGGTTGAGTTAAGAGTCAAAAGTCTCTACTGTCCCCAGTAATATCTGTACTTCCAGAAACCCAAAATGAGCGCACAACTTGAGGTGATCCAAAACTCTGGTACCCGTGTCCTAACTCGCACCAAGTCCCGTTCACCCATCACCCCTGTGCTCGCTGACCTACATTAGCTCCCGGTTAAGCAATGCCTCGATTTTAAAATTCTCATCCTTGTTTTCATATCCCTACATGGCCTCGCCCCTCCTTATTTCTGTAATCTCCTCCAGCACCATAACCCTCCGAGATATCGGCGCTCCTCTAATCCCTGATTTTAATCGCTCCACCATTGGTGACCGTGCCTTCTGTTGCCTCGGCCCTAAGCTCTGGAATTCCCTCCCTAAGCCTCTCCGCCTCTCTATCTCTCTTTCCCCCTTTAAGACGCTCCTTAAAACCTACCTCTCACCTGCCCTAATTTCTCCTTATGTGGCTGGGTGTCAAATTTCTTTGTCTCATCATACTCCTGTGAAGCGCCTTGGGACGTTTTACTACGTTAAAGGTGCTATATAAATACAAGTTGTTGTTGTTGTTATTAAAAAATTAAATAGTTCTGAATAAAATCACTTAAATACGCTGAAATTAATTATTGTATGTCAGAAAGGTCTCCAAGAAGTTCCCCCCAAATAGGCCTGCCCTCTCTCTGGGGCCAAGGCTTGAGTTCTGCTCCACTTCAGCAGCTCATACTGTCTACCTAGACCTTTCCTGAATGAAGAGTCTCAACCAGGCAGCAGACCACATCCCCTAACATGCACTGGAATCCCTGCACGTGCATTCAATGGCTAGGAACTCCTAGAATGCAGCTTTGGGCTGCCTCCTTCTTCTGAATCTCATGACACAACGAAAGGGTCTACACAGTTAGTGAGTGGCCAGTCTTGTGAATCACAGAAGAAATCCAGCTGTTTTAAATGAATACAAACTTTTTTAAGATATACAACAAATTTTGGAAGTGAGGAATAAAAATGCCACTTTTGTTAAGATTGACAGAAAAAGTGGCAATTCACAGAGCATGCCACCATTTCCTGTTTGCAAGCCCCACTCCTCCTGATCTGGCAATGAAAAATAATTCTGGAGCACTTTAGAATGTGATTAAAACTTCTGCAAGCTGTTATAATAGGATGACCGTATGTTCCCGTTAGCCGGGGACAGTCCCCCTTTGAGATACTGTGTCCCCGGGCAAACAATGTCCACAAATGTTCACAAAACTCGTCCCCAAATACCCTAACTTTTATTTAGTATGTTGGAATATGATGTGCAACACACATACACTGTACCGTTCACCCTAACTTGATTACATGTTTCCTTCCCCGGCGCCTCCTGTAAATCACGCCCACTGTGAGCGCCAACTGGCCGGGCGGTCAGCCCTGAGGCGGGATTGCCGGTGTAAGGGGCTGGTCTATTGGTTAGCGTCCACATCAATCGAGCACCGAGGGCGAGCATGCGCAGCCAGCGAGTCCAGCTGCGCTCCCGACCCAGCCTCGCTCGACAACCAAACGCCCACATCCCCCCACCCCTTCCTTCACTACAGGATGTACCAGTTTGAATCGCAGGCGGTCGCGGGCCGATTCGTCGAAGGGCTTCTGTCATCACCTCCCCACAATTCGAAATGGTCGCAATTCAGAAGCTGATTGGGTGTAACCGCCACCGACGAACCAATGATTCCGTTAATATACGATGCGTTTATTTTTGAAAAAATTAGTCAGCGGCCCTTGAGCACAGCGGAAACAAAAGGAGAGGAGCCAGCAAGAGCCTGCAGCAGTGTAGACAGTGGGTATGAAAAACTGACGTTCCTGAACAGTGTTATTGTTTTATTTATAAACGGTGTCTGAATGCGCTTCAATAGTGTGACGTCACATCCGCGGTAATTATATGCACATTTGTTTTGCATTTGTACTGTATATGTGCTGTGAAGGAATAAGCCATATAACCTATTCAGAAAAATACACTATCTTATGAAAGAATTCTGGCCTTATTAAAACATGACAAACTGGGTTTGGAAATTTAGAAACCTAACTATGAAATAGCTATGAAAGCATTCTGGATATTGAGATAAGATAGTTGTTGACACTGAATAAATAACCTTATTGAAACAGAAGGTGAAGGGCTCCGACAGGCTGAACTTTTGGGAACGAAACAATGGTTCACCCTGGATAAGGTGTTCTAATTTCGTAAAGAAGCACATAAGATAAGGAACATCTGCCCTCGTAAAGATAACATAAAGTAAGGAACACCTGCCGTCACACCATTTTTATATGGTAAAGTTAGAACACCTAGAGATGAGACATGAGTCTGGCTGAGGTGGCAGTAAGAGTTGCAGAGGTCGGCAGAAAAATGACTAGAGATAATTAGCTTGCATCAGCAGAAAACCTTAAAGGAAATACCACTGGAAAAAGGTATAAATATTGAACTCTCAAATGGGATAACAGACTCGCTTTAATCGGGCAAAGCGATTCTCAGCTTCAGAGGCGGCTCTATAGTCTCCAACTCTTTGTACCTCGGGGATCAAAGGTATTTGATATTGGTGGATATCCTGTAGAACACATTAAGAACTATAATACTGTAGTGAAGTTAAGATTTAAAAGTAAGATTCTCTGTTAATAATAAGATAGCATTTTTTCTCTTTTTAAAATTGTTAATGTTGCGATTGACTGATTCACCAACTGTAAATTGCATGTCGGTTCTTTAATAAATCTATATATTTTTAGAATTGTCTCACATAAGACTTCTGTATCAAAAACTCGCAAACTCAATCTCTGTACACTCTTTGGCGAGGAGTTGCAAAGTTCTGAGGGAGTTTTCCGGACCTTCATAATATCCGGAACGTTACAGTCTAGCTAAACTTATTAAAAGCGCTATCTGGAGGACGGTAACATTCTCGGGTTGTTCCTTTCCTTTAGGGAGAGATAGCCCGGACCTTTAGACCCAATTAAGCGTCTTTAGGATTCGGCTACCTCAAACTTTAGTTGAAAGTGAACGTCTGAGAAATATGCTTGATCCGGGGTAGTCCTAAAGGGGCTAGGACTAGTAATTATCCCTTCAGTGTGACTGTTAAAATATAGGCTGCTAAAAAATTTTGCCTCACTACGCCGCGCAACCTACATTTTCCATCCTGGCTACTTTGCTGTGCTCCCACCCTGTGTGTCCCCGGATTCGGTTTACAAAATATGGTCACCCTAATGATGGGAAAATACTTTGAAGGAAGCTGTCAATTATTTTTAAATAAATCTGCAAATTCAAACTCTTGAACTATATTTGAGATGCCTTTGACAGGAAAAAAAAACCCCAATGTAACTGTATACAAGGGCTTGTGAAACTTCAATTGAAATTGACTTGACAGATGTCAGTTACAGTCATGAGTAGAGAGCAGATTCTTGAAATGGGAAAATGCTTTAGGGCTGGAGCTTGCCTTTTATAGGGCAAAGAAGAGGAAGGTCACTGAAAGTCATAAAGGGAGGATGCTCCCTTTTTGTGACACTTTGCCCCAGGGAACATGTCCCAGTGCTAGAATGCACCAGAGGAGCGTGCAGATTGGGCACTAAAGAAGAAGTTAGCAGTTGTAGGCCAAGGTGCGAGCAAGAATCTGAGAGTCAGGGCGAAAAGAGAAAAACTGTTCCCTGGAACGTGATACTGGCACAATCGTGCCCACAGTTAACTGAGATGACAGCTCCCGTGAGAACTGTGACACCTCAGAACAGGAAGTCAATCAAATAGCCACAAGTTAATTATAACACAAATAGAACATATTAAACTCTAATAATACAATCCAATACAGATACAGTGCAGTAAATTACAGTGACTGGAGAACTGCCACCTATTCCTGTGCTTCTGATCACATGCCCCTGCTGGAGGGCGCAGTTTCACATTGGTCACTGCTCTGTTTGAGCAGAGTGTTGCATTATTGGGAGGCCTCTGTATCCCTCACCCATGGTTCTCCGGGGCCCCTGAAGCCAGCTCTTGTTGTGTGATGGAGTGCAGAACTCAATGCCTCAGTCGTGAAAGATGCTCCAATTGTGCTATCCACCTGCGTGCCTGAGGCCTCCCTTACTGATGCTGCATGCTGCTCAATGGCAGTCTCTAGAGCAGAGGGCTCTTAATTCATGACTATGCTCAACTGGATAGTAGAAGCTGTAACTGTATCAAAACCCAGTTTTCAGCATGGTCTGGAAGAAGGAAAGTGATGGCTGCACTCATTTGTAACATCCTCCATTTCATAGCTAGCCCTGTAAGACTGGACTCAAAGCGATTCAACAAATACTGTTGCGATGCAATGCCACCCTCCACAGCAGCCAACCCTGCTTCAACGCCCACCTCTGACCCTTCCATGCCCGCACGAGCTGACTCACCCTGTAATTCCTCCCCGAAATCTGTAAAATCTTGGAATTGGTGCCACTGGTGCTTCAAGCGGAGTGAGGACCAGCTGTTCCTGGAGTCCTGGTACATCTGTAACAAGAAGGAAGGGGAGCAGGAGAAGTTGTTTGGCACGGTTCAGTGTGTTGTTGCCACGCTGGCAGTACACAGCACACTTTGCGGCAGGTACGCAATTAGAATTACACAGACCTGGGGTGTATTCCTCGCTTCCTGCTTACGTGTCATTCACACTGGGCACAACCTTTTCAGACAATTATTTCTGGGACTGTGTCTTCGAAGGGAGTGTGATGTCTGGCCTGTTGAGACCTTCTACACCTACTGTGTCTTCTGTTGAGTTTGGCATTTTTCTTGAAGGAAAAGGTAAATAGGCATTGAGCGAGTGAATATATTGTGCCGTGTATTCTGGGCGGCAGCACAAATTTACAGCCTTGCACACAGCTGGCCTGAACTTAAAGAAACTTTCTACAGAACGATTGTGAGAATGTGAGCGCAGACTGACAAACTTTATATGCGGCTGGTGTTTTCTATTTTAATACATAGCTATTCATTTTTATTCCTTTAGGCTGGTAATTAAAGAGCATTTTGTACGATCCATATATATGTATATATAAAAATTAAATGTGTATCTAAAATATGCCTGTAGTTGCACATGCTGACCTACAGAGGACACTAAGTACATGTGTCTGCCATGGCAGACCATTGCTTCACATGCAGGACTATAATTAACCAGAGTTGTCCAAATTACCTTGAGTACTGTGTCCTATTAAGGTAACCAAGGCACAAGGGGGAATATTCAAGCCATGGAGTAATGCAGAGAGGTGCAATAAGGCTGATCCCCACTGTTCGAGGATTGAAACATAGAAACATAGAAGATAGGAGCAGGAGTAGGCCATTCGGCCCCTTGAGGCTGTTCCGCCATTTAATGAGATCATGGCTGATCATCCAAATTCAGTACCCTGTCCCTGCTTTCTCCCCATATCCCTTGATCCCTTTAGCCTTAAGAAATATATCTAACTCCTTCTTGAATATATTTAATGAATTGGCCTCAACTGCCTTCTGTGGTAGAGAATTCCACAGGTTCACCACTCTCTGGGTGAAGAAATTCCTCCTCATCTCAGTCCTAAATGGCCTACCCCTTATCCTTAGACTGTGACCCCTGGTTCTGGACTCCCCCGCCATCGGGAACATCCTTCCTGCATCTAGTCTGTCTAGTCCTGTTAGAATTTTATAAGTTTCAATGAGTTCCCCTCTCATTCTTCTAAACTCTAGCGAATACAAGCCCAATCGACCCAATCTCTCTTCATACGTCATTCCTGCCATTTCCAGGTATCAGTCTGGTGAATCTTCGCTGCACTCCCTCCATGGCAAGAACATCCTTCCTCAGATAAGGCGACCAAAACTGCACACAATACTCAAGGTGTGGTCTCACCAAGGCCCTGTACAACTGCAGCAAGACATCCTTGCTCCTGTACTCGAATCCTCTCGCTATGAAGGCCAACATACCATTTGCCTTCTTAACCGCCTGCTGCACCTGCATGCTTACCTTCAGCGACTGGTGCACAAGGACACCCAGGTCTCGTTGCACTTCCCCTTTTCCCAATCTATTGCCGTTCAGATAATAATCTGCCTTCCTGTTTTTGCCACCAAAGTGGATAACGTTGCATTTATCCACATTATACTGCATCTGCCATGCATCAGCCCAACACCCAACCTGTCCAAATCATACTGTAGTTTCTCTGCATCCTCCTCACAGCACACACGCCCACCCAGCTTTGTGTTGTCTGCAAACTTGGAGATATTACATCTAGTTCCCTCGTCTAGATCATTAATATATATTGTGAATAGCTGGGGTCCTACCACCGATCCCTGCGGTACCCCACTAGTCACTGCCTGCCACTCGGAAAAAGACCCATTTATTCCAAATCTTTGCTTCCTGTCTGCCAACCAGTTCTCTATCCAAGTCAGTACCTTACCCCCAATCCCATGTGCTTTAACTTTGCACGCTAATCTCTTATGCGGGACCTTATCGAAAGCCTTCTGAAAGTCCAAATACACCACATCCACTGGTTCTCCCTTATCTATTCTACCAGTTACATCCTCAAAAAATTCCAGTAGATTAGTCAAGCATGATTTACCTTTTGTAAATCCATGTTGACTTTGTCCGATCCTGTCACTGTTTTCCAAGTGCTCTGCTATTACATGTTTTATTATAGACTCTAGCATTTTCCCCACTACCGATGTCAGGGATTAGGAGGGAATTAGGAGGGAACAGTTAGGAAAGTGGAGTTCTTTAGCCTTGAAAGAAGGTGACTGTCCAGGACTGTTTAGAAAAGGTATATCCAGGGCATAACCATACATGCCAACCTAGAAAACTAGCAAATCCTGAGACAGCCCCCAAAAACAGACAGGGAAGCATGTTAGCTTGGGGAGTCGGGGGAAAGCACTCCTGCCCCTCCTGGCCCACAAGCAGTGCTGGAAAGGCACTTAGCTCTTCCACGCAGCAGTCCTCACCTCCCTTTAATTGCCGGGTTTCCCGAGGCCTGGGAAACCCGGCTGGCCAGGGTTAAATTTTAAATGGAAGTAAAATCTGAGGCACGCAGCCTCATTAATATATTTAAATGAGCAACTCGCCTCCTGGGAGTGGGTTGGATGCCTGTCCCCCCTCTGTCCCGCCTCTGTTAAAACTGGAAGTGGCGGGTTGGGTTCGGGTTTGAGATTTTTTTAGATTTTTACGTCCCACCCAACCCAAACCCACCTGTTTTGGGCGGTTAAAATTCCCTTCTGCGTGTCCCAGTAAGGATTCTTCAATCTGATTGGTTGAGAAGACACACCGTTGCTTGCCCTGTTCACACAGGTACCCTGTAGAGGGCGCCGTGCTGTTTTGACTCTCTAAGTACCGCAAGTCACAGTGCAAAAAGCCCACAGGATGTGAGCAGGCGTAAGTGTAATGAACAGCGAGTGCCGTTCGTTCGCCGCTGACCGAAAAATCCGGGAAACTATACACAACATTTGGTCACTTCCATTAGAGGAAAAAATGTAAGTGCACGAAAGCTTAAAAGATGAAATCGAAATGTTTAAGGCCCAAAATTGGTGAGGCATTTCCAGAGGCGTCAATTTTAAGCGGGTTTATATTTCGCAATCTAAAAAATGTGATATTTGGATTTTCATTACACCAAACAGGCCATTGCTTCCCCAAAAGTTACCTCGACAATCAAAAGTTACCTCCCACATCCAACCCACCACTGTCCCACTTCACGGATCCACTCTACTCCCTCCCAGCCCAGTTCACAAAGACACCTGTTAACGGAGACAATGGGCTAGATTTCCTGATCTTTTTTATCACTCGATTTTGGGAGGTTTTGGGCCGTGATCAGAAGATTGGACAGTGAGGCATTGCACAACGTACCTGCCACTAACGAGGTGATCTGTAATTTTCTGCTGGAAGTGAAGTCAATGACCAGAAGCACTAAAGGATTTTGAACTTTTCACTATGGATTTTTGGTACTTGTTTTAAAGAAGACTAAAATAATAGAATTGAAACCTTTGATTACTTGGTAAAAAAATACAGAATCATAGAATAGTGCACCATTCGGCCCATCGAGTCTGCGCCAGCTCTTTCGAAGAGCAATCCAGTTAGTCCCACTCCCCCTGCTCTTTCCCCATATCCCTGCAATTTTTTCTCCTTCAAGTATTTATCCAATTCCCTTTTGAAGCTACGATTGAATCTGTATCCACCACCCTATCGGGCAGTGCATTCCAAATCCTAACAACTCGTGGTGTAAAAATGTTTTTCCTCTGTCGCCTCTAGTTCTTTTGCCAATCACCTTAAATCTGTGCCCTCTGGTTATCGACCCTTCAGCCATTGGAAACTTTCTCTTTATTTACTCTATCTAAACCCTTCATGATTTTAAACACCTCTATCTAATCTCCTCTTAGCCTTCTCTGCTCCAAGGAGAACGACCCCAGCTTCTCCAGTCTATCCACGTAACTATAATCCCTCATCCTTGAAACCTTTCTAGTAAATCTCTTCTGCACCCTCTCCAAAGTCTTCACATCCTTCCTAAAGTGTGGTGCCCAGAATTGGACACAATACTCCAGCTGGGGCCGAACTAGTATTTTATAAAGGTTTAGCATAATCTCCTGGCTTTTGTACTCTATGCCTCTATTTATAAAGCCCAGGATCCCATATGCTTTATTAACTGCTTTGTTAGCCTGTCCTGCCACCCTCAAAGATTTGTGAACAAGCACCCCCAGGTCTCTCTGTTCTTGCACCCCTTTAAAATTGTACCATTTAGTGTGTATGGTCTCTCCTCATTCTTCCTACCAAAATGTATCACCTCACACTTCTCTGCATTGAATTTTATCTGCCATGTGTCCGACCCATTCCACCAGCCTGTCTATGTCTTCTTGAAATCTACTATCTTCCTCACTGTTTACTACACTTCCAAGTTTCGTGTCATCTACAAATTTCAAAATTGTGCCCTGTGCCCCCAAGTCCAAGTCATTCATGTATATCAAAAACAGCAGTGGTCCCAGTACCGAACCTTGGGGAACACCACTGTATACCTCCATCCAGCCCAAAAAACAGCCATTCACCGCAACTCTGTGTTTTCTAGGGCTTTCGCCAATTTTGTATCCATGCTGCTACTGCCCCTTTTATCCCATGGGCTTCAATTTTGCTAACAAGCCTTGTATGTGGTACTTTATCAAACACCTTTTAAAAGTCCACATACACAACATCAACTGCACAGTCAGCTTGATCAGAATCAGAATGTCTGCCTATTGTCCAGGATATTTGGAGAGAGAAACGTACGTGTCAGCAGGACTAGATGGAGTCTTGGTAGGCTAGAACACCTGAGTAACTGAGAAGAAGAACCAATGCTGACCGTTGCAGAGATACGGAAGCAAGGCCTGCAAACTGATAAGAGATGCTTTAGTGTTTAAAACAACCCACATATGGTATGATGGTCAAACAGCAGATTTGAAATTAAAAGACCCCATTCACGAGGGTTTTCAGGAGAACCACATGAGATGTCCAGCCAAGACGGCGTAGGAGAGGAACCTTCTTTTTCTCCCAAGAACAATGAAATGGATCAAGGCTTTGTCTTGA
Source organism: Squalus acanthias (assembly GCA_030390025.1). NCBI lineage: Eukaryota > Metazoa > Chordata > Chondrichthyes > Squaliformes > Squalidae > Squalus > Squalus acanthias. The sequence goes on from CM059444.1 coordinate 45,762,696, forward strand.
GTTGTACTCGCTAAAAAGATTGTATGGAAGAGCTCCTACTTTCTATCTGGTAAAAACTGTTGTGCTGTATGTCAAATTAAATTCTTTAAAGTTAGAAAATAACTACAGTGTCTTGCTTGATCCTTGAACTTTTGCATTCTGAACAAGAGAGAAAAGAAATTCTCCAGCACCTGTGCCCCTACTTAAATTATACTTAAATGTTGTCCTGACGTCAAACATCGGAATTCTTGACGTTTGCATCTACCACTAAGTAAGCTAGTAGATAAGAGACACTCAACGTTGCTAAGCAGCTGGCCCTAGCAGGAAGTTGCTTTCAAGGTATTGTCATGCTCTTGGTTTGTTACGCTGGATATTTTCACAGGTTCAGTGCCATTAGTAACTCCCATTAGAGGAATTCACGCCCCTTACAATCTGGAGTGTGCCTTAACCTGCCCGACATCTAGGTTAGAAAATAGCGAGACGCAGGGATCCAACAGAGAATGCGTACTCTATACACCAGCTACTGGAATGTATCATTGGATCAACAGCCATTCACAAAAGGCTGCATTTCTCTTATGAGTATTAAATCAATCAACAAAGTCAATAGAATGTTGAACTACATAGCCAAAACAGTCGACTCTAAGTCAGAGGATGTTGTGCTCACACTGTACAATGCTCTGGTCAGCCTGCACATTGAATACTGTGTACTGGGAGGCACAAGGGCCGGAATTTTCCCATTGCTGAGCGTGTGGGTTTGGGGACAAGTCGGCAGTAAAAATCCCAGAAATAGCGAGCGCGCGGGAACCCGCCGTCATCCCGCCGCCACGCACATTTAACATTGAAGGCATGACACAGACCCAATTGGCACAGGCGGGCAACCTCATTGAAATCATTAGGTGCTTGTTGAGAGACCCTTAAGAATGATTTTAACGCCAGCTTTTGACTTTAACTGCAAGAGCATGGGATTCACAAAGGTTGGGTACCTCGCCTGTGAAGGGGAGGCGGAAGCTCAGTGGCCATTGGCGACTTCATTCATTGACAGCTGGGAAAAGCACATAAATACTGCAACATTACACCTCATTACTTGTCTCATGGAAAGTCTCTTGCTCACTCCATTTTGTCCACAGATTTTGGTGTCTGCAGCTTGCAGGTCATTTCTGCAACCTGGGAAGCCACTCTCACCACATTGCTACTCACTATCACAACATTGAGAGATTGGCCCTCTCATCTCCACTTTACCTGCCATCTACTACATCAGCGTGGGTGCAGCTTATACTGTCTCACCTTGGTCCTCAGAATCGGACCAAGATGAGCCCCCCCCCCCCACCAACAACACCAGCTACACCACCACCAGCAGTAGCAGCAACCACAACAGCAGCCTTCTCAACGACCTGATGCTCCACAGGAGAGAGGGGGGCACCACAGGACAATAGTGCGCTGGAGGAGATACCCCCGGCAGAGGATATACAGGCAGAGGATGAGCTTCCTCAACATGACTGAGCAGCTGTGCTTCAGGAGGCTCAGGCTATCGCGCCAGGTCATCGCAGACATTTGTAGCTTGCTGGAACAAGACCTGCTGCCCAGAGGTTCTGGTGGACACGCCTTACCACTGGCTGTCAAAGTCACCACCGCCCTCAACTTCTTCGCCGCAGGCTCCTTCCAGGGATCTGCAGCAGACATTAGTGGGATCTCCCAGTCGGCCGCCCACAGATGCATCACACAGGTCACCGATGCCATATTTCACAAATCAGCCAATTATATCAACTTTGCCACTGATGAGGCCAGTGTTACTCAGCGAGTGCTCGGCTTTGTGGCTCTGGCTGACTTCCCATGGGTGCAGGGCGTCATCGACTGCACACATGTGGCCATGAAGGCACCTCATCATCACTCAGGAGTGTTTGTGAACTGCGGGGGCTTCCAGTCCCTCAATGTGCAGCTCGTCTGCAACCATAAAAAAGATGATTATGCAGATTCCCTGAGCTGAGCTGTCATGACTCTTTCGTTCTGCACCAGTCCACCCTCCCTCAACTCTTCGCACCCACAAACAGACTTTCCGGCTGGCTACTTGGAGACGAGGGCTATCTACTGAAGATGTGGCTCATTAAGGACGCCAAGTACTGAGGCCGAGGCACGTTATAATGAAAGCCACATCTCCACCAGATGTGTCATAGAGCAAACAATAGGCATGCTGACGATGCACTTCAGATGCCTTGACAGATCTGGAGGAACCCTTCAGTATGCACCAGCCAGGGTCTCCAGAATCATCGTCATCTGCTGCGCACTGCAGAACATAGAGCAGCAGCGAGAATTGGAGCTGCAGGAGGAGGAAGGCACACAGCACACAGCCTCTTCAGAGGAGGAGGAGGAGGAGGAGGAACCTGAGGTGGTGATGGCACTAGCAGCGGCGCATATTGCTGCCCGGGAGGCCCAGGATGGCCTCATCATGGCCAGATTTACTTAACTTGCTCCAATGCAGCCACATGCTGTACTAAGTTGCCCCCCCAAACAACACCATAAAGTATCCCTACAATGACCAAGCCATTCCTCGCACCCAAAGCCCCAGTGCTCGAGGTTAAGTATTGTCTCACCATTCACTCCAAGTGACAAAGCCATTTCCAAGGTTTGAGGCAAAAATAGACAAGATCCGAAAGTGGTGTAAAGAAAAATATTTATGTGTGTCATGAAAATAACTGAAACTTGACATTAACATTTTTTGTGCATACCCGTGTACATCTACTTTTGTGTCATTTTTCTTTTCCGAGTGCTTCTATGAGGTGCAGCCCCTGTGGTTTCAGCAGAGGTTGAGGCAGGCTGTTCACTTCCCTTCTGCAACTGCTTAGACACTTTTGGTGGACGTCCTCTGGGTTTTGGAGCCTGTGATGGCCCCGCCAAAGACTGCTCCTCCTGCGACTGTGCAGAGGCAGACTTGGCCAGCGGGATCCCAGGAAGCATCTGGGGCTCGGACTGAGGGGGAGGCAATGGGGGAGAAGTGGGAGCGCTTTGCGAAGAGCCCCCACTTCCATGTCCCGTCTCACCATCATCCCTCTCATGGGCCACCCGCACTTCCCTGCTACCATGGAGTTGGACAGCACCTTGCTGCACATCAGTGGGGCCATGAGGACCCAAGTCAACATTTACAACCCTCCTAGAGAGGAGGTCTATGAGCGCCTGCCATCTGTTGTCCACAGCTAGTATGTGCTCATGTGACTGGCACATTTGCTGCTCCATGCAGGTGGCCATCCTTTCCATGGAACAGCACATCATCGCCATCGCCTGCGACATGGTGGTGCTCATGTTGGAGATGGGACTCCTCCATTCTCTGAACATTTGCAGACATTGTGGCCGCAAAAGATGACAGATCGTCATGCAATTGTTGCTGCCCCTCCAAGATGGCCCCTGAGGCTCAGCGACTGTATGCAGTTCAGCAGAGCTTGGAGCCTCCTGCACCCTCTGGTGAGGAGTCTCCACTGTTGTCGCTGTCAACACCACCTGCTCTTGTTCACTTGTGAATTGTGAGACACCAGGTGACAACTCTGCTCTATGGTGCACAAGACCCACCGAGGTAGACGTATCTGCTCTGGTGCTGGGTGAGCTTGGGTCTGCTGACGGTACACCCTCAGAGGCTGGAGGTTCCTCTGAGGAGTCATCTTCCTCCTCTGGCTGGATAGCGGGGGGGGGTGCGGCGGGGTGGGGGGTACTTGATGGACCTGTGGGAGAGTAAAGAAATGAATTAGAAGTGTCATAATAAGAATGGATAAAGTTACCATTATGCACCTGATAGCATTTCACTGGCTGCTGACATCAGTCACCATATCAGTGACTTTTGTGTACCATGTGGCTTTATGAGATGTGATTCTGTCACCAGGTTGCTAGGATGTTGCCCTCTCTCCATCTCCCACCGCCAGCATCTCTCCATCTCCCACCACCAGCATCTCTCCAACTCCTGAGATCTCCAGAGCCGCCTCCTCTGCTGCTGTTAGTTGGATGAAGACTGGAGGGCCACCTCCAGTTCTCTGTCTCTCCTGTGTGTTCTGTGCCCTTTTCTCCTGCAAGGAGGGAAAGAAGAGAAGTTTGAGTGAGAGTGATGGAATGAGTGTAAGGAATGGATGGGCTACATCTATAGAAGGTGACTATGAGGGAGTGGGGTGACAATGCCAAATGGCCTCCTTCTGTGGTGTTACTTGCTATGATTGCATTAGGATGAGGGTGAATGTCAGGGGTGGTTAGTCAGATGGGGATGTGAGTATGTACATAGACAGAGAGGGATGGGTGGACGTGCAAGGTAGTTTGGTGTGAGGAATGATATGCAGGAGTAGGCTTGGGAAGGCAGAGTGATGGGGGTGTGTTGACAGGCACATCAGGATGAAGGTGAGTGTGGCATTGCGCTCACCTTTCCTGACCTTATGAGATCATTGAAGCGTTTCCTGCACTGGATCCAGGTCCTCCCCACTACATCCCTGCTGCTGACCTCTGCAGCTATATCCAGTCAGACTCTTTTGCTTTCTTTTGGAGACCTTCTTTGTCTATCAGCCAGGAAGAGGACCTCCCTGCGTGCTCTGACAGCCTCCACCAGAGTATGCAGGGATGCGTCTGAAAACCGTGGTGCAGCCCTTTGCCTTTGGCAATCCATCCTTGCTACTTTATAATAGTACTCAGGCCTTTGCATGTCAGGTTTCACCCTCCTCTAGCAACCTTCAAATGAGTTGACTGCAAAGCTGCTTTAAATATGGGCGCTGGAAGCAAGTCATCGATGACGTCATTAGACCCGCTCCATTTAATAAGCCTGGGAAACGTGCATGAGTCAATTGGAATCGTTAAGTTAAAGTCGCTCTGAACAACGCGCTGCTCAGAACATCGCTTTCCCAAAGCGCTACGCGCCCGCATGCACAAAACCCGACTCCAAGGTAAAGATTCTGGCCAAGGTAGACATTTAGGATCTGGAGGCAGTGCAGAGACAAGCCACAAGGCTGATCCCTAATGTAAAAGGTCAGAATTATGAGGAAACACTGGAGAAAGCTAGGGCTAGAAATTCATTATAGCCAAAGAATGGGAAGTAGAAAAATTGGAGAATTAGCGCCAGGCTCTAATTCTTTAGATTGCACGCAAAATTCGTGCTCACTGCTCAAAAAAATGATTGGAGTCCTAATTCAAGTCTTAAAGCCCAAGCTCATTAGCTCTACACTCAAAGGGTGGACCTCTAAACGCAACTCATCATTGCCACAGGCTTTTTTCAGTACTTAAAGGGGAGGTTCTTGATGCTGCAGAACCTCATTCTCAGCATTGCTGGCTGTGCAGCTGCCTCAGCAAGCAGAAGCAGGGCAAGGAGAAGGGGCCGGAGGACTGAACCAGGTGCTCATGGCAGATACATGCCCCAGGGAGAGAGCCCGCAATGAAGCATTGAAGGCGTTGGTTTTCACTGCAGAGAGATGGAGGGCGGTGCTCTACCCAGCAGGTGGCAGGAGGCCCTCACCACAAGTCTTCCACACCATGTGGAGGGAGGTAGCGCAGCATGTCTTGTGCAACACTGTGGTCCCCAGGACCCACACACAGTGCAGGAAGAAATTTAATGACCTCACTCGGATGGTCAGGGTGAGTGAATGCTTCAACAAAAGCTACATACCACCATCTGAACCATAGTCTCCACACACTGCCCAAAGCACCACACCCCCAGCACTCACTCACCAGCAATCTCTACCTACCAACACTCACACCTTGCACACAATGACAGCTATTCAACTATGGCAGGCACATCACCCAAACACATTGCTCCACACTCACTCACACACTTTCCTTTCTCTTGCAGGCCAAGGTGGCTCACAACAGGAGGGAGCAGGAGTGCACAGGCGGGGGACAAGCCGACACCCAACCACTGTCTGCGCTGGAGAATCGAGTGGTGCAGATCATTGGGCGCCAGATGGTGGGCGCCATGGCCACCGGCGACGTTGGCCCCCTTGGGGACAACAACGGTATGTTCATCGCTGCACCTTCTTCTCACATCCCACTTCCCTCTCACTCAACAAGCATTTCGCACATCCCAGCTAATCATGCTCTATGCATGCTTTTCTCCCTTCCTGCCCCCCTCCCCTCACCTTAACTCGACTCTTGTGCCTTCACGCGGAGATGATAGGTGCCGTGGCAAGGGTGCCTGAGAGCCTGTTGGCAATGGTAAAGAGTGTGGAGAAGTCCACCTCCAACATTGCACAAGGTTCTGCCCACACCATGGAGCCCATCATTTCCAGTCTGCAAAGGATGGTAGACTCCCAGAGAGACCGTAGCGACCCAGACCTGATGCCGCGTGTGATGGGCGATCTGGCAGCTTCCATTGCAGAACAGGTGGAAGCGACGCAATGTCTTAGTGCTGTAATGCAGTTTATGCTTGGTGGCATCCAATCTCAGACTGTTCTCATGCAGTCTCAGCTTGATGCCATGCAAGCTCTGACTGCTGCCATCATGGCTGGGTCTACCATCGTCGACCGGGGCTTTCACGGTGTCGCATTCCTGCTCCCACCACTGCCACTCCGCCATTGCCCTTGTCGCTGCCTGTCATCCAGCCAGCCCAGACTGCTGCCACCCATGCTGAGGTGGTGCAGTCTACAGCCGGGCCTTCCAGGTCCAGAGTTGGTCGAGGGTGTCCTGCAAGGCCATCTGAAGTTTTCCGCATGGACACTCAGCAGCCTTCCACTAGCCCTGCTGCAGCCATTGGGCCAACACTTCGTAGGAGCACTAGAGTAGGCAAAGGCACAATAACGACAGGCACTAAGGGATTGCACAAGGGTGAATAGTTAATATTGTTGTTGTAAATATGTGTTCACTGATTATTGATAAATTTATTAATTCACTTACCATTCTTTTGTGGTGTCTGTCATTTCAGCTTTGCGGTGTGATATGGCCTGCGAGAGGGATGGAATGATGGGGATGTGGTGAGCAAAGGGGATCTGGGCTTTAAGTCATCCTGGTGTGAGGCTGGAGGAGGTGGCAGAGTTCTGTGACCACCTCCTTGGTGAGGCGGAGCCGTCTAATACACTGTTCCTCACTTCATTGAAGGTAGGAGATGTGCTTTTGAAATACACTCAGAGGGTAAGGCCTCCTGGTGCGAGCCCTGATGTCCCTCCTCATCTCTCTGCGCACATGTTCCCGTTATTCTCGCTGCCTCTGCTCCCTCCGTCATAGATCCCGGAGGGCGAGGTGGCATGCCAGTACAGCGCCCATTAATGTTACCAAGTGTAGCAGTTTGATTCTTTGAACATAAATATAGCTACTTTTTAGTTGACACAAGACTCCTGATACTAAATGACCTTGAAATTCTGGAATGAGACTTTTGCACTATGTGAAACTAACAAGAAAGCACTGAAACTCCACTAACCTACAGCTGCGACTCATTACTGATGATCCCTTTAAAAAACATCCCTGGAGCCGGCTTCCTGTTGCTTCACGCCAGCTCTCTCTGTTGCTGTTTCCTCCAGGCGCTAAGGTAGGTGGCGACAATCCATTTCGCAGATTGGGCAGCCCAGTGAGCATTGCACACTCACTGACGTCACGATCCACCTGGCGTTGAGGCTCCCAACGATAATTGTTAGCGGCGGCGCTGCGGGAGGCGGGGTTTGGCGTGCGCCGTTGGATTCGCCTCACCCTGGCAATAATGCTCTAGCACCCCGTTAGTGCCAGCTGCTGGCGCTAATGGGAGGCGCTAAGGTTCCAAATTTTTCCCCCCTAGGGTTTTCAGCTTGAAATGGAGGTGTGAGAGGTGGTCTTACAGAAGCATATAAGATTGTAAATGGTAATGGAAAAGGTAAATGTGGAATATTACTTTAAATATTAATATTAAATATTACTTGCAATTAAATTGTGAGAAATCTTGCGAAATGGATGGCAAATCTTTGACAATAACAAGGATGTTTGTCTGTCCCTCCTTTATCTATGATAACTGGAACTGATTGCTTCACCCATCCTGCCATTAATAACACAATAACTCAGGTGTCATTCAACACCTCTGCACTCAGCGTACATTAATGTGTGAAAACACTTCTGTTTCACAGAAAACAGCACCCCAGAGCATATCAGCTGAACTTCACATGCCATAACATAATACATATTTTATGTGTCATCCAGTAAACAGCTGACAGGAAGTCACTTTAACCATGCGTGTACTGGTTCTAGTAATCAACTAACCCAAACAAAAAATACATTCATGTTACACCACTCCTGCTTTGAAAAAGTCCCTCATATGCAAATCCAACGGCTCATGTGTAAGGACTTTGTGCACTACACAAGGCACCCCACCACAACTGTCGATTCTTCCAGCTCTCAAGATTCAAGGGGCTGAGTGCTAACCTATCTGACAGATGTGCCACTCCTGCACCTGGCACCACTGGCACCTTGATCTTGCTGCAGTTCCATGCATTGCACAGTGAAGTCCACCGCTGTGATCTGAATGACATCAAATGACCTGCATTGGCCCTTTGGTCAAACCACTGCACACCACCAGCTCTGTCCCACATGAGTGTGACTGGGTGCTGCTCACAGGCTTTCAACAGAAGTACAATCCAAACATCTTTGAAGTTATACTGAAACAAAAGGCAATAGATAACTGCGTTTTCCGTATTTACATTAACTCAACAGAAGGCTGCATTCTCTTATAAATATTAAATGGGTATCCAACCTTTGACAAGGATCTTTGTCCCCTATTTGAGTTGTGATCATTGGAACTGATTGTTTCTTCCATGTTGTCATGAAAGATCTGTAGACCTGGATTTTCCTCCGCTTTTCCCGCCCCCCCCCGCCCCAAATCGGGCAGGATAGCAGTGTGAATAGTGAGGAAAATTGAGTAGTGAGGACCACCATTACCTTCTTGCCTTACCTCAATTTCCCTCATCCGACACCAGCCAGTTTCATTGCTGGCCACCCCTTCCCTGCCCCACTACATACTACAATGTAGTAAAGACCTCCTCTCCCTTCAATTTGCCTCGATGGCTTCCTGACTGAAGGCTTCAGTCTCGTCCAAGTGGGATACGCTTTCCAGTCTTCAGAGCCCTTTGGCCCTTCTGGTGCTGCGGCCACAGTGGTCCCGCTGCTGCACTGCCTGAATCTTCCTGGGGACCACAGTGGGCTCTCACTTGCTAGGCGGGAATTCGCTGGGAGCCTGCCATGAATACACAAGCCAGGAAAATGGGCCAGGGTCGTGGCAGGGTTGGGGCGACAGGCGGAAGTCCCAGCCCAACCCTGTATGCCCAGGAAAAGGAAAACCCAGCCCGACAAATCATGTATTATTGAACACCTCTACACTCAGCCTACGGTAATGCATGAAAACACTTTTGTTTCATAGAAATCAAAATCACCGCCCAAGGCAGATCAACAGAAGTTCAGCTGTTATACCGTAATGTGTACTTTCTGTTGCTTCCAGTAAACAGCTGACAGGAAACCACAATTCATCCGGTGTACTGTTTCTAGTAATAAGAGTTTCAAATCAGTCATCACAATTTTTTTTACATTCGTTCCTGGGATCTGAGCGTCACTGGCAAGGCCAGCATTTATTGCCCATCCCTAGTTGCCCTCGAGAAGGTGGTGGTGAGCTGCCTTCTTGAACCGCTGCAGTCCATGCATTGAAGGTACTCCCACAGTGCTGTTAGGAAGGTAGTTCCAGGATTTTGACCCAGCGACGATGAAAGAATGGCGATATATTTCCAAATCAGGATGGTGTGTAACTTGGAGGGGAACTTGGAGCTGGTGGTGTTCCCATGTGCCTGCTGCCCTTGTCCTTCTAGGTGGTAGAGGTCATGGGTTTGGGAGGTGCTGTCAAGGAAGCCTTGGCGAGTTGCTGCAGTGCATCTTGTAGATGGTACACACTGCAGCCACGGTGCGCTGGTGGTGGAGGGAGTGAATGTTTAAGGTGGTGGATGGGGTGCCAATCAAGTGAGCTGCTTTGTCTTAGATGGTGTCGAGCTTCTTGAGTGTTGTTGGAGCTGCACTCATCCAGGCAAGTGGAGAGTATTCCATCACACTCCTTACTTGTGCCTTGTAGATGGTGGAAAGACTTTGGGGAGTCAGGAGGTGAGACACTCGCCGCAGAATACCCAGCCTCTGACCTGCTCTTGTAGCCACTGTATTTATGTGACTGGTCCAGTTAAGTTTCTGGTCAATAGTGGCCCCAAGGATGTTGATGATTGGGGGATTTGGCGATGGTAATGCCGTTGAATGTCAAGGGGCGGTGGTTAGACTCTCACTTGTTGGAGATAGTCATTGCCTGGCACTTGTGTGGCGCGAATGTTGCCTGCCACTTATCAGCCCAAGCCTGAATGTCGTCCAGGTCTTGCTGCATGCGGGCATGGACTGCTTCATTATCTGAGGAGTTGCGAATGGCACTGAACACTGTGCAGTCATCAGCAAACATCCCCACTTCTGACCTTATGTTGGAGGGAAGGTCATTGATGAAGCAGCTGAAGATGGTTGGGCCTAGGACACTGCCCTGAGGAACTCCTGCAGTGATGTCCTGGGGCTGTGATGATTGACCTCCAACCACCACAACCATCTTCCTTTGTGCAGGCAAAACATATGTCTTTGTCACAGGCATACATCACTGGAACTTTCAATTGCTATACTTTGCTGCTGAGCAGCTGTTCATTCTTTCAACAAGAAACTCGCTGCTATTTTGACTTCTAGTTATATGCAGCTTCCATTTTTTTGCCCTCTTGCATTTCACAGAGAAGGCAATGGTTTTTCCATTAGGAATACCTCTCAATCTATGTTTCTTGGAGGAAGAAGAGCAGGATAATCACCAGGAAGGCAAGGAGGACATACACATCAGGCAGCACAGAGGGAGCTGGCTCCGCACCTGTATACATGGGTGACCATCCACAGCTTTCCAATCTGCACTGCAGCAAGTAAGGACCTCCGCCCCCGCCCCTACTTGGAAAATGATCCCCAAACAGTTAACTCTAAAGTTCTGGAAAATGTCCCAAGTGTCAAAGAATCAAAATTTACGGGGTCGTGGCCCCGGACTCCCCTGGAAAATAAAGAATGTTATGTGATATAAGCAATTCTATAATTGCTATTACACTTCATCAGATGAGCGATGATGGGCTCAATGGCCTTCTTTGTCTGTACTGTACTTACCTTTTGAAATCTTTTGAAATCCAAGGCATACCATTAAGTACTAGTTCATTTTACTTAGTAGAATATTAACAGACACCTGAAACTATTCATTTTCCAAGATTAGCTTGGTGTGATTCTGATATATTGCACTTACATTCTGTAAGTGCAATATATGTTTCAAGGAATTTGCAAAGAGATTACTTTTTCACAGCAGAAGTTCAAGGAGCATTTCTAAATGATGTAATACAGTAAGAGGTGCGTGCGAGGAGCCGAGATTAAAAAAACATTTATAATCTGGATCTCAGCTGGGAAAGCAGTTGGATGTGCTACAGTTGGCCTCAACACTTTGGGCTAGGGAGGGGTGAAACTAGCCAGGGTTCTTGCTGTTGATTGCTATCCACTGGCTCCTGTTGAAAACTACACGCGTGAATGTCGGGCGAGGACAGTATCGAGCTCGACTGTGTTCTTGCCATGGAGGGCTTGAGCAGAATATGTGGAGGAGAGTGCGCTTCTAGGCACAGCTCCTCCAGCAATCGTCGAGAATGGGTGGGTGGAATTTGTGAAACATGTTCAGGGGGTGCCGGTGTGTGCGATGTATAATCTTGAATTGATCTTCCCGCATTCAGCTGCAGATGTTGGTACTTTGGTGTTGACTCCATGGGGGCCCTAAGAGGGCGCTAACGGGGGGCAAAGCAACTAGCGCCTGGGCGCGGCGCCGCTAACGCCTCCCACGAAATTCAGCAGGAGGTTAGCGGCAGCGGTAACCGTTAGCGCCCCGCGGTGCTGCGCCGCCGGCGATGACGTCATCGCCGTGCGTAGCACCCCGCTCACGCCCCGGCTGCGATCTTTGGTAGCGTCCCCTGACTTACTGCCGGATGCTATGTCCGACGGGGTCACGGGGGCCTACCTGCAGCCAGGGCGGCGCAAATTAAAGGGAAGGTGCTGGGCGGCCATTTTTGTTGCTGGCCGCCTGCCAGCACCTGCCCGCTTTGCCATCCCTGGCCTTCTGTGAGTGCCGGCTGCGCTCCGTGAGCCCGGCACTTCTCGAGTGCCAGGCTCTTTTGCCGGCACTCTGATCCCTGGTGGCCCAGCTGGGCCCCGGGTCAGGCTGCACTAGGCCCTCCCCTTTAATAAGGGGAGGAAGGCCTGCAGTACCGTGGCGCGACGTGCCGCAGCGCGTGGTGCTGCGGCACGTAGCGCCGTGAGTGCCCCAAGAGGGAGGAAGGGCACTTCCAGTAGCACCCTGCCTCCACCTTACCCAAGTTCCGATTAGTCACTTGTGAACCCAGACAGCGAGTTCTGGAGGGCAGGATTGAACTTTACAGTCCCATCATGGCATAGTCATGGTAAAGTTTTATCCTGCCCTCACCCAATGCCCACCTATATACACTTCCCGCAGGGATTGTCGGATAGTAATCAGGAACAGAAGCTCTGCCCAATCATTTCCTCTCTAACTCAGGGGTGGTGAGGCCCAATTTACAAAAACAATAACTTCTATTTATATAGCACCTTTAACATAGTAAAACGTCCCAAGGTGCTTCACAGAAGCGTTATAAAAAATAAAATTTGACACCAAGCCACATATGGAGATATTAGGGCAGATGACCTAAAGCTTGGTCAAAGAGGTAGGTTTTAAGGAGCGTCCTAAAGAAGGAAACATAGAAACATAAAAGATAGGAGCAGGAGTAGGCCATTCGGCCCCTCGGGCCTCCTCCGCCATTCAATGCGATCATGGCTGATCATCCAAATTCAGTACCCTGTCCCTGCTTTCTCCCCATATCCCTTGGTCCCTTTAGCCTTAAGAAATATATCTAACTCCTTCTTGAATATATTTAATGAATTGGCCTCAACTGCCTTCTGTGGTAGAGAATGCCACAGGTTCACCACTCTCTGGGTGAAGAAATTCCTCCTCATCTCAGTCCTAAATGGCTTACCCCTTATCCTTAGACTGTGACCTCTGGTTCTGGACTCCCCCGCCATCGGGAACATCCTTCCTGCATCTAGTCTGTCTAGTCCTGTTAGAATTTTATAAGTTTCAATGAGATCCCCTCTCATTCTTCTAAACTCTAGCGAATATAAGCCCAATCGACCCAATCTCTCTTCATACGTCATTCCTGCCATCCCAGGTATCAGTCTGGTGAATCTTCGCTGCACTCCCTCCATGGCAAGAACATCCTTCCTCAGATAAGGCAACCAAAACTGCACACAATACTCAAGGTGTGGTCTCACCAAGGCCCTGTACAACTGCAGCAAGACATCCTTGCTCCTGTACTCGAATCCTCTCGCTATGAAGGCCAACATACCATTTGCCTTCTTAACCGCCTGCTACACCTGCATACCTATCTTCAGCGACTGGTGCACAAGGACACCCAGGTCTCATTGCACTTCCCCTATTCCCAATCTATTGCCGTTCAGATAATAATCTGTCTTCCTGTTTTTGCCACCAAAGTGGATAACCTCGCATTTATCCACATTATACTGCATCTGCCATGCATCTGCCCAATCACCCAAACTGTCCAAATCATACTGGAGTTTCTCTGCATCCTCCTCACAGCACACACGCCCACCCAGCTTTGTGTCATCTGCAAACTTGGAGATATTACATCTAGTTCCCTCGTCTAGATCATTAATATATATTGTGAATAGCTGGGGTCCTAGCACCGATCCCTACGGTACCCCACTAGTCACTGCCTGCCACTCGGAAAAAGACCCATTTATTCCAACTCTTTGCTTCCTGTCTGCCAACCAGTTCTCTATCCAAGTCAGTACCTTGCCCCCAATCCCATGTGCTTTAACTTTGCATGCTAATCTCTTATGCGGGACCTTATCAAAAGCCTTCTGAAAGTCCAAATACACCACATCCACTGGTTCTCCCTTATCTATTCTACCAGTTACATCCTCAAAAAATTCCAGTAGATTAGTCAAGCATGATTTACCTTTTGTAAATCCATGTTGACTTTGTCCGATCCTGTCACTGTTTTCCAAGTGCTCTGCTATTACAAAGAGAGGCGGTGAGGTTTAGGCAGGGAATTCCAGAGCTTAGGGCCTTGGCAGCGGATGGCACGGCCACAAATGGTGGAGCGATTATAATCAGGGATGCTCAAAAGAGGGCAGAATTAGAGGAGCGCAGATATCTCGGGGGGGGGGGTGGTTGTGGGCTATTATCACCCCAACAACACACTTAACACTAGGATCAGAGGGAGGAACCTTCAGGTGGAGCCTGACTCGGCTTGTGCTTTATCCCGTTATCTAGATTCACGGGATCTTTTTGCAGTATTACCTTATACATTTCATTTGATTTATTTATCATTCCTGTCACTTTTAATCGGTGCAGAATGTTCAGTCCAGTGATTGAGAACATTAATTTACCAACACACACGTCATAGAATGGAAGGAGATGGATTTGTACCTGAAATTTCCTCATAAACTGAAAGTCCAATCTTTATAAGGATAATTTTAAACCCCCACCTCATTGCCCCCCACCACCCCCAGGGCAGGCAGGACAGTGTCGGGAGGGGGGGTTAAATTGCTAGAAATGGGAATCCCAACCCCAACCCCCTGCGAACGCGCCTACTTCCAGTTTGGGGTCAGATGAGTAACCTGCTCTTGAGAGGCGAGTCAACAATTATAATATTTAACTGATGATTCGTGCCTCAGATTTTATCAGTGATTTGGATTTAACAGCTGGGCACTGGGTTTCCCGGGGCTCAGGAAACCCGGCAACTAAAGGGAGGTGGGAACTGCCAGATCCAGCAGGTAAGTGCTTTACCAGCACTGCTTGTGGGCCAGGAGGAACAGGATTGTTACCCCCTAAAGCAAACCTGCTGCGATCTGCCTCCCCGTGCTCGGCCAACCTCCCCCCCCCACCCCCGGCGATCTTTCTTCCCCCCCGCCGACCCGATCTATCTCCCCCTGCAATCACCGGATCCCCACCCTCCCCCCACCCTGCAATCTCTCCCTCCCTTCCTCCTCTCCACTGCACTCTGAGCCCCTCTCCCACAGACCCCAAATCTTCTTGATTGCCGGGGACTGTCCCCAACGGCTTTCTACCGCAGGCTTTCCCTGGCTGGCTGCCAGGCAGGAAACAGAGTAAAAAATTTCTAATGAGGTCCTGCCATTAAATTCGGCAGGATCTCCGCGATCCCGGCATTTCAAGGGTTTCCCGGCCGCTGACAGGCGCCCCCGCTCCCTCCCCGCCTCCCCGTAAATATCGGTGCCTATTATGAGACAGTCAGGAAAAACCCAAGTGGAAGGCAGGCACTTCTCTCACAGAGAAGGAGGGAAATTCTGATGGAAAGTTACGCAGGTTGCTTTCATGCACCCCCTAAAGAAAGAAAGACTTGCATTTATATAGCGCCTTGCACAACCACCGGACGTCTCAAAGCGCTTTACAGCCAGTGAAGTACTTTTGAAGTGTAGTCACTGTTGTAATGTGGGAAACGCCGCAGCCAATTTGCACACAGCAAGCTCCCACAAACAGCAATGTGATGGTGACCAGATAATCTGTTTTTGTTATGTTGGTTGAGGGATAAATATTGGCCAGGACACTGGGGATAACTCCTGGATGTAGAGTATCATTGGTCCAGGCGAGGGAGCAAATCACCTGTCCGCCTTTTTTTCTAGCAAATAATGCAAAACCTGGGGAGGAAGCATAAAAAGAAAGGGAGAAATACTTATATAAAGAATAATTGCTCAGGGCCATAGCTAGCGTGTCAAGATTTTACTGATGCAAACATGGCTGCACTCCCCACAGCAAACACGACCAACCACAATTTTGGTACTTGACTGTTATACTTTGGCATCATATGCATATTTGAACAAAATGATTTTATAACTAATGTCCTTATTGTGCACCTGTAACATTCAGCTTTCCTTTAGTGCATTTACCAGCCTTCAAACCTCCCTTGAGAGGAAGGTTACAACCTGGTGCTGCTTTAGATTTTGTTACTCTCCAATTTAAAGCTGACGGATTCTGATTTATAACCTTGAGCAAGTAGCCAGGGTAATTCTGCTCCATTTATTGAGGCAAATTGAAATAGAATTCGCATGACTAATTCTGCCAAACTCCATGTCTATTTGGAACAAAATGTTCTGAAATCTTTCAGATGTTCAGATTCTCCCGAAGTTCTAAATTGTCCTGGTCCTTGAACTCAGATCCAGATGAACTCAGAGCCCTGAGGATGTAAAGTGACTGTTTGCAATATTAGTGCGCGAACTCAACACATTTCTATGAAATTCTGCTATTTGCTACTACAATGGAGGTGCTAACTTCTCAAAACAAAAACGTCAAATGTACAAGTGGGTAGTGGGAAAGCTTTAGCGGCCCCACCCAATATTAGTGAAAGGTTTTCATGGGAAGGTGAAAGGTGCGTCATGCATGAATAGGGTTACCTAGCCCCAGCAGTACCAATAGCTTGGTGAGAGGAGTGGAGGAGACAGAAGGAACAAAACAGAATTTCAGATCTTTGCGTTTTTAATCGGCTACAAATTCCCAAGATTTCCAGCTATTCACTTCATTAAAATGACTTCTTGCCTCTTTTTACAATTCAGCTGTGAAATTCTTGGAAATGAAAAATAACTTGCCCTTGATAGTGTTTGCAGATGTCAGATCGACTCCCCTCAACCTTTTCCCTCATTCGCACACGCTGATAAGCTTTCATTGCGTGCTAGCAAGCTGGCTGGCTGAAGGCCATCCTAAATATTTCACGCCAGACAAAGTGGCTGCTGATAAAATCGAAGCTCAGTCATTCAGCTTTAGAAACCAACAAGAAATCTTCACGGGGCAGCCCAGATAAAAGTTATTTTGACTTCATCCAGCATGTCACTGCTGAAAATGCTGATATTTCTAACCTGATATTCTGGACAAACTGTAAAGGTTATATTTATATTTTAGAAATAAAGTGACGACTGAGGGTCCCCGACTGTTTGTAATACTGGGAATTATATTGAACTTTCTATTACCTTACAACCTACGCAAATTGAACAGGTTTTTTTGTACTGTGGTGTTTTGGCACAGGGCGCAATACAGTGTTTCATTATACGTTGTGTAAACGTAACATTTGGCAAAGTTTATCTTGCTGTACCAGGCTGGATGAGTAGGCAATTTTCAGTTGGTGAAAGGTGAATCTTCGAGCTAATCTATTGGTTAAGAAACTACTTTAAAAACAAAATGCAGAAGCTGTTCTGATGGTTCATCTAGTAAGTCCACTGCCCAGTATAGCAACTGAGCCATACCAAGCTGGGAAGGTCCCAGGTTCAATGCCTGACCACTCGGAGTTGGTTGATCTTAGCCAAGGTGGTAGCAGTTTCTTCAGGAGAGGAGAAGGAAAAATGGGGTGGTGGGGGGGGGGGGGGAAATACAAATTCAGGTTGAGGTTTAATTTAGCGGTTGCTAACCAGACATTCTGACGTCCTGTGCAATATTAACTTGATGTAGAATCCTTATAATTATGCCCAGGATTGCCCCTTTGCACTTTAGTTAACCGACCATTCTCCAGGTTAAAGTAATTCCAAAGCATGGTTCCTTTAAGAGCGTAAGAAAAGTCAAGGGTGAGCAAGGACCGTTCAACCCAGTGATTTCTTTTACCCTTCCTTCCTTTAAGATTGTCGTGAAACTTTTTCTGAGCAGTTATGAAAGCCCCCGATAAACCATCAGGATAGCATCTGCCTTTTGTTTTTAAAGTCATTTGTTAGCTAATAGAGTAACTGGAAGATTTGTCTTTCAGCAACTGAAAATCACCAAGCCTGGTACAGCAAGATAAACTTTAGCAAATGTTGCATTTACACAACATACAGTGAAACACTGCATTTCACCATTTACCCAATTTCTACAGTTAAATCCTATTCAACCCACCTCAGCTTGTAATGTAATACAGTATGAATATACAGGACAGCTGACAATTTAGCTCATTCTCTACCGTTTTGTTTTTGTTAGGATATACTGTCCTATTTACTAAAGAATCATTCTTGTTCTGATAAAAATAAAATCCATGTCAATATTCCAGACTTATAAACAGATATAGAGTTACATGAATTGTGCCGTGATTATGTCATTGCATCAGGTTTACCTTTGTCAAATATTACAATTATTTATTAAATGTTTACTTAAGGGAATAGATGGTTTCTACAGTTTTTGTAGAAATTATATTTTTCCAGCTTGTTTTTATATTCCTAAGTTTTTACTTAACAGAATTCTACTGTAAACATCTTAATTTTCTGTAACAATTGTTTTCAAGATTTATAATTTTGGACTTTTAGAACAAATCGGACAAGAAAACATAACCAGCCAAGGTCTCTTACTTCACGTATAATGGAAAATACATAACAGTACTTGCATTTTTAATTGTTTGTGTTCAAATCTCATGGCCTCGCCCCTCCCTATCTCTGTAACCTTCTCCAGTCCTACAACCCTCCGAAAACTCTGCGTTCCTCCAACTCTGGTCTCGTGTGCATCCACCACTCCCTTTGCCGCACCATTGGCGGCCGTGCCTTCAGCTGCCTAGGCCCTAAGCTCTGGAATTCCACCCCCCCCCCCCCCCCAAACCTCTCCGCCTCTTCACTTCTCGCTCATCCTTTAAGATCCGCCTTAAAATTAATCTCCTTAACCAAGCTTTTAGTCACCATCGTAATATCTCCTTCCTTAGCTTGGTGCCAATTTTTGTCTGATTCTACTTCTGTGAAGAGACTTGGGATGTTGTTCCTACGTTAAAGGTGCTTTATAAATTAAAGATGTTGTTGTTATAATACACCCTATGAAGGACTATAATGGAGGCAAAGATAATAAATTAAATTAACTTCTAAGGAATGAATATAGGTTTGCTGGGGAGCTTATACATACGCAGAGCAAAAATAGACTGAGATAGTAACAAAATATGGTGCTGGTATGAGTATTGTCTGGGATCAAAATATAATTTATACAGGGAACATGTATATCATTTGTATAGAGGATTTGGATATAGCACAAAGAGGTATGACAGCTGCATAAAGGGATCTCAATTTATAATATGGGCAAGAGGCTCCATGAGCTGTCAGTTTTTATCCAATATGCTTTTTAAGTGTGTCACGATTCATGTTTGCAGAAATTACACTTTTTGAGCTGTATCGCTCAATTTTATGTTTTTATTTAACAGCATTGTGGTTCTACTGTAAAAAAAATAATTTTCTGTAACTATTGTTTTCAAGATTTATAATTTCAGACTTTTAGTACAAATCAGACAAGAAAACATGGCCAGGCCGGGTCTCTTTTACCACACGTATAATGGAAAATGAATAATAAGAGTACTTGCATTTATATAGCATATTATCATGTTTAATTTGAAGTTCACTGACTGCGTTCTATGTTAATGGCATTCGGTGGGTCATTTGATTGAAGGGCAGTACTGCATGATGGGAGTGAACCTCCTATTTTTAGATCACTGCTAAAATAGAGTATTGTGCCACCATGAAACGTTCCATCAGATAGGAGCCTACTGGTATTGACATTAAGCAGTTATACTGGGAATCAGATGGCAAGTTAAAGCAAATCTGAATGCCCAAATTTATTATTGGTAGAGGTCTCAGAAACCATTTCAGGCTATTGGTCAGTGTGTAAAAATGAGCCTTTCAATCTGCTTTTGGCTAGAATAAGATAGGTATTCGCAGAGCTATATTTGAACACTGCAGATGCAACTGGACAACAAGCAGGAGCCTCATCAGAACTAAAGCATAATGTAATATACTGATGCAGTAAGAACTTTACCTGACTTTTGTTCACTGTAACTTGTGCTTAATATTCATTATTGTGATAGTAGGACTGTGCTGATTGCTTTATTATGATTTGAAAATGTATTGCTGTTGATTTGTCCTTGGGTACAGATGTGATTTTTATGTGGCTGTTGAAGTCTGGGATGCTTGGCATTTCACCATGACGTCTTCTACAAAATCAGTTTCAGGCAAAGTGCCGCAATCTTATATTTATTTTAACTCTATTATATAATTGAAAATTTGCATTTATGTACCACCTTATCACATCTCCCAGCATATAACGAATGAATCTCAAGTGAAATCATGCTGTTATTTAGACAAGCCTGCAGCTATTTTGTGTACAGCAACATCCCACAAGTGAATAACCTGATAATCTATTTTTGACGCTGTTGGCTGCTCTAATTTGAATAGTGTCGGCTGTAGCACAGTTGCTAGCACTCTTGCCTCTAAGTCAGAAGGCTTCTGGGTTCAATTCCCACTCCAGAGACTTGAGCACAAAAATCTAGGCTGACACTCCAATACATTACTCAAGGAGTGCTGCACTCTCAGAGGTGCCGTCTTTCAGATGAGACGTTAAACCGAGGCCCTGTCTGCTCCCTAAGGTGGATGTACAAGAGCCCATGGCACTATTTTGAAGAAGAGCAGGGGAGTTATCCCTGATGTCCTAGCCAATATTTATCCCTCAATCAACATCACACAAAAAGATTATCTGGTCATTGTCACATTGCTGTTTGTGGGAGCTTGCTGTGCGCATGTCTGCCGTGTTTCCAACATTACAACAGTAACTACACTTCAAAAGTACTTCATTAGCTGTAAAGCGTTTTGGGATGTCCTGAGGCCGTGAAAAGCGCTATATAAACGCAAGTCTTTCTTTCTTTCAGTGCTATGGGATCTTTAACATTCACTTGAATCACTGGAACAAGCACTGAAACTTAGTTTAACATCTCATCTAAAAGTTCGGAGCTTGAGCAGCAGCTGGCATCACTGCGGTGCATCCGCGAGGCTGAGAGCTACATGGATAGCACGTTTCAGGAGGTAGTCACCCCGCAGCTAAGGAGTGTGCAGGCAGAGAGGGAATAGGGTGACCGCCAAACAGAAGAGGAGGACCAGGCAGGTAGTGCAGGAGTCCCCTGAGTGCATCTCACTCTCCAACCAGTAGTCTGTTCTGAGTACTGGTGAGGACGATGGTTCCTCTGGGGAGTACAGCCAGAGCCAAGTCCATGGCACCACGGGTAGCTCAGCTGTACAGGGGGGGAGGAGGAAGACTGGGAAAGCGATAGTGGTAAATCTAGAACTCAGGGGCATAGTTTCAGAATAAAGGGTCACCCTTATAGAACTGAGATGAGGAGGAATTTCTTCTCTCAGAGGGGCATAAATCTGTGGAATTCTCTGCCCCAGAGAGCTGTGGAGGCTGGGTCATTAAATACATTTAAGGTGGAGATAGACAGATTTCTGCAAGATAAGGGAGTGAAGGGTTATGGGGAGCGGGCAGGGAAGTGGCTTTGAGCCCAAGATCAGCCATGATCTTATTGAATGGCAGAGCAGGCTGGAGGGGCAAAGTGGCCTATTCCAGCTCCTATTTCTTATGTTCTTATGGCAGGGGATTCGCTAGTTAGGGGGGCAGACGGGCGTTTCTGCGGCTGCAGACGTAACTCCAGGATGGTATGTTGTCTCCCTGGTGCCAGGGTTAAGGATGTCACCGAGTGGCTGCAGAACATTCTGAGGTGGGAGGGTGAATAGCTAGAGGTCATGGTCCATATCGGTACCAACGACATAGGCAGAAAGAGGGATGAGGTCCTGCAGTCAGATTTAGGGAGCTAGGAAAGAGATTAAAAAGCAGGACCTCAAAGATAGTAATCTCCGGATTACTCCCGGTGCCACGAGCTAGTGAGTATAGAAATAGGAGGATAGAGCAGATGAATGCATGGCTGGAGCGATGGTACAGGAGGGAGGGCTTCAGATTCCTGGGGCATTGGGGCCGGTTCTGGGGGAGGAGGGATCTGTACAGGCCGGACGGGTTGCACCTCAACAGAGCCGGGACCAATATCCTCACGGGAAGGTTTGCTAGTGCTGTTGGGGAGGGTTTAAACTAAGTTAGCAGGTGGATGGGCACCAGGACGTGGCATTAGAAAGGAGAAACAAAGGGCACAAAGGATTGGGAGAGACGGATAGCACTAGAGTAAGAAATAGTAAGGTATTAGGTGGGCTCAAACTAAGAGAGAACACAGGATGGTCTAAGATAGGTTTACAGTGTATGTATGTGAACGCACGAAGCATAGTAAACAAGGTTGGTGAGCTGCAGCCACAAATAGCCACATGGGAATATGATGTCGTGGCAATAACGGAGACCTGGCTCAAAAAGGGGCAGGATTGGGTATTAAATATTCCTAGATAGAAGGGGCTGGATTTTACTTACCGAGACAAATTGGGGCGGGACTGCTGCCTTCCGGGTTCTAGTCCCGCCCCCAGCGACGTCTGACGAACAGACGCTATTTTGCCCTAATTGGCCTTGTTAAGCCCGCCCTGCAGGCTTGCCAGCCAATTAAGGGAAAGCCAGGTGTCAGATGACGTCAGTTGATGATGCTTCATCTGCCAGTTTTCTTAAAGGCATATGCACCACACTTGTTTGACAGATGATTTGACAGTGTTTGACAGCATTGAGGTGCTGTCAAACACTGACAATCATGGTCCAAAAGTGAGCCCTTGCACCAAGGCTCTCCAATTACTCTCTCCTTAGGATAAAACAGATGGCAGTTGCAGCTGAGATTGCAGAAGCCATCTGTCACTTCTCCCGATGAGATGAGGCTACACAAACACTTCACAGTTTGTCACCTGCAGAAACATCTAACCACATTAAAAATAACTTTCATAACATTTCCTTACCTCTGATGCTAACCATTGTCACTTTGCATCCTTCACACCACTTCTGCAGCTGTCATCCAAACACCAACATAACGACAGACCCACAGCACGCCTCACTTACCCTGGCGTGGTTCCCCAATGTCAGAAAGCCCGCAGCAGCAGTCGAAAAATTGGGAAAAGCCTCTTAACTGCCTGTTAACTACCTGTTAACAGGCAGTTAAGTGACTATAATCCTCTTCCCACCGCTAGGAGTTGGGTCCTTGTGCAAATCGGGGACCCAACTCCCAGGAAGATTGTATGGAGGCGGGTTGGGAATGGGTTCGGGATCCGCTCCTATTCTTTTTGACTTTCCCAGCAGTCCCGCCTCCAAACCCACCTCCTCAGGGCTGGTAAAATCCAGCCCAAGGTGTCCAGGAAAGATAGGGAAGGAAAGATAGGAGGTGGTGTGGCAGTATTGGTTAAGGAGAATGTTACAGTGCTGGAGAGAGATGTCCTGGAGGGGTCAAGGACAGAATCTATATGGCTCGAGTTAAGAAATAATAGAGGTGCCATTCTATAGACCACCACCTAGTGGGAAAATATGGAGGAGCAAATTTGCAGAGAAATTACAGACGATGCAAGAACTATAGAGTAGTAATAATGGGGGACTTCAACTATCCTAATATAGACTGGGATAGTAATAGTGTAAAGGGCAGAGAGGGGGAAGAATTTCTGAAGTGTGTTCAGGAGAACTTTCTTGATCAGTATGTTTCCGGCCCAATGAGGAAGGAGGCTTTGCTGGATCTGGTTCTGGGGAATGAGGTAGGTCAAGTGGAGCAAGTGTCAGTAGGTGAACATTTAGGGAACAGTGATCATAGTATCATAAGGTTTAGATTAGCTATGGAAAAGGACAGGGAGCAATCTAGAGTAAAAATACTTAATTGGAGGAAGGCCAATTTCAGTGGGATGAGAACGGATCTGACCCGGGTAAATTGGAATCAAAGATTGACAGGCAAAACTGTAAAGGAACAATGGGCTGCCTTTAAAGAGGAAATAGTTGGGGTACAGTCGAGGTACATTCCCACTAGGGGGAAAGGTAGGGCAACTAAAGTCAGAGCTCCCTGGATGGTGAAAGAGATAGCGAGTAAGATGAAGCAGAAAAAGAGCGCGTACGACAGATGTCAGGTCGAGAATACATCTGAGAATCAGGCTAACTATAGAAAGTTCAGAGGAGAAGTGAAAAAGAAAATAAGAGGGGCAAAGAGAGGGTATGAGAATAGAATGGCAGCTAACATAAAAGGTAATCCAAAAGTCTTCTATAGGCATATAAATAGTAAACGGGTAGGAAGAGGAGGGTTGGGGCTGATTAGGGACCAAAAAGGAGACCTACACATGGAGGCAGAGGGTATGGCTGAGGTGCTAAATGAATACCTTGCATCTGTCTTCACCAAGGAAGAAGATGCTGCCATAAACATATTGAAGGAGGAGGTAGAGGAGATACTGGATGGGATAAAAATTGATAAGGAGGTGGTACTAGAAAGGCTGGCTGTACTTAAGGTAGATAAGTCACCAGGACCAGATGGGATGCATCCTAGGATGCTGAGGGAAGTGAAGGAAGAAATTGGGGAGGCACTGGCCATAATCTTCCAAACCTCCTTAGATAGGGGGTGGTGCCAGAGGACTGGGGAATTGCAAATATTACACCCTTGTTCAAAAAAGGGTATAAAGATAAACCCAGCAACTACAGGCCAGTCAGTTTAACCTCGATACTGGGGAAGCTTTTAGAAACAATAATCAGGGACAAAATTAACAGTGACTTGGACAAATGTGGATTAATTAAGGAAAACCAGCATGGATTTGTTGAAGGCAAATCGTGTTTAACCAACTTGATCAAGTTTTTTGATGAGGTAACAGTGAGGGTTGATGAGGGTAATGCGGTTGACATATAACATATAAGATATTGAGGGGGCTCGACAAGGTAGATGCAGAGAGGATGTTTCCCCTCGTGGGGAAATCTAGAACGCGGGGGCACAGTTTTAGAATAAAGGGTCGCCTTTTTAGAACTGAGATGAGAAGGAATTTCTTCTCTGAGGGTCATAAATCTGTAGAATTCTCTGCTCCAGAGAGCTGTGGAGATTGGGTCATTAATTACATTTAAGGTGGAGATAGACAGATTCTTGCAAGATAAGGGAGTGAAGGGTTATGGGGAGCGGGCAGGGAAGTGGCTTTGAGCCCAAGATCAGCCATGATCTTATTGAATGGCGGAGCAGGCTCGAGGGGCCAAGTGGCCTATTCCTGCTCCTATTTCTTATGTTCTTATGACATTGTGTACATGGATCTCCAAAAGGTGTTCGACAAAGTGCCACATTATAGGCTTGCCAGCAAAGTTGAAGCCCATGGAATAAAAGGGACAGTGGCAGCATGGATACGAAATTGGTTAAGTGACAGGAAACAGAGAGTAGTGGTGAATGGTTGTTTTTCGGACTGGAGGAAGGTATACAGTGGTGTTCCCCAGGGGTCAATTCTAGGACCATTGCTTTTCTTGATGTATATTAATGACTTGGATGTTGGTGTACAGGGCACAATTTCAAAATTTGCAGATGACACAAAACCTGGAAGTATAGTGAACAGTGAGGAGGATAGTGATAGACTTCAAGAGGATCTAGACAGGCTGGTGGAATGGGCAGACACGTAGCAGATGAAATTTAATGCAGAAAAGTGCGAAGTGATACATTTTGGAAGAAAGAATGAAGAGAGGAAATATAAACTAAAGGGTACAATCCTAAAGGAGGTGCATGAACAGAGAGACCTGGGGGTATATGTGCACAAATCATTGAAGGTGGCAGGGCAGGTTGAGAAAGTGGTTAAAAAAGCTTACAGGATCCTGAGATTCATGAATAGAGACATAGGGCTGGATTTTGTCAATGGGGACGCGTTGGGGGCGGGACTGCTGGTTGTCGGGTTTCAGTCCCGCCCCAATGACGTCTGGCCAACCCACGCTATTTTCCCTTGATTGACCTTGTTAAGCCTGCCCTGCGGCCAATCTCTGTTCTATGGTGAGTCCTTGTACTGAAGACTCACCAAGCCTCTTTCCTGAGCAGAAATCAGATGGCTGCTGCATCGGAGAATGCAGCAGCCATTCTGTCATCTCTGCCATTGAGATGAGGCACCTCCGGATCCCCAAGGGTTGAAGCCTGCAGGAAGAAACAAAGGTAAGTAAACTTTTTCTAACACTTTGCACTCACCTCTCATACTTACCTCTCCACACTTGTACCCATCACTCACCTCCACAGCACACTTTTCGACTCCTCTCACCACCGCAGACCCACTGCTCGCCTCGTTAACCCTGGCGAGGCTCGCAGCCGTCGGGAAGCCCGCACTTGTGTGGGTAAAATGGGGATAAGCCTCTTAATTGCCTGTTAACTACCTGTTAATTGGCAGTTAATTGGCTCTAATCCCCTTCCCGCCTCGAAGAGACGGGTCCCTGCGCGAGTCGGGGACCCGCTTCCCGGGAAGATGGCATGGAGGCAGGTTGGGAGCGGGTTCGGTACCCGCTCCCAGTTTCTGCCATTTTCCCGGCAGTCCCACCTCCATACCCGCCTCCTCAGGGCTGGCAAAATTCCCCCCATAGAGTACAAAAGCGTGGAAATTATGATGAACCTGTATAAAACACTGGTTCGGCCTCAACTGGGGTATTATGTCCAATTCTGAGCACTGCACTTTAAGAAGGATGTGAAGGCCTTAGAGAGGGTGCAGAAAAGATTTACGAGAATGGTTCCAGGGATGAGGGACTTCAGTTACATGGATAGACTGGAGAAGCTGGGGTTGTTCTCCTTAGAGCAGAGAAGATTGAGAGGAGATTTGATAGAGGTTTTCAAAATCATGAGGGGTCTGGACAGAGTAGAGAGAGAAACTGTTCCCATTGGTGGAAGGGTCGAGAACCAGAGGACACAGATTTAAGGTGTTTGGCAGAAAAACCAAAGGTGACATGAGGAAAAACCTTTTTACTCAGCGAGTGGTTAGGATCTGGAATGCACTGCCTGAAAGGGTGGTGGAGGCAGATTCAATCGTGGCTTTCAAAAGAGAGTTGGATAAGTACCTGAAAGAAAAACATTTGCAGGGCTACGGGAAAAGGGCGGGGGAGTGGGACTAGCTGAAGTGCTCTTGCAGAGAGCCGGCACGGGCTCAATGGGCCAAATGGCCTTCTTCCGTGCTGTAACCATTCTATGATTCTATGGAACCCCCGACAATGCAGCACTCCCTTAGTTTTTCACTCAGGAGTTAGTCGAGTTTATGTGCTCAGGTCCTGAAGTGGAGATTGAACCCGCAATCTCCTAAATCAGAGTGCCGCCAGCATAGCCAAGCTGATAAGGTATAAGGTGACAGACTCAACAATCACATTTGTGGTAATAGTGAAGGAAATCTAGCAGACATTTTTAGACCAGTTATACAGTAGTTTGCGCCAATAAAAAACAGTTTCAACATCAACATAAACTGTAATATAATTCAGGTATGAAATCACCTGAAGAGTACTTCGAGAAAAAGAATGAGACCATCACCAGAAGACAGTCTCACATCGCTTTGCTTTTTACCCAACAGTATACTGCCAAGTTTAAAACATGTTCACCTAGGGATAAGTTTACTGGCATTATGATGCCTTTGAATGCAGCTCTGTGCATGCATACACAGAACTCCAATTTCCCTGGCCAGAGCATGACACTGCTAGCCAAGGGTCGATGTAGACAGGTAGTGGAGTCAGACAGTTAACAGTATCTGTTCTTTAGAGACTCCCGTTACGAATACATGTATTTCTAATGCAGAATCTATCTTGTTTTAAGAGCTATGTTACAAACTTCAGGTCAGCACTAGATATTCTCTTGGGTTCAGCATCACTGGTCTCTCTCGCAAGCAGATCCCACGTCCCTTATGCTCAGGGGTTTACCTTTAATAGCCAATAGTTAGCCCTGCAATAGCATGACCCAAGGGCTGCAACAGTGAAAACCTTGATTAAATGAACTGGATACTATAATCCTGCATGGGCTGTCATGTGGGCTTCTCTAATCTCCCAAAAGACAATTGCTGGACACTTCGGTGTGAGATGATGCCAAATGTAAATCAACAACCTGGTCTATTTTTCAAATAACAGGTGAATGAACAGAGTAACAATTGCAATGAATTGCAACTTATTTTGTAACATAGAAAATAAGAAAATATGGTCCGCCTGTTAGTGGGCTAAACGTAACTTTTCTGACCAGGTATATCTCTGAATCTGCTCGCACTAAGCTTATAAAAAGCATTCCCACCAATGTCCCCTGTAAGCTGCGCTTTGTTCTGTGCAGCCTGTTTCTGTTAATGCGCAGGCCCCTTTAAATTTCTGTGCATGCCCGGTATTTACAATGTAAAAGCTGGTGAGCAGCCTACGTGCGACCTTTGAGATTACTGGGCAGCCACGCGACCGCGCACCTTAGGGGGAGCATTGATTCCCACTCCATTTGTCGGTCTCACTAATCAGCTCTACCAGAGTCACTCTCTGTGTGTTTCTCTATATCCTTTCTCATCTGAATCTAATCCACATTTCCCAAAAGCTATGTGTCGTGGATTTAACCTCTTGTGAGCTGAATTTAACTTAATATCATCATCTTAATATATATTACACTGAAAACCTTCCACGGACAAATAATCAGAAATCCCGAAACTTGACAACTACCTAACATCAGTCCCACCGTCCCCGTGAATTGCTGATACCTGGAAAGATTGCCCTCGTACCAACAATAAGGCAAAACAGACTCTTGCAGGCTAAGATACAATCTTTTATTTTAAGTACTTACCCACCACTTATTATGGTACATATTCTCCAGAGAATACAACCGCTACACCAGCAAAGACATGCCGATCCAGGCCGACTTGAACAACCCACCACCAACCCGTTTCCAATCTAGTAGGCCATTTTGGACCATCACCGAAGCCCTTCAGTGAAATCCCCTCAGCCTTGATGACCGATGGTGAAATGCTTGGAAGAACTGCGACATACGGAATGGATTCCTTATAGAGGATCCCACAGTACAACCTGAAGGATCAAACCTTCCTCGCAAACAGTGGACAACCATCAGCCGCCTCAGAACCGGTCATGGTAGATGCTGCCACCTTCTCCAAATGTGACACCATTGTTCAAGAAAGGGTGTAAGGACAATCTAGTAACTACAGGCCGGTCAGTTTAACATCAGTAGTGGGTAAAGTTTTAGAAACAATAATCAAGGAAAAAATTAACGGGCACTTGGAGAGATTTAAGCTAATTAAGGAGAGCCAACATGGATTTGTAAAAGGCAGATCGTGTTTGACAAATCTAATTGCATTTTTTGCTAAGTAACAGGGAGGATTGATGAAGGGAATGCAATGGATGTTGTCTACATGGATTTTAGGAAGGCGTTTGACAAAGTACCACATAGAAGGCTGGTTAACAAAATTGAGGCTCATGGAATAGGTGGGTCAATGGCAGTTTGGATAAGGAATTGGCTTAAGGACAGAAAACAGTGAGTTGTGGTACATGGCTGCTTTTCAGACCGGAGGACGGTAGACAGTGGTGTTCCCCAAGGGTCAGTGCTGGGGCCACTGCTTTTTTTGATATATATAAATGACCTGGATATTGGAATACAAAGTAGAATTTCTAAATTTGCCGATGACACCAAACTTGGGGGTGTGGCGAACAGTGAGGATGATACCAATCGACTGCAACAGGACATAGAAAGGCTCGCAGAATGGGCAGACAAGTGGCAGATAGAATAAAAACAGAAAATGCTGGAAATACTCAGCAGGTCAGGCAGCATCTGTGGAGAGAGAAACAGAATCAACGTTTCAGGTCGATGACCCTTCGTCAGAACTGGAAAAAGCTGGAGATTGAACAGGTTTTTAAGCAAGTGCAGAGGCAGGGAAAGGGGGGAGGGGAGGAAAGAACAAAAGGGAAGGTCTGTGATCGGATGGAGGGCAGGAGAGATGAAGAGACATTAAGAGAGATTAAGAGATGGTGCAAGGCAAAATGAGATGGTAATGGGACAAGTTAAGAAACAAAAGATGGCTCTAGATGAAGTGTAAATGGTACTGGTAGAATGAAAGACAGCTGCCATGTGGGAGAGAGAGAAAAAAAAAATGAAACGGGGAAAAAAAGGATAGGGGCAGAGGTTATGGTCTGAAATTGTTGAACTCTTTGTTGAGTCCAGAAGGCTGTAAAGTGCCTTAAAGATGGAATTTAATACAGAGAAGTGTGAGGTGATGCATTTTTTCTGAAGGAACAGGGAGAGGCAATATACACTTAATGGCACAGTTTTAAAGAGTGTGCAGGGACAGAGGGACCTGGGAGTTAATGTGCATAGGTCCCTGAAGGTGGCAGAACATATTGAGAGAGTGGTTAACAAAGCATATGGGATCTTGGGCTTCATAAATAGAGGTATTGAGTACAAAAGTAGAGAAGTTATGCTGAATCTTTATAAAGCACTGGTTAGGCCACAACTGGAGTATTGCGTTCAGTTCTGGTCACCACACTTTAGGAAGGATGTGAAGGCCCTTGAGAGGGTGCAGAGGAGATTTACCAGAATGGTTCCGGGGATGGGGGATCTTAGCTACAAGGACAGGTTGGAGAAGCTGGATTTGTTTTCATTAGAGCAAAGCAGGTTGAGGGGTGATTTAATAGAGGTGTACAAGATTATGACAGGTTTGGATAGGCTAGACGGGGAAAGGCTGTTCCCACTAGTTGATGGTACAAGGACTAGGGGACACAGATTTAAGGTTTTGGGCAAGAGATACAGGGGGGATGTGAGGAAAAACTTTTTTACGCAGCGAGTGGTGAGGACCTGGAACTCACTGCCGATGGAAGCGGTGGAAGCGGCGACACTCAATGTTTTCAAGGGGAGACTGGATAGGCACTTGAGGGAAATAAACTTGCAGGGCTACGGGGATAGAGCGGGGGAATGGGACTGACTGGATTGCTCTACAGAGAGCCGGCGCGGACTTAATGGGCCGAATGGCCTCCTTCTGTGCCGTTATGACTCTCGGGGGGAAAAATGGAGTCGTGCCCCCCTTGGGGCGCTAACTTCGCCGGGGCGCTACTTTTAGCGCCCCCAAAAAAACTAGCGCCCCCGCAGCCGAAATCGAGTGGTAGCGTCCCAAGAGGGAAGCGGCGCACTACTGGGAGCACCCCGCCTCCCTCTTGGGGCGCTGCAAGGGAATATCGCGGCACTACGTGCCGTAGTATTGTAGGCCTTCCTCCCCTTCTTAAAGGGGAGGGGCCTTGCGCAGCACGACCCGGGGCCCAGCTGGGCCACCGGGATCGGAGTGCCAGCAAAAGAGCCCGGCACTCAAGAGAAGTGCGGGGCTCATGGAGAGCAGCTGACACTCCGCGGGGGGGGGGGGGGGTGGCTGCTCAGGAGGCCAGGGATGGCAGCGGAGACATATGCTGGCAGGCGGCCAGCAACAAAGATGGCGCAAAGCAACCAAATTTTTCCCCTATGACTCTATGACATCATTGAGCACTGCCCTCAGAGGAAATTCGCAGGCAGCCTACAAGATGTCTACGCTGTTACACCGGAAGCTTTGGCCTGGATATCTGACTTAGATATTGACATTTGATTTGCTTTGCTACTACTATACGAAAGAAGACGTTGATGCATATTATATATCACACAAAAACATTTCTATCCAAACTCTGTTTCAACTCATTCAGTCAAACTACTGTACTCCCACACAGTCCAAGAGGATGAAATGGGGGAGGGGCAAAGAGAGAGAGAAAGATTCTGACACTTTCTTTTGTTATTTTTAGACCTGTCAATCTCACTTACTGTTATTATTTTTGTGAAAACAAAATGCTAGGCTTTTTCTGTACATCTCACTGTAAAATTAACTGCAGTTTTATTCACGAAAATGGGTTTGCAATCTGTGTCAGCATTTATCTCAAAACCTCTGAGCATTTCCAGTCGGTCGACCATGGATGTCTGCCAATTTTGTTAAGTGTTTCTCCATGTTTTTCAGTTGAGCTCAAACACTTTTACGAGAATGGCTAAAAATCATTTCCAAGGGCCCAATTGTTATATTTTTCAGAGACTTGCCAGATTTGATCTACTCAAAACATATTAAGAAGTAATTAAACGTGATAGGCATCTTTGGGCAAAAATTAGCATGACCTCATCGACCACAAGATATTTGCTTCCTCCTTGGCTGTGCAGATCAGTGAAGGAGGGAATATTTTCAATCTTTTAAAAGTGATGTTCTGTTAATATTAACCATAACATTACTCTAAACCTTGGCACAAGCCCAGGGCATAGCAATTTCTATCACGGTACAAAGTCTTACATTTCCTTCCTCCTCTCATGTTAATTATGGCAATGATATCCTGTCCAAATCAGCCAAGATCACAGCAGTGGGACAGTGGAGTGATAACAATACACTTAATGGCTCTTGCATCGACAGACAAATCATGAATTGACAGAAAAAACATTCGAGGAAAACGTGCAAAATGAGCAGGGATTCAGGATGCCTATGTAGATCTTTTAAAAGGAACATGGATTCGAGGAAAACATAGGTTTAGGTCACTTGAAGTGCCTAATTCCCCCAGTGTAATCCTGGTACTATGAAGGAGTGATATCCCACACACTCTTTTGTGGTTTACCAGCAAGCAAAATCACCAGTCAGGAACTACCATTGATTGTTTAAAGTCAAGCAATTCCACAATGGCAACAGTCCACTAAGTCTGGCCCTCAAACTAAAAGTAATAAAACATCAACAAAACCAATTCAGTGGAACGGATACAAAAGACTTACTAGCATTTGAAATGAACATTGCATTTTATCTGTTATATCTTTGTACTGCGTTGTTATTTCATTAAAACTGGGAGCAGCTCATAAAGATCTATACGAAGTACAGCATTGTTAAGAATGTAAGGCATTCGTTACCTGCCTCTGTACCAGAGACCATGGAATCAGACCTGCACCCCTTAGAGTGATTGGAAACCTCCACCTATGCATTCATCTACAGAGAAATCAACTGTAATCCCGGGCAGTGAATTAACAGGGAAATGGTATGTTGTATCATTAGCCTGTCTTTCCTACATTACAACAGTAACTACACTTCAAAAAGTACTTCATTGGCTGTAAAACGCTTTAGGACGTCCTGTGGTCATGAAAGGCACTGTACAAATGCAAGTCTTTCTTTTTGTGTTATCTCAGAAAGGATTTATAAGAATGAGGAAACAAGTTGACAGGAAATAGCATTACTCACTATCAATGATATATAGGGCGTTATCATCCATAAACATTATTGTCATAACACTTGGAATTACACATTCACAGAAACTAGCAGCATTTCTAAAGGGAAACCTATTCAGAATCTGAAATAAAACACTCCCATACCTCCTAGCTATGGAATAGACTAAACTCAGGTGCAGTTAAACACTGACTCCACTGAAATGTTCAAAAAGGAATTCGACTAATTTCTGATGAAGGAAAGAATGGGCGCACGTGGGTTTGGGGTAGGAAATGAGAAAAATGGTCAGAGCGGGTTGTAAAATGGATCCAGAGAGCAGAGAGTACTGGGTGATAGAGAACACCGGATGGCAGGCATGCTGAATGATCAAGAGTGCTAGATGACAGAGATCGTTGGATGACAGGGGATTCCGGATGGCAGAGCATGCTGGATGACAAAGAAAACTCGATAGCGGAGGGTGCCAGGTGGCAGAGGACACTGGACAACAGACAGTGCTGAATGAGCTAATTGGCCTTTTCACATTTTTTGTGTCATGTCTGACGGTTACTTTTAGTTTAAATGGAATGAAATTATTTTAATATTTTACTGCGGTACTTTATACATTGCAAGGACCATAACTGGTGCTGGAGTCTGATGTTTCCAGTTGGTAGCTATAGTGACACAGATGGATGCGACATTTTAAATATTAAAGGAACTATATCCCTAAGTTACCGTTCATTTTGTCTTTTAATGTGTAGTTTAGTGTTATATCTTTGTATTTTCTCAACTATGTTTTTAAGGTGTATAAAGTTCTAAAGCTTCACTCTAGAATTTCCCCTTAGCAGCATATAAAATGTAATTTAAGCACTGACATCTCAAGAATCTTTTCTAGTGTGAGAAGGACCTAATTCCTGTTGCACAATAATGTTAGTTCCTGAATATGGCCTAGACCCAAACATAATGGGCCGTAATTTGTGGCCCCTACGGGTGCGTATGAGGTGCACACGTGCCCGTAGGGGGCACGCAAATTCTGGGTTTAGGCATGCGAATCATCTTGACAGATCGCACGCATTCCCGGGAAAGGGGCATCCGTGGGCGGAGAGTTGGGCTATTAGCCCAATTTCTGTCCAGCGAATGCCCGTGAAATTCTTACACCTGTAAAAGCAGGCATAGGGCCTGCTTTTACCCTGCTTTTACCAGCGTAAGACTTTTAAAGAACAGAAAAATAATTTTTTTTCAATAATTTATACATTTAAAAACCTGTGAAATAAGGTAAGTTTATTTTTAGCCCCTTTAAAATAAGTACATTTATTTTTCAAAAAATTACATTTTTGTTTGAAATATTTAATTAAATGCCATTTTGATTCATTTTAAATAAGTGATTTAAAAAAAAATTATTTGAAGTGTACATGTATTTTTGGGGGTATTCCCATTCATACTTATGAGAATTCCGTATGTACGGAATCCTCATAAGTATGAATGGGGATCCCTTTATTTCATTGCTTGGGCCGGCCCACGTGATCCCAGGTGCGTCTGCGAACCGCCTGCGCCCATGGGATACGTGGGCCTTTACGCAGGCCTATGCAGAGAGGCGCAGGAGCTCAAGTGTCCAAACCTCCGGGACCATCAGGTAAGTTCGTAGATTTTTTGCTGGTCAGAGGCGTCCACCCGCGGGAAGCCTGCAACTGCAAATTCAGGGTGTATGTGATCTGTCACAAAGGGAAATATGTGACCTAACCAGAGGCTGTGCAGAAAATAGCACACGTTTCTTGTTTTAAATATGCAAAAAATGTGTAGCACAATTCAAATCAGCTAAGGTTGTATTCCTGGAGGTTGGGTCACATGATATCAAGAAACGGCTGAGCGCACTGGATACAGCAAAGGCTATGGGACCCGACAACATCCCGGCTATCATGCTGAAGACTTGTGCTCCAGAACTAGCCGCGCCTCTAGCCAAGCTGTTCCAGTACAGCTACAACACTGGCATCTATCCGACAATGTGGAAAACTGCCCAGGTATGTCCTATCCACAAAAAGCAGGACAAATCTAATCCGACCAATTACCGCCCCATCTGTCTACTCTCAATCATCAGCAAATTGATGGAAGGTGTCATCAACAGTGCTATCAAGTGACACTTACTCACCAATAACCTGCTCACTGATGCCCAGTTTGGGTTCCGCCAAGACCACTTGGCTCCCGACATCATTACAGCCTTGGTCTAAACATGGACAAAGGAGCTGAATTCCAGAGGTGAGGTGAGATTGACTGCCCTAGACATCAAGGCAGCATTTGACCGGGTGTGGCAACAAGGAGCCCAAGTAAAACAAGCAAGAGTCTAACCACCACCCCTTGACATTCAACCCCATTACCATCACAGAATCCCCCACCATCAACATCCTGGGGGTCACCATTGACCAGAAACTTAACTGGACCAGCCACATAAATACTGTGGCAACAAGAGCAGATCAGAGGCTAGGTATTCTGTGGCGAGTGTCTCACCTCCTGACTCCCCAAAGCCTTTCCACCATCTACAAGGCACAAGTAAGGAGTGTGATGGAATACTCTCCACTTGCCTGGATGAGTACAGCTCCAACAACACTCAAGAAGCTCGACACCATCCAGGACAAAGCAGCCCACTTGATTGGCACCCGATCCACCACCTTAAACATTCACTCCCTCCACCACCGGCGTACCGTGGCTACAGTGTGAACCATCTACAAGATGCACTGCAGCAACTCGCCAAGGCTTCTTCGGCAGCACCTCCCAAACCCGCAACTTCTTCCACCTAGAATGACAAGGGAAGCAGGC
Source organism: Squalus acanthias (assembly GCA_030390025.1). Taxonomy (NCBI): domain Eukaryota; kingdom Metazoa; phylum Chordata; class Chondrichthyes; order Squaliformes; family Squalidae; genus Squalus; species Squalus acanthias. The sequence goes on from CM059444.1 coordinate 45,798,381, forward strand.
GCATGGGAACACCACCACCTCTAAGTTCCCCTCCAAGTCACACACCATCCTGACTTAGAAGTATATCGCCGATGCTTCATCGTCGCTGGGTCAAAATCCTGGAATTTCCTTCCTAACAGTACTGTGGGAGTACCTTCACCACATGGACTGCTGCGGTTCACGAAGGCGGTTCACCACCACCTTCTCAAGGGCAATTAGGGATGGGCAATAAATGCTGGCCTCGCCAGCGATGCCCACATCCCATAAACGAATAGAACATGACATGTGATCCTGTGACGTTCGATCACGTGAGCACTTCTAGGGCCACCTTGTTGAAGGTAAAGATTTAGTTAAATACCTGTGGACTCAAAACAGAGATGATCAGCCTAACCATGTAAACAAACTGAGCCAGGCAGACCAGGAAGGTCAAAAAGTTGCTCCCTGCTCTGTGCTAAGTTGGCTCCTCCTAGCCAGGATGGCAGTAGGGGGGCTACACTTAGCCTCAGCTCCACTGGGTATAGGGAGGGGAAAGTTCAGTCAGGGTTCCCACTCCCGATTGCTAGCTATGTCCTAAAAACTGAGGCATAAGGTAAGCCGCTATGCTCGTCTCAAGTTTGTAACAGTTTGACTAACCTTTGGCAGGGGGTAACACTACTTCTCTCTCCCTTTTTTTCTTTCCTCTCTGTCTCTGTGCCCCCCACCCCCAATCATCATCAGAGTGAAGAACAGTATCTTGTCCATCTAAAGTTTACACAATGTCAAAACTGAATCATCATTCGACTTTAATCATCGACTTAATCTTCACCCCAGTACTACCTGTCGGCAGAAGTTAATGATTGACAATAGATTATTATCATTCTAGAAGATAGTTCCCACAATGTATATTTAGGCAATCAATGCAACTGTACAATTTTGCTTAAACATTGCATTACCCCACAAGTTTTGAATCATGTAATAAAGCAAATTAGTTCATCTTAAAAAGAAAATAATACGATGTGTATTCTGTTTCACTATGGAGATGCTGTATTAACATCTGAAATATAGCGAGTTGTATTGTAACAGACTCAACGCTTCCCCATTGCTGACAGAAGTAGCGTAAACCCAATAAAGGATCCATAGGGGGTGAAATTCGGCTTCTTTGTGCCTCCGTGGAGCGCTAACGGGGCGCAAAGGGGTTATCGCCCGGGGGGAGCGAAAAAATGTCCTCCTACGAAATTCGACGGGGCGCTGCTGAGGCGCTACCCGATAGCGCCGCGCCCCCGCCAGTATCACCCCTGGCCGCTGTGCCACCAGCGATGATGTCATCGGCGTGTGCCATGACACCTTAGCGCCCCGCCGTGTCCCCTTACCGCCCCGCAGCAGAAATTCAGGGTGCCCCACGAGGCTGCTGCGGGCGGTGTCAGCACCAGCCTCACGGGTCGTGAGCCAGGCCGACCTCTGCTCGCGGGGCGGTAGTTGAAGGGGAGGTGTGGCCGCAACCCGCACCGCTATTTTCTTTTTTTTGGTTGACCTCCAGGTCAGCCCTCCGTGGTGTGCCATGGCGTGGTCCTGACCGCCATCACGCAGCCCAGCACAGCGTCTCGGCACCGGGCTGCTGCCATGGCACCACGCTGCCTTGGTGGCCTAGTTGGGGCCATCAGAGGCCCTGCAAAGTGCGCAGCGGCCCTCCCCTTTAACTGAAGGGGAGGGGCGTTGAAACGCGACAGCGGAGCGCTGCCGATCACGCTCCGACATTGCCTCGGTTACTGCCTCACCAGGAAGTGGAGCTCCCGACATAGCTCTCCACTTCCTGGGTGGGGCAGTAAGGCGAATTTCACTGCTGGGGCGGGACTTCCTCACTGGATACAGGATGTCCCGCCTTACCAGCGTCACCGCCCCGAAACGGGGCGCTACCGAATTTCGCGCCCTGTGTCTCGGGAATCTATAACCCAGCAGTTGGTGTTGGTTAGGTCCCTTGGTGACCTCTCACCAGCTGAACCCATTCACTCAATGGGTCTTCAGAGACTTAAAAACCCCAGTCTAGCTCTTCCCAGATAAAGCAGCTCATCCCACTGACGGCATGTTGTCCTTCAGATGCTCGGACAAGACATTCCCCAGAGAAACTGGAAAGGGCAAGCCAGGCTGAGACAAAGCTCCATAATACCTGATGGTAATAAATCAGTTAATGCTCAAAGAATACATTTAAATAGGGTTTCCCTGTTCACTCAAACATGGCAGCAATGTAAGGAAATTACATTTTATTGATAGAATTTTCCTAAAATGTAATTTTTTGCATTAAAATATATGTCGGAGACATTTCCTCATAAAAAATACATTTTCTAATAACTGTTAAAAATTAAGGGCGCAAAATTCGGTAGCGCCCGGTTTCGGGGCGGTAACGCTGGCGAGGCGGGGCATCCTGTGCCCAGCTAGGAAGTCCCACCCCGACCGCGAAATTCGCCTTACCGCCCCGACAAGGGAGTGGAGCGCAATGTCGGGTGCTCCACTTCCTGGTGGGGCGGTAACCAAGCCGATGTCGGGGTGCAATCGGCAGCCCTCCACGGAGGCAGATTTGAAGGGGAGGGGGACAATACTTGAGGAGAGAGAGCTGTTAGCAACATCAGCTAACATGGGAGCCAGGAAGGGAAGTTGGGTGGTCAATAGTTTGGTGGGAATAGGGTCGAGGGAGCAGGAGGCGGGTCTCATGGACAAGATGAGCTCGGAGAGAGCACGGCAGGAGATGAAATAGAATCTGGAGAAAGATGCGAGTTCACGGCTAGGGCAGTGGGGAATATTAGGGAAAGCTTGGGCCGGTGGGCTAGGAAAAGGGAGGAAAGTGGCAGAGGCTGCTGAATGGATGGTCTCGATCTATGTGACAAAAATGTCCATGAGCTCCTTGCACTTGTTATTGGAGGTGAGGGTGGAGTAGGTGTAAGGGATTTGACCGTGCGTGTCTCGCAGCCTGTGAGATTCACGCGGCTCTGTGCAGCCTGTATGTCAGTGCGGGTTTAGGCCTTGTTGCCTGTTCTGGTCTCCAGCCAGTCTGGGAGCACTAGACACACCTGTGAGTGGTTCGAATCACTCGCCCTTACGGTTCTAGACACTGGACTTAGATGCGAGAGCAGTAATGGAGATGAAACTCATGTAGACTCGGTTGAATGGTACGAAATGGAAAATCTTTATTGCATGATATTTAAGATTACGAAATACATGTCATAAGCACAGATTAATGACAGTACAATCTTACAAGCAGTTATATAGCTAATCCTAGGGAAACGAGGAACGAACGACACACCGTAAATAGGGGCACACATTACAAGTATCCTTAATACTTAAACCCTCCCCTATCAATATCTGTCCTAGCTAGATTCGTAGGATTTCGAGACTCATGCTCACCACTTCGTGATAACTCGGAGAAATTCCGAATAGCTGATCGGATGTTTTTCACCGCAACACCCACGTGTCGATCAGGAGATCTCCTGGTCCCACTTGTTTACTTGCTTCTGCTCCGGCTAGCAGGCTGGAACGTCTGTTGTGATGAAGATCTGTGTTGGTTGGTTTAACAGGCACAGTCCGAATGGGTTTCACAGACCAGTCAATATTATCTTGGAGGATCTTCCAAGGTCTATTCTTGCAAGTTCAAAGAAGTCTCCCTAGCAAGGAAAACTTGGCTATTCGACCTACAGGCGCGGTCGGGATTTACTGACCGTGGCGATGAGTATGGTCTTCCTCTCTTCTCATCTCATCTCATCTCATCTCATCTCTTCTCGGGCCTTTGGTTCCGATGCCAGCTACCAACATAGGTCTTCGTTACGCGACACGAGGTAGATCCGAACGGATCATAAAGTTCAACAGTCTTTTTCAAAGAGGCACCAGGCAAGCAGGAACAAAACTACGAGTCAAAACACAGGAGCAGCCACGAGGTTACGAGTCGATCGGATAAGAGAATAAGAGAAAGATGGACGGTTGGAGCTTGTAATTATAGTACAAAATCTTCCGTTTCCTGCCCAACCTTAATGTCCTTTCTTTTGTTAGGGTTTGGCGCTCAAATGTCTTGTATGGGTGATCTCCGTTCTTAATGGGTTTCGGGGCTACTCGTAAATGTCTGAGTACCTGTTAATATTTCTCCCATTGTTAAATCGGTCGGTGTTCTCCCTGGAGGGGTTTTGGGGCTTCCAAGTGTTTTGTATAACTACCCGCTAACGGCTCTCTCATCGTAGAGTCGTTGGGATTTTACATATTAATGTCTTTGGATGGGCCCTTGATTACTCGGTACAATAGCTTTCATTCGTACCTGGGAGACCGATTTCAGTATTTATGTGTATACTGTAAACCCATAATGTCTCGTGTATTATCTTCAATGTGCTGAATCTTAATCGATCTTGCACAAATGTTTATTGGAACGCCATCTTGTCTGCCTGTCGAAAAGTCTAGAATGTTCTGTCACGAGGTGCGGCGGCCATTTTACAAGCTGCTTGTGTCCACTTTGAGAAACCTGACAGCATTCTGCTGAAATAAAAGCTGTTTGAACGAAACTCTGTGTTTTCTCCTTATTAATAAAAATCGCGATATATTGCGAATTCTACATAGGTATGGGAGGGTGGTTTAAGAAGACAGTTTGTGGTGGAGAAGAAAAGCCGGGGATTATCTTTACATTCCAGGATGATCTTTGAATAGCAAGCAGTTGAATAATAAGCTTGTACAAAAGAGGGTTAAGTTACTTGCGTGACTTATCAAACCAGGAAGTAGTTGAGCTCACAGGCTTTGTATTTTTACAAAACAAGTCTGAAATAATAGCTTTGACCTATACAATTAGAAAAACATTTTCTCAGCTGTGCTATTTAGAAAGGAATCAGGAAGGGAAATCTTTTTCTTCCCACCCTCATATACTTTACATTTTTTTTATTTTTAAATGTGTTTATTGTTTATTGGGGGCATATTCTTAAAATTAGAGCTTGGCCATTTAAGAGGGAAATCAGGAAGCACTTCTTCACACGAAGTGTAGTGGAAATCTCGAACTCTCTTCCCCCAAAAGGCTGTGGATGCTGGCTGAATTGACATTTTCAAGACTGAAATCGATAGTTTTTGTTAGGTAAGGGTAACAAGGGATATGAAGCAAAGGCGGGTAAATGGAGTTGTGGTACAGATCAGCCATGATCTAATTAAATGGTGGAACAGGCTCAAGGGCTGAATGGCCAATCTTGTTCCTACGTTCCTTCTGGCACCGTGCCCTTACCATGGGGTTCATTTTGGGCATTCCTATATATACATAGATACATAGATACATAGAAGATAGGAGCAGGAGTAGGCCATCCGGCCCTTCGAACCTGCTCCGCCATTTAATGAGATCATGGCTGATCCTCCAATTCAGTATCCCGTCCCCGCCTTCTCTCCGTAACCCTTAACCCCTTTTGCCTGTAGAAATATATCTAATTCCCTCTTAAATATATTTAATGAGCTGGCGTACACTGCCCTCTGTGGCAATGAGTTCCACAGGTTCACCACCCTCTGAGTGAAGAAATTCCCCCTCATTTCTGTCCTAAATGGTTTAGCCCTTATCCTTAAATTATGTCCTCTAGTTCTGTTCTCACCCGCCAAGGGAAACATTCCTTCTGCATCTAGTCTGTCTAGACCTGTCAGAATTTTATACACTTCTATGAGGTCCCCTCTCAATCTTCTAAACTCCAGTGTGTACATCCCTAAACTACATAGTCTCTCCTCATAGGTCAATCCCGCCATTCCTGGTATCAGCCTGGTGAATCGCCGCTGCACCCCCTCCATGGCAAGAACATCTTTCCTCAGATGAGGCGACCAAAACTGTACACAGTACTCGAGGTGTGGTCTCACCAGTGCCCTGTACAGCTGCAGCAAGGTATCCCTGTTCCTGTATTCCAACCCTTTTGCTATGAAGGCCAGCATACCGTTTGCCTTCTTGACCGCCTGTTGCACCTGCATGCTCGCCTTCAGTGACTGGTGCACAAGAACACCCAGGTCTCTCTGTACTTCCCCCTCTCCCAATTTATTGCCATTTAAATAATAATTTGCCCTCCCGTTCCTGCACCCAAGGTGGATAACTTCGCACTTGTCCACATTATAGTGCATCTGCCATTTATCCGCCCAATCACCCAGTCTGTCCAAATCGCTCTGGAGCTTCCTGGTCTCCTCCTCTGAGCCCACCCCCCCTCCTAGTTTAGTGTCGTCTGCAAATTTGGAAATGCTGCATCCGACTCCCTGATCCAGGTCATTAATGTAAATTGTGAACAGCTGGGGACCCAGGACAGATCCCTGCGGTACTCCACTTGTTACTGCCTGCCATTCAGAAAATGAGCCGTTTATTCCAACTCTCTGTTTTCTATCTGACAGCCAGTTCTCTATCCACGTCAATACTTTCCCCTTTATCCCATGAGCTTCAATTTTCCATGCTAATCTTTTATGTGGGACCTTGTCGAAGGCCTTTTGGAAGTCCAGGTACACCACATCTACTGGCTGTCCCCCATCTATTTTACCAGTTACTCCCTCAAAAAATTCCAATAGATTAGTCAAGCACGATTTACCCTTTGTAAATCCATGTTGACTCTGTCCTATCCTGTCCCCATTTGCTAAGTGCTCCGCTATTTCATCCTTAATGATGGACTCCAGCATTTTGCCCACAACTGATGTAAGGCTTACAGGTCTGTAATTACCTGCTTTTTCCCTACCCCCCTTTTTGAATAGTGGGGTAACGTTAGCTACCCTCCAATCCATGGGCACTGTTCCCGAGTCTAATGAATTCTGAAAAATCATACTTAGTGCATCCGCTATCTCTAGGGCCACCTCCTTCAGTACCCTAGGATGCATGTTATCAGGCCCTGGGGATTTGTCCGCCTTCAATCCCTTTAGCTTCCTTAACACCATATCCTTAGAGATATTGATTTGCGTCAGTTCCTCCTTTGCCAATGTCCCTATTTTTCCCGATATCCCAGGGAGGTTTTTTGTGTCTTCCTTCGTAAAGACTGACCCAAAGTATGCATTTAGTTGGTCTGCCATTTCCTTATTTCCCGTTATATATTCCCCCGTATCTGACTGCAATGGACCAACTTTGGTTTTCACCAGTCTTTTCCTCTTGATATACTTATAAAAGCTTTTGGAGTTAGTTTTTATATTTTCCGCCAGCTTGCTTTCGTAAGCTATTTTGCCCCTTTTGATTAAGCCCTTTGTCCTCCTTTGCTCTATCTTAAACTGTTCCCAATCTTCCGCTCTGGCGCTTTTTTTGGCTATTTTATACGCCCTATCTTTGGATTTTATGCTGTCTCTAATTTCCACTGTTATCCACGGTTGAGTCACCTTTTTAGATTTCCTTTTATGCCAGATTGGTATAAACAATTTTTGCAATTTTGTCATTCTATCTTTAAATGCTTGCCATTGTTTATCTACCTCCAGTCCTCCCAGGAACGTTGTCCAATCAGACCTACTCAGTTCCCGTCTAATGGCATCATAATTCCCCTTGTTTAAATTCAGGACCTTAGTCTCTGAGTCAATTTCTTCGCTCTCCATTTCGAGTGAGAAATCGATCATGTTATGATCGCTCTGACCCAAGGGTCCCCGTACAACAAGATTACTAATTAGTCCCTTCTCATTGCACAGTACCCAGTCCAATATAGCCTGTTCCCGAGTTGGTTCCTCGACATATTGATCCAGATAACCATCCCTTAAACACTCAAGGAATTCCTCCTCCTCATTATTTTTACTGATTAGGCTAGTCCAATCTATATGTAAGTTAAAGTCACCTATGATGACAGCTGTGCTCTTATTGCACGCTTCTCTAATTTCCCTCGTGATGCCCTCCCCAACCTCTATTTTATATATGTCCTTATTCTGGAGACAAAACAGGAGTGGGAACAACAACAACATCAACTTGCATTTATATAGCGCCTTTAACATAGAAAAATGTCCCAAGGCGCTTCACAGGAGCGTTATCAAACAAAATTTGACACCGAGCCACATAAGGAGATATTAGGACAAGTGACCAAAAGCTTGGTCAAAGAGGTAGGTTTTAAGGAGCGTCTTAAAGGAGGAGAGAGAGGTAGAGAGTCGGAGAGGTTTAAGGAGGGAATTCCAAAGCTTTAGGTCTAGGCAGCTGAAGACACGGCCGCCAATGGTGGAGCGATTAAAATCGGGGGTGCGCAACAGGCCAGTATTGGAGGAGCGCAGAGACCTTGGAGCGTTGTGTGACTGGAGGAGGTTACAGAGATAGGAAGGGGCGAGGCCATGGAGGGATTTGAAAACAAGGATGAGAATTTTAAAATCAAGGCGTTGCTGGTCTTATTTAGGGTTTGACCTTTCTGTTACATATGCTGACTCACTTCATGCATTTCCAGCATTCTCTGTTTTAATTCTAATGATACTTACTCTTAGTTCTCAAAAGATGAACTTCTGCTGAAACAGGAAGTAACATCAATAACGAAACGGAATACTCCCCACGCTCTATTTATGAGTTACTTTCCACAAGGACTCCAAATAACTTTACTGCTTTTTAAGTAATCTTTTTAAGTATTTTATTTAAGTTCTTTCAGCTTTGTCTGGCTTTGTATCTCACACTGAGTCCCACGTCTTGTCCTCTGGTTTCTCTCAGTTGTTACCAATCTTTGTGTTCTTCCCACAGTGTCTTACTACAAAAGCCCTTGTTTCATGATCTGATTTTTGCTTTCAATGTTTTGATTGTACTGCAGTAACAGGTGCAGCATCAATAGCCCAGTGAAGAGAGCAAACAGCCACAGTCATAGTGCCCACTAACATCACTATAGAGCTGGGAGAGTCAGAGCTCTACACACTAGTCAAACATGCACTCTATACTCAAACATGAGCTTAGAACTTACTGACCTCAGTTCGCCACTTACATACATTAAACTCTTTCTTATCCCGCACCTACGGGACCAGGATGGTGCCGGTTGATGAAAAATTCTGGATAACAGAGGTATACCTACCAAGGCAATTTTTAACACAAACAAAAATAAAAACCACTGACTGACTCGGCCACCGCGGGAGACTCAGACTCGGCAAAACGAGTGCTGGATGGATTCGGCAAGATTACCGGTTATCTATTTTGCCGGTTATTAAAGAATTCCGGATGATTAAGTGCCGTTTAAACAAGAGTTTACTGTATTTTGTGACTGAGGGGAATTAATAGGCCAATTATTTTTTTCCCTATGCATTAGAAACTGAATGATGGAATAGCTAGAAGGCCGATTTTTTATTCGACTCATGTCCCCCCCACCCCCCCAAAAAAATCCCCAGGATCTGCCCACAGGGTCAAGGGGAGGTCACCTAATTTAAATAAACCGGGCTGGCTCCCGTCCCACCAGCGGCACATCATGGACACCCATCCACCAGAGGGGAGAGATTGTAAAATGTACTGGAAGGTGCCACGTGTGGGAAGAGCTGTCAACCCACCCACTTCCCCCCACCCTCCGCCCCTTCCCCAGAAAGATCACTTAGCTGTCCACATTGGCCACCCTGAAGAAAAGATTCTGCAGATCTTTGGGGGTCCAGGCCATTACCCAGGACCCCCAGGATGGGCTCCACTTCTGCCGGACGGTGGGCTGGTACCCCTGCTGTCACTCGGCCTAATGACCCACCATCCTTCGGACAAGCTGGGGTCAAGAAAACTCCTGGGACCCTCTCAGTCGAAATGACAGTCCTCAATTTCCACAGCACCTGTTCCTTCTAGTCATCCACTGGAGATCTGTGCAACATCAGCCAGGGAGCTGTGAGGGCCTGCGTTCGACAGGTGACAGACTCCCTCTTCCGTGTCAGACTACATCAAATATGGCATATCCCCTGCGGGTCAAAGAGACAGGGCCATCAACTTCCACAGGCTTGCGCAGCTTCCCAGGGTGCAAGGGGCGACCAGTTGTACCCACATGGCACTGATGGCTCCACTCAAGGACCCAGTCACATTTATCAAGAGGAGGGGGCTGGGGGTCCCCACTCACTAAGGGCTGGATTTTCATTGACCCGTGGAGGCGGGTTTGGAGGCGTGTGGGGGGTTAAAATTGCAGAAACTGGCGGGCGGGCACAAGTCCGCCTCCATCCCGCCTCCACGCAATTTTCATTAAATCGTGTCTGCTGGTCCCGACTCCGTCCCGCCTTTAAGAGGCGGGATAGGCTGTTAAGGCCCTTAACAAGGACTAAATTGGCTCTATAATGCCATTTTGTGGAACTTGGCTATCAGTTTCTGCTCGATGATTTTGCGTTGTCGTGTGTCTCGAAGGCCGCCTTGGAGAACGCTTACCCGAAGATCCGAGGCTGAATGTCCTTGACTGCTGAAGTGTTCCCCGACTGGGAGGTAACACTCCTGCCTGACGGGCCACAGCGAAAAATCGCATAGACCTCCTCAGAAGACGAACACGGGACACAACCAACAGAGTACCCTATGTCGTCCAGTACTTCCCCGGAGCGGAGAAACGACGCAATGTTCTTCGCAGCCTTCAACATGTCATCGATGACGACGAACACCTCGCTAAGGCCATCCCCACGCCTCCACTACTCGCCTTCAAACAGCCGCCTAACCTCAAAAGTACCATCGTTCGCAGCAAATTACCCAGCTTTCAGGAGAACAGCGACCACGACACCACACAACCCTGCCACAGCAACCTCTGCAAGACATGCCAGATCATCAACACAGATACCATCATCACACGTGAGGACACTACCCACCAGGTACATGGTACATACTCATGTGACTCGGCCAACGTTGTCTACCTCATACGTTGCAGGAAAGGATGCCCTGGAGCATGGTGCATCGGCGAGACCATGCAGACACTGCGACAACGTATGAACGGACACCGTGCAACAATCGCCAGGCAGGAGTGTTACCTCCCAGTCGGGGAACACTTCAGCAGTCAAGGACATTCAGCCTCGGATCTTCGGGTAAGCGTTCTCCAAGGCGGCCTTCGAGAAACACGACAACGCAAAATCATCGAGCAGAAACTGATAGCCAAGTTCCGCACCCATGAGGACAGCCTCAACCGGGATCTTGGGTTCATGTCACGCTACATGTAACCCCACCTGACGTAGAGTCATCCAGACTCGAGTTGTCGTTGGCTTGTTCTCTCTACACAGATGCGGCCTGCTATAATTTCCAGCAAAAAAAGTAAAAAATCTTTTTGTTTTCCATACAGACTCCAGCATCTGCCACATTTGACCCCTTGTGACCCCACCTCATTGTCTTTGTTGTATTTTGCTATCGTCTTTGATGTAATGTCTTCCTGACTGACCTGGTTGGACACCATCCACACCTTTGATTGCCGTGATTGTCTCTCTGCCGAGGTGTGATAAAGGGCAGTTAGAAAGGTTAACTGTAATCATCTGGCAGTGTTCTCTGACTATATATGCTGTGCCCATATGTATTTCTTCACTTCACCTGACGAAGGAGCAGCGCTCCGAAAGCTTGTGATTTCAAATAAAGCTGTTGGACTATAACCTGGTGTTGTGCGACTTCTCACTTTTGTCCACCCTAGTCCAACACCGGCATCTCCGCATAATAAAACGGATGCATAAGGAATCCCTGAGGGATTTAAGGAGCAGGGGGACGGTGGATTATGCAGGCAGGCACCCTACCCCCCAGGGACCCCACACTTTCCCCCCAGGTTCTGGGTTCTGAGTTCCGAGTTTGCATTCTTGGCCGAGATCAGGGAGATGGGAAATGTAGGGTAGAGTGGGTGAGGGGGCCCGATACTGTACTGAGGAATGGCTGTCTCCTGTGATTGGGCTGCTGCTGGCTGAGTGGGTGGAGGGTGCTCCAGAACAGCCAGGTCTCGCCTGGCTTGTGCCATTGGCACAGAGACCAGGAGAAGGAGGCCACAGCCCTGGGAAGAGCTGCTGTCCCACGACTCAGCGGCATGTCCCTCTGGGACCATGACCGTCGCCACAGCCAGATAGATGGGCCTTGAACATCCACCCGGTGAAAGCTGGCCATCTCATCTCCTATTCCCATTGCAGTGAGCTGCGGCAAGTGACGGTCGATCAACCCCAGTGTTCTGGGCCAATATTCTAACCGCAGCCTAACCAATAATTTGTATTGTTTTAAATTCACATTATTGGTTTCACTCCTTTTAAAATGCTACATTTATATTTTTAGTTGCTCTTTTTATTCTTCCTCTCAAAATGTAGATTTGTCAGCTACAACCTACCTTTTACAAGCCTGTGCTGCCTGTCTTTAATTAACCCATGTCTTTCTGAGTATTAATTTTATCCTATATTTTAACCTCTAGGGGCTTCCCCATTACTGATGTTAGGCTGTCTAGTCTATAGTTACCTAGTTTTTCCCTTTCTCTCTTCTTGGATGGTGGTGTTAGAATATCAGCTCTCCAGTCACTGGCACAACTTCCATATCCAAAGATGTTTCAAGAACCTCCCTCTGCTGCTCCATTTCGTTCTACCGTGCGATCAATGTTCATATTTACCGAGTACTCCTCACCTTGGACTCAAATAAGGAAGGCCTCATGACATTCAAAATATGCTGTCCGTCGCTAACATCTTCCAGTTTTAAGGAAGGGTCCACACCAGAAACGTTGACTTGACTGTTCTGACCTGCAGATTGTGTGCCGTATTTTCTGTTTTTTCTTTCTGTATCATAGGTACTTTTATACGTTGAACTGCTATTAAATATAAAGAGGCCTCATAGGAACAGGAGTAGGCCATTCAGCCCCCAGGGCCTGTTCCGCCATGCAATTAGATCACGGCTGATCTGTACCTCAACTCCATTTTAATGCCTCCTTTTAATGTTTGTTTTTGTTGTGTACAATTTGTTGATATTTTTAGCTGAGGTGAGCAATTGTGAAATTAGGGTGCGGGAGCGGGGGAATCGGTGTAGGCCTGTGTGTGGTGTGTTAGGTTTGGGAGAGAAGTCCCCTGACTGTGTCTCTATGGGTGCAGCTCAGGACAATGGTACTGATCAGCAGTCTCATCCAGCACCTGTGCGTGTCTGTCAGGCTCAAGCACGGGATTTTCTGTTAATAGCGGGGCAGAAATGTTAGGAATCTAATGATGGATACCCGCCATCTCTGTAGAACAGAACCACAGTTATAAATAACCAATCATCAGTGAGCCAGGTTAAAAAAAAAAGATATAATCTGCAGGTGTGTTTTCTTCACAAGAGACAAACTTGTTTAAAAACAGCCGCACTAAGACTATCTTGGCTGCATTCATTTCAGCACTTTTGGCATCTTGGTTCTTTCAGCTCAAAGAATAAAAGTTGGAAGGCACACAGGGGGTAGATTTTCATCTGTACCGCTCGGGCGTAAAGCATTGGCTGGGAGGTGCGGGGAAAAACATGATGGGGAGGATCGCACACCCGTTACCAATGCCCCCCCGGATTTTCCCTCCAATTAAATTAACAGAAGGAGAATCAGGCAGGCTCTATTCCCAGTGTGAAATCCTCCCCGCTCAATTCTCCTCCCTGACCAACCCCCGCCCCACCCTGCCCAGCCAATAATTGGTGCCCAGGAGGTACAGAGATAAATTCACTCCACAGAGTACGCAACAGGTATTACAGAAACAGGTGGGCTTTCAGAATGATGTGCGGGTTAGGTTGATTTGGCTATAATAAATTGACCCTTAGTGTTAGGGGGATTAAATACGTGGGGTTCCAGGGATAGGGTGGGATATGTGTCGGTGCAGGCTCGATGGGCCGAAATGGCCTCTATCTGCACTGTGGGGATTCTGTGATTCTGTGAATGAATTTTCCTTCAAGAAACTTTGCGTTCTTTTTCATTCAGTTTCCAGCTTAACATTACTGAGAGCTTTGCTGCTATACATCTGACAGATTTGCACAGTGTTAGGGCCAGAAATTGAAGTCTTTGATCTGCCAGTGTTGAGCAAGGGGACATAGACAGGCTAAGTAAGTGGGCAGAGATTTGGCAGATGGAATACAACACTGGAAAGTGTGAGGTGATGCACTTTGGCAGGAAAAATCCTAGAGCAATTTATTATCTTAATGGCAAGAAACTGGAGAGTACTGAAGTGCAAAGGGATCTGGGGGTCCTGGTGCACGAAACTCAAAAGGTTAGTATGCAGGTGCAGCAAGTGATTAAGAAGGCAAATGGAATGTTGGCTTTCATTGCTAGGGGGATAGAATATAAAAATAGGGAGGTATTGCTTCAGTTGTACAAGGTATTGGTGAGACCGCACCTGGAATACTGCATACAGTTTTGGTGTCCTTACTTAAGGAAAGACATCCTTGCTCTCGAGGCAGTGCAAAAAAGGTTCACTCGGTTAATCCCGGGGATGAGGGGGTGGTCATATGAGGAGAGGTTGGGTAGATTGGGACTCTACTCATTGGAGTTCAGAAGAATGAGAGGCGATCTTATTGAAACATATAAGATTGTGAAGGGGTTGGATCGGGTGGATGCGGGGAGGATGTTCCCGATGACGGGTGAGACGAGAACTAGGGGACATAGTCTTAGAATAAGGGGCTGCTCTTTCAAAACTGAGATGAGGAGGAACTACTTCACTCAGAGGGTGGTAGGTCCATGGAATATGCTGCCACAAAAAGCTGTAGAAGCTACAACATTAATTAAATTTAAAACAGAAATAGACAGTTTCCTAGAAGTAAAGGGCATTAAGGGTTACGGGGAGCGGGCAGGAATTTGGACATGAGTCTAGGTTCGGATCGGTCATGGCCCTGTGGGTAGTGGAGCGGGCCCAGGGACTGTGTAGCCTGATTCTGCTCCTATTTCGTGTGTGCAATTCTGTTAGATGCAGGAGATGGTTCTGTGATAGATAGTAGATTGGCGGCTAGGATCAGATCAGCCATGATCTTATTGAATGGCGGAGCAGGCTCGAGGGGCCGATTGGCCTACTCCTGCTCCTATTTCTTATGTTCTTATGTTCTTATGAGTTCCGGCTTGTCAGCATTCAAAAGACGTGGGAAAATAGTGTTTCAACTCATCTGTTATTTTAATCTTCTCCATTCTACACCTGGGGGCTTGACTCTGGGTATTTCTATGGTAGTTTGTCAAATATTCGACTTTCAGTGCATTGCAACTTGCCACACAACTCCAAGGGTTTGTGAGTAACGTGCATGGAAAGATGTCACAAGCAGTTATCCCGCTGGCTGGACTGGTAAATTCACTGCCTGTTGCCATACTCACCATGCAGACGAGAAAGCTGGCTGCTCCAATCCCTAGTCTGTGCTGAATTAGCTGATATCAACAGGGATGGTGGTTGGAGTGCAATAATTGTCCTCAGAATCCCTGGGCTTGAGAAGAAAGAACTGAAAAGTCAGCATTATAGATGGAACTCTTGTGGCCATCAGAACCCCTCATGAAAACCCCAATGCATAAAGAAGGAAAGAAAGACTTGCATTTATATAGTGCCCTTCACAACCTCAGGTGCAGAATGGAGACGATTAAAATAACAGATGAGTTCAACAACAACAACAACTTGTATTTATATAGCGCCTTTAACATAGTAAAACATCCCAAGGCGCTTCACAGGAGTATTAAAAGTCAAAAAATTTGACACCGATCCACATAAGGAGAAATTAGGGCAGGTGATCAAAAGCTTGGTCAAAGAGGTCGGTTTTAAGGAGCATCTTAAAGGAGGAAAGAGAGGTAGTGAGGCGGGGAGGTTTAGGCAGGGAATTCCAGAGCTTAGGGCCTAGGCAACAAAAGGCACGGCCACCAATGGTTGAGCGATTATAATCAAGGATTCGCAAGAGACCAGAATTAGAGGAGCGCAGATATCTTGGGGGGTTGTGGGGCTGAATAAAATTACAGAGATAGGGAGGGGTGAGGCCATGGAGGGATTTGAAAACAAGGATGACAATTTTGAAACTGAGGTGTTGCTTAACCGGGAGCCAATGTAGGTCAGCGAGCACAGGGATGATGGGTGAACGGGACTTGGTGCGAGTTAGGACACGGGCAGCCGAGTTTTGGATGACCACAAGTTTACGTAGGGTAGAATGTGGGAGGCTGGCCAGGAGTGTGTTGGAATATTCAAAGAGGTAACAAAGGCATGGATGAGGATTTCAGCAATGGATGAGCTGAGGCAAGGGCAGAGACGGGCAATGTTACGGAGGTGGAAGTAGGCGGTCTTAGTTATGCTGCAGGTATGTGGTCGGAAGCTCATTTCAGTGTCAAATATGACACCAAGGTTGCGAACAGCGTGGTTCAGCCTCAGACAGATGTTAGGGAGAGGGATGGAGTCAGTGGCTAGGGAACGGAGTTTGTGGCGGAGACTGAAAACAATGGCTTCTGTCTTCCCAATATTTAATTGGAGAAAATTTCTGCTCATCCAGAACTGGATGTTGGACAAACAGTCTGACAATTTAGAGACCGTGGAGGGGTTGAGAGAAGTGGTAGTGAGGTAGAGTTGGGTGTCGTCAGCGTACATGTGGAAACTGACACTGTGTATTCGGATGATGTCGCCAAGGGGCAGCATGTAGTTGAGAAATAGGAGGGGGCCAAGGATAGATTCTTGGGGGACACCAGAGGTAACGATGCAGGAGCGGGAAGAGAAGCCGTTGCAGGTGATTCTCTGGCTATGATTAGATAGATAAGAATTGGAACCAGGCGAGTGCAGTCCCACCCAGCTGGACGATGGCGGAGAGGCGTTGGAGAAGGCTGGAGTGATCAACCATGTCAAGTCAAGAAGGACGAGGAGGGATAGTTTACCTTTGTCACATTCACAAAGGATGTCATTTGTGACTTTGATGAGAGCCGTTTCGGTCCTGTGGCAAGGACGGAAACCTGATTGGAGGTATTCAAACATGGAATTGCGGGAAAGATGGGCACGGATTTGGGTGGCGACAACACGTTCAAGGACTTTGGAAAGGAAAGGGAGGTTGGAGATAGGGCGGTAGTTTGCAAGGACGACGGGGTCAAGGGTTGGTTTTTTGAGGAGAGGGGTGATGATGGCAGATTTGAGGAGAGGGGGGCAGTACCTGAGGAGAGAGAACCATTAACAATGTCAGCTAACATGGGAGCCAGAAAAGGAAATTGGGTGGTCAGCAGTTTGGTGGGAATAGGGTCGAGGGAGCAGGAAGTGGGTCTCATGGACAAGATGAGCGCGAAGAGGTCATGAGGGGAGATCGGAGAGAAACTGGAGAAAGATGTGAGTTCAGGGCTAGGGCAGGGGGGAACCTTAGAGGAAGTTTCGCACAGTGGGCTAGGGGAAGGAAGGGAAGTGGCAGAGGCAGCTGAACGGATGGTCTCAATCTTAGAGACAAAGAAGTCCATGAGCTCCTCACACTTGTTGTCGGACGTGAAGGTGGAGGAGACAAGCGAGAGGGGTTTAAGAAGACGGTTAGCAGTAGAGAATAGGAGCCGGGGTTTATCTTTGCATTCCAGAATGATTCTGGAATAGTGAGCAATTTTGGCAGATGAGAGCAGGACCCAATAATGCTTTATGTGGTCCAGCCAGATTTGGCAGTGAATGGCTAAACCAGTTGTCCGCCATATCCGTTCAAGTCTGTGTCCCTTGGACTTAAGGGAGTGAAGATGAGGGCCGTACCAGGGGGAGCGGCCAGGGTGAGAGAGAGTAATTGTTTTAGTCGGGACTAGGGCAGCAAAGGTGGTGGTGAGGGTGTGGTTGAGCAGATCGGTAGCTGCAGAAATGTCATGGTGAATGGAGGGCCAAAGGCTGGACAGTTGGGATTTCATAAATGCAGTTGTAAGAGAGTTGGGAGAGAGTATTTTCCAGCGGCGGACACAGAAGGAAGTAGGGTTGGGGGGTGGTAGAAGGGGGATGTGGGTGGAGAGCGATACAAGGAAGTGGTCAGAGATGGCGTTATCTGCAATTGACACGATGGGAGTAGCAAGGCCACAAGAGATGGCAAGGTTGAGGGGCTGGCCATGAATATGGGTTGGGGACTTTACATGGAGGGAGAGATTGAGGGAGGATAGGAGGCTAGTGAACTCAGAGGAGAGAGAGCATGATGAATTGAGATGGAGATTGAAATCACCGAGGATGAGAAGTCGTTCGGTGCAGAGGCTGAGGGAGGAGAGCAGTGAAGATATCCGGGTAATAAAAATTTTATGGTACTTGGGTGGGCGGTAGAGAACAAGAATTTTAAATGAGAGGTGAGAGGGTTGGAATAAGGTGAGATGCTCAAAGGAGGAGAAAGTGCCGGAGGAGTAGGGGGACAGACCAAGGTGTGAATTGGTGATGAGAGCCACACCGCCACCATGGCGGTCTGGGCGGGTCCAGTGGTGGAAAGTATAGCCAGGCGGAGAGGCTTCATTTAAGGGTAAGGTGTCATCACCCCTCAACCAAGTTTCCGTCAGAGTACAAAAGGGAGCCCGAGGAGCAGGTAGGTTTACCAATCTCAGAGCGGGAGACAGAAGTAAAAAGTAATCGAAGTGTGATGTCACCAGAAAGCAGGTAGGTGATTGGTTGGTGAGTATTTCTCTCTTTCTCCTTTTTTCCATACATAAATTCTGTGGTTTATAGTTTCTAGAGTCTCTGTGGTGTAGCGGGGACTGCTGTTAAACAAGGGCCCTTGAGTATATCATTTAATTGAAGTGAAATTGGTGGGATTCATTTAATTTAATTTTAATTAATTAATTAAAGGGTATGTCATGACAGGAGAGCTCCGCCCCGTGATATGCTCCTCCTGCTATATGTGGGAAATCAGGGACGCTTCCTGTGTCCCTGACGACCATGTGTGTTGGAAGTGTATCCAGCTGCAGCTACTGATGGACCGCATTGCGGTGCTGGAGCTGCGGATGGATGCATATTGGAGCATTCGCGACGCTGAGAACGTCGTGGATAGCACGTTTAGCGAGTTGGTCACACCGCAGGTAAAGGGTGTACAGGCAGGAAGTGAATGGGTGACCACCAGGCAGAGTAAGAGATGCAGGCAGGTAGTGCAGGGGTCCCCTGTGGCCATCTCCCTCTCAAACAGATATACCACTTTGGATGCTGTTGGGGGGGATGACTTATCAGGGGAAGGCAGCAGCAGCCAACTTCCTGGCACCATGGGTGGCTCTGCTGCACAGGCTGGGAGGAAAAGGTGTGGAAGAGCTATAGTGATAGGGGATTCAATTGTAAGGGGAATAGATAGGCGTTTCTGCGGCCGCAAATGAGACTCCAGGATGGTGTGTTGCCTCCCTGGTGCAAGGGTCAAGGACGTCTCGGAGTGGCTACAGAACATTTTGGAGGGGGAGGGCGAACAGCCAGTTGTCGTGGTGCACATAGGCATCAACGATATCGGTAAAAAAACGTGATGAGGTCCTAAAAGCAGAATATAGGGAGTTAGGAGGTAAATTAAAAAATAGGACCTCAAAGGTAGTAATCTCAGGATTGCTACCAGTGCCACGTGCTAGTCAGAGTAGAAATAGGAGGATATTTCAAATGAATACGTGGCTAGAAGAATGGTGCAAGGGGGAGGGATTCAAATTCCTTGGACATTGGAACCGGTTCTGGGGGAGGTGGGACCAGTACAAAAGGGACGGTCTGCACCTGGGCAGGGCCGGGACCGATGTCCTAGGGGGAGTGTTTGCTAGTGCTGTTGGGGAGGGTTTAAACTAAAGTGGCAGGGGGTTGGGAACCTGAGCAGGGAGACAGAGGAAAAGGAAACAAGGATAAAAGCAAAAGACAGAAAGGAGAAAAACAAAAGTAGAAGGCAAAGAACTCAACGGTTTAAATCAAACATGGTCACAGTAAATAATAATTGATATAGGTCTGAGAGCGTTAAAAAAACAAGCCTGAAGGCTTTGTGTCTTAATGCAAGGAGCATTCGGAACAAGGTGGATGAATTAGCCGCGCAAATAGAGGTAAATGAATACGATTTGATTGGGATTACAGAAACATGGCTCCAGGGTGGCCAAGGCTGGGAACTCAACATCCAGGGGTATTCAATATTTAGGAAAGATAGGCAAAAAAGAAAGGGAGGTGGGGTAGCATTGCTGGTTAAAGAGGGGATTAACACAATTGAAAGGAAGGATATTAGCTCTGATGATTCGGAATCTGTATGGGTAGAACTGAGAAATAACAAGGGGCAGAAAACATTAGTGGGAGTGGTATATAGACCTCCAAACAGTAATACGGAGGTTGGGGATGGCATTGAAAGGGAAATTAGAGAAGCATGCAGTAAGGGCACAGCAGTCATCATGGGTGATTTTCATTTACATATAGATTGGACTAACCAAATTAGTAAAAATACTGTGGAGGAGGAATTCCTAGAATGTTTACGGGATGGTTTTCTGGAACAATATGTCGAGGAACCAACCAGAGATCAGGCCATCTTAGACTGGGTATTATGTAACGAGAAAGGATTAATTAGCAATCTTGTTGTACGAGGCCCCTTGGGTCAGAGTGATCATAATATGATAGAATTCTTCATTAGGATTGAGAGTGAAGTAGTTGAATCAGAGACTAGGGTCCTGAATTTAAATAAAGGAAACTACGATGGTATGAGGCACAAATTGGGTAGGATTGATTGGGGAATGTCACTCAAAGGGTTGACGGTGGATAGGCAATGGCAAACATTCAAAGACTGCATGGATGAACTACAGAATTTGTTCATCCCAGTGTGGCATAAGAATAAAACAAAAAGGGTGACTCAACCGTGGCTAACAAGGAAAATTAGGGATAGCATAAGATCCAATGAGAGGACATATAAATTGGCCAGAAAAAGCAGTAACCCTGAGGATTGGGAGCAGTTTAGGATTCAACAAAGGAGGACAAAGGGATTAATTAAGAAGGGGAAAATAGAATATGAAAGTAAGCTTGCAGGGAACATAAAAACTGACTGTAAGAGCTTTTATAGATATGTGAAGAGAAAAAGATTAGTGAAATCAAGTGTAGGTCCCTTGCGGTCAGAATCAGGGGAAGTTATAATGGGGAACAAAGAAATGTCAGACCAATTAAATGCATATTTTGGTTCTGTCTTCACAAAGGAGGACACAAATAACCTCCCAGAGATGTTGGAGAACATACGGTCTGATGAAAGGGAGGAACTGAAAGAAATCAGTATTTGCAGGGAAATGGTGTTAGGGAGATTGACGAGATTGAAGGCCGATAAATCCCCAGGGCCTGATAATCTACATCCTAGGGTACTTAAGGAAGTGGCCCTAGAAATAGTAGATGCATTGCTGATCATCTTCCAACATTCGATGGAATCTGGAACTGTACCCATGAATTGGAGGGTAGCTAATGTTACCCCACTATTCAAAAAGGGTGGTAGAGAGAAAGCGGGGAATTACAGACTGGTAAGCCTGACATCAGTAGTGGGGAAAATGCTAGAGTCCATTATAAAGGATGTAATAGCTGAGCACTTGAAAAACAGTGACAGGATCGGACAAAGTCAACATGGATTTACAAAAGGTAAATCGTGCTTGACTAATCTACTGGAATTTTTTGAGGATGCAACTGGGAAAATAGATAAGGGAGAACCAGTAGATGTGGTGTATTTGGACTTTGAAAAGGCTTTCGAAAAGGTCCCGCATAAGAGATTAGCGTGTAAAGTTAAGGCACATGGGATTGGGGGCAAGGTATTGACTTGGATAGAGAACTGGTTGGCGGACAGAAAGCAGATAGTAGGAATTAATGGGTCTTTTTCCGAGTGGCAGGCAGTGACTAGTGGGGTACCGCAGGGATTGGTCCTTGGACCCCAGCTATTCACAATATACATTAATGATCTAGATAAGGGAACTAAATGTAATATTTCCAAGTTTGCAGATGACACAAAGCTGGGTGGGAGTGTGTGCTGCGAGGAGGATACCGAGAAACTCCAGGATGATTTGGACAGGTTGGGTGAGTGGGCAGAAACGTGGCAGATGCAATATAACGTGGATAAATGCGAGGTTATCCACTTTGGTGTCAAAAACAGAAAGGCAGACTATTATCTGAATGGCAATAGATTGGGAGAAGGGGAAGTGCAACGAGACCTGGGTGTCCTTGTGCACCAGTCGCAGAAGGTAAGCATGCAGGTGCAGCAGGCGGTGAAGAAGGCAAATGGTATGTTGGCCTTCATAGCGAAAGGGTTTGAGTATAGGAACAGGGATGTCCTGCTGCAGTTGTACAGGGCCTTGGTGAGACCACACCTTGAGTACTGTGTGCAGTTTTGGTCGCCTTCTCTGAGGAAGGATGTTCTTGCCATGGAAGGAGTTCAGCGAAGATTCACAAGGCTGATACCTGGGATGGCAGGAATGACATATGAGGAGAGATTGGGTCGATTGGGCTTATACTCACTGGAGTATAGAAGAATGAGAGGGGATCTCATCGAAACATATAAAATTCTGACAGGTCTGGACAAACTAGATGCAGGAAGAATGTTCCCGATGGTCGGAGAGTCTAGAACCAGGGGTCATAATCTAAGGATAAGGGGTAAGCCATTTAGGACAGAAATGAGGAAGAATTTCTTCACTCAGAGAGTGGTGAACCTGTGGAATTCTCTACCACAGAAGGTAGTTGAGGCCAAGTCATTAAATATATTCAAGAATGAGTTAGATATATTTCTTAAAGCTAAAGGCATCAAGGGATATGGGGAGAAGGCAGGTACAGGGTACTGAGTTTGGATGATCAGCCATGATCTCATCGAATGGCGGAGCAGGCTCGAGGGGCCGAATGGCCTACTCCTGCTCCTATCTTCTATGTTTCTATGTTTCAGGGCCATGATGTCGATGCAATCATCCACGATAAGCTCATGGATGGCAAGGGCCTTGTTCACAAGTGAACGGACATTCTGGAGTGTGATGCGGAGATGGTCGGTGATGGCTGCCATACTGCCAGCGTACACAGGGTCAGCGGTGGGGCAGTGAATGAGTTGGATGGGGATGAGTTGGATGGGGAGGAGATTGGCAAGATTTGCCCCCAGTGGGCGCGCTAGGCGGGAAGGTCGGTGAGAGAGTAGGATGGGACAGTTGGGGTTGCTGCTCGTAAGGCAGCAGTGATGAGTGCCTCGATGGGCCCTTTGTAGGATGCCAAGAGAGGCACGGAGGGAAGCTGTGGACTTATCTAAGAGGGAGTCAAGCCTGGGACAGCGGCAGGAGAGTAGGAAGGTCGCAGAGTAATGAAGGATTGGGGTAGGGATTTGGGAGGGCAGAGTATCCGAGAGAGGAGATGAAAGGAGGCATGACGACAGAAGAGAAAGGAAAAGAGGGGGAAAATGTGGAAAAGTATTGAATGGCTCGGGTCCGGAGCGGCAGCCAAAGTGCGAATGCAAATGGATACAGGAAAAGCTCAGGTTACATAGGCCTGTTTAAATGTAATAATTAATGGAATACATATTTCCTGGTAGCAGGAAATAGGTTGGAGACAACAGTAGGGAGACCAGGGTCAAAGTCAGAGGTCCTATGGAAGGATAAAGCTGACGTAAGGATGGGGCTGGTACGGAGCATCGACGAACCGCTGTCCAAAGCAGGTGAGTGAAGTCCAGAAGCTATTTGAAGGGTAGAGAGTTCAAGGATGGGAGTTGTTGCCGTAGGAATGAGAGTCGGTAGCAGTGCAGAAAGATGATGGCTAAATTAACACAAGTTGGAGGTCACCGTAGATCAAAGCGGCGGAGAAAAAGTAAAACCACAAGCCAGCGACTAGCAAAGCTGAAAACCGGTAGAACAAGTCACTGGACAGCAAGTGAAGCAGCAGCTACTACCTACAAGCCAGCAGAGCTGAAAAACCAGTAGAACCAGTTCAGCAGAGACACAGCCGCAGTTTAACGATAAAAATCCTTTGGATTTCATTGGAGTTCAACCAATACTTTCTCACATCTTTACATCCAATCAAGTAATTTTGGAAGTGTAGTCATTGTTATAATGTATGAAACGCAGCAAAATGAGCACAAAAGGTCCCACAAACAGCAATGTGATAATAACCAAATAATCTGATTTTAGTGATGTTGGTTGAGGGATAAATATTGGCCAGAACACCTGGGAGAACTCCCCAGCTCTTCTTCGAAATAGTGCCATGGGATCTTTTAAGTCCACCTGAGAGAGCAGATGGGGCCTTGGCTTAACATCTCATCCAAAAGACGGCACCTCTGACAATGCAGCACTCCCTCAGTCCTGCACTGGAGTGTCGCCCTAGATTTTGTGTTCAAGTCTCTAGAGTGGGGCTTGAAACCCACAACCTCCTGACTCAGAAACGTGAGTGCTACCACTGAGCCAAGGCTACACAATCTGGAAAGGATATCACTCCATTAATGTGCAGGCGGTTTCTGCCCACCGCAATAGTCATTGCAATGCCCTGTGACACCAACCCACTCATGCTTGAGGCAGACTCCTCCATTCTCCCTGCAATAGTAGTCAGTGTGCTTGGAAGGCCTGTCAGTGCATCGCACATTCTCTGCTGCTGCTCAATGATTCTCCTTTTAATCGACGGCCCAAGGGTACAGCATCTGTGTCCAGCTGAGCAGAGCTTGGAGAGGGCTGCGCCCTCAGACGCGACTCTCCACTGCTGACCTTGCCACCACCATCTGCTCTTGCTCACTTGTGAAGTGTGAGTCACCAGATGAAAACCAAACTACATGTCCAATTGGACCCACCAAAGTGCGAGTATCTGATTTGGTGCATGGTATGCATGAGTCTTGTGACGGTGCACCTTGTAAAATTCTCAAAATTCACAGATCCCCCAAAACTCGAAGACAAACCCTAAGGAAAAAGACTTTGGACTCTTTTCTAACCATTTCAGGGTGGTGAAATGCATTGGGCTTAACCGAAGGACATTTTAGAGCAAAAACCAAGATTTGGTATTTTAAAAGACATGTCTGGACTTGTAAGGGAGTAAAGGCTGTAAAGGAAGGTGGGGTCAACCTCTGTAAAGACAGTTTGGATAATGGAGTTAATGGGAACTGTCTGGGGAACCGCATGACCTCGCTTGGCGTTAAATCAGCCCCTAGCAGACATTAACATCCTAACAATACCTGAGGAAAAACAGTCTCCACCCAAATTTACAGAGCCCATTAAAGACATGCATAAAATAGATTACTTCGGCCTACTCTATAGAAATCCTAGGCCCAGTCAAGAAACCCAAAACATGAGGACAATTAAACAACAGATCGACAGGATGGAGCTATCCCGAAACCACTTCACACATTTACAAACCAGTTACTGTTGACGAGCCCTCCAAAATCTTACAATGACTGGGATTTGATTTGGCATGCAGATAAGGAAGCTTCAATGGGTATAATTAAAGGCCCGTTCTCAACAGTTAAAGTTCAAGTTCTCCAGTACAGTTACACAGTTCAACAGAAACAAGTTCAAGGAGACAAGCAGTTCAACAGTTACACAGCAGCAAGCAGTCCGGCAGAAGGCAGTTCCACAGCTCTGAAGAAGACAGTTCAACAAGGCGAGGGGGCAACAGAAAGAAGTTCAACAAAGAAGGCCAGCAGCTCCAGAAGCAGGCCGACACGTAAGAAGAGACCAGAGCGACCACCTCAGTGACCATCGGACACCTCGCGGCAACAAGGGCCTTACGAAACTTTTTACTTAAAAGGAATCTAAACCCTACCTCTAACCAAAGAAAAGTGGGTACTCACCCGATAAATCCAATCCAGCGAACCCCGAAACCGCGAACCATCTCAACTGTCAAGAATTCGTTTGGTGAGCATTATCCCTGGTTCTCCAGAGTCCAACTTAGCTAGTGAAGTGGGATTGGGAGGGGTGAAGTATTCTTCTGTTATTTCCCTCGCTTGTACCGAAGTGTTCCCCACTTTTAGAGTGTTAAGAGTGTTTGTGTTGTGTTTTACTTTCTTGAATAAAGATCAAAGTTCTTGCATCAAAACCAGTTGTCTGCTGCACTTTTTGTCACAACCCCCAAATAAGTCCAAGGTCTAGAACCAAGGGAAGTGGGAGCGATTCGAAGTCAGAGGTGAAGCTGACACAAACCACCACCCCCTACAACCCTCAGAAGGATTCAGATCCTCTGAGGAATCATTGTCCACAACCTTCGCCAACTTCTGTTGCACGCATGATGGGATGGTCGGAAATAAAAGATATGAATTAGTACTGGCAAGGTAAG
Organism: Squalus acanthias; assembly: GCA_030390025.1. Lineage (NCBI taxonomy): Eukaryota > Metazoa > Chordata > Chondrichthyes > Squaliformes > Squalidae > Squalus > Squalus acanthias. The sequence continues at coordinate 45,824,280 of CM059444.1, forward strand.
AATGTTGCAACTTATCATTATGAAATGATCATATTTCACTCGCTGTTGAAATCAAGTGAACATGGCTGAGTGCCATATGACGTGTGGTCGATGTTATTTAATTGTGTCACCAAGTAGCTGGGAGCTCCCATCTCCAATGGCCAAGGATGCCGAAACGCCACTGATCTTCAGCGCCTCCTTCTCTGCACTTGTGCACTGGCAAATCTGTGGTGGCCCACCTCCTGTTCCCTCCCCCTCACTCGTGTTCTGTGCTCTCTTCTCCTGCAACGGGGGAAAGAACAGACCTGTGAGTGACTGTAATGGAATGTGTTCACCCGATGGATGCGATGCATTTGGTGAAGGTGACTATGAGGGAGAGGCATGAAATTGCATACAGATGATCGTGAGTGGCAATGGTGGATGGATAGGTGGGGATGTGAGGAAATGTGTAGAAAGAGGATAGGTGCACGTGCAAGGTAAGTGGGTGTGGGGAGTGATGTGATGGAGTAGGCTTGAGAAGGCAGAGTGAGGTGGTGGGACGATGCGGACAGCAGGATGAAGGTGAATGTACAACTGTATTCACCTTTCCTGTCCTGGTTAGGTCATTAAAGCACTTCCTGCACTGAATCCATGAGCATGGCACAATGCTCCTGCTGCCGATCTCCTGGACCACCTCCAGCCATGCCTTCTTAGTGTCTGCAGTAGGTTTCTTCCTCCCGTTGCTGGGGAAGAGTATCTCTCTCTGGCTCCTCACTGACCCCAGCAGCACATTAAAACATTATTAAAATGCCGTGCGGCCTTTGCCCGTCTGGAATCCATTCTTAAACTTCCTCTTCTGTTGTTTCCAACTCCTCCAAATTCCATCTCGGATTGGCCCTTTAAATACTGGAGATCAGATTGTGTCATGCTGGTCCTCATCACACCCATTGCTCCGCATTGGACGCCAAACGTGGAAGTAAAATGCTAATGAGCTGGCTGAGTTAAAAAGCTACTGACAGACACGCTGAACTTACTTCCGGGTTTCCACGTGATATCGGACCCCCCCCCCCCCCCACCCCTTCCAACGCGTCTCCGAGTTAATGTCGGGGCCATAATGTGGGCTTGCAGTCTGCTCTGATCTGTAATCTTCCTCGCCTCCTCCATTCATTTGCTCCTCCTCACTTGTGAATATTGCTCCACATGGTGTTCTTCCTTCACAGAGATGTGGCAATTAAAGCAAGCTTTGCCTTGCCAGCGACAGCCACATCCTGAGAATGAATATTAAAAAAAACCTCAAGCAATGCTTGTTAGCAATTTATACTTTGGCTTAGTGGGTAACTGCAGTGCCTCAGGTGTTACTATGTCATACAAACTGGAAAGTCCCAAGTGCAATCATTGGCAGTAGTTAGGACACTAAATACTCCTTGACTAGGGCGGGGAAAACATCAGGAAATGTGTGTGGACATCAGATGAAGGCAGGATCAGGCTCAGTTGTTAAATAGTCTGCTACCACTCACTCTCTAGGTTACAACTCAAAAATAGTCACTTGGACAGAGTACTGAGTACAACCAGCGCCAATAGAACTGTACCCCAGTTTAAACCTATTCCTTTAGGAGAAGAGGGGAAAAACTGAGGAGGAAAAGAGATGAAGAATTTGAGACTTGTATTTTACTGTACATGCTTTGGTTTCTCTGTTTTTGTGTTTTTCTTTTTCAAAGGGGTTTTCGTACAGACCTGTAAATTATGTAAATATTACTCTGTAATATACAAACAAATTTGGTGCTTACACAATCTACAGTTCGTTCTGTCTTGCATCTTCCTATGTCTCAACTCTGTCACTTTGCTGCAGTCTTCTTCTTCTTAGGCAGTCCCTCGGAACCGAGGATGACTTGCTTCCACATTAAAAATGAGTTCTCAGGTGACTGATGAGTCCAATGTGGGACCTACAGTCTCTGTCACAGGTGGGGCAGACGGTGGTTGAAGGGGCGGGTGGGTGGGGTGCTTGGGTTGACGTGCGCTGCCTGCGATTGGCTTCCACTTGCTCCCGGCGAAGAGACTCGAGGTATTCGGCGTCTTCCCGGATGCTTCTCCTCCACTTTGTGCGGTCTTGGGCCAGGGATTCCCAGGTGTCGGTGGGGATGTTGCACTTTTTCAAGGAGGCTGTGAGGGTGTCCTTGAAGCGTTTCCTCTGCCCACCTGGGGCTCTCAGGTGGGGCAAGCTCACCTGTTGCAGTACGAAAATGTTAACTTGCTCTTTTGTGTCAGTAATTTATGCCAGTGTTAGTCAGGGCAGGGGTACAATTACAGGGGTGTGCAGCAATATTTCCTGCAGTACGGTACTGAAGGAGTGCTGCGTTGTCTTCATGAGGAGATGTTCAGCGGGGACACTGTCTGCCTATGCAGATGGAGCTCATGGCATGGTTCAAAGAGGAACAGAGAGTTTTCCAGGGTTCAGGCCAGCATTCCTCTCTCACCCAATGCCACTAAAGACAGATTAATTGGTCATCCATCTCAATTGGTGTTTGTGGGACCTTGCTGTCTGCAAATTGACTGCCATGTTTGCCTACATAACAGTGATTACATTTCAAAAGTAATTCATTGCCTGTGAAGTGCTCTGGGATACCCTGGGTATGTGATAAAGTGCTACGTAAATGCAAAGTGTCTTTTTCCTTGGCCTTGTCAACACTCAGCAAACACTTAGCAATCAGTTGTTATGAACTAATTCTAGCTTGACTGTGGTTTCTTTTCTGAGGCTGTGGCTATTGCTAGCTACCCTCTACTATTACTTGTGGAATTAGCTTGCCAATGAGTTTTACCTTTGCTTATTTGTATTATCTTTCCTTTGTGCCTGTTCTGTGTCTTCTCTATTTGGTTTGCCTTCTCTGGTTTGCTTTTTCTGGGACCGTTGAAGTGATATTTATTGTCTCATTTGTTTGTCCGTTAAGTTGCACTGATATAAGAGGGGTAACAGCTGCCTATATCACCTGATCAAGGCAGAAGTGAGGAGTTTGTGAGCTTTGAAGAGTCTGGAGGGTTTGGCTAGTGATTTCAGCAGTTTGCAAAAACAAATTCTACCCATTTTCTCGATTTGTTACTCCTGAAGCTTGCACAATTGTGACTGCTTGCTACTGGGTCAGACTACCCGAAGATTTTCAGACCCCCCCGACCCCAATCGAAGTTGCCATGATGCCTTCCTCCACTGGCATTCGGCCCTCCCTGGCCTCTTCAAGGTGAAAAAAAGCATATCAATGATGGCTACTGAGCAGCAAGGCATATCCCTGCTGCCATGACTGATGACCCCAATCCGACTACACCGAACAGAAGCAGAGGAGCAGGACAATGAGGCACATGCAGCTACAATACTGATGATAGAGAGGACCATTCATTGGGGGTGTTGAACCATAGAATCATAGAATCATAGAAGATAGGAGCAGGAGTAGGCCATTCGGCCCCTCTAGCCTGCTCCGCCATTCAATGCGATCATGGCTGATCATCCAAATCCAGTACCCTGTCCCTGCTTTCTCCCCATATCCCTTGATCCCTTTAGCCTTAAGAAATATATCCAACTCCTTCTTGAATCTATTTAATGAATTGGCCTCTACTGCCTTCTGTGGCAGAGAATTCCACAGGTTCACCACTCTCTGAGTGAAGAAATTCCTCCTCATTTCTGTCCTAAATGGCTTACCCCTTATCCTTAGACTGTGACCCCTGGTTCTGGACTCCCCGACCATCGGGAACATCCTTCCTGCATCTAGTTTGTCCTGTCCTGTCAGAATTTTATAAGTTTCAATGAGATCCCCTCTCATTCTTCTAAACTCCAGCGAGTATAAGCCCAATCGACCCAATCTTTCTTCATACGTCATTCCTGCCATCCCAGGTATCAGCCTTGTGAATCTTCGCTGAACTCCTTCCATGGCAAGAACATCCTTCCTCAGATAAGGCGACCAAAACTGCACACAGTACTCAAGGTGTGGTCTCACCAAGGCCCTGTACAACTGCAGCAAGACATCCTTGCTCCTGTACTCAAACCCTCTCGCTATGAAGGCCAACATACCATTTGCCTTCTTAACTGCCTGCTGCACCTGCATGCTTACCTTCAGCGGCTGGTGCACAAGGACACCCAGGTCTCGTTGCACTTCCCCTTCTCCCAATCTATTGCCATTCAGATAATAATCTGCCTTTCTGTTTTTGACACCAAAGTGGATAACCTCGCATTTATCCACGTTATATTGCATCTGCCACGCTTCTGCCCAATCACCCAACCTGTCCAAATCATCCTGGAGTTTCTCGGCATCCTCCTCGCAGCACACACGCCCACCCAGTTTTGTGTCGTCTGCAAACTTGGAGATATTACATCTAGTTCCCTTGTCTAGATCATTAATATATATTGTGAATAGCTGGGGTCCAAGCACCGATCCCTGCGGTACCCCACTAGTCACTGCCTGCCACTCGGAAAAAGACCCATTTATTGCAACTCTTTGCTTTCTGTTTGCCAACCAGTTCTCTATCCAAGTCAATACCTTGCCCCCAATCCCATGTGCCTTAACTTTACACGCTAATCTCTTATGCGGGACCTTATCAAAAGCCTTTTGGAAGTCCAAATACACCACATCCACTGGTTCTCCCTTATCTATTTTACCAGTTACATCCTCTACATTGAAAGTGCACTTTTGCTGCCTGGACAGTCAGGTGGGGATCTACAGTATGCACCGGAGAAGATCTTCCGAATTGTGATTGCCTGCTATGTCCTTCACAACTTTGTCATCCAGGAACGGCTGTAATTTGACATAACAACAGAAAACGCTGGAAAAACTCACCAGGCCAGGCAACATCCGTGGAGAGAGAAACAGAGTTAACGTTTCAGGTCGAAACCCTTCGTCAGAACTGAGAAAAGAGCAGGAAATGAAACAGATAAAAATGCAAGGGGGAGGCTGGGGGGAGGAATAACTATGGTAAGTAGAGACATTAAGAGATGCTCAAGGCAAGACGAGATGGTAATGGGACAGGTTAAGAAACAAAAGGTGAGGTGTGAAATGCTGACAGAATGAGAGACAGCTGCCGTAGGGGGAGAGAGAGAAAAAAAAAAGGAAAAAGGCACGAACCAAAAGGGTGGATAAAATGTATATATATATGTGTGGTAGGGGCCGAGGTTATGATCTGAAATTGTTGAACTCGATATTGAGTCCAGAAGGCTGTAAAGTGCCTAAACGAAAGATGAGGTGCTGTTCCTCGAGCTTACGCTGAGCTTCCATGGAACAATGCACGAGGCCGAGGACAGTGAGGTCTGAGTGGGCGTGGAGAGGTGAATTAAAATGACAAGCGACCGGAAGCTCGGGGTCACCCTTACGGACTGAACGGAGGTGTTCCGCAAAGCGGTCACCCAACCTGCGTTTGGTCTCCCCAATGTAGAGGAGACCACATCGTGAGCAGCGAATACAGTATACTAGATTGCAAGAAGTACAAGTAAATCGCTGTTTCACCTGGAAGGGGTGTTTGGGGCCCTGGAGAGTGGGAAGGGGGGATGTATAAGGGCAGGTGTTGCATCTCCTGCGCTTGCACGGGAAGGTGCCGGGCGAGGGGGAAGGGGTGCTGGGGGTGATAGAGGAGTGGACTAGGGTGTCTCGGAGGGAGCGGTCCCTACGGAATGCTGAAAGGGGAGGTGAGGGGAAGATACGTTTGGTGGTGGGATCACGTTGGAGGTGGCGGAAATGGCGGAGGATGATCTGTTGAATGTGGAGGCTGGTGGGGTGAAAGGTGAGGACAAGGGGAACTCTATCGTGGTTCCGGGAGGGAGGGGCCGGGGTGAGGGCAGAAGTGCGGGAGATAGAACGGACACGGTCGAGGGCCGTGTCGACCACGGTAGAGGGGAATCCTCGGTTGAGGAAAAAGGAAGACATGTCAGAAGCACTAGTATGGAAGGTGGCATCGTCGGAGCAGATGCGGCGGAGACGGAGAAACTGGGAGAAGGGAATAGAGTCCTTACAGGAGGCGGGGTGGGAGGAAGTGTAGTCCAGGTAGCTGTGGGAGTCAGTGGGCTTGTAGTGAATGTTGGTCAATAACCTATCCCCAGAGATGGAGACGGAGAAGTTGAGGAAGGGAAGGGAAGAGTCGGAGATGGACCATGTGAAGGTGAGGGAAGGGTGGAAATTGGAGGCAAAGTGAATGAAATTGTCTAGTTCAGGGCGAGAGCAGGAAACGGCACCGATACAGTCGTCAATGTACCGGAAAAAGAGGTGAGGGAGGGGACCCGAGTAGGACTGGAACAAAGAGTGTTCCACATATCCCACGAAAAGGCAGGCATAGCTAGGACCCATGCGGGTACTCATAGCAACACCTTTGATTTGGAGGAAATGAGTGGAGTCAAAAGAGAAGTTGTTCAATGTGAGAACAAGTTCAGCCAGGTGGAGGAGGGTGGTGGTGGATGGGGACTGGTTGGGCCTCTGTTCAAGGAAGAAGCGGAGCGCCCTCAGGCCATCCTGGTGGGGGATGGAGGTGTAGAGGGATTGTAAGTCCATGGTGAAAAGGAGGCGGTTGGGGCCAGGAAACTGGAAACTGTTAAAGTGGCAGAGGGCGTCAGAGGAATCGCGGATGTAGGTGGGAAGGGACTGGACAAGGGGAGAAAAAATAGAGTCGAGATAGGAAGAGATAAGTTCCGTGGGGCAAGAGCAGGCTGAAACGATGGGTCTACCAGGGCAGTCCTGTTTGTGGATCTTGGGAAGGAGGTAGAAGCGGGCTGTGTGGGGTTGGGGAACTATGAGGTTGGCGGCCGTGGGGGGGGAAGATCTCCAGAGGAGATGAGGTCAGTGACAGCCTTGGAAACGGTGGCTTGATGTTCGGTAGTGGGGTCATGGTCCAGGTGGAGGTAGGAGGAGGTGTCGGTTCGTCAAACAACAACAGCACCACCCTTGTCAGCGGGTTTAATGACAATGTCGGGGTTGGATCGGAGAGAATGGAGTGCTGCAAGTTCAGAGGGAGGTAGGTTGGAGTGAGTGAGGGGAGCAGAGAAATTGAGATGGCCGATGTCACGGCGGCAGTTAGCAATGAACATGGCTGAAGAGGGGGCACTGGCTCTGGAAGATCCTAAACTTCAGAAAGCAGAACATCAGGCCGACATCCACTCAGGAGTCCTTGTTGACAGTTGCAAGGGGCATCATCGGGCAGATACTTTCAGATGTCTTCTCTTTGTGACTTAGTCTATCTGAACACCACTGCCTGACTTCTTTCTCTCCCACTTGCAAATAAAGAGACATTCACTCAAACAAAAACCCATCCTACCACATGACAACACATCAGCCCTCTTTGCCCTAACATGACGTTGCCAGTAATCACCTGAATGAATAAGTCAGCACCTGATGAGTACACCCTTTCCTGTTTGATGGCAATCTCCATGAATAACAAAGCACAACATAAGTGCACCGTCTATTTTAATGCACTAATTGCAAAGTGGAAACAATCAGCCTACTCTTTCCTAACACTGTGCTTTCCGGATTAAACGTAATTTAGAAAGGAATGGATTAATCAAGGACAGTCAGCATGGATTTATTAAGGGAAGGTCGTGTCTGACTAACTTGATTTCATTTTTTGAGGAGGTAACAAGGAGGGTCAATGAGGGTAGTGCGTTTGATGTAGTCTACATGGATTTTAGCAAGGCTTTTGACAAGGTCCAACATGGCAGACTGGTCAGAAAAGTAAAAGCCCATGGGATCCAAGGGAAAGTGGAAAGTTGGATCTAAAATTGGCTCAGTGGCAGGAAGCATAGGGTAATGGTCAACACGTGTTTTTGTGACTGGAAGGCTGTTTCCACTGGGGTTCCGCAGGGCTCAGTACTAGGTCCCTTGCTTTTCGGGGTATATATCAATGAGTTAGACTTCAATGTAGGGGGCATGATTAAGAAGTTTGCAAATGATACAAAAATTGGCCGTGTGATTGATAGTGAGGAAGAAAGCTGTAGACTGCAGGAAGATGTCAATGGACTGGTCAGGTGGGCAGAAAAGTGGCAAATGGAATTCAATCTAGAGAAATGTGAGGTAATGCATTTGGGGAGGTTTAACAAGACAAGGGAATACACAATAAAGGGTAGGATACTTAGAAGAGTAGAGGAACAGAGGGACCTTGGAGTGCAGGTCCACAGATCTCTGAAGGTAGCAGGACAGGTAGATAAGGTGGTTACGAAGGCATACAGGATCTTTTCCTTTATTAGCCGAGGCATAGAATATAAGAGCAGGGAGATTATGCTTCAACTGTATAAAACACTAGTTAGGCCACAGCTAGAGTACTGTGTGCAGATCTGGTCACCACATTACAGGAAAGATGTGATTGCACTAGAGAGGGTACAGAGGACATTTCTGAGGATGTTGCCAGCACTGGAGAATTTTAGCTATGAGGAACGATTGGATAGGTTGGGGTTGTTTTCTTTGGAACAGAGGAGGCTGAAGGGAGATTTAATTGAGGTGTATAAAATTATGAGGGGCCTGGATAGAGTGGATAGGAAGCACCGATTTCCCTTAGCAGAGAGGTCAATAACCAGGGGGCATAGATTTAAAGTAATTGGTAGAAGGATTAGAGGGGAGTTGAGGAGAACTTTTTTCACCCAGAGGGTGGTGGGGGTCTGGAACTCACTGCCTGAAAGGTTGTAGAGGCAGAGACCCTCATCGCATTTAAGAAGTACTTGGATATGCACTTGAAGTGTTGTAACCTACAGGGCTATGGACCAAGAGCTGGAAAGTCTTCTTCTTCTTAGGCAGTCCCTCGGAACCGAGGATGACTTGCTTCCACACTAAAAATGAGTTCTCAGGTGACTGATGAGTCCAATGCGGGAACTACAGTCTCTGTCACAGGTGGGGCAGACGGTGGTTGAAGGGGCGGGCGGGTGGGGTGCTTGGGTTGACGTGCGCTCCTTCCGCTGTTTGTGCTTGGCTTCCGCTTGCTCCCGGCGAAGAGACTCGAGGTGCTCGGCACCTTCCCGGATGCTTCTCCTCCACTTTGTGCGGTCTTGGGCCAGGGATTCCCAGGTGTCGGTGGGGATGTTGCACTTTTTCAAGGAGGCTGTGAGGGTGTCCTTGAAGCGTTTCCTCTGCCCACCTGGGGTTCTCTTGCTGTGTCAGAGCTCCGAGTAGAGCGCTTGTTTTGGGAGTCTCGTATCGGGCATGTGGACGATGTGGCCCGTCCATCGGAGCTGATCCAGCGTGGTCAAAGCTTCGATGCTGGGGATGTTGGCCTGAGCGAGAACACTGATGTTGGTGCACCTATCCTGCCAATGGATTTGCAGGATCTTGCAGAGGCAGCGTTGGTGGTACCTCTCCAGTGCTTTGAGGTGCCTGCTGTACATGGTCCATGTCTCTGAAGCATACAGGAGGGCGGGTATCACTGCTGCTCTGTAGACCGTGAGCTTAGTGCCGGGTTTGAGGTCCTGGTCTTCAAACACTCTCTTCCTCAGGCGACCGAAGGCTGCACTGGCACACTGAAGGCGGTGTTGGACTTCGTCATCGACGTCTGCCCTTGTTGACAGTAGCCTCGCGAGGTATGGAAAGTGGTCCACGTTGTCCAAGGCCTCGTCATGGATTTTGATAATCGGGGAGCAGTACCGTGTGGCGGGGGTAGGTTGGTAGAGGACCTTTGTCTTATGGATGGGAATCCCTGGCCCAAGACCGCACAAAGTGGAGGAGAAGCATCCGGGAAGGCGCCGAACACCTCGAGTCTCTTCGCTGGGAGCAAGCGGAAGCCAAGCGCAAACAGCAGAAGGAGCGCACGTAAACCCAAGCACCCCACCAACCAGCCCCTTCAACCATCGTCTGCCCCACCTGTGACAGAGACTGTAGGTCCCGCATTGGACTCATCAGTCACCTGAGAACTCATTTTTAGTGTGGAAGCAAGTCATCCTCGGTTCCGAGGGACTGCCTAAGAAGAAGAGAAGACAGAAAGTGGGATTAGGCTGGATAGCCCTTTTTCGGCCGGCATAGGCACAATGGGCCGAATGGTCTCCTTCTGTGCTGTAAATTTCTATGATTCTATGGTTCTTTCCCCGCATTCCTACAGGCACCTTTCTATCCCCCTATTCCAGTGCTCCTTCTAAGTGCCATACGAGGACCAGGATTACAGGAGATGGGTAGTTCATCATGCTGTACAGATGGGTCATGAGACTCAGGTGATCCTCATCTACAAATATTGGGACAGGGAATACCCATTTATTTTTCTGTGTTTCAGTAAGCTGTCCTGTTATTCAACTGACAACACACTTAACTTTGCTGGCCTGGGGGAGCGGCGAGTGTGTGGTCGGGTGGGGGATGTGGCGGTTATTAAACTTTCAACACTCTAAGGTTATGGAGTTGCCACTCCCAACCACAGCCACCTCCTTCCACATGAGCCATGCTACTGCCTGCTGATAGCTGCTTCCCAGCTATTCCAACAGTCGCTTTCCTCCTTTCTCTGACTTCTGACAGAAGAAAATATAGAGGCTTGCTCTTTTCCTTCTACTGCAGCTGCCACTGCACTCCCTCTTACCAGAGCCTGCTCACGCCTTCATAGGAGGAAGCTGTGCCCTGGCTTTGTCCCAATCCTGAATACATCTCCCCCATGGGGTATGTAGACTGCTGCTGGTGGCATTATGGAAATCAGCTGCCCCTGGTATTTTTGAGGGGGTCAGCCTCCTAGGATGTCGGTTGGCTTAAGTTTTGCTCCAGTGCACTTCCACCGCCACTTTAGGGACTCAGGCACTTCAGAGCCACTCTTTCTTTTAAAACAGTGCTTGTCATTTAGATTAAAAATACGTCTTTTCTTGTCCACCTTTTCTTCTCATCCTCCTCCACCACCCCACCGCCCCACCCCTTCACCTGCAAGTCATCTTCTCATTTAAAGTACTGCAATATTTTTCTGCAAAGTACCCAATGGAAATAATTGCTCACAGGGCTATTAATTGGAACTAATAAATCAGTGTGTAAAAAAATCTCATGTAGTAGCAAGATTTGATGTGGCATGCGGTAATTTTAACTGCAAGACAAACAGAAACTCCACAGCACAATGAATACAGTCCTGCGGTTACTATTTTTAGAATTAATCTATCTGCAAACAGTGTGTAAACCTGCCATTGGTAAACACATTGGCTAGATCATCACTCGATAATACTTCAGGTCTGATTCTTGGAATACACATTGGAGTTGCATCGATGCCAAAATGAAAATGTACTTTAATTAGAACCTATACATTGACACTGATGATGGTGCGCAGCAAGGTGTCACAAACAGCAATGAGATAATGGCCAGATAATCTATTGTAGGGTTAAATATTGGCCAACTATTCTTCAAATAATGCCATGGAATCTTTTACATTCATCTGAGAGGGCAGACAGGGCCTCCGAAAGACGGCATCCCCGACAGTGCAGCACTCCCTCAGCATTGCACTGAAGTGTAGCATAAATTATGTGCTCAAGTTTGTGCCAGGGCCAAAGTTGACAGCTTTGGTTTTCCCAATTTAGCTGGAGGATATTACAGCTCATCCAAGGCCGGATGCCAGACAAGCAGTCTGATGGCAAAGCGGCAGTCAAGGGTAGAACTGGTTGTCATCACCTTACACGTGGAAACTAACATCACATACCGGTGGGTGATGCTGCCTAGGGGCAGCATGTAGATGCAGAAGAAGAGGCGCCAAGGATGGATCTTTGAAGTTACTCTGTCTATGGTCGGATAGGTAAAAGTAGAACCAAACGAGAACAGTCCCACCGAGCTGATGACGGAGGAGAGGCGTTGGAGGAGGATGGTGTGTTTGACTGTGTCAAAGGCTGCAGAAAGATCGAGGAGGATGCGAAGAGATACTGTACCATGGTCACAGTCACAGAGTCAAAGCTGGTAGAAGAGTACAATTATTATTTGTCTGCATTTCCATGGAATAAATTGGAACATTGAAACGAACAGCTGTGACAGGGTGGTAAAGAAATGAAAAGAAGTAGTCAGTACATCTATCAATGACATCACCATAACCACCAGTGGTTCAATCCCAGCCTTGGTTGACATTTGGGGCTGGGTTTTCTGACTTTCTTCCAACTGTTTTTCAAGCAGGTTCAGGGTGAGTAGGGGTGCAAAGTAGGGTGGGGACTTGTAACGCCACATCCATAAGAATGCCAGTGGTGATTTTCTATTGGAAGTGACAGTGGTGGTCAGAAACAGTCAACTTAATACAGGCATACCTATAAAATAATATTTAAATTGTGTGATGACACCAAGGGTGGGAATGCTCCTCCGTGATCCCACCCAAAATTGGACAAGATCACAATGGAGAATGTTAGAAAATTGAGACAGTGCAGCCTAACGGCACCTCACTGCCCTGACTGGGGTTTCCTTCTCTCCTTCCCCACACATTGCATGCAAATAATGGCGGGGACCTGGCCCCGAGTCCCCATCGGATTTCCCTCCTTTCTACCAGAGTTATCGCTGCTTGCCGGGTTCGCCATGTTGAAGGTGGCGGTAGGCCCTGGGAAGCAGCGGTAAAGGCCCAGAGTTCTCCCACTGTAGGGAGCAGGCCTTGTTTTTTTTTATTCCTTCCAGGATGTGAACGTCGCTGGCAAGGCCAGCATTTATTTCTTATCCCTAGTTGCCCTTGAGAAGGTGGTGGTGAGCCGCCTTCTTGAACCGCTGCAGTCCGTGTGGTGAAGGTACTCCCACAGTGCTGTTAGGTAGGGAGTTCCAGGATTTTGACCCAGCGACGATGAAGAATCGGTGATATACTTCCAAGTCAGGATGATGTGTGACTTGGAGGGGAACTTGGAGGTGGTGGTGTTCCCCTGCGCCTGCTGACCTTGTCCTTCTAGGTGGAAGAGGTCGCGGGTTTGGGAGGTGCTGCCGAAGAAGCCTTGGCGAGTTGCTGCAGTGCATCTTGTAGATGGTACACACTGCAGCCACGGTACGCTGGTGGTGGAGGGAGTGAATGTTTAAGGCGGTGGATGGGGTGCCAATCAAGTGGGCTGCTTTGTCCTGGATGGTGCCGAGTTTCTTGAGTTACTTGCCACTTATCAGCCCAAACCTGAATGTCGTACAGATCTTGCTGCATGTGGGCATGGACTGCTTCATTATCTGAAGAGTTGCGAATGGAACTGAACACTGTGCAATCATTAGCGAGCATCCCCACATCTGACCTTATGATGGAGAGAAGGTCATTGATGAAGCAGCTGAAGATGGTTGGGCCTAGGACACTGCACTGAGGAACCCCTGCAGCGATGTCCTGGGGCTGAGATGATTGACCTTCAACCACCACAACCATCTTCCTTTGTTCTAGGTAGAACTCCATTAGTGGAGCGTTTTCCCCCCGATTCCCATTGACTTCAGTTTTACTAGGGCTCCTTGATGCCACACTCAGTCAAATGCTGCCTTGATGTCAAGGGCAGTCACTCTCACCTCACCTCTGGAATTCAGCTCCTTTGTCCGTGTTTGGACCAAGGCTGTAATGTAGCAGCCACTTACCTGCTGAAAGCTTCGGTCTCAGCTGAGGCCTCAGTGGGAGCCTGCCTTCTGATCTTCTACACCTTTACGGCCCCTCGCCACCTCTTCCCATGCTGCAATGGTGTCCCCGTTGCAACACTGCTGGATTTTCATCACTCACAATGGTGGACCTCTTCATGACAGCAGAAATCCCACTGGGAGCCTCCCAGAAACGAGCTCCCAATAGCAGCATTAGCAGCACTTGGAGTCTGCACCCATTAGGATAATAAGGCTGACCCTAAAAAAATTCAACAGGGCCTGAGCGGATTCATGCTGCCAATTCGAAAAACCCAGACATTGAATTTCATTGGGTGGGTTTTACAGTTTTCAGCCAGATGGAGCACGGTATGAAAGCGCAATGCTCCACGTTAGACAGATGGAAAATGGAAAGACCAAATCAGTCTTATAGAAAATTGGATGACATAGGCAGCAAATGTGAAGATGCGCACAGATCAGAGCAGTGCCTGTCATGCCCCAAAAGGAAGAAAGGGGGTAGGAGCAGCAATTAGCGACAATTGTGATATCTTATTACAAGTTCCAGTATGTCTCAAGTTTACTTCTTGGAACAGGCTGTATGGCTTTTTATGAACTTTTATTTCCTTCTTAACAAAGCCTTGCTCAATTGTTACATATTTGCTAGTGCTGCTTACACATATTCCAGGAAGGCAAGAAAAATTAATGGACTCTAAAACAAGCACATTGTTTTTTTGTGCAGATCAAGTTCCTGCTTGTCCACATTCTGGAATTTCTGATTACCCGCATCACACAGCTTCACGTCAAAGAATAGTTATTTATTGGGATATAAATTATGCCCTGACATGGAGGTGAGTGTTGGTCAGAATGCAACTTAACAGGTACCTAATAATACACTGTGGATGGAGAGTGGAGAAACTACCAGGACAACAGACTTTGCCTTCCCCATGGACCTCATACCATGCTTACTCAGCCTACTCCCATCAGAAGGGTCTCCTGCTGGCCGTAAAATCACTTCATTATTGTAACTGGAGAGAGATCATGCATCCCGCTGTTGTGGCTCAAGAAGACACCCCCAAAATAAGTGCGTGGACAAAGCAGATGTTGATCAACGGGACCCCAGCATCGACACCTGTACCTGAAGTACTTCATTGGCTGTAAAGCGCTTTTGGACATCCTGAGGTTGTGAAAGACATTATATAAATGCAAGTCTTTCTTTCTTTTATCATAAATCGTAACCAAGAACAGACCCTGGCTCTGTCAAGCCTAAATATCTAGTTCTAATAAAATGTACTGAAACTCACTAAGAAGCACTGTGTGTAACTGTAAGTAACATGTAACATAAATGTAATATGTTACATGTTACTTACTTAAAGGTCAGAGGCTGGGTATTCTGCGGCGAGTGTCTCATCTCCTGACTCCCCAAAGCCTTTCCACCATCTACAAGGCACAAGTCAGGAGTGTGATGGAATACTCTCCACTTGCCTGGATGAGTGCAGCTGCAACAACACTCAAGAAGCTCGACACCATCCAGGACAAAGCAGCCCGTTAGATTGGCACCCCATCCACCACCTTAAACATTCACTCGCTCTACCACTGGCGTACCGTGGCTGCAGTGTGTACCATCTACAAGATGCACTGCAGCAACTCACCAAGGCTTCTTCGGCAGCACCTGCCAAACCCGCGACCTCTTCCAGCTAGAAGGACAAGGGCAGCAGGCGCATGGGAACACCACCACCTCCAAGTTCCCCTCCAAGTCACACACCATCCTGACTTGGAAGTATATCGCCGATCCTTCATCGTCGCTGGGTCAAAATCCTGGAACTACCTACCTAACAGCACTTTGGGAGTACCTTCACCACAAGGACTGCAGCGGTTCAAGAAGGCAACTCACCACCACCTTCTCAAGGGCAATTAGAGACGCCCAGATCCCATAAACGAATAAAATGCCATAACTAAGAAAGTGTGTAAACTGAATACAATACAAAAAAAAATCTAAAAGGCAGTTTAATAAATATCAGCCTTGGCTCAATGGTAGCACTCTCTCAAGTGTCAGTGGTTGTGGGTTCAAGCCCCACTCCAGAGACTTGAGCACAAAATCTAAGCTGACACTTCAGTGCAGTACTGAGGGAGCGCTGCACTGTCAGAAGTGCGATTTTCAGATCAGACGTTAAACTGAGGTTCTATCCCTCTCACTATAACTTTGCTCCTGATCCTGCTATTACTATACTCCGTATTTTCTGATCGGAGGCTTCCTGCGTGCGGAGGCTTCCGATCTGGAAAAAATCTACGGACTTACCTGAGGGCTCCCGAAGTGCGTATACTTCCGCTCCTGGGCCTCTCAAACTCGAAATGCACAGGGCCCACGTATCCCAGAGGCGCATGCAGTTCGCAAGTGTCCCTGGGATCACGTGGGCCATGGGGAGCCAATAGGAGAAGGAAATCTAGCTTCATACACTTGACAGATAGACCTGTCAACTATATGAATGGAGATCAACCCAAAAAAGTGTAAAACATTAAATACATTTTTTTTTTAAATTATATTTTTAAAATGAGTTGAAATTACAATAAACTAAATATTTTAAACAATAATTTAATTTTTTGAAAAAAATAATTAAAGTTTTTTACGGGGCTAAAAATAAACTTACCTTTTTTTAAAAGTATTTTTAAATGATAAATGAGTGAAAAACATTTTTTTTTACTTTTTTCAACTCTTATGCTGGTAAAAGCAGGCCTTACGCCTGCTTTTACCAGGCGTAAAATTTTTAAAGGTTTTCTGCGGGCGGAGGGTCTCCAGAAAGCGGAACTATCCGCCCGCAGAGGCCCTTCTCCAGGGCAGGCGTCCGATCTGTCAAGAGCATTCTTGACAGATCGGAAATGCCGGTTTTCAGCGCATACGTTTGGCATGCCCGAAACCAGCATTTCCGATGTCCCTATGGGTGTGTACACAGCCCGTACACACCCATAGGGATCAGAATATACGGCCCAATATTAATACAAGTTTAATTAGTTAGAACTAATTGTCACATGGTCTTGCAGATTCGAGCCTACTTTGTCTCAGCATCAAACTGGCAAAAGAACCAGAACGGCGATGAGGAGAACTTCTTTACCCAGAGAGGGGTGAGAATGTGGAACTCGATACCACAGCAAGTGGTTGAAGCGAATAGTATAGATGCATTTAAGGGGAGGTTTGGTAAGCATATGAGGGAGAAGGTAATAGAGGGTTATGCTGATAGAGTTAGATGAGGAAAGACAGGAGGAGGCTCGAGTGGAGCATAAACGCCGGCATGGACTGGCTGGGTTGAATGGCCTGGTTCTGTGCAAGGGAGTGGGACTAATTAGCCTATGCAGCTCAGTGAGCCTGGGTAGCTCAGTTGGTTAGAGCATTGGACTTTTAAAGAGATAGTGATATGAAGGGTGAGGGTTCAAATCGCTGATCAGGTGATATATTTTTAAACAACTAGCAAGTTCTGCCTTCCAGCAACAACTGCCCGAGTAACGGTACAGGTGGTGTGTTAGCAATAAACTCAAGGGTACGGTAGCATAGTGGTTATGTCACTGGACTAGTAATCCAGAAGCCTGGACTTAATGATCCAGGGACGTGAGTTCAAATCCCACCACAGCAGCTGGGGAATTTAAATTCAATTAAATAATTCTGGAATAAAAAGTTAGTATCAGTAATGGTGACAATGAAACTATTGGATTGTAAGAAACCCATCTGGTTCCCTAATATCCATTAGGGAAGGAAATCTACCATCCTTACCTGGATCTGCCTATGTGACTCTGGACCCACAGCAATGTGACTCTTAACTGCCCTCTGAAATAGCCTAGCAAGCTGTTCAGTTGTATTCAAGAAGGCAGCACACCAGTGCCTTCTCAAGGGCAATTAGGGATGGTCAATAAATGCCGGCCTTACTGGCGATGTCCACATCCCGTAAATGAATTTAAAAAAAATTGTTTTTAAAATTGTAAGAGCAGAAGGACCTGGGGTGCATAATCACAAATCCTTGGAGGTGGCAGGGCAAGTTGAGCAGGCAATTAGGAAAGTGTATGGGATATTTGTAAATAGGGGCATTGAATCAAAAACAAGGAAGTCATGCTAAACCTTTACAAATCACTGGTTAGGCCTCAGCATTGTGTACAATTCTGAGCACCACACTTTATGAAAGATGTCAAGGTCTTGGAGAGGGTACAGATGAGATTTACCAGGATGATAACAGGAATAAGGGACTATAGTTATGTGGAGAGATTGGAGAAGCTGGGATTGTTCTCCTTAGAGCAGAGAAGGTTAAGGGGAGACCTAATAGAGATATTCAAAATTATGAATGGTTTTGATAGAGCAATGAGGGAGAAACTGTTTCCTCTGGCAAGTGGGTCGATAACCAGAGGTCATAGATTTAAAATAACTGGCAAAAGAATTAGAGGGGAAATGAGGGGAATTTTTTTCAAACAGAGGGTTGTTAAGATCTGAAATGCATTATCTAAAGGGTGGTGGAATCAGATCCCATAGGAACTTTCAAAAGGACATGTACTTGAAGAGAATTAATTTGCAGGGTTATGGGGAAAAAGCAGGGCTGTGGGACTAATTTGGACAGCTCTTTGAAAGAGTTGGCGCAGGCACGACTGGTTGAATGGAAACCTTCTGTGCTGTAAGATTCTATGGTTCTGTGAATTGGATAGCGTTTTCAGAGAGAGGGCAGAGGCACGATGGGCTGAATGGCCTCTTTTTGTACTGTATGATTCCATGATTCTACTGATAACACAGCCGCCACCACCAACATCTTCAGATCAGAGCAAACTCATTTCCGCACTCTCTGCCATCAAAAACAGAATCTGTCAGCGTTACACTCAATTGTCCTCCTGCAGCGCTCAGTCAAAGAAGCAATAGCATAGCTGTTCATAAATTACAATATCATGAGAAAGGGCCCCATGGCATGATAATGAAGAGTAAACATAAGAACATGAGAAATAGGAGCAGGAGTAGGTCATTTGACCCTTCGAGCCTGCTCCGCCATTCAATAAGATCATGGCTGATCTTCTACCTCATCTCTACTTTCCTACACTATCCCCATATCCCGTGAGTCCCTTAAAATCCAAAAATCTATCAATCTCTGTCTTGAATATACTCAACGACTGAGCATCCACAGTCCTCTGGGATAGAGAATTCCAAAGATTCACAACCCTTTGAGTGAAGAAATTTCTCCTCATCTCAGTCCTAAATGGCCGACCCCTTATTCTGAGACTGACCCCCTAGTTCTAGACTCCCCAGCCAGGGGAAACATCCTCCCAGCATCTACCCTGTCAAGCCCTTTAGAATTTTATATGTTTCAATGAGATCACCTCTCATTCCTCTAAACTCTAGGGAATATAGGTCAAATCTACTCAATCTCTCCTCATAGGACAATCCCCGCAGACCCCCCCCCCCCCCCAACCCCATCCCAGGAATCAGTCTAGTGAATCTTTGTTGCACTCCATCTAATACAAGTATATTGTTCCTTAGGTAAGGAGATCAAAACTGTACACAGTACTCCAGGTGTGGTCTCACCAAGGCCCTATATAATTGTAGTAAGACTTCTTTACTCTTATACGCCAATCCCTTTGTAATAAAGGTTAACATACCATTTGCTTGCTGTACCTGCATGTTAACTTTCTGTGATTCGTGTACAAGGACACCCAGGTCCCTCTGAATACCAACATTTCTCAGTCTCTCACCATTTAAAAATATTCTGCTTTTCTATTAACCTAACAAAGTGGATAACTTCACACTTCTGCACATTATATTAACATGGTTTGCAAATTTGGCTGTTTGCACACATTATAGCAGTTGTAAAGCAAATTCCTGTTTGAAAAGTTGCTGGTCACTGAATATATATATATATATATGTGAACAATTTAAATACATGGGTAGAATTTTCTTCTTTGGAGGTGGGTGGGTGGTTTGGGGGTGGGGGGGGGGGGGGTTCCATCACCATAATTGCAAGGTATTACATATTGGGAGAATGTTATTTTGACACATGTCATATGGCTGAGGTTGAAGGAGATCCAGGGAGAGGAGCGTGAAGGATTCAACATCCAATCCCTGTGGAGCAACAATCAACCTGAACTATATTGCTGAACCAGTGAAGTATAAGTCAGAGGATGCCACGTTACATAGTAGTACATAGTATTTACAGGTCATTCGGCCCAACAGGTCCATGTCCGCATTTATGCTCACACAAGCCTCCTCCCACCCCTCTTCATCTAACCCCATCAACACGTCCTTCTAGCTTCCCCTTAAATGCATCTATGCTATACACCTCAACCACTCCCTATGGTACCGAGTTCCACATTCTAACCACTCCCTGGGTAAAGAAGTTTCTTCTGAATTCCCTATTGGATTTATTAGTGACTAACTTATATTTATGGCCCCTAGTTCTGGTCTCCACTGCAAGTGGAAACTTATTCTCTACGTCTACCTTATCAAACTCTTTCATAATCTTAAGGACACCCCTCAGTCTTCTCTTTTCTAGAGAAAGGAGCCCCAGCCTGTTCAATCTTTTCTGATAGGTATAACCTCTCAGTTCTGGTATCATCCTGGTACATTTTTTTTGCGCCTACTCCAGTGCCTCTAAAATCTTTTTATAATATGGAGACCAAAACTGTTCACAGTACTTCAAGTGTGGTCTAATCAAGATTCTATACACGTTTAACATAACTTCTCTGCTTTTCAATTCTATCCCTCTAGAAATGAACCACAGTGCTTTATTTTCTTTTTTTTATGGCCTTACTAACCTGCGTCGTTACTTTTAATGATTTGTATATCTATACCTCCAGATCCCTGTGATCCTCTACCCCATTTAGACACTTATTTTCCAAGGAGTATGTGGCCTCCTTATTCTTCCTACCAAAATATACCGCCTTACACTTATCTATATTGAAGCCCATTTGCACGCTCATTCTGCAAGTTTATTAATATCTTCCTGTATTTTGTCACAGACTTTCTCTGCATTAACTATACCCCCCAATTTGGTGTCGTCCCCAAATTTTTAAATTGTACTTCTGATTCCCGAGTCCAAATTGTTTATGTAAATGGTGAACAAAGGTGGTCACACCACTTCCCACCTGTTGCCAGTCTGAATAACTACTTTAAACCCCTATTCTGTCTTCTGTTTTGTAGCCAGCTTGCTATCCATTCTGCTACTTGTCCCCTGACTCCACATGTTCTGACCTTAGTCATGAACCTATTAGGTGATACCTTATCGAAGGCCTTTTGAAAATCCAAATATATTACGTCTATTGCATTACCCTTGTCTATCCCTTTCTGTTACTTCTTCAAAGAATTCAATAAGATTGGTCAAGCATGACCTTCCCTTTTGAAATCTGTGCTGACTACTCTTCATTATATTTTCAGTTTCTAGATGTTTTTCTATTACATCTTTGAGTAAGGATTCTATTATCTTTCCTACCACTGTTGTTAAGCTAATTGGTCTATAGTTCCCTGGACTTGTTCTATCTCCTTTTTTAAATATAGGAATCACATTAGCTGTCTGCCAGTCCTCTGGCACTAATCCCTTTTCTAATGAATTTTTAAATATATGTAATACTGCCTCTGCTATCTCTTCCCTAACTTCTTTTAATATGTGCGAATGCAATCCATTGGGACCAGGGGTTTTATTCTCCCTAAGTTTGATTAGTTTATCAATTATCTCTCCCCTTTCTATCTTAAATGTCTTGATATCCTTTTTTGATCTCTTCTAATGTTATTCCCACCATGTTAGTCTTCCTGGAAAAAACCGAGGCAAAGTAATTATTTAATATTTCTGCCATTTCGCTGTCAGTAACTATGAGTTTATCGTGTGTATCTCTTAGTGGCCCTATCCCATTCCTGATTTTTTTTTTGTTATTTATGTGTCTGTAGAATGCTTTACTATTTCTTTTTATATTCCTTGTTAATTTCATTTTGTAGTTTCTCTTTGCCTTCCTAATTGTTTTTTCTGACTTATTTCCTAATCTTTTTGCATTCCCTTTTGCCATCCTCCACTTTGTTGTTTATATACTTAGTGTATGCCTTTTTCTTTAGTTTCAATTTTTCCCTTATTTCTTTATTCAGCCATGGTGTGTCATTACTGGCTAGTTTGTTCTTTTTAGTGGGATATATTTCTCATGGACTCTATTGAATGTTTCCCACTGCTGTCCTATTTCTTTGTCAGTAAATATTTCCAGTTTATTTTCCCTAGTTCCATTCTCATCCCCTTAAAATCAGTTTTTTCCCCCAATTTATTACTTAGGTCTTTGTCTTACTTATGTCCTTCTCAATCTTTATCTTAAACCTTATTGTGTTGTGATCACTATTGCCTAGATGTTCCTCTATGCTTACTTCTCTTATCGGTTCTGGTTCATTTCCCATTACTAGATCCAGCAGTGCTCCATCTCTTGTTGGGCTTTTTACATGCTGGGTAAGAAGGGAGTCCTGAACACAGTGTGAAAACTCCATTCCCTGTATTCCTTTCACTACCTCTTCTTGCCAGTTTATTTGGGGGTAGTTAAAATCTCCCATGATTATTATTCTATGTTCTTTACTCATTTCACATATTTGCTGACATATTTATTCCTCCACCTCCTTTCCACTATTAGGTGGTCTGTAGTATACCCCTATTAGCGTGATCGATCCATTCTCATTTTTTCAATCCATATGGATTCTGTTTCAATCCTTCCGTTAGTTATCTCCCTTTTTTCTACTACCATTGTTATCTCTAATTAGTACAGCTACCCCACCCCCATCTTCCTTTCTATGCCTATGTTGAAACTGTATAGTATTTTGGCCATACTGCATCATGAATACTGTCTTCAATTTTGGCCACAGACAAGAGGGGAATGAATATTCAAGAGCTGGAGACAGTGCAGAGAAAAGCCATGAGGCTGATCCCTAATATCAGAGGGTAATTATACAGAAAGATTATTTAAAACTTAAGCTATTTATCCTTGAAAGGAGACGACAGAGAGGCCTTCATAAAAGTGTATGGTATTAAAAACCAGAGATAAATCGGAGCAGCCCTTCAAGGTAAACCTTGACAGTAGGATTAGGGAGTTCAAGTTCAAACTGGTGAAAGGCAAATTTAGGATTGAAGTCAGGAAGTTCTTTCTCAAAGAAGGAGTAAGCAACAGTTAGAAAGGACCACTCGGTAGAGCAATGGAGGCAAAATCTGAGACGTTTGGATGCTGTGATGTAATGATTTTCCTCGTCTGTATTTATTTTGTGATCTTTTGAAACAATTTTGGTGTGTCAAGAAAAATAATTTATTCACCAAACTATCAGAACTAGTAATACCAATTAGTAATTAATTATGTGTTTAACAAATTTCCTAACAACTTACATTTATATAGCACCTTTAACATAATAAAATGTCCCAAACAATATTCCCTCGCGGCCACGCAGCTCAGGACCAGCTCTTCAAATGTGAAATTTTGCGCATGTGCGAAACTTTGAATAGTCCACGCAGCCCATTAAAGGGACCGCACACCCAAAACAAAGTTAGGGGGAACATTGGTCCCAAGGCGCGTTATTTAAAAAAAAGACACCGAGCCATATAAGGAGATGTTAGGGCAAATGACCAAATGCTTGGTCAAAGAGGTAGTTTTAAGGAGCATCTTAAAGGAGGAAATAGAAGTGGAGAGCCAGCGAGATTTAGGGTGGGAATTCCAGAGCTTAGGACCTAGGCAGCTTAAGGCACGGCCACCAATGGTGGAGCAATTAAAATCGGGGATGTTCAAAAGGCCAGAATAGACGGAGTGCAGAGGTCTAGGGGTATTTTAGGGCTGGAGGAGATTACAGAGATAAGGAGGGATTTGAAAACAACGATGAGAATTTTAAAATCAAGGCATTGCTTAACTGGGAGCCAATGTAGGTCAGCAAGCACAGGGGAGATGGGTGAATGGGACTTGGTGTGAGTTAGGACACGGGCGGCAGAGTTTTGGAAGACCTAAAATATAAAATTAAATTTAAAGGGGGAAAAATTGAGTCATACCCCCATTGGGGTGCTAACTTCGCCGGAGCACTAATTGTAGCGCTCCGAAAAAATTAGCGCCCCCGCAGCCGAAATTGAGTGATTGTGTCCCAAGAGGGAAGTGGGGCACTACTGGAAGCGCCCCGCCTCCCTCTTGGGGCGCTGCAAGGGAATGTCGCGCTGCAGTATTGCAGGCCTTTCTTCCCTTCTTAAAGGGGAGGGGCCTTGCACAGCGCGACTCGGGGCCCAGCTGGGCCACTGGGATCGGAGTGCCGGCAAAAGAGCCCGGCACTCAAGAGAAGTGCCGGGCTCATGGCGCGCAGCCGGCACTCTGCGCCTGGGGGGAGGTGCTCAGGAGGCCAGGGATGGCAGCGGAGGCAGGTGCTGGCAGACGGCCAGCAACAAAAATGGCCACCCGGCACCTCGCCTTTAAATAGCGCCACCCTGGCCGCAGGTAGGCCCCCCATACCCCGTCGGACATAGTGCCCAGCGGTAAGTCAGGGGGCGCTACCGAAGATCGCAGCCGGGGCGCTGCGCACAGCGATGATGTCATCACCGCGGGGCGCTAACAGTTATCCCCCGCCGCTAACCTCCTGCTGAATTTCGTGGGAGGTGTTACCGGCACCGCGCCCGGGCGCTAGTTGCTTTGGGCGCTAACGGGAGGCGCAAAGCAACCGAATTTTCCCCCAAAAAAAACCTAGCTACGATAACAATCCTCTTCTCAGTTTCAAATGAACATATGTCTGCCTATCATGACCAAGAAAAGGGAAGTTATGAAAAATTGCCAAAAGAGCCTTTCCCAGCAATTGCCTCACCCATCTAACAAAACAAACACTCTTTATTTCTCTTTCTGTACCTGATTTGACTCTAATTCATCCGTTCTAATTCACCCTGCTTTTCAGTCATTTCTCTGTTTCTTTCCCAATCCTTAAATTGGTTAAGGAGATACACAGCTGGTCCCGCTGTTCACGAAGGTCCCAGATGCCCCATTGCCCTCGCTATGCCATTATCAGCTCGCACTGACAGCAAGTTACAGCGCAAAATTTTGAGAGCTAAAGGGTGCAGGATAATGTCCAACGGCGAAAGCTGCGAGATGCCCCGCTCCAGCAAGATTTGGCCCAATATTCACCCACTCCATCACCAGCACATGCTTGTTGCAATGCCCAAAATTTTCTGGAGTGGAGCATATCACAGCGTGCCCTGTCAGTTAGACTTGTTCCTGCACACTTCAGCTCAAAAATCTTTTGCCCACAAAATTGCTGGAAATGCGAGCTGATCACGGCGCAGCGAGGGCAACAGGGCATCTGGGAACTTGGTGAACAATGGGACAAGCAGTGCATCTCCTTAACCAATGAGATTAAAGGATTGAGATATAAACAGAGGAAGGGCTGAGAAGGAGGGTGAATTAAAGTGGGTGAATTCAATGTCAAATCAGGTACAGAAAGAGAAATAAACAAAGGGAAAGATTGGATTGAGAGAGAAAAGGATACAGAAATGAAAAGTAAGAACAAAAATTTAAATTTGACATTTTTAAAATCTCTAACAACCTGAAGGAATGAGACTGCCATAGAACCAGTCTGGTGAACCTTCATTGTACTCTCATGCACATCTCCGGCACCCACCACCTGCCCCATGCGGCAAGAAACTCCAACAGCCGACCATCACTGAGGAGTATTGCCCAGGCCCCCGACCCCAGCCACATCCCTGAGCCAATTTGTTTTGTAAAAAAAATTCAGCCCTTTCTTCTGGGGTCCAGATAACTTCAATGGCATGGACCAAATCAGTGGGACCACTTTTGCCCAGATGGAGACTGGTATGATAAAATCATGAGGGGTCTGGACAGAGTAGATAGAAACTGTTCCCATTGGCGGGGTCGAGAACCAGAGGACACAGATTTAAGGGGATTGGGAAAAGAACCAAAGGCGACATGAGGAAAACTTTTTTTTACGCAGCGAGTGGTTAGGATCTGGAATGCACTGCCTGAAAGGCTGGTGGAGGCAGACTCAATTGTGACTTTCAAAAAGGGAATTGGAGAAGTACCTGAAGGAAAAAAATTTGCAGGGCTACGGGGAAAGGGCGGGGGAGTGGGACTAGCTGAAGTGTTTGTGCAGAGAGCCGGCACGGGCTCGACAGGGCGAATGGCCTCCTTCTGTGCTGTAACCATTCTATGATTCAAGTCACTCGATGTACCAGCCTCCAGAGATGGGTCGGGTCAAGACTGAGCAAAGTTAGTGGCAGCTCCCACACTGAAGAGTCCCAGCCCCTGGCTCCACCCTTGTTGATGGCATTTGCCTTGTAAGCTCAGGAGGTGGTTCTGCCCTTTACTTGTTGGAGACTCAAAAACAGCAGAGACCTGGCAAAATTGGGTCTCTGCCAGTTCGCTGGGGTACCATGGTGACCTATGGCATGAGACAGGCAGAAGCAGCACAGATTTTTGTATCCATTAGTACCTTCAATCAGCACACCCAGAATAGACTTTGAATCCAAACACTGGAGGCTAATTGCAATGATGTTCATAGGATAGGAGGGATCTGTTACCTCCTATTCAACGAATAGGAGGGAACAGAGGAAGAATGAGTGAGGTGAGTAGATATACATATCCTATTTTTTTTTAAACTTTGTGCCAAAATGATTTTCCATGGAAATTTTTTTAATCCCTAAATGTGACAAGGAACCTCATCATAATTCCTCTCGCTCAGAGGATGTGTTGTAAAAGCAAAACATACCCTTAACTCCCTCATGTTACAGCAGAGCTTATGGTTAAGTAAAAATAAAATGAGCAAAGAGGATGTCCAAGAAACTACTAGCTAGTCAGCTGAAGCAGGCAGAGACAACTGCAGATTTACCAGTGATTAGAAGGGAGGAGCACCATAATGTTGGAATCCTGGCAGATGTTTCCTTTCTGTATCTCAGAGGTCCCCAACTACTTCCCTTGCTTAGATAATTAACACAGCACAGAGCAGCAAGGCCCCAGTTGGATTCTGTTCTCTACAGTGTTAGCTGATCCAAGCCATGGCAGCAATTGGGGACAGCAGAGGTAGAGAGGAAAAATCTGCCAGGATATCCAAAACTTGATTACTATCCAGTGATTTCTTCTGGAAAGTGCAAGTGTGAGTATCAGGCACGAGTTCCACCATTTTTTGAGTACGACTTTTCTATGGTTAACATAAGAACATAAGAAATAGGAGCAGGAGTAGGCCATTCGAGCCTGCTCCACCATTCAATAAGATCATGGCTGATCTTCTACCTCAACTCTACTTTCCTGAACTATTCCCATGCCCCTTGATTCCCTTAATATTCAAAAATCTAGCGGTCTGTGTCATGAATATACTCAATGACTGAGCCTCCACAGCCCTCTGGGGTAGAGAATTCCAAGATTCCCCATCCTGAGTGAAGAAATTTCTCTCCTCATCTCAGTCCTAAATGGCCAACCCCTTATTAAAATAGTGACTTCACAAAGTCAGTTTGGTATCAAATTAAAATTATGGTGCATGATTAGAATCAAGATTTGCAACCAGATACCACAAGTTCAGGGCGGTACCCACAAAACAAGCATTGGAAGTTACAGGCTATACAACTTAGCTTCAAGGATGCATTTTGTATTCAGGCTCAAAGTTGTTCATCGAGAAATACTTCAGTATACAAATCATATTGGAAACATTCCACAGGTGGAGCTTGCTGCTTATGTGACAATATCATACTTGTGGATTACATAGAATTTACAGCACAGAAACAGGCCATTCAGCCCAATTGGTCTATGCCGGTGTTGATGCTCCACACAAGCCTCCTTCCACTCTACTTCATCTAACCCTATCAGCATATCCTTCCATTCTTTTTCTCCCTCATGAATTTAAGGGGAAGTTAGATAAGTACATGTATGCTTTTTGCCTCAACTACATGTGGTAGCAAGTTCCACATTCTAACCACTCTGGGTAAAGAAGTTTCTTCTGAATTCCCTACTGGATTTTAGTAACATATCTTAATAACCCTTAGTTTTGGACTCCCCACAAGTGACTCTCTACATCTAACCGATCAAACACCTTTATAACTTTAAAGACCTCTATTTGGCTACCCTTCAGCCTTCCCATTTCTAGAGATTGATATTTCAGTTTCTCCTCTATTTTCCATTAGTGAAAAGAACTTTCAAACCATTATATATTTCAAAACATTGATTTACAAAACAGAGAGCCATGAATATAATTTTGCTGTTTTTTATTAGGTTTTTTCTGTCTACTGTGGAAATAATCTTATATAATTAAATTATATATGTAGTTAAGTTCTGTAAAAACACACATTATATGGTTTGACTTTAAATTCTAATACAAAGGACAGTCCAGAATCAAATGAATCTAGGCATTACGCATTCACAGATATCAGGTTGCTCATTCCACTGAAGTAGGATCTTTCCCTCTCACACATCATCTCAAAATGTAAAGGTCTTCTGCAGAAATTACACTCAGCAGAGGAATGAGACTTCAACTTCAATCCAACATCCTTCCATGTAATCAGCAGTTTTTCTGTTTATAAAACATGAGATGATGTATTAAATAGAACAGAATTCAGGAGATATAATTCTGCAGTAATTGTAAGCTGGCTGTTTTGAGTTACATTCTGATTCCAAGCAACAAGTATCTATGGATTAATTTAGGCAAAAAACAATCCATCTAGAAGTAACCAAAACTAAGAATAGTTACTATAAAAACTACTGTAAATATCATACTAAGAAAGCAAATGTATAAAACATGCACCAGATTTTCAGGTCACCCATCAGTTATGCAATTTTTTTTTTAATATACAGTAAATGCTTACACTTGTGTTAAACTTATGCAACCTAAATGTTTACTTCAGAGTACAATGAGCTTGGGGGTGGGGGGAGAAAAAGGTAAAAATTTTGGGGGGAAATGTGTACAATAAAAACAGATTTAAACTGTATTTTTGGTCCAACAAAGCCTAATTTTACATTGGATGGGCAACTAATTCAGACAAAAAGTTATGATTGCTCTTAAGCCCATGCCACCCCACTCCCAAGAAATTAACATTAATTGTAGGATCATGTAGGTTTAACTGTTTCTGGACTTAGAAATGCACAGCAGTTACATCACAGAAACAGACCATTCAGCTGAACCAGTCTGGTTTGGAGTTTACACTCCACACGAGCAAATAGTTCTAATCACATTTACTCACCCCATTCCTTTATCTCATCAACCCTTTACCTTCATCCGCCTACCCAATCTAATCTTGAATGTGGAGTTTCTAATTTAACCACTAACCCGGGAAGTAAAGTTCATAGCCTCAAATTTCTCCCGCCCTCAGTTCCAAATCTGTTACATTTAAATTTGTATTTACGGCCCCTCGTTATTGTCCCCTTAACCACTGGAATCAGTCTGCTTCTATCTACCCGGTCCCAGCCCGTCATAATTTTAACCACCGTTATAATCGCCCCATAATCTGCATTATTCTAACGAAGAGACAATTTTTTCCAAGTCTTCCTTTGTATTTTCTCTGACATAGCACCATCCTAGTGCAGCACACGCTCTAAAGCCTCATATCCTTCCTATAGTGTGGAGCGCAATTATTCTCATAGTACTCAGTACTCTTGAGGTCTTATGGGTTTACATAAGCTCAGTACCTCTTGGCTTTTATATTCTATACCTAGAGATAAAACCTAGAATTCGATTAGCATTTTTCACAGCCGTATCAACTTGAAGTGTTGCCTTTAATGTTGTGAACCTACACCTCAAAGTCTCTCTGGTTTTCCACATCACTGAGCCTACTTCCATTCAGAGTATAATTACTGTTCTATTTTTAAAAATGCATTACACATCACATTTTCTTTTATTCATTCTCTGGATGTGGACATTGCTGGCAAGGCAGTCATTTATTGGCCATTCCTAGTTGCCCTGAGCAGGTGGTAGTGGTCCTTGTTGAACCGCTGGTAGCAGTTTGATACAACACAGAATGGCTTGCTAGGGGTCACTTCAGAGGACGGAAGAGTCCACCACATTGTTGTGGGGCTAGAGTCACATATAGGCCAGACCGGATAAAGACGACAGGGTTCTTTCCCTAAAGGAGTAGGGAATTAGTAAACTAGTTGGGTTTATGACAGCCTCATTGCCATCTTTACCAATACTCACTTTAAAAAAAAAATTGATCTCAAATGCTCAAACTGCCATTTTGGGATCTGAACTCCTGTTCTCTGGGTTATTAGTCCAGGCTTCTGGATTACTAGTCCAATAACACAACACTTGCTAACATTGAATTCCATCTGCCACTTTTTAGTCCATTCTCCCATTTTATCAATAACTCTTTGCAGTTTCCTTTGGTCTTTCTAAAGAATTAACTGTATCTATTTTGGTATTATCTGCAAATTTCATCAACACTCCCTCCAAGCCTATTACCAAATTAGTGAACTGAAGTGGCCCCAGAACTGTATCCGGAGGGACCCACTTCCAACCACTCTGGAAAAACTGCCCTCAACTCCGACACTATTTTATCCCTCAAACAATTTTAATCCAGTTTGCTATCCTTTTTATATTCCTTTACATCATTTGATGTGAAGTCTACTTACCAACAAAATAATTCATCATTTGAGGTGTATGATGAGGGGTTGGGGCAATACGCAAGAGCTCCTCACCACGTGCAACAGTGGGGTAGTTGATAGCTTGGACGTAAATGTTGTATTTACTTAGCAGTTCATCACAGATCTGAGTGTTTTTAGCTGCATTTGCAACCTAAAAAAAGACAGCATAAATATACACAAAATCAATGAATGTCTTACTAGAACCTTCAAAACTTAAAACCGAGTCACATTGTAAAATGTTATTCATTCACTTGGAATCAATTTGCATTGGTAAAAGGCGACCGTGACTGCCGTCTTCTTTGGCATCTTTTATTTCCTACTCCAACTCCATTTCCAATTTTCTCCCCTCATACCATGAACAATTCACCAGTCAAATGGGGTGAAGTAACTTGCCCTTAGAGCTACACTGGCAGAAGTTTAACATGCCATGGGCAATTTGGAGAAAATGTTCTTGTGCACCACCCCCAAAATTGTAAAACAAAATTGATGACGTAAACAAAGTTTATCACAAAATATGAATAAAGCAATCCTGTAAAATCCAATAATTTTGAACCATTTAGTCACATTTTTATTTTGGCAGGTATAAATGTGACAACAGGAAATTTTTAGGAAGTAGTTTTGGCATGGTTGAGTACGAGGTGGTGATGGGGCAGGGGGGGTGGAAGGATGAAAGCACAGCAGGGAAACTTTCGGCACCAAGTAAAAATATTGGAGTATACATGCAGATCAATACCTACCCTGACTGGGATGATGTGACTGGGACAGTGAACCACAGGAAAACCAGCATCCATAAGTAACTGACGCATGAGTTTAACATTGCGTTGGTGCCTGCGGCGCAGTGCTCGGCCTTCTTCACTTTTCAGGACTTGGACAGACTGCAAAGCACCGGAGAGTAACATAGGTGGCAGTGAGGTAGTGAAGATGAAGCCAGCAGCATATGACCGCACAGTGTCTATAAGAGATGCAGTACTGGCTACGTAGCCACCAACACAACCAAACGCTTTTCCTGCAACAAAAAAAAAATCATTTGCTACACATCATTTTAGTAGTATTAATGCATTTCAGAGATAGGACAGATAACTATTAGCCCAAACACAAGGATGACAAAGCAAGCAAGAAAATATCAGCTGTTCAAGGATTAATACAAATAGTTTCAATTTTTTTTTAATTGAAGTTTGCTGCCAGATTAATCAATAACATGAAAAAAATGCAGAACACTAAAGTTTGATTTATATCTATAAGTAACACTAATGAGGGCATTTTAAGCTCATCAAACAAGATGAGAAGACAAGCACATTTAAGTTGCACTTTTTTTTTAAATCAAAAACTTTGCAGGCCATACATAGACCATTTGCTACACTTGCTTTTAAAACCTATTCATGTCTTCCTTATAAATTTCATGGGCTCAGTGCCATATTTAGTATTCTATGCAAAAGGTGCTGAACATTAAATTAACGGCCCACTCCACCCAGTCGTGCCATCCTCCCTTCCGCATCCCTCACTGGACAGCGTCCGGGATCAACACGTGAACAATGGGACGCTGAAGCCACTCGTTCATCTGGTCACCCCCAAAACTACAGGCTACTGAAACCTTGCTTCTATACTTAATGATAACACTATCCACATGTACAAAACTGTGCAATATCCTCAAAATGTAGAAGTATCAAATTGCACAAATAAGGCATTTTCCTCCTATACACAAAGACTACAATTTCAACTTAATGAAAGGTCACTATGAAGAACTGATGCCAAAAACAGGAAAGATGCTTATTAGTAAAATAATCTTCAAAAGTGCTGCAGTTAGCATTTGCACTGCCTGCTTAATAAAACTGATCGGCCAAATAATAGCTCATTTGTAGACTTCTACGTTTGATTTTTTTAATTCTCTTGTAACCATTGATTTACACATTCTGCATTGCTGGCTCCACGTCACAGTTAAGATTTTGATAAGTGGCGCTATTGTAAGTCCGCAGGCAGGCTCAGTAACATGAGCTTTGTTTACACTTCTCTTTGAAGCTAAACGGCTTTCTAGGTCATTGCCACATTTTATGCAAGAACTTTGAAGCAGCAAAATAAATCAGTCCATGACCTAGAATATAACACATTGCAAATCTCACAATTCAGAACTCTTTACGAAAAGAATATAAAAGGGCGATTGCAAATCTCAAAGTAGCATTAAAAGGGGCCAATCACCTTGTGTTAGGCACAACATTCCTATTTTGTGCATGTTATTTTGGAGGGGGGGTGGGGGGGGTGCGCGGAGAAGAAATATTTAGGTAGGAACATGGAGATTTATAACTGCACCAGACCCCACGTCAATCATAGTAATTTTTCAGAATTCAATACCAGTAAAATTATTTAGAAGCACATTAGTAAATGCATTTGATTCAGCTACTCAAGGTCAAACGGACCCAATTTCGCAAAGTCAAAAGCAGATTCCAGTGCCATTATGCAGTGAAAGCTGTTCGCCAGGTCACCCCTCATAAATTTTATACAATTTTGAGATCGGAGAAGATTTTGGCTTGAAAAGGAATGCTGATAACACGTTGTTAGACTAGTACAGAGGTCCTCAAGAGGCTAGATGATCTAGTCTAATATCAGTAACTCAGTTGTTCCATTTACACGGTTGATACTTTACCAGTTTACATGTAGTGTGGGCCATGAAATCTCCAAACTGGTGCTACATGAAAATTAGAAAACTAAGCAGCAGTACTTACATAAACAACTGGTTCAATTTTAGAACCACTGCAATATCGTACATCAACTTTATTTTTTTTGGCGGGGGGGGGGGGGGTGACTTCAAGATGTTGACATCACCAATGCTTTAGAACATCCAAGAAACTTCCACCTGAATGAGTTGTCAGCCAAGTTTTCACTTTTAAAATCCCACAGTATATCTTCCAGATCGGTTACTTATTAAAACTAATTATATCCAAAATCCCAGTGAACACACGGATATCTGTGTGCATAATTTAGTAAAAAAAAAACACCTGTAGCTGCTAGAGCTGGAGCCATTTTGACAATCTAATGTTTTTGCACATACATTTGGTGTAATTTTATAAATTCAGTCTCGGTACTAATTTTACAACGAGAAATCCATGCCGACACCACCAAGTTGCTGAGGCACAGCTTTGCGCAGCAGTTTGTAACCCAAAAAGGTAAATCTGGTGGACGACCAATTTTTAATAAAATCAGCTCTTCCCAGTCACTGGCCTCAGTGAACCCTGGCAGAGTTACCTTTCGATTGCAGCCAGCTGCCAGAGAGCAGTACATTAGGAATCAGTGGAGCAAGCATAGCATAAATGAAACTTCAAATTGATCTTCTAATAACAATGTAAAACTACAGATGGATCCAACTTTTGAAACTACTCATGGGGAATAAGTGCTCACTAGTTTGAGTATCTTGGCAACTATATTGTAACTGGAGTTTTAAAAACAGATCACCAGATTAGTCTCTATGATGAAACACTTCAATTTATAAGGTTCTCATACCTCAATTAAATTGAATTAGTTATGCCAGATTATGTAGGCTGATTTTGGAAATTCAAGTCCCAGAATTAAGAGTTTCTAAGCTAACATTGCACTTCTGAACAAAATGTTAAATGTGATTTTGTCGTCTTTTCTGCTTCAGGGAAGATTATATTTGTATACCTTCCCTCATTGCTATTGCAACATCCCCGCACGACTGCCTCTTGGGTGAAAATGTGTGGTTGAAGCTGCTGTGCATTAAAGTTGCGAGTAACTGCAGAGCTAGTTAGAAGCTCCCCCACCGTTGATTTGTGACAACTAACAGCAGAATTAGAACAGCTTTAACCATTTGATTCCCAACAGGCCTAGTGCAAGGCCCACCTTTCTGGGCTGGAATGGACGGTTTTTAAAAAAAAGTTTTTAGCTCACATGTTGGGATGCTGAAAGAGATTTTAAACATTACAGTAATGTCAGAAAACCCAATTTTAACTAAAAATGTCAAAAGTTTTAATTCTGCTCCTTTGTTGTTCCTATTACCCATTCTCACTAACTGCAGTCTTTAATTGTCCACCTTAATTTTACTCTCCCCACCCTGCCCCCCGCCAACAACCTTTACTTCCCCTAAAAGTTTTAAATGCTTTATTTAAATGTTTTCTTCCTTCTATTAATCTAGTGACGGCAACCCCAAACTAGTAACTCATCTGTGGCACGAAGGATTTATAAATTACTGCTTTATAATGCTACGTCGGAGACAGACACCAAGGAAGGAAGAAAAAAAATTACTAAACCAAAGAACTTGCCGGCTGATTATAATGGACACCCAGTTTATAAAAACTCAACCTGCTATTTTATCCTTCAGATCAAAGTCTTCAATTTTGACCTCTTGTGCGCACATGTACTATTAATTGCTTAACAAAAGCATAAAACTCATCCATATTTCTGCACGCACTTAATATACTTACCCAGTGTACCGGATATTATATCCATTTTATGCATGATTCCATCCCGATCTCCTATTCCTCCACCACAAGAGCCATAAAGGCCAACAGCATGGACTTCATCAACAAAGGTTATTGCACCGTATTCATGTGCTACATCACACATCTCCTCCAAAGGACAGACTGCACCTAATAAGGATAGCATATTTGAACAGTTGAGAAATTTGCTTAATTCAGCTTTAACCCACAAGTACAAAAATTCAACTGTGTAATGATCCCATGCTCTTTAAAAAAAAATGGAAAAGACACATTCTGCTCCTACAACTGCATGTACCCATACACGCCAACCCAATAAACCAACAAAAGCAGAGGAATGGTTTAAACAAAAAAAAAAATACATCTCCTAAAAGCTGACAATTCAAGAACAGTTATGTAACTTAAGCCCAGGAAGCAAGCAGGTCGCATAGGCTTCGTGACTTATTGGGTAACTTATTTCTTTACTTCTTTGAAAAACATTTAAGTACATAAATGTCTGAAAGGGGAAATCTAAATGTTGAAGGAACAAATTTAGTGATTTATTTCTAGGGAAGTTTGGGGTTATGCGCCCCTTTAGATCCTTTATATTTCCTAATATTTTTTAAAATCTTAAAAAAAAACAAAAAAAAGACATTTGGATTTTCAACTAGATCACTACCTTCCCATAAGTTACCTCAATTGTCACTCCCTCATATCTAACCCTCCTGTCCCAGCTTAAACCAACTCTATACCCCATCCAACGCCCCACACTTTCAGAAACAGTCTCCTCCTCCTCCTCCAATCCTACTGGTTCATGCTGGCAATTCTTCTCCCCCTCCAGCCTAGTTCAAGCTGGTACTCTTCTTTCACATTCCCCCATTCAAATTGGTACTCTAATCCCTCTCCACTGCTTAATACTAGCACTTTCCTTTACCCAAAACTCCACTCCCAGCTTCATCACCCTTCCGTCTGATCTTCATTACAATCCTTTACTCCCCTCCATTCTTCCCTCAGTGCCAGTCCCATCAAATCCTGCCACTAACAGACCAGGTTCCACTCCTTCAGCTGTGCGCCACAAGTGAAAGGGTTCCCACCTCTATACTATAGGCAAGAATTCTCAAGAGTACAGGAGCACTGACCTACAGCAAACAGAGGCAAGGATCCTTTCCACTAGCTACAAGCAATGTGGGGCAGTGCCAAGGAGAGAGGGGCCTCTGTTGGGTTTTTAGCAGCAAGACTTGGAATTACGTCGAGGGGTTTGGTCTGCTCTGAATTTTTGCCAGTAAATGCTGAGGGCTTGACTTGTATATGTATTATTGGAGCAATGCTAGCAATTCTTGCATAAGAATACAATTTAAAGAAATACTAGATGCAGCATAGTCAAGGACTGTTTAAGGAATATGGTTACATTTAACATTTTGTGGCATCAAGATTAATTTTGTTAGTAACTTTATGTATGAATTGAGATTTAAAAAAATATAAACAGTTTCATGCAGAGCTATAGAAGCGCATGATTGTAACCACAACTCCAAAATGGTAGGTGTAGGAAAAGTTAGGTAAAGCTCTATTTTCAACAAAAAAAACTTCAGATTGTTCATCTAGGGTGTTAGCAGCAAATCAAGTTTTAGTTACACAGAGCTTTTAAAAAGAGTTTACAATTCACAACATGCTGCATCAACACTGGTCTCATATTGAATCCTTGCAAGCTGAAAACTCAAGTTAGACCTTAAATCCTACAAGCATCAGTAAACCAAACTGCATTACATGTACTGTTAGGAAATAGAAATGTTACCAGACCAGTTGACAACTTTTGCAATTTAAGGTTTGATTAATTTGCTACTGTAGATTGTTTAGTAACAGCAGTTCCCCATTCTGTAAAACTACTTTAAATTCAAGTCTGAATACATTGCATACCATCCATTGAATGGACAGTCTCAAATGCTACAATCTTTGGAGTGGCTGGGTTTGACTTCTTCAACAGCTCCCGTAGATGATTAACATCATTGTGACGGAATATAAACTTGGGAACGCCACTATTCCGGATCCCTTGAATCATGGAGGCATGGTTTCCGGCATCAGAATAGATTTCACATCCTGACCATATTAAAAAAAGGTAAAAAAAAAAAAGAGTTCATGGTTAACAGTTGAAACAGTAGAAGGAAAGGAACATAACATTTGAGATCAGTGCATTAATGCAAAGACTATGGAGGTCGACAAAGACGACTATGGCACAATGTGAATTATGCAAGTGAACATCTACAGAAATTACTTTACCTTGTTCATTTAAGACAAGGCCCTACATTATGATTATTTCCATCAATATAAAATAAACACAGTCCGTTACAAAACCCAGAAATGGGAAATCACTTTTTTCCTCCTATTCCCCCCACCACGTTTTTCCTTCTATTGCTGGCATATGGTCAGAGCCTATGGAACCATCCTCCATTACCTTACAAATGGCCAGTCCTCATGTACAAGCCTAGACAGTAAATTATCAGGCTATAGAACCAAAGGGGCATCACAACAGAAGCCAAACTTGTTCTCACCCACTAACATATGTGCACACCCAGCACAGTCACGGGCCTATTTTATCTAGTTAACCTGGGGTACTGGGGCCTAGCACTTGCTGAGAACAGTAAATTCAGCACAGACCATCTATTCACTGCTTTAACCAGCTTGCCAGGTATTGTCAGAGCCAGGAGAAATACCTCAATTACACAAGCTTAGTTTCTAAATTCCATGAGCGAGTAGATTTCTGTGGGGAGAACAACTTGCATTTATATATGGAGTCTTAACGTAGAAAAATGTTCCAAGATGCGTCACAAAACCATAAACAAAAATGGACATTGGAGAGCCAAAGATATTAGGAGGGGCGAGATAGGTTTTAATGAGGGCCTTATTAAAAAGGAGGCAAGGGAGCTGGAGAGGTAGAGGGGTTCATGGAGGATATTCCAGAGTGTGGGGCCTAGATGGCCACCAATGATGGGACCAAATGCACAAGGGAAGGGAAAGCAGCACGTAGCTGAAGAGGAGGAGGAGCGGTCTAAGGATAGATCTTTGGAGGACTCCAAAGACAGCGGTGAACGGGACAGGAAGTGAAGCCATTGCTGAAGATGGTCTGGTTACGATTGGCTAGATGACAGTGGAACCAAGCAAGGGAAATTCCAATGAGCTGGAGACAGAGGAAAGGTGTTAGGAGGAGGAGGATAGTGCGCTTGACCATGTCAAAGACTGCCGATGGTCGAGGAGAGAATGCACCACGGTCACAGTAACAGGATATAATTGATGACTTTGGTTAGAGATGTAAACCAGATTGAAGATTGAAACATGGAGCTGCAGGAAAGATTGGCATGGATTTGGGAGGTGACATGTTCAGGGATTTGAGGAAAGCAAGACTGGAGATGGGGCAGTATATTGGTGAGAAACTCAGGATTGGGGATGGTAGATAATGAAAATTTTAAAAAGGAGGCGAGAAAGTTGGAACAAGGCGAGGTGCTTGAAAAAGGCGGCCCAGAGGAGTATGGGGAGCAACCAACGTGTGATTTAGGCGACACTGCTAGGTGGCAGTTTGGCAGGTGGGGGGGGAAGTATGGTCTGGTGGGGAGGCTTTGATAAGGGGTAAGGTGTCCCCAGTAAGGTTCAAAGTGTGAATTTAGGCTCCCCAATGGTTCAGTTGGAGAAAACTGTATACGCCTGTGCCATACAAACCAGAAGGTCACAGGTATGATTCCCGTCTGTACTGAGTTCGCAGATCTGAGCCAGGATTTGCGGGGACACTACAATTGGCTTCTCATGTCCCTGGGATTATGAGGGGAAAATTCAGACAGGGGACCTGCTTTTGATTTATATCCAGAGACTCTTGCTGGCAAGTAAGCAAATGCGTGAAGACAAGATTGAGTTCAGCTCTGATGCCCCCACCTCCTACATGAAGAATGATCACTATGGGGAGGTATTGGCAGGTACACACGCCCTCAAAAAAAAAAGCACCCTAGCGAGAATCAGCACCTTCAGTAACGGGGTGTGAAGAAATTTGGCTAAAAATAGACAATTTGACTTATAATCTGCAGCAAATAGCAACTCATACCTGGGAGCATTTTGGCCAATGTAAAGAGGGTAGAATCATTAGCCACAAAGCATGACGAGAACAGTAGTGCTGCATCTTTGCCATGGAGATCAGCTAATTCACTCTCTAAATCAACATGATACTTGCTGGTTCCAGAAATATTTCTGGTCCCACCAGCTCCAGCACCATGGCACCGAAGGGTATCCCTAGAAAGAAAAATGAGAGATGGTAATAATGGCAAATAAAACTATTTTAAAAAGTCTATAAACCAGGAAAGTAAATAGACCATAATTAAGCATGTGCACTACTAAAAAGCAATGTATTCAAACATTCCCAAATATCACCATTTTGTGCATTTGAATGTCTAATCTTTCTTATTTACCTACATATTTGGAAATGGTAGGGGAGGGCTCATAGCAGGGATCCATGTACAAATAAGTCTTTCTTCCTTCTTTATACACCAACCTTGCTACTAATTTGAGGAAAAAAAGTCACTTATTTAAAAACCATGGTGCATTTCTGATTCTTTACACTAATCTACTGCTACTATACACTAGGTAGCAAAAAAAAGTTAATGCAACAGACATGGACTAGCTCAAGTTAATTAAAAACACTCCAAGAGTGAAACCGATACTTCCTTTAGAATAAAAAGCAACAATCAGAAGATACTCAAGTTTTACGAGAGAAGTTATACCATATTTTACTTACAAGATAGTTACATTCAGAAACTCACATGATAGACCCCACAACCTGTGGGTGGCGGCTCATTCCAAGGTAATCATTGCTGCACCAAACAAAAACCTCCTTCTTGACACTCACAGAATTGGAGTAGTCGTCTGCCATGGGAAATACATCAGCACGACGATTCACAGTTTTGAAAACACGGTAAGTGTGATCTTTTTTCTTTTCATCAATCTTTTTTTCAAAAAATCCATCATATCTGAAGGCTGAAACTGCTGCAAAAGTACAGAAGGAAGTTTTAAAGCTTAGAAATAAATCCA
Source organism: Squalus acanthias (assembly GCA_030390025.1). Classification (NCBI taxonomy): domain Eukaryota; kingdom Metazoa; phylum Chordata; class Chondrichthyes; order Squaliformes; family Squalidae; genus Squalus; species Squalus acanthias. The sequence goes on from CM059444.1 coordinate 45,863,725, forward strand.
ACAAGTAGCATGACCATGTCAGTTCAAGAAAATGAAATTTGTAGGATTTGGTGCGACTTATTGCACACTTCCGTGGTTAGTTTGTTGCTGTGCACTCACATTTTGGCATGTTGTCCTGAATGAGATGAGAAACTGAAGGCTTTTGCTTCACCACACCATGCAGATTCTTCAGCAGGCCAGCTTTCGCTTGCCCATCTGCCTTGTTGATGTTGACACCAGTTGGATTAACAGATGTCGCAGCTATCTCTGTAGAGGATAATCAATGTGTTACCTTATCATGAAAGCACATTAGGTATACAGCTCATGCTGTAAACAAACCAAATTAATACAAATGCGATTTTAATAATGCACAAAAGTCAATTCAATAGCCCAGGGACATGGACAGTAGTTATCTTTGGAATTCAAGCTGCCAATATATGGGTTATGTGAGGTTCAATTCTGAAGTGACTAGGTCGTGCATAATAAGTAGAGACTAATTGCTTATTTATCATATCATGGGACCTTGCTGTGCAGAAATTGGCTGCCATGTATGTCCACAAAACAACAATGACTGCACTTCAAGGAAAGTCATTAAAGTGGTTGTGAAGCACTTTGGAGCATCCTGATGACATGAATGGCATTATATAAATTCAAGTTTGCTCTTTTTAGTCTAAAATGATTTTCTGACAGCAAGCTTTCAAAATTGAAGTGCAGCAAAATGAATTTTTCTTAAACATCTAGATCATCCTACCTTTTCTCACAGCGTGCATCTGTTGCACATCCTCTGAAAGTTCCACGCTGGCTTTTCGGACAACGGTGCTCTTACCATGGCTCATCTCAGCAGCGAGGAATGGACATTTGGAGGCAACAACCTGTCCAGCACTAGGGACTGGGTGTCCTGGGGGAAGCTGGCAAGCTGGGACACTTGGAGCTGAAGCCAAAGCAGTAGGTTCTGTGGTACATTAAAAAAGCATGCTTACAAGGTTCTAAACTAAATCAAAAAGATAAAACTATTTAAAAATATATACAAATAAAAAAAATTTTAAACTTGGATGCTCATCAACTTAACAGGGTTTCCAACTAAACAGATTCCAATCAAATTGTTAAAAGAAATTTAGTGCGATGTCAATATTTTAAGCAATTATATAAACCAAATGAAATGTTTTAGGAACTGTACCGATTATGGATTACAAATATTGTAGTGTTTATAGCAAAACAGATTTTAAAACATTAGTCCAAATTAAATTGATTGCATAGTCTTGGTGTTTTTCTCCAAGTGCTGCCTAAAATGAACCCATTCAAAAAAAATTGTCTCCACCTCTTTCATTACTGAGCTATAGTAATTCAGTTTGTTGTAGCTATACCTTTTAAAACCCTCAAGTCACAAGGTTTGAACTGGAATCATATTGAAGTCTATTATTTTAGACATGTTCATACAGCTGAGTGAGGGGGTGCCAAAAAGGGTACACATTACTTTACTTTAGCTCGGCAATTAAAGGGATAAGTAGAGGTGCCTTTAATGTCACGTTATTGAGTGACATGCTTAATCAATAGATTGCAGGATAATATAGCTTTACAGTAATCAATTTATTACCACCCCATGTCATTCCACAACAGATGTCAATTTTGCCCACTTAATCCATTGATCAACCTCATACACAAAAGAGCACATTTTAATGGTCTAAAAATCACAAGTGGGAACAACTTTGCTCATTTTTGACTATATTCTGCTAACTGGGTTGGTTACTCCCTTCCAACTTTTTGGAGTTATGTAAAAACAATTTTAATTGTCCCTAAAAATATAAGCAGCGCCTTACTCTCGTTCACTGGAGTGGTTTCTTTGGTCTGTTGACACTGAGCAGCAGAGGTGGCTACAGTACGCACGACAGGCTTAGCTCCTGCCTTCATCATCATAACAGGGCAGTGTTGTGCATAATAGATCAGTGACTTGCCAGCCTTCTGAAGAAAAGTCTGAGACACACGTGAAAGGAATGGGCAGCGACGAACAACAGCCTCCATTGTAGTTCTTAACCTATAGGGAAAGAAAATTGTTCAGTATGAAGTCTTCTGTGTTCAGTGAAACAAAAGTTAACTATTCATCCTGGACAGGAAACACCCACATGGTATCACATTTATGGAAAAGAAGTCCCGTAACTGCAACACTTAGGATTTTTAATAACATCAACCAAAAAGATTATACTTCACTCCACCTGCAAGTAAAATTCACAATGATTATGGCAACAGTTCCCAAATTTAGTTAGGATGTAAAAATTACTTGTAGTTTAAAACATTCAAATTGTCATGTTTTGCATAGTTAAACTGCATTTAAATGTTTCCAAAAATGCTGTGCATACACCTTGGCCCATAATTTGCTGTCAAAATAACAGTGAGGCTAATGGCGCGCGCCATTATTTATGACCAGGGCAGATGCACGGAAATCCAAAAGTTGCTGTATGAGATGCGCGCTCTGTCGTTAGCTTAGTGAAAACTGCATCTTGTTGTCTGGCTCACCATTGAACGGTGTGAAGTTGCTGTATTTGCGTGGTAGATATGAACTGAACTCACCACAGGAAGTCAAGTCTGGTTCATTTCAGTCTAAGTACCCTTTTAACAACGTGAGAAGTGTTAATTACTGCTAAACAAACTCTCAGACATTGAAAGTTAACTATTAAGTGTGGAGTCTCATTCCTTCAGGTTTTAATTGTTGTTGGAGATTTTAAAAAACATTTTAAAAATTACTTTTCTTTTGTCCCTTTTCTCTCTCAATCCAATCTTTCTCCACCACCACCACCCCCCCACCCCCCACCCTCCCCTCCCCTCCATTTTTCCTTCTGGCATTCAATTCACACTTCTTTCTCAGTCCTTGTGCTGTTAATTTCACAATCCTTCAATCCGATTGGTTAAGGAGATACACAGTTGCTTTCCCTGTTCATTCAGATCCCAGATGCCCGGTTTCCCTCGCTGCGCCATTATCAGCTCGCACTTTCAGCAACTTGGCACGCAAAAAATTAAAAACCTAAATGTGCAGGGGCAAGTCTAACTAAAGGCAGACACCATGAGATTCACTCCAACAGCAAATTATGACCCAATGTAAACCTGAAGTTGACTTACTTTAATATATTAAAGTACAGCGAGGAACACAAACTATTACTCATAATAACCAAAGATAAAAATCATACACAGGAATGGGGGAAGAGAAGGGATGAAATTAAAGCACAGGAATTGTACCTTGTGCTTTAAAATCAGCTTGAATCCAGATATGGAAACAGGCTAGATATCTCATTACAAGTCAATAAGGAAAAGGTTAGGGGAAAAAACCTCTGTAAACTTGAGGTCATCTAAAAGTCCCGCTCCTCCAGTCACCCCTGTGCCCACTGCTCCCGGTTAAGCAGTGCCTCGATTTTAAAATTCTCATCCTTGTTTTCAAATCCCTCCATGGCCTCACCCCTCCCCATCTCCAAGCCCTACAACCCTCAAGATATCAGCGCTCCTCCAATTCTGCGCTCTTGCGCATCCCCGATTTTAATCGCTCCACTATTGGTGGCCGTGCCTTCAGCTGCCAAGGCTGCAAGCTCCCCCCTCCCTAAACCTCTCTATCTCCTTTAAGATGCTCCTTAAAACCTACCTCTTTGACCATCTGCCCTAATATCTCCTTATGTGACTCAGTGTCAAATCCTGTGAAGCGCCTTGGGACGTTTTACTATGTTAAAGGCGCTATATAAAAAAGTTGTTGCTGTTGATAGAAACTGTTAAACGGTAAGTTTGGGACTGATACCAGCAAGCACTTCATACTAAGTTTAATATGTGGAATGGTCTACTGAGCAAGATAGAGAAGTCACTCAAGAGACAGCTAAGGAGATACACTGTTGGTCCCTCCGCTCACTAAAGGTCCAAGATACTCTGTTGCCCTTGCCACACCGTTATCATCTCGCACTTCCAGCAAGTAACGGCGCAAAAATGTTTTCGGGTTGAGGTGCGCAGGAGACAGTCTAACGAACGGCATACACTGAGATGCCCTGCTCCATCATGTTCAAAGGATCCAGACTTTTATCCATTAATGTCTGCTCTTTGAAACAATCAGATTATAGCGTTTTACAACATTACTTTCTACAAGTTGCATTTACAGCAATTTGCTTTCACAGAGCTACCTGTAGAGTTAATGCATGTGCCATTCAACCCATATTAAAAAGACACCCAGAATCAAATCTCCCCCACCACCCCAAATTTTTTTTTGAAGTCTTGAAACTTTCATTTCAAACAGATACTACTGCATTTCCTGAAATACAGAACACAAATCTAGCTGCTGTATAAAAAGATGAGAATGCAATCACATCTACTAAACCACTGAAAATGATTTTTTTTAAATAAAGAGGAAATAAGTGGCACTGTAGGTTGCTCAACCCAAAATTCAGAATAAATGCAAAAGCTCATGTTTATTTAAATCAAACTGAACAGTTCTCAAAAGTAAACCCACCTGAACAATGTGTTCGACTGGTATTTCAGGTACTGAACAGCAAATCCACACCTCAAAAAGTTCATGATTATTGTACCCCGAGTAAGCTCCTCACAAAAACAGAAGAAAATGTGTAGCTTTAAGCTCGGGTATGCAAGCTATATCTGAAATGGCTACAGTCCAGAGCTTCCAAGTAAGGCTCCGGAATTAGACAGCTGGTTCTGACATCCTTATCATCTCTTCATGCACTGAGACAATGGCGCACAGAGAGGTTTTGCAAAGGCTTCTGTTATGTCAGAAGAATTAGGCTGCCAGAAATATCCCATCAGTCTCCAAAACTCAGACTAAAAAAAAAATTAAAAAAAATTTCTGGCAACTGCATGATTTAATATGTTGGAAAAACATTGACAAAGTTTACAACAACTACACGTTTTAAAACGATACCCATTTCTGCAGCTAAGACAACAGGTTTGATCCTACACCATATGAGCTCCTAATGTCCGTTGTTACTGTGGGGAATTTACCAAGCCAAAGCAGCCCTGAGCTCCTCTTTGCACCGCCTAGCAACTAGTTCAAAGCATAATTAAAAGGTAGTGTGGGAGCAGATAATCCACCTGCTGCCAACAGCTGGCGCATATCAGGAGATAGAAAGGAAGAGAGAGAAGTGTGGCAACTGAGAAATGTGATATCTTTACAAAAATTACATAATAATCATAAATAGGTCAGTTAATTTACATCAAAACATAGGTCAGTACAACCTAGTCCTATCCAATTTCAATAATAGCAATTCGACTCAGAGTGGGTGGCCTACAGTTACTATTGTAGAAACAGGCATTGGTTGATATCGCACCTACACAGCTAGCAACAGCAGCAAGGCCTAGCATTCATGGGAAATGCAGATGTTCTTAATCTGTGCAATATACAATCTATTAAATCCACCATGTTTCAAAATGGTTCACATTTAATAACTCCTTTCTAAAGCAGTGCCACTTACGATCAACACGGTTGGATCAGAACCATCAAATCGGCAAAAAGCCATTTGAAAATTTCCTGATCAGAATAATAGTGGGGTTTAGAGGGTTAAATCAAGGACAGGTTACAGTTTGCATTCCTTAAATATAGAAGATTGAGGAGTGATCGGATTGAGGTATTTAAAAATGTTAAAAGGATTAGACAGGGTAGATACGGGGAAGCCATTTCAAGAACTAGGGACAGAATCTTAAAATTAGAGCTAGGCCATTGAGGAGCAAAATCAGGAAGCACCTTTTCACACAAAGGGTAGTAGAAATCTGGAACTCTGTCTCTTTCCTCCCCTACTCCGTGAGTTGGATTTTTTCCCCCCTCGCTCTTCAGCTCAAAAAAAAATTGCGCCACAAATTGCTGCGAAGTGCGAGTTGATAATAGTGTGGCACAGTCAAACGGGAAATCTGGGACCTTGGTGTACAGTGAGTTAGTCTGTAAAGAACAAAGAAAATGCACGCTGATGTCTTCCTTGTATTACTTGGTTCCTGCACGGTGACCCATGGTGTAAAATAGATACATCAGGCTCTAGAGAATATTGTATTTATCCAAAAGAACACAACCATTACTATTTAATTTGAAAAGTAATGGGTTTCTCACAGGGACTCCCTATTCTAACTGCACGTAGAATGTGTCATCATTGTTTTATTAATATACAGCAAGACAGAAATAACAGCAGTAAGTCAACAAGAGTTAAAAAATCTGATGATCTCAATCTCCTCACAGACCTAGGGTTCAGGAATCCCTGTTGGGAAACATATGATTTAATAGGATATATTCTAATGCAAGGATTAATGTCACCAATTTCTGCAGGTTAATGCAGGGTTGTCAGTAGTAAACTACTACATCAGTAGTCATAATTAGCAAGGTCACACAAGTTTTCGAGATACTGTTTGCCAAATCTTTTACTGCAAAATTAACACAAGCTCATTCTCTAAGGGAAACATAAAAGAGTTATATAACCTACAGCAAGATTTATCTAAAGTTCATTTAGACCAGCTACATCCCAACAGTACCCTCAAGTTTAAAATGTTAACACAAGAGTGAAAACAAGCTCAATTTTTCTAGTCCATGTATTTAGAAGATTGCAGTAAACTCAAGGAGAAATGAGCTGTTCCCAGGAACTTAATACCTGATCCTGCTATTGTTTAGACTACGGTCATTCAGTAAGTTCATCAATTGAACATTCTTCTCAGTTAGTCACATTACACGTAGGCCCCAACATCTAGATTTACAGAACTGTTGCTGCATGCACTGTTCAGAACATTTATAAAATGTGAGCCCTCAACATTATATCAATGAAGACTTTTTTTTCCCCTAAGTAGCATTAGAAATTTATACTCCCAGCAGGATGTGTCAAATAAACATTCTGTTGCCAGACATCTGGCAAATATGAAGGAGGAGGAAATGGTCATTTGCCTCTATTTAGATATATTGTGTAATAATGTCAAGTTGGAAAGGCACACAAAAAGTGTTAAACTACAGACTTTCCACCTAAAGTGGCTTTTCAACACTGTTTCAACAAAAACTGCAAGAAAAAGCTAGTACATCAACTTTACAATGTACAGATGAGCTGAAAAAAATTCTAATTAATTTATTTCCTCTTCCACTCAGCCTGTAGAAGTTACATCACAGGGCGAGTCTACTTTTCTTTATACATTAGCTTTATAATATTTATGACACAGGAAGCACATTTATAACTCATTGTTCTCCGCAAAATTAATAAGTGGCAATAGGTCAGAAAAGTGTAAATGGCGCTACAAAAAAGAGAAACACTGACAATACGACTAACTGTAAGACTCAACATGCAACTCATCAATTTTAGTCCAATTAACAGGAATGAGAGAACAGATTCGAATATCTGTTACATTTGCAAAACTAAACAAAGTTTGAAAGCGATAATAAAAACATGGAACATACATCATTTCACAACTGAAGCAGTGAAGGTTCCAGGAGCATCAATAAGCCTTTAAACCAAATAAATTCAGATTATCTGAAGGAACTGGTGAAAAGAATACTTGCTTCACAGTCAATGCATTTCACTTGCAAATCATAGCACCTGCATTACGCAGTGATTTGCCTTCTCTAAACACTGTTTTAAAAGCATATACCCTATCACCTATATAGATAACAGGCTCATCTCAATCTACAAACTAAAGTAGTTCTCCATAAACAAGTTTATATTTTAGCTGAGGGTACACACTTTCCAATAAAAGTGCATTCAGATGTATTATCCCTTGTATTACTTAGTTCCCTGCACTGTGAACCAGAGAATATTGTATTCATCCAAAGAATATAACCATTACTACTTAAATTTAAAATTATGCTCATCAAATCACATTTAAATGCTCCCTCAATCACAAACACACAATCAGCACATTTTGACAAGTATCACATCGTAGTACTCGATAAAACAGGAGACAATTATTTTTTGTTGAAGATGATGGCGCTTCATTTAACAAAAAGTAGTTTCTGTTAAAATAGTAATCCAAATACAGAAGAAATCAGAAAATGTTGGAAACACTCAGATCATCAGGCAGCTTCTGCGGAAAGTGAAATAAAAGTTAAGATTTCAGGTCGATGACTTTTCACCAGACCTGAAATGTTAACTCTTTCTCCAAAGATGATGCCTGACCTGCTGAGTGTTTCCAACATGTTCTGATCTCATATGAATTTGGTTTACTATTTAGAAAGAAACTACCTTCTGTTATTTCAAATTTCCAGCATCCGCAGTATTTTGCTCTCATGACAGAGGAGATCAACTGCCATCCTATGTAAACAGGGCTAGATTTCCCCAGACGCGAAGAGGTACTTCACTGAATTGTCGTTGGTTTGTGACAAGTTTAGTTTCAGGAATGTTTCTTTAAACTTTGTGCAGTTACACCCCAGTGTTTCACAATCTCAGGCATTCCGTGGTGTCTAAATCTACAGTCAAGCCCTGGCTGAAGCCGCTGAACAAGGTTAACGGGGTGAGTAGGAGAAAGTAGTTTAAAGGCTGTACATGACCGGTCAGATTGCAGCAGCCTTCACACAACCACACGCATCACAGCTGATGTCACTGAGTAACCGGGGTAACCGGGCCCGGCAGGCGGGCGAGCCAAGTCCGAGCCCTTGGAAGTGGCTAGAAAAGATTATAAAGGATCGCCGCCGGGCTCTCCGGGTGCCTTACCCGGTATTAATGCTGCCGATGGTTGACTTTTTTCCGGCGGCGCTGCTGGCGGTGTGACGGGACGGTGCTGCACTCGGAAAGGCCGCGGTGGGACACACTCTTCTTGTTGCCCTGCACTGAGGACGAACTAGAGCGACGCAGCGCGGCGCCGCTGCTAATAACCACACTCCCGGCCACCAAACACCGCGAGATTCCGTCCGGAGAGCCCCGCCCCGCAGTCACAAGCCCCGCCCCCTTTCACCTTCACCCTCTCCACACCCAGATCTTCAAAACTGTTTGAGGCTCAGGCGCCCTCCAGTGTATTCTTTTCTGCAATAACCCATTTAAAAAAAGGATGTGATTGCATTGGAGAGGGTGCATGCAGAGGAGAGTCACCAGGATGTTACCTGGGCTGGAGCGCTTCAGCTATGAAGAGAGACGGGACAGGCTGGGTTGTTTTCCTTAGAGCAGAGAAGGCTGAGGGGGGACCTGATTGAGGTGTACAAAATTATGAGGGGCAGAGATAGGGTAGATAGAAAGGAACTTTTCCCCTTAGTAGAGGGCTCAATAACCAGGGTGCATAGTTTCAAGGTAAGGGGCAGGAGGTTTAGAGGGGATTTGAGGTAAAACTTTTTCAGCCAGAGGGCGGTTGGAATATGGAACTCACTGCCTGAAAGGGTGGTAGAGGCAGGAACCCTCACAGCATTCAAGAAACATTTAGATGAGCACTTGAAACACCATAGCATACAAGGCTACGGACCAAGTGCTGGAAAATGGGATTAGAATAGACAGGGCTTGATGGCCGGCGTGGACACGAAGGGCCTCTTTCTGTGCTGTATGACTCTATGACACTGAGTGTCACCAACCAAAAAGCCTCTTTTTTTTTAAAGGGGCACAACTCATTAAAGAACTTAACCACAAAGCCAAAAGGAATCTTTCAATAAAATGATCGCTATTACCCACGATGCCATCAGCCGTGGCTCAGTGGGTAGCACCCTCGCCTCAGAGTCAGAAGGTAGCCCCATGCCAGGGACTTGAGCACTAAAGTCTAGGCAGACACTCCAGTGCAGTACTGAGGGAGTGCTGCACTGTCGGAGGTGCCGTCTTTTGGATGAGACAGTAGAGCAGCAGTAGAGCACTGTTTCTCAGGTGGATGCAAAAGATCCCAGGGCACTATTTCAAAGAAGCAGGGGAGTTGAACCCGGTGTCCTAGCCAATATTTATCCTTCAAATCAACATTACTAAAACAGATAATCGGGTCATTATCACATTGCTGTTTGTGGGAGCTTGCTGTGCACAATTATTGACTACACTTCAAAAAGTACTTCATTGGCTGCAAAGCGCTTTGTGACATCCAGTGGTCGTGAAAGGTACTATATAAATGCAAGTCTTTTTTTCCTTTTTCACTATTACCCACTACGCACTCCAGTCCATGGGGTGCCCAACGGTTGTGGAAGGCCTCAAGCATACGGGCAGACACCATGTGCTCCCTCTCCAGGGCCACCCAGGCATGGACAAGACCACGTAAGAAAGGCCCACCAGTGTATTAATGTAAATCTTCCACCCTGTGATCCATTTGAACACACATTAGTGACTTAAGGATGATGGAATGTTAAACATTTGAGAAATAATCCACCTTTTCCCTCAAACCCTGTGAAGGGTCATCTGCATGAGATATCTCAGCACCTGATCCCAGGAGTGATTCATGAAGGATGATAGTACATGCAAATTATCCATTCGTTAACTCAAGTCTACACAAACTTTCACGACTGAGCAGCATAATCCTAATATTTATAGAGCTGAAACGATAAGAGTGAAGTTTGTGTCAGAGAGACGTGCCAGAGACATGTCCATTTAAACGTTTAAAGCTGTGTGCTGGAATGTAATAAGATGCCAAGCTCTTTTTTTTTTTAAACTTTAGCAGTGGAAGAGGGTGGGGAAATTCCACTCCCAAGCGTCATCCACTGGCTGGAAGTGTACATGCATAGAAGCTGATTTAAGGGGAAGTTGACGAGCAACTTCTGATGCAATGGTAATGAACCAGTGACCTGTAGCGTCACAATATTGCAACAGTGATTGCACTTCAAAATTACTTAATTGCCTGTAAAGTGCTTTGGGACATCCCGAGGTTGTGAAAGGCGCTATATAAATGCAAGTTCTTTCTTTCAAACCCACCGGTGTCTTGTCTCCTTGCATTTGTGTGCAGAGTAGCCCAGGCATAGCTTCTCCTACTTTGTCAATCGCTCCCTCTGACAACAAACAAGTCCCTCATCTACTCCAACGAGCCATCTCTGTTTCCCATAGGAAACACGGTCACGTCCATTTACTAGCACTGACTAGTCAGCAGTTGTTTCCACCACTTTTTACAGCACCCAGTAGAATTAGCGTTACCTTCATGGGCCTTTCCTACCCTTCGTTCTCGAAGTTTGACTCATCTCTTTAATCACCCTCATTGCCAAGTCCCAACTTCCAGGCCCTATGAAAGTGTCTTCACCAGCCTTACAATCCAAGTAAAACAGGACAATGTACTGTACATAGAAACCAACTGTTAATTTAATTTTTTTTTTTTTTTTTAAACCTACTGGAATTCCTGTTTTGCCTCCACAAAATGTATCTCTGGTCCTCTAAGTGTTGGAACATCACATCAGACCTCATTCTACTTTTAAACTTAAGCAGACAAACAAGCAATTGAGAGGCAGAATACCATATATCTAATAAAAAATCAATTTGCTTCTTCAAAAAGTAGAAGGCACACCTAAATGCTAACTTGTTACTCCTAACATAAAAGGGAATTCAAAAGTCTTCTATAGGCATATAAATAGCAAACGGGTAGTAAAAGGAGGGGTGGGGCTGATTAGGGACAAAAATGGAGACCTATGCATGGAGGCAGAGGGCATGGCTGAGGTACTAAATGAGTACTTTGCATCTGTCTTCACCAAGGAAGAAGATGCTGCCAAAGTCAGTGAACGAGGAGGTAGTGGAGATACTGGATGGGATAAAAATTGATAAAGAGGTACTAGAAAGGCTGGTTGTACTTAAGTTACCAGGACCGGATGGGATGCATCGGGAAGTTAAGGTCGAAATCGCAGAGGTACTGGCCATAACCTTCCAATCCTCCTGAGATACAGGGGTGGTGCCAGAGGACTGGAGAATTGCAAATGTTACACCCTTGTTCAAAAAAGGGTGTACTCTTTTGGGTACGAACAATAAACAAACTGTAACTTAACAAAAATACATTAAATGAAACTTAAATTAAAATTTGGTTGCTGGGGTAATGATACACTCCAGTCCCTGTAGTGCCCACCGGTCACGGAAGGCCTTGAGCGTGCCGGCGGACACCGCGTGCTCCATCTCCAGGGCCACCCGGGCGTGAACGTGGCCCCGGAAGAGGGGCAGGCAGTCGGGCTGAACGACCCCCTCGACCGCTACCTGGACCAGTTGATGGCCATTTTGGCCAGGCCCAGTCCTATGAAAAAGGGTGTAAAAATAAACCCAGCATCTACAGGCCAGTCAGTTTAATCGCGGTAGTGGGGAAGCTTTTAGAAACGATAATATGGGACAAAATTAACAATCACTTGGACAAGTATGGTTTAATCAAGGAGTGTCAGCATAGATTTGTTAAAGGCAAATTGTGTTTAACTAACTTGATCGAGTTTTTTGATGAAGGCAATGCGGTTGACGTGGTGTAGGTGGACTTCCAAAAGGCATTTGATAAAGTGCCACATAATAGGCTTGCCAGCAAAGTTGAAGCCCATGGAATAAAAGGCACAGTGGCAGCATGGATACGAAATTGGCTAAGTGACAGGAAACAGTAGTGCTGAACGGTTGTTTATCGGACTGGAGGAAGGTATTAAAAGTGGTGTTCCCCAGGGGTCGGTACCACTGCTTTTCTTGATATATATTAATGACTTGGATGTGGGTGTACAGGGCACAATTTCAAAATTTGCAGATCACAAAACTTGGAAGTATAGTGAACAGTGAGGATAGTGATAGATGTCAAGAAGACAGATAGGCTGGTGAAATGGGCAGACACGTGGCAGATGAAATTTAATGCAGAAAAGTGCAAAGTGATACAGTTTGGTAGGAAGAATGAGAGAAGCAATGTAAACTAAAGGTACAATCCTAAAGGGGGTGCATAAACAGAGATCTAGGGGTATATGTGCACAAATCTTTTGAAGGTGGCAGGGCAGGTTGAGAAAGTGGTTAAAAACATACAGGATCCTGGGCTTTATAAATAGAGGCATAGAGTACAAAAGCAAGGAAGTGAAGATGAACCTTTATAAAACACTGGTTCGGCCTCAACTGGAGCATTGCAATTATGAGCACCGCACTTTAGGAAAAATGTGAAGGCCATAGAGAGGGTGCAGAAAAGATTTACGAGAATGGTTCCAGGAATGAGGGACTTCAGTTACGTGGATAGACTAGAGAAGCTGGGGTTGTTTTCTTGGAGCAGAGAAGGTTGAGAGGTGATATGATAAAGGTGTTCAAAATCATGAGGGGGCTGGACAGAGGAGAGGGAGAAACTGTTCTCATTGGCAGAAGGGTCGAGAACCAGAGGACACAGATTTAAGGTGATTGGCAAAAGAACCAAAGGCGACATGAGGAAAAACTTTTCTTTTTTTTTAAAAAAACACAGCGAGTGGTTAGGATCTGGAATGCACTGCCTGAAAGGGTGGTGGAGGCAGACTCAATCGTGTCTTTCAAAAGGGAATTGGATAAGTACCTGAAGGAAAAAAAATTGCAGGGCTAGGGGGAAGAGGGCAGGAGGTGGGACTAGCTGAAGTGCTCTTGCAGAGAGCTGGCACAGGCTCAACAGGCCTAATATCCTCCTTCTGTGCTACAGCCATTCTATGAAAAAAAAGCTCTACTTACACAGCTCCCCTCTGTCTGGCCAATGAGCTGCAGGTCAGAAATATCTACCCACCTCTATGAAGATCTGTTTATTCTTTTCAACTACACAAGCCCATTCAATTTGCTCCTTTTATAGCAAAGATATTCCCAAGGTGTTTAGAAATGTGTGACTGCTAGCCCAATTTATAATCGGCTGTTATATTCATAACTGAATCAAAGTCTGCATACGATTCATGTTTTGGACCTCAAGTTACCAGAGAGAGACTATAATAAGCTTGTAACATTTGCAACAAAATAGGTTTGAGGCTACACAGATGGCTCTTTAAAGTCTTCATGTATTGTACCTAATTTAAAAGGGACAACTACCAGACCAAAATAAGACAGAACTGCTTGACGTTTCTCACAATTCACCCTTTAGGAGAGAAGAGCAATTGGGGCGGGGTAATGTAGACTGGAACCATGACTTAACCATACACAATACTTTTGTAAAAAAGATTCTTAAAGCATTGTGTCAATTAGAAGCCAAACTAATTGCTTCTCAGAGCTCTATATGCCAGTATGCCTACTCACATATGCCCTTTTAGTTGTATGCATTTACACATATACCTACTCATCAATCATCTAGTCAATAACCAGCGTAAGTCAGACTCCCCTTAGGACATTGATAGACATCACAGGTAACAATTTAACCCAGCAATTTGTGTTTCATTCAATTGCAGAGGACTACTTTCACACAACTATTGCCAGGTTACATTGATCAAGTCTCCTCGCCTCAAATTAGGAGTTAACTACAATTAAACAGGTAGTGGACTACTTTTATCAAAATACTCGAGAGCTACTGAAAGCAGACAAAACAGCATTTGCAAATCATAATATTTATATCCCCTTCTTTGACCTGCATATGCTTGAGTTTTATTTAATTATCTGTAATAATCAATTTACATTCTGGTTGTCCTTTCCAGACTCTTATTTTTGTCTCCCATTGAGTTATCAGAAACACAGAGGTTCCAAATTCTAGTACATCAGCTTGAAAGGTGCAAAGGAAAAGCATCAATACAAATTTCATTCATCCAGCAATTCTACCCAATGTTCATTGAAGAATCTAAATCAACTGTAGTTCACTTCATACAGCCACCACTAACTACTGAACTCCTTCCTTGTAACTTATAAAAGGGAAAAAGGTTACAGATCTATTTTTTTTTTTCACATTTCCCAGGAAGAAAATAACCTTTTTCTGTAAGTAAATCCAAAGCATAATCTTCCATCAGTTTCACAGCATTCTCCATTCCCTTTATTAACACCACCATCGTGATGTGTAGCACTTGAGACAGCCAACCAACATCTCAGAAGTCTACCTCTCCCATCCAATAATATTCTTGATAAATTTTCCAGGTAATTTAACCCACTTTAGAAGATCAGAATAAAACTTGCCATTTAAAATTCCACAGAGGAGACAATCAGTATTCCAAATAGGCAGCTGCTTCAGAAGAGTACACTCACTCTTTTAATAGCAGTGGGTTTTTTTTCGTTTTTTTTCTTCTTTTTTTAAAAGGGACAAATGGTTAACCAAATGTCGAAGGAACAAATGGATAACCAAAGTGTCAAAAGTGGGAACTCATTAACTGAAATGTCCAAGGGACAAATGTTTAACCAAATGTCCAAGGGACAAATGGTTAACCAAATGTCAAAGGGACAAATGATTTTTTTTTTACAGTAAATGACATTACAGAGCTCAAATCTCAGCTCTTTGTACAAAGTCACAAGCCATCATTGCCTACAAGGCAGGGAACTCAGTCTCTACAAGTTGCTGATGTGATCTCCAAGCTCCTTGATCGTCTTCACTTGTTCATCCAGATAGTGGGTCTCCAGGAATTCACACAGATGAGGGTCGGCGCTCCCAGTGCAGAGTTTGTGCAGATCCAGCAGACTCTGGTTGACACTCTTCTCCATCTGCAGAGCTCTCTGCATCGCCGAGCGGAGCCTCCCGCTCTCCCGGACAAAGAAATGAACTGCAAAGGAACTCAAAATAAATTTTAAAACATATCAAATTAAAGTAAAATCACATTGGCCGAGGTGATGATGCACTCCAGTCCCCGCGGCGCCCACCAGTCTCAGAAGGCCTCAAGTGTGCCGGCGGACACCGCGTGCTCCATCTCCAGGGCCACCCGGGCGTGAACATAGCTGCGGAAGAGAGGCAGGCAATCGGGCCGAACGACCCCCTCGACCGCCCGCTGCCTGGACCTATTAATGGCCACTTTGACCAGGCCCAGGAGCAGTCCTACGAGGAGGTCCTCCGACCTGCCCACTGCCCTCCGCACCGGGTGACCGTAGATCAGGAGTGTGGGACTGAAGTGCAGCCAAAAATCGAGGAGCAGCCCCTTCAAATAATGGAACAGGGGCTGCAACCTCACACATTCCACGTATACGTGGAACACGGACTCCTCTAGGCCGCAAAAATAGCAAGCGGCCTGGGAGTCCGTGAACCTGCTTAAAATCTTATTGCACGGGACTGCTCCGTGCAACACCCTCCAGGCCAAGTCCCCAATAGAACAAGGGAAGACTCCCGCGTAGAGAGCTCTCCATTGAGGACCTTCGCCTCCGCCAGACGGCAAGATGGCACGCCAAGGCGTGTCCGGACGGCAGGCGAAGATGGCAAAGTGGAGAGTGTGCAGGAGCAGCCCATACAGGAAACCCCTCCGCACAGAACTAAAGGGCACAGAGGGTATTTCCCCGAGAAGGCTCAAGTTGTGAGGCGCCGGTCCCCGAGAGGGGTTTCGGGGCCGCGCGCCGATGAGGAATTCCGTCCGAACAGAGGTCAGTTCGGACGGGATCGCCCCACGTGCTTGAGCCTCCTCGATACACCTAGTGGAGTCGGGGCCCAGTGCTGCTTTCAGTGACTCGACGGCATCGGCCGCGAGCCGGACGTGGGGCCAGGACAGGCGCTGCGCCAACTCCTCCGGCGCCATCCAGCCCGCTCCTCCGCCGTCGAGCAGGTCCCCGACCCTGGTCACCTTGCCAGGCACGGCCCTGCCCTCCGCCAGCCGCCCGGTCCAGCGGTCGCGGAGGTGCGGATTCCTGAGCAGCGGCTCCCGAAGGAGAGCCGCCGCTCCTGACGGGGGAGAACTGCGCCTGGAGGCGACGCTGTTCCAGACCCATAGCAGTTCCTGGTAGAAGACAGGCAGCTCCCGCAGGTAGGCACGCATACGGCCCAATTCCACAAACAGGAGCTGCGTGTCGTAGTTGAGGCCGTGCATCTGACGGAAGAAATACGTCGCCAGCGCACACCATCTGGGAGGATTCTCGACGTAAAGGTATCTCTGCAGCGTCCGAAGACGGAAAGTCGCCGCCCGGGTGCGAAGGCACGCCAGCGCCTGACCGCCCTCCCTAAGCGGGAGACTCAGAACCGCGGCAGAGACCCAGTGCTTCCCTTTGCCCCAGAAGAAGTCGACGAGCTTCTTCTGCATCTTGGCGACAAACGCAGGGGGCGGGATCAAAGTGACCAACCGGTACCACAACATGGCAGCCACCAGCTGGTTTATGACCAGCGCTCGACCCCTGTAGGACAACACTCGGAGCAGTCCTGTCCAGCGTCCTAGGCGAGCGGTGGCTTTGGCCTCCAGCTCTTGCCAGTTCGCCGGCCAGGCGTCCTCGGCGGGGCTGAGGTAGACTCCCAAGTAGAGGAGGTGCGTGGTGCTCCAGGCGAAGGGCCTGAACTCCTCCGGCAGGGAGTCCACCCGCCACTGGCCCACCAGGAGTCCAGAACATTTCTCCCAGTTGATCCTGGCGGAGGATGCGTCCGAGTAAATCTGCTGGCATTCTCGCATCCTCCGCAAGTCGACGGGATCCGTGACCGCGAGGAGCACGTCATCGGCGTAAGCCGAGAGGACGACCTCCACGCCCGGCTCTTGCAGAGCCACTCCCGTCAACCTCTTCCGCAAGAGGCGCAGGAAAGGCTCCATGCAGACGGCGTATAACTGACCGGACATGGGGCATCCCTGACGCACCCCCCTCCCGAAGCGAAGGGGCGCCGTCAAAGACCCGTTGACTTTTATCAGACACTCCGCGGCGGCGTACAGAAGTCGGATCTGGGCGACGAAATGCGTCCCGAACCCGAATGCGCGCAGAGTTCCGAAAAGATACTCGTGATCCACCCTGTCGAACGCCTTCTCCTGATCCAGGGAAAGGAAGGCGACCAACAGACCAGCCCTCTGTGAATGGTGGACCAGGTCCCGGACCAGATGGATGTTATCGTGGATGGTCCGGCCCGGGACCGTGTAGGACTGGTCGGGGTGGATCATGTGGGCCAGCACGGTGCCAAGGCGAGCAGACATAGCCCTGGCAAAAATGTTGTAGTCCGTGCTGAGGAAGGAGACCGGGCGCCAGTTCTTAAGAAGGCGGAGATCGCCCTTCTTAGGCAGCAGGATAATGACTGCCCTGCGCCAAGAGAGGGGCATCTCCCCGGTCGCCAGACTTTCCCCCAGGACCCGCGCGTAGTCGCCCCCCAAGACGTCCCAGAACGCCCTGTGGAACTCCACGGTCAGCCCGTCCAGCCCCGGGGACTTTCCCCTCGAGAGCTGGCCGAGGGCGCCGGTCAGCTCCGCCAGGCCTAGCGGAGCGTCCAATTTTTCGGCGCCCTCCAGGCCAACCTTCAGCAGGTCCTCCCACAAAACTCTGCGCGCATCCTCGCTGGATGGATCCGGAGAGAACAGAGGCCCGTAATAGGCCCGGGTCTCCGCGCTGATTCCCTCCGGATCCGAGACCAGAGATCCGTCATCGGCCAGCAGCCCCAAGAGCTGCTTACGGACCCCCCGTCTTTTTTCCAGCGAGTAGAAGAAGGGGGAGCCGCGGTCCAGTTCCCGGAGGATCTGGATCCGCGACCTCACGTACGCGCCTCGGGACCCAACGAGCTGCAGGTCCCTCAGCGCGCCCTTCTTCTCTTCGTACACCTTCTGCAGGGCCGGGTCCTCGACGACTTGACCGAGACGGGACTCCAGGTCGAGCACCTCCCTCTCCAACCGCCCGACCCGGGCCTCCCGCCTCTTGGTCGACCCCCTCGCGTACTCCTGACAGAAGAGACGGACGTGAGCCTTGCCCACGTCCCACCATAGCCTCAAGGAGGGGAAGCCCCCCTGCTTCCTTCTCCAGTCGGCCCAGAACCGGCGAAACGAATCCCGGAACCGCATGTCCTCCAGCAGCAGGTTGTTAAAATGCCAGTACGCGGACCCCCCCCCCACCACCACGCGCGCAGCGGAGCGAGCTCCGCCCACACCAGGTGGTGGTCCGTGCACGGCACCGGCCGCACGGAAGCCGCCAGAACACAGGAGACGTATGCCCGGGAAATGTAGAGGCGGTCGATTCTGGACCTTCCTCCTCTAGAGCTCACGTAAGTGAAGGCGCTGGAGTCGGGATGGAGATTCCGCCAGATGTCCACCAAGTCGAAGGACCCGACCAGGTCCCTCAACTTCTCCATCGCCGCCAGGCAACGCTGGGGAGCCGAGCGGTCCCTCGCCTCAAGGGTACAATTAAAATCCCCCCCGAGGATGACGCACTCGCCGACGTCGACGGAGCCCAGAAGAAGCGCACTTGCTGCGCACCGGCCTGGGGGGCGTACACGCTCACTAAAAGAGCGGCACGCCCCCCAGGCGAACAGTGACCTGGAGCAAGCGTCCCGGCACGTGCTCCTTGACCCCCAAGATCTCCGGCTGAAAATGCGGGGCCAGCAAGATGGCCACCCCGCAGGAATAGTTGGAGAGGTGACTCATGCTGACCCCTCCTTGCCACTCCAGGAGCCACGTCACCTCGTCCTCCGGAATGGTGTGGGTTTCTTGCAGGAAGCACACCGCATACCCCCCGTCCTGGAGGACTGAGAAGTTATTAAATCTACGGCGCGCGTCTCTGCTGCCGTTGATGTTGAGGCTGGCTATGGTTATCTTCATGACAAGAGCATAGTGCAACCTCTACTTAAACCTAACGGGAGGAGGGAATGCGGCCGCTAGTCGACCGCCACTCCCTTTTCAGCCCAGCGAGGAACTTTTGGATCTGACGCAGCTCGGCCGGCCTCACGCCCTCGTCCGCGCCCATGGTTTTGACGGCGGCGCGGACGGAGAGGACGAGCAGCGCCAGATCCGACCATCTTTCGAGGGCTAGCCGGATTTTATCGTGGCGACCCCGGCACGTGGCCACAAAGTCCCGGAGATCCACAACGGGGATGAGGGGGGACTCGGAGAGGGGCACGAGGACATCGCCCGCCTCGCCGGCGACGGAGTCCATGTCGTCATCGGTGCCCTCCGCCGGGTCCCGGTCCTCCTCCGGGGGTCGTCATCAGCCGGCCCTGCCTCCGCCCCGATCCCACCCCCAGGATCGGCGGCAGAGGAGTTCTCCCTGGGCTCCTCCGGGGGCGCCGGGTCTGGAAGCGGCGGCTGTTCGGGGCCCCCCTCCGCCCCAGGCACCGGGGGATACGGGGAAACCGGGGAGAAACTTAATACCAGTTCCCCCAACACCCAGCGTCAGAGACGGAGTCAGGGGGCCTTCCCCTTCAACGCCACCAGCCTCCGACCCAGCGGACTGGGGACACTGGCTGAGGTTCTCGAGATTCTCGACCATGTCGAGTAGCACCTGGGGGCTGTCCTGGCTGTTTTGGGCAGGCTCAGCCTCGACGGCCTCGCCCACCCCAGTCCCCAGGGCACTCGACATGGCGAGAAGTGACGGTTCTTTTGACATTACCGTCGCGGGTAGTTCCGTGGCCCCCCCAACGAGATGGGTCTCTTCCCCATCCCCGGGAGGCACAGGCTGGACAGACTCATCTGTCGTACCCTCCCGAGGGACAGGCGACTCCTACCGAATACTGGTGGTGACGGTGGGGGGGGGGACGCAGCACCCGCGACGAGCGATGACTCCCCTTGCGAGGAGGGACCCTGTTGCTCGCGGTCCTCCCCCTCCTCCAGGGAGCCACGCCTCCTTTTTAGTACGGAGGGACACGGATGCAGGGAGACCTCCATGTCTGCCGAGGCCTCCCCCTCCGCTCCCTCCTGTCGAGCGGGTTTCTCCTTGGGTCCCCGGCCCCGAGCCCGACCGCAGGTCTTGATTTTTCCGTCACGGCAGTTGCGGTCACAGGCTCGGGCACGAGGTCCCTCTCACTCCGGAGCTCCGCCGCCAAGTCCGCGAGAAGCGCGGGCGTTGACTCCGGCAGGTCCTCTTGTTCCATGAGGGGATCCGCCCAAATATTTTTGCTTTTCATCCACGCCTTCTTTCTGGCCGGACGCTCCCCCTCCCCCCCACCGGAGGCCGTGGTGACGTTGACCTCCGACGTCGACCGCGCATCAGATGTGGTGGACGCGCGGACAGAATCGGGGGGAGGAGCGGCGGTGGCACCAGCCTTGGCCGCCTCAGATGTTTTGGTGGCCTTGGAGGCGGGGCAGTTCTTTCTTAGGTGCCCCACCTCCTTACAGGCGTGGCACCGCACGCCGTCCGACGTCCAAAAGACGCGGTAGGTGGTCCCCTCATGGCAGACAACAAACGCGCCCTCGGTGTCCTCCTCCCGCGCCAGCTGAATGAAAATCTGGCGTTGGAAGGAGAAGACATGCCGGAGGCTAGCCTCCCTGCAGCCGAGCAGGATCGGCGTGATCCCCGACCTCACCTCCCCCAGTTGACGTAGGTGGGGGAGGAGGAGCTCACCAGTAACAAAGGGCGGGACGTTTGAGATTAGGATCCTCTGCGCGGTGGCCTCGAGAGGGTCCACCGGCAGGAAGGTCCCGCCCGCGGTGAGCCCCTTTGTTACGGCCAGGGCCACCGCCCGCTCTGACCGCAGGAAGAACACAGCCTTGCTGTACATTTTCGAAGCTGCTACGATGGCCGAGGGGCCGACAACCCCGGCCATGGCTTGGACGCAGGACTCGATGGTCATGTTGGGGTGAGTGTAGCTCTTCCCCCCGTGTTTTTTTGTGATTAAACGAAACGGTGCTGGGGCAACAGAAGCAGCGGGATTAGCCGCGGCCGTGGCCGCCGCATCCGTGTATGACCTTGCTTGCTCCGCCGAAGATGGAGTCGCCATCATGGGGTCAATCTTCGAAGGGCTACACTCACCCCTAGTCTCAGGCCTGATGGTGGTAATGGCCTTGGTGTGCTCTATGAGCAGAGGGTGCAGTTTTAATGTTTAACCCCTCCCCTTGTTGTCTTAATGGGAGAGGGGCCTTCTCCCCTCTGCTCAATGAGCAATTAAGTCGTTTTTTTTTTAAATTAGAGGTGCCTCTTGGAGAGGCAGAGAGAGAAACCAAAGAGAGAGAGAGAGAGAGAGAGAGAGAGAGAGAGAGAGAGAGAGTGTGTGTGTGTGTGTGTGTGTGTGTGTGTGTGTGTGTGTGTGTGTGTGTGTGTGTGTGTGTGTGTGTGTGTGTGTGTGTAAGGAGGGAGGCCGCAGCGGCGGGGTCGCTACCCTCTGATGGTGGGTGATGGCAGGGGGTGCACTCTCCTGATGGAAAATAAAGTCTTTGATGGTGGTCTCCTCTTCTGGTGGGGGGAGAAGATGTCTTCACCTGGGGATAGCTGGAGACGCCCAGGCACAGTCCTCCACCAGGTCTTAACGATGTAATTAAGAGGTGACTTCACCCAGACAGCTCCAGCGATCCCGGGCCAGGCAATGGGGGAGGGGTTCTCAGTAGTGGTGTGTGCAGCCCAGTTATTGACAAGGCCACTCACACGAACCCCCGCACGATGTTCCGGCCTTTTCTTCTTTCCTCCCCCCACCTACAACAAAACAAAGTCTTTTATGGAGAGTGCACCAGAACCACCCACCTGTTGATTGCAGACTGGCTCTCCCTCCTTCCGAGCAGATGGAATTGATGGTGCTCCTTTTCTCCCCTCTCTCCCTCTCAATATGGAGAGCAATGAATGGTAGGGGAGGCAGTTGGTGAATGCTCCCCTCTGATATTTCTCTCCGTCCTCTCTCCAGGCAGCACCTCCTCAGAGAGACACACTTCACACTCTCCCTCTCTCTTCAGCAGCACCTTTCTCCTCACCCTCTCACTGGTGGGCGCCGCGGGGACTGGAGTGCATCATCACCCCGGCCAATACAATTTTAATTTGATTTTGATAATTTGAAGGTCCTTTTAAGTTAATGGGTTGACAAAAGATGTAAAATTTTAATTTGATTTGACAGTTTGGAAAAAAAAAGGTGGTCAAAAAAGAGGCACCCTCTCACTGGTGGGCGCCACGGGGACTGGAGTGCATCATCACCCCGGCCAATGTGATTTTAATTTAATTTGTTAAGGTTTATTTAAAGTTTTATTAGTTACAGTCATTTTGTTTAATCACCTACCCAAAAGAGTACACCTGTATTGTATTGATCATTAATTACAGCTACAATAAATGCTTCATATTAAAGGCATCAATTTAAAGTGAACAAATTCTATTGGGAAATAGGAGACAGAGAAAGGTCTCTCCCAGAGTGTTTCCACCTACTAACTTAATTGTTCCACTTACTGACCCAAGCCTCTTCTCCCAATTTAAAATCTAAACTGAGTATGAATTGTTAATTGAAATTAGGCATTTTATTTTAAGCAGCAAAAGACACTATTTAACTATATAATGGGCTGAGAGTTCAAAGAAAGCAGTATATACTCTAGTTCTTATCAAAGTATCCCTTTTCTTAATAAGACTAGAAGGAGACATTGTGTTGCCCAGTGTCACCAAACAAAAATCAAAGGTGCCCCCTCTTGGAGGGCCACAACTAATAAACCGTAAAACAAAGGAAACTTATAAAATTAAATAATAATATTATCATCCGTGTCAACTATGCCAGTCGTGGAAGGCCTCAAGTGGACAACGCATGCTCCTTCTCCAGGGCCACCCGGGCATGGACAAGGCTGCGGAAGAGAGGCAGGCAGCCAGAGCAACCAACCCCACGGGCCTGATCCAACCTGGACCTGTGGATGGAGGCTCAGTGGTATCATTCTTGCCTCTGAGTTAGAAATTTGTGGATTCAACCCCCTCCCTCTGAGACTTGAGTACATAATCTAGGCTGACAGTTCAATGCAGTACGGAGGGCATGCTGCACTGGTGGAGGTGCTATCTTTTGGAAGGAATGTTAAACCAAGGCTCTATCTGTTCTCTCCAGTGGATGTAAAAGATCCCATGGCACTATTTGAAGACGAGCAGGGTAAAACAGATTATCTAGTATTTTATCTCATTGCTGTTTGTGGGACCTTGCTGTGTGTAAATTAGTTGCCATATTTTCCTACATATAAACAGTGACCACAATTCAAAAGTATTTCATTGGCTGTGAACCACTTCGGGATGTCGTGAAAGGTGCTATAAAAATGCGAGTTCTTTATTGATTTCTATAGATTGTCTATAGTATAATAAAACTACAGTATGAATGATTCACTACCTGACCTTAAATAATCACAACATCAACTACAACCAACAGTGGCAACCTTTAATGAAGCAAATCATCCAAGGTGTTTCACAGTGGGGGTCAGACCCAAGCAGGAGTGAAATGAAGTTAGAGGAGGTGGCTTAAAGCATAGTTGAATTGGTAGATTTTAAGGAGGTTTTCGAAGGTTGGAAGAAATAGAGAAGGTGGAGGGCTTTAGGGAAAGACTTCCAGAGTGTGAAAGCAAGATGGTGGAGTGGAAGGAGGAGTTAAGTTGCAATAGTCCAGAATGCATGCTTGATCATAAGGTTAGAAGAGTTTGCAGAGATAGTGTGGAGCAAAGCTGTGGAGGGATTTGTAGATGAGTGCAAAGACTTTGAAGTCAGTATCTGAGAGGTAAGAAACTGATAGAAGTCACCAAAATACAAGTGATAGATGAGTTGGATTTTATGTGGGATAGGATATGAACCGCAGAGTTCTGGATGAATTGAGTTTTATGTAGCGTGGAGCTTGGAAACCAGCAAGGAGGGCACTAGAAAAGTAGAGTTTGGAGATGATAAAGGCATACATCAAAGTTTCTGCAACAGTGGGGGTGTGGTGGGGCAGAGACAGACAGATTTTAGAGGCGTAAATGTTTTGGAGGTGGACTGTTGAGGTTGTGCATCATCAGGTATAGCCTAAGTGAGCATCAAGATGTGGGGTGGGGTGGTGGGGGTGAGATGAGGGTTAAGATTTCGAGTTTCTGATGAAGAATGAGCACGATGTCTTTGGTCTTGCTAATGTTGAGCTGAAAAAAGTTCTGCTCATCTAAGACTCCACCATAGATTAAATAACACATAAACAATCTACTTCTACTGTCATTTCCCCTTCTCCTGTATGTAGAGATCTCAATAGGGTAATCAAATATATTTGCAGATTATAGAAATATTAGATGGTGAGAAACTATAGTTACTAGTTGTTGTACTTGGAGTGTATTTTTTTCAAAACTAATTAAAAAAAATTAAAAACAATAAAATAATGTTGTCTCTTCTCAAACATAAAATGCCTACTAAGAGAAAGAAAGAACTTTCCATTATATAGCATCTTACACATCATCCAGACATCCCAAAGTGTTTTACAGCCAATTAATTACTTTTCTGAACTGTAGTCATTGTTATTTTGTAGGTAAACATAGAAGCCAATTTGCACACAAGGTCACATAAACAGCAAATAAATGACTATATAAACTATTTTTATGAGGGAAAATGTTGGCCAGGACATTGGGAGAACTTCCCTGCTCTTATTTGAACAGTGCCATGGGATCTTTTACATCCATTCAAGAGGGCATACAAGGCCTCTACTTAATGTTTCATTTGAAAAATGACCTCTCTGACCAGCAGTACTCTCACAGCACTGAAGTGCAAGCTAGATAATATGCTCATGTCCTGGAGTGGGGTTTGAACCTTCTGACTTAGATGTTCAAAAGTGTAAAGACAACCATAAACGCTGAAGGTATCAGCCTTGGCTCAGTGGTTGCACACTCCCCTCTGAGTCAGAAGGTCATGCATGGGATCCAGCCCCACTCCAGAGACTTGAGCACATAATCTCAGCTGGCACTTCAGCGCAGTACTGAGGGAGTGCTGCACTGTCAGAAGTACAGTTCTTCAGATGAGATGTTAAACTGTCCTCTCAAATGGAACTAAAAGATCCCACAACACTATTCAAAGAAGAATAGGGGAATTTTCCTGGTGTCCATGGCAACATTTATCCTCCAATCAACACCTGAAGTATTTTATCTCATTGCTGTTTGAGGGACCTTGCTGTGCGCATATTAGCGGTCACGTTTCCTACATTACAACAGTGACTATACTTCAAAACTACTTCACTAGCTGTAAAGCACTTTAGGGCATTCTAAGCTCATAAAAGGCGCTATATAAATGCAAGTTATTTCTTTTCTTTTTACTCTTCAGCGATAACTGGATCTACTTCAGAAGATTTTGGTTAACTATAACTTGGTGCAAAGCGGACAATCTCTTCTTCAGATTGAGACAAAATCTGTTAAAAGAATAAGATTAATTAAATAAGCAATGTTGTCTAATATTGCAATCCAACCACCAATAATTTACCATAAACAGAAAAAAAGTTACTTCATAGTGATTGATATAATTGACATAGTCCCAAGAACAAAACGTAGTTAGTAATCATTCCTGGGTATTATTTAATCTCTACATAACATACATACGACTTATGTTATTTCCCAATAGTCAACTGTAGGTTCAAATCTGACAAACCAGATTAAACCAGCAAAGTCCTCAATCCTTTTGGTCATCATACATCAATTGGGATTTTCTTGATCCCATTATGATACCAAAAAGTAAAATGCAGTGAAAACAAAACTAAACTGGCCATTTATTTACTGGAGGATACTGAATGGCTAGTTGGGGATTACAAGTGGTAATAAAGTTCAGAAGACATCACAAACTCTTGACAAGCTCAAATGATTTGTTATAAAAACAGAAAATGCTGGAAATACTCAGCAGGTCAGGCAGCATCTGTGGAGAGAGAAACAGAGTTAACATTTCAGGTCGATGACCCTTCGTCAGAACTGGAAAAAGCTGGCGATTGAACAGGTTTTTAAGCAAGTGCAGGGGCAGGGAAAGGGGGAGGGGAGGAAAGAACAAAAGGGAAGGTCTGTGATAGGATGGAGGGCAGGAGAGATGAAGAGACATTAAGAGATGGTGCAAGCAAAAGGAGATGGTAATGGGACAAGTTAAGAAACAAAAGATGGCTCTAGATGGAAGGCAGGAGAGATTAAGAGACATTAATCATTTGAGCCCCAAGATTGCATTACTCCCTTCAAACTTCTACTTATATAAATGTAAGTTGTTGTTGTTGCCCATCAAGTAATTATTTTATATTAAATGGATTTTTTTCTTAAACCACAGTCGTTGCTTTCTTGCTACTGGGTGATGATGCTAAATGCTTCAGAACTTTACAAAATATAGGGGGGTAGAGTTTCCACTTTGGGCGCAATCGGGAAATGACACCCAAAATGCGCTTGAAATTGCGCTGGTTAGGTTGCTCTTCAAGTTGCTGCTAAAATTAATTTGCATAATCACAAACATAAACTCTTCCATGAACCTGCGCAATTGGGCAGCGTAATAGAACTTAATTGTTTCTTTTTTTTCTTTCCATTATAAAGTATTCTTTGATGTATTTAAGCGTGGTAACCTGGTGCTGTTTTATTAATACAGCTGAAAATGGGTTTATCAGAAAAATAAGCATTTTTAATAAAGATGTCCAGTCCTCCACCTGTGAGTAACCTGATTTAAAATCACTGAAAAAAAACTATACTGAACCATTTAATAGTTTCATTGGTGTACACAGTCAGTTTCTTAGTAAATTAAATACATTTTGATAGGAAATTTTTTGAAATGTGTCTGTGCGCCAAAGAAAATTAGCACAATTTGAAGTACCTTCCCGAACCAGCGCAATCAACGGAATCTCACAATTTCGACTTGGGTCGTGGCCAGTTTGTGGGCGCGACCTAATCCGGGTGAATTGAATCTTGAACCAGTGGAAAAGATTGCGGAAACCACGAATGTAAGTGTTTGGGGGCATAATTTAATTTACGTTTAAAATTCTCCGATCTTTTGTGCTATTTCGGCTGATCCCGCCCGGACTGCGTTAATATAACTAGCGGAAACTCGACCACTGGGTTCTTAAGGATGGTGAATTTAAAAGGTAATTTACTGTCCTCCATCTATCTAAAATATACAACTTCTGCACATTTACTGTCTGCCACACTTCTCTTCGCAGTCGGCTTAAAAAAAAATGATTAAGAAACGCTACAGGAACACAAAATACCAGCATTGATGTGGCTACAGTCTCTTGATTTACATCTGCATGAACCCAATGTTGACTTAATAGAAAGTAGCTTAAAGGCACACAAATTTAGGATCAGAATTCTGGTAGGCCTGCTCTCTGATGCAGAGTGCTGCAGAGCGGAACCCATGGCTGCAGGCAGGGTAGGGCGTTACAGAATCAGAGTGGCTCCCAAATGAGCTATCGGCCCATCCCTCCAAAGTATTCAATCTTCTGCAGGATCAATTGCCTGCTCCGTCTCGCATTCTGCGGCCTTCAGTAGACCCACAATGGAACTTGCACCTTTCCGCAAGAGTAGTTGGACCTTTCAGGCAACATACTCGGTTGAAGACCCTGGGGCACCCACGGCCTTCCCCAGCCTCTCTCCTTTGACATAGTGAGGGCCGGCAGAAGTTCTGCCCACAACCACCCTCTCCCCACCAAAATTTCCTGGCCTCCTTTCCACAGGGTGAAATCCTGATGGAATTAGGTGCTGCCCCATTATTCACCCCTTCCCAGCCCAAGCTGTTCCCTGTGCAAGGGCAACATTTTGAGCCCTTACACTTTCGAAGAAAAATGCACTGTGTTTTACATGCTGTCATTTTCTAGTAACAGCACATCCTCTGCATTAGCACAAGCAGAACCACAAGCAATTTTCTAGTAATAGAAAAAAGTAATATATACATGGAAGTGATTAACTGGCTTACCTTGGAGCTCACATAACAGTTTATGATGAAATTTGGACCCGCAATGAGAGTATGGCCTGTTAATCATTCCCATGTATCACTTATACATGATAATACGCCAACATTTCACATGAGACCTCTGCCAAATATTCTACAACAATTAGTAGAGAATCTAAAATATGTGATAAATTTGGGTTAAAACAGTTACTTTTTGTAAACTGAAGAACATAACAAAGACAATCTGAAGCTATCAGCAGTTGTCAATGTGGTGTGTAGAGCCTGAATCAGACTTTGAAGCAAAGTGCACATATTCTGCAGGGTTTCTGGCAACTCTGTAAAGCTTTAAAAGTTGAACCATGCAATTGTGTACAGTTTGGTTGAAAGCTGGATCACAAAGTTCACAGGTGAAAAATTGCAATATTATTGGCAAAGGGATCAGGGACAGAGCTCAAGCAATCAGTTTAAAGTGTTGATCCTTGAAGTTTCCTGTGGATAGTGGATGGAATATGTCTACTGTAGCCAGATTGCCCAATCATTTAGGCGGCCCAGCATATAGGTGAACTTTTTCTAGTGTTGTTTTCTCTTGTCTTGTGTGTTTTTGTAAATATAATGCAAATTTTTTTTTTCAACTGAAAATCCTATAAAACTGAAACAAATTAGAAAATGCTGGTAACATACAGCAGGTAAATCAGCATCTGTGGGGAGAACAAATAAGTCAGCATTTTGGGCTTGTGTTTAAATCCATTCATGGCCGCACTCCTTCCAATCCCCGTCACGTCCTCCAGCCCTACAACCACACCAAACTCTTGTTCCTTTAAAACCGACTCAAGTGTATTCACCCCTTCCTTTCACCCCACCATCGGCAGCCGGGCATTCAGCTATGAGTGCCCCACGCTCTGGAATTCCCTTCGCCTCTGCGCCTTCCTCTCCTCCTTTAAGACCCTGCTTAAAGCCCACCTCTTTGACCAAGAATTTGGTCATCCATCCCAATATTTCTTTCTTTGGCTTGTTTCATTGCTTTGATTATGTCTGTAATCATACCCTTTGCCCTTTGGGGCATTTTTCTATGTTAAATGCAAATTGATCCAAATCTGTGCCCGTCTGTATTGTAACTCCACGTTTGAATCTCTCTAATGAGTTTCTCACCTTTGCCACAGCACTGAAATGGCCCTAATTAAAGATACAAAAGGCATCCTCTGTTATTGTGACCATGGTGCATTATCCTTCTTTGTCCTCCTTGACCTCTCTGCAGCCTTTGACATGGTTGAGCACATCATCCTCGTTGTAAGAAAACTGGGTTCCTGTATCCCGACAAATATATGCCAAGGAAACAGACAAATCCTTAACATCCTCATATTACCCATTACTAAGGAACCGTATGAGGTTTTGTCGCCCAGTTTTAGGTCAAGAAGTTAGTGATCCCTGAGTCGGCTCGCTGAACTGCCTTACTTCAACCAGTTCAGATTAAATTTAAGTTTTAATTTCAACCCTTGATTAAGATATCACAAGCAACTGAGTGAATGAATTAATTATTTATTGCCAAATCATCAAAGACAGAGTCAGACAACTGGTCATGCACTAATGACTATTTATTGGTTACAAAATCACAACTTAAAGTTAAAGTTGGGTACATGAACACTTAAAAGAGATGATTAAATGTGGTCAGCATTATCTAGGAATAGCAAATAATTAATGGGCAAAGTTACTTAACATAATGAGTAGCCAAAGTTACACAGGCAATTTAGTTTCTCACTGTACATTAGCATTAATGGACACTGAATATTAAATATGGCAGTGATAAGAGTCTGAGATTATAGATTCCTATCTCCTTAGATAAGTGACAAGTTAACAGCTTTGAATAGCTGGTCTATTGGATAGATTATCGACTAGATGCTGGTGATCAGCAATTCTTCAGAGCTTACACGACCTCATCCTTATGAATGGTGTTGTTGAATCAATCTCTTTCCTTCCTTGGGACCCAAGCAATAGCTTCTGGAGTATTGAGTCGATGAGCTTCTTTTGGTGGCAGTGTGAGTAATTTATATGAGATTCGACCTTTGGTACTCAAAGACTAGAGGGAGCCTTGTACAAAGTATATGGGGGTGAAATTGGGTACCTTTGCGCCTCCCGTTAGCACCCCCGGGGGGCACTAATGGGGTGCAAATGGCTTTGCGACCAGTCGCAGCACTGACATAGACTCCCACCATATTCGACGGGAGTTTTGCGGCGGTGCTAAGGCGTTGCACCCCCATCTCCTTTGCCCGGAGATTGTGATGTCATCGGTGTGCACACCGCCCCGGTAGCGCCCCGGACCCGAAATTGACTTCCGCCACCTGCAGCAGCACCGGTCGAAAACACCGACAGCTGCAGGGGGCGTGCATCGGGCGGCCGGCCGCTTCGGGGGCGATGATTAAAGGCGAGGTGGCCGAGGTAAGTAAACAAAACTTACCTTTCTTGTTCCAGGTTTTTTCGCAGGTTCCTTGAGTGCCGGGCTGATCGCGTGGGATCGCGGCTGCCTCGGTGGTCCAGGTAGGTACTTCTTAATTTGCAGAGCCTGCGGCGATGGCCCTTCCCTTTAAGGGAGGGAAGGAGCCTTCCAACGCGGCGGCACTGCACAGCCCAGTGTGCAGTGCTGCTGAGGTCTCCGCCCCGCTCTCCGACACTAGCGCCCTAAGAAGGAAATGGAGTGCTTGATTTAGCGCTCCACTTCCCTCTTGGGGAGCTAAAACTCAATTTTGCGGTCGCCGGCACTAAAGTTAGCACCCCAAAATGGTCGATACCGAATTTTTCCTCTCATATGTTTTTTTTAATTTGCTTATGGGATGTGGGCATCGCTGGCAAGGCCAGCATTTATTGCCCATCCCAAGTTGCCCTTGAGAAGGTGGTGGTGAGTCGCCTCTTGAACCGCTGCAGTCCGTGTGGTGAAGGTACTCCCACAGTGCTGTTAGGTAGGGAGTTCCAGGATTTTGACCCAGCGACGATGAAGGATTGGCGATATATTTCCATGTCAGGATGGTGTGTAACTTGGAGGGGAACTTGGAGGTTGTGGTGTTCCCCTGCGCCTGCTGCCCTTGTCCTTCTAGGTGGAAGAGGTCGTGGGTTTGGGAGGTGCTGCCGAAGAAGCCTTGGCGAGTTGCTGCAGTGCATCTTGTAGATGGCACACACTGCAGCCACGGTACACCCGTGGTGGAGGGAGTGAATGTTTAAGGTGGTGGATGGGGTGCCAATCAAGCGGGCTGCTTTTTCCTGGATGATGTCGAGCTTCTTGAGTGTTGGAGCTGCACTCATCCAGGCAAGTGGAGAGTATTCCATCACACTCCTTACTTGTGCCTTGTAGATGGTGGAAAGGCTTTGGGGAGTCAGGAGGTGAGACACTCGCCGCAGAATACCTAGCCTCTGACCTGCTCTTGTTGCCACAGTATTTATGTGGCTGGTCCAGTTAAGTTTCTGGTTAATGGTGACCCCCAGGATGTTGATAGTGGGGGATTCGGCGATGGTAATGCCGTTGAATGTCAAGGGGAGGTGGTTAGACTCTCGCTTATTGGAAATAGTCATTGCCTGGCACTTCTGTGGTGCGAATGTTACCTGCCACTTATCAGCCCAAGCCTGAACGTTGTCCAGGTCTTGTTGCATGCGGGCATGGACTGCTTCATTATCTGAGGAGTTGTGAATGGTGCTGAACACTGTGCAGTCATCAGCGAACATCCCCATTTCTGACCTTATGTTGGAGGGAAGGTCATTGATGAAGCAGCTGAAGATGGTTGGGCCTAGGACACTGCCCTGAGGAACTCCTGCAGCGATGTGCTGGGGCTTTTTTTACAATTATAAAACAAGCTACAATACAGTAAAGAGTTAAAATACAAAGATTATATTTAGAGCATGGTAAAATAAGAGAGATGCAACCTGTCAACATCTACAAGGTTTCGAGGCAATCAGACTTGAAATAGCCTTGTGGTCACACGTGTCCAGTCTCGCTCCGAGAATGTTCGAACTAAACTAGGATTTACATCTTCCTTAAATACATTAAATCATTCATTATATTATGGGAACTTGAGCTTGCCTTTGTGCCTGTATGTTAATAGTTTCCCCAAGCCAGGCAGCCTCCTAACCATTCCTGTACATTCCAAGATAGGCAGACAATCAACCAACAGTTCCCATGCTATTACGATAGCAAAATACTGCGGATGCTGGAAATCCGAAATAACAACAGAAAACGCTGGAAAAACTCAGCAGGCCAGGCAACATCCTTGGAGAGAGAAAGAGAGTTAACGTTTCAGGTCGAAACCCTTCGTCGGAGTTCCCATGCTATGATCCCATAACATAAGTTAACCACAGTAGATGAAATATCTCCTGATGTAGGTGTACAGGAACAGTGACACAAACTGCTGCCAATGGCAACTTTGAATATAAAAGGCCTATTCTACTGAAAAGCCTGTGAAACATACTTTTCTCACATATTCCTCATATCGAGCATAAGGAATTGGCCACAGCTCAATAGCGCAATACATCCATTTGCCTAGTCAGTTTTTTATCCATTGAGGATACTACACAAAGCATTAGAATAGCAATTACAATGAGAACAGACTGGATGAGGAGGTAAGTGCAGATTTCGTTTGGATGTCGAGAGGCATACTCCTTAACTACACCGCCGACTGCGAATTCAGGGCCACGATGTTTTAATGGCTTTCGCATGGCTTCATCGTGTTCCCACATGCTTTCTATGTCTATCCTGTTCCAAGCAGCTGTCCCAGCTGTAGCCCCGATACCCAGCCATTCAGCTCTATCCTGTTTTCTTCTCTATCTAATATCCCATTAGACAGAGTGTGGTGTGGTGTTATCCCTTGGAACTGCATCTATATCTCAACTTGAATTTCGCTCCATAAACTGTCTAAGTTTCTCGGACAACGTCTGTTAGTGGAGCCTCTCATAAGTTTTATTGCACAAACCCGATAGCAAAGCAATTTTTGAAAAATCAAACAGAGCAGGGAAGATTTCAAATCTCATATTGTTGTATAAGGTCTGATTGCAAGCATAAAATATATAATCGCTTGACTAAAGCACTGCTACAATATCACTAAATGATCTATTTTAAAGAATAATCCTATAAACTGAAACAAACCCTGAAAAAAACATGCGAGACTAGCTCTCTGCCTTATCTCCCAAGGTTTCTGCCTCTCTCCCTCTTGGAACTGGCAAGCAGCCAGCAACGTGCGAGAGACTCGAATGAACTCTCGAACTCTCTTTCTTGGAACTGGTAATCAATAGCATGTTTTGAAATTAACCCTTTCAATCCCACGTATAGATGCACATGGCGAATTTCCAACTCCTAGTCCTTTTTGTGTTTTTAATGGTTTTCACCTATTCACTTACTCACTTATTCCCCCAGGTAGGGAGGGTTCAGAACATTCAAACTCCCCCAAAGCAACCAATTCCAAGTTCGGGATTTTCTGTGACAGTCTCTTAATTAATCGTTTGAACCAACACATT
Source organism: Squalus acanthias (assembly GCA_030390025.1). Taxonomy (NCBI): domain Eukaryota; kingdom Metazoa; phylum Chordata; class Chondrichthyes; order Squaliformes; family Squalidae; genus Squalus; species Squalus acanthias. Next base: position 45,897,558 of record CM059444.1, read on the forward strand.
GTACCAATTAGAATTAAGAGGACAATTATCTGGGCTATGACAAAACCCATTGATATTATTCTAGCCTATGTATTGTAAACCATCTACCCCCATGCATGATTCCCAAGGGTAGATGTCCCCTTTTTAATGTCAGCATTACGGTATTTCACATGCATGTCAGTTTTTCAATATTAGGGTTTTTAAACTACAGAAGTGATCCAAGAAATTGGTTTCCTTTACTACTTCTCACTCTCAATCTCCAATAGCCCCTGGTTACCCTGCATGGCCTTATCTAAGGACCTTATCTTGTTAGCATCACATACCTTTCATGAGCCATTTGCTTTTTTAGTCTAAGTTTCATCAGACCAATATTACATATCATGATACAGACTAAGAAAATCATAATACATCACACATTTTCTTTGACTGCACCTCCCAAACCCGCAACCTCTACCACCTAGAAGTACGAGGGCAGCAAGCGCATGGGAACACCACCACCTCCAAGTTCCCCTCCAAGTCACACACCATCCTGACTTGGAAATATATTGCCGTACCTTCATTGTCACTGGGTCAAAATCCAGGAACTCCCTACCTAACAGCACTGTGGGAGTACCATCACCACACGGACTGCAGCGTGTCAAGAAGGCGGCTCACCACCACCTTCTCAGGGGCAATTAAGGATGGGAAATAAATGCTGGCCTTGCCAGTGACACCTACATCCCATGAATGAATAATTAAAAAAAAACACAGAAAGCTACAGTCTACCATATTATCAAGAAATCATGGATTCTCCAGCTCTCCTCTTACCATTATAATTCTTGCTAAGTATTTTTTCTCCCTAGCCTTCAATTGACCCAAATTCATTGTTAACTCAAAGGAACCCAACTCTCAATTTTAGAAATCCAAATTCCATGTGCCTCTTTACTTTAATTTTAATCCCTGCTAGGTACTAGCGCCTTTAACTCTATCCTGATTGTTTCATTAAAAAGTTGATTTCTCTAAGGAGCATGTGTCAGTGCTTTGATTAAAATGTTTTCTCACTCTCCTGAGCCACATAAGTCATTACATGTTGTGCTGTTGTCAAGTAATTGAGCATGTCGGAGACCTATTCTTCAGTGCATCTGCATCATCTATTCATGCATGTTAGTTGCCCCACATGCAACACATTACACTTGCACACACATTGGTATCCCAACATCATGCACATGTGACATTAGATACAAGCCATTCTTGGACTTTCAAGTTATCTTATCAAAAGATCAGGGAGTGTCTGGAGATCTTTGCTTATCTCCTCCTGCATGGTCCCAATGTCTCGGGTAGTGGCCAGGCTATCAAATGCAGTTTTCTTATTGGTCAGTATAAGCAAGGACACAAACATTTCCAAGAGAAAGCTATCAATTAACTATTCTTAACTACATTTTCCTGACTTTCACTAGAATGCACATTGATACCAGATTGATATCTTTTTGGTGACTTGTGCCCAAGTGATTTATATTACTCATGGATGCACTCACACATCTATCCCTAACCCCTTTAGATAGATTCCAAATCACCCATTATCACCTAAGAAAATGATTTTAGAAAGATTCCCATTTGCTGGTGTAATTTTCTTGTTTCTATCTTATATCCTCAATCACTTCCTCTCATCCAATTTTACACATCCCAGTAATTACCATTTCATCTCATTCATGAGTCCTGGAGGAACTTTATTGTCCAATGCCATATTATCATTAGCCCTTAAAACATAGATTAAAGTTCCAAGCTTAGTCCAAGTTATCAACACATAAAAAAAATACTTAGGGGGAAAAATTGGGTTGCTTTGTACCTCCCGTTAGCGCCCCCGGGGGGCAAAGCCCCTAGCGCCCGGGTGCGGGAGGTTAGCAGCAGTGGTAGCCGGTAGCGCAGCGCTGCGCCACCGGCAATGACATCATCGCTGTGTGCAGCGCCCCGGCCGCAAACTTACCTTGCGCCCCCTGACCTATTGCCGGACGATATGTCCGACCGGTTCAGGGAGCGTTTTGGCAGCAGCGGCAGTACAAATTAACGAGCAGGTGCCAGGCAACCATTTTTCTTTTGGCCGACTGCCTGCACCTGCTCCTTCTTACCTCTGTATGCCGGGTGCCGGCCGTGACCCCTCAGCCCGGCCCTCCTCTTGAGGGCCGGGCTATTTTCCCAGCACATCGCTCCCCAGTGGTCCAGCAGGACCCTGGTGCGTGCAGCGCTAGGCCCCTCCCCTTTAATCGGGGGAGGAGGCCTGCAATGGCGCGGCGCTATGTGCCGCTGTGCGTGGCGCTGTTGCACGTAGTGGTGCAAAATTCACTGGTAGTGCCCCCAGAAGGATGGGGAGCGCTTTCTAGTAGCACCCTGCCTCCTGCTTGGGGCGCTACTACTGAATTTACGGCGCTGGGGCGCTAACTTTTTTGGGGCGCCAAAAGTAGTGCCCCAGCAATGTTAGCTCCCCAAAGGGGGCGCCACTGAATTTTTCCCCCTTAAACTCTCCTTGGACCTTTTATTTCCCAGTATAACCCGCTTTATTGTGCTTGAGTCCATATTATCATTTCAAAATTATCCCAAATCCAAAGAGCAATATTGTTGGACTGACAGGACTTGCAATGTTTAATTTTATTAACCCAAATAACTTTCTTCCTTGATAAACAGCATTGGGAAGGAACCACCTAGACTGCACGCCTCTTTTTTAAAAATAAAAATGTCATTATCCCCTTAAACTGCAGGTAAATAGTCCCTTCTCGAGTGCTTGAAACAGCAACTCATATCAATTTATCTTATCAATTAAAATTTGAGAAACAAATGATGCCCAGGCTTGGTGGCTTTACATTAGAGGACAGAAGTGCTTGCAATTATTTTTGGAGGTAACTCCTGTGTCTCTCCCCTCCCCCACCTCAAGCACTCTGTCTCAGAAGATAACAAATGACCCTGAGTGGGTTAAAGCTGAGCCTTTGAGAGGCAAAGTGTTAATCCAAATCGTAAGCACACTTTGACATTTGATGCCTGCTGATAAGGTCTTAAATTCTTAACACTACTGGATCTCCGCTTGCACCAACACCTTTCCAGCAAAGGTTGCTTTGTAACTCTGTGAAGTCATTTTTATGTCAAAGAGCTACTCCCGGTAATCCTGCACCATCAGCACACATGTGGTCCCAAAAACTATGGTCTCCTGTTTAAAAGAAAAGAAAAACAGAGAATGCATTGTGGCTCTGCTTGAGAGCCCAAGGAGTTAATTTTTCAATTCATGATTTTCTTCTGTCACTGTGGGGAAATATCCACTCAAATTAAGAAACTGAAAATTTAATAATGTCCCATATATGTTTACATTCAGCAATGCAAAAGTTGTTCGATAGCAAAATACTGCGGATGCTGGAAATCCGAAATAACAACAGAAAACGCTGGAAAAACTCAGCAGGCCAGGCAACATCCGTGGAGAGAGAAAGAGAGTTAACGTTTCAGGTCGAAACCCTTCGTCGGAAGTTGTTGCTTTGTGAATTAAAAACAGCTGTCAGCAGAAAGGGTTAACTTCTTTGCATGTTTATAAGAAGACGGGACGAGCTACTCTCAGACTCACGCACTTGCGCCACTTCACCTAAATTTAAAAAAATGTTGCCGGAAGAAAAAGAACCGAACTCCATTTTACTTTTTTTTTTAAAGTTTTTGTGCCATTAACACTTGCACAATGATTGTAATACAATTACATTCTGGATTAATTTTAAACATATTCTTGTCAGGGTAGACAGCATTTTTCAGATTAAACTCCAATTTTTGTTCCTTTAATCATTCTTTTATTCTTTTCGATCACTTTTTAACTGACCTCGGTCAGTCACAAGATCAAAGAGTGCCATCAGTTTGCTAGCAGCTGTCATATTCCAGTACAACCAAAATTATTAAACAAGGAGAATCCACTTCACATCATCCAAACTTTTAACAATATTTACGCTGTCCGACACTCAACACAACTCCAAACACATCAAGTATACTCAACGTTAACTCCTTATCTACTTCAAATTATTAAGCATTTAAGAATTTCAAAATGCCAATTTTCATATGTGACAGTCTCACCTTCAGAATTAGAGTCCCCCACTTAATTTACAATAACCAGAATTTCACCGTGGCCACAATAAATGTTTGGTTTTCACAATTTAATACATAAGAACATAAGAAATAGAGCAGGAGTCGGCCATTTGGCCCTTCGAGCCTGCTCCGCCATTCAATGAGATCATGGCTGATCTTCTGCCTCAACTCCATTCACCGGCCTTATCGCCATATCCCTTGATGCCCTTACTAGTCAGAAATCTATCTATTTCTGTTTTGAACACACCCAATGACTGAGCCTCCACAGCCCTCTGGGGTAGAGAATTCCAAAGATTCACCACCTTCTGTGTGAAGAAATTTCTTCTCATCTCAGTCCTGAATGGCCTACTCTTTATCTTGAGGCTGTGGCCCCTGGTTCTAGACTCCCCAGCCAAGGGAAACATTCTCCCAGCATCCACCCTATCAAGCCCTGTAATAATTTTGTATGCTTCAATGAGATCCCCTCTCATTCTTCTGAATTCAAGAGAATACAGGCCTAGTTTACTCAATCTCTTCTCATACAACAGTCCCGCCATCCCAGGAATCAATCTCGTGAACCTTCGTTGCACTCCCTCTATGGCAAGTATATCCTTCCTTAGGTAAGGTGACCAAAATTGTACACAGTACTCCAGGTGTGGTCTCAGCAAGACATAGAAACATAGAATCTAGGAGCAGGAGTAGGCCATTCGGCCCGTCGAGCCTGCTCCGCCATTCAATACGATCATGGCTGATCATCTAAATCCAGTACCCTGTCCCTGCTTTAATCCCCACAGTACACATATCCCACCCTACCCCCGTAACCCCACGTATTTAATTCCCCCTAACATATCCCATCCTATCCCCATAACCCCACATATTTAATCCCCCCTAACACTAAGGGTCAATTTATCATAGCCAAATCAACCTAACCCACACATTTTTGGACTGTGGGAGGAAACCGGAGCACCCGGAGGAAACCCACGCAGACACGGGGAGAATGTGCAAACTCCACACAGACAGTCACCCGAGGTCAGATTCGAACCCGGGTCTCTGGCGCTGTGAGGCACCAGTGCTAACCACTATGCCACCGTGTTGCCCTAATATAAGGACCCTATATAATTGGAGTAAGACTTCTTTACTCCTGTACTCAAATCCTCTTGTAATGAAGGCCAACATACCATTTGCCTTCCTAATGGCTTGCTGCACCTGCACATTCACTTTCAGTGACTCATGTACAAGGACACCCAGGTCCCTTTGAGCATCTGCATTCCCCAATCTTTCACCACTTAGGAAATACTCTGCCTTTGTTTTTTCTACCAAAGTGGATAACTTCACATTTATCCACATTATAATCCATTTGCCATGTTCTCGCCCACTCACTAAGCCTGTCGAGATCCCCTTGAAGCCTCTTCACATCCTCTTCGCAACTGACACTGCCACTGCCACCTAGCTTTGTGTCATCAGCAGATTTGGAAATGTTACATTTAGTCCCCTCATCCAAATCATTGATATAGATTGTGAATAGCTGGGGCCCAAGCACCGATCCTTGCGGTACCCCACTAGTCACAGCCTGCCATCCTGAAAAAGACTCGTTTATCCCTACTCTTTGTTTTCTGTCTGTTAACCAATTCTCAATCCATGCTAGTATATTACACCCAATTCCATGTGCCCTAATTTTGTTCACCAACCTCTTGTGTGGGAGCTTATCGAAGGCCTTCTGAAAATCCAGAAACACCACATCTACCGGTTCCCCTTTGTCTTCTCCATTAGTTACATCCTCAAAGAATTCCAATAGGTCAAACAGGACTTCCCTTTCATAAATCCATGTTGACTCTGCCCAATCTTACTATTAGTTTCTAAGTGCCCAGTTATTGCATCCTTTATAATAGATTCCAGCATTTTCCCAACTACTGATGTGAGGCTAACAGGTCTGTAGTTCCCCGTTTTTTCTCTCCCTCCTTTCTTAAATAGCGGGGTTACATTTGCTATCCTCCAATCTGCAGGAACCGTTCCAGAATCTATAGAATTTTGGAAGATGACAACCAATGCGTCCACGATCCCAATGGCCACCTCTTTCAAAACCCTAGGATGTAGGTCATCCGGTCCTTGAGATTTATCGACTTTTAGTCCCATTAATTTTGCTAGTACTGTTTTTTTACTAATAATAATTTCTTTAAGTTCCTCATTCTTGCCACATGCTTGGTTTTCTCGTATTACTGGGAGGTTTTTTGTGTCTTCCTCCGTGAAGACAGAAACAAAGTATTTATTTAATTTCCAAGCCATTTCCTCATTCCCCATTATAAATTCTCCCGTCTCTGACTGTAAAGGACCTACATTTACCTTTGCCAGTCTTTTCCTTTTCACATACCTATAGAAGCTTTTACAATCCATTTTTATATTTTTTGCTAGTTTGTGCTCATATTCCATTTTCCCTTTCTTTATCAATTTCTTGGTCCCCCTTTTCTAAAAAGATCCCAATCCTCAGGCTGACCGCTTTTTCTGGCAACTTTATAAGCTTCCTCCTTTGACTTAATACTAGCTTTAATTTCTTTTGTTAGCCATGGTTGGATCACTTTTCCTTTTGGGTTTTTATGCCCTAGAGGAATATATGTTTGTTGCAAATTATGCATTATTTCCTTGAATGTTAGCCATTGTATGTCCACCTTCATACCTTTTAGTGTAGTCTCCCAATCTACCATGGCCAACTTGTCCCTCATACCCTTGTAGTTTCCTCTGTTTAGATTGAAGACCTTAGTTTCAGATTGGACTACATCACTCTCAAACTTAATATAAAATTCAATCATATTGGCCCAGAAATTCGCCTCTCCGGCTTGCCGCGGGGGTAAGGATCGCGCGCGCACTTACCTACCGCGTCTGCCGTTCTGCTTCTGGCCCACGGGGACTTCAGCTCCTGGGCCTGCTGCAACTGCCGGCGCGCAGTGCTTGCGTGTCCCAGGGGCGTAGTTCGTGTGATGCGTCCCCTGGGATCACGTGGGCCATGGAGAGCCAATGGCAGCAAACCATCTTTCATTGATAGATTTGACAGGAAGACCTGTCAAATCTATAAATTGAAATCAGCCCCAAAAGAACAGCTAAACTTCAAATAATTTTTTTTTTAAAACATCACATTTTTAAAATAACTATAAGTTAAATAAATTAACTACTTTAAACAAAAATTTAAATTTTTGAAAAAATTAAAATACTTTTTAACAGTGCTAAAAATAAACTTACCTTTCTTTAAAGTATCTAAAAAAGATAAACCTGTTGAAAAAATTTTTAAATTATAATTAATTAACCACTTACCTTGTTGAAAACGGGTCCTGCGCCTCCTTTTTAAAAGCGCAGGTTCTTCAATACTTACCCTCCCGGAGAAACCTGAAAAAAAACCTAAGTTTGCTGCGTGTGCGCAGCCTCTACCGCGCATGCAGTTCACCTCTGAACCGCTCCCTTCACGAGACCGGAAGTTCCGGTTTCCCACGCATGCGCAGTGCATGCAGGAAACCGGCACTTCAGGCGGCTTACGGGTGAGTACACAATGCGTACTCACCCGGCAAGTGCCGAATTTTTGGCCCATTATGGTCACTTGTCCCTAAAGGCCCCTTTAGCACAAGATTATTGATTAGCCCTTTCTCATTACACAGTACCAGATCCAGAATAGCCTGTTCCCTGGTTGGTTCCTCCACATACTGATCCAGGAAACCATCTCGCATTCCAAGAATTCGTCCTCCACACCATTAGTGGTAATTTGATTTGCCCAGTCAATATGTAGATTAAAGTCCCTCATGATTACCGTATTGCCCTTGTTACATGCACTTCTAATCTCTTGATTGATACTGTGCCCTACATTACCACTACTGTTTGATGGCCTATACACAACTCCCACCAATGTTTTCCACCCTTTGCTGTTTCTTAGCTCCACCCAAACTAATTCCAGTTCTACATCACGATCTGCCAAGCCAAGATCTTTTATCTCTACCGTACCGATCTCATCCCTTATTAACAGCGCTACGCCACCTCCTTTTCCTTTTTGTCTGTCCTTCCTAAATGTTGAGTACCCTGGAACATTCAGTTCCTAGCTTTGGTTACCCTGCAACCGTGTCTCTGTAATGGCAATTACACCATACCCATTTACTTCTATTAGTGCCATTAATTCATCCACCTTGTTGCGAATGCTACGTGCATTTAGATAAAGTGCCTTCAACTTTGCCTGTTTAATATTTTTCTGCACTTTGACCCTCTTTACTGTTGGCCTTTGTTTCTGCTCCCTACTAGTTTTGCTGACTACTTTTCTAACTTGCACTTCCAGCTTTGTTTCTCTCTGTTCTGGGCCCACACTTAGGTTCCCAACCCCCTGACAAACTAGTTTAAATCCTTCCCAACAGCACTAGCAAACCCCCCTGTGAGGATATTGGTCCCGGTTCTGCCGAGGTGTAACCCGTCCAGCTTGTACAGGTCCCACCTTCCCCAGAATCGGTTCCAATGCCTCAGGAATTTAAATCCCTCCCTCCTACACCATCTCTCCAGCCATGCATTCATCTGGTCTATTCTCCTATTTCTGCTCTCGCTAGCACATGGCACTGGGAGTAATCCTGAGATTACTACCTTTGAGGTCCTGCTTTTTAATTTATCTCCTAGCTCCCTATATTCTGCTTGCAGGACCTCGTCCCTCTTTCTACCTATGTTGTTGGTACCGATATGGACCACGACCTCTGGCTGTTCACCCTCCCCATTCAGAATGTCCTGCAGCCGCTCAGTGACATCTTTGACCCTGGCACCAGGGAAGCAACATACCATCCTGGAGTCACGTCTGCGGCCACAGAAATGTCTATCTGTTCCCCTTACGATAGAATCCCCGATCACTATTGCTCTCCCACTCTTTTTCCTCCCCTCCTGTGCATCTGAGCCACTCGTAGTGCCACGGACTTGGCTCTTGCTGCATTCCCCTGAGAAACCATCTCCCCCAGCAGTATCCAAAATGAAAAATCTGTTGGAGAGGGAGATGGACCCAGGGGACTCCTGCACTACCTTCCTAGTTCTTTTACTCTGTCTAGCGGTCACCCATTCCCTTTCTGCCGGTGCACTCTTTACCTGCGGTGTGACCACCTCGTTAAACGTGCTATCCACGAAGATCACAGCCTCGCGGATGCTCCACAGTGACTCCAGCCGCAGCTCCAGCTCCGAAACGCGGATTTTGAGTAGCTCATATTCCGAAAGTGTCCCTGACTTCCCACATAGCACAGGAGGAGCACTCCACACTGCCGAGCTGCCCTGCCATGTCCTACCCTTAATTTACTCCCTTAATTTACGTTAGTTAAACTCAACTCTAATTTAATTTAGCAATATCTTAAACGTAACACAATACAGAACAGATAAAATTATCAAAATAGCATGTGCTTACAAAAACCCAATAAATTACATCATCTTTCTTTTTGTTCTTTCTTCAGACACCTTTCCAAAGGCATGTTGGCCTTTATTGCAAGGGGCTTGGAATACAAGAGTAAGGAAGTCTTACTACAGTTGTGCAAGGCTTTGGTGAGACCACACCTGGAGCACTGTGCACTGTTTTGGTCTCCTTATCTGAGAAAGGACATACATGCCTTAGAGGCGGTGCAACAAAGGTTTACTAGATTGATCCCTGGGATAAGAGGGTTGTCCTATGAGGAGAGATTGAGTAGATTGGGCCTATACTCTCTGGAGTTTAGAAGAATGAGAGGTGATCTCATTGAAACATATAAGATTCTGAGGGGATTTACAGGGTAGATGCTGAGAGGTTGTTTCCCTTGGCTGGAGAGTCTAGAACTAGGGGGCATAGTCTCTGGATAAGTGGTCGGTCATTTAAGACTAAGATGAAGAGGAATTTCTTCACTCAGAGGGTTGTGAGTCTTTGGAATTCTCTACCCCAAAGGGCTGTGGATGCTGAGTCGTTGAGTATATTCAAGGCTGAGATAGATAGATTTTTGGACTCTAGGGGAATCAAGGGATATGGGGATCAGGCGGGAAAGTGGAGTTGAGGTGGAAGATCAGCCATGATCTTATTGAATGGCGGAGCAGGCTCGAGGCGTCATATGGCCAACTCCTGCTCCTGCTTCTTATGTTCTTAAACAAAATCTTTGTAACTTTCTTACATATTGAAAAAGAGGGCAGAGCCACCGTAGTGGCACCAAAACATTCACGCAGGCTTTTTAAAGAGACAGTACGCTGAAAGCAAAAGAACTCCAGCAGCTTGTAACAGTAGAAAAGGGACAGAATCTTCCCCATTCTCCGTTTTTGTTCGATCATAGACTAAATTATCCTTTTTCTCTTAAACCAATTTACAATTTCTGATGTTTGTTACTTAACCCCATTTGGAAAAACAGTCAATTATAACCAGACACACTGGTTACCCTTCGGAGCCATTTGAAACAGGCCAATGTAATCAATCTGAAAATTTCTCCTCGGGCCATGGATGCTGGGACATGGCGATACTGGGCACATGTGAGGCAGTCATTAATAATAGCATTTGCAGTCTGATCCATTCCAGGCCACCACATCGGCTGCATTAGCCTTGGGAGCAGCCTGTCACTATTCTGGTGCCCTTTGTCTGCTGTGAAAGGACTGATGTTAACCTCTCCTCCTCCTTCTGTGCTTTGTTTGTGAACATTTCAATCTCTACCTACATTTTGTCTTCAACCTCACACAAAGTCTGCATCTGCCATCCCTTATTTTTCTTTTTAGTTCAAAATCGTGAAACCGTGCAAGGATATCTCTTGCTACGTTAAACAACCCAAATTGTGTGTTTGTGTAGCTGCGTTAAGGAACCCACATGTTTTACCACGTTAAACAATCCACCCTGTGAGTCCATCTGTGAACCCACCACAGTACCGTCCCTGGACCATTACATAGGTCTCCTACGACCCTTGTTAACAGGTACAACCGCCTAAACACATACACATATACAAGTTGCACCTCGAGGCCCCACATTAGTGCGAGTAATTTCTATGAGATTTGGTCTTTGGTATTCAAAGACTAGAGGGAGCCTTGTACAAAGTATATGTGTTTTACTGCAGTTATAAAAGAAGCTACAATACAACAAGTAAAGAGTTAAAATACAAAGATTATAATTATAGCACAGTAAAATAAGAGATACAACCTGTCAACATCTACATGGTTTCAAGGTGATCAGACTCAAAATAGCCTTGTAGTAACACGTGAGCTTGTCCAGTCTCGCTCCAAGAACATTCTAACTAAACTAGGCTTTACGTCTTCTTTAAATCATTCATTATATTATGGGAACTTGAGCCTGCTTTTGTGCCTGTATGTCAATAGATTTCAATGTTTCCCCAAGCCAAGCAGCCTCCTAACCATTCCAAGATAGACAGACACAGTCAACCAACAGTTCCCATGCTATGATCCCATAACGTAAGATAACCACAGTAGACGAAATATCTCCTGACGTAGGTGTACAAGAACAGTTACACAAACTGCTGACAATAACAAATTTGAATTCTGGCACCCAGAATTGTCCACAATACCCCAGCTGAGGCCTAACCATTGATTTATAAAGTTCTAGCATGAGCTCTTTGCTTTTATAGTCTATTCCTCTATTTATAAACCCAAGTAACCCAAGTGCTTTTTTAACCACCTTATCAACTTGCCCTGCCACCTTTAAGGATTTGTGTATACAGACACCAAGTTCTCTCTGCTCATCTACACTTTTCAAAATTGTGCCATTTATAGTATACTGTCTTTCTATATTAGTCCTCCCAAAGTGCATCATTTCACACTTCTCCACATTTAACTCCTTCTACCATGCTCCTGCCCATTTAACCATCCTGTCTATGTCATCCTGAAGTCTACAACTATCCATAGAAGCATAGAAGCATAGAAGATAGGAGCAGGAGTTGGCCATTTGGCCCCTCGAGCCTGCTCCGCCATTTAATGAGATCATGGCTGATCATCCAAATTCAGTACCCTGTCCCTGCTTTCTCCCCAGATCCCTTGATCCTTAAGAAATATATCTATCTCCTTCTTGAAGAATTGGCTATCACATGACTATCAACTACTTTGCCAAGTTTCGTATCAAATGCAAGCTTTATAATGCTGCTCCCTACACCCGAGTCTACGTCGTTTGTAAAAATTGAAGAGTAATGGACCCAAAACTGACCCTTGTGGAACACCACTGCAAACCATCTTCCAGTCTGAAAAACATCCATCCACCATCACCCACTGCTTCTTGTCACTGAGCCAATTCTGTATCCATACCGACCCTTTCCCCTTAATTCCATGGGCTACCATCTTCTTAACAAGCCTCCTGTGTGGCACTTTGTCGAATGCTTTCTGAAAGTCCAAATACACTTGTAAAAGTGCCTATTAAAATCTGCTAGGCGTAAACTTGAGCTCATCCAAAAATCTGCTGCCCTATCCTAACTTGCGGCAAGTCCCGTTCACCCATCACCCCTTTGGTTACTGACCTACATTGGTTCATGGGCCACCAATGCCGCGATTTTAAAATTCTCATCCTCATCCTCATGTTCAAATGGCCCGCCCCTCTCTATCCCTGTAACCTCCTCCAGCCCTACAACCCTCCGAGAACTCTGTCTTTCTCCAACTCTGGCCTCTTGTGCATTTCCCACTTCCTTCAACCCACCATTGGCGGCTATGCCTTCAGCCCTCTAGGCCCTAAACTCTAGAATTCCCTCTCCAAACTTCTCCGCCACTCCACCTCTCTCTCCTCCTTTAAGAACCTCTGTAAAATCCACCTCTTGGATGAAGCATTTGGTCATCCCTCCCAATATCACCTGTGAAGCCCCTTGGGATGTTTTATTTAACGTTAAAGATACAATATAAATGTAAGTTGTGTTGTTGGTGTTGACTCTACTTTAGAATATATATATATTGCAGAGACACGGTGTGGTGTGATCTATTTTATTATGTATATATATTGGGTACCTTGTTTAAAAGCCTATTTGCTTGTCAAATAATACTGTAATTTTCATCTGTGAGCTCTGGGAGGCACTGTCTGAACTTTTGAGATGTTTATGGAGAACCCCTTCAGGGATGACTCACTGTAGGATACTTCTCACAACTGGGAGCGAGTTCGTCAGCCGACGCCTATGATTTTTTTTTAGTAGTCTATTTGCAGGCGGACGGTACAGGGGTTCGTGTGCCTTTGAGTAGTGACTTGGCTGGGGGCGCTGTCTGGCCGGGTTTCGGCCGTGTGCCCTTTAGGAGCTGAGCTGAGAAGTTAAAGGGTTGGTCTAAGTCAATGGCGTCTACATGCTTGTTCACTGCTAGCGTCCTGTGGTGTTTAGTGATATTTTTACCTTTCGGTGAGTTTTTTTTTCCAGTCTAAAACATCAGTTTATAATTAATAATGTTCCACGGCGACTTGAAAGCTCCTCGTCCGCCTTGGTGTTCTCCAGAGGCGGGGTTATGTTCAAGTCTCTTTGTTAAGATGTTGTTTAGCTCTCTCTCTCTCTCATTAAATATGACTCAAGACCGCCTTTAATGAATTATTTTCGCTTTTATTTTTAAACCTTATCGCTTTTTCCCCCGCCCAGGTTTTATGAATCCAGGTTATATTAGAAGATATATTTTAAAGAAAAGTTGGCTCCCCAAATAGCTCAACGATTTATCCGTGAGCAGCTGAGTCTTGTAGACCAGCGCAGGTACTCGGTTCGATCCACCGCTCCCCGTCTGTGCTCAGTTGGCGGTAAATCTTAACCAGGCTGCTGTGCTGGTTCGTGAGGGGGGAGGAAAATCCGACCACATTTCTGCCCCTGATCCTTGACCCAGGATTGGGGTCAGCTGTGATGGCCCATCTAGTCAAATAGCTTGCATACTCAATGCCGAGGCTCCTGCACACACACACAATGACCTGAGGAGTGAGTGACTGCTGCCTCTAGACCTGTAGGAAAGGAGAACATTTGCAGGAAACATGAAATATTTCTTGTGGTTTACATTCCTTGCTGCAATTATTAAAAGGAATAAAATCTCCTCAAATTGCTTTGAGATGACTGTCCGTGTAGCAATTTGGCTAGCCTGGGCAACATACAAGGAATGCCCTATGTCCAGGAGCCAAGTTAAACAGCTGCATATTTTTTACCATGATGGATGTGGTCACACTAATGTGAACCATGCTTTGGTATAACAGATGTATAATGTTGTTGACTCACTAGTGAAATCTGTTGTCCAGAGTTAGCATCTAGAGTCCTGAATGCCTGGTGCCAGCTTTATTACCATGTGGCTTTCCTTCCCTTGTAATTGAAAGAAATGTTTGATTTCTCTCCTAATATGTCCCAATGCTGCTGTGGTGGATGAATATGTTCAACTCTGAATCTTTGACCGATTCGCTTTCTGTGTGTCGAGCTTCTGAGCTGCCAGTTTTGCTTATTTCTTCCTGCTCAGAAATATGTTTCTGTTCCATTCTGCCATGATTGTGTGCTCAACAGTATAACCAGTGTAAACGAACGTAAGTAATATATAGTCTGCCTTGCAACATAGAAAATCCCCTGTATTCAGTCTGCATCTTAACTATTAGGTTGGGTGGGTATCTCGTATGATTAGGAAGACTGACTTTTTGCCTCTGGGACTTGATCAGCTGTAGCCTGCACTCCTAAGATAATACTACTGGCTGCAAGATTCTACATGAAATGAACTTTAGCGACTACGCCTTTAGTAGGTGTGAGTTTACAGCTTAAAACTACCCAAAGTTTGGCACAACTGCATCAGGATTGCAGTGTGAAAATTAAGAAAGGCATGTGATTTTTGGCAAAGTAGAGAGCATTTTGCTGTGTAGCTGGCCACATTCTACCTGATTTGGCCCCTTGTGCATCCCCGATTTCCTTCGCACCTCTATTGGCGTCGTGGTTTCAGCTGTCTTAGGCCCTTAGCTCTGGAATTCCCACTCTAAATCTCTCCGCTTCTCTATTGCGCTCTCCTCGTTTAAGAACATAAGAACATAAGAAATAGGAGCAGGAGTAGACCAATCGGCCCCTCGAGCCTGCTCCGCCATTCAATGAGATCATGGCTGATCTGATCCAACCTCAACTCTAAAGAACACAAGAAGCAGGAGCAGGACCAGGCCACTCGGCCCCTGGGCCCGCTCCGCCACCCACAGGGCCTTGACCGATCCAAACTCAAACTCATGTCCAATTTCCAGCCCGCTCCCCGTAACCCCTGATTCCCTTTACTTCTAGGAAACGGTCTATTTCTGTTTTAAATTTATTTAATGAAGTAGCTGCCACAGCTTCCTGGGGTAGCAAATTCCACAGACCCACTACCCTCTGAGTGAAAAAGTTTCTCCTCATCTCAGTTTTGAAAGAGGAGCCCCTTATTCTAAGATTATGTCCCCTAGTTCTAGTTTCACCCATCATTGGGAACATCCTCACCGCGTCCACCCGATCAAGCCCCTTTGCAATCTTATATGTTTCAATAAGATCGCCTCTCATTCTTCTGAACTCCAATGAGTAGAGTCTCAATCTACTCAACCTCTCCTCGTATGTCCACCCCCTCATCCCTGGAATTAACCGAGTGAACCTTCTTTGTACTGCCTCGAGAGCAAGTATGTCTTTTCTTAAGTATGGACACCAAAACTGTATGCAGTACTCCAGGTGCGGTCTCACCAATACCCTATACAACTGCAGCAATACCTCCCTGTTTTTATATTCTATCCCCCTAGCAATAAAAGCCAACATTCCATTGGCTTTCTTGATCACCTGCTGCACCTGCATACTAACTTTTTGATTTTCTTGCACCAAGACCCCCAGATCCCTTTGAACTGCAGTACTTTCCAGTTTCTCACCATTAAGATAATAACTTGCTCTCTGATTTTTCCTGCCAAAGTGCATAACCTCACATTTTCCAATATTGTATTGCATCTGCCAAATCTCTGCCCACTCACCCAGCCTGTCTATATCCCCTTGTAGGTTTTTTATGTCCTCCTCACTCTCTACTTTCCCTCCCATCTTTGTATCATCTGCAAACTTTGATATGTTACACTCGGTGCTCATTAAAACCTACCTCTTTGACCAAGCTTTTGGTCACTTGCCCTAATACCTCCTTACGTGGCTCGATGTCTGATAACGCTGCTGTGAAGCACCTTGGGATGTTTTGCCACATTAAAGGCACTATATAAATGCAAGTTGTTGTTATATGCGGACACTGGGTGATAAATTGGGAAATCGACATTGATTTCCCAGCGCTGGCATCCCTCAACTTGAGCAGAATAAAATGCCTATAACTTTAAGAAGAAAAGGATATTATCCTGGAGTATTCCTATAAATTGCTGAGAACACAACATATCCAAATTTGGAAACTTGTTGCTCTATTGAGTTTCTGTTAACAACAACTTGCATTTATATAGCGCCTTTAACGTAGTAAAATGTCCCAAGGTGCTTCACAGGAGCAATTATCTAATTTGACACCGAGTCACGTGAGATATTGGGACAGGTGACCAAAAGCTTGGTCAAAGAGGTAGGTTTTAATGAATGTCTTAACAGGAGGGGAGAGAGGCGGAGAGGTTTAGGGCGGGAATTCCAGAGCTTAGGGCCTCAGCAGCTGAAGGCACGGCCGCCAATGGTGGAGTGAAGAAAATCAGGGATGCGCAAGAGGCCAGAATTGAAGGAGTGCAGAGATCTTGTAGGGTTGTAGGTCTGGAGGAGGTTACTGAGATGGTGAGGGGTGACTCCATGGAGGGATTTGAAAGCAAGGATGAGAATTTTAAGAGTTGTTGCCGGACCGGGCACCAATGTAAGTCAGTGAGCACGTTGGTTAAGAATTGAATCAGTTGAAGTTGGGGAAAATCATTGCTGGTTTACTGACAGCACATCAATGGCCTAAACCCAAGAGTTTGGTCAACTTCTTGCAGGTTTTCTTGCAGCAATTAACTTTGCCGGCTATTTGGGGGGTTGCATAAGCAATATGAGGAAATCAGCCATCAGAGGCGCAATATGAGGAAATCAGCCATCAGAGGCTCAATTTTTCGGACTTTACGTAGTGGGACTCCTAGAGCTGGTGTCTTTTTATGCTGAGCCAGGCATCTGAATCTAAGCTGTCTTAGGCATGTTTCTTAGCCACTTAGATACTGTAGGTAGGATAGGTGTAAAAACTGTGAGCCTGCCATTAATTTTTAGTTTTTAACAATCAGGCCCAGGGAAGTACTTTTCATTTAAAAAAAAAAATACAAACAATCTATAATCAGACCTCCAGTAGGAGAAGGTGAAGGCATTGGGGAAATTCCAGGATTTGGAGCATCAGGAGAAGGGAGGTCGACATAACTCGTAAGAGGAGACATTCTCCACCCTGCCCTTTAGTGATTTGTTAAAAGAAGTAGTTTTGAGTTTAAGATAACTTTTGGACAAGGTCTATATGGAGTTTTCTTAAAAATTGTGATTAGCATATGTCTAGATTATTCAATTATGGGTTTTCAAACAGTGCTGTGATTTTGCAGCTTGTGAAATGCAGGAAGTAGGTTAGCACAAAGCTACTTCCTGCATTTCTTAAGTAACAAAATTGCTTGACAAGCACCCTGCAATTGAATTTGGGTGGGGAAGCATCGTTTGTTGTTAAGACTTGCCCTGGCACCACCCTCACTGCCAGATACTCAATTACATCCTTTTTTAACTTGCTAATTGGTTTCCCCTCCTGTCCTCTCGATATTGACTCCACATGGGAGCTAGCAGATAGGGGAAAAGATAACTCCTCACGCACGCAATTGTTCTCTTTTATTCCCCCAGCTCCTGTAGCAGTTTATATCCCATGCAGTGCTGCAAATGGACTGGCTAAAGAAACCGACTGCAGTGTTAATTTTTACAGTTCCCCTTTATTAAACTTGGTTTTAATTATTCTACATAATTTATAGCAAGAGTTGTGATCAGTACCATGATATTGTTGCAGAACTCAACCTTTTCTAAATAAGGTGAAGTGTTCTCCAGGATTTCCTGTGGGGTATGTCTTTTGACCCACTGTGATTAGCCTGGTTCTGGACTAACCCCCACTCAACCAACGTGAATAATACCCCACTTCTATTGCGGAACCACCTGATGCAGCCCCTGGATTAGTGTTGCTCTTAATAGTCTTCTATTTACTCCAAATTTCTTGTCTGTGTTCCACCGACAGTGGAGTAACCTCTATTGTCTGTCATAATGGAGGGAGCCCCCCCCCCCCCCCCAAACAGTTAATGGAAAGTTATAGATAAACTAGAGTCCCCAAATTTTGATCTTGCATATATGGTTCACCAGTACCCTAGTCGGCAATGAAGACAAGTAAAACACCAGTAACAAGCATTTTATTCACTAAGAAAATATGAAGGCCCTGAATTTGAAGTCAGCAGCGAAGCAAAGGCGTACGCTGCTGGCCCCGAAGTACGCTCCGCACAGGGATCTTGCGATCCCTGTGTCGAGAACTTTGAGTATTACGACCTTCAGTTCAAATGAATGGAGGTTAGTGGGTATTCCCTTGTGTGAACTGCTGTGGTGTCAACAGGCTGTCTAAGCAGCCAATCAAAAGGCAGAATTCTCAGACAGTGAACAAGGAAGTGAGTAAACCCTTAAAATTCTAACTTTTTAAAATAGTTAGAGAGAGCAAAAGAAGGATTTGAGTTCTCGCATGGGGAAAAGGCAAACCTGAAATAAAGATGCACAAACTTAAAAAAAAAGTTTTTGAAAAGTTTCTTAAAAATTAACATTTTTATTAAATTGGACAAATTTCACACTGCACAAAATTAAAATTAGTTTTCCATGTCTTTGACATTTGTTTAGCAGTCAATATGTTGTTAAAACTCCAGTTACACCTAATCCCTTTGGGTCTAACTTTTAGTGGGGAATTTGACAACATAATTCAACTGCAGAAGAGCCGAAGTTTTTGTCAGTTTCAATGATTTATGAGATTTGACTGATTGCCGGCTCTGTGGAGGGGCGTGGGCGGGGGGTGGCACAGCGCAGCCAGTTTCAGAGCTGTCATTGACAGACCGCAACTTTGGGATTTCCGCATGGGCCAAATCCCGAAGTTGCGGTCAGTTTCAAAGGCGGTATGACGACATACTTGAGAGTACCCCGTCGTACTGACCGCAAATTCAGGGCCGAAATGTAAATAACAAAAGCTGTGCAAAGAGGAGACGTGTTTTTATGTCGCAGAATTCTTTCAATAGCAGACTCGTGGTACCCCTGCCGATGAGGTCACTCTTCAATATAAAGAACCTGATCCTGGAAAACTATTGTAGTGACTGTTGTAAGTTGCAACTAAACATAAGGTGCCTGATTCCTCCTCTTTAAACCATGGGTATCTTGGGTCTCTGATTAGTCCAACAGCACGTGGTGGAGGTTGCAGATTTGTGTTTAAATGTGTCTCCCCTAGGGCCCTTTGTGATGATACAAGGTATCTTAACTCTGCTCTTGCTTGGAGGAAGGGAGCAGGGGGGCGGAGAAAGGAATTAATGCTTGGAATTTTGGAAGGAAGGAAGTCAATCTGGATCACAGTTGAGACAACACCACACATGGGCATTTATAAGTTCCCATTGGGCAAGTGCTTCCAGTGCAATGCTTTTTCTGTATTTTTGTCATTTTTGCCTTTGTAGAATACTGTGGATGCATTGATCCAATCTCCTTTATAGCAAATGGGAGTCGAGACCAACTTTTTATCAGGGATCTCACAAACTGTGTTTGGAATAACCATCTATTCCTCTGGGCAGTTAACCATGCCAAGCTGGTTATGTTTGTCTGGCACAGGCATCATATGTACCGAACCAGCCCACCATTAGTTCCTGCTGTGCGTGCCATGACATGAAATTACATCATGAGGTTGGGATGCTCTGCACATGTGCAGAAGAACTGGTCTCTTTGTACCCAGTCAGCCTCCAACAGGACTACAAGGGACCAGCAACAGAGTTAACTATGAAAGCAGAAGAGCGACGTAGGGAGGTCATTTTAGGATCACTCTCCCAGAACCAATGTAAAAGTGCCTGTAAATGCTGTCCGAGACCAGGGTTAATGATGAGTCCTTTACTCTCTGCCCCCATCAAGTACTTCTGTGAAAATGCTGGCGACTATGGATGGCCTTTTAGAAGTAATTTAAGAATATTGTTCAGTTGAAAGTGAGAATAAATTTGGAAGGGGCTGTATTCAAGACGGGGTTTGAAACTCCTGCTGACATGCCAAAAGTGTGGAAATCTATAGAGTTTAGCTGTCCTGGAGCATATTGGAACAAAAGCAGATATAAACATGTCTGCATCTGCTGAATACTGGTCCTCTGGAATGTACTGGAGGTGGAGTGGGGTGGTATGCTTAGCAGGAAAGGAATAGGAATGGGGGAAAAAAAGAAAAATTGGAAGTGTAAAAGACACTAAAGTATAGTCGTTTATATTGACTCTGAAACTTTCAAGAAGCCTAGGCAGTTTTTTTTTTATTACTGAAACATCGCTTTCAAAATAAGGTTGTGACTTTGTCACTGGGCAGGTTAAATCTTGTAAGAATTCCACACTCTGTCTGAAAATATCATGACCATTTTAAACAATCACAAAACTGCAGAACAAGCATAGATGTGTCTGCACACGTGGTTATTCTGCGGTTGAGGAGCTTTGATTTTACATGCCTGATCTATTAAAATGAATTTTGTTTCCATAAGGATTTAGGTAGCCTTTTGTTCCAGAAACTTTGCTGTTTCTGCATTCGTTTGGTGCGTACTTGGGTGACTCGCTGCTTTGTTCGAAACTTTCAGTAATCTGTGGGCATTACACAATAACCTGTGCATTGTTTAAAAAAAAAAGCCTTCCTTGCATTGCAGTGTATTTTTTTTAATGTTATTTTAAACAGACCTTCCCACTCTTCCACATTAGCATGGGACATTTGCTTTCAATTCTAAAAATAGACTATGTATCTATATTGAACAGCAATGTTCAATGGCCCAGAAATTGATCTCGCTCTGTTCCCGCGGGGGTAAGGCTTCCCCGCGATCTCTCACTCCGCTTGTGCTTTTTCAGATCCAGCTCGCACGAACTTGATGTTCCAGACATCAGCTGGGCAGTGCTTGCGTATCCCACCGGCGTAGTGAATTCGTGCGAGCTGTGGGATCACGTGACTCAGTTAGAGCCAATGGCAGCACACCATCTTCCATTCATAAGTTTCACATACGTGCTGTGAAATCTATGAATCTTACACCCCCCCAAAATAACAGCTAAACCTCAATTAAATTTTTTTTAAAACCCATCACATTAATAAAATAAGTATAGTTAAATAAATTAACCATTTTAAATAAAAAATTAAATTTTTGAAAAAATTTAAAATCTTTTAAAAAGTTATAAAAATAAACTTACCTGTCTTTAAAGTCTCTAAAAAAGATATACCTGTTAAAAAAAATTCAAAAAAATACTTAATTCACTACTTACCTTGTTAAAAGTGGGTCTGACTCCTCCTTTTTCCATTTCTAAAATCTTCCGTACTTACCTGCGCGTCCAAAGCATGAAGTGCACAGCGTGCGTGCAGCCTGTAGCGCGCACGCGATGCACCGAGGAACCGCCCCCTTTTCAAAAGAGCAAGTGCCGGTTTTCAGCGCATGCGCAGGGCATGCAGAAAACCGGCAATTGCAGTGGGAATACGCGAGAGTACGCAGTGCGTACTCTCGCGTCGTGGGATCAATTTTTGGGCCATTACCTGTGCTATCTGGTATAGAATTTGGCTCTAGCCTTTACTGTGGTTTTTTAACCTTTTTTCGTTCGAGTTTTACTTTGTGTGAAATAATTTCACCCAAAGCGCAAACCTGATTCACTTCAGTATCAGATCAATCATTTTGATTGACAGCTGTTGTGAAACTGACAACTGTTGTGAAATTGGCACTGGTAAGTTCATTTCAATAGATCAGGCATGTAAAATCAAAGGCACTGGTAAGAAGAGTTGGAATTATTTTACACTGTTCAGTTCAAGCAGCTGCAGATTAGGGTAGGGTACGGTAGTGGTTATGTTACTAGTTATCCAGACAACGTGAGTTCAAATCCTGCCATGGCCGTTTGCGAATTTGAATTCAGTTTAAAAAAAAAAAAAAAAAATCTGGAAATTCAGTTTGTGAAAGAAAAGTGACTATGAAGTTGTCGAATTATTGTGAAAACCCATCTTGTTCACTAATGTCCTTTAGGGAAGGAATCCTGGTGTCCTTACCTGGTCTGGCTTATATGGTACCCCAGTCCTGCACCAACATGGTTGACTCTTAACTGCCCTTTGAAGTGCTGAGCAAGCCACTCAGTTGTAATAAATATTGGCTTTGCCAGCGATGCCACATCCCAGGAATGAATTTAAAAAACATTCAGTGCTGGTAGTGGAATTCATGGCTACTGTGTAATTTGGGCGTTTGAAACTCTGAAATCTGGTGCAGTATCAGTTTGGTTCAGTTGGTAGTACTTTCACTTTTGATCACCTGGTTGTTGTTTCAAGCCTATTCCAGGGTTTGAGCACATAGTCTAAGCTGGCACTCTGGTACAGTACTGAGAAAATGCAGCATTGTCAGCGGTGCTGTCCCTTGGATGAGGGATAAAACAAAGCCCTCTTCTACTTGTTCTGGTGGATGTTAAAGATCCTGTGGGAGTCTTCAAACAGGGTTGCCTGTCCTGGCCAATATTTCTCTCTCAACTAATAATGCCAAAAAGCAAATTAACTGGTCATTCATTTCATTATTTTTTGTGGGACCTTAACATGTGCAAAACATCTGTTTACATAATAACTCACTCAAAGTAGTTAATAACGTGAAGTATTTTGAGACTTTTGAGAAACATAAAACCTGATATAAAGGTAAGTGCAAAAGCGGATGCTGGCAATCTGAAATAAAAACAAACTGCTGGAAATACTCAGCAGGTCAGGCAGCATCTGTGGAGAGAGAAACAAGAGTTAACGTTTCAGGTCGATGACCCTTCGAAGGGTCATCGACCTGAAACGTTAACTCTGTTTCTCTCTCCACAGATGCTGCCTGACCTGAGTATTTCCAGCAGTTTCTGTTTTTATATTATATAAATGTAAGTCTTGTTTTGTTCTTTATGTAGGGGTACAGTTATATTATCACTGACACAAAATTGGCTCCATAACTCCTGATGAATGACATGAACTGACTCCAGAATACTGGGTTGTCTCTCATCACTTGAGCTTGACACTCTGGAGTGCAATTTCAGTACGGTGCCAAACCAGATTTTAAAAGTGTGCAGGCAGTCCATTTGACCTGACTATTTTATAAACTTAATGAGAGTCTTTTTGTCCATTGTTTAGAGAGTGTGGGCACTCCTGTCCATGCTGTCAAAACATTTTAACTATTATTAGGAGTGGTGGTTTGTGAATGCACGTAAGCATTGTCCTGTCCTGATGGTCAGAGTGTGATTTGACAGGGGTCATTTGGATGAGGGACAAGATAAGCCCTCTTCTACTTGTTTAACAGGGGTCTTTCTAGCTGTAAATCGCACTGCATGCATTTTTAGTCTCGAAGCTGCAGCCCAAGAAACCTGGCTGGCAAAATGGGACTCAATATTTTTTGTCCAGTTAACAACGCCAGGTAGAATCCCCTTGTCCTGTAAGAAATTCCCATTTAAAGTAGAATAGACTTGATCCCCCTGATGACTTAATGACACAATTCCTGGTGTGCTGCTGAGGCAGTTAGATCAGGAAGCTCTCCCTTTGATTGCTGGTCTCTGCCAAGTCTGCTGATCTTGCCTGGGCTGGAGTGGTGTTTGTTACAATAGGCCATTGTATCCCTGGGCTAGGGTGGAAGAAACATCAGCCGGGGCTCTGCTCCAGTGCCCCATGTTACAAGTGTGTGGCCATCTGGGCGAGGACAGAATTGGACTTTGCTGCGATTTCCCACCTCCGCTATCTGTCATTGTTCAGATGCTCACCTGTCGTTGTTCAGATGCTCACCTGTCGTTGTTCAGATGCTCACCTGTCGTTGTTCAGATGCTCACCTGTCGTTGTTCAGATGCTCACCTGTCATTGTTCAGATGCTCACCTGTCATTGTTCAGATGCTCACCTGTCATTGTTCAGATGCTCACCTGTCATTGTTCAGATGCTCACCTGTCATTGTTCAGATGCTTACCTGCACAAAAGAAAAACTCCCGTTTATATAATGTCTTTCGTGGCCTCAAGACCTCTCAAAGCACTTTACAACCAATGAACTACTTTGAAGTGTGGTCACTGTTGTAATGTAGGAAATGCAGCAGCCAATATGCGCACAGCAAGGTCCCACAAGCAGCAAAGAGGCTTCCAGCACTCATAGCACTGTACCCCAGCAAGAATCATGACCGTCAGGAGAGGATGGTGAAAAATAAAACAAAAATAGGATAATTGTTAGAAATAAGTCTACTTTTCAAACCTCTTAACTCAATGAGCAATTTTGCCAATTATTAGGACAGATTCGAAAGATAACCATGTTAGTACTAATCCACAATTAGTATGTTTCAATTATCAAGGAAACCTAGAATAACTGGGATACTGGACATACACTAAAACTTGCACAAATCCAGTGGGCAAAGAAATGCATCCTTGTCTTTTGACTGGAGAGAACACGTTATAGACAGTTCAGAGTGGACTAAAGCCTACTTGGTGTTACAGATGGTAATAAATAAAGTCAGCAAATCTGCTGGAGGTTAAAGAGTTCCATTGTGGGAAACTGAACTGACTGAGGATCTTGATCTAACTTTAAAATCTGTTGAACAACTGAAACCCGTAATGCACTTCCGCTTCTAGTTAAATTACAGATCGATTGGTTCCCGATTAATTTATCTTGTAAAATGGTATATTCTCCTAGCTGGGAAATTCTGATAGCTGCACTTTTACTTTCAGGAATATCCATTTTGATAATATATTTTTGTCTTTTTTTTCCTCCCCAATTTCAGCGTACAGCTTTTGCGACGATCCTGATGATGATCCAGAAATTTGTAATCCCCAAAATCAGTAAGTATTTGAATTTTATTTTAGTAATCATTGGGCAGAACTTGAATCCTTTTCCAAACTGCGTATTTTCTTAGAATGAGTTGCACCAATTAAGAGTAGCAGTCATCAATTGGAGCTAGCGGCTTTGGGTTGCTGGTCCCCAACTTGCGGTCTGAGCTGCACCAAGAGTTGGGTGGGTTGTGGGGGGTGGGGGGTGGGGGGGGGTGAAATTCTCAATAAAATGCAGGAGATTTCCCATTGTTGTCCCGAATGATCTGCTAACAAAATTGCTGGAACGCACAGTCAATTTCTGAGAATGCAATTTCATTAGTAAGTTGCTTTAATTAAAAGAGGAATTTCATCCCCGTGGCGTTTTGGGAACAGGTGAATCACAGCCAGGAAACTGGGAAGACATAAGAAAGATAAGAAATAGGAGTAGGCCATACAGACCCTCGAGCCTGTGCCGCCATTCAATAAGATCATGGCTGATCTTCTACCTTCAACTCCACTTTCCCGCCCTATCCCCATATCCTTTGATTCCCTTAATATCCAAAAATCTATCGATCTCTGTCTTGAATATTCTTGACAACTGAGCATCCACAGCCCTCTGGGGTAGAAAATTCCAAAGATTCACAACCCTCCAAGTGAAGAAATTTGCCTCATCTTAGTCCTAAATGGCCGACCACTTATCCTGAAACTATGACCCCTAGTTCTAGACTCTCAAGCCTGGGGAAACAGCCTCTCAGCACCTACCCTGTCATGCCTTCTAGGAATTTTACATATTTCAATGAGATCACCTCTCATTCTTGTAAACTCCAGAGAATATAGGCCCGATCTACTCAATCTCTCCTCATCGGACAACCCTCTCATCCCAGGAATCAATCTAGTGAACCTTTGTTGCACTGCCTCTAAGGCAAGTATATCCTTCCTTAGGTAAGGAGACCACAACTGTGCACAATACTCCAGGTGTGGTCTCACCAAAGCCCTAAATAATTGCAGCAAGACTTATTTACTCTTGTACTCTAACCTCCTAGTAATAACAGCTAGCATACCATTTGCTTTCCTGATTGCTTGCTGTTCCTGCATGTTAACTTTCTGTGATTCGTGTACAAGGACACCCAGGTCCCTCTGAATACCAGCACTTCCCAATCTCTCACCATTTAAAAAAATATTCTGCTTTTCTATTTTTCCTACCAAAGTAGATAACGTCACATTTCTCCACATTATATTTAATCTGCCATGTTCTTGCCCACTCACTTAAACTGTCTATATCCCTTTGCAGCCTCTTTGCGTCCTCCTCACAATTTACTTTCCCACCTAGCTTTGTATCATCAGCAAACTTGGATACATTACTCTCGGTCCCCTCATCTAAGTCATTGAAACAGATTGTAAACAGCTGCGGCCCAAGCACTGATCCTTGCGCCACCTCATTAGTTACAACCTGCCAAACTGAAAATGATCCGTTTATTCCTACTCTCTGTTTTCTGTCCATTAACCAATCCTCAATCCATGCTAATATATTACCCCATCCCATGAGCCCTAATCTTGTGTAACAACCTCTTGTGTGGTACCTTATTGAATGCCAAATATACTACATCCATTGGTTCTCCCTTACCTACCCTGCTGATTACACCCTCAAAATAACTAATAGATTTGTCAACACAATTTCGCTTTCCTAAAACTGTGGAGACTCTTCTAATCATATTATGATTTTCTAAGTGCCCTGTTACCACATCCCTAATGATAGATTCTAGCATTTTCCCTACTAATGTCAGACCAACTGGCCTATAGTTCCATGTTTTCTCTCTCCCTCCTTTCTTGAATAGCGGGGTTCTAGAATCTAGGGAATTCTGGAAGATCAAAACCAATGCATCCACTATCTCTGCAGCCACCTTTTTGAAAATCCTAGGATGTAGGCCATCAGGTCCAAGGGATTTGTCGGCTTTTAATCCCATTAGTTTCTCCAGTACTTTTTCTTTACTAATAATTACTTTAATCACTCCCATTCGACCCTTGGTTCCCCACTATTTCCAGTATGTTTTTTGTGTCTTCTACTATGAAGGCAGATACAAAGTATTTGTTTAATGTCTCTGCCATTTCCTTATTCCCCATTATAATTTCTCCTGTTTCTGCCTCTAATGGACCCATGTTTACTTCCTTTTTACGTACTTGTAGAAGCTCTTGCATCCACAACCACCAGATTCCTGCCCATGTTACATTCTCTGATCAACCTTTCAAGTAGACCGAAAGTGCTCTTGTAAAAAATATGTGAATGTTCCATCTACATATTTAAATCCATCATCTACATATATAATCTATATGATGTATTAAAATTCTTAAGCTGGTAACATTGTCACACCCCCAGTATAGTGAAATCGGTGGGTAACTCTATAATAATAATCCCTATTATATCTACTTTCTCCAGAAATGGTGCTGTAACAAATATAGCAAATATCATTTCAAAACATTTATTTGACATTTTTGTTTGTTTTTGGCCTGGATTTTAGGTAGCAATAGTTTTGATTACTACAATTTAAAAATATGGGAATTCTTTGTTGTGTTATTTGGAGGAGAGGACGAAAGGAGGTGATGCAAGACAAGTTCACTTGCACCAGAGGCGACTGGCCACATTCAATCTTATTGTGTAGCCATGTTTGGAGATCTCGGTGCATTTAGTTGGCGATGTCCAAGGGGGGATTGTTGTGTGTGCTTGTGAAGGTGAGGAATGTTAATGCTTCAGTATTGAGTGCTTTGAGTATACCATTGCACATCTACAATTAAGGGATCTATTCTACCCCAACAGTGTCTTAACCACCTGCTCCGTGAGAGATTCGGTCAAGAGGTAAATCATTGGTAGTTCTGTGTTGTGGAACTGAGTTGAGATTGTTCACATCCCTTTTTATATAAGACCCTTGCAAAAGAGAGAAGGTTTTCATTCCATCAATCTAACCTGGAATTGAATCCAAGGCAGACAGTGTCTTAATCTACAGTACTTTCCAGCCTCTGCCAAATCTTGCCATGCTTGCTACATTGCCATTTAGGGATGTAAAACCTGCCCAAAAAAGGTTGACGCTGAGTTTTGGGGTGGAGACGAACAATTATGCAAACTGGACCAAGAGGAAAAGAATGAAAAGTTGCCTGTGGATTTGTGACCGCAGTCCCTGGGAACGTTACTGGCTGTCATTACAAAATTAATATGTGCTTCTAAGCTGTAACAAACTGTCTGGTACAGTATTAACAGTCCAGCAAACATCACCTGTGTATTCAGCAGTGAATTCTGAATGTTGTCACACAACTGATTTAACAGGATGTTTGGAAAGGATTGTGTAAAAGGGGCAGAGCACCTTCGTCTTAACTAGCTCTTTTGAATCTGTTTTACAAAATGCTGTTTGCACATTCTTATGAAACAACCTGAAAAATTAGAGAGCTTTTGTGGTATTTTCAAAGAATTTTTCAGAAAAAATGCATGTATATTTTTACAAGATCTTGTTTGGCAGTAATTAAGACTGTAATGTACTGAAATACTCTCTGATTCCTATAGAGCAAGTTGTGAGTGTAACCACAAGGTGAAGCACTACTTTGGGGCCTTAGTAGTTGAAAGAGGAAAGCTCACAATATTACAATGGGCATAAGAAATAGGAGCAGGAATAGGCCACTTGGCCCCTCGAGCCTGCTCCGACATTCAATAAGCTCAAAGCCACTTCCCAGCCCGCTCCCCATAACCCTTCACTCCCTTATCTTGCAAAAATCTGTCTATCTCCACCTTAAATGTATTTAATGACCCAGCCTCCACGGCTCTCTGGGGCAGAGAATTCCACAGATTTACGACCCTCCGAGAAGAAATTCCTCCTCATCTCAGTTCGAAAAGGCCAACCCTTTATTCTAAAACTATGCCCCCGAGTTCTAGATTTCCCCACGAGGGGAAACATCCTCTCTGCATCTACCTTGTCGAGCCCCCTCAGTATCTTATATGTTTCAATAAGATCACCTCTCATTCTTCTAAATTCCAATGAGTATAGGCCCAACCTGCTCAACCTTTCTTCATAAGACAACCCCCTCATCTCTAGAATTAACCTAGTGAATCGTCTCTGAACTACCTCCAATACAAGTATATCCTTCCTTAAATAAGGAGACCAAAACTGTACGCAGTACTCAAGCTGTGGTCTCACCAATACCCTGTACAGTTGTAGCAGGACTTCCCTGCTTTTATACTCCAACCCTCTTGCAATAAAGGCCAACATTCCATTTGCCTTTTTGATTACTTGCTGTATCTGCATGCTAACTTTTTGTGTTTCATGCACAAGGACCCCCAGGTTTTGACTTGCAAACCTAAGATGAAGTAATGCAAGGTGGAATTCCTACTGACTAAAGACAGTTGGTGGTCTTCTCATGGCCATCCTTGCTACTGTACAGGGACCCTGTTCACATTCTTCAAGTGTGTTGTTTCCCCCTCTGAACTCTGACAGTGCATTTATAGCATTTCTCAAGTAATGGTTTTCAGCACTGTAGGAAAAAGGAACCGATTCCTAGCCAGGGAGAAAGTTCCAGAGAATGAGTCAAAGTGCACTTCTCTCTATTAAGGCTTAAAAAATGCTAATGAGCTATTGGCCTTCTAACATGATCAGTGCTGATAATGTCCTGATGGCTTCCATTGACCATATATAAAAAGAATGCTGTCTGAAAGGCCCTTTTAGCTATTTTGAGACTTGTTCTCTGGCACCTCCACCCAAAAATTGTGCACATTCAACCTTATGGGAGGCTGCTCCCAAGAGGAATTTTGAGGGACCATGTGGAGCAAAACCTTTAAAAGCCACTTCTAAAGGAGCAGCCATGCTCCTTGCCTTCCTTTCTACCATTGTCAAGTTTAATGGGGGAAAATATTGTCTTCAGCAACACGGAGAGCTAGTAACAGCCCTTTAACAACTGCTCCTGCAAGATATCCCGCCCATTGAACCCATTACATACACTGTGCAGCAGTTGATCTGCGCAAAAGTTTTGCAATATTATTCAAATGAGCTGAACTTGCGAAATGATAAAAGTTTTTTCTACTGCAGCCTGTTGTACAGCTGTCCCAGCTCCACATAATCAGCCCATAGTTCTGCTTGACAAGAGGCAAAGGCTGTGGCTCTGTAATGGCTAGCTCTGGTGTTGATTCAAAGCTGTCAGTGCTTTGTTCATACTCCCTGACTAAATCTGACTCCCCAGTCAGGAAAGAACTTTGTGTGCTTGCACAGAATTCCCTTCCCAGCCAACAGCAACAAAAACTTGCATTTGTATAGTGCTTTTAACACAGCAAAACATCCCAAGGTGCTTTGTCAAACACAATTTGACACTGAGCCACATAAGGAGATATTGGGACATGAGCTTGGTCAAAGAGGTAGTTTTAAGGAGCGTCCTTAAAGGAGGGGAGAGAGGCAGAGAGCTTTAAGGAGGGAATTCCAGAATGGGCCTAGGCAGATGAAGGCATTGACAGTATGGCCAGGAATTCACACACACACTCAAAGTAATTAAATAAGCTGTGCATTAGTCAATCAGGTGTGCAGAAGGTCCAATGGTCCATCGAACACTTTTTAAACTTGGCCTGATCCCACATGAAGTAGATAGATCTTCCACGGGGATTTTGCATCACTCCACTCCATCGTCTGGTTAGGACCAACTCCAGAGTTGTACTTTCACTTTTGCTGCATCATTCCAAGTTGGTTTTTGCTTCACAGTGGCAGTGTAACTGCACCCAAAAATTATTTTTCTGGATTATTAATCCATGATCGGTATGCATCGCAAACTAGAAAATGATGCCCCATTATAAAAAGGATTTAAAGGCATAAAACAGTGTAAATTCACCAGGATGATACCAAAGATGGGGAAACTTGAGATGCTGGGATTATTCCCATTGGAGCAGCAAAGGTTAAGAAAACGTTCATTAGAGACTTTTAACATTTATGAAGGGTTTTGATTATCTCTGTAATCTCCTTCAGCCCCACAACCCCCCGAGATATCTGCGCTCCTCTAATTCTGCCCTCTTGAGCATCCCTGATTATAATCGCTCAACTATTGCTGGCCATGCCTTCTGTTGCCTCGGCCCTAAGCTCTCGAATTCCCTCCCTAAACCTCTCCGCCTCGCTACCCCTCTTTCCTCCTTTAAGACGCTCCTTAAAACCTACCTCTTTGACCAAGCTTTTGGTCACCTGCCCTAATTTCTCCTTATGTGGCTTGGTGTCAAATTTTTTTGACTTTTAATACTCCTGTGAAGCGCCTTGGGATGTTTTACTACGGTAAAGGCGCTATATAAGTACAAGTTGTTGTTGTTGAGTGACTAGGAAAAGACTATTCCCACAGTGCTGAGGGGCCATCAATTTAAAATTGCCACAGAGAGTGAGGAGACTAGTTAGGAGAAATTTCTTTACACAGAGTATTGTTGCAACATGGAAGGCTTTGCCATAGGGGAGGGTGAAAGCAGAGACCATTGCGTCTTTTAAGGGACATTTATTAGATAAGTATTTGAATCAGAGGAAGATACAGGGCTATGGGGAGAGCTTGGGGCAGGGGGGTTCGTTTTGGAGCACAGGTGTGATGAGCTGGTTGGCTTATTGCTGTACTGTACACTTTCGGTTTTATTTAACATGAGTGAAGGGAGCTCATTGGTTGGCTGAGCAAGTTCAGCAAATCACGTGCCCTGATACAAGTATGCAATTCAGTGAGCTGGTGCTGCAGTTTTTTTTTATGTAACTTTTTATGCAAAGACCCAATTTTCTGTTCCAGCACTGACAAGCTCCATGTTTGCTAAATCAGCCTCCAAGGGATGTACAGGAGAGCTGAGGCATGGAATGGTATATAAACAGGAGAGGACAACATGTAAAGGAGGGCCTAGCGTTGCTCTACCAACACCTGGGGGAAGTATAAAAGTTCCTCAATTTATGCTGGAGCTGGTGCACAGCACAAGTGGTTTTAAAGTACTTCCTGCCTCTGGCCTCTCTCTATTTACCTACATCAATCCACGATACGTCACCGCCCAATTGCACCACACTGTTTGCATTGACGCAAAGCTAAAAACTGCATTGCGCTGATGCAGACTATTTTTAGTCTAACTGGTCTGCCGACGTCAAATCAGGCCCTCGTGTTGCTGTGGTCAGTAACTCCCATAAACTAATTCCATACCCACCCCCCAACAAATAACTTAAGCAGAAATGGGCATGACCGATCAAAGTGATATTTATTTTCATAATCAGATTCATGCTGAGGGAAATTGCTGGAACATCACGTTCTGTAATACTGATCATTCTGGCTTTTAATGCCATATATTAATTAATTGGGTACATATACTGTAGAATATTTTTTATGTAGTTAAAAATACCCAATGGCAGTGAATATTTGACTGGGGTTTCGACATCTGTATAATAACTCGGACTCTAGGAATCTGGGGATAGGGTGGAAAAGTGGAGTTGAGGTCGAAGATCAGCCATGATCTTATTGAATGGTGGAGCAAGCTCGAGGGGCCGAATGGCCGCCTCCTGCTCCTATTTCTTATGTTCTTAATAAGCGCTTCATGTTGTAGTACTGGGTGTTTTTCAAAAACTGCTTTTTATATTGCTCCCTTGTCTAGGGAGAATGAGCTAACCGCACCACACTCCAGCATTTTACCATTTCTATATTGCAGCCAGCCTTCCTGCACTTTGGGCCCAACATTCTGTACATGTGCAGACTGGTCGTGACACTTTGGTCTGTGCACATATGCAGATTAGTGGCATTGTGACATTAGAGAGAAGATTGCAATGTGTGTGCATGATGAGATCATGATGTTGTCACGGGCGCATGTTTGGTGATCCCAAGGAGCCAATCGGCGATCAGAAAGACCCAGTTTAAAAAAAAAATGGTCTTTGATTTGAACAATTAAAAAGAAAATGTGTTTTGTGAGACCAATGGCAAAAACTAGTGTAAAAACAGCTTAAAGGTCAGTGTTTGATTCCGGAACAAGCACAGAACTACATTTGCCCACAGAGACTGGTGCTTTTATGTTTTCTCCCCTCCTCTCCTGTTGGTGTGGGTGATAGAAAATGTACTTGTTGAACTTCTAACTGGTTCAGTTGGTTCTGTTCTATTGTGTTTCTCATCACTCTTTACCTCCAACTGATGTTGTAAACATGTTTATCTACAGGCTCCGTTATGTATACTTGACTGATTTTGACAAATGGAAATCATTTCTTTATTGAAGTTTTTTTTAATCAGTCTCAGGATGTGGGTGATGCTGGCAAGGCTGCCTTTCATTGCTCATTTCTAGATGTCCTGGGAGGTTTGACACAAATGAGTGGCTAACTAGGCCACTTCAGAGAGTAGTTGAAAGTCAACAATGTTTGTGTGGGACTAGAGTCACATATAGGCCAGACCAGTTAAAGACAGCAGATTTCTCTCCCTAAAGGACATTAGTGAACCAGTTGGGTTTTTGCAACTATCTGACAGCTTCATGGTCACTTTTTTTTACTGCTAAAAGCTATCTTTTTCTAGATTTAAAAAAAAAACTGAATTCAAATGATCAAACTGCCATGGTGGGATTTGAACTTGCGTTCTTTGGATTATTGGTCCAGGCCTCTGGATTACCAGTCTAATAATATAGCCACTACACTTATTGGGGTACCGTTGTCTTGGGCACTTCATGCCCGGGTGATATCCTAGTAAATATGAGAGCACCTGGATTTGCAGAAGCTCTGAGTGGAGCAGATGAGCAATGCAGTTGAAATGGAACCTTGTGAATAAAATTCTCCAGCCCATGTAACAAGATACATGGTAACAAACTAAAGTTTGTCTAGAGATAATTGAATATGTGGTGTGTGTTATTCCATTCAACTTTAAATAGCACAGACTGCTTGTTTTCATAGCTCTCCAGTCTGACCATGAAATTACTAAACATCAGACTATTTCTGCTCTGTTATTAACAATCATTGAATCATAGAATGGTTACAGCACAGTAGGAGGCCATTCGGCCCATCGAGCCCGTGCCAGTTCTCTGCAAGAGCACTTCAGCAACAATGATTTTGGTTTGTAACTCCATGGGATTTTTTCCCCACTGGCAGTCGCTAGGGTTACCAACTCTGGTTGGACGTATTCCTGGAGGGTTGATCACATGACCAACCGCCCCGCCCAATCAAACAGCCCTTTTCCCCCCATCTCCAATATTTTTATAACTAATAAACAAAAGTGTTAAACAAAATTGAAAGTC
Source organism: Squalus acanthias (assembly GCA_030390025.1). Classification (NCBI taxonomy): domain Eukaryota; kingdom Metazoa; phylum Chordata; class Chondrichthyes; order Squaliformes; family Squalidae; genus Squalus; species Squalus acanthias. The sequence goes on from CM059444.1 coordinate 45,931,684, forward strand.
ATAATTTTTTAATGCCCCGCGATGATTTTTTTTTCTCCTGCCAAAATGAACAAGAATACAATAATTGGTTTTGCAGAAACATAGAAGATAGGAGCAGGAGTAGGCCATTCGGCCCCTCGAGTCTGCTCCGCCATTCAATGAGATCATGGCTGATCATCCAAATTCAGTACCCTGTCCCTGCTTTCTCCCCATATCCCTTTATCCCCTTAGCCTTAAGAAATATATCTAACTCCTTCTTGAATATATTTAATGAATTGGCCTCAACTGCCTTCTGTGGTAGAGAATTCCACAGGTTCACCACTCTCTGGGTGAAGAAATTCCTCCTCATCTCAGTCCTAAATGGCTTACCCCTTATCCTTGGACTGTGACCCCGGGTTCTAGACTCCCCTGCCATCGGGAACATCCTTCCTGCATCTAGTCTGTCTAGTCCTTTTAGAATTTTATAAGTTTCAATGAGATCCCCTCTCATTCTTCTAAACTCTAGCGAATACAAGCCCAATCGCTCTTCATACGTCATTCCTGCCATCCCAGATATCAGTGGTGAATCTTCGCTGCACTCCCTCCATGGCAAGAACATCCTTCCTCAGATAAGGCAACCAAAACTGCACAGAATACTCAAGGTGTGGTCTCACCAAGGCCCTGTACAACTGCAGCAAGACATCCTTGCTCCTGTACTCGAATCCTCTCGCTATGAAGGCCAACATACCATTTGTCTTCTTAACCGCCTGCTGCACCTGCATGCTTACCTTCAGCGACTGGTACACAAGGACACCCAGGTCTCGTTGCACTTCCCCTTTTCCCAATCTATTGCCATTCAGATAATAATCTGCCTTCCTGTTTTTGCCACCAAAGTGGATAACGTTGCATTTATCCACATTATACTGCATCTGCCAAACATCGGCCCAATCACCCAACCTGTCCAAATCATACTGAAGTTTCTCTGCATCCTCCTCACAGCACATATGCCCACCCAGCTTTGTATCGTCTGCAAACTTGGAGATATTACATCTAGTTCCCTCGTCTAGATCATTAATATATATTGTGAATAGCTGGGGTCCTAGCACCGATCCCTGCGGTACCCCACTAGTCACTGCCTGCCACTCGGAAAAAGATCCGTTTATTCCAACTCTTTGCTTCCTGTCTGCCAACCAGTTCTCTATCCAAGTATTTTCCTGTTGCTCGTGGCAGTGTCCAGGAGATTGATCTTCAATTGCTGGAGTGTCCAGACCAACCCTGGAGGGTTAGTAACCCTAGCAGGTAGTGGCACTGCCTGTGGTGTGGTGTTCGTTTATAACTGAGCCGTTGCCTTAAGTCTGTGATTCTATCAGGTGTCTCTTTCTCCCCCACCCTGCCTTTTTTCTTAAAGGGGGAGGAAAGTCATGGGGTACTTTTTCCAAACTAACTCCTTTTTTTTATAGATGAAAATCTTTTAACTTTCCATCTATCGGTTTTCCAACTGGCATGGGAGCCTCTAGTAAGGTCTCCCCCCACCCAACAAGGCCGCACGGTGACCTCCGTTACGGGAAGCTGCCCTATGTGTCCTGGCCTTTATTGCAAAGGGAATGGAGTATAAAAGTAGGGAAGTCCTGTTACAACTGTACAGGGCGTTGGTGAGACCACACCTGGAGTACTACGTACAGTTTTGGTCTCCTTATTTAAGGAAGGATATATTTGCATTGGAGGCAGTTCAGAGAAGGTTCACGAGGTTGATTCTGGAGATGAAGGGGTTGTCTTATGAAGAAAGGTTGAGCAGGTTGGGCCTATACTCATTGGAGTTTAGAAGAATGAGAGGGGATCTTATTGCAACATATAAGATTCTGAAGGGGCTTGACAGGGTAGATGCAGAGAGGATGTTTCCCCTCGTGGGGGAATATAGAACTAGGGGGCATAATTTCAAAATAAGGGGGCGCCAATTTAAATCGGAAATGAGGAGGAATTTCTTCTGTCAGAGGATCGTGAATCTGTGGAATTCTCTTCCCCAGAGAGCTGTGGAGGCAGAGTCATTGAATATATTTAAGGTGGAGATAGACAGATTTTTGAATGGTAAGGGAGTCAAGGGTTATGGGGAGCGGGCAGGGGAGTGGAGTTGAGGCCAAGATCAGATCAGCCATGGTCTTATTGAATGGTGGAGTAGGCTCGAGTGGCCAAATGACCTACTCCTGCTCCTACATCTTGTGTCTTATGGAGTGACTCCAGTGCAAACTGTGGAGGGAGCATGTGACTTCAAAATGACCCCAGAGCCTCTTCAGAGCTGGCTGGTATGAAACTTCCCAGCCCAGAGCATGGTTTCCTGAACTCTGGTGTCTCTGGACTAGGCCCACAAGGTTATGTCTCCCCGCGTTTTGCAGTGGAGTAGTTCTGTGTTGCGCAGGGTGGTTCCCTGTGCTTGATCTCACCAGAGCAGCCTCTGTGGTGAGTCACTATGATGCACTCTGACTGCTGAGGGATGCGGATGCTCTTTGCCCATCCCAACACGCTTGTTCAGACTTGGAGAGATTTGGACATTAATCTCCTGTGCTGATAGACAGGAAATTGGATGTGTTAATTTTCCCTTGCACAGTAGTTGAACTGAGACCTAGTGAGCAGTTGTTCTAAGCAGTATTTTTGCCAAAAATAAAAACCGCCAGATGTTACTGTGAGCCCCGTCTGGCTCTTTACCATTTCATCTGTCTGTGATTTAAGAAACAGGGGCTAAACATCATGGAATCGTAGGGCAGGCTCTTCTGCTGCTCTCCTCCCCAGTGCACACCCATTCAAACACCAAGGAACGCCCAAATGTGCTGTTGCCGTGGTTTTGTTGGTGAAAGACCAGAAATATGCAGAGGAGTGAGTGCGAAGTTGATTCAGGGTGACAAATCAAAAAGTTTCTCTGCTTGAAAGATAGATTTGTTGCTCTAAAGCTATGCATCTCACTGCAGTTTGAGCTACACACTGGGAAAGGGAGGAAGTGTTGGTAGATTTGTACTCTCTCTGAAGGAGGATTTCACATTCTTGCCTCTGATTCAACTGTAGTTTTCAAAAATGGCGTATTTTGTTTTAGCGGGCAGTAAGTAAATCGAGTGGTTTTTAAAAGCTGTGGGCAGTAATCATCACCGAGCCAATTATATTTTGTTTTTTTATGAATGTGAGGAAGGGCTGCCTGACTTTAACTGGCTGACACCCAAGTGTGTTGCAGCAGAAGCAGGCGTGGCTAACCCTGTCATTTGTATGCTGCCAACGTAACAGCAGATCTTGTGTCTGTGCTGCTCTTAGTGCCGTTCATGCTTAAGGACACCATGAACGCTCATTATCTTAAGGGCAAATAGTCTGGATGATTTTAATCAGAAAAGGCTTGCTGAGTTGAATCACTGATGCTGCTACATTTTAACGAGCTTTGTGTGCACTCCGGAGAGCCCTGAACATCTGCTGTGAGCACAAAAGGATTTCAGATACTGTACTCGGCTTGCTTTAAATTTGATTCAAGATGAGCTTTAGGTAAGTTTGAACTTGTGTCTGACTCTTTGTGTCCTGTGTGTAGTTTGCAGCAACATGTCGTCATTTGACAAAGAGGGGACAGTCTTGAAGAGTAATGTGGGGCGAGCTAGGAACAAGGCAGGGGACGTTCCCTGTGTGACTTCCTGCAATAAAAGACCACCACTGTAGTAGCTCAAACCTTTATCAGGAAGTGCATGTCTAATCTGCACTTGTTAACATATTTTTCTTTACTCCCTTAGGGTTTCTCTTTATATACTTTTCTGGGTGAATTTTTGTGTTTCAGGTAGCTGTCAGGGCTGGGCAATGGAATACTTTTCCACTTTTGTACCACCCAGTGCTTACATAACACTCCTCCTGGTTGGGCATAGTAGGAAAGTAAAATTATCTGTACTTGGCAATGTTTCACTTACTTTGGGGTTTCAAAGACAGTAGATCGAAATGGAAAAGCCCCATTGTTTCAGTGTCCAAGATCGGGCTGATGCTTCCTGTCGTCCTTCTGTAGCCTAAGCCTAACCCTAACCCTCTGGCAAACAAGAAGAGGGAAGGTTTCCTTCGTAGTACAAAAGTACATATGTTTGTTCATGATTTCATTATACATGGTGCACAGAGGAAACCATCTCCCTAATGTATTAGACTGGTGCTGTAAATTAAAGATCGTTGCGGATCAGGATGTTTGACCTAGTTGTTGGATGTTGGAAATAGTTTCTGGGTAGTTTCATAAGAGATTTTCAACAGTTGTTGAAAATTAGTATTTTTTTTTTTATTCGTTCCTAGGATCTGGGAGTCGCTGGCAATGCCAGCATTTATTGCCTATCCCTAGTTGCCCTTGAGAAGGTGGTGGTGAGCCGCCTTCTTGAACCGCTGCAGTCCGTGTGGTGAAGGTACTCCCACAGTGCTGTTGGGTAGGGAGTTCCAGGATTTTGACCCAGCGACGATGAAGGATCAGCGATATACTTCTAAGTCAGGATGGTGTGTGACTTGGAGGGGAACTTGGAGGTGGTGGTGTTCCCAGGCGCCTGCTGCCCTTGTCCTTCTAGGTGGACGAGGCCGTGGGTTTGGGCGGTGCTGCTGAAGAAGCCTTGGCGAGTTGCTGCAGTGCATCTTGTAGATGGTACACATTGCAGCCACGGTACGCCGGTGGTGGAGGGAGTGAATGTTTAAGGTGGTGGATGGGGTGCCAGTCAAACAGGCTGCTTTGTCCTGGATGGTGTCGAGCTTCTTGAGTGTTGTTGCAGCTGCACTCATCCAGGCAAGTGGAGAGTATTCCATCACACTCCTTACTTGTGCCTTGTAGATGGTGGAAAAGCTTTGGGGAGTCAGGAGGTGAGACACTCGCCGCAGAATACCTAGCCTCTGACCTGCTCTTGTTGCCACAGTATTTATGTGGCTGGTCCAGTTAAGTTTCTGGTCAATGGTGACCCCCAGGATGTTGATGGTGGGGGATTTGGTGATGGTAATGGGGTTGAATGTCAAGGGGCGGTGGTTAGACTCTCGCTTGTTTTACTTGGGCTCCTTGTTGCCACACTCGGTCAAATGCTGCCTTGATGTCTAGGGAAGTCACACTCACCTCATCTCTGGAATTCAGCTCCTTTGTCCATGTTTGGACCAAGGCTGTAATGAGGTCGGGAGCTGGGTGGTCTTGGCGGAACCCAAACTGGGCATCAGTGTGCAGGTTTTTGGTGCGTAAGTGCCATTTGATAGCACTGTCGATGACACCTTCCATCACTTTGCTGATGATTGAGAGTAGACTGATGGGGCGGTAATTGGTCAGTTGGATTTGTCCTGCTTTTTGTGGACAGGACATACCTGGGCAGTTTTCCACATTGTCGGATAGATGCCAGTGTTGTAGCTGTACTGGAACAGCTTTGCTAGTGGCGCGGCTAGTTCTGGAGCACAAGTCTTCAGCACGATAGCCGGGATGTTGTCAGGGCCCATAGCCTTTGCTGTATCCAGTGCGCTCAGCCGTTTCTTGATATCACGTGGAGTGAATCGAATTGGCTGAAGACTGGCTTCTGTGATGGTGGGGACCTCTGGAGTAGGCCAATATGGATCATCCACTCTGCACTTCTGGCTGAAGATGGTTGCAAACACTTCAGCCTTGTCTTTTGCACTCACATGCTAGGCTCCACCATCATTGAGGATGGGGATATTCATGGAGCCTCCTCCTCCCGTTAGTTGTTTAATGGTCCACCACAATTCACGACTTGATGTGGCAGGACTGCAGAGCTTTGATCTGATCCGTTGATTGTGGGATCGCTTAGCCCTGTCTATAGCATGCTGCTTCCGCTTTTTAGCATGCATGTAGTCCTGTGTTGCAGCTTCCCCAGGTTGGCACCTCATTTTTAGGTATGCCTGGTGCTGCTCCTGGCATGCTCTTCTACACTCCTTATTGAACCAGGGTTGGTCCCATGGCTTGGTGGTAATGGTAGAGTGAGGGATATGCCGGGCCATGAGGTTACAGATTGTGGTGGAATACAATACTGCTGCTGCTGATGGCCCACAGCGCCTCATGGATGTCCAGTTTTGAGCTGCTAGATCTGTTCTGAATCTATCCCATTTAGCACGGTGGTAGTGCCACACTACACTGTGCAGTGGTCACTGCTACCAATGCTGTCATGGACAGATGCATTTGCGACTGGTAGATTGGTGAGGACGAGGTCAAGTAGGTTTTTCCCCTCGTGTTGGTTCTCTCACCACCTGTCGCAGGCCCAGACTGGCAGTTATGTCCTTCAAGACTCGGCCAACTTATTCCTTAATTTCAGAAGGTTTGGATTCAAGCTCCATTCCAGGATTTGAGCATTTAATCTCTGCTGACACATCAGTGCAGTACTGAGGGAGTGCCATATTGTCAGAGGTGCCATCCTTCTGATGAGATGTTAAACCGAGGTCCTCTCTGCCTGTTCCACTGGTTCAGGTGTATGTTAAGAGTCCATGGCCCAATTGGAAGAAGAACCAGGATGATCTCCTCGTGTTTTGGCCAATATCTCTCCCAGAACCAGATTAACTGGTCATTCATTTGATAGTGGGATTATGCTGAGTGCAAATTGGATGTTGTGATTGCCTACATGACAGTGCACCTCAGAAGGAATTCATTGTACATGAAGTGCTTTTTGGGCATTTCTGAGAGACGTAATAAGTTACTATGCAAGTATAATTTCACTATTTCCTTCTCAATTGGGTAGTCTTTTAAAAGAGAACTCAACAAGTTCCTGAGTAATGAGGACATTGCCAGTTATAGTTAGTTATCTGGGATGATGATGAGGAACGGGTTATTATGGTCTCCAGGAGCTTTGCTTAATTGCTTTAGGGGGTTAGAGAGTAATTTTCCAGTTTTCCCCCAAATTGGCCATAGATTTTACTTTTCTTTTGCTTCTCCCAGGAGATTGCTTTGGTCAGCTAGGTAAATGGTCTACATGTATGTATATGGGGTGGGTTTGATGGGCCTGATGGTCTTGTCTTGTTATGTCCTTTTCATATACTGACAATTAATGTCAACAATCTACTTGAGGGTAAAAGTTTGTTTTGCTTCCTCCCAGTTCAGTGCAGTGGTCCCGTCCACCATCTCTGCAATCAAAAAACAGTCAAATAAGACTGATTACTGGTCTGTGACACTGTGTGGAAGTGTTGGTATCTGTTTTCGCCACAGAGTGGGGGGGGGGGGTTAATTTAGACAGTTTTACACTAGAGAGGTGCAGCAGACTGATGTGTTAACTGCACTCATGAGTATAAGTGACCCCATCTGCAGAAGACCATAGCATTGTGGACCTTTGAGAATGTAGGTCTCTGAATCAGCCATTTGAAGAAACAACTTCTCATTCATTGTACAAGTTAAATGCAGGGAGCTGATCTTGCACGCCAACACTCTGCGGTCAATGTTACGCAAAGATTGACACCCAACAACAAACCTACACTGGCGGAGAGCAGCACTCTGAAGTCGCTCTCTCGCATTGGAACAAAAGTCTGAGTATAAAGCTGCATTTTGTGCCCCATATTTTTCATGTGGTCTCTTCTCTATCTCGAGTCATCAGAGGAGACAAAATAAAAGTTGGCATTTCTTCAGAGGAAGTTTGGAAATATCAAAACTGGGCCCTAGAAACTTGCCAACTTACAGTTGGGAAATGTGAGACAGAGGGGACCTAAAATGAAACCAAGTAACCACAAACATTATTCAATTTTTGATTTAAAGACAAGTGTAATGTATAGTTGTGTGGTTTGTTTTGTGAAATGTTAGAAGGCATTGATCAAGCAAATCTTGTGCAACAGTTGGGGGCACTGCCTTTAAATGGTAATCCTTGTACTTAAACTTTAACTGGTAGCTTCTTCAGATTACGATGCTGCCTTTTGCTTCTTTTTTCCACATAAAATGCTTCCCTATATCAATGCTATTGATTATTATTTTTTTTAAACTCGATTATGCTCCAATGAATCACCCTGCTATTTTTGGATACTATGATGCTGTTATGAATAGGGGACAAAGTGCAGACTTCATTCACCCAGTATCCAGAGTGAGCTCAACTTTAGTTGCTTTGGGTTATGTGTGAATGGAAATGAAGCTTTACTGGAAACTTGAAAGTGATGCAAAACAAAAAAAAAGTGGAGTTTGCCAGATAAGGAAGGACGTAGCAGAGCCATTGTTCTAGTTTAAAGTTATTACGATCATTATGACTTGAATACAGAGTGCTATTGATTTAATATCCTTCCCTACACCCGAGTTAGAATACTTTTTAAGGAATACCTTGATAAAAAGCATTTCTCAATTTTTATGTATCTACAGAAATAGTAAGTTGATTATACATACACAAATGTGTGGGAAGGGTTGTAAGAACATGTCTTGGGACAACATTGAAGGCTATTAATGTAATTTGGCTTGAAAACTTTTCTTTTGCTTACTGTAGTTATATTTAGAGTCTGAGTACATGTACAACTGTATTCCTATCAATCTATTTTAAGAACTTGAGTTCTCTCCTTGGGCTCGACAGTGTAGATGCTGAGAGGCTGTTTCTCTTGGCTAGATAGCCTAGAACTAGGGAGTCATAGTCTCGGGATAAGGGGTCGCCCATTTAGGACCGAGATGAGGAGGAATTTCTTCACTTAGAGGGTTGTGAATCTTTGGAATTCTCTACTCCAGAGGGCTGTGGATGCTGAGTTGAGTATATTCAAGACTGAGATCGACAGATTTTTGTGCACTAAGAAAATCAAGGGATATGGGAATAGGGCGGGAAAGTGGAGTTTGAGGTAGAAGTTCAGCCATGATCTTATTGAATGGCCGAGCAGGCTCGAGGGGGTGTATGGCCTACTCCTGCTCCTAATTCTTATGTTCTCCCTGCTGTTTTGGGATATCATAATGCTGTTCTGAATATGGGACGAAGTGTAGAGTTCATTCACCCAGTAGGGTATTCGGAGTGGGCTCCACTGCAGTTGCACTCTTGAGTCAGAAAGTTGTAGGTTTGAGCCTCCCTATGAAGTTGAATGCACAAATAAGGCTGTATTGTGCAGTATTGAGGTAGTGCTGCATTGTTAACAGTGCCATCTTTCAGATAAGATCTTAAGATGGGGCCCTCGGAATGAGTAAGGAATCCTCCCAGTATCCTGGCCAACCAATTGCACCAAGTGACTGTACTTCAAAAGTAGTTCATTGGTGCTTTTGGAAGATTCTGAGGATGTGATGACGTGCTATAGAAATGCAAGGTTTTTTTTTCTATTTCCTTTCTTGACTTAACTGAAGCAGTTCTCTAGATGTTTTTCCTGTAAAGAATGTTTTACAATTGAGATTTATAATCTTCTTGGGGGAAGATGATTTAAAAAAGAAAGACTTGCATTTATATAGCGCCTTTCACAACCTCCGGATGTCCCAAAGTGCTTTGCAGCCAATGAAATACTTTTGCAGTGTAGTCACTGTTGTAATGCAGGATTAGATTTTATGATTGCAGATAAGATGAGTGGAAATGCTTGGGATAATGGAAGGTTTTCCCACTATAATCATTGATGGAAATCATACATTATGAGACAAGAATTAAAGGAAATGGAATAACATGTGCCTTTTTAAATTCTATTTCTGTATCATTATTATCACCCTTTTGTGTCACACGGTGCACAGGATATACCCATGTAGTGATGAGCTTGTGGCTTATTTTTCTTTATCATATACTGTCTTCAGTTTAGTTTAAAAGAACAGCCAAAGTCTGATGATGAGATAAAGGTGTGGATTCAGTCTCTCTTGTGGAAACTGGTTTGCAGAAGCTCTGACATTTTCTAGGAAGTGGTGGAAACTGAAAGCTAGTGTTTCCCCAGGTGGAGATAAGTGGACTTGGCTGAGTTACCCTGGGCATGGCCTGCACTGTCCAGTACCCAGTTACAAATTTTGCTAAGAGACCCGAGAGCATGGTCACTGGTTGTCTTTTTTCTCCTACCCTGTACATCATTGGCAATAAAGTGCTTTGGGACGTCTGGTGGTCATGAAAGGCCCTATAGAAATGCAAGTCTTTGCTTGCTTTCTTTCTATGGTTTTTAAATATTTATCGGGATATCCATCACAATCACTAAAAACATGAAGAGTTCTACAAATATTTGTGTTGCTTTTTGTATCTTGGTGCTTTCCACATCTGTCAGTCATCTTCCTCTGCAACAACGTAACTGGAAAAACCAGCTTGTCTACTGCTACCCAATAGGAAGGCTCGTTGAACTAAGCTGAGTACGTATGGTGTTAATTATAATAGGCCATTGGTTTGAACATGTTAAAGGAGTGATTCTCCTTTTTGAAAGTGGATATTAAAAGATGAGCATACTATGGTGGAATCTCCATTATGTGCCTGGTAGGAAATTGAGTGATAGCCCCCAAACTTTGGTCTTGTTCATGTGGTTCAGTAATAGTCCAGGCACAGGAAAGGAAAGGAGACAAGTATAGCACAAAAGGCAGAAGAAACATTTTGTAATTTTATTCCTTAAGAAAAGGAGTTTAAAAATACAAATAACAGAACATCGTGCAATGAGGAGATAACTTGCACGAGAATTGGTCTTGTGAAAAGTTTTGGTGGATAATCGTGCAAATAAAGGAGGATCTGCTACAAGTAGAAAAGCACTATAAGCAAATGCCAACGTATATATTTTTTGTGTACAGTGTACCAATCTGAACTTCATATTTATAAAAGCTTTAAGTAAATGAGAAATGATGGGCTTGTATCAATCACCATTCAGACTCCCTTAACATTCCCTTAATTGAAGATCGGATGGCCACTGCTCCAGCTGAGCCTCACTGGACCATGTACTGCACTTGTGAATCCATACCAGCATCACTCATGTAGAGCTAAGTAACTGGATGGGACGTTATGTGAAGACTGATATTGTCTGAACATTAAAGCACAAGAAGCTATGAACAAGAAAAACCCAATGACCTTGTTCTAATTTTGGGCGGGGGGAGTTAATACAGGCTTTCGATCGAACGATGTAACACCGATTCCTGTAAGCAGACCTTTTTCCCCTATGCTCCCCTTGTAGAGCTGCATACCTGAGGTTCTAACAAGTAATAAAAACAGAAAATGCTGGAAATACTGTGTTTATTTCAGATTTCCAGCATCCGCAGTATTTTGCTTTTGTTCCAACAAGTAACCCCATTTGCAATAATCTGCTTACTGGATTTTAAATAGATTTGCATATCACTACTAAATTCGCTTCAATATGGCGCACATTAACATAGACCAGGTGTGTACAGGCTAAAACAACTTTTACTTACAATTAAATAGTAATAAACAAAAAAGTGGTAGACTCACAGATATGTTTAAGGATGTCCATAATAGACCGAACATCTAACATTTATGTAACTCCTTGATCCAAAGGTTCCCAGACAACCGCATCAGTACTACATACATACACACACACACATACAATTAATAATAGTGAGCAGATGATACAATTACAATGGTGAAAATCCAGGAAGATATGAACGCTTTTATGTCAAAATCATCGCAATTCAACAAATCAGTTCTCTTTTTATTTGAAAGGAACGTTGTTGCAACTAGAATCAAGGACATGAACCAGTTACATATTTTCATTAAAAAAAAATAGTCTGATCTTTAAATAAATTAAATAAACAACTCAAACTTTGCTACAACTCCACTAAGTCACCTTTAAGTGAGAGCCAGAACCAGCCTTGTTGGCCTTCATTGAACTCTTTCCAATATCTTTGGGGGTAATTTTAACTTTCAGCGATGGTGTAAAATGGGCGATATCTAATTTTCTGGCCATTACACACCACACCCGCTTTTCCTTTTCACTTAAGTCAATAGAAGGGAAAATTGGGCGTCCAATTCGATATCGCCCGTTTTACACGGTCGCCCAAAGTTGAAGTGACCCCTTTGTGTCTTTTAAAGGAACAAGACTGTGACTATTTTGTGTGGTCTGTTGGATCAACTGTTAGTCAGCCTCCTTCCTTCTATGATTCACAATGGCATGTTTCAAGTAAGCACGAGACACTTGATGGGTGGAGTATATGGAACAGACTTTATTCATATACAGTGTAGGTGATCAATCTATACTTGTACACAGAGAGAAGCTTTTGGTTTCTGTATATTTCGAGCTCTCCAAGTAACTATTGAAAACCATGCTTCTTTGTACACCTTAGCTTGTCTACATCAAAGGTATATGTCACAGATAAGACCGCTTCTTCTTCTTAGGCAGTCCCTCGGAACCGAGGATGACTTGCTTCCACATTAAAAATGAGTTCTCAGGTGACTGATGAGTCCAATGCGGGACCTGCAGTCTCTGTCACAGGTGGGGCAGACAGTGGTTGAAGGGGCGGGTGGGTGGGGTGCTTGGGTTGACGTGCGCTCCTTGAGCTGCCTGCGCTTGGCTTCCGCTTTCTCCCGGCGAAGAGACTCGAGGTGTTCGGCACCTTCCCGGATGCTTCTCCTCTACTTTGTGCGGTCTTGGGCCAGGGATTCCCAGGTGTCGGTGGGGATGTTACACTTTTTCAAGGAGGCTTTGAGGGTGTCCTTGAAGTGTTTCCTCTGCCCACCTGGGGCTCTCTTGCCATGCCGGAGCTCCGAGTAGAGCGCTTGTTTTGGGAGTCTCGTATCAGGCATGCGGACAATGTGATCCGTTCATCGGAGCTGATTGAGCGTGGTCAAAGCTTCGATGCTGGGGATGTTGGCCTGAGCAAGAACACTGACGTTGTCATAAGACCCCATGATGTATCTGTTGGTCTTAGTTGTTTACTTCAGAGATATTTTTCTCAAACAAGACTTCCTGATCTATGTGTTCTTAAATCCTTTGAGGAATAGTTTTATTAACAGCTTAACTTCCTAAACATTCTTTCCGGGCCTAGATAGAGTGGATAGGAAGGACCTATTTCTCTTAGCAGAGAGTTTAATAACCAGGGGACATAGATTTAAAAGTAATTGGTAGAAGGATTAGAGGGGAGTTGAGAACTTTTTTCACCCAG